>CM061258.1:111446966-112833632 GCA_030848825.1 Tadarida brasiliensis
TATACCCACAGTGGGTTTGCCACCACAGATGTCTGGCCAGGAAGAATGGATTTTGTGTGTGTGTGTGTGTGTGTGTTAAAATTCCATTTCTTTAGAATGATGGTTGCAAGCCAAGGAGCCCTCAGAGTTATTGCAGAGTCCAGGAACCCATATGTGCCCAATAATTTTTATGGAGAAAACCCATAAAAAAATCTTGCATACTTTCCTAAACGGACACAGATGTTGTTTGTGATAAACAAGATTACTTTTAATATGACTGAACGTATGCTGTATTTTCTTCATTCCTAAATAGTAAGTGCATCTAGCGCCTTGTCGAACTGACATCTTGTCAGTTGCTTGACAATGTTGACTTTCACGAAGAGTGGCTGGGAAACCAGCAGATTTTGATCAAGGTTTGACACCTGGGAGTACGATCGATCTTTTGGCAGGATTTTGCTCTGTGCCACCCCTGTAAGAGCAGAGGGGCTCATCTAGTCAACCCTTCTGTGGGAGTTCTAGCTGTGAATATTTTAAATGCCTCTCCAACGTAGCCGTGTAGCTCTCCAGTAACTTTCAAGATCACCCAGAAGACCAGGGAGTCAAGAGCACCCTCTGGGGTGGGAATTGGGCTGTGCGTCCATGAGTGACACCATAAAAGAGCACCAGATAGCCATCAAAAGGACCCAATTCAAAGCCAATATCCCAGTGATGTCTGATGAGTGAGAACGGACTGACGGGCAGGACGGCTTCCTAACCTGATGTGGCAACAGGAATGTAATTCCTCTGGCTTCCCATCACTCAAACCTGGTCTCCCTGCTTCCCACACACTTAACCTCCACTTTAACTTTGAATGCTCTGCACTTTTCAAAGTCATCTTTGACCTGCAAGTGCCCGAGGGTATCTCCGCTCTGCAAGAGTTAGAGGGCTCCACTCAAGGTTATTACCAAATGAGAGAGATGAAAGTGCAGAGGCTGACCTTTTCCTCCGAAATGTCAGGATGCAAGCCTGGGTATCTTAAATAGTAGGACGCTTGTTTGGCTCCGGTGTCAGATGTGCACTTGATAAACATCATGCATGTTAAAGATATAAAAGGTGCAAGCTAACCCCACGGTCGCAGGGCCGTGAGCCAGAGCCCCCTTCTCCCAGGGGAATGAGAACGACTTTACCCAGAATGAGGCATTAACGTCGGGCTTTTTCTTCTTCCTTCTGTCCTATTTGTATCCATCCAAAAACTCTTAGAAGAATCTCCAGGCAGCCAACCTTGACTCTAAGTCCAACGTTAAGAATGTAATTCTGTTCATTGACTCCACAGATACTTCCCGCCCATGCTGGATGTCGTGGATAAATAGCCTGACTACCTTTGCAAACATGAATACTATCTAAGCCCACCATTGTTTTGTTCTTTGGCGAAACTGAGCCCCAAGAAATGGCAAGCCCATCCCTTCCCAAGGCGGACAGTGCATATATTGTCTAGCAATATCGTTCAGGTCATGATGTCCCACGAAGAAGCAAACCTATCATTTATTTTCTTGGAGCTGGTGGTGACTTCTGGTTGTCTCTGCGTTTCAGCATGGTGCCTGGGTGAGGCTGTGATGTGTCGCATGCAACGTCACAATGGGAAACTGTGTCCCCAGTGATTTCCGGAGAATGTATGCTGCGGGACGTAAGTCAGACTTAGGAATCTCTGGCTATGGTTGTGTTTTGTCTGTTAAGGAAGTTTCAGGCAGAACTAACTATTCTCTACAGCTGCATCACACATGTAAATGCACAGTGCCTGGGAAAGAGTAAAGCGTGCTTGAATATGTCCTGACAATTTGGCTACTGCAACAGAGAGAAGAACCAAGATGAGACATAACGTTTATTTTAGCCATGACATGGGGTCCGGGCTCCTCAATTTGGGATCATCAATGGGCTTCTTTCAACAGTATATGATCTGGGAGTTAATTTTCCATTTGCTACTTAAGTTACTAATTAGAAGGACACTATTTGGCAAAGCGGAAATATGGTGCACACATGCAAAGAAATTTATCCCAAAATCATAAAAAGATCCTAACTGTCATATACCCACAAAATAGGATAAAAAATCCCCCCTTTCCCTTTTTAAACATCTCACCCTCCTATTATAAATATCAAGAACTTACATGGAGGGAAGGACTCTGGGGACCCCAGGGCTGGCACTGCGGGGAAGAAAGGCGGTACTTACGCCAAACATTTGTCGGAGGTCCGGGTCCCGGAACCGGAAGGGGATGTTGGAGACATGCAGCCGCTTGGGCTGGGACTTGTTTTCTGTGTTTTCAGAAGGTTGTGTCTGGGGCTGGCCATCCGTCGGCGCTGCGTCATCTGTCTGCTAAAAGAAGGAGAGCAAAGCAAAGAGGCGCTGAGTGGACCCAAATGCTCTTTTCCAAAATGCTTTTGCATCCCCTACACGGTAGGAAAATGCCAGAACAAAGGAATAAGGGCAAGAATAATTTCATTCATTCGATAAATGTTTGTTGAACTCTGAGTGCCCATCATGGGTCTGGGATTTAGCAGTAAGCAATGCAAAAATCTCTCTCCCCGTGGAGCATAATTCTCCCAAGAGAAGACAGCCAATACACTTGTTAATAAATATGGAGCTGACAGAAGAAAATAAGCACTAAGGAGAAAATAAACCAAAGGAACTGGCTAGTTGGTGCTGGGGGATGGGTGGGGAATTTTAACAGGCAATGGGAGAAGAAGGTCATCAAGAAGGGGATGATACTCATAAAAGCATGTATCCTTAATCCAGGCTGTTCAAAATCTTAGGATATACCCAGATAATTGTCGAAGCTGTGCAGATAAAATATTAGTAAATATACTAAAACATTTGAAAAGGCTCTTTGGTATTCTGCAGTTCAAATAACCATCTGATTAACTTTTTTTTTTTTTTTTTATGGTTTGAACTTTTTGTTTCTTGCTTGTGTAGACCTGTGCTGTCCATTACAGTCCACCCCCATGTGGTTATTTAAATGCAAACAAATTAAATTGAAGACAATGTGAAATTCAGTTCCTCAGTCTCACTAGCCACATTTCACGTGCTCGATAACCACATGTGGCTCGTGGCTTCCATACTGGACAAGCAGATATAGAACATCTCCATCACTGCAGAACTTTCCATTGGACTAAGTTGGTGTGGACAATGTTACATTATTAACATACCTCCTCTGCCTCCCATCCGACCCGTCCCAAATAAAAGCCTGGATAACATGCTATTACACTGACACCCATATATAGGCTGGAACTAGGAGAAAAGTCACAGTAGCATTTGGTGTCATCGTAGTCATTCCAATATGTGCAGTTCAAGAATTTCAACATCTCAGAGAGGCTTCATTTTTAGGTACTTTCCCTGCAATTAGCACATACTACCTCCAGGTGGCAGTAGATGCCATCCCTATCAGACACCTGCTTCTCTGAAACCAAGATGGAAAGAGAACCTATGTGGAAGCTCATCAAATTATGAACAAACAACCGTCCTCACCTACTCATTAGCAATTTAGAAGCATATAACAGAAAAAAAAACTATCAATACAGGCAGCTAGGTGTAAAATAATGAAAACAATTTTACAAAGTGAAATATGTATATGCCAAAACAATGTGAACATACTGAGTGACTTTTCCATCAACCCTTGTATTAACTGGCAAACTTCATTTATAATTTCATTGTCATCCCCCCTATCCACCGTGAATGGCATTTTGAAGTCAAGACCTCCAGATGACTGTCACACTACTTTGTGCAAGCTGGTTTCATATCAAAAGCCCTGCCAGACAACTTCTTCCACTCCCGACTGCGATGTTATGATGGCAACGACAATTTTGCTCAGGCTCTCGGAGTGAGTAAGAAGGTGATCGTTTTCTAGTCTGGAAAACGAGCAATACTAATACTGCATACCTTCTAAGACCCTGTGAAGACTGACACAATAACATACGCCTCACACTGCCGAGGCAGCTAGGGGGTTGGAGCTTGAAGAACTCTGTGAGCAAAAGTTCTGAGGAGGCACTTAGGATCAGAGCAGGGTGACATGGAGCACATGAGCCATGGTGGACACATGACAATGGCCTGTGTAAATGGCTGGCTGACTCACTGACTAAATGGGTGAATGGATGATGAGTGTATGAATAAACTAAAGAAGGAACAAGTGAAGGGTGCACCTGGCCACCTTCTAGTGGTCACTGAAGAAAAAAAGTGATCCCCAAACAGGACAGGAACTGTGTTTTCTCTGCTGGTGGTGACATGTGATTACATGTCCACGAGATGCCAATGACCAGGAATGATGCGGTTGTCACTTTCCGGAGGGGTCAGGGGTCTTAGCACCCTTCAGTTTGCAGAAGCAGCATCTGGGACTGACATGTTCAGTCCACTTTTTCCCTCCTGTTAAAGTTGCAGCTCAGATGCAAATTACGAGCTCCTTCCCATATCCTCACACCAAGAAGGAACTTAGATGTGGGTTTGTGCGTAACTGCTGCCTGTTTCGGCTTAATAAACCTAATTAGGAATTACAGAGATTATGATTAAACATATTAAATGATTAATAGCATTACGCCGCTCATGTGAAAATTAAAATTAATCATCTTTAGTCAAACAGGACTTTGGAGAAATCTTTGTGTTGTTTCCTTTGATAAAAACATACAACGCTCAATTAATCACTTTGTAGCGTGCGCATCTATACAAATGCCCAGGAATTGTTATGTAGAAATACCTGTGTGCTAAAAGGAATTTTTAAATTACTTTTTAAAAACATGTAAGAAAAACAAAACGAAACAAAAGTGCTTCAGACATGTTGGGTGAATGGAAAGGATGTCAGAATCCAGGGGTTGAGAGAGAATAACAGAAGAAAAGATTTTTTTTTTCAGACTGAGCATGTCTGGTTATATAGTGTGATTTAACACAAAGGACTCGATTGTGGTGAGGACCAAATGCAACAGGAAATGAACAAAACAGCTACAACACAGCCTCAAGCACGTTGCAGGGTTAGACCTATGGGAGTGACCCCTTCGGACTCTCCTATTGAGTATATTGGGGTGTGAGCTTTCTCTTTCCCTTTTCCTGAGACCTTTCAGGGGAAACATATTCAGAACATGCTTGTGCTTTATGTCCCTCTATTAGTTTCTTTAAAAAATTATCACACACTTGGTGGCTTAATGCAACCAAGAGAAATGTGTTCTCTCAAGTTGTGGGGCCAGAAGTCTACAAAGAAGTTGCCTTCAGGACCATGTTCCCTCTGAGGCTCTAGGAGAGAATCTTTCCCTGCCTCGTCCTACTTCTGGGGGGGTCTCTTTAATGCATCTCCCCAATGTCTGTCTTCATGTCATACGGCCTTCTTCCCTCTATGCGTCTAAGACTCAAATCTCCTGCCTTTTTCTTCTTATAAGGACAGTAGTCATTGGATTTAGAACTCCCCCTAAATCCAGAATGATCTCGTCTCGGGATCCTTAATCACAGCTGCAAAGACCCTTTTTCCAAATAAGGTCACATTCACAGGTTTATTGAAGGTCAGGACATGGACATATTTTTTAAAAGCCACTACTAAACCAAGACATGGACATATTTTTTTAAAGCCACCCTGAAACCCACTAGTCCCCTATAAACAAACCACAAGTGGATGTAGCATGAGCAGCTGTTATCAAAGGGTGAATGTACTTCATACCACATCAGGCAGCATGAGGCTGGCAAAAGGGTTGGCCTCAAACCAGGTCCAGTAGAGAGGAGAATGTCCATTCCTGCCAGAGCTGCCCCAGGCTCCCATCTGTCACACTGGTCACTTTAATGAGTTCCCAAAATAGACAGGAGACTTGAGTCTTCCCTTCACCAGCCCAGCTCGAAGACTGCCTTTCCGCACCTGCCCCTGGATGCAAGGATGCTGGGCTGAGAAGCCCCCCATCAGCCTCACAAAGCCATTCAACACTCTCTAAGGACAAGGACTTGTCAGTAGGTTCCCTGAGCCAGCACTGTATATCACACAGGTGGGTCAAGCCATCACAGTATCCCTAAGAAGCAAAGATACAGGGTGAAATTTCTAAGGACAAAAACAAAAGAATGTGAAAAAGCTAAGAATCTTGCTTGAGGGACCAAACATGTAGAATGTGTATTTCTGAAAGGCAGGGATCATCTGGCTTACAGGTGCCTTCCCCAAGGCTGGTGCATGTCCAAGCTTAGTGAAACTTAATTGCTGAAGGAAGAACCGTTGATTGACCCAGGTCTGATTTTTAAAAGTCATTTTGGCTCTAGAGTGGGACCCAGCTGAATTGGAAATGCTCCTCATAACCAGGTTTGGGAGATCAGAAGGTCAAGAAGTCACGTCTCCACCCAGACATCATCCATCAGAGAGGTCCTCACTGGCCCCATTATTCAACCAGCTGCATCAGCATCTCGCTCTCCTTGCCCGTTGAGTTTTCCATAGCATATACTGCTTCTTACCTTGATGTTATATGCATCTGTGAATCTGTATAGTGTCTGTCTTCCCCACCGGAATATAAACTCCAGGAGAGCAGACCACCCTAGAGCAGAGTTTTTCAAGGACAGAATTGTTGACATTGCGGCTGTTTGATTCTTTGATGGGGAGCTGTTCTGTGCACTGTAGGAGTTCGGAAACATCCCTGGCCTCCACCCACTAGATGCCAGTGGTGTTCCAAACTCCTGAGTTGGAATAATTAAAAATATCTTCTGAGGTTCAAATAGCCCCTGGTGGTGGGGAAGGGGCAAAGTAGTCCCAATTGAATCCGCTGACCTGGAGTACATGGTAAGTTTTCACGTGAGTATCTGCAGCGTAAATCAATAGGCTTGGTTTTGCTATGACTGAGCTTCCTGACTGCTAACTTCCTGTCTCTGGACTTTTATTTGCATATGCATGAAGTAAGTTCATATCTGGCCTGGACCCTTTGGAGGGGGTAATGGCATCAAAGGCTTTGTGACGGGGAAGTCCGATGCATAAACAGGGGGCATTGGGGTTATTGTTATTATTATTATTAACAGTATCAGTGGCCATCAGCTTTTGTTCTTTATTTCTCAGGCCCATGGGTTCAGGAGACATGAGATGCAGCCTCCCCGTCACACAGGGAAGGCTGCAGGACCCTACATGGATGGGAAGCCCATTAACCTCCAGAGGTGGGTTTCCAGGCAGCACTTGGCAGAGTTTCCCAAATCAGCTCATTAGGATGGCAAAGCCAGCTTGTGCTCTGGCCCAGTTCAAAGGCCCTATTAGGAGGCAGGATGTGTGCCACATAATTTTTCCTAATAAACAAACTCCCCAGATATTGGCGTAGGTTATAAATGTTAAGAAAACACCACTGGTGCTTTAATCTCCTGTAGATCACTTAGCGCTTCCTCAAAGACCTTAATAAAGAACTGCGGGGCTCCCTCTGCTATAATCGTTCCTAATTCAATGAATAGCTCTGAGCATCCCAAGGCTAATCCTGCTGAAATTGGATTTTGATATCGACCAATCCAGGGATGACTGTTGGAGAGAATATGCATAGTTGTGGAGAAGTACGTGCCTTCCAGGTTCTGGCCCTGCCCCACAGTCTTCTCTCTCAGCCTGTGTAGACAGGCTGCGTTGGCCTGTCTGCCATCTACTTAGGATGACCAGGTGTCCCAGGGCAGAAGCACGGGTGAGGAATTTTTGCTGGACATCTCTGAGTTAAACTCCAGCTCCATCACTTCCTAGCCCAGCTCCTTAAACCCTTCGGATCTCCAGTTGCCTCAGCTGCAAGCAAGGGTCAAAGATTTCCATCACAGAACTGTGTGTGATTCCAAGTTCCTGGTGGCAATTGTAGGTGACCGTCACAGGGACGGATGAGTAAAATGTGGTAATGTTTTCAGCAGAATTTAGAATTCAGAGAGAAATGAGAGATTCGGAAGCATAGGGTTGGGGCAATGATTAGAAATAAAACAAGAATTGTACCAAATTATATTTGATGATGCAAAGCAAATGATGCCACCCCAAAATACACCTCTTTGGCATAAGAATTCTTTTAAGCTGATTATTTTTGAGAAACAGCAGACACAGAAGAAGTTCTGAAAACAGTAAAAGTTAGCCTTTTGTGAGGGACATTTACAGTTATAAGGGAGATCTGTATTTGTAAGGGTGTCTTCCTGGATCAGAAGAGAACATGACCCGAAATCACAAGAAACTCCTATCAATGTAGAAGGCCTGACTTCAGTCTGCATAATAACCTTACCCTTGTTAACTATGTTTTCCTGGTAACCGCCCATATGTATCCAGCCCTCAACACCTTTTGTCTTTAGCTGGAGATTGTATTTAAGTGGTGGCTTGGGCCATTTCGAGGATTACTCTGTTTTCCTGGGTATCTCCCATGTATAGAGGAGGGATAGCAAACTTCTGTTGTTTTTCTCTTGTTGCAGGGTAGGGGGTGGGGTCTCATGTAAGAACCTAAAAAGGTAGAGGAACATTAATTTTTCTCCCCTACATGATGAATATTAAAAACACATGTAGTCACAACACAGCACTAGATATAGTTCAAGGATGGTTGATCAACACTTGAAAGCACTGTCCAATACAATAAAATGGGAGCCATGTATGCAGTTTAAAAGTCTCTAGAAACACCCGGCTGGTATGGCTCATTGGTTGAGCATTGATCCATGCACCAAGAGGTTGCCGGTTTGATTCCTAATCAGGGTACATGCCCAGGTTGTGGGCCAAATCTCCAGTGGGGGGCATGCAGGAGGCAGCCAATCGATGTTCTCTCTCATCAATGTTTCTACCTCCCTCTCCCTTCCTCTCTTTAAAATCAATGAAAAATAAAAGTAAAAAAATTCTCTAAAAGCCATATAGGGGGGATGAATGGTGATGGACAGAGACTTGACTTGGGGTGGTGAACACACAAGACAGTGTACAGATGATGTGCTGTGCAACTGTGCACCTGAAACCTGATACTTTTGTTAACCAGTATCACCCCAATAAATTCAATAAAAAAAGGAAAAATATAAACCCAAAATTTCTAGAAGCCATGTTTCAAAATAGTAAAAAGAAACACGTGGAGTTAATTTCAAGAATATATTTATTTTAATCCAACTTATCAGAAATATTATTTCAATATGTAATCACTATAAACACTATTTTACATCCTTTCTTATTTTTTTGTTCCAAGTCCTCGAAATCTTGGATATAACTGGCACTCGTGGCTCATCACCTCGATATGGACATAACCTTTTCACTGGACATACCTGACCTGTATTCAGGCTTTGAAAAGTTGACAGTTAAATATCCAAGATTTTCAAAACATACCGAAAAGGCTTCTAATAACTGGATTAAGTGTCAATGTTTAAGTTTACATTACAGTGGAATCAAACCAAGTATTCACACCAGGCATGTGTCAAGGGCTCCAAAGATACCTGTGGCTGGCAGAATAACGGCCCTTAACAATGTCCGTGCCCTGATCCCTGGAGCCTTGAATATGTTATCTCCAGGGCAGAGGGAGATTAGGGTTCAGATGGAATTAAGGTGGCTAATCAACTGACCTTAAAATAGGGAGAGGATCCCGCATTGTCTACGGGGCCCAGAGGAGTCACAAGTGTCTTTGTAAGTGGAAGAGGGAGGGAGAACAGTGGCCAGACGCAGAGAGATGTGACATGAGAAGGACTCAACCCGCCATTGCTGGCTTCCAAGTTGGAGGAAGCGGCCCATGAGGCAAAAAGTGAGGATGGCCTCCGGGAGCCATGAAACGCCAAGGAAGGGATCCTACTATCTGAGCCTGCAGAAGGAAATATAATCCTGAAGACACCGTGGAACGGGCCTGGTGAGGCTCATGCCAGACCTCTCTGACATCCAGAACTGGAAGGTAACACGCTTGTTGTGTAAGTCACAAAGACTGTGGTAATTGGTTGTGACAGCAACAGAAAGCAGAGGTAGAGAGAAACATTTCCATCACCACAGAAGGTTCTACTGAGCATGGCCACCTTACAGCAATGGTGTCTTGGGGGATGGAGAATAGGTTTAAAAGAAGGAAGGAAGGAAGGAAGGAAGGAAGGAAGGAAGGAAGGAAGGAAGGAAGGGAGGGAGGGAGGGAGGGAGGGAGGGAGGGAGGGAGGGAAAAGAAAAAGAAAGAGAGAGAGAAAGAGAGAAAGAGAGAGAGAGAAAGGAAGGAAGGAAGGAAGGAAGGAAGGAAGGAAGGAAGGAAGGAAGGAAGGAAGGAAGGAAGGAAGGAAGGAAGAAAAAAAGAAAGAAAGGTCTTCCCTTGGCCAATGGTGAAAGGTGCTTCAAAATGAGGAATGCGATTATTTGGGAGTCAACTCTACCTACATAAGTTTTAAGTAAAAAACAATTAATAATAATAAAATTAATTTGGGATACAATGTCCTTACACAGTATTGTGAGAATCAAAGACACTGTCCAGCACAGACACAGGACTGGGCCTGGCATGCAGTTGGTTCTACCAGCAGCAGCTGCGACTTTTGTTGCTGTCGCTGTTCTTGTTGTTATTGTTTTGGGGGTACGTCTCTTTAGCCTGTAGATATATTTTTTAACCTATAACGGTGCTCATGGACACACTGAAGATTTTATGAAAGCTGTGGGCCCACCCCTGGGAGGAAAATGCACACTCACACGAATTTTGCATAGGGTCTCAGGAACTTTACAAACTCCCTGAAGGATGCATAGACATCCATGGACCCCTGAATAAGCAGCACTGCTGTGGAAGGCGTTTGCCCCTCCCTACCCTGAGTTGAAGCAGTTGATGCTGAATACTACCATCCACTCACAGCTTCTAAGCCCAGTGGGGAACCGCGCAAAGGGCCTGGGATAGGGGGTTGAAAATAAAGCTGTGCTGAGGTCCTGCTGGGAGCCAGGCATATCGCTGGGTGCTTTTACACCTTTCCCGCGGTGTCACCTTAACCTCTCTGAGCCGCAGCTTTCCACATTGTTGAGTGACCTGTTCAGAGTCACAAGCAAAAAGATGGCAGAGCAAGGATTGAACCTAGGACATGTAACTCCATGTCCTGGGCTCTTGTCAGCCCTCAGTGGCCTCCCAGGGTCAAGGTGAGGGCTCTCTTGGAGGTCCAATCAGCCCAGCTCCAGAAGCGAGTGTGAAGCACTCTTACAGAGGGGTATGCTATTCCAACCACCTGGGCTCGTGAACAGGGCCCTGTGACAATCAACCATGGAAAAGTAACCAAACCAGGCAGTCCTTGCTCACCTCTGCAGAACCCTTATTAACCATAGATTTCTTTTTTTCTTTTCTTTTCAGTTTTTAAATTTTTTTAAATTTCTTTTTCTTCATTGATTTTTAGAGAGAGAAAGGGAGAGGGGGAGAGAGAGAGAAACATCGATGAGCGAGAACATCGATTGGCCGCCTCCTGCATGCCCCCCACTGGGGTTTGGGCCCACAACCTGGGCATGTGCCCTGACCAGGATTCGAACCAGTGACCTCTTCATGCTTGGGTCGATGCTCAACCACTGAGCCACACCGGCTGGGCAACCACAGATTTCTTAAAATGACCGGTTTACTTACCTCTCTGTTCTACTAGAATGTGACCATCCCAAAGACACATGATATTGAATGCATTTTTGAAGTCTTTCATTGAGATACAGAGTAGGCACTCAGCAAACCTTTGCCACAGCACTCCAGGAAACCTTTCTGGGCACAGCTTCTTTGTCCACGAGCATCCTCAATCCTGCCAGCCAGGTATCAAACCCAACACCCAAGATGCGATATTAGTGTAGCATTTCCCCCCATCAGCCTATTAAATATTCAGCATCTTCCCTCCCCTCGAGGCTTCATTCTCTCCACGCACAAAGCTCTTAATAGTGAGAAATAAAAAAGTGCACCTTTGAAGAGCCAACTGCTTCTGCCCCCTCCACCAATTTTCCCAGAGAGAAAAAGCTGTGCGTGTCTTTGAGGCATTATTTGATGAAGTTGACAATATTATGTGAGCGATGGTTGAGTACCCAGTGCGATGAACTTTGGACCAAATTGATTTGTGTAAGGAATACTTGCTCTGTCTCTCCTTGCAGCCTGAATGGCAGTCTTGATTTAGCCAGCCATGCCGGGCGCCAAGTGAATTTACGGGGCCCACAGTCCCTCTCTCAATCTGCAGAGAACAGTAGGAGCAAAGCATGGACTGGCATAATTCAATACATTGTACTATAAGCTTAGAAAATAATATCACAGAGCTCTGCAATATACCTATTTGATTTGATTTGTAAACCTGATAAAAAAGCAATTGAGAAAAGTTCAGGGGGAAAATATATATGTTCTAAGCAAAAAATGTAACTATATTGAATGTGTACAAAGAACCAAAGGAAAGGGTGGGGGCGGGCGAAGAAAATCATGCATACTAAATCAACTTCATACCCTGCGTTAGACAATATTGCACATTCTCCATTTAAAATGGAGCAAGATTGTGCAAAGTTATTTTCCATGAAAAAAATAATAATAATGGTAAGCCCGGGGAATGTGAATTAAAACCCCCGTCTCGGGTTGCTCGCAATCCTACTTCAAAACGGGGCTCTTGCAGGTTCGCTCAGCGTCCTGCTTTTTCATTTGAGCTCTGTAGGCAAACAAATAAGTTAATCACACAGCTTTGGGTGTAGTTAATGCCTCCTTCCTAGCTCGGCGGGGCTGATTCCACAGCCAGGTGACACAGATTTAAGAAAAACACCCTATTTCCCTCAACTCGAATAAATTCAATGCTCTGCTGGAATGATGACGATTCCTCAGACGGGAATAAGGCTGAGAAGCGCTGACAAAGTCTTTGGCTTTTTTTTTTTTTTTTTTCCTCTTTAAATATATAGGATGAGCATGCAAGGGGCCAAAGGAGATGAACTGTCAAGGCGTCTATATTAGTCTGCTCGGGCTGCTAAAACAGTTTCATAGACTGGCTGGCGTAAACCACAGACGCTGATTTCTCACCATTCTGAAGGCTGGGAAATGCAGGATCGAGGTGCCTGCATATTCGGTTCCTGTGAGAGCTCACTTTCTGCCTGACTCCTCTCTCGCTCTGTCCTCACACGGTGGAGGGAGAATGGTCTCTCCCAGTCCTTCTTCTTATGAGGATGCTAATCTCATCATGAGGATCCTGCCCTCATGACCTTATCTAACCCTAATTACTTCCCAAACTCCCACCTCCAAATACCATCACGTTGGGGGTAGGGCTTCAGCACATGGGCGTGGGGGAGGGGAGCACCACCACGCGGTCCACAGTGCTGTCATCGAAGCACAGCTTGCAGACATCTGGGAATAAGGAAAGGTGTTTTGTTCTCGAAAGGGACAGGGGCGTCACTGGGCTGGAAACCACATGTTCTCTTATTCAAGCATTCAAAATGTATTTATTGAGCATCTAATATATATATTGATATATATATTATCTATATCTATATCTATATCAGTCCCTGGGGATATAGCAGGTGGGATTGGGGATTGCTGTCTGCTTATCAGAGAGCAGAATACGAAGACTCTATAAAGTGCTCTTTCTCTACTTCACATTCAAAGTTTCGGTTTGTAGCTCCAGGGATAAGGAGCTGGAAATAACCACTACTAATAAGAGTAAACATTTATAGATTCTGGAACCGATCTGTGTGGGTTGGAATTTCAGCTCTACCACTTTCTAGCTGTGTGACCTTGAGGAAGTTACTTAACCTCTCTGGGCCTCAGTTCCTTCATCTAGAAAAAAAGGAATACTATTATTAGCGCCTACCCCAAATGAGTCACTTCAGGTAAGTGCCCTTCCTGGCCCATAATTATTATGAGGAGCAACATCTAGAGCACCTGGTAGCCATTTAATAAACATTAATTGAACAATTAGTACTCAGTTAAGCCCTTTGCAGGCATTATATTTTATTGCAACACCTGGTGACTCAGAGGGAGATTCTGTTGTTTGTCCCCATTTTACGACAGAAGAACTGAGGTTCAGAGGGGCTCAGAGCTTTTTCAGCCCTCTCAGTCAGAAGACAGCGGGCAGTGTGGCAGAATGGTTGAGAGTGTGGCATTGCAGTTTCCTGAGTCTACTTCCTTCGTGACATCTAAAGAAGATGCCACAGTCCGGCCGGTGTGGCTCAGTGGCTGAGTGTCGACTCATGCACCAAGAGGCTGCAGGTTCGATTCCTGGTCAGGACACATGCCCGGGTTGTGGGCCCGATCCCCAGTGGGGGGCATGCAGGAGGCGGCCAATCAATGTTCTCGCTCATCAGTGCTTCTGTCTCTCTCTCCCTCTCACTTCCTCTCTAAAATCAATAAAGGAAAAAAACATTTTTTTTTAAAGAAGATGCCACAGCTTTCTGGCCACTCTGGCAGGCACCCCATTCTCCCTGTTCAGATCAAAGCCAATCCAGTCATCAATTCAAAAAGGAAGAAAATGTTCATATTTCACGGAGAATCCTCAAATCCACCTAGCTCAGAGATTTCCCCTCCTTACATATTATGCAAGATTTCATTTAACCAAAATGGAAAATCTACACATTATGCTAATTTTCCAGGCCGAAGAAAACTGCTGACAGCATAATTTGGTTGCAGAGAAGTGGTGATGAATTTAAGCTGGAACTGATCTCAGGCCAGTCCATGTTAAAGCTCCCAAGCCAGTCAGATTCCATCTCTCTTCCTAGTGCTACAGTCCTGCAGCCTGATGGACCTGCAGTGGGCGGGGCGTTTCCTGCCTCTTCACCCTACCATTCCAGCACTCTGGGACAGTGGGAAGAGGTCCACGGGTGGGACCGTCTTCCTTCGTCCCCTCTGGGTCTTGTTCTTTTGGGGCTGGGGGTTGGGAGAAGGGACAAAGGGACTGAGGAAGCAGAGGATATCCAATGGCACAAGATGCTTCCTGGTGGAGAAGCTGGTGTGGTGTGTCTGCTTCCTCTGTCACCCTGCAGGAGCTCTGCTGGAGCTCCTGTGCCCGGGCGGCTTCTGTGGGTGTGGTGGAGCCTGAGGTGTCCACATGCTTGCATCACTTGGAGTAGTGATCAGCCGTCCCATCACCTTCCATTGTTGCCCCAAGTCCCATGTCTTCAAGGGTAGTCCTCAATGCTCTCGACTCTCCTTTTAGATGGGGGTCCCTCCTTTAGCATCAGGATTGCTAGACAGCCTTAGAACTCCGGCCCTGTCCTCTGAGCTTCAGGTTCTTTCTTTTTATTTTATGTTAATTTTCTTTATTCATTTAGAGAGAGAGGAAAGGAGAGGGAGAGAGAGATAGAAACATCGATGAGAGAGAACATCGATTGGTCTCCTCCTGCATGCCCCCCACTGGGGATTTGGCCTACAACCTGGGCATGTGCCTTCACCAGGAATTGAACCAGCGACCTCTTGGTGCATGGGTCAACACTCAGTCACTGAACCACACCAGCTAGGTTGACCTTCCGGTTCTTTTGAGAGCCAGGGGAACCCTAGGGTACAGATGGCGGGTGCCCTAACACATGCTTCATGCTAGTTCTTTCTCATCGCACTGTTTTGGGTTATGCCAGCAAGCCTCTCCCTTTATAAATCCCAGATAAGAAGCAGACATGAGTTTCTATATTAATGACATCCCCACACCCAACTCATTTAAGGAACATGTCAGGTTCTTCCAAGAACTCTGCCACTATCTGCTCTGATGACATCATTAAGATGAGCCTTCTCATTGGCTAGCTCAGCAAGCATCACTGAATGAGACAGCAGCTTCTCCTTCTTGCTGGACCCTCTCTCCCTCCCCTAGAGTGACTCCCTTGCAGCTTTCTTTGCACCCCACCTTAGACCCCTGGTTTACTTTAATTCCCTGTCCCACTCAGAAATCAAGGCCAATTTAAACATCGATTCATAAAGAAAATACTGTTAATATTTTGCAGTGAATCCTCAAATCCACCTAGCTCAAAGATCTTTTCCCCCGAACATATCATGCAAGATTTAATTTAACCAAATGGCAAATCTACACATTATGCTAATTTTCTGGGCCTAAGAAAACTGCTGAAAGCATAATTCGGTTGCAGAAAATTGGTGATGAGTTTAAGATAGAACTAATCTCAGCAAAAATCTCTGGATTTTCCTTACTAATTATTTCTTTCTTTATATAAATGCTTGGAACAAAGAGACAAGCACCCTGGGGGTTTTGTTCTAGGACTCCTGGGGTTTTTCCAGTATCCGCGGAGACATGTGTAGATATCATTCTTTGTGAGCATTAATATGTCTATTCACAGACAGTCGACAGTCAAGGAAGCCTGGCTCATAATGTACACAATTTCTGCAAACTGCTGACATGATTCAGATTACCTCTGAGTTCCAAATCCTATTCAGCAGTAGTTTCATTTCTCTTGCACTGGTAGGTGGGGAGGAGTGGAAATAAATGTTAGGAAATGAAAATACTAAGAAATACACTGCGGATATAGAAATGCCTGCATCTCCTTTGCAGTTTGCTGCTCACTCACCTAGATAGGCAGCAAACTTTTTCTTAAAGGGTCAGATAGTAAATAGTTTGACTTTGTGGACCATAGAGCCTCCAATGCACCTAAAAGTAGCCATAGGCAATATGTAAACAATGAACATGGCTGTGTTCCAATAAAGCTTTATTTACAGAAACAGGCGGCAGGCCAGATCTGGCCTGTGGGCTGTAGTTTACCATATTGGTTCGTAGAGGAACCAATACTCTGGGTCTACACTGTTCTATTTGTTTCTATTTGAAGAGCTCCTGCTTGTATAAAGAACATTTGCTAGCCCTGGCCGGTTTGGCTCAGCGGTTAGAGTGTTGGCCTGCGGACCAGAGTCTAGGCTTCGGTTCCCGCTAAGGGCATGTACCTCGGTTGCAATTTGTCCCCAGCCCCGGTTGGGGTCATGTGGGTGGCAGCCACTCGATGTGTCCCTCCCACATCGATGTTTCTCTCTCTCTCTCTTCCTCCCTCTCTCCTTCCTGCTCTATCTGAAGATAAAAGCAAAAATTGTCCTTGGGTGAGGATAAAAAAAAAAAAAAAAAAAAAAGAACATTTGCTAGATATGAGGAATAAAGGATGAATAAGACCTACCCAGAGAGCCTTGGGATCTCCCAGTCATATAAGGGAGAAAAAAGTGGACCATGCAATCACAAGACAATGGATGCGTCCTTTGACTGAAGGACCTTTGGATACATAATTTGACAAGAGAGGACATATGGAAAACATCTTGAAGAAAGTCTTATTCATCTAGAAACTTGGCAGTAGTCCATTAGCAGGGCTCATGGGCAAACCTTTTGATGGTCTTAGGTCCAATTCTTAAATTGAAGGCAGAGAGACATCCACTTGTCCTGGGGTTCTTTCTCATCGAATTATGTCATTCATGGCTCCAATGAGAAGAGGTTGAGACCCAAATGTAAGATTTGAATGGTAGACACGATGCAGTGTGACCGTGGGCATAGCACCGGCTTTCTCAGTCTCCATGTCTTCATTTGTGAAATAACGATAATACCAGCCCTTACTGAGTTAGGGAGAAGCAGATAGGACTATAGCCCAGGAAACGCTTTGGCTACTTTAAGGTGTGATGCATTTGTAGTCAACCTTGTCCATTTTTCATGTTTCTCTACTTAAAAAGCAAGATTTTCTCACATGGCAATGAAAGTATGGAGACCAGCGCGGCAGCCGAAGACTTCCAGTCAGTGGCAATCCTTTAATTCAGGAGACTTGGATTCAAGTCTAACTTTTGTCAATGTCTCACTAGGTCATGTTTCTGGGATGAAATTTACTGCACCTGAATAAATGAAGGCACTGAATTTGGTGGCCTTGCGGTACCAAGTCTAAACATTCAAGGCTCTCAGACTCGGGGAGCTTGAGTGCAGTGGGTGGGGGTGAGAGACCCTACCTTGATAGTGGGGGTACTTTGTGGTCACCCCTAGCAAAATGCAGGCTTTATGATCTGAAATGTAGACGGGTTTGGGGTGTAGAGAGATTTGCATGTACTAAATTAGTCTATCTCAAGGTATATCCTTCAGATCACCTCTAAGTCACCTGGGAAGCCTGTTGAAAATGCAGATCCCTGGACCCTACACCAAAACTAACCATTAAGAATTATGGACACTTGTCCGGCCGGTGTAGCTCAGTGGTTGAGTGTCGACCCATGCACCAGGAGATCGCCGGTTCTATTCCCATCAGGACACATGCCAGATTGTGGACCCAATCCCCAGTGGGTGGCATGCAGGAGGCGGCCAATCAATGTTCTCACTCATTGATGTTTCTATCTCTCTCTTCCTCTCCCTTCCTCTCTAAAATCAATAAAGGAAAAAAAATTAAAAAAAAAAAGAACTAAGGACCTTTGCTCTGGCTGGTGTGCCTCAGTTGGTTTAGCGTCATGCTTGCACCAAGAGGATGCCTGTTCAATTGCTGATCGGGCACATGCCTGGGTTGCGGGCTCGATCCCCAGTAGGGGGCGTGCAGGAGGCAGTAATTGATGCTGTGCTCTCATAACCATGTTTCTCTCTTTCTCCTTCTTCCTTCCTCTCTCTCCAAAAATTAATAAAGACATATTAAAAAAAAAAAAAAAAGAATTGTGGACCCAAGTTGAATCATTTCAAATAATTCTGATGGGTGACTCTGAGGTACCCTAACATCATCAACGCCACTGTTTTATCCCCTAGGGAGGCAAAACATTTGGGACTGGGCCTCTACTACCCAGTTATCTGGCCTTGGACATGTTACTTCCCTTCTCTACACCTTCCCTTCCATTAAAATGGGAATTTGTGAATTCATTCATTCAAAAAATATTGATGGACTGAGTGACTGAATAAGAACCAAAACGTAGGCGGAGGATTAAAACAGTAACGTATGCAAAGTGCTTTCCGAAGACTTAAGGCATTTTGTAAGCACTGAGTAAACATTAGTCATGGATATCCATTAATGACTTTCCATATGCAGCTTCCAAAAGCAAAATCATTGTGTAGAGGACAAATCCCAAGCCTTAGACTGGATCTCTTGTGTAGCAAGGGTTTGCACACGGCCATTGGACAGCCCTTAATTTGGGGAGCATGTCTTCTCCCTGAATTAAAACCTCTACCTAGAAAAGAGATGCTCCCTGGCTGGTAGCTCAGGTGCTTAGAGCATCGCCCTGATACACCAAGGTTCCAGGTTCAATTCCCAGTCAGGGCATATATAAAAATCAACCAATAAATGCATAAACAAGCAGAACAACAAAAATCAATGTTTCTCTCTCTTTCTCTGTCCCTTCCTCTCTCACTAAAATCAATAAGTGAAAAAAAGAAAGAAAGAAAAGAGATGTTTATATTTTTTAAGGTGGGTGGAGCAGGGAGGGGTAGGGGTGGAGGCAGGTGATGTTTCAAACGGTTTCTCTACTGAATCAAGCAAGACCTCAGAGGTGCCTGAGCTTTTTCTATGAGGTTATATATACGGAGAGAGAGAGAGATGTATAATGTATACATCATAATACAATCACAAGGTTGAATTCCAAGGCAGATGGAACATTCTGATGGGAGACTCACCGCTGACTGATGATATGATGCTTTCGATCTTTTATATTGAATTTGAGATTACAAGCCTACTTTTCCATTCAGCCCTGCCCTGCAGCTTCCTGACATTGTTATCTTTGCCTAAACCTTTCAGGAAGGCCTCTGAACCATCCTCCTATGCCGGCTGCAAGGGAAATAGAATTATTGCCTTATTCTGTAACATAGAGCAAAGCATACTTCATTGAAGGGCACAATAAAATAAAACTCTGGACTATTTTTATTCAACTTATGAAAAAACTCTTTTAAGATGAGTAACAGGAGAGTTTATTTAGCAAAACTGCCCATGAGCATTGACTAGGAATACGAAATGCCGTCGACATTTTTCAGATGCCTATCATATTTTGTGTTCCTTTCATACTCTTCCTTCAAATGTGCTCTACAAAAGGCTTATGGCACTGGCTCAGCGTGCCCCAAGATCACGAGGGACTCCCTAAAAATGCAGATTCCAGGGCTGCAGCGTTGTCACTGCTGATTTGGGCAGTGTGGGGTGGCCTGAGGGGTGGATGTAGCTTACTCAGACCTATCTGTGAGCAGCGGCTGTTTATGTCAGGAATATTGTGAGCCTGTCGCTCAACACGACCTTCGATAAATGTAAATGACATAAATCCACAATTTTATATATCTATATACACATACACATACACATACACATACACATATACATATACATATACATATATATGGAATAAGTATTCAAAATTCATCATTTCCTAAATCTTTTACTTTTACTATTATCTATGGGCTCTTGAGGTTTTTGTACCTGAATGGTTAAAATACTGTACAATGGCCTTGGCCAGTTTGGCTCAGCGGTAGGAGCATTGGCCCGTGGTCCAGAGAGACCCGGGTTCAGTTCCCGCTGAGGGCACATATCTCGGTTGCAGTTTGTCCCCCGCCCCAGTTGGGGTCGTGTGGGTGGCAGCCAGTCGATGTGTCTCTCTCACAGCGATGTTTCTCTCTCTCTCTTCCTCCCTCTCTCCCTCTCGCTCTATCTGAAGATGAATGCAAAAATGTCCTCAGGTGAGGATAAAAAAAAAAATACAGTACAATGATATGCTACGCTTTGGGCAACTGTGGGTCACTGGTGTGGCTTTGGTGGCCTGAAATTGGCCATGATGGGAGTATTTACACCATGGAAATGGGTAAATGCTTCGAGTGAGTCTTCCCCACCACCCCCACCATGTGTTAAATCTTAACCAGCACATCGCTGGGGGAAGCCAGCAACATGCATTTGTAATGACATGCCAGGCAGTTCTAATGAAAGTGGTTTCTGGCCCACAGTTTAAGAATAAACTGGCAAGGATTTAGAAACGCTGGTCCCTGGGAGAGTCATGTGATGGTCATTTTTCCAGGTGCTTTCAAAACTCTTTGCAGTAAAGCATTGCCTAATGTCGCTGAAGGGCTAGACTCTGAAATCAGCAATATTTGGGTTCCAGATCTGGCCCCATAACTTTAATGTGACAATCTGTAAATTAGTTAACCTCCATGAAACCTCTGTTTCCTATCTGTAAAATGGGTTTTTAATATTTGCTTTGCAGACTCATAGTAAACAGTAAAGTAAGATAATATTAAGAGTGTAGCATTGAGCCTGACTCCTAGTAATTGTTCAATAAATGATAGGTGTTTAATGATGAGATGATGAGGATGATGATGGTGATGATGAACGTGACGTGTGGTTAATAGAGGCGTTTGGGAGATATCTCTTGAAATCAGGAAAATAGTTCATGAATATTAAACTAACTCAGTAATCTGAAACTAAGAAGGTTCTAGAAAAAAACGTACTGTCCATTTCAACTTCTTTATTTAAACAACTGTATTCAAACAGTACCAGTGAATGCTGATATTATAATGGCAGTGTGGACTACTTTACATTGATTGTATCGCCACTTATTCTCATGTCCTATGTCCATGAATTTGGTGCTAACATCATACCCATTTTATAGATGAGGAAATGGAGCTCAACACAGGTAGCATATAGGAGCCTGGGTCCCAGAACTAAGGCCTTGAGTTTCCAAGCCAGTGCCCTCCCCCCGATGTCATGCAGCCTTCCTGGGAATGAAACTCTTTATTCATAAGGGATTGTTGAAGCTAACAACAAAAATAGGCCCATGAACAGGACACTGAAAGGACAAGTGTCATACTGAATTACTTAAGAAAAACTCACAATATCCCAGAATCATCTACGGCCTTTGTGGGAAATAATATGTTCCTTCTAGTTATGTTGAATGGCATTGCCACCCCAGAAAAAGGTTTGAATCATACGAACAGCTGATTATGCTGTTTCTAACCCTTGAGCACCATGGTTTTAATAAAAGGAGGCAAAGGATGTCATTTTGGCCGACAGTCTGATGGTACAAGAAACAGGACTAGGTGAGCATCAGATGATCCAGGCTTGGATCCTGGCTCTGAGGTTTGGCTGAGAACTCAGGCAAAGCTTGAGACTTCTCAGAGCCCCATAAATGGTTGGAATAATACTTCCATTTTATAATGTCAAGAGGATTCTACAGAACTACATATTTAAGTGCGTAACACAATGCCCTAGTTATCAAAGCAACCAGTAGGTATCGCTTTCTTCTTTTAATTCGGAATTTAATATTTAGGTTCAACAAATATTCATCTTTGTGCTAGATACAATTCTAGGTGATGGAAATGCATAGTGGAGAAAGTGCATGAAAACCCCTCTTCTTAAGGCGCTTAACTCGTAGTAGAAGAGAAAAAGAATGAGCACCAACATCGTCAACAAGAACATCACAGAGTATGTCAGAAGTATGCACACCATGAGACAAAGCACTGAACGTGAGGACTGGGGGTCCCAGAAAGGGTTTGAAATTTTCAATGAATAGTTATTGAGAAGGTGACATTTGAGTGAAAATTTGAGAAAGAGGATTGAACCATGCAGGGAGCTCAGGCAAGAATGGTCCCGAAACAGGGACAGCCAGTGCAAAGGTCCTGGGGTTGGAACTTGAGTAAAGGTGAAGCTGTTGCAGTGAGATCAAGGGGAAGAGAGTAAGAGATGATGTCAGAGATATAATGAGGGAGTAGGAACAGGTCATATAAGGCCTTGTATAGGCTGCTGTAGGAACTTGACCTTTACTTTAAACATTTTTAATTTTTGAAATAATTTTAAATTTTAGAAGCATTGCAAAGATAATACATACCCTTCACCTAGCTTCCACTAAAGCTAACATCTTACCTAACCATGTGCATTTATCCAAACAAAGAAGTTAACATTGGTATATTATTATTAAGTGAACTATAGATTTAATTAAAATGTCCCTGTTTTTCCACTAATGTCCTTTTTCGGTTGCAGGGTCCAATCTAGGATACCAAATGGCATTTATGGGGTTTGGGCTTTTCCTCTGAGAGAAACAGGGGAGCCACTAGGAGGCTCTGCAAAAAGGAAGGAGATGAAACGACTGACTTATACTTCAGCAGGATTTCTGGGTCTTTTCTTTTCTCTACTCAAATCTGAGTTGGGAGCAAGAGGATAGGAAGATGATGTGAATTGTAATTTAATGGGCTCTCACTTAACCCCCCTTCTGCTACCCATTAGAATAGCAAATGTCCTTTATCAGAGTTATACCAAAAGAAACGGCCAAAAACGATTATCAGGCATTTAATAAATATGAAATGCTATGTAAATGCTAAATAATAACCATAATAGTCATTTCCTTAGTGTTCGACTTGATTTTTATTACTGCAAATGCTAATTGTCCCAACATCTTGGATTTATGGGACTCCTTTCTCCCTAATAACCAAGTATTTTCAACTTGTATTTTCTTAATTGTCTAAACTAATAAGCTTGCCTGGTTAGAACATGGTGATAATGTGGTCAGCAATACAAGTTTGATGTCATGCATTTGGCTTCGGATAATAAGAACACTTAGCAGCCATAAAAATTGTTCCAAATTGGGGGTCCTTTAGTTATAGGTGCTGGGGGCTCGGTTTAAAAAGGGTGGGGTCTAAAGGTGCCTGAGTCGTTCATTTGAATTCATTGACATTTAAAGTCAGCTGCTCACCTTTAGAGTTGCTATGCTGTGAATGTCCCATATTTCTGATGAGGACACAGACCTAGAGGGATTAAGTCTGTGTTACTCTAGCTACATGTTAGAATAGCTAGTGATCAAGGGGCTGAGTTAAAGAATTTGATTTTCTTAGTTCTGATCTTTTCTTTACCACATGCTGTGCAACCATGAGTATGTTGGCTAGCCTCTCTGTGCTTGGCTTGCAAATCGGTAAAATGGACTTTTATATAAGAGCATTTACAATATAGGATCGCTTTGGGGATAAAATAATGCATGGGAAGCACTTGTTATGGGGCCCGGAAGATAATAATTGATGATTAACTGTTCCTGGGATGATAAAGATTCCTGTGAGGTCATTTCTTTGGCACATTTGCTTCTCCTAGCCTTATCATAGAATATATTACATGAAATTGAAACTATCTGTTAATTTGCCCATTATCCCGAGCTCTGAAAGAATAAGATCTGGGTCTCCTGTTCTTTATCCTCAAGCATACACTGATGAGTGGGGAGAAGAACTGGACCCTTCCAAAGCACTTCCCAGGCCAACAGCCTGGAGTATAGCTGAGGATGGATGTCACCATCTACCAGAAACCGTGTCTCTCCTTGGCCTCCAGAACCAGCCTCTTTGGCTCATGAATTCATCAAGATTGGGTTGTGACTATCCAAACATGTGAACGGAATGAGCCAACTGCACCTGCGGCATGAATTCCTTTGCAGATGCAGCTTATGACACAGCTCCATCTGGGCAACACCCGGAAGTACCTTCTGAAATGGGTTCTGCATCCTAACCCCTAGTGCACTGGCCACTGGGAGACCTGCATTGGAATGGTGCTTCTTCCTTTGCTTGTGAGTGTGCACCGATGTTCAGCAATGCTCCTTAGCCTTGTATGTCTAATAATCGTGCACCATCGTTATGCAAGGTTTTAGACCACCTAGACTATTCTTTAAAAATTGCAGACATTGAAAAACTAAAAAAGAAAGAAAAAAGGGAAGGAAAGAAGGGAAGGAGGGTGGGAGGGAAGGGAGGAAGGGAGGGAGGGAGGGGGGCCTTGTTCCCCCTGGAATATCTGATTTGCTTAGTGAGAGGACAGAGGGGAATATGTCAGAGAATATTTGAGAGGAGTGGAAAGGTCATGCAAAAACAAAACACAGCAAGAGGCTGGGGCCCTGAAAATGCTTGAGACATAAATCTTGCAGGGTCATGAACTATGGATTTCTCTCTCTGCTTCTGCAGTGCATATTAAGAATGGAGTTAAGGTTCAGTTCGTATTTTGCCATGAAAAGCATCATTATCAATTAACATTGACCCGCTGGTCACTCAGCTCATTCCTTCAGGTTCAACTCTGCAGCTTCTCTGAAGACACTCTGGGGCTCAAGAAAATGCTTCTGGAAAATGTCTTCAAAGTCTCTTCACCTTCCAGTGCTGAAGTCCTACACCTCTAGACGTTAAAGGAATATTCCCACTTTTGTTTTTAAATCTCCTCTGACTATAAAACAATGTCACAGACTATACAAAAACCTGGAGCTACAGATGCAAATAGAGAAGCATTCCGGGGATCAAGTAGTGAAATGCCCCTCTGGAAAAGAAAAGACTCAGATGGAGAAGACAGTCTGGAAAAAAGGTGATTCAAGGTGGAATAATTTATTTTTTATTAAAAAAAAATTTTTTTCCTTTATTAATTTTTTTGTTTGTTTGTTTTAGAGAGAGAGGAAGGGAGAAGGAGAGAGAGATAGAAACATTGATGAGAAAGAATATCGACTGGCCGCCTCCTGCATGCCCCTCACTGGGGATTTGGCCCACAACCTGGGCATGTGCCCTGACCGGGAATCAAACCGGCGACCTCTTGGTGCATGGGTCAATGCTCAACCACTGAGCCACACCGGCCGGACAAGGTGGAATAATTATATAAAGATATTCTCTACTGTGCTGACCCGGGAGTAGAAAAGCGGGAATGAAATGGCTGATACACAAGTGGAATGAAAATCTCATTAAGGGATTGTAGGGAAAAGCGAAACTTCTACCCTGAACATCAGAGAGAATGGAGGGGAGCAGGATGTGGACACAGGACCTTTGCACATTCTATTTCTTCCGCCAGGACATTCTTCCTAGGGTTTGCCCGTGAACAATTGGTTCTTCACAGAAATGACACTCTCTGACAAAGCCTTTTTTGACCACACTGTCTAAAAATTATGTTGGTCAGAAAACCGTGCAAAAAACAACCAACCATACAAACAAACAAACAAACAAAATAAGCCCAGGTATAAATACTCTCACCCTGGCTAATTTTAAAGTACCAACGTGATGTCCCTGAATACAGATTTGGGAAGATGTGCTCACAGTTGGCTCTTGCTAGCCTATCCAGACCACCCACTATCCTAGCTAAAATGACCCCATTTATTTAGTTACATCCTGACTGTCTCCCCCCAGATTACATAAGCTCAGCAGAGCAGGGACCTTGCTGCTGTGCCCCGGAATCTAGTAGCAGGTACCCAACAAGAGCACTCTAAATATTCCTGACTTGGTCCCTCTCCCTGCCCTGTGGTTTGGAGACCGTCCCCATGCAGTAAGCTGCGGCCACTGAAGGGTTCATCATGGTACTCCCATTTGTTCAATATCTGAAACCTCTATTCCTTATACATTGACCTCCCCCCTCCCCCCAGCTAGTTAAGGTGGGAAGGTAAAACTGGTCCTGTTATTCCATTATGGCTAAAACAGAAGGGCGCCCCCAAGTATCTCTTGTTTGGATGAATGAGGAGGTCTGAGTTTGAGTGCAGCGGGCAGTCACTGTGTTTACGAGAATTTTAAAATGCAGGACAAGATCTGAAAACTCACCCCCTGTGCCCTCCAGTGAGTCCGGGGGCACTGTGCATGTTCCAGAAATTTCTGAGGCTTCCTACTTCTGTTAGGTCAGGATTAAAAATTGGAATCCCTTTTTGAGCACTGCTTGTTAATATGAAAGCATCATTTAATTAGGACTAATATAAGATGTCCTGTAGAGTGATAATTCAATAATCCGGCCGTTTTATTTATACAGTGCCTCCAGGCTCCTCATTAAAAATGGAAGAGACATTCAATGGACAACGTGGCTTTGCCACTACAAACATTGCAAGTGCTCTCAGATCATAAAGTCTACCCTCTGGGCATCGTAAGAGCCATCTCCTAGCCTGGGAGCAGATATTTGTGTCGCCAAATTAATCTTCACGGACTCCCACAAACCACATGTTTACACCGGCACTTAGGGTATACTCCAGCCCAGCTCCCCTCCCTTCAAAAAAAAAAAAAATTAAAAAGACTCAAGAGGAGGTACCCTTACTGCGTCAAAACTCTCTGGTAGCGTCCCCTGGTTCTTAGAATTAAATTGAAGCTCCTGCCTTGGCTGGCAAGACCCCATTTCTAAACACTTCTCTGCTTATTCACATCCCGACAGCCTCACGTTCCCCCTCCAACATCACCAGGGTCTTGCTCAGCTCGAGGCCTTTGCGTTTGTAGGCTCCTCTCCCTGGAACCCTCTCCTCCCGCCACTGGCCTGGCTGGACCCTCTCATCCTTAGTCATCTGCTTCAATGTCACCTCTTCAGAGAATCCACCCTGTCCACCCTGCATTACTCAGCACCCTGCTGTCTGATGCATCATCAAGGTAGAAGGTACTTTGATGTATTTCTCTGATCCCGTGGAAGGTACGCTCTGTGGTGGCAGCATCTCTGTCGGTCTTGTTTAACGTACTTCCAGAACTTGGAGAGGAAGGTTCTGGAATGCTTCCTCACTAATTCAGACATAATGAAGGGGGTCCTGACCAACAGCGTGGCCTGAAAGTGCTGCCATGCCTGGGGTTTCCTGATTCGTGCCACTCTGCAGCCAGGCTGATGGCTCAAAACACAGCTGAACAGGGTGGTGTTGGTGGTAGTGGTGGTGGTGATGTTGATGGTGGTGATGGTGGTGGTGGTGTTGATGGTGTTGGTGTTGCTATTGTTGATGGTGCTGTTGTTGGTGGTGGTGGTGATGGTGTTGGTGGTACTGCTGGTGTTGTTGATGGTGCTGTTGGTGCTGTTGTTGGTGTTGGTGGTGATGGTGTTGGTGGTGTTGATGGTGCTGTTGGTGTTATTGTTGGTGTTGGTGCTGGTGGTGCTGTTGTTGTTGTTGTTGATGGTGCTGTTGCTGGTGATGGTGTTGGTGGTGCTGCTGGTGTTGTTGTTGATGGTGCTGTTGGTGCTGTTGTTGGTGTTGGTGGTGATGGTGTTGGTGGTGCTGTTGGTGGTGGTGTTGATGATGCTGTTGGTGGTGGTGTTGATGGTGCTGTTGGTGGTGGTGGTGTTGGTGCTGTTGGTGGTGGTGTTGATGGTGCTGTTGGTGGTGGCGTTGATGGTGCTGTTGGTGGTGCTATTGGTGCTATTGTTGGTGTTGGTGGTGGTGATGGTGGTGATGTTGCTGGTGGTGGTGTTGGTGGTGCTGTTGGTGGTGGTGTTGGTGGTGGTGTTGATGGTGCTGTTGGGTGTAGAAGAAACCACAGAGGGAAATTGTCTCCTCTCATTCAGGATGCATCAGGCGGTGGGGGATGTGGGTGAACAGGAGCAGGAAGTGTGACTGGAGAGAAGGGCCTCTGTGCCTCCCTGTCCAGCCCGCAGCCTACTGCTCGCCATCCCTGCGCAGGCGTTTGCGTCACAGTGGTCCACACCACTAGGCTAAGTGTCTTTTGGGCATGACGTGCGTTCCGTCCACCTCTGTATCCCCAGTGCTGAGCAGCAGATTTTAAAGTTATTTTCAAACTAATAACTACAGGTGTGTGTGTGCGTGTGTGTGTGTGTGTGTGTGTGTGTGTGTGAGAGAGAGAGAGAGAGAGAGAGAGAGAGAGAGAGAGAGAGAGAGAGACGGACGGGAGGAGAGAGGAGAGAAAAAAGAGGGACTATGAAGAACTCCTTAGTCTGTTTCTGAGTATTTTACATGGTGAATTGTCACTGAAAATGAACCGAATAAATAGCTCAAAATGCAAACATCCAGTTTATTTCCACTGTACGAAAATCCGAAACAGGAAAGGCACCGCTCATGAGCACAAACTAAGCTGTGCTAAGACATCATGGGGATGTCCATAACCCCTGGGATGGGCTCTGTCACCAGAGGAGTGACAACCAAATGAGCACGTGGCCAGTGGTCCCATCCGTTCTGTTTCTCCTCCTACCGGGATAGATGACCCTTCTGCTCTGAAATACACACAACCTTCACACTCAGTAGTGAGCAACAGGTAGCAACTTCAGACCGGCCGATCCAAGAACAACAGCAAAGAACCATGAAACCTGTTCGCATCTGCATAAAAAACGAAACAAGCCAGGTACCCGAGCTGCGGATTTCCAAACCCGGACTAAATCATTTAAAAGTCCGATTTCTAAAAGCACATGCTCTCTCATGGTAGAGCTCTTTGTCATCCCTGCCTCGATTCCGCTTCCAACACGCCAGCCTTGTGGTAAGGTCACTGGCAATATACGAAAAGGAATATTTGATCTATTTTTTTTCTTCAATAAATGGGTCTTTTTATGTATCTGTAGCTTGCAGAAGGGATTAAATGCATAGTCAGACCCACTAAGCATCCTTTCCTCAACTTTCCTCTCTTGCTTTCCTCTCTCCTCCTGTCTCCTCCTCTCCTCTTCTGTTCATTGTTGGCGTACAATGGAAGGCAAGGTGCTCACTGAATAAATTATGTTTGCAGAAACAGGGGGGTGAGCTGACACAATTATGCACTTGTTGAGTTAGGGGCCACTTACAAACAGACTTCGTAAGTCATCACACTTCATCCTGGAAGGCGTTAATGCATCATTATGACCTAGCTGGTTGCCTGCTGAATTTTACAGCACGGCACACTACATTAACCTTTGGTACCGCCGATATTTATGACCTTATAAGAAAGTATTTATCAAGCTGAAAGCCAATATACAGTACTCGTGTTTTAGCGAGTGCTGTTCAGAAACCCTTATCGCGCCTTCCTTCAGGCGTTTTAAATCACTCTGAGATAATGCCTGGTATTGTAGAAAGTTCGGGAACCCGGGCACTCCCATGCAGTGCTGGTGGGAGTTAAATTGGTATGATGTTTCTGGAGGGTGACTTTTTTTTTAAGTTTTATCTGACTATCAAAAGCCTTAAAAAAAATGTGCATTTTTACTCTTCGACCCAGTGGTTCCACTTCTGGGAATTTATTCTACAGAAACAATCACGAAAGTGGCAAAGATTTGGGCAAGAGGAAATTCATCACAGTGATATTTGCCACGGTGAAAAATGGGAAACAACCTACGTGTCCCACTACAAGAGACTGGTGACAGAGCTCCGTGCGGCTGAAAGGACGCCAGACCATAAAGCATGAGGGGGCCACTGGAGGGGGGGGAAATGTTGAGATACACGCAATGACTTGGAAAGGTGTGTTTGATATTTTAAATGAGAAAGCAAGTCACAGAACACTACGGCAGGTGCCATCTTTATATGTTTGTTTACTTTTCATTTTTTGGAAACATATTGAAAAGGCTCTCAGAGGATAAACAACCAGGTGGTCAATGAAGTGATAGAGCAATTGTAATGATGACGACGATGATGATGTTGATGACGGGCGTCTTTGGGTTTTCCAGCTTTTCCCTCATGAACAGGAGCTATTTGCATAGTTTAAAAAAGTCATGGGGATGGGGTTTGATTTGTCTCTCAATCTGCAATGCATAACACAGGGTCAATAACTGATTTTTTTTTTTTTTAATGAGCTCAGACTCACAGGATAATGGTAATAATTGCTTCTATTTTTGGAACACGTCCCGATTTCTGCAGCCTGCTCACATCTGAGCTCTCGTGCCAGTTGCAGGCAGAGTTGTTGCGTAGGCAGGGCTGATATTTCTGGTGCTGCTCCGTTGCAAAGACAGACTCGGAGAAGGCACACGATTCACGGATGGTCACAGCCTTAAAAGGTGGAGCTGAGACCTTGTACCACGTTTCCTAGCTCCTGAGCCCATGCTCCTTCCCCTGGATGGTTGGCCTCCATCTGGGAGGACAAGCCGAGAAGAACACAGCTGCCATAGGGCAGTCCAGTCACCGTGAAGGTCAGCTCTTCCCTTTGAGGTACCAGGCTCAATTCGAAATTCACTGAGTGAGAGGTGGACAGAAGTGAGGCAGAGCTGGGCTTCCTAAAACAGGCAGTCTTAGTGCTCGAAGCCCCAGAGACTACAGCAGGCCCATCCAGGGTCCAGGAACGTGGCTGGTAGCTTCTTGAGGCTGTACGGAGTGGGGTGGGCGGTACTGGGGTTTTGATGTCTCCCAGAATTATTGACTAATGTGCGTTTGTTGAACAGGGAGATGAGATCAAAGCCTCCTGCAGAGTGGAAAGGCAGGGGTCAGGGGGCTGCAAACACTGCCTTCCCCGATCCCCACTGCCTGGACCCTGCCTCCCTCACTGGTGGGTTTTTTCCCTTAAAGGGAAACTGCAGTTCCAGGAAGGGAGGGTGGGAGCTCGCATCCTGTCAGCCTCTGCAGAAACAACCTTTACTTTAACTGTGTTCTCTCTATTCAAGTTCCTATTGGCTCTCAGCAAGGCAGAGAGGCCCTAGGAAAAATACAATTCCAGCCTCGGATGATAATGAAAACATCTGTTATTTTTCATGCCTCTTCTTGGTCAAACAGTTTGATGCAATTTCAATATATTACTCTGCTTAATCCTCACAACAGCCCCATTCATTCATTCATTCGTTCGTTCATTCGTTCATTCATTCACTGAGTCAGCACATTTTCCTGAGCAACTACTTTGAGCAAAGCATCAGGGATATGGAGAGGACGAACAAAATACAACACGGAACTGATATTCCAGTACGGCTGACCGGCCGACACATGTTAGTAAACTAATAAAGGAAATCATTGCAATAAGTGTTATAAAGCAAACAAACCCAAGAAACAAATATCCATGTGCATTAACGTCCTGGGGCAGCCATAGCAAATTACCATAAACTGGGTGCTAAAACCACAGAGATACATTCTCTCACAGTTCTGGAGGCCAGAATTCCCAAATCAAGGTGTTGGCTAAGCCATGCTCCCTCCAAAGGCTCTAGGGGAAGATATTCCTGGCCTCTTCCTGGAGTCTGGTGGCTTGAGCCATCCTTGCCATTCCTTGGCTTGTATTAATAGTTGCACGGCTCCACTCTCTGCCTCTGTGCGTCTCTCCTGTCCTTCTTATAAGGACGCAAGTCACTGGACTTAGGATGCATCTGAATCTCGTATGACCTCATTTAACTTAACTAAATATATCTGCAAAGACTCTGTTTCCTAACAAGGTCACATTCTGAAGTTCCAGGAGAACGTGACTCTTGGGCAAGGCGCTATGAGACTATCATAATGAGCAAATTAGGCAACACCGGTAGCCAGTGCTTGGATACGTCTTGGCCTTACCCCAGCGCCCACTTCCCCATGGCCGTTATTCCCTTGAGCTAGTCATGATCAAGAACCTTTTACCCCCGAAGGACGGAGGTGAGAAATGGAACAGAATGGAGCAACTCAAAGCCCAGCCTTCGGAGTTAGCTCTGGGTTCAGTGCAGGTGTCTCTGGCCTTGTTTTTCTTCTCCTTAGAATGAGGGGATGCTCTCCCGCTTCACAGAATCATTGAGAAGGCAAAGAAAATAAAGAATTTAGGACACATAGGTAACTGCCTAGCAAATATCAGGAAATCCACACATTTTGGCTGTTAAAAGTCCTCCAGCCCGGCCGGTGTGCCTCAGTGGTTGAGCGTCGACCCATGCACCAGGAGGTCGCCGGTTTGATTCCCAGTCAGGGCACATGCCCAGGTTGTGGGCCTGATCCCCAGTGGGGGGCATGCAGGAGGGGGTCAATTGATGTTCTCTCTCATCGATGTTTCTATCTCCCTCTCCCTTCCTTTCTCTCGAAAATCAATAAAGAAAAAGAAAAAAAAAGTCCTCCAGAAACGGTCTCAATGTTAGTGTGTACAAGACTGCGGTCAGGGGCCTGGGTGCCCGCATTACCGTGGGCACGCAGACGGGGTGCCTGCCTGAGATTCAGCTGTCTCATCTGAAAAAGGCAAAAACTGCTTTGCCCAGGGGTTCTTGACGCCGGGTGCTGCAGAGGCCAGCGTCTTGCATCTGCCGGGTCCCTGGCCATGGCAGCTGCTGGCACCACCGTTAACCGCTATCAGAAGCCGGCCTGAGAACAATCTCATGTTTTCCATCAGATGCCACGTGTCTCCTGGAGTTTGCCACTCTTCAGTAAGTGAGCAGTGACAGTGTTCAAAACACTGGCTCTAAACCCTTGTGTGAAGTTCTGTGTCCCCTTGGCTGCCTAAGACTCACTTAGGGAACGTGTTAAAACTCGGTTCCCCCTGGCCTCCTGAACGCTGCTCCAGGGTGCAGATCCAGTGGCTCAGGGTTGGTGCCCCTTACACACCATCCCTGGGTGATTCCAAGACACAGCTGGGTGCAGGAACGGTAGAAGGATGCTGCAAAGGCGCTCTGCTTGACCTTCCTGTCCTTGTCTCTTTATCAAGGATGAACAACTGCCTATGAGATTGTTCAGAACCAGACACAGAGTCACCGAGCCTCAGATGTCCACACCTACAGGAGCAATGCCACTTGAATTCCTTACTGCATACACTTTTTTTTAAAAAGAAGACAAAAATGAGGGGGTCAGCCTAGCCACCCCCCTCCCTCCTTCACATGCTTTCTCTTGCTTTCTCTCTTTTGTTTTATTTGTTCCCTTTTCGCCATTCTACCATCTCGGTGTTGCAACCACTTGGAAACGGACCTGCCATGGAAAGCTAAGAGAGTAAGAGAAGTTGGCTGCTTGCTTAGATATGTAAAAGGAAATATTACGTCTCCCCTTTGGCCCATCTTCCTAGTGTATTTCTCTCTTGGAAGAGTACCCCATGGGGTGGAGGGAGGTGAAAAAGTGGGTTCAGAATATTCTGGGTTCCAGCCTTCGTTATATTTAATACCATCAGAATCTGCCACTTCTAAGGGAGACCTGCTCTAGGTAGGTCAGGGGCGTCTCTGAGAAGGCCCCAGGCCCACACTCCTCTCCAGCTAAGGTCCTGAGAGACAGGAAACCACAGACCACAGATACTGGCCAAGTCCCACTCTCTGACCTCAAGGAGCTGCGCTGCCCCTCAGGGGTGTCGCTTTGCTGGGAAATGGAGCACCCATTCACTCAAAGCACCTTTGCAAGCACCTACTCCACCAATGGCCAGGAAGATTTCTTAAGCACCCAAATCACTTACATTATTCCACCTGATCCTCATGGCAACCGAGAAGAGCATTTGCTGGATAAAGAAACTGAGACTCAAGGAAAGTGCCAGGCTCAGGGCCACGTGGTCGGTGAGAAGGAGGACACAGCTATTTGGCATGCAAGGTCTATGTTCTTTCCATCCCAGTGGGCCAACCCTGTGAGCATTCTAGAAAATGAATCACTAACCCTTTATGCCCAAAATCAATTGAAGGATGAACCCAACGCTTAGATGAATACAATGGTATCTGAGACACTGGAGGTAGAATGAAGAGGACTTTCATAGCAAATTGAGATGCATTTGCTTTGCCCTAAATAAGAATGGTCATTCAATTTTAAGTAAGATATGAGTCAGAAAAAACAATTAAGTAACACACTGGATGAAAAACAAACACTTACGGTGTCACTCAGTCCAGGATGACGCGACAGCAGGAGGTGTGAGCCTGCTTTAAGTAGGGCTCCTTCTGGAGCCAAACTGGCTGAGAGCCGTGGGCCACAGTGGGGCCTGGGCCTTGGACATGAATTTGCTGCCAATGATGGGTAAAGGCTCCCTTTTAGAACTGTCACTGACAGACTCTTCTTTCTGAGGGAGTTGACCTCGTGCAATTTTGCTGAATCGTTTATTTTTGAATTTCTGTCAGAGTTCTTCGTACTTGTCCTCTGGGTGATTAAGTTGCATTATCTTTCTGCTCAGGGGGTACACAGCATCAGAAGGCGGAAAGGGGCGTTTATAAACTGCAGGAGCCTTGGATTTCCAGGTGGGGGGCTTCTCCCGCATGGAAACGCCCTGTGCCTGGGGCAAGGTGGATTCAAATGTGCCTCTTACCTGACCCTCTGAGATACACGGCCAGGCGACTCGTGGAATTAACCAGTGTCTGTCGGGTGAAGATCCCTCAGAGACATAGCAAAGGGGTAGCAGTGCTGGGCATGATCCAGCCCTGGCAACATGAGGAGCCTGGGGTTTGGGGCAAGTTATGAGGTTTCTCTGAGCCTCAGTTTTTTAATCTGCAAAATGGAAATATTCATCGCTACTCTAACACAGATGCTGGGAAAGCTGTAGGAGATCCCTCCGTAAAGTGTCTTCTAGGTGTTGTTGATGTGCCTTATTACCCGTGCAAGAAGTCATAGGTACAGCCTGAAGATATCCTGGCTATTATGAGCAGGTTTATATATGTCTTTTGTGTCCATAGCAACCACCAAAGAGACAGCAGAGACAAAAGCCACACATAGCTATTGAATGTATCCTCTCTGCATGGAACGGTCAAGAACTCTGTGAACATTGACTCGTTCCAGCTTCACAACTACCCTCTAGTACTTTAATTACCCTAATTTTATAGTTTACGATACATAACAAGAGTCCACTCTCTTAGCCACATCACCTGCATGCTGCCATGTTGCATTCTCTTAAATACCTTGAGTTATGAAAAGTTACTACAAGCAGAAACCAAGGGGGAACGTGAAGGCGAGAGTGAAGTCTGGAGAAAACCAAAAGGCAACATGCCAAGCCCAGAGTGCAAGACGAAATCTCTAAATTGGCAAAACCAGCCTTTGAAAGCAAGAGACAGAAATTACAAGAATTGCACCACCAACTCAGCACCTGCCTCCCTAAGCGCTGACCATCATTAGAAATCTACCGAGTAGAAATAATAATGGCGTCCACGAGGATAACAGAAGTAGCGGGAGCTACAATGTATGGAGCACCTTCCATGCTCAGGGCTTAGGGAAAAGGAATCATTTTTCCCAAGTCATGCACAGAATAAGTAGCTGTGTTGGGCTTTGAACCAGGAATACTTAGCTCCAAAGGGCTGCCTTTGGAGCTAAGAGGAGAAAAAAGCCTCATTGGTTGAGCCTGGTTTCAGAGGCACTGGAAGGTAGAAGGTCTTAAATGACAATGTTATTGACGGGGGAATGGAATAAATGGAAGAAAACTATCCAACTGAAACCACAGGCAGGGACAGCTTTCCTCAGCAGATGCTCACTCTCAGACCCTTGTTGTCCCCTCTTAGGAGGTGTGCCCCTCCACGACAGCACTCATGACTCCTCTGGTCTCTGGATCGCAAGGTCTGAGCCAGTGCTGATCCTCAGTGAGAACCTCCACTGATTTCTCACTTTTCCTGGGCACAGACCACGTCTGATTCATCTCTGTTTCCCAGTAAGGATCTGGCACACAGTAGGTGTTGATAAATGTTTTCTGAATTAAATGAAATTGGGATCAATGCCCAAAAGGCAGATTCTCTCGTTTCCATTGTTTAAAAATATCATGTATTTCCACTCATGCATTATGTATCACAGAAATTAATTTATCCAGAACTGTTTTCCGATGCACAGTTTCCAAAGGCTCTAGTCTGTATCCAACTGGAAATCTGCAGTGGGGGACAGGAGAGGAAGGGGTGGCTAGTCTCTGTAGTCTCTGGCTTTCTCTGTTTTGTTTTTGTTTGTTTGTTTTTTCTTTATTGATTTCAGAGAGAGAGGAAGGGAGAGGGAGAGAGAGAGATAGAAACATCGATGAGAGAGAACATCAACCGTCCACCTCCTGCATGCCTCCCACTGGGGATCGGGCCCACAACCTGGGTTTGTGCCCTGACTGGGAATTGAACTGGTGACCTCTTGGTGCATGGGTCAATGCTCAGCCACTTAGCCACACCGGCTGGGCTCTGGCTTTCTCTGTTAATCCCAAACACTATTCCTGAGGTGGGCACAAAGATAAGGGTCTGGGTGAAGTCATGTCAGAGCCGATGTTTACTGATTCCTACTTTCCTTGGTAAGGTCAGGATGGCATATCTCACAGAACCAGGTGCACCTTTTCTTGGTGTCCCCCCACCCCAAGCCCAGTGGCTACTCCATTCTTCCAGCCCCTTAGGTGAGGGCTGCATGGGACATGGTATAGCGTTGTGGCCATTGGAACACATTGTTGATTCAGACATACCTCTTATGAATGATGTGACATTGGGAAAGTTGCCAAGTCATGTCAACTCTACAAGCCTCAATTTCCTCATCTGTAAGGACAGTATCATTTCATCTATACTCAAAGGCCATTCTAAGAATTACATTACAGGGGACTACAGCACCCCAAACTTGTAACAAAAGTTCACATGAGTACATGCAGCATATTGCAAAGAGCCCTGGAAGATTATTTGATCATTTGATAGTTACTCCAACCAGGCAGGGTATAGAATATTACTGTGCCCATTTGAAAGATGGGAACACCAAGGCTCAAAATGATGCCTAATCACAGTCCTCATTGACTGAGTGTCAGTTATATGCCAGGCATAGGCATAAGAGCTTTGCCTGAAATACCTTCTCTGTGTTCACCAAAAGCCCTATAAGTAGACAATTATACTATAAAAATTGAGGCTTAGGGAGACTAAGTAACTTGTTTAACTTATTAAAAGATAGTGGAAGTAGGATTTGAACTAAGATAGTCTAATACCATAACTGGGGATCTCACCCAGTGCACTGCATGGCTTGCTTAAGCGAATGCCCAAGCTGGAGTTAGAACTGAAGACTTTTAGCTTCAACTCCCCCCACCCCATGACACTATACATTGTGACTCAGTTATAGAAAACTGTGTTCCAGGCCAAACCTAAAACATGATCCATTAGCTCCAGTCTGGCGGTCCAACTTTTTAAAGGGCACAGATGAAATGTGGAAGAAATTCAGATTCAACTAAATTTTATCCCTTGACTCCTATATGCCAAGTTCTTTCATATACATCAATCCATTAAGAATCACAGCTACCATAATTCTGTCTGTTTAAAGACAAAGAAATAGAGGCTTGCTTAATGATACAGCTAGGTGACTCACAAGCATCTCAAAGCCAACCCACACACCCAGACAAACACCTACATTACAATTTTGATCTCAATTCCTTCCACTCCTTGGAAAAGGATCCTCATCTTCACCAAGATTCAGCTTCGTAAGAGCTGGCATTTACTCATTCCCAAAGGCAGAGTCATCCTGAGCCCTGTCCTCTTTCCTACATCCTACAGCCAACTCATCGCCTGGATCACACTACTTCATGTTTTCTTCTCTCGTCGGACCATTTCAATAGCTTACTAATGGCTCTTTCTGACGCTTCCCCATACCTCATTACTGTGTTCCTCTAATCCACTTTCCATACTGCTGTCAGATCATTTCCAAAAGCAAAATCTAATCATGACATTCTCTTGTTTAAAATCCTCCGGTGGCCTCCCATTGTACAAAGAATGAGTATGCAATCCTCAGAATGGCTTATAAGGCCCTGCTGAGACGGCTCACTTCTCTGTCCTCACCTTGGGCCATCTTCTCCCTGTACCCCCAACCTAGGCACACCAACTTTATTGCATTTGAATATGCCAAGTTTCTTTCTGCCACGGATGTGGTAGTAGTGGATCAACAACCACTTTTACCCAGAACGAAAACAAAAAAGCCTGATTTGTTCCATTGCCAATTTCCATGGTGTAAATACTCTCAGCATGGCTATTTAAAGCTGTGATCAAGACATCCCTGTCATATTGGGAAGCAATATGTACTTTTTCCTTCCCTTCTCTTTATGACATTTTCCACACATGTAATTATTTAATGATGCAAGTGATTTTTGTTTCTTTGTTTACATTTCTGTTTTGTACCAAACTGCAATTTCCTTGAAGAACAGATGTCTACCATTCACTCTTAAATCTCCAAGGCTTAGCACGGTGCCTCCCAAATAGTCAGAAGTCAAGAAATACTCATGAATAAATGAACGACATAGTTGTTGAGAATCTACCTTGTGCCAGGCACTGTGCTTGACACAAAGAATAAAGAAGACAAATAAGGTATTTATACCTGTAATTGCAAAAATAAAGCTTAAAAATGTTGTAAAATTGTTGGATATGCATTTAACAGGTTAATGTGTATTGTGACATATTCTAAGTATTCAATAAATAATCCTTTGGAGGCTAAAGGGGTGAGTTTTCAAGGAACACACAGACGCAAAGGAGTCCCAGCTCTGGCGTCAATATGATGTCGTGAAAGGGTTTATAAATGAGCAGAGGCTGGGAGTAAGAGTAAAGATTTGATAGAATCTCCAGCAAAGGCAATTACAAATACTTCAGAATTTACTTCCAGCATGGAAGGCCTCCCTGCTATCTACTTAGCTTCCTTCCTGATGCCATCTGAACCAGTTCATTTTTAAAGTATGCTGAGGTCTCCAAAACCGTTTGCATTTCTGAGCTGCAGCATACAATAAGATGCCCGGATCGTGGCTCATTCACATCCCCACTGTGAATAAAAATGATGCGGGCCAATTGCTCACACCTCTGAAAACCCAAGTGACGGTGAAGGTATACTCCAGGCTCCCAGCCACAGAAAGGGCCTGTGAGCCCAGCAGCCCTGAGCTGGCCCCAGGAAGTGATGGGAATTTCAATTTCACAAGGACTGTTTGTAAAGTAATCCAATGCATTACGGTGTATGCATTATTATCGTACTATACTGAGTAATATCACATTTAAGGAGATTTCATAGCATCATAGCCATGCACAAGGGAATATAAAAGTGGTTAATAAAATAGAGAAGCACAATTTCCCTTCAGTGTTGGTTATGCTCCTATTATACTCAGAATAATAATCAGAGGTCCACTTAGCTTGACTTGGGAAATAACGGATCTGTAATTACCTCGTGTCTACAGTGTCATTATCAAGGGCTCAGCCCCAATGTCAGGCCACTGTGAATCCTCAGAAAGCCTGCAGAACTCAATATCCACGCTGCAGAAGGACAGTCACAGGGCTTCCTAAAGCCATACACGCTCTTCAGGGAAAGTTGAGATGCCTGTGCGGCCCGGGCAGGGCTCTGAGCTAGAATTAGCTGCCAAGTTTCCTCTGCCGTGGGTACTCTCCCACCCTACGAACCCCTATTTTGAACAGAAAATGTGATTTCCCCCACCCACTCATCCTAAATTCTCCCTCTGCCGAGCTTGCTAAGCTAGTTGAAAAAAGTTCTCTGCAGATTTGTTAAGAGCAGTGGAAGATGCTTAAATGACTGTTTACTAAAAAAAATTGACCTTCAGTGCCTCCAACCAAGCCTGCAGAAGCTCCCCTTGGGAGCAGGTGCCCCAGGTGCGGCAGAAGTGATTCTAGTACTTACTGCACTCTACAGGTCGCTCCGGAGCTGAGCAGCAGCTGCCTACTTCCTTAAGGGTTGGTTCCATTGTCTGCGCCTATGTCTTTAAATGATCGCCATGGTGCATTTGAGTTCCATGCTCATCACTTTCTGGTGGTGCAACCTAGACCCATTTACATCACCTCTCTGAGTCTCTGTTTTCCTTATCTGTGAAATGGGGTTGTCACCACCTGCCATTAGGGTTACCTACTCTACTAATAATAACAATTGTGATATTCAGAAGAACAGACTATTTACTAATTCTGTTTGATTGAAATCAAAGCCAACAGTGATATAGGTTTCAACTCCAAAGAAGGTTTTTTTTGAGAAAACGTGGGCAGTGGGTGTGTGTATATGTGCATGTACACATGGGTGTGTATTTGTGTGTGTGTGCGTTCATGTATTCAGGGGTGTGTCTTGGGAGGTGGAAGGGATGCTATACTCCTGATATAACAACTCTAGTGTTGACTATATTCTGGCATTACACATTTATTTTCTTGCCAGAGTCCCAAAGGGAAGTCTGGTTTAATGGAGAGGGAGAATAAGGAAATGTAATTCATCGGTCAGGGGAGAAATTACAATTATTGTATTTAAAAAATAATCCAGAAGACCCAGATGACCTGGTCAAACTCAAATACCTATGCGGGCCAGTCCACGCAGAGGGAGGGGGTACACTGGGTGGAACAATGTCAGGAGTTGTGGGGACTATGGCAGGCAGTCCTGGGAGAGCCCATCTTCAACATTAACACATTATTGCCATGTTTTGTTAAACTTTTCCATTTTTCAATCAAGCCAGATTTTAATGTGAAATCTCCCACTTTAAAATGTAGGCAATTCATTCCATTCATGAGCTCAACGATACAGGCCTGAGGTCGGAGTAGAGCGAGCAGGTCAACACCATGTAAACTTTGTCCCAGGTCACTAGTCGGCAAGCTTTTTCTGTCAAGGACCAAACAGTAGGCAGTTTCAGAGTAGTGGGCCCTATCTCTGTTGCCATTGCTCAACCCTAAAGAAGCAAAAGCAGCGTAGACAGTACGTGAATGGATGGGTGTGGTTTTGTTCCAATAAAACTTTATCAACACAAACAGGTGGCGGGCCATAATTGACCCATTGGTCGTAGTTTGCGGCCCCTGGGCCTTGCTAGTTAATGCCGACACTAAAGGCTTGGAGAGGTCTGGAGGGAAGTCAGGAGAGGGAGGGCTGGTGAGGAGTTCTGGGTCTCATGGACAGCTGGACTAGGCCAAAGACAACCGAGGTTCTGGACATCAGGTCTGCTCTCACTCCTCTTTCCAATCTTTGACCAGGTCCCCTGCAGCCTTCATTGCCAACAGCATCAGTGGCTCAAAACAGGAGAAGGTCCCCAAATCTGATTGGCATATCTCACCTCCCTCTCGTCTCCAAACTGCCATCTCCTGGAGTCAAGGAGAATCTCCGGGGCTCATCCCCCAAGCCTGTCCCACCCCCACCACCTCTTTCCTTTTGTAAAGACACCAGATGAGTGTCACCCAGAGACACTGCCTGGAACCCCAGGCAACTCCTCGCATAATTGCTAACCTGACTCCCACTTGGAAGCCAATTAGAGGGAAAGGGGGGGGCGGGACCCACCTCCTGTCATCGCCATTACCGCCACTTTTCTTAGTAAAAAATGGTAGTTAATTTCTCCTCCGAAAAAAGGCCAGGGAACAATCTCTTTAAATTACAGTGTTACAACGTGAAGCAAAGATGCAGAAGTCAAATAAAATTTGGGTTATAATTAGCGATTTCCTTGTAGCAGGTTTCTCTGGGAGATCCAGGCTTCTTCTAGTCAGCTTGCCAAGTAGCTCGAAGGCCCCTTTCACTCCACAGACCACCTGATGCCACTGTGCGAGGGTGTGTGTGTGTGTGTGTGTGTGTGAACTGAGGCAGTCCCTAGCTAAACCCAGAATTATGGCAACAAACATTGTTCAGATATTTGTCTGCCAAGATATTACCATGATTAAAATAACAGGAAATATCATTTAGGTAAAATAAACTATTTCTGATGGGAAGTCATACAACGTGAGTTTAGAAATCCGCTAGACCTCCGCTGATTAATGAATTAATTGTCAGACTGTTAAATCATAGCCTTGATGTAGAGCTAGTTCAAGTCACTGCACAAGTTCCCAGCAGGGCAGACGCTCGAAGACTGGGTTCTTTCCCCCTAGTAGAGTAACAGACCTTTGCGAGACAGGTGAGCCTGAGAGACAGGTAAGCCTGCTAGATGAGTTCCCTCTATTAACTGTATGGCGTTGGAGCAAGTCCCTTGACATCCATGCTTCTGTTTCCTCACCTGTAATTTTGGCATCATCACGTCGGTCCCTTGATGGGTTACGGAACGTCAACAACATGTGCAGCATTGCGAACAGCAGCGGGAGGAGTGGGTAAGGAAGTAGACCCTGAGCTCAGACTGGCTGCCTTTGAATACCAGCTCCGCCTTTCTTAGCTTGGTGACGTGACCTTGGGCAATCTCCTTGATTTCTCTGTGCTCTGGTTTTCTCACCCAGGTAACGAGGGGTTAATTACGGTACCCGCCTTCTGTGGATGCTATGAGATTCAACCCAATCGTGCACAGGAAGTTTCTAGCATCTCTGCATTGGGCATCTACTATGCACTCACTAACTGTTAGTTACTGTTATCTCGATATTATTTATTAGTAAATATAGTTTCTCTTTGTTCTTCCTCTCGGTCCAAGAAACTTCTGTCTGTTTTCCTGCATCTACCAATCAGGATGCACATTTACATGTCCCTCCTCTTAAAAGACCAGGGCAGCCCAAACTCTTGGAATTGCCTTTATGCAACTAAATCTATGCTTTCTTTTTTGAAGATGGAAAACTGCCTTTTCGCTTCCAAAACAAGTCTGCAATGCGTAAGCCTTCAAATGACCTCGGTCCTGATCGCCTGACTTGTTTTAAACCATACCGTCTGCAAACCCTGGTTTATTGGAGAAATGAGCTTGCCGTGTAGCTTTATCCCAAGGATGTGGAGGTCAAATAAGAGTCAGGTCCCCAAGCCTGGGTACATTCTGTTCCCGATGCCAGAGGGATGGCTTATTGTCTGGGTTATAGTGACCTTCTCGTCCAAGTCCAGCAGTTGGAGAGACCATGAGAGTTTCAATGTGATCTCCACACTGCGGCTCGCCTATCAGGCTCACCTACCGCACAAGGGTTTATTAATCTACGGAGGGGCAGAACCCAGCCTTCAAGCGGCTGCCTCTCTGGGAGCTTGTGCACTGACTCGGACCTAGCTCTACATCAAGGCTCTGCTTTAACAATCTGACAGCCTCCATGCTCTCCAGGGACGCCATGGTGGAAGCCCAGACAGTAGCGACAGTGTTTTGACCCACGAGCAATTGGCACCGAAGCCGGTTGGAATACATAACACTATTGAATGAGCCACAACCACCAGGATCAGCAGGGGAGAACTAGATAAAATAAAGGCTCTTTTTAGAAGTCTGGAAACCTTTGTGAGTGTCAGGCCCACTGGTGGCTGAAACCTCTGGCTAGGAACCAAAATAGAATGTCAAAGAGAAGTGGAGACTCAACTCACAAAGCCCGACTTGCTCCTAAAGGTAGGGTCGTGAGCTCTGTCTATCTCAACGTGGCAATAACCCCGAGTAACTGGATCTTGAAAACTACTGCAGAATCCGGGAGATAGAGAGATAAAAAGGGATGGTCAAAGCACGTGGAATACATGGGGAGGGGCACGGCTCAGTAGACACTTTCTTTCAGGATGAGTCCTGTTCCGGTTTCTGCTGTGATCGTCCCTGTGTGACTCGGGTAGGTCGCGTTCCTTCTCTGAGCCCCAGCACTGCTCATGAATGAAGCAGGTAGACAAGATGGTCCTTTGAAGCTCTAACATTCTGTGGATCTCTGCCCTGTCATGCTGAGGCATCACAGGTGTCTTTTTTATAAATCTGAAACAGAACTTTTTCAAAGGGCTCAAGTTTCTAATTCCACCTCTTATTGAAATAACTAAATTAAGGTTGCAAGATTAAGTCAGGGGTTATAAACTCAGTCTCTGGGCAGATAATAAAAATGAGTGAAGCAGGAAAACACATAAACATCAAAATTGCTGTTAACTCTTGAATAAAAATATTGTAATACTGGGTGTGCAATCCAATGTGGCAGTGGCTGGACGGACTGATTGGGGCACCCTCTCTGGACGGACCACGTGTCATCTAGACTACCATGGGGTCCCCAGCAAAAGGTCACATAGCATCATGCCTGTGGTTTCATTATTCCCATATGAATGAGGAACATTAAGTATTTCTTTTACATATGTCTTCATCATAAACCAATCTCTTTCAAACATGTATGTTTCTTGCCTGGACCTGAAATTATTTGAGTTTTAGCCCTAAACTTATGTGATCTCCTTACATCTGTGTAATCAGAAGGCTGGTGTAGGTTAACGCTGGTTCCGTCCAGCTCTGACACTCGAGGGTTTGGCTGACCCATCCATGAATCCTCAGCTAACAGAGCACAGCCAACTTCTCTCTTCAGCCTAGAATCCAAATAGAGTACAGCACTCCCATGAACTCATTATCAACTTGCACAATATATGGTCACAAATTAGAGCAAGAGCTGATGATGGTTGGCTAATGAATGAGTCAAATACTGCCCCCAGAAGAGATGAATGCCTGCTTCTACATTCATTTAAAAACAAACAAAGAAACCAACAAACCCAAGTACCGAATGGGGCTGTGAGCTCTGAAAGGCGGTTTGCTTCTTCAAACCCCTGGACCAGTCACTTGAGTAGCTTCCTAGACAGCCCCCTTCATCTTCAAATTATCCAAGTGTTACTTCCAACACCAAGATGACGCTATATGTTCATACTTGCTCACAGACTAACATCTGAATCAAGGGCAGAGACTGCTTAGTCATAATGAGAGGGTAAAACTGACAACACTGAATACAGGTCTGAAAAAGAGCAAAACACAGAAGAGAAACCCAAGATACTTTTCAGATAGCTTCAAGGCTTGCAACGGAAATATGACCATTACAAGGAACAGTACCTCGAACTCAGACTACGTCAGAGCTCTCCTCCAAAGCAAGCTGTCTTCGGGCTTTATGAACAAAACTCCAATCTAATAAATCTTAACCTTGTTTGTCCATGACCTACATTTAGGTTCATAAACAGCTTGTACCAATCAGCTGCACGGAGGCATGGGAGATTGAAAACTACTTGTCTAAAAATCATTAAATACATGAATGACTTTTAAAATAAACGTGGGAATTTTGAGTCTTCATTTGACTCTTAAGACATGAAATTTCACAATTCTTATCATGGGTTTATTCTCCTGCAAAGAAATTTAGAATGAAGAATTCAGGACAGAGGAGGACACTCTGGCTTCCCATTACGAGTGATGTGATTATTTCATAATTGCAGTGGTTCATTCGGTAGAGTGTTTACTATTTGCCCATCACTGAGCTAAGCCCTTCCTGGCATTACCATTAGGACTGCATCACTACCCTAAGCCTCACATACACCAAGGAAGAAAGCGAAGTTACATCACATACCATCGGTCCCACTTTGGGTCAGAACTAAAACAGAAATTCCAAGCTCCTTACCTTGATTCTTCACTGCATCTGGTAACACTCAAGGGTGTTTATCTAGCGCCATTTTTTCCAACCTGTCATGAGGACCTTCCATTCTACCAAAATTCAAGGCTGTAGCCCCAGTCCCAGACCCAGAGACATGGGTCTGTGATGCTCATCGCCATGCCTGCTGTTCTCAGAACTATCCTAAGTTTGGCTCAGTTGTGCCTTTTCGCCCACCAGCGCTGGGCACTCTGATGAACAGGGGCTTTAGAACGGTCAAATAACCCTAGTATGGGGTAATGAAGGCCTTTAATGTATCCTACAAGCCATGGGCCATTTGTTCCAAAGCATAGGAGGCAGAAGCATAATCCTCAGCCTCACGAGGGAATAAGAGGCAGTACCTGTGCCCTTAAAGTAAATGTGAACCGTAGGAAAATAGAACTGGTGTTGACAAAACAGCTCAGCCACGCTGTCATCTGAAAAGACAATTTTGAAGCCACCGAAACATGTTATTAGAATTTGCTCAAGGCACAGGTCGCACATAAGAGCACACTCTAAGCCTGCGATATTGTACAGGTGCGGGTCTGCCGGGCCCTCCCAGGGCGAAACGAGTAATTCCCAGGCCAGGCGTGCTGTCCTCGGCAGCAGTCTATCCAGAGAAGAGGCCGTGTGTGCATGCCTGGGGGAAGCCTTCTGGGCTTCGAGCCCTCAAGACTTTTGGTCTTGAGCCTGACACACCTGGTTTTGAGCTCCAGCTCCTACCTGTTAGCTACAGTGACCTTCAGGAATTACTTGCCTCAGGTTCCTCACCTATAACCCGGGGATGATAATGCCTCATACATCCTTGCTTTCTGGTGATGGAGAGTCAAGATCAAGTTGAGATTGTGCATGTAAAGTGCTTAGAACATAGTTTGATACCACTGAGTAAAAAACTATTATTGTTGAGATTATTATCCCCTGACTCTTGTTTTGATATAGCTACTTACCCTATTTTTAGACACGATGTCCCTCAACGATTTTTCCGAGCTTTTAAAGAAAGCACGTGAGGCCACAATCCTCCACCAGGGACAGGCACTGTCTGGTGTTTTATTATTCATCTCTGATGGTTGTGCAGAAGGAGAGAGGAAGGTGGTTTGGAGAAGGGCAGACAGAGTGGAGGTAGGGAACCACAGAAGTAATATCAGAGAGGTCAAAGGACCAGCCCAAGATCCTTCCACTTGTCGACAGTGAAGCAGAGGGATGCCAAGGGGAGGATTCCCTTCCTGTTTATGGTGGGGTAATGTCCCAAGGTAGTATGCTGAATGAAATAAGTTAGGCAGAGAAAGACAAATACCATATGATTCCACTTACATGTGAAATCAAAAGAACAAAACAAATGAACAAACAAAAGTGAAACGGACTCATAGATACAGAGAACAAACTAATGGTTACCAGAGGGGAGGGGGATTGGGAGACTGGGTGAAAAGGTAAAGGCATTAAGAAGTACACATCGGGCCCTGGCTGGTTTGGCTCAACAGTTAGAGCGTTGGCCCACGGACCAATGAGTCGCGGGTTCGATTCTGGTCAAGGGCACGTACCTCAATTGCAGTTCATCCTCAGCCCTGGTCGGGATCTTGCGGGAGGCAGCTAGTCGATGTGTCTCTTTCACATCGATGTTTCTCTCTCTCTCTCTCTCCCTCCCACTCTATCTGAAGTAAATAGAAAAATATCCTCAGGTGAGGTTAAAAAAAAAGAAGTACACATCAGTAGTTACAAACAGTCAGAGAAATAGAGTCGATCACATTGTACTAACTATGTATGGTACCAGCTGGGTACTGGAAATAGCGGGGGGAACACTGTATAATGTATGATTGTCTAACCACTGTGCTGTACCCCCTGAAACTGATATAAAATAACAGTGAATGTCAACTGTAATTGAAAACGATATAAAAATAATAAAAAAAATAAATGGAGGAGCAGAGGGTCACGCTCTGGCAAAGCCGGAGCCCGGGTTCTTAACTGACCTGCTGAAGAAAAGAGTCCGGGGAGGAATTCTGGATCACCCGCCCTGGTCTCAGGCCCTGGGCATCTAAGCTGTGGGCCGGGGGGCCTTCTCGGGAACCCCTGCCCCTGGAGGAAAGATTCTGGACTCTGACATCAGACAGAGTTGGATGAGGACCTGGACCCTGCCACACCAAACTCACAACATCATGAGCCTCTTTGTCCCTGTATCTCCCCCGTGTGAAATGGGGAGGGCTAAGATCATTGAGATGGTTTGGTGTGAGGACACAATGAGGTGACAGATAAAAGAGTGCCTAGCATAGTCTATAGAACATAGCAGGCCTCAATAAGTAGCATACACCTTCCCTTGTCCCCTCCTGACACCGGACAACTCTCAGATCACTTTGGGAGTAGCTACACCCAAGACACACAGGCTGAACGGCCGGAGCACAGAGCTGGAGAGCTGCCGTGTGGGCAAGGGTATGGGCCGCAGGCCTTCCCAGGAACTGTCTGTGGGGTTCATATGAGCTCTCGTTGGGTAAGTGACCTGTGTCCACATTTGAAATCCGTATTATCTTTTAACCATTTGCACAGAGACACCCAGCGGTGGACAGGAATATTTGAACCCAGCTGTCCACTGCAGCTGGTGGGGAATAACCACATTGCCAGATACACCCCAGAAACAACCTAAAGTCCACGGCAAACAGGGAAAAAGAATGAGGTGCATCTCAAAGTGAAAAACGAAATGATCTCCCAGATATAAAGAGTGCCCACGTGGATGCTTCGTAGATGTCAATTCTTATTTTGAGACTGGATCTAGTGAGAAGTTAGAGAAGATCAAGATTGGTTTAGAGACAGAGCGAGATAGAATGCAGATAGAGACACAGAGGAGAGAGAGAGAGAGAGAGAGAGAGAGAGAGAGAGAGAGAGAGAGAGAGAGAAAGAGAGAGAGAGAGAGGAGAGAGAGAGAGAAAGAGAGAGAGAGAGAGAGAGAGAGAGAGGCAGGTTGCTATAGACTGAATGACTGTGATGCCCCAGAATGCATGTGCTAAAAACCTAGCCTGTAAGGTGATGCTGTTAGGAGGTGGGGTTTTAGAGAGGTGATCGGATCACGAGGGTGGAGCCCTTACACAAAAGTCCTCAGAGCTCCCTAGCCCCTTCCAGCATATGAGGATGAAGAGAGAAGATGTCCATCTATGAACTGGGAAGAGGGACTTCACCAGACACCTCATCTGTTGGTGCCAAGATCTTGGACTTCCCAGCTCCTAAACCGTGAGAAATAAATGTGCGTGTGTGTTTTTGAGCCCCTCAGTTAATAATATTTCTGTTACAGCAGCTTGAACAGTCTAAGACACAGGCACATGCTCGCATTTGCATAAAACACTCCAGAGGAGAACAGAAGGGACTGGTAACTGCACTTTTCAGTGGGGAGGCTAAGAACTGGGGCTGTGGGTATTCGGACATTTTCGTTTCCCTTGTAGAGCCTTTCCAGTGTGTGACTTTGAACCACAAACCTGAACTTCTGTAGTACCGGTAATAATAATAATGGCCAAATAACAACACAAAAAAGCATGCACTGAGAAGTTTTCCCCACACCTTAGCTACATAGTTGACTTGCAAAGCGGAGCCAATGTGTAAATGGTGAAGAACAGAAAGTCATCACCAACCAATGTCTTATCTTCTTAAAGGTATTAATGAAATCTGGAGACACAGCTCTCCAGTGCAAGCAGCTGAGAATTAAGATTAAGGAGGTTCCTTAAACAGCTCTTCTTTCCGTCAGTAGAGCCCAGAGATCGGGGAACAAGCCTGGGACCCACATTCTGTCTCCCATCAGATCCCAGAGCTGGTGGGAGACTTTTAAACAGACTGCAGAGGTGTTAAAAATAGAAGTCAAGTTGCTACTGGAGATACATGGAGAATTCACCACTTGCAAATCTCTAATTATAATATGTCAAAAGTAAAATACCTTGTCAGGAGCAGTATCTAATACACTCCAGTATTGGCTCTGTCAGCACAGTGATCCATGATGTGTTTGGAGGCCTATATTAAATAGACATTCAGCAGAAAAATGTCCTGCAGGGACTCATCTCAGCCCGTGGAAAACCGAAAGGATGACCTGGTAAGTCTCTGCTGTCTGGACTCGCCTCAGCTCTGGCCGGGAGCTCTGGGTACATCCTGCTTCTGTACAGAGTCGGTACTTTATGTTAATTCATGTGCGTATATTAAAGGTTCTCGGAGCCTCGCAGATGGATGGATCCTATCTTTTACCCCAAACTACTCAGTTTCTCAGAGAAATGATGGCCTCCACAGTCTCTCAGATTGGCATTAAGCACCATGCCTAGGCGCCAAAGAACAGCTGTTCCAAGTACAACACTAACCTATGGCGTGCTGATACAGGGGCGTGCATCCCAGGGTTGGGAGAAGCATGGGTCTGACCCACTTTGAGGTTCAGTTCCTTTCCCGGGAAATGCGGAGCCTGGAGGGAGGAGAGGGGCACTCGGAGAGTGTGGGAGGATGCAGAGACAGTTTGAAGCAAGCTTCTTGTCAGCCATGTTCTGCAGTCAGGTAGGAAAGAGCAACTCAGAAGTAGGTCAGAGACAGCAGGAGCACCTTCCTTTTTGGCCAATAGAGAGAAAAACAGATGCATGTAATCGTTTGCAGGAGAAAACAAGATGGCTCCTTTAACGATCCTTCAGGACCAACCACAAAGCCACCTGCTTCAGCCTCTACTGGTTCCTTTTCCTTTAAGACTGCCTGTGAAAAGTACCACCCAAACATTGCTGCAGAGGACAAAGTAACCGGCTAACCAGCCCCGCCACAAATCCACACACTCCAAACTCAAGAAGGGTGCTTTGCCATCTGAGTACCCTAGGCATCGCCTGAGCCAGATTCCTGGGTTGCCTGCCTCCTTTCAGAAATTACTCCATTGTTTTCATGCTCTAGAACTCATCACATTACAATAATTAACAGAACACATGTCCTATTATCTCTAGTGGCCCAGAAGCTCTCTAAGGGAAGAGAGCAAGTCTGCTCACCAGTTCATCTCCCCGCAGAGCCTGGGGCACTGTGGACAGCCAGCGTGCTATTTAAATTTAATTGTGTTGATCTCTAAAGAGTTCTTTTTTGAGGGAAGGATGTTGAGCGTGTCAACTTCCCAGGTGGATTAAAATTTCCTGTGAGGTAGGCGTAGTTAACCCTTTCTTTTAAACTCTCATTTTAGCCTGGCCGGTGTGGCTCAGTGGTTGAGCATCAACCCCTGCACCAAGAGGTCACGGGGTTCGATTCCCGGTCAGGGCACATGCCCAGGTTGTGGGCCCGTTCCTCAGTAGGGGGCGTGCAGGAGGCAGCCAATCGATGTTCTCTCTTATCATCGATGTTTCTGTCTCTCTCTTCCTTCTTCTCTCTAAAAATCAATAAAGAAAAAAAAAAAAGTAAACTCTCATTTTAGAACTCTTCTGGCTTCAACCCTTTTTAATGGCTTCCCGTTACTCCTAATTTGGCATTCCGCCCCCTTGTCGAACCTACCGGCCTGTGGGATGTGATACCTGCTGACTGCTCCCATTTAGTCCTTTTCCACTGTCCCCCCAAACCCTCTCCACATGCCCTAGATACACTGGCCTCTTTTTAGTTCTTTGAATGAGTCAAGGTCAGGACTATTGACCTTGTTATTCTTTCTGCCTGAAAAGCTTTGTCTTCTCACCTTAAATACCATCTCCTTGAAGAAAGGTTCCCAGACTACTCATTTGCAGGCAGCCCCTCAGCTCGTTTTTATTCTCCCATAGCGTCTGTCTTTTTCTTAAGAGCATGGATCATAATTTGTGTTTATATAGCTGTTTGATCGCCACATGTTCACTCTGCCTCTCGCACTGAGTTGTAAGAGGGAAAAGACCATTTCTATTTGATTCAACCACATCACCTAGTATGAGTCCAGGCCCCAGCAGAGGTTTCATAAATATCTGTCAATGAATGGATACATGTGTGACTGACTGACTGAATGAATGAGTCTTCCAAAGCAGTAGTCTAGTTGGCATATATTGAAGTTTAATAAAGGATGTCTGATTTAACCTTTTTTTAGCCCTTAAATAGCCTCCTGAAGCCCTACCACCTTGACGATCACAAAATAACCAACAAGCAAATAAACAGCAACTCCATCACTACCACCTGGTAGTCAACACAATACAAACACCTGCAAAATCAGCAAACACATTTAATAAACTCACCCCCAAGTTACAGCGGCGACCAGACACAAAAAGGCAACAGCAGCACTATTCACGAGAGCCAAAGGTGAAAAGAACCCAAATGCCCAGCAACGAATGAATAGATAAACAAATGGTTTATTAATATACCGGAGTAGCATTCAGTAATAAAAAGGAATGAAGTGTTGATAAGTTTTACAACATGGACGGACCCTGAAAACATTCTATTATTGGAAAGAAGACACACACCCAAGGTCATGTATATAATTTCATTGTTATGAAAAATGCAGAATAGCAAATCCATACAGCCAGAGAGCAGAGGAGTGGTTGCCAGGGACTGGGGGAAGGCAGAATCGAGCGAGGCAAAGGTTTCCTTTGGGTGATGAAAATCTTGAACTGGATAATGGCAATGGTTGCATTACACTGTGATGCACCTAATGCCACTGGATTGTACACATTAAAATAGTTAAAACAGTAACTTTTGTGTTTTGCGCAACAATTAAAAAAATAGAAAAAAGCAATAGAAAATTTTAGAATGTGCATTATTTGTCAAATTTTCCAAATCTAACCTCCAGATTAGGTAGCAGGTGTCACAGTTAGCCACCCGTTGCTTTTAGTTACAAGAATATTTTACTCTTAAAAACAACAAACTTCTTTACCAATATTGGTTTTGCAGAGACCAGGGGGCAGGAGAAAGAGGCACAATTGCCTTGCAATTTCAAAACGTTCTAGATCAGAGGCTTGGTGAGCCCAAGCTTCTGAAGAATTCTGCAGAACAAGGTTTCACAACTGAACATGTACATCTGGTATGCGTGGTTATTTTAGGTCGTTCACAAACAGTTTCATTTCGATAATTATTTTTGTTCAGGATCATCTTAGAGTAATAGCCAATAACATTAGTTTTCATTAATCGTGTTAAAATGTTTCTTTTCTGTTTGCTTGTTTTTAACCCATTTAACCCATTCACCTGCAATGAAATGTACTCTTTTGGATGCATAAAGTCATGTAACCACCACCATCAAAGGGTGGAAGGTTCCACCGCCCTGGGAAATTCTCTCCTGCTGCCCCTTTGCAGTCCAGGCCTCCACACCCCAGGGCCCGGCACAAATGAAGAAACAGGAACACACACAGGTAAGGCTGAATTTCACTCTAATGCATTGGGCTAAGTTAAGGAGGGCCGGTGCAAAAATGCAGGTGGCTGGAAATGGGCCCAAGATTTGTGTTTGGGGTGATGGAATTACTCCCAAATTAGACTGTGGTGATGGTTGCATGATTCTGTAAATACACAAAATATCTGAATTGTACAGCTAAAATGGGTGAATTACGGGATATAAATTATATCTCCACAAAGCCATTAAAAAAAAAAAAAAAAGGTTACGTAGTGTACGATTCCATTGAGATGATACCTAATTCAGGAAAAGCCCAAACTGTGGGAACAGAAAGGAGACGAAAGTTTCCCTTGACAAATAAACACAGTTAAGAAAAAATGTGTCCCTTTCAATAAGTACTAGGAGAGGATGCCTGTGGATGAGGTGAACTCTGCAGAGCTGGGGTGACAAGGACAGGTTTGGGGACTGCTTTGTGGGCAGGACGCTTGGACGGGGTGCGCCCGCTGTCACCCGGGAAGCCTGGGGGCCCTGCCCGCCCCGCCCGGCCCGAGCTGGAGCCCACTTACTGTGGCGGTGCCCGAGACGGTCTGCGCGCTGGTGTCCGCGGCGCTCTGCTCCGAGTGCGACTGCGCGGGCGGGTACAGGTTTAACGTGTGCTCGGGGACGGTGGTCTGGCCGGTGTACTCTGGCGCAGGGTGGGGATGAGGGGCCGTGTATTCAGCGGGGATGCCGTTCTGGGGGGGAGCAAACTGGGCCGAAGCATAAGGCTGAGCCATTGTGTCAGGGGCAGCTGCTGCTTCCTGATTACCCTGAAAAATCAGAGGTGGAGAGAAGGAGAAAACCGTGAGTGGGCCACTGGGCAGAACCTTTCCCCAGGCTCAGGGACCACAGTTCCCCAGACACCCTGCGGTGCCAGCCCTGTGCCAGGAGCCTGCAATGCATCCCGGTTCATCTTCACCAGGCAGACGCTCCGAGGAAGCCGTCACCATCATTTATACCCATTCTACAGGTGAAGAAATCAAGGCTGCGAAAGGGGAAGTCACTTTCCCTGAGCCATCCAGCCCGACAGCCACGGGCGGGGAGGGTCTGTGCTCCACGGGATGGCAGATCTCCCTTCTTTCATTCCACTTGGGGACATGTGAGCCGGTAGTTGTCTCCAGTGACAGCAGAGCCTTGCTTTGATACTTAAAATGCCAAGAGAGATAAAATTGAGCACTCATGCTCTTGAGAGGAGAGACAATTCATCTAAGCATTTGAATTTAATCAAAGTTTTATGTGGCTTGGCTCACATAATGGGATGGCAGGGGTCTCTTAAATGACCACTGTGTGTGTGTGTTCCTGGTGCCAATATGAGGCAGCCAATGAAAATTCAGGGCCTAATTTGGACAAAGATGGCACTCTGTGATATCCCCATTTTAAGTATCTCTGCAAAGTGCTGGACTTCACTCAGGCTCATTAGTCAATACCTCCCCCCACTCCTGCCTTATTTTTTATAAGCACAGAGTATTATATAACAATTCACCCTTCAGATCTAGGCAAAACATGCAGTATGATAATTACAGCCAAGTCAAAAGAATTAAAAAAAACACCCTGAATTCAAATGCTTCCATTTCAGGAAACATCTATCTCTCTCCACCTCCACTCCCACCCCCATAACTCTACTACCCTACACACACACACACACACACACACACACACGTGCACACACACACACACACACAGCAACAGCAGCAGCAGAAACTGCTATCCAGAGATCTGAATTTTCCATGGTCTCAAGAGATGGGATTGCACAGTCAGAAAGACACAGAAGAAAAAGAAAAAAAAAAAAAAAAAAACCTTAGCAATTAAGCACACCAAGTAGCTGCCTCTCCCATTGTCTGTGGTCAATGAGAGGTGACTTCAGCCCTCATGTAATGATAGCAGGGCAGAAATGTCAGCATCGCGCGCATCTCCTCAGTCCTCACCACCAGCATTCGAGAACCTCTCCGGTGAAAGCAACTTGAGCACCGCTGAGACACGCCACAGAGGGGCAAAGGGGTGGCTTCTCACGGCAGCGCACAGAGCTGGTTCATTTGTTTAGAGGGGACCGTAATTAGAATGTTAACGATGACACATGAAGGGAACTAAGCTTCAGCTCAGTTTAAAACATTTTACAAGTGAAAACATTCCCATCAGGCCTTTTCCTCCCCCAGAGTAATTTCTCCAAATGTCTGTGCCACGGGAAGCAGAATCGCACAGCCATTTCCCTCTAGCACGTTTGCACAGTGTTCGGGGCTGAGCAGGGTCTGCCTGCACTGTGGCTGAATCGCTGTCCATGAAAATTTAACCCTGTTCACCCCTAGCAATCCCAAAGACATTTATTGTCATTGCTGCTCAGTGGTCAGATTTCTTCAAGGAAAATGTTCGGTTTCCTTTCGGGGGGACCCGTCCACTCTCAACCTAGTGCAGGTGTGGCCGAGCCCCACCTCCCATGACCCATAGACACAGTCACATGACCCGGCCTGACTAACCAAAGGGTTCTTCTCCCGCAGATGTGGGTTCGCACCCATCTACCTAAACCAGTCGGCGAGTTAAGCCCTAGCAACTCCAATGAGGCTTAATTCTGAGACTTTGCTGGAGTTTGGGGAGGAAGTTCTCTTTCAACGGTCATTGACAGCTGTGAAAATAATGTAAGCTGGGAGCTGCCAAGAACTACCTCTTGAAGAGGGCCTGCCCAAAGCCGAAGCCAACCCAGAGGAGAACGGAAACCAGACATTGAGAAACACATCAGCCGAGCCCCGGTGACATCATCTGAAGTCTTGGATCCCCTTTACCTGCAGTTAGTAAAGCCGTTTTTTAAATGCTCTGCTGTCTATGAGCCTACTCAGCAGCCGTTTCTTCTATGGGGCTGTGCAAGGAAGCATCCTTGTGTGCGGGAATCCCATACGGATGCCATTTCTTTCTGGCTGAAGAGAAGCCCCGGAAACTACGGGTCCTTGAGAACCCTTCAAAGAGAAATTCATTGTGAAAGATTCTACTTCTGCCCCAAGGTCTGTTTCAGCCTGCCCAACCTTCCACCTGGCTCATCTCTGAACTGAAAGGAAGACTTGTGAGAACTCCAGGTATGGTCTTGTAGGGGAGGATAACACGATCACAGGAGCAAAGGTAGAGAGAGATGGTCCCTAGTGACAAAGGTTCCTCTCCACCACCTCCAGCAGAAAACACGTTCATGGGAACACTGCCCATGTGCCTTTCCTCACTGCAGAGCGATCTCGGGAACAGCGACTTAGTCCCATAACCCCCAGCAAATCTGCGGGGGATCTCTGCTAGGGTCTGGGCCGTCTCTGTTTTGGAGAAAGAAGGGCCTGCCCTCAGGAAGCCTGTGATCACTCCATCCTCCCAACACATCAAGTCTCCCCATGTACTGCTCCCACTTCTTAAAAAGCCTCCCCCCTGCTCCCTTGCCTGGCTAGTCTCTACTTGTCTTTCAGGTCCCAGATCAAAATCTCTCTCCTCCAGCAAGCCTTCATTGACCCTTAAACCACATCAGTTGCCTGCCTTCTATACCTCACTGCGGCTTGTGGCCACACCTCACAAGACCCCAAGTACAGCCATTGCCTGCTTACTTGTCTGTGAGCATCCTGGGGGCAAAAGGCTGCGTCACATTTCCCATTCCATCTGCAGTCCACAGCACATGCCAGCTGCAAAGTAGGCATTTTACAAAGGTTTGCTAAGTGAATGCATGCTCGACTAATGAACTCTGGGCTCAATAAAGCTTAATTTGACAACAGGAGACAGTTGGGGGAATAGAAGGTGAGGAGTTGGCAAATGACCCATGGAAGAAATCTAGCCCACTACTTGTTTTTGTGAATAAAGTTTTATTGGGACACAGCCCCATTCACTGTGCTACATTGGCAGAGTTGACTAGTTCCAACAGACACCCTATGGCCCCAAAAGCCTAAACTATTTAAATCTCTGACCCTTTGCAAAAAAAAAGTTTCTACTCTCTGTGGCAGGGTGTCGTTAATAGTCCGATGCCAATTCAGAAGCCATGCTTGCATAAATAGAGCCAGAAATAAAGCTGCAATGAAGCAGGGAGAGAAAGGGGGTGCATTCTCTCTGAACCAAGGAGGGATGGCTCAGCTAGACTTGGAGACCATCAGTGCTGAGGATGGTGCGAAAGGGTGGTGGGGGTCTTTTTCCGAATTTGCTTTCCATCACGGGCTCACTGAATTGCAAACACACGTGCACACGTGTAGGCTTGAAACAGCACAAGCGGGCTGAGGAGGGGGAAGATCCGTGATGGCCACAGGCCCCTCTGCTCCTTGACTTCAGCAGTGTGGTCAGAAAACACACTGAGAGATGCCTCCCCGCGGGCCTAGTGGGCGCCAGGCACCGTGCTGGGTGCTGTGCACCAGTTCTTAAACACAGGACACTGTTCCCCGGGGGACATTCGGTAATGCCTGGAGACGTGTTCATTGTCACAACTTGGGAGGAGGGTTGCTACTGGCATCTAGTTGAGACCAGGGGTGTTGCTAACACCCTACAATGCACAGGGCAGCCTCACCACCAGGGCTTATTCAGCCCCAGATGTCTGGGAAGCCAGGAGCTGAACCAGAGCTCATGCTGTCCTGCGCCCAGGTGCCTCTTGTTCGGCAGGACTGTCACCTGGGGGAGGTTTGTTCACATGTTTAAATAAACACACCTCTCTCTGTCACACACACACACACACACCATGGCCTCAAGGTGTTTCCACCTGGTGGTGTGTTACACCCTCTGGGGGAGTCGGCTGCCGGGGTATTTAATTCAAAGACGCCAGCATTTCATCAGCTGGGTGAGGGTGTTAACCCTTGGCGAGTGCCAGAGCTCCAGCCTTGGTAACTTCTGCTAGCTCAAGCCCAAGGCCTTGCTTCAGAGGCTATGAGGCCACCCGAGGGAAAGCGAGGGCCACCTGGGGGCACCCCTGGAGCCAGGAAAAACGCCATCTTCTACCAAACCCGTGGCATTCTGGTACACCCAGGGCACTGAGCTCTAGGAACTGTGCCCGTGGTCACCAGGGAATCTACCGTACATTCGGGTCAGCAGGGCTCTGGAGGCTGTCGTGTTCCTGGAGCTCTCACACAGATGTTGGTGGGACCCCCCACAGCTACTTATTAACACCAACAGCAGTTCCAGAGAGACCCTAGTTAATATTCCCAACATTTGCACTTCGGGCTAATTACCGCTAATATTTAATTAAGATCACTGTACTTCCCATGGGATTGTTTTCACCTTCAAATAGCTTCAGAGACGCCTTTGCTTCCCCCCTAGTGATGTTCCGAGATTCTTAGCATGGCTGAAGTGTATTTTCTGGAGAAAGCACATTCACAGAGAGGGCACCTTTTCCACTTCAGGTCAAGGCAAGTCTTGGGCACACGGACAGACTCCTGGGTGGAAGCTGAAGCCAGCTTCATGTAGGTGACAGTGACAGGGGAAAGTTATTTGGAGCGTTCTGGCTAGACATTCGCTCATTTGCAGAAGCTGCCTTCTTTCTTCTCCTCCAATGCCAAACCCCCACCTTTCCCTAAATAAGCGAACCGAGCACAGAGATTCGGGTATGTACACAGTCAAGATGCTGGTGGGTGTTCCGCGCTGACAGGGAGGGGACTCTGACTTGCACGCCTCGCCCCACATCATCGACCAAGTGCTTCAAGAGATCCTGCAAACCTAACATCTAATTTTCAGTGCTTGCGCTTCCTTGGGTGGCTGCTAAATACACAAAAGGAGGAGGGAGCCGGGACCGGATATTTTAAAACCCCATCATGCTGCTGAAAAACGAGGTAGAAACTTAAAGAACATCACTTAGGGGAAATGCAGAAGAAACTTTCTTGTCCTCACACACCACACCTCCATGAGAGCAGCTCAGTGGCAGGATGCTGGGGGACCTCCAGTGACTGAGAGCAAACAGATATTAAAATGCAACCAATTCGAGTTCACCAAAGCAAAAAAAAAAAAAAAAAATGCCATTTCAATTTAAATATTTTACTGAAGCATGAAATAGCCAGGGTCGTATTGCTATTTTAAGACAAACACCGTAATCTGTCTATTAGCATAGTGTGTCGATTCTGTAGCACGCAGGCATTCCGACAGCCGCTCCTCAGACACAGGAGAAACTCCCTGGTCACGGAAACATCCTTCCCCTTCAATCTTCTCTCCAAGGTGGGCTCAGGAGACAGTCAGAAAATAAGAGGGTTTTTTTCTCCCTCCAGATATCTCTCTGCCCTGGGAGGTTTACTAAAGTAGTTTTGGAAAACTAGTAAGAGAACAAAGGTTGGCAGCCCATTTGCCTTGGAAAAATAGTTTGGCTCGACATCTAATGCAAACCACATTTCAACTGAGAAATCGTCTTGACATGGCAGGGCACGGAACAGGTTTGTTCTTTGCAATGTGACCGCCTGTGAGGGGGAAGTGGCCGTTTCAAAGCGGACTTTACAATAATCAGGGTGTGTGTGTGTGTGTGTGTGTGTGTGTGCGCGCGCGCGCGTGTGTTTCCCAGGCTTTAACGGTCAAACTTCCCAAACAACTTCTCCCCTTGGCTCCTGGAATTTATTTGCCCCCAGTCCGCATCTTGCCCTGCAAACCCTCTTCTGGCCTAAACACAGCCCTTATAATGAAGACATGCACGGGGACTGTCCAGCCCTAATGAAGCAGCTCATTGCATCTGTCCACACAGCCAAAGAAAGCAGCCACTCCACCGTGGGACCCCCCAGCGACGCGGACCCGCTGGAGAGGACTAGCCACTCTTGGTTGCCCGCAGTCTCCAGTCTGGCTGACAGTTTGTTTTCCTTGAGTTTAGGGGCTGGTCTGTTCCACTTCTCTGGCAAGAAATCGCGCCTGTTCAGAGAAAACCTCCAATGCCAGAATAAAAGGAGAAGTAAGTTGCATCATGCCCCCGGGGGTATTGAAACAAAGGAGAAAAATGCAAAATGACACCATTAACCTGTTAGTTCTAAGACCAGCTCAGTTCCGCACATCAAGCAGAAAGCGACACACACATACTCTTAGCTGAAATCCTCTCCTTTTCCCGGCGTGATTCAAGGAGCAGGATATACATCGCAGAGAGCAACAGAGACTCGACCGCAAGGAGAGACTGCAGCTTAATGCAAATCACAATTGCGAGTGAAAAATAAAATGGGAAAAAAGATACCTGCTGCACCATCCTGCTTGCTTTCTCCTCCATAAACTTAGCAGCTGTGCTAGACCCACACCACAGAGCATCTGCTCAGAGCAAGCCTCAGTTACGAGCCAGGGTGTGTGCGCTGTGCAGCCTGTGGATGGCTGGGGTGTTGCAGGAGGGGGAGCCGAAGCCGCCTGGCTGACCTCCCCCTCAACATCTGACTGCTCCCCAAACCAACCCCAGATGGGACTCTTTCCGCCAGCCAGGCCTGGCCCATCAATCACAGCTCGCTCCTCCTCTGGCTCCTGCTCTGTTTCAGAGAGCACACTGAGCAGATGATTATATAGTGGAGGAAGAAAACACACACACACACACGCACACACACACACACGCCACACCACACAGCACTCGGCTACATTAATAGCTGTTTAAAAAACATTAGAAATGCTAGCCTATGCATCGCCTGGAGCTGGAATTTTTCATTACTAAACTAAATATATGGTATGCAAAGTTATGACATCCACAGGGGAGCTGGCTACTATCCTATTTTGTTTTATGTTTTTTAAGGGGGGGGGACATTGGGGTAACATGGGAAGACAGAGGAGGGATGAAGAGAGAGCTCAAAGGGATGGAGGGATGGTTAGAGGTACATTTAGAAAAATACCATGCGCTCCTTGGGCATACATGTATGACCAAGCCGCAGGATGACGTGTACAGTGATCATAACATACTGTGACTGACAATTGTTTGGAAGCTTTGGAGACCCAGTTCCTCTGCCAACTAGCTGTGTGATCCAGGCAAGTTGTTGCAATGCACTGGGCTCTAGTTTCTGCTTCTGTTTAATGGGCATAACCAAGAGTGACTTCATGGGGATCAAAATAAAAATCAAATCACAGCAAAACACACACAGGAGCCTGGCTCCTGGTACCACTGCAGACACAGATTCATTCATCACATTCCATAAAAGGATAGGCAAAGTCCAAGACCATCTTGGTATGGAGTATACAGCCAAGAGAGGTAGCAGGGTCTCAAGAAAGGAACCCACAAATGACCACAAACCCCAGTGCTGATACATGCTATAAAGGAAACACACAGGGCTCTTGCTTTTTCCTTTTCTTGAACTTTGGGCTCATTGTTTTCTCTTCTCTCCCAAGGAGCAAAAATAAAACCTTGTACAAAAACATCCCCAGTGATCTCAATACCAAATGCTGCCTCTTTCGTTAAAGCTACAAGTACTTTGTTCTCCCTTTATTATTAAGAGTACAACAAGCAGTGTGAAATGTCAAAACAATTTCCGTTTTTATTCGGTCATGTCTTTCTCGCTCATCAAAGGAGAGGTTTCAAGAGTCCCTCCACCCTTCCCATAGACAGCTGCTTACCGCCGAGATGCTTGGCTGTGGAAGGAGAGCCCTTGCAACCCCGGAGGGGATGGATGGGGTTTCTGAAGTGATTAAACTAGTAACTAAATTGTGTAACAGAGGAGGAGGTGAGGGCAGAGGAGGCTGGCTCGAAGAATTCAACTTTCCTGCTGGTCTGTAGGTGGTACTAGTTCAGGTAATTCCTGGGTGATTTTTTTTTTTTTTTTTAATTCCAGTTCTCTGAGGCTGGAAAGAAAATCTGGATAAATGGTATGTGTGCCATCCTTCCATTTCCATTTCCGATTACGCTCCGGGGATACGGCTCGTGCAGGATTCAATCAGCACCCGTGCAGGCTCCGTGCAGGGTGTGTCCGCTGCCTGGCACAGCTGCACACCCACAGAAGACCACAGTTCCCTCCTTGCAGTCGTTCTCATGAGCCATAAGCTTCTTTCCTGTCCATACAAAAAGCCAAACTTCCGTCCTTCAACCAAAGCTAGGGGTCTTACTTTTTCCTAGAAAAGCAAGAGGGATAGACCAAGACAGCACAATTCCCTGGTGAAGGATGTTCTGGGGAGTAATGGAGAAAATACTAAAACAGATGAACTACCAATACAAAAACAACAACACTAAATAGAGAAGAACATTTCTGGTGGGAACCATCGGAGAAGCAATTGGACATTGGTCCTTAGCCAAATGACGATCAGATCACTTGGGGTAATCTCATGAAATAATCAGATACCAGGACTCCACCCTAGTCCCACCAGCTTCAAATCTCTGAGGATAGGATCCAGGCTCTGTGTGAAGGTGTCTGAGGTCATTCTGATACACAACCCCGGGGAAACAGTTTTTGTGTTTTCTAAACTATAGGTGTGATCCCTTGGGATGTAAAACCCATGTAGGGGGTGATCACACCAGCATCTAAAAAACGAAATAAGCTGTAACACACTGACAAAGAATGGAATAGAATAGTAAGAATATTGTTTCATGAAAGTTTTATGTGGGTGAATTGGGTTGCAATGTAAAATCTTTTTATGGATTGCCTTAAAAGAAATAAAATTAAAAATGCTATGCTAGGTAATTTCTAGTGTTTGTTATTATCTTTTATTAGCACTGTGACTAGGGAATCAACTTCAGATGTTAGGAAGTCAGAAGCATAATGGTGGAGCGATCAGCAAGTCATTCAACCTGAGTGGGCCTGGTTTCCTCATTATTAACATAAATAATACATATTCTTCACCCCAATGAGTCTCTTGTGATGGTTTTGAGAGAAAGTCTACAGGAATGTGTTTTGTAATCCAGAAAGTCCTGTGAGGGCATATTTCCTTTTGTGGGGATGAAATGAGCCCCCTTCAAGTTCAGCAAAGAGTTCCCTCTGGAGAAATGCACTGAATTTTCATCTACTGTGTGCCAGGCGCTGTGCTAGGTACTTCAATCCTCACAATCGCCCCCGTGTGATACATATTATGGCCCCCTTTAAAAATTTTTTTTCTTTGTTGATTTTAGAGAGAGAGGAAGGGAGAGAGAGAGAGATAGAAACATCGATGAGAGAGAACATCGATTGGCCGCCTCCTGCATGCCCCCCACTGGGGATCGGGCCCACGACCTGGGCATGTGCCCTGACTGGGAATAGAACTGGTGACCTCTTGGTGCATGGGTCGACGCTCAACCACTGAACCACACCAGCCAGGCTTATGGCCCCTTTTAAAGATACAAAAACTGAAGCAAAAAATACATGAAAAATACAAGAAGATATAAATTCAAAACATATTTTCCACAATGGGAGCTCATAACTTAGTTAAGTGGCAGAACCAGAACTTGAACCTAGTTTGGTCTTATTGAAGAATTCCTGACACTGAATCCATGCTAAGACGAAGACGGAGATGATGATGGTGGTGGTGATGATGATGATGAAGATGATGGTGGTGATGGTTACGGTGGTGGTGATGATGATGGTGGTGGTGATGATGAGGATGGTGGTGGTTATGGTGATGGTTACGGTGGTGGTGATGATGAGGATGGTGGCAATGATAGTATGCGGTACATACCCACTCCCTTTTCAAGGGAGGTAGAGTTACATCCTCATACTCACACAACTAGTAATTTCGGGTTACCCAAATCCATCAGACTCCTAAGCTCCGCATTCTGAAATAGAGGGGGTTCCTATCTCACCTCAATTAGGTAAACATATGAGCCTTCGTTCCTAACTACGCCGGCTTACGGAAAAGCACGTCTCAACTCTGAGACTGCTCTGAGGCCATAGTTCACAAAAACAAACACACCACGGAGATACTACGACTCCACGTCGCAGATTCAAGTGGAAGCAAGTTGTTTCCTGTCCCTCTCCCGGCCTGGACAGGGAAGCGGAGAGAGGGAGACCAGAGCCATCTCGCTGTGGCTGACAAACACCAGCCCCAGAAACACAAACCCGCCGAGTGGGTGGCAGGCTTGCAGTGACGAGGTGTCATGTTTGCAAAATGTTCCATCCTGATTTTCCATTTGGAGTCACAGAAGGCAACGTAGAGGCTGTTTTTCTCAACTCCTGAAAAGTTAGTGACTGTCAAATATTTATGGCGCTTTGTGCAAGCCGGGAGCCTGGAGATGGTGGCTGATGAGGTGATACTTCCAAAGGGAAATAGAGGTGCTCGTCTCTTAAAAAATCAGCAGCCTCTGGGGCAAGTGAGGTTCCCAACAGTCAGCATCGGGCACTTAAGAAGGTGGGTTTTCCCGACTTGCTCACCGTCACGCCAGAGGCTCAGAGGGCCTTGCCTTACCCTTTAAAACACTTGTTCAATTTTAACATTATACACATTTTGATTTTGACATTACATATATTTTTACATCATATATATCTATATATATCCTCACCCGAGGATATTTTTCCATTTATCTTCAGATAGAGTGTGAGGGGGGGAAGAGAGAGAGAGAGAGAGAAATATTGATGTGAGAGAGACACATCGATTGGCTGCCTCCCACACAGCCTCGGAGACCGAACGGTAACTGAGGTACGTGCCCTTGACCGGAATCGAACCCACGACTCTGGTCTGTGGGCAGACGCTCTAACCACGGAGAAAACCAGCCCCGGCACACTACATATATTTTGATGTCTGTCTCCAACTAGACTGTAAACTCCAAGAGGACAGAAAACTCATCTGTTTTTCTTATCATTGTTCCCTTAAGTATTTCATAGTCCACACACACACCACACACACTCAAAATGTTTTCTTTTTTTTTAAATATGTTTTTATTGATATTTTAGAGAGAGAGGAAGGGAGAGAGAGATAGAAACATCGATGTGAGAGAGAAACATCGATCGGCTGCCTCCTGCCCATTGCCTGCTAGGGATTGAGCCTGAAACCCGGGCATGTGCCCTGACCAGGAATTGAACCGGGACCTCTCAGTCCATGAGAAAACAGTCAATCCACTGAGCCACACTGGCCAGGCCAAAATGTTTTCTTGAAGGAAAAATAAATCCCCAAGCTAGTCTCTTTATCCCTACTAGTATCAAGAAGTGCCCTGACTCACCCAGCACCTCAGGGTGCTGAGAAACAAGGTTAAAGCGTTAAATGTTGGTCTGCACTGTGGACAGCATTTCTCCCACCGGAATATTCCAACGTCGTACTGAAGGGTTTCTTGTTGGAAAGTCGTGCAAATGGGGACCCACCCATCTGTATGTGAAAGAGCTATCAATGCCGTATTTCCTATTATTAATAAAAAGTAATAGCAAAAGCAGTTGCTATTGGTGTTCATTCTAAGCATCGGCCAGTGCTAGCCACTATATATTTAGTTCCTGCACAGATGAAGTTAGATGATATATGCATTGCTTTTTATAAACTTATTTTTTTTATATTTCTAATAAACTTATTTCTATCACACTCATTTCCCAGAATAGGAAGTAAGAGGTCTCAAAGTTAGTAAGTAGCAGGTGTTGACCTCAAACCCAGGTCTTTCTCCAAAACTCAGGTCCTTTCAGGTAAGATGCGGCCTCTTTGTTGGCTCAGATGAAGGGTTATATCTGTAAGGGTTACAGCAGAACAATTCAATCACGAAATAAATTCTGTTAAATCTCTGATGTATCCTAGTCAAAGCTGGAGGTTTTCAAAAAGGTCTGAGGTCTTGTTCCTGCTATTCCAAGTTCCAGAACCTAAAGGGGTTAATGGTGATCATGGTGATGAGAACCTTATTCATAACAGCAGTACAGCTAAAAGGGCTCTCAACATATGCTTTCCACCACCCTAAAGGTTCTATAAATGTAACTCCTTCAATGAAACCCTCACCCCATGATGGGGACACCATCATTATTTTCATTTTATAGATGGGAGGTTTTGAAAGGATAAGAAAATAATCTGAAGTCACCCTAATTATGTAAGATGAAACTCACATTTGTGCCAATCCGATTCTGACCCCAGACAGGAAGTTCAAAATAATTTAGAGGAAGTTCCTGATATGCGTCATCCAGGTTCCCCAAATGACAACCTCTTGAATAACTACAGTTCACTGTCAAAACCAGAACTGGACCTTGTGTGACCGCTATTCTACACTGCTGTGAACAGGATGACGAGTCAGGGCAGTAAAAGTTGGGCTGCTGTGCATATATTGCTATCGACGCCATGGCATCCTGGCCGTCTATCCCCGAGTGACATCTGGAGCTGCCCCCCACTGTCACAAATATAAGGGTGTGGAAAGAAGGGTGGAAGAAGTAACAGACAATTGACTGAGCACACAAACTCATTAGCAAGAACTGTTGTCATAAGGGAAGGAACAGATACTTGCATTGTCAATGTTGCTTCAGTGCAGTCTTTGCATTCTGGGTATGGAGGAAACCCTCAATCTTGAGCAGACTTCCACATTCCTAATCTATCTCCTTTCACAGCCAGCTATTTTCTAAAGAAGCAAAAGACTTTCTCACCACCACCAGGGTAACATCAGTGTCAAATTTATATTCGAGATGAATTTCAATGACTTGCACCGTTGCTAATACGACCACATCTAGCTGGATCCACAAAAGGGAAGTGATGGATTCGTTCCCTTAAATAGTGTGTGTACGGTGACCCTGCAGATATAATTTGGGATAATATCACTGTTACGTATTCTGTCATAGCTATCCAGAGGATTCTCTGCCTGCTCCCAAAATAGGAAATTGATAGATTTAATATGAGGCAACATCCTTTGTAAGAGAGGAAGTCACTATACATACAGACAACACCAAGCAGCCTAGAGAGTACCATCTCCACTGTGGACGCTGCGGAGTAAAGCATCCCACTAAATGTCACCAAGGGTCTGTCACTAGATTTAAAAAATTGGGAGCATTAAGTCACACTGCTAGAAAGAGAATCATATACTCACCCCATGGAATGATACAGATAATGAAATGGTCTAGCAAAAGGAAAAGTAAACATTAAAGATACAAATGACTGCAAGGAGTAGATACCATTGTCTGGTACGTGGATGGACTCAAAGTCATCTCCTCTCATACCACATTATGAAAATTGAATTTTCTACCCATCAGGAAAGTTCTTTTCATTCTTCTTCGGTCCCTTCTCAAAGCTGGATGCCTAAACACAGCTGAAATCCCATAGCCTTGATGACACATCACACAGTCAAGAAACAGAAGCTACCTACCACCCGACTACGAATTTACAGAAACAGACATTTGAGTGTATTTTCAATTATCCAGTTTCCCCACATGATTATGATCATAGGCCTCTTGGAAGACGGTAAACTCCTTTAGGGCAGGTACTTGAGGTATTTATTCATCTTTAACACATCCTTCTTTTTTCTGCTGTGGTTTGTAATCAGGTGTTTGACATGATAAATATCTGCTGGCTTGCATTCACCTCACTTGTAGAAAGATGTCTAATCTGGTTACTGCAACAGGCAAAGATGATAAAATATGACCTTGTCTTTCATTGTGTGTTGCATAAGTTTTAGCCTCTAATAGTTTGCAAACTGAAAAAAAAAAAAAGGCTGTCATAAAATAAATTATACTTGCACTTGGAGGAAATAAAATTAGGAGAGATTGCCAGAAAGCAAGGGCAATGAACTACTCAGATAGGCAAGACCTTGATATCCATGCAATGGCTTCAGTGGCTAAGTATGGGGCACCTTCTGGACGGCAGGTACTGCGCTAGGTTCAGGGGCTACGGTGGTGAGAATAGACAGCTGAGGCAGTTCTATAGCTACTGCTGGTGGGAGTCACAGGATACACCAGGAATTCGCAGTTCAGTGGCTATGTGCCATGAGAAGAGAAATGGAAGGATCAAAAAGGGCTCACCTACCCCCTATTGTTGCTTGAGGAGGGCAACTGATGTCTAAACTGAGAGGTGAAGGGTGAGCTGGAAATAACCAGGTGGTATGAAACAGGTTGACAAAACAATACATGGAAAGGCCAGTTGTAATGCTGCAGAAGGAGGAATCTCTCATGCTCACGATGGCAGAATCAATAAAAAAGAAGTAAAAAAAAAAAAAAGAAGTGATGAGACTATTTTCAGAGCCATAAGACCTATACAAAATAGAGCTGAAACAGAGACCTGGAAGCCACTGGATGGTAAGGCCCTTGAGGGCAGAGAGGGAGGTCTGTCTTGCACCAGATTGCTCGCACTCTTAGAATGGTGTGCACACTAAAGATGCTCAAAAACGCCCTGGTGAAATCAAAGAGTGAATCCAGTGCTGATAGAGACCCGGAGGAAACTAGTCAAGGGAAGAACGAGAAAATGTGAGCGAGAGGGAGCTGATCATTTCAGCTGCATCCTTGACATAACCTTTTCCCTTGAAGCAACTCAAAGGCTTGAAACAGAAGGAACAAACAGAGGAAACAGGTGGTCAATTTAAGTAAATCTATAGAACAGAGGCTCATTACCCTTCTCATTATCATCACAATAGCTTAGCCAAGGAGAGAAGGTAAAGGTTACTAGGACATTTACACATTATCTGTTTGAGTCACACACACCATGTTGGAAGGAAGGTAGGATGGGGACCATTCATATACATTTAAAAGAAGAGAAAGCTGAGGCCCAGGTAACTCAATGACATACCCTAGTTCAGAGAGCTAATAAATGTTCCAGCTGGGATTTGAACTCTAGATATATTCCCATTGCACCCAACTGCTTCCTAGGTTTTCCATTCACAGGACCCAACGAGTCTAGCTATCTGATTATTTTTATTTTTTAAAATGTTTTCATTGATTTTTAGAGAGAGAGAAAGGGAGAGGGAGAGATAGAAACATCAATGAGAGAGAAACATTGATCGGCTGCCTCCTGTACGCCCCCTACTGGGGAATCAAGCTCCCATGTGCCCTGGCTGGGAATTGAACCAGCAACCTCTCTGTGAATGGGATGACTCTCAACCACTGAGCCATACGGGCCGGGCCTGGCTATATTAATAGGCTTGATTATAGGATGCATTTCTGGGTTCCCTCCATCCCTATTTCATAAACTTTTACATGGAGAATGAGAAAAACAAATGTGAACATTACGGCAACTGAAATTCTTATCAGAACGAAAGGAAAATGCAATTTTATTGGCCTTACAAATTCAGTATAACCCAACGAAGCATCAGCATGCCAGTACTAAAGTTATGACTTAAAAAGAAAAAAAAATTAAGTCCAGAGGCATTGAAACCCTCTTCCTAAGTGAAGAGCCAAGTTTAATAACTGTCCCTGTCCCAACACAAGGGTTTCTGAGCCCGTGGTCCTCGACTAAAGTACCACTTGAGACTGGAGAACCTTGACTTCTTCCCCTATGCTGTCTTGGTGCATACGGACTATTTTTCTGTAGCCCAGGATGTGCGATAGTTAAGGAAGATTCCGAGTGAACGCCGAGCCAGCTGAGAGGGTCGAACGATTAATTTGGAATAGAGCAGGGCCGGACTCACTGAAAACAGAGGAGTGTTTGTGAAATGTCAAACTGAATCCAAGCGAGATAGTAGGTTCTCAGAAATATGAGAGAAGTTGGCCTTGATTATACATAAGAGAACTAGCCTAGTGGTGAGAAGTCTTGTTCAGATATCAATCGTGTGGAGGCCTAGCCACATAAATTGTGTGATCACTCTACGTGCAACTCAAGACATTCAAGTTAATTTATCCAAACAACTCCAGGGCAGCTACAGCTAAGAAAACTGAGGCTCATGGAAGTTAAGTAAGTTTGATTCAAAAGGCCTGCAAGGAATAGTCCTAAAATACTTTCTTTTTCTTTTTTTAAATTTTTTTTTCTCTATTGATTTCAGAGAGAGAGGAAGGGAGAGGGAGAGAGAGTTAGAAATATCGATGAGAGAGAATCTCTATTGGCCGCCTCCTGCATGCCCCCCACTGGGGATCAGGCCCACAAGCTGGACATGTGCCCTGACCAGGAACCAAACCGGCGACCTCCCGGTGCATGGGTCAACGCTCAATCACTGAGCCACACCAGCCGGGCTCTAAAATACTTTCAAATTTGATTGTGCAGTCTGTGTTTCTATAGCATGCAGTGCCCATTTATCCTCTTAACTAACCAGTTTCCTTGTTTGACTTTTAACACGCAGGCGATCTTTTTCGGACGGAATGGCACATTCTTGGAACCCACCCGAACAAGACTTTACATTCACATATTATTGACTCGTGTATCTGACTTCCGTTTATTGGACATCTACTGTTATAAGTTGAATCGTGTCCTCCCCCCAAATTCAAATATGACCTTACTTGGGAATGGAGTAATTCCAAACATAATTAGTGAAGTAAAAGTGAGGTCGTACTAGAGGAGGGCGGACCACTAATCCAATGTGGCTGTTCTTATATAAAGGGGAAATTTGGACACAGACTTGCAATCAAGAACACCATGTGAAGAGGAAGGCAGAGATCGGGTGATGCTTCCATGGCCAGGGAATGTCAAGGATTGCCAGCAAACATCGGAAGCTAGGAGAGAGGAATGGAAGAGATTCCTCCTCACAGCTCTCAGAGGGAAACAACTCTGCCAGCACCATGATCTTAGATTTTCAGCCTCCAGAACTCTGAGATAATCAATTTCTGTTATTGAAACCATTTGGCGTGTGGTACTTTGATATGGCAGCCCTGGGAAAATGAGGCACCTACTATGTGCTGGTCACTGGAGACACCGTGTTAAGCGAGGTCACTCCCTACCTCATGGAGCTTAGGGTCCAGGGATAGAAATACAATCACCCAGGAAACCAGCTAAGAATGATGCTAATACCTTGTCCTCTTAGGAGGAAGTTGGGTCACGTAACAATGTTCATGCAATCTCATTCTATCTCTGGGAAGCAGATTTTGGAGTTCCAGTTGGAGAAGTTGAAGAACCTGCAATATATGCACAGTCACTGTGGGTCCTAAAGTGGCGGCCATCAGCCACATGTGGTCATCGGGCAGTTGAAATATGGCCAGTCCGAAACAAGGTGAGCTTTGTGTGTAAAATGCACACTGTATGTTAGAAATGTATTACAAGAAAAATAGGTAAAATACCTTCCTAATAGTTTTATTTTGATCACGTGTTGAAATGATGGTTTGGACATACTGGGTTAAAGAAAATATTCTTGGTTCTACACTGAGACATATTGGGTTGAATAAAACCTTGAGATTAAATGCACCTGTTTCTTTTTACTTTGTTTAATGTGGTTACCAGAAATTGTTTTTTAAACCTACATATGTAGCTCATAGTGTGGCCCTCATTATATTTCTGTTGGGCAGTGCTGGTGATACCCACCGATGCGGTGGTCAGAGAGCTGGGCTGATCCATGTTGAGCACTGGCTAAGTGACGGGCAGAGCTGGGATTGAACTCAGACCACTGGAATTTGAAGTCCTTGCTCCTTCACAATACCAAACTACCATCTTGGCACCAAAGGCAAATCTTTAGAAATAGCTTCATGGACATGAATCCAGCAGATGAAATCTTGATTCCCACACCACCCCTCACCCAATCTTTGTGAGGCTACAATTCTTCACTTTACCTGACCCTTTCTGTACAATTTCAGCATCAACCCTCAAACAGCCTTTACAGAGCGCTACTTCTGAATAGAACATAACTTTCACTTTATCAAATCTGACGAGGCTCCCAAGGCTCTGAGAATCTGTCTAAAGTACCTATTTGGGGACAGGAGAGGTAAAAGCTTTTAAAAGCTTGTTTTAACTGTAAGTGAAATCAACTGGCTAATATTTATACTGGGCTGCTTTCTGCAAAGATGAAATAAACTCTCTACAAATAGCCTACAGAGCTCAGACATTCGCTGCGTGTGAGGTCAGGGAGGAGCCCCTGAACGTGCACCGATGTGCAGGATGCTTAAGGCATCAGCAGACATTCTGAGCTCGGTCTTGTTCTACAAGGTTATCCATTGGAATTGGTGGGGAGGAAAAGAGTTCTTTTTTTAAAATCTCACAGACGTGTGGCAGGATGTCTTGCGTTTAACCATTCATTCATTCAGTCATCCACTCACTCACTCGAGATAATATTTCTTGACTATGTTGTAGGCACCGAGAGACACACGATGGGTACTTTCCATCTGTGTCTGGCCCCTAGTAAGCTCAGCGTTAGCACTGGGTTTCGCATTAGTATAAAACAAAACATTCCGACATGAGAAAGCAGTCCCTGCTCAAATGGAGATTAAAATGTGGATAAGGAGAGATACAGGAATATCAATGATCAAGGTAAGTGTCACGGATTTTATAAGTCTAAGTCCGAATTACTCTGGGAGCCAGAGAGGAAGCCTTCCAGTTCAGAGATGGGAGGTGTATCGAATGCTTTGTGGAAGACGCCATGATCGAGATGCGTCTTAAGGAGACATTGGGATGAGGCAAGTAGAAATCCAAAGCAGCTGCAGGGCATCCAAGGACACAGAGAGCAGCTTCTATGGCTGGAGTATGTGGGCAGTCAGGAGCTGGCAGGACTTAGAGCTAGAAATGAGGTCGAGGGTGTATGAAGAAGAACAGGGAATGCCATATAAAGTAGTCTGGATTTGATCCTTTAAGTAACAGGAGGCCATTGAAGAGTTCTAGGAATGGGAATGGCATGGTCAGATTTGTGTTACAGAAAGACCACTCTGGCCACTAAGTAGCCAATGCACTGGAGAGAGAAAATGATGAAGACGGGGAAGGAAGGCAAAGATGCCAGCAGTCACCCATGAGAGAGATGACAAAGCAGGGGTAGAGATGGAATCAGAGGCCAACTCAACTCTCAACGCCATGTCGTTGCATCAATAAGAATACCCATGGCTCTAAACACATCTTTTGCATTTTTTTTTTTTCTGTGGACGATGCAAAAAACTGATTTTAAGCTTTTTATTTTAATGGGATTTAAATGAAACCTCCCCTCACTCCAAAAATATGTTTGGAGCACTTAAATAAATTGTATTTCTGTGTTCTGTAGTCTTTTCCATGAGAATGCTGAAGTGATCAAGTTAAAAAAGGAAGCCTCAATAAGGATTACACTGTTGGGATACAAATACGTTTAGGCAAGCCAAGACCTACTTTGAACTTTAAATGTGACTAGTTCTTGAGTACATGTTATGAGGTGGCAGAGAAAAAAAGATGATGATGATAGTTATCATCATCATGGGGACTTATATACCCTAACTGACTGTACCCATTATCTCATTAAATCCTCACAAGGGCTCTGAGGTAGATATTATATCCCCATTTAATAGATGAGAAAACTGAGGTTTAAATCAAGGAATGATGTGTTCACTGCCACAGTGCTAACAAGAGCTAGAGCCAGAATATGAATACAGCCTGGTGTCTTGTCACCACAGCAAGTGGTGACGCCCTCCTTATCAGTCTCCCGTCTGTATGGAAGCCCCCATTAATGATCTAGAGAATGCAAAAATAAATTCAAATGAGCAATTTCAATGAGCTTCTGTTGTTTTCCTGAGAAATGGTATAGACTCTTTGAGAGACGGGGGGGAAATACTGTTTAAATGTTAGCACGATTCCCTACATTAAGAATCTTAAAGTCTGGGAGGGGGACCTTGTGCTGAGTTCTAAAATGCAAGCCACCTCCAGAGTTGGCAAATCTGGTGTCCAAAGTCTGGTTCTCCCTCTTATTAGGTACGTGACCTTGAGTAAACAGCCTAAGCTCCTTGTGCCTCAGTTTCTCTCTGTTATAATGGGGATACTAATAGCATACCATTACAGGGTTATGTATGGACTAAGTTAGCAATGCACATACATTTCTCATCACCATACTTAAAATAAGTATTCAACATATATTTCTTACAGCCAGTGGGTATCTGGGCTATTATTGCTGTTATTGTTATTTAAAAGAGAAATAACTTGGATGACAGTGTACAATGGGTGAAAAATATTTCCCAGAAAAAAAATAATAACCCATCAAAACCCAGCCTGGGAGGAAAGGAGCAGGTTGAGGGAACAGAGAATAAGTTTGACTCATCACACCCACAATCACACAATGGGCTTAGAAAATAGCATGCTAGCCCCCAGTGGTAGAGAGGGCAGAAAAGATTTCTCCTTGAACTGTGCTTTCTGAGTTTTGATTCTGACTCACTTCAAAGAATCTAGTAGGACAGTCACTTGTGTTTTCAGCTCTGCCAAACCCACCAGGACACGGTGTTCAAAATCTGAATTGGAATTTAGAACCACCCCTGTCCAAAAACAGCAGAAAGCCAGGCTATCTAATCTCTTCTCACCTTCACTCTTAGGGCCACAACACCCCTTGTTGATATTGCTAACTCATGACATCCTCTTTAAGCCTCCACTAACCACTCTCAGAGAAGAAATCATTCAGGAGCCAAATGAACACCTCAAATGAAAAAGGTGCCATTGCTTAGAGAGTGGTTGTTCAAATACCCACGGGAGAATGCAAAATTACAAGAATCAAAACTATCTGCAAGAATCTAGGGACATGCTGCTGCTGACTGTATCAGTTTCCTGTGGTTGCTGTGATGAGTCACCACAAACTTGGTGGCTTCCAGCAACACAACTGTATTCTCTTAGCATCCGGAAGGTGAGAGTCTGAAGTCAATTTCACCGACATCAAGTTAAGGGGTGAGTGGGCTGGTTCTTTCTGGTGGCTCTGGGGGAGAGTTGGCTTCCCTATCCTTTCATCTTCCAGCGGCCACCTGAGTCCACCGCCTGCCTTTCTCCGTCTTCAAAAAGCTGCCCTCCAATCTCAGCTTCTGCCTTTACTTTGCCATCTCCTCTGACTCTGACACCTCTTCTTCCTAAGGATCCTTGTGATTATATCAGGACCATTGGGAGAAAGCCAGATGATCCCTCCCTGTCAGTATTCACCACTTAATCACACCTGTAAAGTCCCTTCTGTCATGCAAAGTAACACTCACAGCACTCCCAGGCTCCAATGATTAGGACGGAGATATATTTTAGGGTCATTATTGAGTTGACCACAGTGATGATATTGAACACTATCCAATAAAACTTTCTAAGCTGTGGAGACACTCCATATCTGTTATCTACCACAGTAACCACCAGCCACAGGTGGCTTTTGAGCACTGGAGAGAAGAATATGATTAGGAACCTGAATTTTAATTTTATTTAATTGTAATCAATTAAATAGCCACATGTAGCCAGTGACAGCTGTATAGTCATTTAAGTACAGTAACATAATTACATTTATGAAGGCAGAAAAGTTGGCCTAATGATTTTTTTTAAAAAAATTTTCAGCACCAAGGACAGAAATGCAAAGATTGGTCTTAGCCTCCTCTCTGTGAATCTACATTCCTCTCACTGGACATTTTTACAGATAACCTTTACAGTGTTCTGATTGGTGAACGAATCTCAAAGAACTGCATTGTATGCCTGCTTAGATTATGTTGGGAATCAGTGAGAATGCAGAATGAAGACAAAATCGCGCTGGGTAATCAGTTTACCTTAGAGCCTTGATCCACCTTGTGGCTTGGTAAGTTTAATGCTGAAAATTGAGCTGGTTCCATAGATGTAGGCATGACACTCGGGGTTCCAATGCCGGGAAAGTGACAAGTGTACTGGGTGGAGTTGTATTAGCCCAGGAATTAGTAACACAGACTATATGCCTCACGTTCAGGATGACAAACGAGAGATACACAAAAGAGTGGTAGAATAAAAATTAACGAGCTACGGAAGATTGATCAGAACATTTCTGAAGCTGAATTATTGAAGCACAAATTCTTTCTGCAACTTTTGTTAAAGAGAAAACAATAAGATTCCATTTCTTATAAAAATGTGAATGGAAAAAACACTACGGCTATAAGACTGTTACCAGTTAAGATGTCACTTTGGGGGGGAAAAAAGCCCAAGGCCTTAGAAAAGCACAGATTCAAATATAGCAATAATAAAATTACCTTTTAAGAATAGCGTACAACAGAGTCATTTTAACACTACATAAAGGAAAGGGGAAAAAAAAAGTTAGAGAGATAGGAAGGCCAGTTAAAAGCTTACTTTGACCCCAGCCCGGAGATCAAGAAGGAAGGCTAATATGATCTCTCAAAGGAATTCTGAAAATCCAATAGACCACACCCCCTACCTGAAGTTCAGTGTCTACTGTGTCTGGTCAAGCCCTCATTGGCTGCATGTACTTACAATGGAGGCACATCCCGTGAGCAGACTGAATCTCAAGCTAAAACCCAAGGAGAATCCCTTACTAGGCTATTGAGTCAAATCAAGGCCATGTGCAGGATGGAAAGTTGTGGCAAAGACGTAAAGGATTTGGAGTCAACCAAATGGTCACAGGCAAGGAGTGGCAGAGTAGATGATGAGACTCAAAAAAAAGAGAGAGAGATGTGGTGTTACCAGCGTGGCACAGACGGCTTAGAAATTGACTTCAAAACAGTCCTGATGATTTGAATGTCTTGTTAAAGGGCTGATTACTTTTTTTCACATCTAGAGAGAGGCCAGGGGAGATGAGAAAGTGGACCACGACTTGTCTGCTCAGAATCCCCAGTTCAGGCACCTCTAAACCCATGACAGCAGAGAAGTTCAACTAAGCTTGTTGCATCCTTGACCCCTCAAATACTTTTTATTCTCACTGTCTATTAAAGCAGTTCAGCAGTATATTTTTGGACTCTTCCAAATGTGTGATGATCAAGAGATCTGCAGAATTCTTTTCTAGGTCGCCACAGGAAAAAGGGTACTGAAATGGTCTAAGTTTTCATGGGTACTTAGGACAGTAAGATACCTTGTGTCAGAGAAAAGCAATCCAAAAATGAAAGGAGAGGCTCCCTCTGAGTGAAGGCGGGATTTGATTATTTTTACTACAGTTTCTTTTCTTTGAGACATATGGAACCTCCTTTAACCAGGCTGAAAGATCATGAATAGTTCGTGTTTGCTGAAATCTATAGAAACTCTATCTTGGGGTGGTAAACACACATTACAATATACAGATGATGTATTATACAACTGTACACCTGAAATCCATATTATTTTATTCACCAATGTCACTCCAATAAATTCAATTAAAAAACAAACAAACAAAAAAACCCACAAAAAACTCTTATCTTCAACCAGATTTGGATTTGAACTAGTACAAACCATGATTTCCAACTGATTTTTGCTCACAGTTCTTTCCCCAAAGTAGAATTTGCTAACCCAAGTTAATTTGGAAGTTCAAAATGTCATAGTTTAATTTATTTTAATTCTCCGCCATTGACAGATAGAAATGGATAGCGAAGGTTCATTATCCATTCCTTCCCCTGTCGAACTCAACCCCTCCAATTAAGAAGGCAGGCTGGCTGGCTGAAAGAACTTGAACTGCACACAGTGAAGCCAGAATCATAGTACAATCCACTCTGGGGAGTGGCTTCAAGTTCTAATAGACACTGTGCGAACCTAATCTCACCAGGGACAGGGCGCCGCAGCCTCCCCAGCCCATCGGAGCTAGCGGCTCCAAGATCAGAAACTGCACGGTGATTATTATGAACGTCTGAGCTCTTGGAGAGACAAAGTGTCATTCTTTCTCAGTAATGAGAAAAGCATCTGCCTTGCAGAAGGAGAAAAAGTCAAATCAGACATTTCTGCCAATTTATTCTGGCTTCAGATGGCTGACGAACGCCCTGCAGCCTCCTGTATTCAGAAGCCGGCCCCTTGGCCACGTGGCAGGGATGCTCAGTAAACAGAATGGGGACACAGATTTAACAGTGGAGAGAAAACAGAGAAACACTAAAAGACACAAACCCACCTTCTGGTCTATTCAAAGGAGCATTTTGGGGAGAGGTGCACCAGGAGTAAGATCCTAAGAGTTTTACTCTTTTTTATAAAAAATAATTTTTCTTTATTGATTTTAGAGAGAGAAGAAGGGAGAGGGAGAGAGATAGAAACATTGATGAGAAAGAACATCAATAGGCCGCCTCCTGCATGCCCCCCACTGGGGATTTGGCCCACAATCTGGGCATGTGCCCTGACCAGGAACCGAACCGGCGACCTCTTGGTGCATGGGTTGATGCTCAATCACTGAGCCACACCGGCCGGGCAAGAGGTTTACTCTTCAAGCTCTTGCACCTTAGACAATTCACTTTACCTTTCCAACCACCATAAATGTATGAAAGGTGGAAATAAGGTCTCATCTCGGTGAACAAAGTGTGGAGTACAGTCATGCATAAGTCATTCCCAAAGCCCCAGTTTTATCGTCTACACACTGGGAGTAGTGAGAGCAGCTACTACAAAGGATTATTTTCAAGATTAAATGGGTTGGGTACCAAAAGTGCTTAGTGTTAGGACTTGGCACACATTAAGAGATTAATCAATGCTAGCTATTATAGGAACAAATATTAAATAATTGTCCAAAGAACCTCAGGCAGTTCCTGGCATTCAACAGATGCTTAACCAAAGGTAGCTTCTAAATTACTCAAACATTAATACTGCCTGAATAATAAAAATGAAAGAAAAAAAAACACAAATCAGTGAAATGCTCCCTAATATTACCTCATGGGGCAGTCTTAGGAGAGACCAAAGGATAAAAAGTAAGACAGAGACAGACAGAGGCAGATCAACGGAGAGACACAAACAAAGACAGGCACATGGGGAGATAGAGAAACTGAGATTGGCAGCCAGGTTTTAGATGGATAGATAGATAGATAGATAGATAGATAGATAGATACATACATACATACATACATACATACATACATACATACATAGATAATAGATAGACGTGTATACATATTTTTATATAGCTATACATCAATATCTATGTTTATCTATTATCTATCTATTATCTATCTATCTATCGATCTATCTATCTATTCAACAAAGAAGAGCAAGGCAGAGGAGAGAAGAGCAGAGGAGGAAATGGAACCGCACAGCCAGCCATTCCCACACAGAACTCCGTGGGGCCAGGTGCATGTGCTGAGAGCCCCGCCCCCCTGCCTGTGGGTATGAGCACCCACTGCAGATAAAGATGTGAGGGGACCAGCTCATCAATCACCATCATGCGGGGACACCAGAGCCAGGCAAGAGGATTAGCACTGCAGCCCGCTCAGGTGTCTTCCCTCTCACAGCTTCGCTTTAATTAAACATCACCTCCAGCGCTTACTTCCGGCTGAGGTGCCCCCTCCATTCCCAAGGCCAGACTCCTGTCATCTAGGCTCCAGAGTTAATTACAAAAGAGGCTCTGAAAAAATATATATCCGTTCCAAAGGGTGGAAATCCCCAAACAGAAATTATCGGAGGCTGGTAATAAAGATCTGCTTTTCCTTGGAATTGAGATTGACTGTTAAATGGCCTTCATTAAGCTGCAGCTTTTTTCTACCCAGGACCTCTCCAATAAAGCCATTCAGGATCTTACCAGAGAGGCTGTTAGCTTCTCCAGCTTCTCTGCGTGATGAATGAGGAGGCACTTTGAGAGGCTGCGTCCAGAGAGGTCAGGGATGTTTGTGCCAGCCTGGAGAGGTGTGAGAGCACCTAAGGGTTTGTGTGCGTGGCGCCGGGGCTGGGGGTGTGTTTTCACAGCCTGTGTATGGCACTGGGAGTGGATTCTTGCATGCTCTTTGTCTCTGTGCTCGGGAAGGGGGAGGGAGAGGGAGGTGACAGGTGAGAATCCTATAGCCCTGAAGGAATCTCTCACTTTCGGGAACATTCACCCATTCACTCATTGATTGAACCAATATTTATCGATCTCCTATTTCATGCCAGGCACAGGCCTCTGTGCTGGGCATAGAACAAGATCAATTCCTCTACTACATGGGAAGTGCCTTCGGTCTAGGAGATAGGAAACTGACATGCAAGCACGTAGCTAGACAATGCATGGCCTGTGACTGTGATGAGGACACGGTGGGGAGCTGCAGGGTGACCGGGCTGCAGTCTCAGGAAAGGAGGAAGCCGTGTGGACAGCCTGGGGAAGACAAGGCACTGGGAACTGCAGTTTCAAGGCCGTGAAGCGGCGTGTGTGTGGAGTGACAGGAGCAGCAGTGAGGAGGCAGAACATAGCTGAAGGGGTAGCCAGGCACCTTGATGCTGGAATCTTGACTCTTGCCTGGCTTGTCTTTTAGTAACAGTCCTGGGTGTCTGGCCGTCTACTCGGCCTCTGATCAATGGTTTATTTCTTCTTCTCTGCTCCACAGGAGCAGGGAACACTACCCAGGACAGGACAGATGCTGTGTACATTAATATCAGGCCTAGCTGCCAGGCAGTGAGCTTGTCTTATGTGAACTGGATACCATGTACACTGGGAGTCTGGTTCACCTGCTTTCCCCCCAAATCCTCCAACAACTCTGCAGGGGACATGCTGTTATTATGCTCAATTTATGGCTGTGGACGTGGAATGCAGAGAACTTAGATGACGGGCCCAAGGTAAGATTAATTGGACAAACATAAAATGCCCACACAAAAGGGCAATACAGCTAAGGACCCACAGACAGTACAATGAATTTGCAGACATATCAAGCGATACCACAGAGCAGAGGTTGGTGAATGTTTTCTGTAACGAGCCAACTAGGAAACACCTTCAGCTTTGCAGCGCGTGTATCATCTCTGTTGCAACTTGTCAAGTCTGCTTTTGTAGGCAATATATAAATGAATGGGTGTGGTTGTATGCCAATAAAACTTTATTTACACAAGTAGGTGGCGGGTCAGATTTGGCCCACAGGCAATCGTTTGCCGACACTTGATACTGACTGTCCACACACTGAGATCCAAAATGATTTGGAGAAGCAGAGATGACAGTAGAAGGATTTAATATTCACAAAATGAAAAAGTAGGTATCAGCCATGTGCAAACAGAGAACAGTCCTCTATCTATTTAAAACCTCTTTTCATAATTCCTTGCCTGGGGGAGTGGGGACACCCCATTTGGGGGTTGAGAGCTCCTTCGCCCCAAGACAAAGGCCACCTCCTCAGTTCATTCACCTCATTCCCAAGTCTAAAAAGCACACGTGGGAGGCTGAAGCATCTAGTCGGATTCGAGGAAAACCTATTAAGTACGTTAATCCATTTGTAATTCAACAAGAAGGAAATGAAAGTACAAGGCAAAGTGCAGAAGACGGGAAAATGTCTTCCAGAAATGTACAAGCAACAGTGCGTGGCAGGACAAACCATTAAGGAGTCCCTGCGTGATCTGCCTTGAAAAATGGCGAGGGGGAGACAACACCGGAGCGTGCATTTGTATGTGCATGTGCAAACGTGTACGGAATTAGTCATTACAGCTGTGGAACAGATCGCAGTGCACATCGCATGTAGCTCGGTGAACATACATGTCCTTTGTCCACTATCGAATGTCGACAGTGAGTCGGAACCTTTCCTGCACAAGTGAGTCAGGCTTCTCTTTATAAATCTAGGGTGAATCCTCTGGTATTAAAAATAAAAAAAAAGTGATGATTTAATGCTAAGGAACTTCAACCTGCATACGAATTTTGATACACAAGACCTATAAAAATGCACCTCAGTTGTGCAAATCCAGACAGTATCTCACTCCCCAATAGTTTTGAGCAAGTCAGAAAATATTAGTTGGGATACACGTCTTCTTTGTTCTGATACTAACATCATCCTTATTTATAGAGGCCAAAGGTGGGTATTAAGCCAGAGAAAGAAGAGGTGAGAGGGTCTCAATGCTGGATGTTAGGGACACCTGGGAGCCCTTAAAAGAAATACCCGATGCCACATGCTGCCGGAAAGCAAAACAGTACAGAGGCTTTGGGAAACAATGTAGCAGCATCCTATGACTTCAAACCTCCCCTTCCTCTGCCACCCAGCAATTCCACTCCTAAGGATTTACCCAAGATAAATGAAAGCATGTATCCACACAGATGTGTGCTCAAATGTCACAGCATTTAGGATAGTCACAAACTAAAAAACAATAGCTGATGAAAGGGTAAACAAATCATGATATACTCCCACAATGAAATACTGCTCAACATTAAAATGAACAATATGTTAATATACAGGACATCATAGATGCATCTCGAAAACAGTATGCTAAGTGAAGAAAATCAAACGGAAAGGACTACGCATGGTATGATTCCATTTCGATGAAATTCAACACGATAGGAAGAGAAAGCAGATCGGTGTTAGCCAGGGGTGGACTAGATTAAAAGGGGCATAAGGAAACCTTTTAGGATAAAGAAATTATTCTATATCCTTATTGTAGTTGTAAGGGGTTATAAGATTGTATGCAATTACCAAGATTAATCAAACATTAACCCTACAAATCCATTAAAGTAGACTCTCTTGGGTTGAAAAGTAATTATTTGAATTTTCCCCAGGCCTATTTCCCAACCCTGTCTACACAATCATTGGGCTTTAGTGACTTGTTTTTCTGGGTAGTTGGGCTTATACCCAATTCCAGGAAAAATATCTTTAAAATATCAACATTTCCCAACCTTTAAGACACTAAATAAATGCCCTAATATCAGTCATCCCATTAAGACAACTGTCTGACTGTACCCTAACCCAGGGAGGACATGGGTAGATGACAAAGTCAGTGGCATTGGCAGAGCCTGGATATAAATGATATGACACAATGTCTACCATCTACTGAATGATTATTAGGTACAAGGCACCATGCCAGTGTTTGTCTAATATAACATGCTTTTATTTTCACAAGAACTTCGTGAGATACACATCCCTGTCCTCCTCTCACAGATGAGGGAAATGAAGCTCACAGAAGATAAATAGCTTGTCCAAGTTCACATGTCCAATAAGACCGAGCTGGGATGCAGAGTTAGGTCTGCCAGATTCTAAAGTCAATGCTCTGGATCAATAACCTAAGTGTTGCCCTATTTGGCTCCCAGTCTCTTGCAGAGCCCAGTAGGAACTCAAAATAGTCTGCCAAGTCTAGGCCCACAGACACGTAGTAGATGACTAACAAGTGCTGTGCATTGATCTTCTGCAATTACAACACAGCCCTCTTGGAGGAATGCATTCCACTCACGCAGGGATGGTGACTAACACGGCAGCATTCTTTAGTGCAAGGGTGGCTTCCTTCTCCTCCCACCTTGTCCCAGGTGGAGAGCCCCAGGTTCATGAGCTGGGAAAGACAACATACATGGTGTCTGATCTCATATCCAGGTGCAGGCCTTCTCCAACCCAGGATAAAGTCTACCAGGAGATACTTGCAGGCAAACACTGCCCCCCTCTCAATTATTGTATCTGTAACAGCCAAGCCCATTTCCTGCGCTTGGTGTTCAGGATTTGGGGACAGAACATCCCGAGCATGTGGGAGGACTCATTTGCATAGAGGTGGGTAGGCAGGGGCTTACCAGCAGCACATCCAAGAACACAAGCAAACACACCCAGGAAGGAAAATTCCTTCCTCACTGTGGGCTCTAATCCCAAGCACGGGCGCCACTCCCTGACATCAGCTGCCTGTCCCGGCATCTCCTCCCTCCTGGTTTTCTAGTGAAGCAGAGACAGAATGTGTGTCTCTGGGGCTCAGCGTCTCTCTTTCCATGATCTGAAATTTTTTATTTACAATTTAAAAGTATAGTTGACATACGATGTTATTTTCGTTTCGGGTGTACAATGTAGTGATTCCACATTTATATACCTGACCATGTCATCACCACAGTATGGCTCAGCGCCGTCTATAATGACTGATTCTCAAAACAAACCAGGGCAAGAGACCAGCAGTGCTAGTACTGGCCCCTTGACAACAAAGAACCAGAGGGAACTGGGAGGGGCTCAAAGGTACCAGGAGGTCAAGAACAAGGCTCCTGTTGGCCCTGACGCCCACATCAGTATTAGCTGTGGAGACCGAACAAGGCTCGTTGAATCCCAAAGTCCTCACCTGTAAGGCGCGGCTCTAACCCTATCTGATGCACCTGGACGGGCTGCTGAAAAGATGGAGTTAAGGACCATTGCGGCTGACATCTTTGGGGCTCCTAAAATGTGCCAGCGCTCTACCCGGACCATGGAATTCTGTCTGCTACACTAAGGGATAGATGTTATAAAATATTACCGTCATTACCATAAAGCAGGGGGGCTCGTCGCTATTGTGACCACTACGAGGCCCTGATATGTGCAGACGCTGTGACGTCTGACTCGCAAGCTCTGTTTCACACAATAGGCAAAGCAGTGTTACAAGGACAAGGGGACAAGGAACACCAAAGCGCTTTGCAATAGGAGATATTTCCCTTGTCGCTGGATCCAGGATTCCGTTCAGGGGTTTAACAGCCTGCAGTCATTTGAGGGAGTAAGTTAATTTCGAAAATAGCCCAGCAGCAAGCGGGATCAAATTAAGGTATGATGGATTCTTGCTGACTTATCAAAAGATAGTAACTTACCTAAAAAGGTATCTCAACAGTTTACCAAAGAAGAGCATTTCATGTTATTAAAATATGTATATATATATGTATAATTCAGTAGCACTTTATAGCTAATACCACTAGAAATATGTGCACAGATTCTACAGAAATATCCACAAGTTTGCCTGTTATATAGATAATATCACTTCCATTATCCACAAAACTGTCAGCATCCTAAAGATGGGGAGCTGCCTTGTTTAATATTCTATTCCTAGAATTTTTTAGACTACGTTGCATTTACATTATGTAGTAATTTCTGGTCCAAATAGCCTTGCAGAGTAGGTGGCACTAACCCCATTTTACAGATGGGCAAAACTGAGGCTCAGAGAATGAAGTATCATGCCCAGGTGTCACAAGGAACAAGAGGCAGACTTAGAATTCAAGCCAAGGACCTTTTGTCTCAAAAGCCAGAGTTCTTTGTCCACATCCCTGTATTATCATGCACGCGAAGCAAACAGATCATAACCCTGAAAGCTGCAGAGAGAATGAGAACCTCCTGTGTCCCCCACATGCCCCTCCCAAGATCTGCTCCTTCCTCTGGGGGACGTGCAGCCCCAGGAGGACAAGTCTTATCCAAGAGGCTACTCCAATTCCTGGGGGCTTTCTGCTTCCTCCATGAGTGCCAAGACCCAGGAGATCATTAATTAGGACTTCTTACAAATGGCTTCCCACACCCCTTCACAGGAGAGCTTGTACCCTGAGAGGAAAGAGGATTTCTCAGCAGCAGAAAGTGGCCTGCCGTCTGGCTCCATACCCAGCTCTCAGCGCTGAATCTGCTCAGACAGCACCAAGGCCTTCAGGCTGGAGGGAATCCGCAATGAAAGTCAGTCTGTGCTTGGAAGAGGAGGGTGAGGGGCACAGGGCTTGCAGCTTTCAAGAAGTAAATAGCATAGGAGTAAAAAACAAACAGACAGACAAGAAAAACGAGCTGGTGATCATTAGAACCAAGAACTAATGTTTGTGTCATTTATTTTTCCCAAAAAACGATGGCCTTCACTTTCTTGTTTGTGGGTTTGCTGAGTACCTACTAAGTGCTAGGCACTATGTCCCTTAATCCTTAAATGGTACAAAATGTTTGGTGTGACTAGCCCCAGTTTACAGATAGGGAAACCGAGGTCCACAAAAAACACAGTAAAGGACTGGATTTAAGGTCTGTCATGCACCAGATGTCTTGCTCCGGCCATAGCCCCACGCTGCTTCCCAAAGTCCCAGTGCAATAGACAGGTGAGACAAATTCCACCCCTGGCAACTCAGAAAACTAAAACTCAGTGAGTTTGTGTGGCCCTCTCAAGACAGAAAGCCTTAACAAGGACTCAAAGACCCAAGATGTTACACCTTTCTTCAAAAAGATAATGGATAGCTTAAATGGACAGTTTGAACAAAAAAGCTTGTGTTTTCTGAGCATCAAGGAAACAAAATCAGGCTGTAACTGGTATTTACACATGAGCCCTACTTCTGACCACACCCTGGCCTCTGCATTTTCCCTGCAGATTTAATAAACCTTTGCTGGAACAAATTGGGGAGGTGAAAATCTCAGATAAAATCCAATATTTAAGCTGAGCGAAATGCCTGTTATAAAAGTGAGGGCTGATCTAGCAAATACTTCCTACATAGAGCTCTGCTCAAAATCAGGCGTGCAGGGTAGAAGGTGGAGTTGACGCTCTTGGACACCGAACAGCTTGAGCTACAACTGCGTACACAGGCTAGACCTGAGGTGGAAAGCAGAGGGCAGAGCCACCTCTTCTCATCCACCCACGAGGATCGGACCCACAGGACGGTTATGATCTGCAGACCCCCGGCCTGCCTGGCAGCCTTCACCCAAAAGTGAGAAGGTGCCAGAGTCCCTTCCTGGAGGCAATGGCTCAAAGACTGCTCAAGTGCCCTGGGGCGGGGGCAGGTCAAAGAAAGAGCAAACACCGTAAAGCCAAATACCTGGGCTTGAATCAACTTCTCCCACTACTACCTGAGTGAGGTGTTGTCGATTGCATCCCTTCCCTGTCTTAGAATTGGGGACAGTCAAGTGATCGTCTTTTCCACAGTCGCTGTGGGGTTTAAGTGAGGTAGTATGTGTGAAGAGGCTACTGCAATGCTTCGCATATTAGAAGCCAAGAAAATGATGGCCCTCTTTACCCTTGCTCACTGAGTGAACAGAGTAGACCACCGAGAGGTGCAATAAGGAGCTATTTCAAGGTATTGGCCCCATGAATGGGGAACCATGCAAAGGTTTTGAAAATCCCTAGGACATTTTTGGCATTTTCATGGGATCCATTTATTTAGCAAGCAGGACACAAATAAACACAATGATAACTGAGAGCAAACCCTTTTCCATATCTCCCCTTTACAGAAAAAAAGTGGAGGTCCAGAGAGTCGGCAACACTGGCCACATTCATGCAGTTGGTCAGTTTTGAAAGCCAGTCTACTTATAACTTGGCAGCCCCAAAATGGTACAACCTCAGCCAATCCTCCTTCCTTGTTCTTGACTTTGACACTTAGACCTCACACCAAATGACCCTTGAAGATGTCCCAAAGAGACCCCAACGTTATCCCATGTCCACTTGTCCAGTCTTCTCCTTCCACATATCCCCGTCTCTCACTCCAACCATGTGGAGAAAAGCAATGCTGCCCAATTGCTCCCCACTCCTCACATTTCCTCACAAACCCCCCTACTCAGAAATACTCTATCCCTTTCTGCTCCCACTGTCAATCAAATTGGTAAACTCCTCATAGTTCAAGGCTAATCTTAATTAAAACTTTCTCTAAAGCCTGCCCTGGTTCTCACCTCTCTCTATCTCAATAGTATTGAGTGTCCATTCCTGCTTGTCACCTGACTTGCAATTCTCTGCTGCACTTAACTGTCCCTGGTCTTTTATCCTTGGCTAGCAGATTCTAGATGGGTGGAACTGCATCTTGTGATGTTGGAGACTCTGCTTGTAAGACATGACAAAGGGGATACATACTAGATGCTGAATCCATTGTTAAATTTATGAATAAATACACAAATGGATAGATAACAGTCATTGCTTTCCCTATATATAAAGTCCTGAAAATATTAAGCTTTGTTCTCGGTAGACATTTCTCCCCACCAACATTGCTGATGGTCTCCACACATGCTACCCAACCATACATCAGAGGCTACTGAATTCACAAACATGCAACTTCTATAAGTGGACATGTTAAAAGGGGCAAAATGGATGAGACTGCCAGAAGCACAGGGGACATTAAAGCGAAAGGTTGTTTGAACAGGAACTTGGGACTGAGACTGTCGACCCCTGTAACTGAGGGTTCCATGAGAGGAGTTTGGTGGCCGCTATCTTCATATGTGAGCCTGGAAGAAATTTACAGACAAGAGATCAACTTCAAATTCTGAAGCTGAGACTCAGAGGGCCCTCTCACTTCTTACCAACAGGAAGTCATCACCAGGCGAGCCTGTCCCCCTCCCAATCCCCATGTCTGAGCGCCTACATAAGCAAGAGGATAATTATGATGGTAGTAGCCAGAACAGTAAAATGGACTGGGTTTGAGTCCAACCATCTTTAGCTCAGGTTTTCCCTAACCCCCAGCCCCTTCCTCAAGAAATAAGATTGTTGTAATGATTCAATGACTAACAACTACATGTAAAATACATTGTACAATATTTGGCTTAGAACAAGCATTCAGAAAATTAAAACGATAGCTCCATTCTCCTGATTTCCTTGACCCATCAACAACCTCCAGCCCCAGGAGAAAGGCATTACCATTTTGAAAAGGGGAATCCCAGGTCAGAAAATATTAAAGAATGCCTCTTCCGCATCCGCATGAAGGAGGGAGCTGGATCTGGTCCCTTGGGCACATAAGGTAAGGTTTGAGCTTATGAATCTTAGGACAGTATTGATCAGGGGGAAAAAAAAGTTCTACTAAAATCTAAGAAGAGGTCTGTACCATATAAACTGGATGGATTTTTATGGAAGATAACAATTGTCAACTCCCCAGCAACTACCCCACTGTTAACATACTAATAGAACTCCAGTTTATTTAGGTACAGGGATGAGCCTCTTGGATCTCAGAAAGGGTGGGTCCACTTACCCAGCTCTAGGGAATGAATAATGATCAATCTGAGCTGGTCAGGGCTACCCAGTTATGTGTTGCGTGCCACCCAGTTCTGACAAAAAAAGGTAACTTGATGTCTCCTTGATAATTTTCCTTAAGACAAAGACTTGCAATAAGTAACTGCTTTATTCCTGTTCTCTTAAGCTTGAGACACAGACGTGAGGACATGTGTCTGAAACGTTAGCAAGCCTCCTATGATCATGAGAAGTGAGGGCTAAGTCCCAACATATGTGAGTGGCAAAAATAACAGGATGTCAAGAACCTGAGTTTTTTGCCCTGGCCGGTTTGGCTCAGCGGTTAGAGCATTGGCCTGTGGTCCAGAGAGACCTGGGTTCGGTTCCCGCTAAGGGCATGTACCTCGGTTGCAGTCTGTCCCCGGCCCTGGTTGGTCGTGCGGGTGGCAGCCACTCGATGTGTCCCTTTCACGTCGATGTTTCTCTCTCTCTTCCTCTCTCTCCCTCCCACTCTATCTGAACCCCCCTCCCCCAAAATGAAAAAATGTCCTCGGATGAGGATTAAAAAAAAAATTTTAAAAAAAGAACCTGAGTTTTTTAATGATGGTACCAAGACAATTAACCAGCCCTAAAACAACTTACTTTAAGGCTTCCTATTAAATAAACGACAATGTGCTTTTCATTTAAGCCACTCACGGGGAGTCAATTTTTGGTTACTTTTAGCTGAAAGAAATACAAACGGATTCAATTCCCCAAATTCAGAGTGTGATGTTTTTGTTGCATTTAGTGCAAAGCTGGCAAAAAAAAAAAAAAAAAAAAAAGGCTTCTGAAATCACCTGAATCATTTATAACTACGATCTATTCAGCTTGCATTGGAAATCATCTCACGGTGGGTGTGCCAATGCCAAGCATTTGGGAACCTCAGGACTGGAAGGAACCTTAGACATCATTCAAAGGCCTTCCCCTGTAGATACACTGAAGCACCACCCCCATAATGAGCACTTCAGCACCTTCTCCAGGTGGACAGCTCCCATTGCTAGGCCATTGCAGAATCCAACCTCTCCCTCCTCCCCAAGAGCTTTCCTTGGGATATCCTTTCCCCTTGAGCCACCTGGAGTGCCTTACATCCCTCTTTTTATTGCTGTCACTTTTAGCTATTTGAATAAGGTGATCCTTTGTCTTGTTAGTGTTCTCTTCTCCATTGTACACAATGATCATGTTCTCAGAATATGGAAAACTGTTTTGTAAAGGTAGAAAAAAATTTTTATATATCCTGGGTAAAGCGAAAAGCTATCAAAGAATTTTCTTGTGCAGACTCATGCTAATAAATCCCTATTATTTAGAGAATGGGGAACTCAACTCCAGCCCTTAATCATTGAGTTGCAAGGGCTCATCCATTTGAAATGCAACTTATTTGATTCTAAGTTAATTTTCTCCAGGTCTTCAAAACCACGTGGGGAGAGGGAGAAGTGCAAATTGTATCCTGATAAATCAAATTTAAGTCTCAATTATGTGTGGGAGTCCAAAAGGTTCAGAGAGTACAGATCAAGCAATAAACAAGGACCTAATACTGAGATGCCTTAGTTAGACTCAGCTGGCAGCCCTAAGGAAAGCCTCTAACCTGACCTCCACATGTCCATAATGATTCTGAGTTCAGGTCCATTTTTTTTTTTTTTACTTACCTTCCTCCCAGCCATGCATTTGGGAAGGAAGAAAGGTCAAATCTGCAGAGGGGGATGCTGCCTACAATTCCACCTTGAAGCATGAGGCCGGTCTCCAGGGCCCAAAGAATTAAAACCAAAGCAATGAACTTGACTTGCATGTAGTTACTGCCATCTTAATAAGGTGAGAGCAGCTTGGGGATCCCAGGAACATGTAACTCAGGCCTTGCCATATGGAGCCAGCCTGGAATCTGTCAAGTTCACTTAGCACATTCTCTCTTTGGGGAGTCAGTCAGGCAATCACGTTCGGGGGCAGGAGGGAGAGGCAAAGAACATGGGGAGAATGGGCTGCTGAAATCTTGAAGCTGATGCTGATGTAAAAGCCAGATGTATAACCACCCTCCCGCACCCCACCAGTAAACACTCTTCACATAGACCCAAGCTGGAGCTGAGACACTGACAATGATTTAGGGCTGTTTGGGGAAAGGAACTGAAATAGCTGGTATGAATATATGTATTTCAGGAAGAAGTAATAAGCATGTTTCTCATTGTTGGTGGATGAACCACATTTGCATCAATGTCTTATTTTTGCTCTGAACAACCCAAGAGACAGATACACCAATTTTAGCATCCATAAGAATGCCATATTTTTTGTGGTTGGTTTTGTGATCCTCATGGGTGATAGATCTTAAGAACAAAAAACAGTGAGAAAAAGGCAGAGATTTGGGAAAAGAGGAATAAAGGAACTAGCTGTTTAGGAGAGCATTACCCACTGCGGCAGTCTGTCAGCAAGTGCCGGAGACATTTTCCGGCAAAAGGAGGAGAGTCTGGGACTCCACACCAATGCAATTCTGCTCTGATGGATGGGAATGAGCACATCTCTGCAGAGCTTTGGGAAAGAAGCCCGAATTGAAAATGTAATCTCCATTTCATACTTTTCAGTGATATTCAGCACAAAAGCAATGCTAGCCCATGGCCGACCAAATTCAATGCAATTTATATGCAGCCTCATACATCTTTGCAAGGATTGTGTAGGGAGACCAAATCCTACTGACATCCCCTCGCCTCTGCAGTGCAGATTTTCAGGGGTACTGAGAGATGCTTCAGAGGGGTCTTTCTGGGAAAATGAAGTGAGGGATTTAGTTTTGTACAGCTTATAGAATATACCCCAAAGGTGACATTTCCAGGGACAACTGGGAATCATTATCCCTTGGAGATGAAGAAGACCTCATTTTCAGAATGTTGCTTAGGTAGTCCCTACTCCTGCAAGGAACTGACAGAATGAACTCAAGTTTGCTTCTTGCATCATATGAGTCGTGTGAACATGGGCAGGTTACTTAGTTGCTCTGGGTTGTTGACTCACTGTGGATAACACCATCTGACAAGTGTTCTATACATGTTAAGCATTTTTCTAGGTGTTTTACATATATAATCTCATTGAATTCTCACAGAGTACAGACGAAGGCTCTGAAGAAAAGAAAGAGTTGAAAAGATAGATAAGATCACAGCTTATAATGGTTTGGGTGAGAAGTCAAACTCAAAGATGCAGATTCCAGAGCCTTTGATATAAGTTAGTACACTGCAGCTGCCTCTGTCATACAGTTCTCAACTCTGTTCCTGACATACACTGAGCACTCAATAAATGCTACATCATGACTCTATAAGCAATCCCCAGAATTTCAGGAGCTAAATCAGCTGCTTCGGTGCCTTAGAACAATCCAATTGTCATTTTCATATGGGGAAACTGATACCCAAATAGGTTTAATTGCTTGTCCAAGGTCACTCAGGACCAAGTCAAGCCAGGATTATAGTCAAGGGCTCAGAATCCAGAAACATGATCATAGCTACGTCTCTCTACCAGAACACTCATCCATGAGACATTCTCCAAAGCTATTAATCAGTAGTCTCACAGCACAGAAAGTGAAATCACATGCTTTTCCCTTTTTCTGTTGAGTAATCCCCCTCCTGAGTTCCTGTGAGCCAACAGAAAATAGCAGGAAAAAAAACCAAAGATACCCCTCCTGGGTCTTTGCATGAAACCCAACCTCTTGAGGGGAGCTCATGGTCATTAAGGAGGCACTCATCTGTCTTTTTTGGGTAGTGTGGAAATTATTTGAAGTACAACCCTAGGACATGCAAGAATCACAGAAAAAAACATTGGCTCAGCAGTGAAGCCCAGAGCAGCACAGGTGCCCCATCACCGGATGGATGAATGAGAGGAAATGGATGAATGGGTTTGGCTATCTAAACAGCATGAATAGTAATAGCTGATACACAAAGAATACTTGTGCTAAATGATTAGAATCCTCTTGCCAAATGCTGTGTACTCATCATCTCTTCAAATTCTCTCCAGAAATCCTAGGAGTTCATTTCTACTCTATGCCCATTTTACAGTCATGAACATTAAGGATTGGAAAGGTAAAGCATTATAACTTGTCCAAAGTCACACATGTGATAAGGAATGAAGGGAGTCTGACTCAAGGGCCAGGATTCTTAGGGCTGGCTGTTCAGCAGCCGAACCTGGGTGCTATCAAATCACACTAAATTAGCCTAAAGGATAAATCTACTTTTAACCGTAAAACATTAGAGGCATGAATGAATTATCTTCACAGTGAAGGGAAGTGCACCAGGAACCCAAGAGGTGAGCAGAGGCCATTTGTTCACTAGCAAGAATAAACTACTCTCTTGGATTACATAACTCTTCTCCTTCCCCTTCCCCTTCCCCTTCCCCTTCCCCTTTCCCTCCTCCTCCTCCTCCTCCTCTCCCTTTTTCTTCTTCTTCCCTCCTTCTCCTCCTCCTCCTCCTCTCCCTTGTTCTTCTTCTCCTTCCCCTTCCCCTCCTCCTCCTCCTCCTCTCCCTTCTTCCTCTTCTTCCCTCCTTCTTTCTTTCTTCTTCTTCTTCCTCTTCTCCTTCTTCTTCTCCTTCTTCTTCTTCTTCTTCTTCTTCTTCTTCTTCTTCTTCTTCTTCTTCTTCTTCTTCTTCTTCTTCTTCTTCTTCTTCTTCTTCTTCTTCTCTCCCCCCAACCTCCAGCAAAATAGTGCATAAAAAGATGTTATTGCTTGAGGAATAGTCCCAGTAAATCATAATACAGGGAGGCAAAAGGAAAAATAAGCAAATCACTGTCATGGATTGTTTACTATGCACTAGGTCCTTTGTAACTTATCTTGTTCACCTTTTGCACACACCCTTGGACAGAAGCAGTCTTCTCCTCATCAGCAGGAGGAATGTGAGGTTCAGAGGAGTTAAGAGCTTGGCACAGTTGGTGAAACACATCTCCAAATCTATGTTTATTTCACACCTCCAAGCCTGTGATGTTAATATTGTGCTTGCTGTACAGGCAGGAATAGGTACCTAAGAGAAATACCACCATAGTCTTCGATTCACCCTATCGTTCTAATATTTTTATCTAAGAGTATTTATATCTGATAAATTCTGTAGGACAAGTATTTCTTTCTGTGCCTTTTATTTTTAATGAAATAACTGTGCCATCACCCTGGACTTGGTTTTAATGTAATGCAACCACATGAGACTATTGATGTGGATACGCTTGTATATTAATTGACTACCTTTGGAATGAAGCACAAAAATGCTAACAGAGGAACCTCTGGGGAGTCGAACGGAGGTTCTGGGGAGGGGCTGGAAGGAGGCTTTCCACAGTAAACCCTTATATTGACTGTATCTTTGCATTGGGTACTGTACACGTATAATATTTTCAAAATTAATTATTTTATATCAAAATAACGTACTGTTCTCTTTGCAAGTGTTATAATACTGGCTTCCAGACTGGCGATGTGGCCACGGTGGAGAATATTGACTTCCAAATGAGTGAACCCATAAATAATCAAGTGTGACAGTTGCGAGAAGGAGCTACGCTAATGGAACGTTGATGTTGCTTCCACAGACACCCCTTAGTACCGTGTCTGTAGCCAGATTGCTGAAGACGAGCCACGTTTTATTCTAAAGAAGAAAAAGGCATATGTCTACATCTATATGTGTATATCTATATCTCTATGTAAATATCTACATGTATACATCTATATCTTTATTTCTCAGTGTCAAAAGAGAAGCTACTTTTTCCCCATTGCACTATGGAGAAAAAGAAGATATCAGAAACATGTTACAGGCCCTTTTGATTTCTTATTTTTTATTTATAATAATGTCCAATATCATACAGGTGGGTTGAAAGCGAGATGCTGGGCATGGCAGTTAAGTTGTATAAATATATGCTAAACGATTTGTTGCCACTCTTTCTACGCTGGCCTCCTTTGTACTAAGAGACAGATCCAGTCCCGCACTCCTTTTCATTAGCTTCTGCAGCCCACCCTGAACAGGGCTGACATCTGACCCTTGGAAGCAGGAAATAGCATGGAATTAGGGCATGCCAAACCAGTGACACCTCTTCCCAGCAGTAGTGACAGCCAAGCTGTGGGTCAGACCCTGGAGCTCCCAGACGGAAGAGAATCACACATCACTCTTAAAGGAAGGAGACTGAAGGTCTTAACCTCTTCTGTCTCTTCCACTTTAAATACATCCGTTGAGGACAAGAAAATGGACAGAACTTCAAATCATGTTTGAGTTCAACATTTCTGGATTCTCCCTTTTCTAATCTGAAGTGCACAGCTTATGTGTAAAAAAGCCATCTCTGCCCCTTTTGTAATTTATCATAAAGCAGGGGATATCATGACTCATTCCTTGAAAAGGAATAGTTGAGTGATGATATCCCCATGTGGTGGATGAGTAGGTACCCATTAAAAGAAAATGCATGGCAGGTGTATACTCACTGATTAAAGAAAGTTCCCGCAAGAATGATTGTAAACATACAAGTTGCTGTGGTTATCTTTGTAGAGAAAATTACCAAGAAGGAAATTTATAATTTTCATATTAACTCTTCCTTTCCCTACGAATGATCTGTTTGTGGGTTATTTTTTCTGTTTAAAAAGACAGTAGAATTTATTTTGGCAGCAAGATCATGGGAAAGTTTTCACTAATTTATTATATTTTATTAAAATACTGAGCAAAAATGAATAAGCAGGTACTCCCCCACCCAGCCCCAGACCCCACTCTTGCTCTCTGCTCTGTGTCAGTTTAATCTGATGTTCTACCTTTGTCCAAAACTCACATTTTATAATCACATGTTTATCCACTGGACTTAATAGCAGGAATCAAATTGAGCTCCTTGAGGTATCTATTTAGGCCCATCCTCTGGATATCCTCATCTTTCCATCCATCCATCCATCCATCCATCCATCCATCCATCCACCCACCCACCCAACTACCCAACCATCAACCCATCCATCTACCTGTCCACCCACTCATCCCCTCACTCATCCATCCATTTCAAAAGTCACTTATTTCAAATATTTGCTGTGCACCTCATATAAACCAGACGCACGTCTACTTCATGGAGAAACAATGGTAAAAAAAACTCACTGACATTGCAGCAGAATATGCTCTTACACTCTCACGATGTAAGTACCATAGTAGAGGTGGTCATGGGAGGTACCTGGGTAATACGGTTGGGTCAAGAAAGGCTTTGAGAGCAGCATTATTCATAAGAGTCAAAAGGTGGAAGCAACTCAACTGTCCATCAACAGATACACAAAATGTGTTATAAACATGCAATGGAATATTACTCAGCCTTAAAAAAGGACGGAAATTATGACATGTGGCACAATATAGATGAACCTTGAGGACATTATTCTGAATGAAATAAGCCAAATACAAAAAGACAAATAGTGTATAATTCTTCTTAGAGAAGTACTTAGAATAGTCAGATTCATAGAGATAGAAAGCAGAGGGTGGTTGCCAGGGGCTGGGCAGAAGGGGAAATGGGGAGTGAATAGTAAACGAATGTAGAGTTTCAGTTTTGCAAGGTGAAGAAATCCTGGAGATTGTTGGTGCAACGGTTGCGTGAGAATGTGAATATATTGAATGCCACTGAACTGTACACTTAAAAATAGTTAAAGTGGTAAATTCTATGTTTGATATGGGTTCATTCCTTGTAAGAATTGTAGCACAATAATGTAAGATATCAACAATTGTTAATTAACAGTGAACAATATTAACAGAAGTATTAACTCGGTTGAGGGCATATGGGAACTCTGTACTCTATTTGCAATTTTTTGGTAAATCTAAAAGTATTCCAGCCCTGGCCAGGTGGCTCAGCTGGTTAGAGTGTCATCCCAAGAGGCCAAAAGTGGGGTTTTGATCACCAGTCAGGGCACATACAAGAATCAGGGAATGAACGCGGAAATAAATGGAAAAACAAATCTCTCTCTCCTCCTCTCTCTAAAAATCAGTACAAAATAAAAATAAAAAAATAAAATATTCCAAAATAAAATGTTTATTTTAAAAAACCTGCTACCTGGAGGAAGTTGCATCTCAGCTGAGGTATGAGGGATGAACCGGGGTTGCCCAAGGACATGGCAGACAGCTGACCGCCCTGCCACCTGCACCTGCTAAGATCGTTCCAGGCAAGGGAAGCTCAGGTGCAAGGCCCAAGAGCGACACAAACAGCCTGTTGGGTCCAGGAACTGAAAACTATTCAGTCTGTCTGTGCCCCTGCTTCTAAGGCCCCAGATTCCTGAGTTAGGTAATTTGGTTGGGGCCCTATGGCTCTAGCAACACCCCTGCCCCCTTCACTGTGACCTGAGCACTGGGGCAATCGCCCAAGGGCAAGGTTGACTCCTGGTGATTGGGGAACAAGAGCGAGGAGCCCGCGAACCTCTGGAATCCCTGCTCGGAGGCATAGTTGACCCTAACTTACTGACAAACAAGTTCCTCGCATCCCTCAATGGTTCACGCTGGGACCTACATCACACACCAAGATGAAAGCCCTCACGCCCCGAAAGTTCCACGAGTGTCGATGTTAATAACTCGGTGGAGAACTGGAAGGAAAGAAACTCCAGTGTGTGTCACGTGCAAGTTGTGTGAAGAAGCCGTGTGGTGAGCGCAAACAGCAGCGTGAGTTCATCTCCCTAACAGCTTGACACAGTGTCAACAATCTAATCAGGGCACACGCAGGGGAGAAGAATTTATTGTTTTAATTATAATCTAAGGCACGGTCTTATTTTTTTTTGATAAGGCGCCAAGGCCTGCGCTCTTTGGGGGCTCCTGACGGGAAAGGTCGGGCGGGTGTGCGGGATGGTGTACTCATGCTCATTGTCTCTCTCCCCTTGCAGCTCTTTTGATCCTGTGCACCGAGCAATTTTGCTGTGGAGATTTAATCCCAGGGTTTTCATACACAGCTTGTTACCTTCTTGCCAGCTCAACCAAGTTCTGTGATGCTCGCTTATTTGCAAGCGGCTAAGCTGATTCTGTTCTCAGAAGCTCAGCGGCTAACAAGCCGGAATTAGGCATTTGCCTCCTGCTTCGCTTGCTGTGAATGTATTGGATTCAGCTAAAGGTTTTCCCTCTTAGCAATAACCTGTTATCCAAAATGTACAAATTATGGACATCCAAGTCAAGTTCAATGACCGGAGTTCTTGGACTGAAGCAGATCAGGCTCATTACTTGGGCTATAGTTGGAGCTCTCGGGAAACAAAGGAGGGCTCTTTGGAGACTGGAGTCAGGCAGCCCTGGTTTCCAAAGGGATGCAGTGGGGGTGGGGAGGAGGCTGCCCATGCATTGTGGGAAGCGTAGACCGATCCCAGTTCATGCCTCCACTTCTCTGCGGGAACGCGATCTCATTTAATCCTCAAACACCCTCGCAAGGTCACTCTTATGATCACACCACATTTTTACTGTTGAATTACCTTGCCCAAGGTCCCATCGCCAGTAAATGACAGCGCTGGGATTTGAACCAGCGTTTATTTCATTCCAAAATCCATGTTCTAACCCATTATATTATACTGCCTTCTCTAATATCCTAGTGGTTGAATGTCCTCTCTGGGCATTAGGGATTTTCAAACACTGTGCTTGTTATGTTCCATTGTCCTCTTCATTCAAGCGCATGCCTTTCAGAAAGCATGGGAAGGCAGACACAAAGTCTCCAGGGTCAGGGGTTGACCTTGGAGATCACCAAACCTATGAGACACGGGAGCTATAAGGTCCCCTCCAATGATGGTACCAGCAGTTGTCCGTCCTTAGCATTTGTTCATACTTCATGGTGGCCTAGCAGGTCATGGGGTGGGGGTGGGGGGTCATCAGAAACGTCTCCTGACCTTCTAATTGTGCCTAAGTTAGAATTCTTAAGGGCTTGAAGAAGTCTGATTTCCTCTCTAGGAGACACTTATTTCAGTCGCCTCTGTTAGACACTCTGGCTGCTTATTTTTCATATCACAATTGTAAATAATCTATGTAGTTATTTGCATTGTTTGCTACACACGCTGAAGCTACACAGAAACCATATCTATCGTGTTTACCTCTGTTTTCCAAGTGCCTTACACTGTCCCCGGAGCACAGTGGCCGCCTGGTAAACAGGGGTTGATTAAAGGAGCCACTCGCACAGCTCCCGAGCGCCAGTGTCCCCAGCCCTGCCTGGTGGGCGTGCACTCTCCTCATCCTGCCATCTTGGTCGTCCCCTGCTTCCGTCTGTCCTCATTCCTTCTGCAGTGTGGTGTCCCCAAGTGAATGCGCGGTGGACAACCAGACCAGCTGGGGATCATGACACAGCTCCCTGATTGACACAGCTCCCAAACCTTTGTTCATGCATTTCACAGATGCTTGACCCACATCATGGAACAAGTCACACAGGTACATCTCACGGATGCCCGTGTGCAGATGTGGACACTGAGACGCAGGAGGTCACGTGCCTCGTTAAGGGTGCACAGCTAGTGTGTGCAGAGCTGGGACCCAGAGCAGTGAAACTTCCCAAATAATCCAGGCCCCCACCTTCTTCGTGAGGCTCAGCCAGAAGGAAGACAGACGGAGGGTTAAAGCAAACCCCACATCCAGGTTCTCCGACCTGCCGTAGGACCCGGGGTGACTTTCCTTAAACTAAGCCCTCTTTTCTTACCTGTAAAACGGAAACATCAGTGCCTGCCTCACAGGGCTGCATGTGACTTAAATGAGATCATGCAGGTAGAAGGGTTCGTTCGCATGGCACAAAAGAAGCACTCACTTAATTCAGCCTTGATTCTCATTACTAGATAGCATAGGTCTGGTAAACCACTAAAAGCAGTATTCCATGCCCATACTGCAGAGTAGAGCTGTGAGGGTTTTTTGTTCTATAAATCCTACTTTTATTAGATGCAAATTACAACTGTGCTAGCTTTTGGCAGTTTGATTCTATTCCGGACCCAGTCTTCACCGTAGACCGAAACCAGAGTCTTCTGCCCTGTGCTCAGCCCCAGGGCTAGCTAAGCCTGGAGAAAGTCCCTGAGCAGATTTACTCCAACCTAAGCTTGGGATCAGAAAACGGAGCCGATGCATTTTCTGCTTAACATTGGAACAGTGCGATTTGTTAAAGAGATGTCTGCTTTCTGTTATCCAGTCTGTCATTTTTTTTTTTTTTTAATAACAAAACTGCTTAGTGGAGCACTAAGAGGTGTCTCTGTTGGGCAAGTGGATATGTCTGTGGACAGGTAACATTAAACACTCTCTATCCGTGATGCTGACATGACCTTGGAGGTAAGAGCAGCCTGGGTCCTGGTGCAAATGCACGCTCCTGCAGCTCGGCGTCAGAGATTCTGACCCATCAGCCTGGAGAGGGACCCACAGATATGCATTTAGTAAGCATTCCGCGTGGCTCAGAGCAGGTGCGTCCCGGAGCATACCTGGAGAATCCAGTCACTGAACTGACATTATAAAGGCAGGCAGAATACTCCTGATGAATCTTGGAACCAGTTCAGTACAATCCTCACTGTTATTATTGTCTTACTTTCCTGAGCTGATACAAGTACTGACGGGCACTTGCCATGAAGCTGGGAAGAGAATAAGCACTAATCTGTGCACAGGACTTACTATAGGAAAGTAGAGATAATGGTGTTATTCAGAGGTCATTCCACAAACATTTGTCAAGCTTCCTATGTGCCTGTCCCCAGGGGAGTCACTGAGATACAAGAGCAGAACAAGACAGACAAGGTCACTGCCCCCTGGAGCTTACAGACTCAGAGAGGATCCCACCCAACGCAAGAAGACAGGTAAAGAAATAATCATTCATTGCAGATCGTGATGACTTTGTACCTCAATTAGGGTTGGCAGAGAGGGATCCTCTGGGGATGTGACATGTCAACAGAGAGTTGGTGGGAGAGGTTGAGCTAGGTTCGTGAAGACTGTCAAAAGAAGAACTCCAGGCAGAGGGAACAACTATGCAAAGGCCCTGAGGGAGGGAAGAGTTTGGGTTTCTCAAGAAACTGAAAAGAAACCTCTGTGGCTGGAGCTTTGTAGATGCTGGAGTAAGGTGGGCAGGGGCCTGATCACGCCCTGAAGGAGAGAACATTCGAGGCTAAGGCAACCCAAGTGGGATGGAAGAGAGAAGACGCGGGACGATTTGGGAGACCAAATCAACAGGGAGGAGAAGACGTCATAGATATTGGGACATTCTTTAAATACGCGCTGTTGTCATTATTAGGGCAATGCCCGTCAGTGTTTGTTATGATGAGATCATTTAGGAAGGCAGAATGCCCCCTCCCTGAAATGTCCATGCCCTAATCTCTGGGACCTGGGACTGTGCTGCATGGCACGGCAAAAGAGACTCTGCAGGTGTGATGAAGGTCACAGAACTCGAGATGGGAGATTATCCTGGATTGTCTGGGTGAGACCAGATAATCATAGGAGCCCCCCAAAGTGGAGAACTTTCTCTGCTGGTAGCCAGGGAGATGTGGCAGAAGGGGAACTTGGAGAGAGTCAATGCTGGAGAGGGACTTGACCCACGGTTGCTGGAGGAAGGAGGAGAAGGTGGAAAGCAAACCAAGAAGTGCAGGCGGGCCCGGCCCGTGTGGCTCAGTGGTTGAGCATTGACCCACACACCAAGAGGTGGCCGGTTAGATTCCTGGTCAGGACACATGCCCAGGTTGTGGGCCCGATCCCCAGTGGGGGGCATGCAGGAGGCAGCCAATCGATGTTCTCTCTCATCGATGTTTCTATCTCTCTCTCCCTTTCCCTTCCTCTCCTTCTTAAAAATAATAAAGAAAAAAAAATTAGTATTAAAAAAAAAAGTGCAGGCAGCTTCTCCTGCAGCGAGGACCCGCGAGGACCAGCTGACAGCCAGCAAGGAAACGAGACCCTCCGCCTTCCAGCTGCCAGGACCTCGGGTGAGCTTGGAAGTGGGCTCCTTTCCACAGCCTCCAGCAAGCACAGCCCTCCTGGCGTCTTCACTTCAGCCTGGTGAAATTCTGAGTGGGGGACCCAGTCGAGCCACACGGAACCTACCCTTCTACCGAACGGAACCGCGAGATGGTCCACGGGTGTGGTTCTGCCCTGCGGAATCTGCTGTGATTTGTGACAGTAGCAACTAGTGCCGCCACGTTACCACGGGAGACTCACTCCGCGACCAGTCGCTGCAGGAGAAGGCTGCTGGAGCCCTCCAGCCCTCGTGTACGTGGAGACCCCGAGAGAACGTCCGCGGCTGTGGTTTGCTCGTGGCTCGCTGGTGTGCCCTTTGGCATGTGCGTGAAGACATTAACCGCGTTCCTACCCTAATCCTCCTTGACATCCGCCCACCTCACAGATAGCTTGAAAAAGCAAATGAGAAGACTCTTTGCGGTGGGTCTGACAGCTCTCGAAACAGCCACCTGCTGGTGATTTCCAGATCTTGGAAGCTTACTAAGAGATGTCAGGCAGCGTGGATTTAAGTGCCAACGCTCAGCACCTGTGAGTACTTAGGTGCACTCTCCACTTCCGTGAGTCCCCCGATTTTTCACCTGCCTGATGGGTTATCACACCATCTTCCAAAATATCTGGTTACCTCAATGAATACAGTGGCTGTGCGTTCCCATGAAATGTATGGTTCTTGAAAATATAAAAACAAACAAACAAATAAAATGGAAATGTTGCAGTGAGTTGACTGTACATTGTAAGCCCTTGGATGGCGATAGATGCACATTTAGACACCATTCTGTCTCCAAATTCAAGTTCACTGTCAGTCGGCTCTTACTGATATCATGTTATTGCTGAGAGATACCAGTTGCGTCAGCCACTGTTGGCTAGCTAAACAACAGGTCATTTTCTAGCTGCCAGAAACCCAAGTATTTCACTCACCTCCTGACAACTATGCCCTTCAAGGAAGCTGAGCTTCTCCCCAATGCCAAGGGAGTAAACCTGGGTGTGCCCTGTCTGTGGGTCTCAAATTGTTGTTCTGGTCCCAGCAGCGTCTGCATCACCTGGGAACTCAGACTTGCAGAGTCTAGGCCCAACCCCAGACCTACTGAATCAGAAATTCTGGGAGTGGGGCCCAGCTCCCTGTTTTCTCAAGCTCTCCAGGGGATTCTGAAGCATATTCAAGTATGAGAACTACTACTCTAAATCAATCTTGGATATCTCATTTCTTATGTTGTGATTAAAGCAAATTATATAATCTGGCCAAAGGGATGTCAGTAACAGTCTTTGGGAGAGGTCAATGGGCTGCTAGGGAGTTTTTTCTAAGAAGGAAAATCCAAAGGGGCATTTCCTGTTCTTTTTTCTGAGTGTTGTCATTGTGTGATGTCTGGAGCAATGGCAGCTATCTTGGGATCAGGAAGAATGTCAGCCTAAGACAATAAGCAAACACAGTAAGAAAGACAGAACCGCAGAGCAGAAATATAGCAAAAACCTGAAAGCTTACTGATGTTGTTGAATTGCTAAATTATCTGAATTAGCTAACCCTAGCATTGCCTCGCCCCCTGAATCTTTAAGTGAGATCATACATGTGCTCCTTGTTTGAGCTATTTTCTGCTCAGTTTTAAATTACGTGCTACCCAAGGATCCAACCAATACACCACTCAACACGATTCCTGCCTTTAATGAGTTGTCAGTAGAAAAAGTCATTCAGTGGTTTGATAAAAGTAATAACAAATGTGTGTATATTGTCTCTGGTAATAGTTTAAAAGAAGATGGACTGGAATAGAAAATAAGTTCCCAAACTATGCTGCTTATACCGGGGTGGGCAAAAGTAAGTGCACTGTGCCATTTTGACATTCTTCTGTGTCAATAAAGCTATTGTAAGAATCATAACCTGCATGTCTCTTTCCACAGGAACAACTGTAAAACCTACTTTTGCCCACCCCTGTATTTTCCAGATCATTGCTTTTGGGAAGGATTTTTTTGCATGTGTACTATTTCCAGGTGCAAGCAATAATTTGGAATGCCAAAGTATTGCAGTTTCGAGGCCATTTCCATGATGCACAGCACGGTAGAATATTTGGAACTAGAACTGTCCCCTCAAATCCAAACTGAATGGCTGCCATATCAATAACTTTTCCAATTAACAGCTGAAATTTTAAATGGTTCCACAAGCTAAATGCAGTGCTTTAATCTGGCAACATAAAACGTACCATGATCCGTGGCTTGGTTTTTCTACGTTCATCCACTCCAACAGGTCTTTGGAAATTCTTACTTCAACCACATGCCAGAGAGGGAAGGGAGAACGGAGCAAATGTCTTTTTGCACAAAATGGCAAGTGCAAGGTAATTGCCCAAACCCAGGGGAGCCAAAGGATCTCTGGACTTGCCCCAGAAAGTTTGCCTGAAAGTATAATAATAATTGGTGTTCATCCCAAAATCCAAGGTCTAGGAAGCAGAGGCTACTATTGATATTAAAAAGTCAAATTCATCCATTCATCTCTCTGTCCATCCATCCATCACCCATTCATTCCTTCATCCACCCATCCACCCACCCACACACTCAACCATCCATCTATCCATCCATGGACCATTGTTTTAATCATTCAGCAAATATTTAATAAATGCCTACTCTGTGACAGGCATTCCATAGATACAGCAACGAACAAAATAGACTAAAATATCCACCCTCATGGAGCTTATGTACTAGTGGCGAGAGACCAGCACAATCAAATAAAAAATAAATAAAACATATAGTGTGTAAGATGGTGATAAGTGACATGGCAAGACATCAGATACAGAAGGGAAGCAGGGAGCATGGGAGTGAGGAGGGGGTCTCAGGTTAATGGAGGGGTCAGCGTAGTCCTGTTTGAAAAGATGATAGATGAGTGAAGCTGAGAGGGAATTTACAAAATGAACCCGAAAAGAAGACACTCTGTCTTCCTCAGAAGATTGACAGGAAAGGGTTTGAGGAATAGACGCACCAGGACATGGTGGGGCAGTGAGTAGCCGAGCAGAGTGAACTGGACCCATGGCACAGCAGACCCCAGGGGAAGGTGGCAAGCAACAGAATTAGACAATTCCTGCATTCATGTGACTGTTAGAGGAAGGCTCTGTGCAGATCCTGAGGATGAACTCGGGTGCTAAAGACACAGGTCTGGTGGAAGAGACAAGTGCACCCACCAGAAAGTAAGTTACTTGGCACCTAGAACAGAGAGTCATGCTCTCATTGGAAGTGTTCATCAGAGGGTATATTCCTAGAAGAGTGATGTCAGAGACAAAGAAGGTTGAATATGAGAGCCAGCTGGGAACTAAGGTGGGGACTGGTGGCTGTAGCATCCTAGGCGAGGAAATAGCATGTGCAAATGTCCTGTGGCAAATATATCATGATTGTTGGAGGTACTAAGGAGTATCTGCTTGGCTGGCCATGAGATGTTGGAAGAAGGGTGATGAAGGTATCCACTGGGTCACAGCAAAGATGTTGATCTTAACCACTGACAGTTTTTATGTTTTAGGAAGATCATTTTGGCTGCGGGGTGGGAAGCTATGTTCTCATGAGGAGGACCATCTTGACTGCAGCCGAGAAGAGCGGGGATTGCTTTCAGATTTCCCTGGGAGGGCTGGGAAGGGCCCTGTTAGGTTGAACGTATGAGGACGACACTTCACAAAGAACGTTCATGATCAAAAACAAGTTGAAGGTGAAGAAACAGAGGCCCAGAGAGCTCCCAGGACTTCCTCAAGGTCATGCAGGAAATCCGGCCCTCTTTCCATTTCATTAGACAGGAGGGAAGAATTCCAGGCGAGGCACATTTATTCCTGGTGCAGGCTGATGTAGCCCTGCACCAGGATGTGGGCTGCTGCGGGCCCCCTTGGCAGAGCACCACCATAGGTGGGGCCCAGTGGACACCATCGCGCTCAGGAAGGTGGCCATCCCTGGGCTGAACCTCCAGGGTGCCAAGGCAAGCAAAGGAGATGAAATGCACGTTCAGATGCGTTCTCCCAGCCGCAATACCCCCTTGCTTACAAATCTTAAAATCCATTTGGAAATGACTGCTCAGAGCAGATGACACAATGATTCTGTTGTATCAAACAGGATAAAGCACAGAGGGACTCGGGCCCTTGGCAAACGATGCTGGGAGTTGCTATGCATGTCGTGTCTTGTGTTTACAGCTTTTCAGCTGAGTATTTAGTGTTTACTTTGGAATTAATCCAGGCCCATAAAACAAGTGATATATCAACACAGCAGATGTACTTGAGCGACTATACATTAGAAGGTGATTCACTTCCAAAGAGAATCCACCCACAGCCGGGGACTGAAGCAGGCACCTTCCATGTTTCCTTAAGAGAGGCCTTTTCTTGGCATGAAGTACTGAGGGGAGCTAATGTGGGGAGCTGTTAAAGGAGCAGATTTTGTGTTTAGATCAACCCTGCACAGAGCTCTGCTCTTGCCCCTTAGTCAGGACCAGCTACATCATTTCCTTTTTTTAATCCTCACCCGAGGATATTTTTCCATTAATCTTCAGATAGAGTGGGAAGGGGAGAGAGAGAGAGAGAGAGAGAGAGAGAGAGAGAGAGAGAGAGAGAGAGAGAGAGAGAGAGAAACGTCGATGTGAGAGACACATCGATTGGTTGCCTCCCGCGTGATCGCAACCAGGGCCGGGACTGAACTGCAACCGAGGTACGTGCCCTTGACTGGAATCGAACTCACGACTCTCTGGTCCGCGGGCCAATGCTCTAACTGCTGAGCCAAACCGGCCAGGGCCAGCTACAGAATTCCCAAGACCAGAGCAAAGGAACAATATGGGCCTCCTTACATAATTCAGAATTTATTAAGAATATACAAATTCTTTGAATTATTAAGAATAATTCAAATATTATTAAGAATTCCAGGCAGAGCATTAGACCACATCTGTGGCCCTTCGAAGTGTAGGGCCCCGTGTGACTACACAGTGCGCACGCCCAGGAAGCTGGCCCCGCCCTTAAGGAAAGGGATTGAACTTGACACTTCCCACGTGGGGATGTTAATGGATTGACTTAATAGGGTTGTGGTAAGAATCAAGGTAGAGAATGAATCTTAGATGCCACACCGACCCGTCATCTCAGTGATGTTAGTTACTATCACTGGTTAAAATGTGAATAAGATTTCTGCTATCATTCCAACAAAACATCCATATCTATGTAAATATTCAAAGTTCCCTCACCAATAGCTCTGGGGTTTTTTTAAATTCTTACACAGAAAACAAAAGTATATTTCAAAGAGCTGAGGAAGAATTAAGCTGTGGAAATGTGAAGTATCTGAAAATGAAGAGAGTCAAGTATCCGAGAAAAGCATATTTGGGTGTAACAAAGGGAAAAAAAATACATACATACATACATATATATATATTAGCTGAAGCCTAACATGCTTGGTGAGGTGAGGGGCTCAGAAGAGAGAATTTCTAAGCAAAATCTAATTGTTCCTAATAATGTTCCATTCCAGCTTTTTGTTGAAAGGACACCTGCCATTTTAATCGAAGACTAACATGTTTACTCCTAGATCTTTGGCTCCCAGGCAGCAAAGGCTACAACTGTCTTGTTCACTATCCTTAGCATCACACATGTCACATAATCAGTGCCCCACCAATAACTGCTGAGTGAATGAATAAACCTATACGCAAAACACAGAACGATGTTTCATTATGGGACAGGGCGTTGGTCAATGGCTGATCACATCTAAAGAACATTGAGAGAGAACCCTGATCATCACTTGACAACACTGCGGTCCCTGCTGTGACCATCCTTATCTTAAGGACTTCCTTAGGGCCCAGAAGGTCAGAAGAAAGATCAAAAAGAAGAGGAAATACAGACTGGCAATCACATGTGTTCATGGTGGAAACATGTAGGTCAGAAGCTGCTGGATTTAGGTTGAGGCAACACCCGTTCCTCTGTCCTATCCTTCCTCCAGTTCTATCCAAATCTATCCAAATGTTTCCCATTGTATGGTAGAGTTTGGGACAGTATTTTTCTTTTCAATGTCTTGATCCAACCAGTCCATTTCATACATCTCAGTGTACCTTGCCTTTCCGCACCAGTGCAGAGGACACACTCCGAAAGGGGGCTTGGATTCCCACTTTTCACAGGCATGCAAACTCCGTGCTGTGCCCACCCAGCTTGATCATATCCATAACAGCCTACAACACATACATGACTGGGAGAGAAGGCAGAGGATAAAACATGACTTTGACATATAAACCTGGAAGATGATTTTCCAGTGATACGATGCGATTTTAGGAGACGCCGCCAGCAGACACTGAACGAGAAGACCCATCCTGGGAGCACCATCTCCGCGCCCCTCAGCAGCATTGGGGGTGTTGGTACTGAGGAACGCCCTCACGTGCCATTGGCGGGTGTTGTTCATGCTATCCTCGCTGCCAAGACCCGACCCTTCCTCCACGCCTTCTTTGCCAGGACAACTTTCTCCTTTGAAGACACTGTTCAGAGGGCATCCACGCTAGGAGGTGATCTGGATGGCTAAAGCCCCTCTGTTTTATTTCATCAGGGCGCTTGACACTTACACCATTGGCTACTATGACTACCTCCTCTCTGGCCTGTGGATTTCTCAGGGTGAAGACGCTGTCTTACATGTGATGCCTTGGATAGTGCTTGGCATAAAGTGGGTGCTTGTAACATATATATCAAACCAGAGGTAGTACTTGTTGAGCAAAGCAGCTTTTGTCTTCCTGGAGCTCCTGGCTGACTGCAAAATAAACACAATAGCTCCCAGGGGGCTCTAGGGCTGCATTGCTTAATACGTTTCGGTGGGCCCTGGTTCAAAGAGCAAAGTTGTACTTCCTGATCGTGGCCTGCAAGGCCCTGTGTGAGCTGCCCCTGCCTCCATGTCCTAATTGACTTAGGCCACTCTCCACCTCACCAACGCCACTCTTTCCAGCTCTCATGCTCACCAATGTCCTTCCAGCCACAGGCCCTTTGCACATGGCAATCTCACTGCCGGAAATGCTAGTATCATCCCTCTTTAACTGCTTAATCTCTTCTCATCCTTTCTTGTCAACTCCAACATTAGTTCCTTCAGAAAGCCCTTTCAGACCAACACAACTCAAATGTGAAGCATGTTATCACTACTGGAATTTTACATTTGTTTTTGTGATCATTTTATTGACCACAGATCTCCGTCCCGCCCCCCGCAACTAACCTATAATATCCATGCAGTCCAAGATGAGACATACTTTTGTCACTTTTAGATCCTCAGCAACATAGAAAGTGCTCAATACATTTCACTGTGTGTGACTAAAGAAAGAAATTGATCCCTACTTTCCCACCGATAAGACCCGAGGGCTGGAACAGGGACAATGCATTGTGTGTGTGTGTGTGTGTGTGTGTGTGTGTGTGTGTGTGTGTGTGTTATTGTCAAGAGGGTAACAGGAAAAACAAACATCTGTGTCCTCATGCCAGAGAACCAAGTTGACCCTCATCGGCTAGGAAGCACCTGGCCGTTCTAGGCAGAATGGGGACCCACCAGGCCCTCGGTGCTGTTCTAGGATCTTAGTGCCATTCAGATCACCTAGACACTAATGCAGACCGATTCATTCTCACATGATGTATTTTTCGTGGAAATTGTCAAGCTCCATTGTTACCCTAAATAGAATATTACTAAAGTCCTTTAACCAAGCCAGCTGGAAGGCCTGACATTTCATCCATATTTTTATTTATATACATATTTATAGCTGCCACCTGCCTGTAACTTGGCGGTACCATAAAGCAGTGCTGTTCCCCCGTTTCATTATACTTTGACATTTCACTATAACTACATTGTTTCCCATTCCTTAGTTTCCAATTGCTCTGCAGCGACTCTTGAATTATATTGCCTGGGTAATAGAATAAAAATCTTTCCGTGTGGTAGTATTAGTGTCTCTCTCTCTTACTCTCTCTCTCTTTCTCTCACTCTCTCTGTTCCTCTTTCTCCCCACCCCCTCCCACACCCAGATGGTATAAATTGTTGCTGGCACATGTAACAATTATAACACAGCTTCTGCTGCTTAAATGAACCCCCACAAAGCCCACCGAGTTAGATTAGATTAGGGAATTGGGAGGTGAGCAGGAGGGCTGGCCACCGGTCTCAGCGAAAGCCCGTGGCTATTCGGTCCTGCCTCTTCAAGGCCGAAAATAAATGTTTCTTCCCCCAGAACAGTGCTGGGGGCCCCTGCCTCGGAGAGAACACAGGGAGGAAAGCCAACAACTCGATGCAAGGCAGGCAGGTTTAATTGCAAAATGTTAGCATCTAGTCCAGTCTAAGAGCATATTTGCAGCTCACGTGGAATTTAAAAGCAATTCCAAGAGCAAAGAGGGGAAGAGGGAATTTAGGGTTCTCCTCCGCCACTGCTCATACATTAAGACGTTAAGCTGAGCTGCGCAGGGCCGAGCACACACCAGATGGGCTCAAGCATGAGACACACAGAGGAGCCGGCCCACCCAAGCCAACTTCTCCGCAGCCTCAGCCCACCAGGGGGAGAGAACGGGGCCTCCTCTCCAATGTCCTAAACCATCTCAGTAACAAGAAATAACTTTTTGCGTTCATTGCAAGAAAGAAGCATGCTGTCAAGACTTCCCCAGTAGGATTTGCACAGAATAAGTGTATAACAAAAGCTCTTAGAACTGAGTGGAATTCAGTCTAATTTGAATATCTAAGGTCCCAGAAAAAAAAAAAAAAAGCCTCTCTAGAAACCCAGTGGCCCCTACTGGGTGTGTGTATTCCTGTCCCCCAGGAAGCTGGCTGCTCTCTCTGCACAATGCCCTTCCCTCCTGCGCCTCACCTTCCTGACTGCCCAGTGTCCTCTGTCACGCAGGGACTCTCAGCTGCCTCCGTCTTTCTACTCAGAGCCAAGCCCAGGCCTTATCTCAGCAGAGCAGTCACTGAAGGAAGCGCTCACCTCTCTGTCTCCCATGGAGAGGCCTCTCTGCAGGCTGGCCTCTAAGCCACCAAACTGCACACTAGGTTCCTGCCCCAAACCCACTTGCTCTCTAGCTCTCACACTGCCCTCCCTCCATGAGATGTCACCAGCCCAGGGCCAGATCCCTGAACCCTACTGCTGTCATTGAGCCCGACATTGTCTAGTTGGATCACCCGGCCCTCCCCTCAAAGCCCACTCCACAGCCTGAAAACCCACTCATTAGCACCCATGCTTGGCACCCTGGGGGCAGTTAATAGGTGCCCACCCTGCTCTTCTCCTCACTTTAAAAGCATGAGGAGAAGTGAAGAAGGGGAGGGGCCTGGGGATGAGCATCCCAGCCCCACCCATCCCAGCAAGTCCCCGTTTTACCATAAGAAACTCACCCAGGCTTTGCTGTAGACTGAAATCTGTCTTCCCCCACATCAAATTCATATTTTGGAACCTAACCCCCAAGGTGATGGTGTCAGGAGGGGGGCCTTTGGGAGGTGATGAGGTCACGAGGGTGGAGCCCTCAGAGACAGGATTAGCGCCCTTATGAAAGAGAGCCCACTGAGCTCCTTCGCCTCTCCTCCCTGTGAGGGCACAACGAGGGAGAAGTAGCCCAGCCATGGAGCAGGGGGCAGGTCCTCCCCAGACACGGAACCTGCGGCACCTTGACATTGGACTTCCAGCCTCCAGACTGAGAATTAAGGTTCTGTTGTTCATATGCCACTCAGTCTATGGTATCTGCTTTACCATAGAACAGACTGAGACAGGCTCCCTGGGCCATAGTTTCTTCTTCTGCAACCTAAGAGGATTATATCCAAGTCCGTACGGAGTTAGCATTCTCAATGGTGCAGGGTTGATTCTCTACTGGCTGCTGCCTGAACATCCTCTCTATAATTCTCTGCTTTTATTTCTTTCCTTCTCTCTCTCTCTCTCCCCTTCTTCCCCCTTACTTTTTTTGGCAGTTCCCTCAGCGTTCTCCAAACACAACAGTCTCTGCTGTCAGTGTTCCCTCTTCCATCTTTCACCCAATCCCACATCAGTGACGTGGGTGACGGCATCTGAAATCCACACGCAGAGGCTCTGGGCTACTCTGGTCCTCAGCATCTTTCCACTCTGAAGTTGGAACCAGAGACACACTTCTCCATTTCTCCCTGCTCTCATACTTTCAGAGTTTTCCTTCTCAGATGCCCGACACTCCTTATATTTCAAACTTAGCAGCTTCGATGTCGTCAGCACAAACCTCCCGTATTTCTCCTTATGGCCCAGAGGCCGAGTTCCCACCAACTGGATGCAGAAATCACATTTCTTCCTCCCCCGCTAAAAGCATCCATTCAACAAGTTATCACCGAGAACCTGCTAGGGCCCAGCCACTGGGCAGGGGGGAGGCACAGGCCTGAATCTGGTAGAGATTTAAAGTCTCACGAGGCTGAGGCGAAGAGATGGTGATCAACAAGTAAATAAATACACAGGGAAACCAGGAACACGGCAAAGCAACAGCCTAGGGTAATGGGAGAGATCACGACTCAGGAGCCATGTCCTCTTGATGGGGCATTTCGGTGACACCTGGAAACTGCTGTCAGTCAATGACAACTGAGAAAGGACTCAGTGCCTGCAGGATCCGTGCGGCGAGCACGCCAGGCAGAGACAAGGGCCACCACGGCGCCAAGACCCACAGGCAGCATCCTGGGTCCGAGTGAGTGCCGAGGGTCCAGCGCTGACCCAGAAATGGTGAGTTTATGAAAGCAATCATCTTTCCCAAGTGCAGAATTTCATGACTTCCACAGCACAGTCGGCCTCTTCTGAGCCCTGAGCACCACGGGGAGACACGGGGGCGAGTCCCTCTAGAACCACCTCCAAATCTCAGGACGACTTTTCTTTATGAAATCTGCAAATATTTTCTCCTCCAGGTTCATCTTGGATACCTTCCCAAAGGTTTGGCTCAGGACTCTTGGTTCAGGGCATGCTCCCAACTTGTATGGGAACCCTGAGGGCTGGCAAACGAATGTCCCTTTCACTGTGACATCCCTCCTTTGTCTTCAGATCAATAGTTCCTGCATCCCTCCCTTAGAACTCTCCCCGCATTGCACAGTCACAGCCTGCCCATACTCGCCGTGGGAACTTCCTCCCTGCACATCCGAAGTTCCCGTTCTTCAGCCCAGGAATTGACACAGAAAAGCATTCCGGAGTCTTAGAACATCTGGGAAAACAGTCTATCTGAACTTTTAGTCAACTCTTTAAGATTTTAATTCGTTCTAAATGCATCGATCTCTTTCCAAGGCCCTTCTCCCTCATTTATCACCTTTACTTGGTTGAAGACTATAGTCCTAAAACTTCATGTCCACCTAGAGCCTTGGAGTGTGACCTTATTTGAAAGTAGGGTCTTTGTAGTTGTAATTAAGATGAGACCACGCAGGACTCAGGCAGGCTCTAAATCCAATGATAATCTTCTAATCAGAAGGTTACATGAAGATACAGATACAAAGAGAAGGAAGAAAGCCATGTGATGATGGAGGAGAGGTTGGAGAGAGGCAGCTACCAGCCAAGGGCCACCAGGACTGCCACCGACCTCCAGAAGCTGGGGGAGGTTAGAACAGATTCTCCCTCAGAGCCACAGCCCTGTCTTGACTGTGGACTCCTGGCTTCCAGGACCAGGAGGGAATACATTTCTACCATTCTAGGCCACTGTGTTTGCAGCGACGGGCCAGTGGCCCTGGCAAATGAATGCATGTGGCCATCTCCATTCTTCCTTCAGTTCTCAGCTAAGTGTCCCATCTTTTGTTTTGTTTTTCAATCCTCACCTGAGGATATTTTCCATTGATTTTCAGACAGAGTGGAAGGGAGGGAGAGAGAGAGAGAGAGAATGAGAGAGAGAGAGAGGGAAACATCGATGTGAGAGGGACACATCAATTGGTTGCCTCCCGCATGACCCCAACCAGGGCCGGGACTGAACCGAAACCGAGGTACATGCCCTTGACTGGAGTCAAACCCGAAACTCTTTGGTCCGCAGGCTAATGCTCTAACCACTGAGCCAACCAGCGAGGGCAGTAAGTGTCCCATCTTGAGAGCATCCTTTAGTGGCCATGAAAGCAATGGTTTTCAAACTTTGTGCCTCAAAATGATGAGATGTGGGAGGTTCTTAGAGGAAATCCCTGCCTCCCAGCCCCAGAGATTCTCATTCAGAAATTCTAAGGGACCCAGGAACCTATATGCTTAATAAGCTTCCGTCAGCCCCCTCCCCAGGCGATGCTAATACAGGTAACAACAGAACATACATTGAGAATCTGCTGTAAACTCAGTTCATTCAAGTACGTTCCACTCCTGCTTCTCCCTCAGAAGCTCTATAATCTTGAACCAATGTATTTAGCTCTCATTAGACTTGACTCTTGATCAATACTTAATTTTTAATATGAGAGGAGGGCAGCGATTAGTCCAACCGAGGCAGTGGGTCACAGAGAGGAAAGGCAGGAGGTCCACGGTGGCGTTTGCAGCACAGTTCATGACCACTTCATAAAATTAGCCTCACACTGCAGACGTTCAATTGGGAACAGAGGTGGATAATGGGAAGGTGATGAAGCTTCAGATTCAGAGCCCATCACTCATGGCGTGTTTCCATGGCCACGCTTCACCTTGCACTAGTAATTTTGTATCTTTTTCTTAAAGGGGTCTTCCAAATTGTCTGTCTCACATTTCATTAAATCCTAGATCCATTTCTGCTCGGGAAATACAAAAAAAAAAAGTGAGTTTAGGTGAGCAGGGGACAGTCTTGACTACGTGGAAAGGAATTCTGAAGTTTCTCGAGTTTATTCTGGGGAGTGCCCTGTAGGGAGCTACCGAGATTCTGGTCTAAGGGAAGACATGGTCGTGTGCTCCAGGAAGCTTGGACCGAGGAAATGGCGGAGAGCTTCGCAGCCTGGGAAAGGACTCCTTTGGGAATCTGTACACTGCTGACAGTATGTTTGACAAGCAGTAAGTATCCATCTTGTCTCCCCAACTCAATTATAGCTCAACTGTGGGCAAATGTGGGTGCTCAGCCCACATTCAGGGAAAACCTACTGAACGCCTTCGGTTATACTAGTAAACACTGGGCTCATTCGTTCTAATTCTCTTGAATTTCTGAAACTAGAAGCACATTATTGTCCAACCCGGGACAACTTGGGTAAAATGACTCCCAAGTTTATAAACTCAAGTTACAAGCAACGTAATCCCAGGGAGGATGACCAAGGTCCGCCTTCCTCTACCTTCACCTGGATCTAGGGAGGCTCAGCGCTGGGCAGACACTTCAGGAGAACGGCTGGTTACTAAAAGCCCCATTTGTCAATGACAACTCAGTCTCCCTGTTTGCTGTTAATTAGTCTTTTCACACAGCATCTTTGACAAGGAGTTAAGTCCCAGTTAACCCAGATTTCAGACAAGATGGAGCGGCAAAGGAGAAAGGTGTCTTGAGGACAACCTCTACAAACTGTTGGCAGAGCCGAGAGGAGAACCCGGAGATTCCCGACTCCTGGGATGGGCCTGTTTAGGCAAGAAAAGGAAGGAGGTAGGAAGGAAAGCTAAGCTCAACAGCTGAATAACAGCACATTTCAGTGGGAACCGTCCACCACCCCGTGGAGCGTATTCAATCAACAGATGTTTATTAAACTACGTTTATGGGTGAGGACTGCGGTCAATTGCTTCACGGATATTTGTGGTTGTAGACTAGGTACTTTGGGGTGATCTGTATCCATCTTTGGGCATCTTCAAATGTCACCCCACATGCAAAGACAGGGAAAAGAACCATTTGAGGAGGTCTCCTGTAGTCTGGATTCCCACGGGCCCAGAAGGAAGTGCCCTCTGCTGGGACGAGCTGGCTGGGGAGAAGACCATTTACATTCTGAGTCAGAGGGCCACGGTCTCACTTGATTTATGGGCCTGTCACTACTCTACGAGGCTGTATCAAATGCATTTTGAGAAGTTCCCTTGATGAGCCTCTTCAAACTCTCAAGAGCTTGTCCTAATTATGCAGATCTGGGGCAAATATTGTGATTCCTGCTTCCGTTTTCTCTAATGGAGCTGGTGCCTGGGTTGATCAGGGACCCAAGGGCCTCCGATGAGTGAGAGGGAAGCCAGGAAGTCTTGTTGCTGAGAGGGTGAGGTTACAGAGGCCCAATCCACACTGAAAACGTGCTCTCTCTCTCTCTTTTTTTCCTGTAATCAATTTCCCTTCCACTGTTTACAATACTCACGCTGATATTGGTACTAATACTAATCTATGTCCTTTGTTTAGTCCTTGTTAACTGCCAGACATAATGTTTAACCCTTTGCAAGGGGCTATCTTTTCTCTCTCCAGCATATTCCTTAAGCCTAGCACCAGCATCCCCAGTGGACAAGACAAGATTTCTCTCAATGGTCAAGAACTTGACACATGACTCAGAATTCATGGGCAGTGTGACAGTTAATTTTACGTGTCAGCTGGACTGGCCATGGGGTGCCCAGATTAAACATTATTTCTAGGTGTGTCTGTGGTGGGTGCTGAATGAGATTAGCATTTGAATCAGTGGACTCAAGGTAGATTGACTTCCCCAGGATGCGAAAGCAAGAGCTGAATGTGTGGGTTCCTGGGGAGCGAGGGCACATTGCCATGAGACGTAGCACTGAACACCTGCTCACCTGTGATGTGGCATCATCACGCCGGACAAGGCTGGTTTAGTATTATGTGATTCATCAAGCGTTTTGCACATGTCTGGTCTTGTTTGACTTAAATATCTATTAGCCCATCTAACTTAACGCAACCACAGAAAACAACTCTATTCCCCGGTAGACAAACTGGAAATATTCTCTTGAAGATAAATATGTATAGTTTGTGTTTCAACCCAGAGAAAGGGTGCCTGAGGCAACAGAAGAATATGAAAACAGCAGGATCTCATTGCAAGGAGTACGGAAACCAACGTTTTCATCCCAGGTGCATCGCTAACTAGTTACAAGGTCTTTAACAAGCCCACCCACCCCTCTGCACATCAGCTCCCTTATTTACAAACAAGGGTCACAGATCTCTCCTAGCGAATTCTCAGTTTTTAGTTTGGGAGACTTTCAAGTAAGACGGAGCCAGGAAAAGATTGCGTGTTTTAGAACACGTAAACTTTATTAATGAGTGGCTTAAAAAGTACGTGTAAGAGAGCCACACCAATGTAAGATGAACCCAGCTATTGGATTTCCTGCCTGGAAAAATGCAAGGGCCTTTACCTACCAGGCAAAGGCTGAACTGAAACCTTGTGGGGAGAAGAGAAAGAGGGGAGGGGGGAAAACCTCTGGAAGCCAGAGCTTATTAAATCAATTACATGATTAATGTGAAAGAGAGTGTGTGAGCTGCAGGAAGGAGGGGGCAGTAGTTCACCCTGCTGATTAAGCATTTTTTCGCAAACTTCTAAGCCACCAAGAAAAGAGCCTCTTGGTAGATGAATCAAACTGGAGAAATATATTTGTTGGCAGCTTTTCATATTAAAAAGAAAGAAAGAAAAAAAAAGGTGATAGTATATGAAATCTCCTGGACCACTCAATTCCAGAATTGGCAAATATTAGAGACATTAGTAACATCTCTGTATAAACCAAGAATGACATGTATCCTTGGCCAGAGTTTTCCCATGCAATAGAAGAATAAGCCCTGTGATTTTGATAGAAATGGGCCTGCCCGAAAGGAAAAAGGATGCTAATTAAAGTGTTTGATGGCGTTTTCTTCTCAGTGCATCATGGGAGAACTGTGCAAATCCCCGAGATGACTCGAGCTCCACGGAAGATCATTAGCGGGGGACAGGCAATGACTCAAGTCATCTCCTTGATGGAGTCTGAAGATGAATTCTTCTTGGAGGCCATGGGCCAGGCCCTGAATCAGAAAAACACAAATCATCGAGCCACCCTGACCAAATTAGCTGGTCTGGTGGGTGACTATGGAGGGCTGAAGCCAGGGTTTCCCTTAGCAACCAGGTCTTTCCCAGTCTGGTTGACAAGATGGACAACCATCCACACCCTCGTAAAAGATTCATGACCCAACTTTGCACTCTCTACTGCTTGCTTTCTCATAAAACCAGTGCAAATCCTATCAAAAATTTAGCAGAATCCCTGCCTCATCTGTTTAGGCCTGAAGCTAGTTGCAGGGACAACTCATTAGGGACAGGCTCATTAAAACCAGCCCTTGGGCGAAAGCAGTTTGCGGGCCTGCTCATTCTTATTCGCGCTCACCTCCCAGCTCAACCTCCATGAGCCCTCAGACACGGAGCTTCTAATGATTTTGTACAGTGTGCAGGTCTGTTCGCAGCGTTGTAGGGCTCAGGGTTCGACAAATGCTGCTCCTTACATCTGCCAAAGATAATCGGCGTCTCCTCCTTTGTGTAGCAGAGGAAGGCTGTGCAGGAGAGAGAGGTGTGGTAGAGACAGGGAGGAGAGAATCCGAAAGCTGGCCAGCTTCTCACCTGGGGGTGGCTGGGAATAACACCTGGCATTGAAGCAGTCACAGGAGCCCTGAGGGCCAAACCGGGGCTCTGGCAGAACCAGGGCCGAAAGGTAAAATCTTCTGGGTCCCATTCACGCATCCTGTGTAGCCCAGCACTCAGACCCTTGGGCACCTGGAGCCCGAGCAACAGTCTGGCTAATGGATTCATTACCAGATGTTTTCTGCTCTGTGCCAGGGATGCCATTCTCTACATGAACTCAGGAAGAAGATGATTTGTGCTGAGAAAGAGCTGTTGAATTCTCCAGGCATGGCTGCAAAGAACAGGCAGCCCCAGTGCCCATGCAAAGCTTTTCAGTTGCCAATTTCTCTGGGCAAGTTTGGTTTTGGAGGGGCGGGAGGGTCTGTGAATGCTTCCAGTGGCCGGTGGAGTCAAGCAGGCTGAGTCGAGGTCAGTAGCGAGTGACAGGGACGGCACTGGACTGAGACCTCCTACCCCACTTACGCAGGCAGATGCTGCAGAGATCCAGCGATGGTTGAAATGTGAGGAACCTGCCCGATACTCTCACAGTCTGATTTTTCCCAAGAAGCCAGAAATCTGGATCTTAAGTGAGATCTTTAGGCACTTAAATGTTGGCAGCTAGTGACAGAAGGAAAAAAACAACAACTTTTCTTTGTGGACCAGAGAAAAGCCTAGATTTCAGTTTATAACAACGGATCTGAGAAAGATACCAACTTCGAAGGGACGTTAGCTTTGCCACTCGCTGGTGACATCAGCACATCAAAGCAAACTGAAATCCTATAGACCCCTCTCTGCTCTTGTGTAAAGTGAGGGGCTGGCGGATGGAATCTCTCCGACAAAAAGAGCTATGACTCTAATTGTTTTAAAATAAACTTTATTAGGTAGGGCTTGCGGTTTCCAAAAGCATTTAACCATCTCAGATGGAACTAATATGCTAATAGCTCCTCTAATGCCAAAGCCATTGCTGATGATTGTTCCTAAAACATAGATTATCAGCCTAATAGAGCTTCCAGAAGCACCAAGTCACGTGCATGCAGCACGGACTCCACGCTGCCTTGGGCTCAGTAACACCGGACAGGTTGGTTTCTGGGACCCCTGGCGGAGCAGGAGGGTCCTGGGTTAAGCCCATCTCACCAGGTGCCGGGACGTCACTTCCTCCACCTCGCCGGTTAAAGCGTGTGGTTTGACTTGATTAGAAGTTGGCACACTGGGCCAGGCTGGTCCCTGAGGATCCTTTGCAACCCCCCAGGGAGCTGCCACACTCGGGGAATAGAGAGGAAGGGAAGGGGTGGAGTTGAGGAGGCAAAGCCTTGGGTTTCTTTTCTCTTCAGTCTATTGTCCTACCAAGCCACCGAGAAAGCCTTTGCACTTGGTGAGTATCATTTGGTGTGTTCACTTGAGACTTGACGCAAAATGGGCAAAACGAAAAATCAATGAGCGAACGAATGAATTAAAACTCTCCACATACAAAGTATGCATATTACAACAGGATCTCAAAGGCCTCATTTTCTGGAAGCCAGAGAGGATTTGCTGACTCAGCTCTGCTACTTAACCGCCCGAGGCCGGCCATATCACTGGGCTCCCTGTGCGTCCATCCTACCCTCACCCATGGGGTTGGGGACATACAAAGGGACATATACTTGGGAGAGATTTCCTTCCCTAAAATCATCATATCCATGTTCTCTCCCTTTCCTTCACCTGCAAAAACAATCTTGCTTTTGCCCAACCCATGGCTGGGGTAAAACAGACTGGGTGCTGCTTATTCGGGGAGACTGCAAGGCCATGGTGGCTTGATTTACCTTATCAGAAATGATTCGGTTGCTTTGTGGTTAAGGGAAGCCGGAGTCTACACCACGAATCTATTCCAGTGTAACAGTTTCCTATTAGCTTTTAACACATCGCCGCTTCTCTTTTCCATCTATATTATTGCCACCTCTTTGCAGACTCCAATTTGACAAGCAAGAAATCTGTAAATTTGGGGGTGGCTGCTCAGGAAAGACTATGCATGAGGAAGAGACATGTCCATTTGCAATGCAAATACAGTCACAAATGAGACAGCACTTGCATGCCTAGTGCCTTTAAAACAGTTATTTAATCCAGCGAAAATTTATCTTCAGGAAAAACTGAGCAGCACTGGGACTCCAGACATTTTGCATTTAAAACATGGATTACGTGCTCTCCTCGTGGCCTTTTCTAGGGGAGATATTTGCAAATCTCATTTATGCCAACTTGCAGGGCTTGGCGATGTTAAGAGCTAGGTGGACAATTCTGGGTTAAAAATCATGCCCAGGCTGAAGGAATACAAACAATTTTTTTCTTTCTTTCTTTCTTTCTTTCTTTCTTTCTTTCTTTCTTTCTTTCTTTCTTCCTTCCTTCCTTCCTTCCTTCCTTCCTTCCTTCCTTCCTTCCTTCCTTCCTTCCTTCCTCCCTCCCTCCCTTCCTTTCTTTCTTTCTTTCTTTCTTCTTTCTTTTGTTTTCTTCTCTCCCTCCTTTCTCCTTCCTTCCTTCCTTCCTTCCTTCCTTCCTTCCTCCCTCCCCCCTCCCTCCCTCCCCCCTCCTCCCTCCCTCCCTCCCTCCCCCCTCCTCCCTTCCTCCCTCCCTCCCTCCCTCCCTCCCTCCCTCCCTCCCTCCCTCCCTCCCTCCCTCCCTCCCTCCCTCCTTCCTTCCTTCCTTCCTTCCTTCCTTCCTTCCTTCCTTCCTTCCTTCCTTCCTTCCTTCCTTCCTTCCTTCCTTCCTTCCCTTCTTTATTTCATTTAGAATGAATGTGTGTTTTCTGCATTGAAGAAGAAAAGGCTAGGTTGTAGCTCTCATCTGTCTTTCCCTGACGCCTTCAACCAGCAAAGACGCATGATATTCCACGAGGGGACGGACCAGGAGGATCCCAATCGCTGTCACTGGATATGTGAAGTCCAGCTCACGCGGTCAGGTTGCCTGGCTTCCTGAACTGCATCTATGGGTTCACGGTCTCCCTCAACAGCGAAGACAAGCGCAACGCAAACGCATGCGTAAAGGAGAGACAGCCGGAAGGACAGCTGTGTCCCAGCACCATGAACGTGCTGCTCCGCGCCCTGCGCGCACGGAGAGACCCCCACGTTGGCGCAACAAAACAAAGTGCCAGGGCTGGAACTCCACTCCGCCACCGCGCGACCTGACCTCATTAAAGATTCTCTACAAACAGGTGCTTCTCACTGGGCTGACTTCTGAAATGGCTTTCTTTTTATTCCCAGGGACACATCAAGGGCTGAGGGGATTCATGCAGTATAGATCAGTCCGCCATTGACAGCGCATCAGGCTTTGACAAGCTGCTTGGCTCCGTGGAAAGTCGAGGCTGGGCTTGGGCCCGTCAAGGCTGCGCTATTGAATTATTGACAGGCGCTCACCGTGGTGCAAGGGGAGAGCGAACCATAGCCTCAGCTCAATAAAGATGAAATGGAAACCCTCTCTGAAGCCGACTTTAGCACGTTAAAGGAGTTTTAATGGGCTGGTTTAAAATTCAGTAAGAGAATGCATTAGGCTGATTATATTTTCAATGGATAAATGCAGGCACGCACACAAGTTTGGGATTCTGAAGGGCTTACAAATGAGTGGGGAGCCTGTCAGGACGAATTATGCCCTTCTAACGGAAAGCAAGAGCCCGTGGAGTGGATGTTCCGGCCTGGTCTCCAGAGCGGTTATTTCTGCCCTCTCTCCTGGCTGCCTTCTCCTGCCATCCCAGCAGAGACGGAGCTGCTGGCCCAGACGTAACAGGAGGGACCTGCAGTACCATCCGGACCACGCTGGCCTCAAAAGACACAAACCATGGACCCCTTACGCTTTCCAGTCCCGTTCCCTGCCTCCATCCCATCCTTGGCTGCAGTCAGGCATCCCTCATTTCAGCGCCAGTCAGAGGACATGAAGAACTGTCCGTAGCCAGTGTCCCCTCGTTAGCAAATTAATATGAACCATTCTGATTTTTCTTCCATAATCTCTTTTCTTCTTTAAATTCCCACCTGCCAAGATTTACTTGTCTTTTAATAGCTGATGTCAGACAAGCAGCGTGGAGTAAGTCCCACCTCAGAACTATAATTTTAAATACAATGAGACGCACATCAACTGTCGCATTGACATGCAGGGAATGATTCCACGTGGACTTCTAAAGTGCATCCTGAAAGCTTCAGAGACCGAGCACATTTTAAAAGAATTTAAATTGATGATCGTGGGGTGCCTTTTTTTTTTTTTTAAAGCAATTTGTCTAATGTGACCCTATATTCATTTTTTTTTCTGATTGGCTTCCAGTGGGCTTGCCTCCTGTCAAATGGCAGAAGGGGCCAAGCAGCACATCTAAATCTGTGTTCATTTGCCTTCCGCAGGATTATGTCCGCCACGTTGAGCAGTATAAGTAAATCAAAGATGCTTCTCGGGGCTGCAGGAGTCAGCTAATCTCCAGACAAATATTTAGAAGGCAGCTTTGCCTACTCTGGCCTTAATCGTTTCCAACTGATTTGACTTATTCTAATTACAGCCTTTATGTTATAAAAAGCCATTTTTATGTTGCCGGGGAGCAGTTTCATTGCAAATACATGAAATTTTGCTGAGTTTCCGTTCCCATGTTGATTATGGAAATGGTACTCTGCAGCTTGGCTCTAATTAGAAAAACACACTGCCCGGAACGTCAACAATTTTTAACATTAATAACGCCCGGCAGTGTCCTCTTGTCTCTCCTAACATCCTTCACACAAAGGCTGACACCAGAGAGCCCGGCATCCTCTCTGCGATGGACGGGGCACTAATTTTCCACAGGTGACATGGGCAAGGACCTCTCTCGCACCGCCCAAAGTGGGAACTGCCTCTTTGGAGAAGAATATGAATTTAACATAACGGAAAAGTGAGGGGGAGAAAAAGAGAATGGAATTCCAGCACAGTGCAGGGCAATGCATTCATGTCATGACTGTGAACTTAGAAAATTCTAGCACAGTGTCACGAAGCAGATTAACTGGGTCCCACTGTGATGTATCTCTGCCAGGGCTTCTGTTGGTTTCAGGAGGTTTTAGATGCTGGGGGTCTCAGTGAGGAGGCCAAATAATTGTCTAGATATCTCACTTAGATCGGAGGCAATCCAGGGCCAGTCTTTGAATGCCAACGAGCCTCAGTTTCCTCATCTGTGAAATGGGAAGGATCATGTCTGCCCTGCAGAGGTAGAACAAGCATGAGTCACAATGCGAGACTCTGCACCGTGCTGGGAATACACCTTCACGCAGCTGTTTTGGAGAATGATCTGACAGACCCTGTACAAATGTCAAATGTCCGTTACCTCTGAACAGGCAACTCGACTTCCTGCAAAATATCTGACATGAAGCCATACACGCCAGCTCAAATACATTTGCTCAAGTGTTGCCTGCCAAAATAATTTGGGATCCAAAGAAAGAGCACGGAAAAACAAACTGGAAATAACATAAACATCTGCCAGTAGGAAAAATGTCCACGGTCTATTGTTAAGTGAAAACAAACCAAAACAAAAAAAGAGAATAGAATCATTCCACAGGAAAAAAAAATATGTATTGCTTGGCCGAAAGATAGGAGCATTTTGAATTGCAAAGGGACTCCCAGTGTGCCCTCTGAAAGGCTGTCTTGAATTACTCTCTCATCAGCAGAGCTGTTTGTACATGTGGAGAGAAGGTTCCATGGTGTAGAAGGGTTCGGGCCACACCCTCCTTAGAAGAGTGTGGCAGAGAAGGAAGGAGAAGACCGTGTAACTGAAGATCATTGTAGAGAGAGAAGACAAGCAGTTGAAATGTGATAGAAGAAATGATTTGCGGCAGTCATGTTGAAGCACTTCAACAAGTAAACACGTGTTGTCTTCTTTGGTCATTTCCATGGGGGGATATGCACACACACACACACACACACACACTCGCACCCCGCACTGGGGCAACCCTGAGGCTGAAATGCAACCTCTGAAGAGAAGCATAACACTGTCTTTCTTTCCGGCCAGATCTGAAGTAGTTGTGGCTCTGATTTTTGCCTGGATGATGGGGACCTTGAAAGAACCGTATTTATCCTTGCATTGAACCCACTCGAGTGCTGAAACCCACAACCAGTTTTCAGGGGCAGGTGCTTTTCCTGGGAGTGAGCCAAATCTGCTTCAAATCTCCTTGCAATTTCCACCCACGCCCCTTAAATCAGGCCCCTCTTCTGTCTAAAAATCTCCCACGAACACATGCTTCTCGCTCTCCGAGGTGGAGCAAGCTGTCCGATCCTAAGCATGGCTGCAAACGGTGGCTTCTTTCCCAGGAGCACAGTACGAACAGGGAGGGAACAGAGTAAGGGACGCCACGAAGGAGAAACCTGACCCATGCTGCCCCAGCCAGGTGATCACGGTGAATGTCAGCAGTCGGTGCCCTTGACAGGATGGGATGAGCACCACACGTTACCTCGGTGGTCTTCCTTCTCACACCCAAAATTTCAACCTAACTATGAGCAATGCATCAGACAGACCTGAGTTGAAGGACATGCTACAAAATACTTGACCAGTATGACTCTAGACCATCGAGGCCATCAAAAACAAGGAATGTCTAAAAAAGTGTCACAGACCAGAGGGGACCAAGGAGACATGATGACGAAATATAATGTGAGACTCTGGAAGGGACCCAGGAACAGAAAAGGGACGTTAGATAAAAATGAAGGAAATGTGAATAAAATATGGATTTTAGTTAACAACACTGCACCAATAGCGATTCATTAGTTGTGATCGACGTTCCACAGCGATGTAAGATGTTAATGATAAGGAAAACTGGGTGCAGGGTGCACAGGAACTAGCTGTACTATCTTAGCAGTTTTTCTATAAATCTAAAACTATTCTAAAATAAAATGAACTTCAGAGGCTCCCTAGACCCTTGAAGGATGCAGTAAGACATCACTGGCCCTTACATTTTAGCCCCTGCCTTATTTCCCAGGTTTATCTCTTGGTCATCTCCTCCAACACCGAGCGTCCTGCACTGTTACCTTGTTCGTTATCTTTCCCTGCGCTCTTCCCTACCAAAAGCATCCCTGACCTTTCTTCCTTTTTACCTGGTTAATGCTTTTTAATGACTTCAAGGTCATTCAGCCTTGCCTCTTCAAGGGCAACTTCCAACAGTATTAATTGTTCATCCTCACCTCCCTCATCAATACCCTGTCCAAAATTCCACTTAACTATTCAGTTTATAATTAATCGTCTAACATACCTGTCTACCACACTTCTCTAAAATCCTTCAGAAAGGGCCTCCTTACCTTTTCCTCTCTGCCATTTAGCTCAGTGCATGGGACACAGCAGATGTTAAATATTATTAGGATGAATAAATGGATGAATGGATGGATGGAATGGAGGAAGGAAAGAAAAAGGAAGGAGGGAGGGAAGGAAGGAAGGAAGGAAGGAAGGAAGGAAGGAAGGAAGGAAGGAAGGAAGGAAGGAAGGGAAGGAGGGAAGGAAGGAGGGAGGGAGGGAAGGAGGGAAGGAAGTAAGGAGGAAAGGAAGGAAGGAAGGAAGAGAGGGAGGGAGGGAGGGAGGGAGGAAGGAAGGAAGGAAGGAAGGAAGGAAGGAAGGAAGGAAGGAAGGAAGGATGATGATAGATGAAGAATGAATAGATGGATGGGTAAATGAATGGATGAATGCATGAATTACTCTTTCTCTGCTCTTATAGACAATAAATTGATGGTCTTTCTCTCAGACAACTCTCCAAACATTTGAAGTTTGATAGGTTTCACTTACATCACATGAACCTCATAAGACTCAACTCAGATGCTGCCTCCTTTGGGCAATCTTTCAGTGCGATCGCATCACCTAGCAGTCTGGATCCTACAGAGCACTGTGCATCCATCCCACTGCTTTGTAACCGACCTAAATGGTGCGTCTTTCCTATTAGACTGTAAGATCCTAAGAACAAGGGCCATGCCATCTTTGTGTAATGAGACGGGGGGGGGGTGGTATTAGTCAGAGTTCCGTTAGAGAATATTGCTTCTGTCGTGGAGAATGCCTGGGTAAGAGCTGAGTGCCTGGCGTAGGATTGGACCTTCACCATCATGGCCCCCCTCTTCAAGGACCTCTGTGTTGACCCCTGCCCAGCTCAGAGGAGACTAGAAACTCTTCTGAATGCTAAAGACTCAGAAATCTAACATTCCCCATGCGGTCTCAGGAGGAAAGAGACCGGAACCAGCAAAGCTGCATAATTTGCTGGGGGGAGACCCGAGGCGCCCCTTCCCCGCTCTCCCTCCTCCGCACCTCTGTGGCTGCCCGAGGGGAATTTTGGGAGAACAGGGATGCCTACTTGGGATGTTTATATCTTGTCTGCTGAGGGATACGGGATGCTGCTGCCTTTCACAGAAGTGGCAAAGGAGTCTACACCATTCACCAATGCTGCTGGGAAGAATGGGTTCTCTGGGTAAACGCTGAAGCTCTTGGTGCTGTTGATACGGCCAGAAAACAGTGGCCGAGCCTGTGAGCCAGGGGAAGGACTGAGACCAGAGGCAGGAGAGCAGTGTTCCCGGGGATCAGCTGGAATCTCAGGGAGGTCCCACACTTCGCAGAACAGGGAGTTAGCTGTGGTCTAGGTCAGGGGTCTAAGCTATGGCCCACGGGCCAAATTGCTTTTGTAAATAAAGTTTTCCTGGAACACAGTCACCGGTTTATATATCGTCTGTGGTGGCCGCGTTCACACTAAAACAGCTGAGTTGAGTAGCTGTGACAGGGACCTGATGGCCCACAAAGCCCACGATAATTACTATCCGATCCTTTACAAAAAAATGTTTGTGGATCCTGGCACGAGATGAGGAATCCCTTATCGTGAAGGAGCAATGAGCCAGGGTGACCGTTTCCCCCAACAGCCTCAGCAGACGTTTGGAAACATGAGTGGACTTGAAAAATCCTCTCCTCTGAAACAGGGATTCCAAATATTTCTGAAGAGTAAAGACAGAGGGGGAACCGATCGGACTTTTCCCTGGAAGTCATTCATGCAGAGATGTTCAGCAGAATGCCGCAGTTCACCTCTCTCCTAGAATTCTGTCCCCACCTTGCGAGTCATACCCCAGCTTTTAGGCAAGAATCCAAGTGAAGAAAAGTGGGCATATTTTCTTAGAGCCACGTTCCGGGGTGAAGGCCCTGGACTGGTCTCAAGCATCCCTTGCAGCCTGGAAATTTCCTTGAGGACCGTACCCTGTGGGGACCTCCCACCAGGGCCCGAGGAGTCATCTCCCCGAAACTGCTCGAGTGACAACCTCCCTCCTGCTCGGCTGGGTGCAGGAAAAGCTGGCGGAGACAGGGAGGGAGGACTTGGGTGACACGGGCCTCCCATTGTTGGGGGTGGTGCACATCGTCCCACGAGATCACAGAGAAAGCCATGTTTTGTGTCAACGAGAAAGAACTCCTGTGTAGATGGTGTGAACCGGGGGGTGGAGAACGGTCTCTGGGGCAGGGAGCTAACTCACTCGGCGAAACAGAGCTCTGCCCAGGGGTGGCAGCCTTCCTGGCCTTGACTTCCAGCTTCTCCGCCTACTGCTGTGGGTCTGAAGCAGGTCCGTCCACCTCCCCATGTCCTGGTTCTACAGATGTTGACGCGGCTAAGGAGAGGGGGATGGAGAGTGACGGATGAAGGGGTATGGATTTCCTTTCGGGGTCATGGAAATGTTCTGGAACTACACAGTGAGGATGGTCACACACCAGTATGAATGTACTAAATGTCATAATGGCAAATGTTACGTGGTGTGTATGTTACCAGAGTGAGGTTAAAGAGACAAAAAGTAGGGGCCCTTGTTTGAGTTAGGGAAAGAGACTCCATGAGATTATCACACAGAAGAGCGGCTCGGTGCCTGGCCCACGGCAGGCCATAGTCAGTGTCCGTTTGTGGCCGGGGTGCTGTTATGACAGACCTGACCTGAACCTTGGACGTCCACTGGAGCCCCATGAACGGGCCAGATTCCTGTGTGATGATGGGGAAAGCAGACCTTCACCCCCCATAGATTCAAGCCTGTGTGCTTCTCTCTGAGTCCAAGAAACAAGCAACCCAAGACGCTTGGGCACACGCTATGCCAGGCTCTTTTCCACTTGTATCAGACACGTGCTACTCTATTTAATGTTCATGACAACTCAGTCCCAGTGCCATCCCCTTTCACATGGGTATCCAGATAACAAGGGGACAGAGTTCAAATGTGGACCCAGCTCACTGAACTTGAAGTCCAGCGTCCTGAACGGAACATGCTGTCCATTGTTATAGAGACACAGACAACTGGGTGCCGTTGTTGTTGTTAATTCTCACCCGAGGATATTTTTCCATTGATTTTTATAGAGAGAGTGGAAGGGAGGGAGAGAGAAACATCAGTGTAAGAGAGACACCTCAACTGGTTGCCTCCAGCACGACCCCAAGCAGGGATCAAACCTGCAAGCCAGGTACGTGCTCTTGACCGGGAATTAAACTCATGACCCCTGGGTCTGAAGGCTGATGCTCTAACCGCGGAGCCAAACCACCCAGGGCTTGGGTGCCATTTTTAATCCAAGGGGAAGTTGTTTTGACTTATTCTCGGCAGCTCTGTTTTTGGGAATAGAGAAATAGTAACAACAACAGAACAGCAAACACGTTTCCAAACAACAAACAGGTGCAGGCAAAGACACGAGGCTGGACTATATACAGTGAGCCTATGAAATATTATCTATTCAAAATATTCAAGTGTGCCGGATTAACGATGAGTCCAGTTGGCTGGATTACGGAGTTAGTGGAAAGGAAGTAAAAATAAAAAATCCATTCATTCAGCCAATTTCTACTGAGCACCTACTCTCCGTAAAGAATTTAGTTAGGAGCTGGGACAAAACATGAACACAAAGTAACTAGGCAAACACAACACTGTAACCTCAGTTCCCCGAGGGCGGGGTTTTTTGTATATTTTGTTTGCTTCTAGAAGAGTGTCTGCCACATAGTAGATTTGAGCAATTATCAGTTGGGTTCAGGAAGGGAGGACTGGAAGAACGCAGGAGGCTATGGTAAGAATGGGGCCGCGGGGGGCGTGGCAGAGAGGTCTGACCTCTGCACCTCCACCTGCCTCCCCAGCAATGAAGGCTGCGGTTTCCCAGGGGACAAGGTACATCCCCTCCGGCCTTGACAATGGTTACAGAGCAGCTGTGCTCACTTCCTCCCATCGGTTGTTCATCCCTTTAATGACTATTTCCTTCGCTCTTCCTAGACGGCAGGCACTGTACTAGGTTCTGAGGGTTTAAGAGAGGACAACATAGGTTGCTTCCTGCCTCCGTGGAGCTTATTGTAGAGTGAGAGAGAGAGACACGCATAGGGGACCAGCACAGCTGCCCCCGTCGCGGCGGAGGACACATCCAGGGGCTGAGAGGACGCACACGCCGTGTGGGCTGCTTCTGAGGGGCTGGCCAGGAAAGCCCTCTCTGAGGACGCGGTTTAACTCAACAGCAGGTCAGTGAGAAGGGGGACGGGGGGAGAGGCAGGATGGCTTGTCCCAATTCCTCAAGATCCCAGCATGCTCGCGGGAGGAAGAAGCCAGGGCGGCTGGGGAGGGGAGCAGGGCACAGAGTGGCGAGAGAGGGATGCAACCTCGCCTTGGTCCCCTGGCAGTGACCCCCTCCAGTGAATCCAACTCACAATGTTATATTCATGATGTTAACAGCAGGGGGGGCAGAAATAGCCTCGCAGGGCTCACTTGCCCTATAGCTTCCGCGTGGTCTCCTCTCCACTCTCACCCACTCATTCCACAGGTGTGATCAGTGTCCCACCAGTGTGGCTGTCCCACAGTAGGACAAAGGACATAAGAGAAACCTTCCTATGCACTGGGTTTGCTCTGTGGCAGGCACTGTGCTGTGTGTGCAGTAGCGGTATAACAATGACGGCTCCCCCTGCGATCACTTTACCATTATCATCCTCATTATTAATATTCCCATTTTAAAGATGGGGAAGACCGAGTCTCAGAGAGGGGAAGTGAACCTCAATACTGTTGTGTGAAAACTCAAACACGGATCATCTGACTCCAAAGTTTGATCTTTACCATTAGACAAGAATTCCCATGAGACACATTTGTCTCATGCAAAACTTAATTTATGTAACAAAAATGTTACGATGCCATGTCCATGTGTTAGGCACAGTGCTAGGAGTTGGGGAAATAAGATGAATAAAGGGATCCTGCCTTCAAGGAGAAAGGCCCAACGTCAGCACCCCCATCCGATGCGATACACCCATCAGGCAGGTACATCTAAGGAGCTATGGAAATTCAGATTTAAAGGGGCAGCGAACTCAGCGGGGGCCTCCAGAAGACTTCATAGATGGGTAAGAACTTTCCAGGAGAGAAGATGGGAGGGAGGAGCATTCTCGGAATGTAAAAACACATTTGTGGTGGGGGCCCAGGTGTGCTCACAGCTGAATAGCTGGGGCAGGGGGAGTAAGACCAGAGGAGAAGGAGTGGCCAGATGAGAAAGGGCCTCAGAAGTCACTTAAGGATTTGGGACTTTCTCCTGAAGATAATGGGGAGCCACACATAGGTGTTCAACAGGGAGGTTGGGGGTACACTCCGCAGTTAGCAGGGACCAAGCCTGACAAGCACACCATAGGTCCTCGAAGTGAGGTTTGGACTAGCAGAAGCAGCAGCAGCATCTCCGGGGACTTTGTTAGAATGCAAATCCTGCGGCTCCACCTGGGACCTGCTGAGTCAGAAACACTGAGGTTTACTGAGCCCTCCAGGGTTGCCCCCTGCAGTGCACGCTCAGGGGTGGGAACGCCCACCTACCCCACACCCAGCCTGCTTCTCCTCACACCTCTCCAGCCCACAGTACCTGAGATATGGTCCTTACAGAGCACAGGTCAACTACGCAACACACTGTGTCCCCATGACCTCCAGATGGCCATTCAGCACAGTGTCCACCTAGCTTTGCTTGGGAGAGACCCTCTGTCCTGGCTTATCTCTTTGGTTTGGGTTTGAAAAACAACAGGCCTCCTGTTCATCCTTCCTGGCTTTCCTGGCTACACGGGGAGCTGGATAAGTGATCGCGGATGCTGTTCAGGATCTCTGGCGGGTGCTTGAAATCTCCCATGAGCTGAGTGCCGGGCTAACGCACCCAGAGGTGGTGAGCGAAGGGGATAAAAGGTCCGATTCTGCAGCCTGTGCCCATGTTGACCTAGAGCTGGGTGTTCAGCGGTGACGGCAACTCCCCTCTAATCACCTCCTGTTAGCTGTAACTATAGGCAAATTGCTAGCGAGGATTAAGTGGGGAGACTATGCCAGGATCACTGTCAAGCAGGAAAAAGACTCAATTTGTAGAGCGATCAGGACTGTAATCACTTCTTTAGGGGTTCTTTCTCGCCGTGTTTGCTTTTGGAAGGGGCAGACCCTGGCCAGAAGAAGGTGAGAGAGCTGCATGCTGGCTTTTTCTGGAACATACTAAAATGATTACGCCCCTGGACAAGATAAGCCTCGCTATTAATAGCACTCTGCCTCCAGTCTCTCCCGACATCTGAGGCCCAGATGCCGCCTTGAACAAACGAACACCAGTGTGCTTGAACAATTGATCCCAGCTTTGAATAGAGCACATTGCTGTAAACACGGAGGAGAATCTGGGAGGAAGCTTTTTGGGGGCGGAAAAAAGATACATTTCATTTATCACTGTTTGCATAATGTCCCTGTGAAATAGAAACAAATTAACAAGGCAGTATTTTAAGAACTGTTACACAACAGTGGTGCCTTTTCTTTTCCAAATGTTGGGAGCTCTTTCCCAGGTAGCGTAAGGGCTCTTTGAAAAGCTTATTCTCAGGGCTTAACAACTTCATTATTTATTGGGAGAAGTTTGGTAACAGAATAAAGGAGAAGAATCTGTATTATCTCAAAGGAAACATTCTGCAACTTGGAAACAAAGATCGCCAGAAATGAGCTGATATTTAAACCTGAAACGCGATTCATTCAGATATAAATGTTATTGTAAGTCTTTCAAAGGAGAGCTCCGATCCTTTGGAATTTCCCAGTAGAGAAAGTTTCCTATCACATGACTCACTAGAAGACTGCTGTAAGGAAAAGGAAGGCGGAGAGGTGAGGGAAGCAACGAAGATGAGGAGAAAAGCCAGCTCATACATTGCTCATCAAATATTACTCCCCCCTTGCAGGCTGATAAAAAGTTATAGTGGGAAAAAAATTAAACTCTTCTTTCTCATTAAAGCTCTGTTGTGAAACTTTGTGTTCTAAATGACACATGAAGCAACGTTGGGATTTTGCTACAGCAAAAATGCACTTTAAAACATAATTTTCAAAAATGTCTCTGTCAAAATAAGATTATTTCCCACCAGTATAAGCCTTTCCCTGAAAAAATAAATAAAATAAAACATCGGTATTTGCCATAGATAATACACCAAGATCTTTTTAAAAGCTCCCTTTTCTATTTCAAAATAGTATAATGGAAGATCTACATTGAAAAATTAAGTACCGTCTCTACGACAAATATCATTCTTCTTAGTGCCCAGACTTTTCAGCACCCTACCAGCTTGGGAGCATAATATTTCCCTCTGTAGTAGACATTCAGTCAAAATCATATCCATTCTTCCCTGAGGGAGACCAAGACATTGAAGAAAAATTAACTGGAAACTCAAGGTGATACTCTGGTTGCTCTAACTGGTTTGTTTATTTTGGCTTGTTGGTTTTTTATTTTGTTTTAGGATTATACCAGGGTCTCAGACTGTCAAAGTTGAAATGCTGTCCCCTTCCATAAGCACTTTGCATTTCTTGGTTGTGCTGGGTGCTGGGTAATAGACAAACGAACACGAGGTCAATGTACACCTGGGGGTGTGGGAGAGGGGAGCACGGTCTTACCAGTGATCTAACACTTGAGGAAACCTAAGTGAGTGTGTGCAAAGTCTGTACATAAAACCCACAGCGACCCCACGTGTACACCACTTCCAGACACCGTGACCCAAACCCGCTGCCGAGCGGGAGTCATTCCATCACGGCAGAGCTCTTGCCCCTCAACATTCACTATTTAAGAAGCTCCAAATGCTGCAAAAAGGACTCCGAATAAACCGAAGGAATAATCAGCTTGGGAGATTTTTCCTGCCTCCTGCTTAAGTTATATAAATCAAGAGAAAAATTAAAGTCTTGTTCTCCATCCTGTTAGCTTTGGGGGGCTTCGGGGTCATCTCCACAAAGGGAGAACTCTCTCAGGCTAAAACACAAGGCTTCTTCAGACACACGGGCATGCCAGGAAAGACAGCGAGTGGAAATGATACATGTCACTCCCCACCCTTCTGCTATGTCATCATGCTGGTTTCTAGGAGGGAGAGATTCCGAGAGGAGGGAAGAAGTCCTCCTGGACCGGTGAGGAGAGATCTGGGACGGAGCTGTGCCCCGTGGAAAGTGAAGAAGGAAGTGGCCTGGCCTCTTCCGTTCCCTTGATGCCAACCAGACACGTGAGCAGGTCAGCCAATCAAAACCGGGAGTCCCCAGATCACATGTGCGGCTGCAAACTGTCCTGGCCCACAGTCCCCACAAAACACTCCTTTCCCGTGCTATGAACACATGGCTGCAAAATGGGGTACAGACGGTGACAGGAGTCTTGATGCCAAGTACCCCCAACTCACAGTCACCCCAGAAACCTCCCAGACCTCCTCCTTACTCCCCTCCACAATCCTGCTGTCAGATGAAACTCTGCCCCCCCCCCAGTATCTTTCAGCGCGACAGCCGTGCAATGACCTGTCATCATTTCCACATTTGCTCCATGTGCACTTTTTGTGTCTAGAGCTGGTCAGAAAAGAGGCAATGAATTTACTAAGAGAAACCATGTTTCTCCACGCAGCACCTGGGGTGGGGTGGGGTGCAGTCACTTGGTGAACTGGTCTTGGTTTTTGGGTCACTCCTAACAGAAGGCCAAGCCTGCGCTTAATACACAGCAGGGCTCAAACTCCCCGAAATAGTCTCTCTCTCTCTCTCTCTCTCTCTCTCTCTCTCTCTCTCTCTCTCTCCCTCTCCTGCTTTCAGAAACAGAATCCCCAGTGGGAAGGGAGAAACTCACCCCAGGTGTGAAGCCGGCCAGCACGCTGGGATGGCCGGGCATCAGCATGAAACGCTGGTGGTTAACTCCGTGGGCAGAAAGGAGGCCCGCAGGAGAGAAAGGGCGGGCTCAGGGCCTTGGCAAAAGGCACAAAGCAAAAAGGCAGAAGGAAAAGCATCAGGAATATGTGCAAAGGAAAAAAAAAAATAAGGCAAAGGGGACGGGAAATTAATAATCCAACAAGCAGGTTCCCTCCGAGCAATTAATCACACTGTTTCGCCCGCGCTGCAGAGGCACCAGCACACACATGGGAGGGGAGGGGTCTGAACGCCATTGGCCACCCCTGCTCACTCCCATGCATCTCAGCCAATCCTCCCCTCACCTCGAGGCACAGATAGAGCCGGGCCGCAGTTACAAACCCCTGGAAGATGAAAAACCGCGCTCCGTGGGTGAGGCCCTGCTCTGTCCAGTTAATGCATTATAAACTTTATTTGAGCTGACTTCTCATTTGATCCCCCAGTGACGAGGTCAGGGAGCGCAAGCAATTCCACCCCAAATCATGCCATAATCGAATTGCTGCCTATTTCCCGAACCTATAATGAAAAAGGCAACCGAAATAATGCAGGTAATGTTGGCGGCCTCCCTTGCCTGTCGGACATTATTACCTGCGATCGCCGGCCGCCATCTCCCCGGTGCTCTAACAATGAATATATTTCACAGCTCACTTGTTCTCCTGTGTGGGTGGCATGGTATAGACACCTACATGAAATGAAAGGAAATCTAAAACAATAGGGCTATTTCTCAGCACCGTGCCTAACAGTCCACTGGTGGGAGAGGCAGTTTTACCAAAGTGTTTCTCACGGTGCGGGCGCATGCACACACACACACACGCACACACACGCACATGTGCACACACACGCATACACACGCAGCAACCCGGTGGGGTCCAGAGTCACAGACTCAGCCAACTCCATTTCTCTTTGTCTCCTTAAGCCCCAGCTTCATCACCCGCAGCATAATAACTGAGTGGGATTCTTTTATCACTCAGACACTCTGAAGATTTTTATTCTATTTTCTCCCTCGAAACAAAATGGGACAACTATAGCTTTGGGGACTGGCACGAGATAACATCCCATGCGTACACACCCTACGTGCAAAAGCAGTTTAAGTGCTCGATCCTCCCTAGAAAGGGTTTTTAAAAACCAGCACTCTCGATTGGCAGGCCCTGAAGAAGTGTACGCTGGTGTCCTGTCATATTTTTGCTTCTCAGCAAAGTGCTGACAGACACGCGATCCGAAGGGGGAGCCTCAGAGCCACAGAGGGGCCGCCGGACAGCACGCTCCGCTGTGTGAGTGGCTGGCCTTCGGGAATGGCCGTCTCCGGGCCAGCGGAAAGGTGACGTGGCCTCGGAGTGTGCCAGCTTTCTCAGGACACCGTGTCCAACCCGGCACCTCGGCAAGCTTCCTACTCCACCTTTCACTTCTCCAGCTTGTAGGTTTGGTCGCCGCAGAGCAGTGACTTTGACATGGTCAGAATCCGATGCCCACCTTAGAAAACCGGGCTGTGCCTAGGAGATGTCGCTATTGCCAAGCCATTATCACCAAACACCGGCCTGGTGTGGAACCTTGGTGTGAAAGTGTAAGTATGCATTCAGCTGCAAACAAATACACGACAAATACATCTAGGTTTCCAATCATAAACAAGAATACTTAGATAGAATCAGACACATTTAGTGGCCAAGAATATGTTCTTAAACTTGAATTGCAATAAAGATTCTCCCCCCTTTCTGTTTCTTCTTTATTTCTTCTCCTCCTCCTTCTCCTTTCTCTTAGGTACTGCTCTCTACATACTTTTCATTACACACAAATCTGTATCCTGGTCTGTAAAATCACCTTCCCTACCTTGGCCCGACCTTTAACAAGGAAAGCCAGGCCACCGAAACCACCTGTCACCAGACAAGGCCAGGCAGGCAGGCGAGAAGAGTTCATGCGAGTTCACTGGGGAAGGCCCCAGAGATCCCCTTCCAGGTCTGGCCAGACTGATGGAGGGGCAGGGTCACATTTTTAAGAAAGATAGCTAGGTCCCAAGTACATACCAACACCCACACAAAGAATAATTCTTTAAAATTCTCAGCACTATGGGCTATAGAGAACAGATCTTATAAGAAGGGGGGGGGGAGATCAATATAAAGAAAAAAATGCTCTGGATGTAATTGAAGTCATACATTTGTACATGACTTCTGCTATACGCCCAATTACTGCTATTTATCAAAGTGTAGACAACATTGAAACTGGCAGCATGAAAAACAAATTTTACTAAGTCAGAGTAAAAAAAAAAAAATCATCAGAAAGAGAAGGGGGAGAAAAGATACAAATAATAAATAATTCAATATTCTCAAGGAAAGCTCTTGGAGAAAAGACCTGGTTGATTCAAACATCAGACATGGGTCTGACAAGAGATGTATCGATTTAGACAATTCTATCATCATTATTCCAGCCGGAGTCCTTCACAAAAGCTGCTCTTTTTGCTCCTGTTTTTATTGCTGTAACTACCAACCTCCTCCTTCTACCTCCATCTCTTTGAACCTGTATTCACTGCAGCTTAAATCTTAAGCTGAAGCATGCGATGATACACAGATTCTGTGCCTCACGTTCAGTGGAGGCAAGAGCTCGGCTTCCTGAAAATCTAACGGGATGGGAAGCGATGCGTAATCTGCCGTGGATTTCCACACTCGATGGAGTCGGTCGTGTGCCCCATCTGTACAATTACCAAGGCAGAATATTTAGATTCGAGCGAGAGCATATATCCAAAGCAACTATGACCCACATCTTGCCAAGAGTTGCCAAACACCCGAACAGGATGGCTGACAGCAAATGTACCTCATTTGTTACTTTCCAGGCTATGAAAAGAAACACTGACAACATGTATCCGTAATGACTTTGTTCTCGGCTGCCCCAACTGGGTTCCAACACTGTGCTTGTTCTTCAACCCAAACAATTAAAAACAAAACAAAACACCCCAGATCCTTCTAGGTCAGTGCAGATTGCTGAAATACAGCGACGTAATTAGCGGAGGGAGAAAACACCTCCATTAGGCATCTGCAGAAAGCGAGCTGTGTCTTCAGCCTTGGCTGTGTTAATTACAACCAGACAGGAGGGGCCGTGGAAAATTAACAGTCTGGCCAAGCCGGGGAGAGGTAAACAGACAGAACAGGGGCTGTGCTGAGGGCTGGGAGAGCAAGTCAATTTTGAAGAAAGATAAGAGCACTGCCGTGTCCGTGATGGCCGCGGAGAGGAGAAAGGGCAGTAGGCCCTGCTCTCATCAGTTAATTAGGCAGGAGGTCCAAGCCTGCGGAAGCCGCGGCGTTTGCCATGGTAATCAGATGTATTATTCAAATGTGCAGGCAAACAAAAGCCACAGCGGGCCTGACAAGGCGCGATGGAGTCTGCCCACTGGAAGGCGCGGGATGCATGGACCCGAAGGAGTGGCAGGTGCTGCCCTTGACATGCACACACGGAGGCCCCTGGAATCCAGAGGGGAGAAGAGGGGTTGGGGCAGAGTGCTGGAAGGAAAGACCCTCCAGGTCTGCAGCATGCCCAGACAAGGGGACAGCCACTGAAGGGGGGTCTGGGGAGGAGCATCAGCTGGTTGGTGTCCAGTTAGGCTGAGGACACAATATAAATGACACTCGGTGGGTCTGAGAACGGGCTCTGAAGGACTCGGCGCTTTAGTTCATAGAGGAGAAAGAAAGGGAGAGAGAGAGAGAGGAGGTGAACGTGAGCTCCAGAGAGCAGTTCCCATCCGTGGACATCACCTTTACTGGGCTTGCAAGAGTCAAAGGGCAAAAACTCCCCCAAATCTAAGACCTAACCTAATCCCAGTGCACACGGACCCCTTACAGGCAGTGACCTTCACGGCCTCAGATGCAAAATCAGGGAAATGAAGGAGTGCTCGTGCTGGGCAGAACTGGGTGGCCTAATCGCCCCCTCTGGGGCCTCACTCACGTCTGAGGGGGGCAGCAGTCATTTCATTTCATGGGAAGGCTCTGGACACTCTGGGACAGCGGGACAGCCAGCGGCATTTGCTACACAAGAGTCAGCACATCTCCACCCCCTGACAATGGGGGGTGAAGCCTCACCCAGACGCAGACAGCACATGGTCCTGTCTGGTACAGGCTGGAGGACCTGGGCACGTGTTTAACCAGCGTGGGCCCTGGAGGCCTCTGGACCTCAGTGATCAGACGCTAGAGCTGGTCCTCGTATTCCCGGGCTCAGCATGGCTAACGGGCATCGCAGGGGCCTGGGGGGTGAGCAGAGGGAATGGGGAGGTGGGTGGGCAGTGCTGGAAGTACCCTGGCCTCCAGCGGCCGAATGGAAGCTGAGAATCGTAGAATTCCCACACAGTGACATCAGGAGCCTATCCTTGCGAGGCCAGCGCTGGTGGAGGAACAGGTATGGGCACCACACTGATGTCAGTCGTGTGTCTGATCTCAGCAGATCTGGAGCGAGAGGCGGGTAGCAGACGACAGAGGGACCGAAGGGGCCACGGAGCCGAGTGGACAGAAATCTCTGTCCGTGCACCGATTCTGCTGCCACACACACGCCCAGAGATGGGTCCTCAGACGAGAAGCTCGTCACAAACTTAAAATGACAAAATTACAGAGACGGGGAAGCGATGAGGGGTTGCCTGTGGCTGGAGGGGGAAGGCAGGTCGCTGTGGCTACCCAGGGCAGAGCCGGGGATCCCAGGGATGGAACCGCTCTGTGCACTGACTGTGCGCTGTCACAGGAAATTACACAGTGAAAAAATTACAGAGAAGTAAATGCACACGTAACTGCGTGCACGTAAAGCTGGTGACGTCTGAATAAGGGGGATAGACGCATCGGGGTCAACTTTCCAGGTGTCGCATTGTAATGCAGGTGTGCAGGCTGTTACCATAAGGGGCAGCAGGGTGAAGGGAATTCGGGATCATCATCTCTTGGCGTTGTTTCTTACAACCTCATATAAGAAAAATTATCTTTCTAAAAAAGTGCACATTTAGGAGACATACCTTGGGTCTCAGGGCCCCTACCTGCCAGCCATTAGTCCTTGGACAAGTTACTTCTTTAAGACCCAATTTTCGGCTATGAAATGTTCATAATAGGAACGCCTCCTCCAAGGGGTTGTTGTGGAGATTAAATGAGATATGTCTTATGTGCTTAGATATCCTTGGCTCATAGTAATGTTTGATAGGTATTAGCTATTGCTTTTTTTTTTTTTTTTAATCCTCATTCCAGGATATTTTTCCATTGATTTTCAGATGAAGTGGGAGGGAGAGAGAGAGAGAAAAATATTGATGCTAGAGAGACACATCGATTGGTTGCCTCCCACATGACCCCGACCAGGCCCAGGGATCAAACTGCAATCGAGATACGTGCCCTTGACCGGAATCGAACCCGTGACTCTTTGGTCCGCGGGCTGATGGTCTAACCGCTGAGCCAAACCGGCCAGGGCTATTACTTTTAATGTCATCGTTACCATTATGATTTACAACTATTTATGTATATGGGATACAGAAAAACATGTCTAAAAGGTGAGTTGCTATTACCCAAAGATTAAAGTTCACCTCTTGCTGCACAGATGCTCTGATGTTGCTCGGTTGGGAATGGCAGGTACTTTCTGTGACTCACCATTGACAGAAAAGACAAGAAGGCTGATCCCAGGACAGGATCGCGAACGTCCCCCCCACCACCTTTACCCTTTATCGTTCCCCACTTGCCTACAGGATGCCCCTCCCCACCACAGTGTGCACCCCGGTTCTCCTGCCTCCTTTCTTCCCTCAGACCGATCAGCAGAGGTCAGGGTGACGCCCAGGCACTCAATCACATCTGCTGAGAGCTACTGAGAGGAACAGCAGGGAATAAAAGTCTCTCTTCTGATCAAATTAGTTGGACACGGATCAATAGGAAGCTTCGGTGTGTCCGTAAGCTCCGAGTGTGCGGATTCCCAGCACACAGTCACTGAAAGAAAGAGAAAAAGGGAGAGCAGGCAGGAGAAACAATATCTGTTTCCTTGGCACAGAGATTTCCTTTTATTGAGTCTGTCACTTCCCATTTCGGTTAACAAATAGCTGAATGGAGCTCGTCACTGGGCAGATATTACAGCTGCGTGGAATACAAAGTGGGGGCAGTTGTTGCAGATTGGGGTTTAATAAGAAAGAAAGGGCCAAGAGAGGAAGAAGAGATCTGGGGTCTGCATGCCAAAGGGAAGACCAGCCCTGCAGAGAAGAGGTTCAGGGAAGAAGGGAGACAGCAGTCTTAATTGTCACTTGTCCTCCTGACCCCCCTTACGCCGCTACTAGCCCAAGATTCATAGCAAGCGTTATTGGGTTCAACGTTATCACAGCAAACGCATGAAAACAAAACAAACAAACAAAAAAAACAGTTCTATTTTTCCCAAAAGAGAATGCTAAATTTGGATTCGAATAACTTTGATAAAAAAGAGCCTGGAAATATATATATATATATATATATATATATATATATATATATATACATATATATATATATATATATATATATATACACACACACACACACACACACACACACACACACATACATATATATATATATATTTTTTAATGCACTTTTCTTTTCTTTCTTCTACTTTTCTGCACTGGAAAAGCCAGGCAGTCATCAACTTGCACTCCTTGGTTGGGGTGCTGTGTTAGACAGAAAAATAGAGAATACAGTGTTGGGGGGGGCCTGCATTCTTAACAATGTTAGGTACGGTCAAGTTTAGTCCATCACCCAAAATCACAGAGCCAGAGGGGAGCAGAGCGGGTGCAAAACCCAGGTTGGCGCCAAGGCCTGTGTGTCTCCACAATGCCTTCTGTCTTCCTGCTCTCGGGCTGGCGTGTCCCTTATTTCTGAGAGATTTAGCACCCTGCTGATCGTGAATCTCAAGCGTACTGGCTCCTAGCTACCTTCGTGATTGCATCGTGAACCAGAGCGCCACGGCTTCTCAGCCAGGAAATGTTCATTCACCGCAGATGGTGACACTGGCCAGTGATACCTGGCAGGGGCTGCACATCGGATTCATCCGAGGAGACTTTCACATCCCAGACGCCCAGCTCCTGCTCCCAGGGGGTCTGAATGTGGGCCAGGGTGATCAGCTACTGGACAGGGCAAAATAATGACTTTGAACAATGGCAACAGAATCATTGGTTCTTTAAGAGGACAATATAGTTGACACCACTGTGGATTTTGAAAATAAAGTTCGGGTTTTTATACGTTCAAGGCTATAGGGTGTAGCAGAAAGAACCAACAATGGCCATCGACTAACTATGTGATCATGTAACTTCAAGAGTCCTTTATCGATAACCTGGGAATGATAGGCTTCCCCTGCGGAGTTGTCAAGGGGACTGAAAACAATAATTTCGGAATCCCGAGCATTGTACTCAGGGTGAGCTCAACGAAACAAGGTCTACCACGTATCGGTTGGGGAATCAACGTTTTCTAATAATAAAACCCCCAAACTAAAGAGGACTAGAACACATCTGTGTTAAGCTGTGTGATTCGCATTGGAGAGAACCAAATCTGAATGGGAGGTTCTCTTATGTGTTCTCGCTTCCCAGAAAGACCTTCTCCGACCACCTCGCCTCTCTCTTCTTACACTGCTTTGCTTCCCACTTTATGTCACGTCTCACGACCTGGACGTTCATTACGTACTAATTCACAGAGTGTGTGCTGCACATCAAGTTTAGGAAGGTCTGGTCTTATTTTGTCCCTTGCTGCGTCCTGAGGGCCTGGGGTTCATCTGGCACATGAAAGCCTACCGTAAATACTTGTAAATACTTGTCAATCACTGAGTGAGTGAATAATGAATGAGTGGAGTCCCTGTCGACCACTTGAGCTGCGACTATGCCGATTGCTCGTACAGTGCTCGAATTCATCGCCAGACTGGACGAGTCGGAATCTCTGAGGCAAGCCTGGGACTCTGCATTTCCAGCAGCTGCACAGGGGCTTCTGGTGGACCCCAGAGTCTGAGAAGAACTTCCCTGGAGTTAGTGAAATCCTAATTCCCGAGTAGCTGCAATATGCCAAGCTCTGTGCACATGAGTATGTGTGCCAACTATTAATCCTCACAAAAGTTGAAGAGGTGAAAATCATCCCTATTTCCTAGTGGAGATCCAGGCTCCTGGCCTTTATGGAATATGCCTGAAGTCACTCAGCTCGTAAATAAGGGCACGGCCCCTGGGACCCAGACCTACTGTGACAAAGAAAAATATCCTCTTTGTTAAACTGTGCTATTCTCAACCCCACCTATTCCCGATTTCCTCTATGAACCTGATCCATGTCTGAGCCCCACACCCACTGAGGAACACTTCGTTAGTTTTCTTTCAGATACTAGGTAACCAGTGCGCGGGGACAGTGAGAGTCAATGTGTGAGAACGAGATGAAGTCTAGAGTCTACGGAGGGGTGCTAGACAACCTCACAGCCAGGGTGAGGGACCCTCGGTGGTTTTTAAGGTGTGGTCTTCAGGCTAGTGGCATTGGTATGACCTGGGATCTCCTGAGAAATGCAGATTCCCAGGTCCCATCCCAGATACACGGAATCAGCAACTCTGGGGATGGGGCCCAGCCTTCTGAGTTTCACAAGGCCCCTGGGAAGGGTGAGACTCACTTCCTTAGAGAAAGAGTGGGGGGACAGAGGAGGGCATTTCAGGTGGGGTAGGATGACCAGGGAAGAGAATGGATGGTTTGAGGGTGAGGGTTGGTGTTGAGGCAATGAGCTTCTGGCCAGAGCAGGAAAGTGAAAGTGGTCCAGGGTGCTTCCTGGGACAGCTGGTGCTAAGCAGGGCCTCGCCATCAGGGTCGCTGGTGACCTTAGGTTGGTCTGTTTGTTTTATAGCTCTGTTTCAAATAAAAGGATTCCACGATGAGATCAGTGCGGGGAAAGCTGGGTTAAAGCAAATGACGCAAATATGTTGATGTTTACGGTGGGACTTCTCAAAGCCTTTCATTGTCTGCTATACACCGTGAAAAATCGAAAATAGTGTATTTCACGTCACCGTGTGAGAAATCCTCACGAACAGAGAAAGTCTGACCAAATGTTGGTTATTCCGTATTTTAGTGCGTGTGCTTATGGTGTTTTCCGTTCTCAAAATCAACTTTTTGTTTTCGATTAGTTTTGGATTTGCAGAAATGTCGCAAAGAGTACAGAGAGTTTGCACACCTCAATACCCAGTGTCCCCCGTTACTGACATGCAACAGTAGTTGGGTACATCTTTCACAACTAATTAACAGTATGAATGCATTATTATCGATTGAAGTCCAAACTTCACTCAGATTTCCTTAGTTTGCATATAATGTCCCTTTCCAGATGCAGGATCCCAGCCAAGACGGCAGGTGACATCTGGCCATCGGGTCTCCTTAGGCGTCTCTTGGCCGTTTCCCAGACTGTCCTGGTTTCTGATCATCTGGACAGTGTATTGGTCAGATATGCTGTGGGCTGTCCCTCCACTGGAATTTGTCTGATGCTTTTCTCAAGATAACACTGAGAATACGGGTTTTTGAAAGGAAGACCACAGTTATCCCTCTCCACCCCCCACCCCAACCCCTTTTTTAACAGTAATTTCTATTCTCATCTTTGCAGAAACTGTTAAGGGCTTTCTTTCCTTTCCTACAGGTGGGATAAAATTTAGAGAAGGAAGATTTTACAATTGAAATCTCAGAAATTGTCAGAAAAAAAGAACTTTATGGCCTGGCCAGTGTGACTCAGTGGTTGAGCGTTGACCCATGCACCAAGAGGTCACCAGTTTGATTCTCAGTCAGGGCACATGCCCAGGTTGTGGGCCCGATTCCCAGTATGGGGCATGCAGGAGGCAGCCAATCGATGTTCTCTCTCATTGATGTTTCTATCTCTCTCTCCCTCTCCCTTCCTCTCTCTCTAAAATCAATAAAGAAAACAAACAACAAAAAAGAATCTTATGTGTAGGTTTGGCTAAGCTGATGAGGATATCACAGAGCCCTCAAGGCAAACTAGGTTGTGGGTCATTCTTAGAACCCCAATTGGATGGCAACCCCCATCCCTGGGTGGTGAGCAGTTCACTGGGGCCTATCAGTACCCCTCATAATTAGGGGGCTTGCCCACAAACAACAAAGCTCATTTCCCCAAGCATGACGACACGGCAGGGCCCGCTGTGGAGAGTCGGAACATCTGTTCAACCTGCCCTCCAGCCAAACGCCTGAGGTGGGGGTTCACACAGAGACTGCGGCATCCGTCTCCTGAGTTTAAACCCCTGCCTCCCTGCTTCGTGGCCTCGGTCACGTTACCCCACAGCCTCAGTGTTCTCATTTGTCGAGTGGGGGTGTGAACGGCCTCTCCAATGCAGAGTTGCTGTGCGGGTCCAGTGAGCTAATGTCACGCCATGCTTCTAGCCCCGTGCCTGGACGAGAGCAGCTACCTGATCCCGATGACCTATTATTTCTATAATTATTATTGTTCTAAATTTAACTTACTGATTGATTTTAAAGAGAGAGGAAGGGGGAGAGACAGAGAGAGGGAGAGAGAAGCATTGATTTGTTGTTCCACTTATTCATGCATCCATTGGTGATTCCTATAATGTGCCCTGACCGGGGATCGAACCCACAACCTTGGCCTATTGAGACAATGCTCTAACCAACTGGGCTACCTGGGCCAGGGCTTATTTTTTACAATTATTAAGTTGAACCATCCTAAAGTGACATCTGAGTAGGTAAACAATTGTCGAATAGCACCAATGTCATTTTGTTCAATGTATTACTCTGATCAGCATCTCCATCATCACCCACCAAAAGCAGATGGAGCGTTCGCTAACTGAAGTGACCCTGGAATAAGAGCCATCCAGCCGTGCCCAGTCCCCCTGGAGGTCCCCCTCTCAGAGAAACCTCAGCCCAGACAACCAGCAGCACACCCCCTCATTTCTAACCTGGCCGCAGGAGCGGACCCCTCCTCCCACTTAAGTCATTGCCGTAACTCCATTTCCCACACTTCATTTTCCTCATTGCCTGGCCGGTGCCATATCAAAGCAATAGGACTAAAGGAAATTTCACAGCTCCTGACCTTCAGCGAGGAATGCCCAGGAGCAAAGAATGAATGAAACATGATGAAGTTTCATGAATTTTTCTAGAAAATCTAACTTTCAATGAAATTGGGGCAGTGGGGGTCAAGGGAACAGCCAAAGAGAGAGATAGGCCAGACCTGCGGTGATTGGATTATGTTCGCTGGCCTGTGGCTCCTTATTAAGACCATCCAAACGAATGTAATATGTATTATACACACATATATATTCAGTGCACACACATACACTACTTAGGATAGTGCAAAATAATTGAAAGAAGAAACAACATCTTTTCAATGGAATTGTGTTCAAAAAGAGTCCTGTGTGGTGTTTTATTTTATTTTATTTTTTTCTGTTTTCCGCATTTGTGACAGAGAGGAGGGGGAAAGAAATGCCATTCTCCAATCACTGAAAATAAACACTTGTGTTATATTCTGTTGCCTCCGCAATGAATAAAACAGGCATGTGGGTTTATAATATCAATTCACAGGGCTCTTTCTGCTCCACTGAACTGTTACTGAACGGTTCAGAACAAAGCTACAGGCAGATCGGACAAAGCTCTTCTAACAGGGTTGACATTAAGCTCAGCCTGATAAGACCGCATCAGAGACACACTCATTCTCCAGCCCCTCTGATCACAGCAGCCCACGACAGAGAGGTGCTCCAGCTCCCGGAACCTGATCACAGACCTGGTTCTGCTGATCGGGCTTAGAGCGATCACGCAGCTCGGGGTTATCAGGAGAAGCTGGAGGAATTCAAGGCAATCGCGTCTTTGCAGCGCATTTAGACACTAATCAGAGCCCAGCCCGGGAGGAAGGAGGGGCAGGATTCGGGGGGGAGGGCTGCAAAAGGAGGGCTGCTTCCTATGGTCCTTCTAAAACAATTCTACTAGAACAACTGTTCTCCACTGGGGTTCAATTTGACTCCCCTTCTTCAGGGACATTTAGTAATGTGTGGAGGCATTTTTGCTTGTCACAATGGGAGGGCATTGCTACTGGTATCTAGTGGGTGGAGGCCAGAGACGCTGCTCAATATCCTCCAATGCACAGGGCAGCGCTCCCGCAAGTGAGAATGATCGGGTGCAAGATGTCAGTGGTGGGGAACCTGCTTCAGAAGATAGCAACCTTGACTGCCCATCCAGACCCAGATAAAGCCTTATGAGATCCGATTATCAAGTTAGTTATGGGCCACAGCAATCCCGGTCCTCGAAACAATCGATGGATGGGCAGTCTGGAGAGGGGAAGCGTCAGGAGTCAGTTACTTCTCAGCAGATCAAACAGATGGTCACAACTGAAGGGTGCTGGTGGGATATTTCTGGAGACTCACAGTTTACTCCCATCCATCTCAATGCGGGAACACTCCCAAATCGTTGACTGTGTTTGACTTCCCGCAGGAGACACGTTTTCACTTTTCCAAAAAAATATCCAAATGAATCAAGTCACTGTATTAACATTTCCTTGCAGGGAGGCATGATTGATCTCATATAGCTGGGGGAGAACATCTCAGCCGTCTGAGGGCCTGCCTCGATTCCCCCGAGACTTTTCTTATTTGCGGTGAGGCCTTGCGTAGCGTTATGCTTCCAATACCGTAATTCAGACAGGATGAGAATGGCCTGGCCTCTGAGGCGGCCAGAGTGGCGTGCTCTGGTGAACCCAACTTTGTGTCGGAACTAGGGAAGGTTGCCAGTGTTCCACTGTCTACAGCGAGCGCTTCCAAACTTTTTTTTTCTATAAATGGCCAGAAAGTAAATATTTGAGGCATCGTGGGCCACACATTCTGTTGCAACTGCTCAGCTCTGCCATTGTATTGCCAAAGTGGCCAGCAATTGTACACAAATATGTGCAGAGCTGTGTGCCTGCAAAACGCTTCTGAAACGGTTTGCAGGCCAGATGTGCCCCTGGGCCGTGGTCTGTCCCCCCCACTGGAACAGCACTAGAACTTCACGGAAGACACTGACCCTCCAAGGATGAGGAAGGCGCTCTGAAATGTGTATGGCGGATACGTTCCAAGGCCCGGAGTGAACGCCCGAAAACACCCATATATGGCTCCAAACTTATGCATGCTGTGTTTATTCTCACACACATGCCTGTGTAAAGTTTAGTTTATAAATTAGGCGCAGGAAGAGATGAACAACAACGATACAATGCAATAGAACAATTAAAACACTATACTGGACTAAAAGTTAGGTGAATGTGGTCTTCCTCAAAATAGGCCATTGTACTGCACTCGCCTTTCTTCTTGAGGTGACGAGAGGTGAGGCAAAGCCTACGTGACGCGATGAAGGGAGGGGAACGGCGTAGGCATGGTGATGTCGCATGAGGCAACTAGGAGGTGACTTGAAAACAAGCCCTGTCCTACGAGGACAGTCGAGCAGAGAACCAAGACGAGGCAACTGAGTGACTCATGGAAAGTTGGTTGCACACACCGCGCGGGGACACTGGTCAGAGGGGTGATTCACCTCCCTGGCGGGATGAAGTGGGATGGCGTGAGGTTTCATCACCACTCAGAACACCACACACTTGACAACTCCTGAACTGATTCTTTCTGGAATTGTCCATGGAATGTTTTCTGCCTGCAGTTGACTGTGGCTGACGTGCGGATAAGGGGGGGACACGGTGCCATCTCTAGGATACAACTGTGAGCATCAATGAATACTGCACTCGGGTGAATCTCAACAGCACTTCATGTAATAAACACATTGTCATATTCGGGTTGCGGCAATAGGTGGTTTTCCTTCTGTGTGTTTATTGAGCCCTATACACGCATTTCTTAGAAAAACTAAGGCCTGAAACATAAATCAAGCCCCTACCATGCCACACACAAGCACCACAGTAGCCTTTGAGAATACCAAGATAAAGACAATTTTGATAATCGTACCTGCCCTCGAGGGATTACGTGAGTGTCATGTTTACTTTTCTGTGCCATCCTTCTCTGCAGCACACACACACACACACACACACAGACACACACACACACACACACACAGACACACACACACACACACAGACACACACACACACAGACACACACACACAGACACACACACACAGAGACACACACACACACACACACACACACACACCCCACACACAAGTCACTGGAAGGCAAACTGCATGTTCTTCCACCACTGTATCCCCAGTAACTCTACAGTGGTGCCATAAAGTAAATGTGGTAGGCAGAAGAATGTCCTCCTCTCCAAAAAATTCCAGGTCCCAATTCCCAGGACCTGTGAATATGTCACCTTACCCTGCAAAAGGGACTTTGCAGATGGGATTAGGTAAAGGATCTCGAAATGGGGATTATCCTGGATTATCCAGGTGGAAGCAGTGTAGTCACAAGGGTTCTTAAAAGAGCAAAGAAGGGTCCAGCCGGTGTGGCTCAGTGGTTGAGCGTTGACCCATGCACCAAAAGGTTGCCAGTTCGATTCCCGGTCAGGACACATGCCCAGGTTGTGGGCCCAATCCCCAGTGAGGGGCACACAGGAGGCGGCCAGTCGATGTTCTCTCTCACTGATGTTTCTATTTCTCTCTCCCTCTCACTTCCTCTCTCTCTAAAATAAATAAAAGGAAAAAAATTTTTTAAAAAAAGAGCAGAGAAGGAGATCGACCACAGAGGTAGAGTAGAAGGAGCTTTGAAACGGCCACACTGCTGGCTCAGAAGATGGAGAAAGGGGCCATGAGCCTAGGAATTCAGGCCACCTCGAGCCGCTGGAGAGGCCAGGGAGAACCAGCCCAGGGACACCTTGATTTCAGCCCAGTGGACCATTTGCACTCTGACCTCTAGAACTGTAAGATAACAGGTGTGTGTTGCTTTAAACCAGCGAGTGTGGTGATTTGAACAGTGGCCACAGGGGCTGATGCTGCAGGTAGGTGTTGAGTCACAATGTCCCACGTGGCTGAATCGTCACTTTGGGAAACAGGCAGCTCTGGATTCCTGAACTTTTTTTTTTTTTTTTTATCCTCACTCGAGGACATTTTTCCATTTTTTGTTCAGATAGAATGGGAGGGAGAGAGAGGAAGAGAGAGAGAAACATCAATGTGAAAGGGACACATCGAGTGGCTGCCTCCCGCACGACCAACCAGGGCCGGGGACAGATCACAACCGAGGTACGTGCCCTCAGCAGGAACCGAACCTGGGTCTCTCTGGACCGCAGGCCGACGCTCTAACTGCTGAGCCAAACCGGCCAGGGCTTTTTTTTTTACTAAATATTTTTGCATCACTCTCTAATTTATGGTCCACTCAAAAACAAGATTCAGAAGTGGGCTTCCTTGTGGGTTTGGGCCTCTTAACTAGTGCAAATCAAGCATTCACTCTGGACCATCCCGCCTTCGAGGATCTGGAGAGTGAATGAGAGAAAATCTAAAGAAATGCCAGGCTCGCCACGCGCCACAGCCACGAGCCCCGCGCTTGAGTGGCTGGGGTGCAGCTACTATTCATGTCTCGGGAACCAGGGCCCTGAAGAGATTCCTCAGCCGCTAGCTGAGTCTAGGGTCTCGGAAGGATCAGAAATGCCCTTTACGGAACATCAAATCCTCTTTACCCAATTTGGCAAATGGAGTCATTGGGGCCGAATGAAAGGAGAGAGTGACATCCTTGGATCTGGGAAGCTGGGAGCCAGTTCAGGGCACATTTAGCCCCACGATTTGTGCAGAGAGCATGGACGCCCACGTCTGCCTCCTGGGACACAGGGAGGAACAGCAAGTCACAGGGAAAGACCGGGGTCCTGAAGGAATTGGATCTGGGTTTACATCTGGGCTCCTGCTGAGCAGCTGGGGGACCCTGAGCGAGGGGTGCAGGCTCCCGGAGCCTCGGTTTCCTCTTCTGTAACATGCAGGGACGTTACCTCTGCAAAGTTAGACATGGCAAGAGCGACGCATTTGGCACACAGTAGGCCTGCAGCGAGTGGCACTTCTTTCTCACTCCTTCGCAGCAGCGGCGCCTGGACAAGGCATCGTGTTTAGTTGTATTTAGAGAAGCTTTTCTTGCCCGGCCAGTGTGGCTCAGGGGTTGAGCACTGACTCATGCACCAAGAGGTCACCAGTTCGATTCCCAGTCAGGGCACATGCCCATGTCCTGATCCCCAGTGGGGGGCATGGAGGAGGCAGCTAATCGTTGTTCTCTCTCATCGATGTTTCTATCTTTCTCTCCCTCTCCCTTCCTCTCTCTCTAACATCAATCAAGAAAAATAAAATATTAGAGAAGCTTTTCTGGGACAATCACAGTTGGAAAGATTAATCTCCTAAAGGGTATTATGCTGAGTGGAATAAGTCAGACAGAGAAAGACAAACACCATATGATTTCACTTCTATGTGGAATCTAAGGAACACAATAAACGAACCAACAAAATAGAAACAGACTCATAGACACAGAGAACAGACTGGCGGTTGCCAGAGAGGAGTCCGGATAGGGGACTGGGTGCACAAGGTGAAGGGCTTGAGAAGCACAAATTGGTAGTTCCAAGATAGTCAAGGGGATGTAAAGTACAGCACAGGGAATAGAGTCAACACTACTGTAATAACTATGTATGGTGCCAGGTGGGTACTAGGCTTATTGAGGGGACAATTTTGTAAAGTAGATGATTGTCTAGTCACTATGCTGTACACCTGAAACTAAAACGAAGTTGGATATAAACTGTAATAAAATAAAAAGAGAGAGAGAGATTGATGTCAGTGTGTGTTCTGGAGAATGCCATTATCTTGCCTATTAAGCCTTTGTCTCCAGAACATGGTTTCTCAACCTCAGCACCGTTGGCCGTTTGAATAATCCTTTGTCGTAGGATTCTCCCGTGCATGGTAGGATGTCAGCAGCATCCCTGGCCTCTGCTCACTAGACGTCCATAGCAACCCTCCTTTCTTAGTCATGGCACCCAGAAGGGTCTCTGGATACGGCCAAATGAATCCTGGGGACTCAGTCACACCTGGCTGAGAATCACTGGTCCAGGACGGTGTGACCTCGTTGCTCCAGACCAAGTAGAGTGGGAAGGGAACAAGGAACAGGTGCTGAGATGCAATTGCCTCGCGTTAACAGGCAGCGACCCTGGCAGAGAGAGCTCCCCTGTGTGCTTCCAAGGCAACCGTGTACTTCCCAGTAAGAACGCAGGCTGACCACAGGTGCCGCTGGGGTTGGGGTTGGTGACCTGGATCCGCACAGCCCAGCTTGGTCTCCTTCCTCCTGGGTGAGAGTGTGTTGGGCAGACCCAAATGGGCAACAAAATGTGTTGATTTGAAATGTGAGGCGTGAGGCCGACACGGAGGCATATTTTAATGGAAGAGGGCTGTTGGAGTCAGCATAACATTTAATTGCTGCCTTCCATTCCGAGCAGCCCCTGTGTTCCAGAGCAGCTGTGAACACCCTTTGCCCGGAGCTCGGCGCTGCTCAATGTTCTCTGGCAACACCTGGTGGAACAGGGGAAAAACTGCACGGCGCCTTGGCACGAGCTGCTGCGTCTGCTAATCTCATGGCAGCTGACGGCTTCCCGGCGGCAAAGGTCTGCGGCAGGGGGTCCCATCAGAGTCCCCACCTCTGGGCTGGCAGGCACACTGCACCCTGCTAATTCCTGCTGTTTTCCTCGCTACTTTACCAAGCAGAAAGCAAATGCTGCTGTACTGTCAAGAGCTTTCTTGCTACGATGGGAAAGAAATTCCAGCAGCAGCCTCACTAGAGGCCTTTCTCTAGGCTGTTTCCAGAAATGATCAGCCTGCAACCTTAAAAGCGTGCCTGCCCAGCTTTAAAAAGGCACTCGTAAGGGTGATGACCGTGTCCTAAACAATGCCCTTTACGGATTGCAGGCATCCTTCCAGCGACAGAGAGGCATCAACTGTACCCGAAGGCGCAGGGATGAGAAAGGGGGCACACGCCCCAACATCTGCTCACTGGGAATGAGATGCATTGACCCAGGAACTAACTCCACCCTGCCTGCTACTGCCTCACCGACCCACATCAGCATCCCACGGGAGTTCACGTACGGTTAGAAAGAAAGGCTAACCTATCGTGCATCCTCCCTGAGAAAGCCCTGCAGGAGAGGATCAGAGAACTAAAGAGTACCTTCGGGAAATCCTTTTGCAAAGCCAAATACTATTCCCGTGTGTGTGTGTGTGTGTGTGCGCGCGCGCCACATTTTCTTTTTATCCGTTCATCTGCTGACAGATATTTGAGTCATGTCCACATCTTGGCTATTGGGAACAATGCCACGGTGACATGGGGTGCAGGTGTCTCTTTCCGGGACTGACTTCATCTCTTGTGGATGTCGACCCAGGAGTGGGATTGCGGGATAGTAAAGCAGTTCCATGTTTCGTTGTTTGACACATGTCTGTACTGTTTTCCACAGTGGCTGCACCATCTATGTTCCCACCAACAGCGACTAAGGGTTTCCTTTTCTTCACATCCTCACTAGACTATTTTACAACGATATGTATATCAAAACATCAAGTTGTACAGCTGAAATGAACATATATATATATATTAAAGAAGGTGGGGTACTCAGCTTTGTGGAAGAATATTCTCTTAAAATCCACAGATTCACCACATATCTCCAAGGAAGGCAGCATAGCCTGGTGGGCAACGCACTCGCCTCGGAGGCTTGGTCTTAGTCACTTATTCGTGAGATTTAGGATGAGTTATTTACATTCTGTAAGGGTTTTTTCCCTCAGTTGTAAAACAGGGTGGATCGCAGCACCTGTGCATGGAGGCCAGGCATACCAGCTGCACCAGATAGTGTCTGACACCTGGGAGCGCTCAGGAACTGGGCGGGAGCCTCAACTGTCCACCTGTGAGACGCCACCACTAGATGTCAGAAGTCTGGGGACCTCCCAGACAGGTCTGTGACTTGCGAAAGGACCTTACATAAATGCCCATCTCTTCGTGTTTGTCTTTCTCATCTGCCCAAATGGAGAGAATACCACTTGCTTTTCAAAACGATTTCATGCAAACTGTTATTTTCGGTACCCTGTGAGATAAGACCTTCTCGAAAAGACCCACTACATAAGCAGACAGCGCTAGGATGCAGCTGTTGCTCACACCCACTCAACACACACGTGGCCAATGTCACCGACTGGGCACCTTTTAGAAGACAACAGAGAATTACTTGAAAGTGTCTCAAAAAGGGTGCCTCAGTCACTGACCCAGAAGGGCTCTTCTGGAACTTAGATCTACCCAATCACATGGGGGAGGGGGTTATAAGAAGTGGTGGGCTAATTCAAGGAAAACCAAGCCCCATTTCGTGGCCACATGACATCACGAATGGGGCGCTAAGGCTCGCCATCTCCTTCCAGATCAGATTTGCAAACAAGCTGCCGTGTTGGTGGGGTTGCCGCCAAGTCTTCCTGTTCTATGGACCAGGCTGCGTGTTTCTGGTCGCATCAAATCAAAGACACACGATTTCTGCAGCTGAGCGGTCCCTGCGGCTGATGCCGAGATCCTACATTACAGTGTCCTATCCAGTGGGATTCTCAAGGAGGGGGCTCCCTCCTCCCCCAAGTCACATTCTATGAAATATTTAGCATATTGTGTGCCAGGGGCTGTCAAATTAGGCTCATCTGAAATACTATAATTAAGAGGAGAGCCTCGCATGCTTAGCATTGGAAGCGAGTCGTATTCAAATTATGCATCAGGACTTGGAAGATACAGAACAACGTCTCTCTACAACTGCAGTCAGGGCCTTTGAAGTACCCTGCTCCAAACCACGATCCCCGGAGAACAGCAAGGAATCTCTGTTTGCTCCTCTGCCACGGTAGAAATTCTCCGTGAGGGAGGATGGGATGTTATTATTTTTTAAATATGTATTTAAGAACACATTTAAAAAAATAATATTCATTTGTAGCTAAAGACAATGCCTTAATCTGAAATTATTAAAGATTAGTGATGGGGCTCAGGAACATGCTTATTATTTTTCACTTCAAAAGGAAATGACTAACCCCCACTAAGGGCACTTTTCAATGTCCAGAACTGAGAAAGTTTGTTCATCCTTCCTCACAGGCTAGTCTTCAGACAAGACTCGGGGAATTTTTAAACCTATTTCCGAAGAGTAACTTGTCACAGCTAGAGCTCGGAAATGCACACACACACACACACACACACACATTCAAATGGGCAAAAATCCATTCTATGTTTCCATTACACCTTTACTTTAGAAGATAGTATGACCATTTGCAATATGTTACTCTGTATCTTTAAAATCTAAAACAATACATAAAACAAAAATAACTTTTTCCAAGGGAGAAGGAAGAACACCCACCTGCTGAATGTTGGGTGCATTATTAACACACGCTGTTCTTGTCTCTGAGATTTAACCTCAGTGACATATGCCATGAACTCGAATGTGAAATCTCTTGAGGGCCATTTTCCACAGGACACTCCAGTTCCCTTCATGCCATTTACAAACTCTTTTGGCTGGTGCTAAATGACAGCATCTGAAAGGAACTGGGCGTGTTACATCCCTTGGTGGTGCCAATATGTCTGTTGAGCCTAAGACATTTCCAGATACAATCTATCATTGAGGTCTCACTCTCACCTTTAATTCTGGAGGCACACAACACAGATCACTCTCCCCCTTCCTACTTTATAGATAATAAAATCTGGGGCCAAAGGAGTAAACTTTTTCTAATCCTAGTCTCACACAGGGACGACGACCAGCCAAGTCAAAACTTTTGCTCCCCAGACTCTCGGTTTCCAAACTATTTTTCTATCTCTCTCTCCATTTTTCTGTTTCCCGGCCTCTAATCTGTCTGCCTATCTATCTGTATGTGTGGCCATGAATTTATTCATCAGCCTGTCTACCTGTCCAGGGCGTCACCAAAGCACCCACCGTTATTTTAAGCTGAGTTTGAGAGTGTATCAGGGAAAAGTCTAGAATGACTGTTAACTACGTACAAAGGTTACCTCCTTGAGGAATGCCAAGAGATTTGGAGGCTAGTCAAAACGTGGCAACCTTCACCTTGTGCTCTCTGCTTGTGCATATTTATGGATAGCTGGAGCTGTTTCACTGAGAGAATGGATTTATGCCAACGACTCTGTGATTAAATATGAATGCACCGAAGATACGATTTTTAAAAATAACTTTATCAGGCAGCTTAGCTCTTCTTGATTTCCTAATACGATTGCTTGTTTCCTCTCTTCAGGCAAGTTCTCCTGGGATGTCTTAGGGCTATTTTTTGGGTAAACCCTCTCCAATCGGCTGCATTGAGCCAGATTTCATACTTTTCCCCCTTCTCACGCCCGGGTTTCGTGGATGGCTCCAAGGTTGGCAGGGCACCTTATTAGAAATACAATGCAACTGTGCCAGGTGAGCCCTCAGCCTGCTTCTTCAGCAGCAGAGATCATCTAGCACACTGCGTTCAGTTCTGACGGAAGAGGATCTATCCTGTACCTACCACCGATGCAGCAGCGGTACTCACACCGCATTTTTAACTGGTCGGATTATTGCAAGACTACGGCTCCTCTGCTCCGCTTTGCAGAAGGCCTCCCCCCACCCCCTCGCTGTGTGAGCCTCCTCCAAGTGGAAAGCTTCAAATGCCTGGAGAGTAAGCAGAGTAAGCAGACTCACATTTCGGAAAGCCCTGGGGGAGACACCACTGATTCCCACATAGTCTCCCGGGGATGGACAATGACATGGGACATGTGTCTGAGCCACCAGGAAAGGGATGCGCTTGGGGGAAAAGCTGAGAACCTAGAAAGCAGTTTGGTCTCTCCTGTGAGTGGCTTTTCCCTTTGGAGGGGCTTCCGTCTCCAGGATCTTGTGGGTCTGTCTGTTAGACCGTGTGCCGAGGTTGCAATCACCTGAGAGACGAGTTCAGTGGGAGGAAAGAGGGGGCAGGGTTACATAATGCAGTTATTTTCGATGTGGGTCGTTGCCCTGCCCCCAAGCCTACAGAATCAGAATCTCTGGAGCTGGAGCTTGGGGGAAGGAACAATTTCACCAGTCCCCAGGAGATTCCTAGGCATGACAAAGTTGAAGAACTTCCCGCATGCTGGTCCAGAGCATAGACTTTGGAATTAGAAAAGCCTTCATTAGGGAATCAACCGTTCTTCTGGCTGGTGACAGAAAAATGACCTTCTCCGCGTAAGGCTCACTTCTCTCCTCCATAAGTTGAGGCAGAGCAGAGTACCTAACTCACAGGACTGTTGAGATGAATACGAAAGATAATGTATATAATCAACCAGCACGAAGCCAGGCATACAGTAAGTAAAGAAGAATGTTAGCTCTTTTTATGTCGTCGACGTTGTTGGTCTCAGTGAGACTGAACTGTTTCTTCATAAAAGGATACTTCAAAAATGGTAGTAAATAGCCCGGCCGGTGTGGCTCAGTGGTTGAATGTCGACCCATGCACCAAGCGGTCGCCAGTTCGATTCCCGGCCAGGGCACATGCCCAGGTTGTGGGCCCAATCCCCAGTGGGGGGCATGCAGGAGGCGGCCAATCAATGTTCTCTCTCATCGATGTTTCTATCTCTCTCTCCCTCTCCCTTCCTCTCTCTCTAAATCAATAAAGACAAAATATTTTTTTAAATGGTAGTAAACTGAATTGTGACCCCTCCAAAGGTATGTTCTAAGCCTTAAGCCCCAGTACCTCTGAATGTGATATTATTTGGAAAATGGGTCTTTGTAATTAAGGATTTTGAGATAAGATCATCCTGCATTTAGGGTGAACCCTACATCCAATGACACATTTTTAGAAGATACAGAAAGGAGGAGGTGCGGGCAGAAGGCCCTGGGAAGACGGAGGCAGAGACTGGAGGATGCGTCAGCAGCTCGGCGCATGGCAGGGATTGCCGGGGGCCACCAGAAGCTGGCATGGAACGCATTCTCCCGCAGAGTCTCCAGAAGGAGCCAGGCCTGCTGACATATTGATTTCAGACTTCTAGCCTCCAGACTTTCTGTTGTTTAAAGCCACCAAGTTGGAGCTAATTTGTTACAACAGCCCGAGGAACTAAACGGGAGACCGTCCGCTCCACACTTTAGTTCAAGGACTGCGTTTGGAAAGGGTCATCGCAGAGCGACCTTCTCCACGCAGTCTGACCGAAGGCTGGGAAAACCTGGCCCCTCACCTCACGCGGCCAGAGCTGGGGCTTCACTTCGTCTCCACACGTGTCACTGACGGCAGGTGTCCCCTGGCCACCGCCAACTGCATCAGTAAATTGTATGCTCAAATCCACTCTCTGGCAGCCTCCTGAAAGAACACGGCATTTCTTCTTCAGAAAGGTCCTCAGATACAGAGATCTGAGAATGTCATCTGTCAGGCAGGGGTCAAAGAGCCAACATCTGGGTAAGCTGTGCGGTCGGAGGGCTGCCCTCAGCTCTGGACTCTCCTGAGAAGTTCCCCATTGGTCTCTCTTCCCAAATTAATATAAGAATAGCCAGCCCACACCGAGATTCTTTGATGCACTAACCACGAATTAAAGGCTTGACTACCATCACCATCACCTCTCTGAACTTCCGTAACATTGAGATAATGCCCTGTCCTCCTCTTACAGATGAAGAAACTAAGGCCCAGCAACCTTAAGGATTCTGTAAATGTCACCCAGAGGAACAGGAAAACCTGGAGGATTCAACCTTCCGTTCCTTCCGTTGAGAGAGGCTGTCCGGTCAGAGGGGTTGTGCTCTAAGTCTGAACGTCTGGGACCCTCCCCAGTAACGGTCTGGCTCCTGTGTAACGGGCCCACCAAAGGCACATCCTCCCTCCACGTGGAATCTGCTGGCGCATGCGCTTTCTCACATCCTCATGGAAGGTGCCGGAAAGAGAGCAGGTTTGGGGGAGTGCAATCCTCAAACACCTGCTCTGAGAACGTGGATCGGTCTACCGAAGACCACACGAGAAGCTTGGATGCTCATGAAATGCATCTTTCGTCGTTCATTAAGCTGGACACTTTTGCCACTAAGTGGCCCCTACTAAATTGGGTAGTTTCATCATGCCATTTTGCAGATGAGAAAACCGAGGCTGAAGCCAACTAACAGATGTATTCGGGGTTTTGTAGCTTGTGACACAGACAGGACTTTAATCCAGAACTCCTGGCACCTGGGTTCACCCCACCATTACCTGAACTTCAAGAGCCAAAGTGGAGCTAAGTATGTAAAAATATAGACATCGCAGTCATTCCAGGGTGCCAGGAGAGTTTTCCCACGTAAATGCCACTTTACCTTTGAGTCATTCACAGTAAAGTTCATCTGGAGAGTCCACGGGGACGACTACACTGAAAAATATTGATTTTAATTCCCTTTCATTCACCACCATCACTCTTTGGTACCAATTTCAAGGTTCACAAGGGGATGCAAGTCTACCTGTCACCGGTAGGTTCTAGTCACTTCTATGTAGATCTATGCTTGTACTCATCTCAAGAAGACTCAAAATGACAGTCATAAGAAATTAACTGGGGCTTCCTTAAACCAAACTTGACAGGCTGGTGTCCTTCAGCCTGTGGATAAGTGGTCCTGAAAGTTACTTATAAAATGAATGACAGGTTAAATCCGCTGTGACTTGACTCACGATTCAAATACATACTAGATTTCAACACAGTGCAGGCAGTTCTATGTTCCTGAAGACTTCAGTTCCAGCATCTCTCCTTGGCACTGGATTCCATGCCAGGGATGGAAGACAGAGCGGGTGCCATATATATTAATAAATATATATATAGGAAGATCTTACAATCCAGCTCATTTCTAATTAAATAACTAATTGTTCCTTTGCTGCTTTAACACAAACAAGCTCTCATTTTTCATACGGTGGGTGTTCTCAGAGCCAATCAGGCCTCGGTGTTCTCCCAGAGCTCACGTGAGTCTCTGCCTTGTGTGTTTCCTGCACGCTGCTCTCTCTGCTGGCTTCCTGCTCTGCTTTGCAAAGCGCTGCCCTTGTTTCCGTGGAAAGAGCGACGGAAGGGGAGCAATGGGGCTGGAACGAACGGTGGGTCCAGGGCACAGGGCCGCTCCTGCTGACTGGGTCCGGGGCAGCCACCCGTGAAGCGGGGCATGCAGGGAAAGGCAGGGGTGGCGATGACTGCCTTGGGGTGGGAGTCTGTGAAGAGATGCTCTGGATTCGTTTAGGGAGGAAAAGGAAGAAAAAAATGCAGAGCCCTGAAACTGTCCTCACTAAATGCCCATCTGTTTGCGACAGAGGCTGTTCTCGGTGTGAGCTTCTCAGGTGCATTGCTCTGGGGGCCATCTTCCTCTCAAAGGCTGGACTAAGCAACAAGTGCAGGTCACTGGGGAGGGGGACCACGGCAGCCTTGCTCCTGCGGGGAGATGGCTCTGTCGTCTCCCTCTCCTCCTCCTTCTGCCCTGGTTACTGGTAAAGGAACAGCTCTCCTGTCCCTCCCCTGACACTCACAGGCTGGGGACACCCAACAGGACCCATAATCCACCACTCACAATTTCAATGCCCCAGGAAGATTCTCCACTCCTTCCTCGGGAAGGTCCCTTCCCTTCCAAGCCCTGCTGATCGATGTTCCCAATGCATAATTATCTTAATTTAGGTGTGTATTTTGTGACAATATTTTGGATCACCCTGGCACTTACTCTTCTCTATTACAAATATTTATGTAACCAAGCCAGCCGATTAATCTGAAGGATGTGGCAAAGAGACGGGAAATTTCACCCACAGGAAACAAAAACCCAGTCTTTGAGGATAAATATGTACTCCAAAATTTATAAGTTATTGCAGATTGCTATTGATATTTCAGAAATGTATTTGTCCCTTGGACATATTCATAGAGCGTTTGCAAGTCTATAGACACATCTCCTTAATAACTGTACCGTATAATTCTTCCACGCTACATATACATGAGAACCTACAAACACCCCCCAATCCCCACAACAAAGGTAATAAGCTTTTGTCTCGCCTTTTTTTCCTGCTTTAAGCATCCCCCTTAATGAGCTCTGCTTCTTTGTAACTCAAGAGATTTAGTATTCTGTCCAACAAAACAATTTATTGCCCAAAATGTTCCTACTGCAGATAAAATCTTAGCTTCCCCAATACTTCTGGCTCCACAGTTAATACCCTAATGTTTCATTTACAGCTGAACAAAGCGGCTTATCTCCACTAAAAGGGGAATTAGTAGTAAGAAATAATTTCAATCATCTGCCGAGTTTCTAAGTAAAGTGATGACTTCTGCATTCCCGCTCCTATCTGATGACAGGTGTGTTGGGGGCCCCCAGAAAATAGAGCAGTCTGTCACCTCAGCTTTGTAGTTTGAACAATGCAGCTACATAGATCAGGCAGGAGTTAGGTCTTAGCTGTCAGGGTGGGGGAGGGGGGAACCGACACTTGTAAAAATGCTGTAGTCAGCAGTTCTTAGCCACAGATTGGGCACTAACTCAAGGGGAAAAAAATCGGTTTGAATCAACAAATGGCTCCATTTTTCCCCCTCGTCTGCGGCAAACTTATTATACACCTACAAACACACAACCCCAGCCTATTACGTTTCCTGGGCACGTACGCATGCCTACACGGCACGGCGATGGCTATATATTCTCACACGCGTGCATACAGACTTATTTATGTGTGTGCAGACGTGAAGGCGGCTGGAGACCGCGTGGGGGTGGGGAGGCAGCACGGTGGGGGGAGCTGTATTGCAAAACCTTGAGGCAGAGGAATCATGGGTGAGTCTGCAGCCTGGAGCAGATCATTTACATCAGAAGGAGAGGGGAGTGACTTGCCTTCCTGAGATGACAAGGGGGAATTCAATTTGCCACGGCTCCTGTCTCAACCTGAGTACCGGACACCCGGGTGTGGCCCCAAAAGTGCCTAATCAGTAAACAACAAGGGGTCACAGTGGAGATCCCAGAGACTGGACGTACCCCCACTTGAAGGAGAGCATAAGGGCCTTGTCCCCGGATCCTGTAAGAGCTGGATGATCATAAATGTGAGGGGATGAGAGGAGCAGGTCCCTTCTCTCCCCGTGCATCTGAAGAGACGGTGGTTCAGCTCTTACGTGAACACTTTTAATGAAAAATCTTCCTCGCGTGTGGAAGTCCCCCGGAGCCAGGGAATGTAAACAGGAGGCTTAGGAAGGAGACCAAGAGATAAAGGGGATCCTGCGGAATGGAAACTAATCAGAAAATAAAAATAGAGGTTACTGTTTCTAAATCAGCGCTGCTCATTTCGGATGTCTTTCTTATTCCACGCTTCTTTGAAGTGGGAGCTTCAGGAGTCCTCCCCGGCTGGGCGAGGCATTTCCAAGGTGCTGTGGGTACTCGCTGCTAACTGCTCACAACCTGAACTTGACCGAGAGGAGCTCCCCCAGCCAGAGATACTCGAGGTTGGGTTGGGGGTGGGTGGGCGTTTGGGGGTAGGAGGGACTACTGTCCTTTCCTGGGGGACAGCTGAGCCTGTGACCAAAGACAGACTGATGGAAGGGGTGGGCATAAGGCTCTCAATGAGATCATCTTTGGTGCAATACATACTCCTGGCCCCAGAGGATCAGGCTGAGGCTAGGTTTCCCCCTGCAAACACACCTTCCTATCAAGTCTTCCTCTGGCCTACCTTGACCCTTTAACCCACTCCCCTGAAATCAGCTGTCTTGACTGTCTTAGTTTTTTATTGAACACAGTTCAATGGCTCTCACAACTTCAGATCTGACAGAAAGTGCTGGGGGTGGGTGGGGTGGGGGGCAAGTTTCAAAACCTGAGTATAATTCCTGTCTGGCTGAGGTTTGGGGGCAGAACTTGAGCAAGGTGTGAAAGGGGACTGCAGAGGGCAGGAGGGAACGGGTGATGAGAGCCTGCACTCTGAGGGCGTGCAGGATGGGCGAGGAGGTTCAAGCCGGCATGCAGGTGGGGTGCCAGTGAACGCAAGTTCACATCCCTGCCCCTTATAGCAGGGATTTCAGCCTACCTGAAAGAACCAGGTGGTCTGAGGGGCTGGCCTTGTAACCCACTGATTGATTGATTCATTCACCCATTCAGCGCATTGTAGCCGAAAGCCTACTGTATATAAGTCATGCCAAAACCACACGTGGTCCTCCTCCCACAGTACTCACAGTCTTTCAGGAAAGAGAGTCAGGAATCAAATCATGATACTAGAAGAGGTAAAACTGGAATGATGTTGCTACAAATGAGGTACATGGAGTTAGGAAATAAGGGAGGCACCGGACCTCCTGGGAGAGGCCAAGAAAATTCTCCTGGAAGCAGAGACAGAATAAGTGCGTTCAGAAGCATACGTGAGTGTTAACCAGGCAAAGAAGGGAGAGAAAAGGAAGTCCAGGAGGAGAGAAAAACCGGCGGAGCATCCTCAGTGAGCCTGAGAGAGCGTGGGGGAGGCAGGAACGCACCTGGCCCCACGTCTGGTCCCGCAGAGCTCTTGGGACCTGAAACGTTCCCCCTCCACTTCCATGAAGGTGTTTTTTTTCACCAACCAGGACACATAATCTGACAAGTACACTTAGAAGAACATCAGCAAACTCCATTCTAAAAAGGGACTGACCTAGAAAATTCCAGCCACCAGATCAACACGATGGTGAGGCTGAAGGGAGGCGGTCCTGTGCGGGGGGCAGTGCCCGGGCACACTGCCCCATCCGAAACTCACACTGGATCAACTTCCACAGATTTAGTTCAAAAGGTCAGTTGAGGATAGGAGGCAGGTGGTTAAGGGCTGGGAGCAGCAGAATCAGCCATAACTAGAAGAGCCAATAAGTCTGCGAAAAAAATCAGGGGTCGGCAAGACCCAAGAACTCCTGGGAAGTACAAAAGCTTCTCCCTGGACCCTTTATTCCCTATTTGCCATTTTCTTACATTCCTGACTCTCTCTATCCCCAGGGCATACAAATCATAGCAAACAGCCCGATTGTTGAATCCGTCCTTCCTTAAGCACACACATATTCTTATAAATGGAAAGAAAATGGTCTCATTGCATGCTCTTGAGAAACACAAATCTCTAAATGGATTGTCAGTTCTTATCACCACTAATTCCTCTTTAAAGAGACAGCATATTGATTCTTTTCATCAAAAGTTGCCAAACTTGTAAATTCCCAACACTGAGCACAATCCAAAAATGATCGATTGTTGGGTGATCGCACAAAATGTAGCGCCAAACGCTTGCATGATCTTTGTGAGGTACCAAGGTATTTTAGGCACATTTTCTCATCAGATCTTTACAATTTTGTGAAGTAGGTATCCTAGTCCCGGTTTGCAGACGAGAAAAGCAAGGCTCTGAGAGGTTAGGGATTGTGAAGAAGGCCCCAGCCAGCTGAAACTTGAATCCAAGTCTTTGGACTCCAAGTCCTAACATCTATTAAGTTTGGATGTCATCATGAATCGGGTCAAGTTCTGGTTCTGGGAATTTAGCATTTCTGTGACTATGGACAAATTACTGAAGTGGCCTGTGCTCTAGTTTTCTCATTTGGAAAATGATGGCAAGATCATCATTTCCTTTATATGCATACAGATTATATGCATATAAACCATTTGTCCGAGTGTCAGGTGCATCCACCAATGTTACGTTGGGTGTCATTGTTGTTGCTGAAATACAATATCATGGCTAAGCAAACTTGCTCTTCTTCACATTGAAAATCCTGGCAGGATCATTCTCTAAGTTTCTCTCTAGAGTACAAACATATATGAATGGCAATTCTGCTGATTACTTATTATAGGCAATGGTTTGTCTCTGTCCTAGATTTGGCTGATACAAACCATTGTCCAAGGATCTTCCTGCGGTGTTCACAAGATTAGGCAATGGTGTCCTAACCCCTTAAGTCCAGAATGAAGAGCAAGAGTCAGCCTTTAGGGGAAGTGGGTATACGCCAATCACCATCTCATTCAACTGACAGACTGACTTCCAGTTTATCAAACGCTGCTGCACTGCGAACATCGCTCGTCACCATTCCTCCAGTTCTTCAGGCTTTGGAAGAACTCACATCTTCGCACAGACGCTGTTTGTTGAACCACTGACTCTGTACCAGGCACTGAACTAAGCTCTCCGATGGATTTTCCCATGTTATCCTCCCCCCAACCACAGGAGGTGAGGACCGTTTTCATCTTTCCTTCACCGTGGCGGGGACTTAAGCTCAGGGAGATGGTGCGAGTTATCCCAAGCAGGTGATAAAGAGTACAGCTGAAATCTGATCCCAAAATTGTTGGATTCCAAAGCTCAGGTTCTTCTGCACACTTCACTCCACAGTTCCTGAATTACCCACCCAGCAGTAATGAAGGTGAGACGCCATCAGTTTCAAATGACCTTTTCATAGGACACCCCATTTCCACGTGCCTTCAGAATCTGCACAGGGTCTGAACTCCCCGCAGAGAGAGGCAACACCAACATCTGAGGATAATCCCAAACGCACCTTGGACACCTGGTGTGGTGTCACGCGTCACCTGTGTGTCCCATAGAATCTTTCCAGGACAGGCAGGACAGGTTTAATTAATCCCTTCTAGCTCTATACAATCTGAGATCAGATTCCTGTCCTTGTAATGACTGAAAATAGCACCCTTCTCATCAGGTAAACACTGAACATGTTTACTCGGTCTTGCTAAAAGGCAATGAAAACGATGTATTGGGACCAAAAAAAGGATACAGTGTTGTGTTTTATTGGCTTGCTTTGCTTTCCCCCCTCGACAGCTAACAAACCCAAATGCTCCGAAGCTCTGGGGTGCTCTCACCACTGCAACAATGGCCAAAAGTCAGAAGTCAAAGAGCAGAGACAAGGCATGTGGAATCAACACATCAAACCAATCAAGGGCTCCCGGAGACCTCCTAAGCTGATGGTGAAGCCCAACTTGCCCTCTGCTCTCTTGAGCATTCCAAAGATGAGGCGCTCTGCCACCCGTGAGGCTGTGGGGAGGCGGAGGCTGAGGTGCGCCGTGTGACATGGGGGCCTGCAGCTGCCTCGGACACAGTGCGAGCAGCCTGAGCGGACGACCCTGCAGCATCGGCTCTCTCCCAAGCACAGGACCGTTTCCATGGCGTCTGACCATGAGCCTCTCTCAAGGTGTGCGATTATTTCTCAGTTTGGGATCAATGCACCACTCTCCTCTTGCCAGCAAATGCACGATTTTGATAGGAAACAAGATCGGGGAAGACACACTCCGACAGCTCCTATGGATCTCTGCACCCGCAAGGCGAGAACACACGCACGACTGTCACGTCAGTCTGGCATGGTGACTGCAGGCCTCAACTCTGGGATTAGAGAGTCCAGTGCCTCTCTGTGTCAGCCTGTGAAATGAGACACATTATCTAACTTCCAGGCTTTGGTTTTCTTACCTATAAAATGAGGACAATAATGGAACATACCTTAGAGAATTACTATGCTAATTAGGAGGATAACGCAAGTGTGGTGTATGGCAAACGTTAAAACCCCTGCCTGTTCCTCCTGCCTTCTTCTACTCTCCACTCTCTCTCTCTCTGCTCTATAACTGATTCCCTCATTTTTCCTCCATATGGCACTGAGCGTTCGTTGCCCCCGGCCACGGAACGTTGGGATGGTGACGTGAGAAGTCATAACCGGCTTGGTTGCATTGCCTTCAAATTTAGAGTCATTTTTAAAAAGCTGAGGTACATATCTACTATGGAATACGACTTAGCCATAAACCGATGAAATCTTGCCATTTGCGGCAACAGAGATGGATCCTGAGAGTCTCATGCTAAGTGAAATAAGTCAGGCAGAAAAGGACAAGAACCGTGTGACTTCACTCACAGGTTGGCTAGAAGACAAAAAGCAATACATGAAGAAACAGAACAAATAAACTAACTCATACATGCAGGCAACAGAATGGTGGTTACTGGAGGAAAAGGGGTGTGTGTGAGGAGGACGGAGAGGGTAAAGAGGGTCAAATATACGGTGACAGAAGGAGACGGGAGTTTGGGTGGTGAGCGCACAATGGAGTACATGGATGTTGTATTGTAAAGTTGTGCAACTGAAATGTGTATGATGTTATTAACCAATATTATCCCGATAAATGTAATTAAAATTTTTAGAGTCATTTACCTGTCCTTGATTGAAGTGTCTTATGAAGGCCAATGTGGGGACACCATAGTCCTACACCACCACCCTGAGAGACATGGCCCATTCCCAGAAAACAACTTTACAGAAGTCAGGACAAGTCCCAGACAGGGATAGATGGAGTCAATGTGCACTTATTGGTAATACATACCACTCTGTTAGTATTCCAGAGTTCCCTGGCCAATGGGTGACTCATGGGTGTTAAAATTCACGGTGAGAATGGAAGCTGGTGGAATGTGTTGGAGTGCCTGGTGGGACAGGTGGTGGAGAGCTGTAGGAGGGCATGGGTGATGGGTTTATCTTTAATGAATGGGTTACTTAGTGATAAATCAATTAATTAATGACTGACTAAGCAAATGTATTTTGAGCAAAGATTATGTCAGGTATCATCCTAGGTATCTTACGGAACTCTGTAGAAGATGGGAAAGTCAGCTTAGTTCCTGTGGGGGTGTCAGGAGCACCTGGGGAGCCCAGTGAAATGAAGATGCCCCTGCTGCAGAGGCAAAGGATTCTGACTCAGTGGATCTGGGATGGGACAGGGAACGTCCTAGGTTATACTTGTTGGGGGTGATGGAAGATCTACACTTTGAAAGATTTTGCTTTCGAGGACAAGGAGATATGGAATCTGTCTCCCTCTGAAACAGGAGAGCAAGCCCCTGTCCTCCGGGCACAGACGATCAGTGAGAGGAGGCAGTGTGACATACGGAGAGCCCTGGTCCTGGGCTCAGCAGACCCAAATTTTCCTTGTCTTAACCCACTTTGTGATCTTGGATAAGTCGGGTGCTCTCTCAGAGCAAGGATGGTGGTGGGTTTCATGGAGAGATCCCTGGTTAATGTGTGCAGTTCTGCAGAATACCAACCACCCTCACAGTGCCTTGTTGGGGAACAGGGAGAACTTCCAAGTTCAAAGCCTGACACCTGACATCCAATACAACAAACCCCTTACTGTGGTCTTTTCTACCTCTGTGTCTCTCTCTAGGAACAAAACCCAGTAAGTTTCAAAGGCTAACTGAGATGACCACAGTATAATCTTTCTTCCTTCTCATTTGATAACAACTGTCTGGAATTTCTGAGAGGTGATTCCAGCTTTCCTCACTGCCTTTAATTTGCTATTTCTCCATTGTTGTTCCTGATGTCACCATCTCCAGGCCCCAAACTCTCCACCCCAGAATCACTTTCTATTCACTTCTTCCCTCCTCCAATTGGCTCCCAAGCGCTGCTTCTTCTGCAATGGTGCATTCAACGTTCATCTCCGTTGCCTTCAATTTTATAATCACTGTAGTCCAAGCCACTGCTGCCCTGCCCAGGACACCCAGACAGCCTCCTCGCTGCTGTCCCAGCTTCCTCCCCTGGGACCCACAGCAGTGTCCCCACACAGCCGTCTCTGTGGATGTACATCTCTGCACTGTCGTTTCAGTAGAACACAAACCCTTTGCTCCTTTACAAAATCCGACCTTTGTTCATTTCTAAGAGCCCTCTTGTACTGTCCCGTCTTCTGAGAGTCTTTTGGTCCCTCAAACACTCCAAGTTCCTCCTCTCTGAGGACATTTGCCGAGAATGTCCTCCTTTTCTGTCTTGGCATGATCTGTCATTGGCAACTCTGCTTAAATGTCACCTCTTCCCTGAGTACCTATTTAATTACCTGACCAGCAACTAGCATTGGCCATTTTCTTATTTATTTAATATTTTTGCCTTCTCTCCACTAGACTGTAAGCGCCACAAGAACTTCATTTGTTTGTCCTGTTTATCACCCGATCCCCAGTGGCAGAGCAGAGTGAGAATTCAACATACATTTGTTGTGTGAACCCTAAAATCATTATGGGTTCTTTAGTTTCTACCCGCTCCAAACCTTTCTGCGTCTGAGTTGTGAGTCCAGAATGGTCTCACCGCCCCCCCCCCCCATTTTCTCTCCACTAATTCCAACCTTGGCGTAGCCTCCAAGCTGTCCATGCCCTGGTCCCTCTCTGTTTCATCTCGTTTATTTCCCCAAGGGAGGGACACGTCACAGATAGATAAAGGATGTGCCGAAGGGTCCCTAGCCAAGGAGTGGCAGAGGCGACACTCCAACTGTTACGTCTGACGCCAGAATCCATTGCAACTCGCAGGTCTTCATTTTCAGCTCCAAGTCTACACTCAGGAACGAAAACAACAGAACCGCCATGCGTTTGCGATGGTCCAAACAGGCAGGTGCGTGTTGAGCCCGAGCCAATTTCCCTCCTGTTTTTGATACTGAAGTTTCCATCAGGAACACCCACATGACTTCCCCTCTTCCTGCTTTTCCAATATATACATATCTTTCTCACTGTTCATACTGAGTTTCCCTGACTTGGGGATCCTGTAACATATTTTGTAAGCTCTTGTTTGGATCTGAATGTCCCGTGAATAAGAGTTTCGTGTACATAATAGAAGCAGCAAAATCCTAGATTACTGTTAAGTATGAATCTCAAATGTCCTTATCATGAAGGTGTCATATTCTCAGCCCTCAAACACGAAGTGGTTTTCAGCACAGAGAATGGGAAGTAGTGTTGAATGAGACCCACCTGTCAGGGAGAGTATTCACTGACGCTCCCTGGAAACGCGAAAGGTAGAGCACACGTGTCTCACTGCAGGTGGCCCCTCGGCGCTGGCCAGCCTGGTGCCCACACCATTCTAGCGACAATTTTGACGGCAAGGATCTATGACCCCAAACACTTAACAGGGTGCCACTTACATATTCACCGCCAGCAATTTTTATCTCCCTTGAGGGACCTGTTTCTGTCTGAGGCAGAGAAGTGATATTACCTTAAATATGCACGTGGATGGTGGTGTCTTTTTTTAAATAACATTTTTTAGTAATTGAACTAAGCACAGAACAATAACCTGGACCCAAAACACCTGCGAGAATCAGAGGGCACGTTACCTAATAACGGTTATCTTAAGATCAACTTGAAGGCTGATTCTTTTTTTTTTTTTTTTTTTCCGTTTAGATGCCAAAGAAAATCCTCTATTCCTCAGGCCTTTTCTGGCCTTGCTTACCATATGTCAACTCTAATGAACAGCTCATTGCCTGGACGTCCGTTCTTTTCTCCTCAGTGTGGAACTCTTTACAGGGAGATGTCTGAAGACAAACATCTAAACTTCACTCGATGTAGGCAGCTCCCAGCCCCTCCATTTAATTGCATTACATGTCTATAAGTGGGGAGCAATTTACTCTGAAGTGGTACTTAGGCATGATTCCTCTTGGCTTCTCCACGACGCACGTGGGCTAAGTTTCTGTTTCATGTATGCTGGCTTCGGAACGTAAGTACAAATAGCGGGATGCGTATTAGTGTTTTAATTATGTGGCGATCCCCTGTTCGAAAATGAATCCAGGATGGACACCGGCTTTAATTCCTTTTCACCAGGAAAAAATGCCTTTCTGGCCGTCTGGGGCATACATCAGTCTCCTGAACGGTGGTGTATGCATCAGCTCGAGGCAAGAAAAGGGAACCGATGGGGTGCGTGACGCCGTTTCCGGAGCTGCGTTGTCTTTGTGACGCTCTCAGTGTTTAATAAGTGCTAACAAGGAGGCGAGCACCTTCATTTAATTAAACCAATACATCACTTTTAATAATTAGTCATAATTAAGGTGAATAATTAGCTGGGAAAGATATGAAAAATAGACATTCTAGATAAAGCTTGAAGTCACATTTTAAAAGTCCAAAATAAACTCTTGAGGGTCTTTCAGAGCTTTGAGTATGATATAATTTATGTAATGAAATAAATCTAGGGTGTTAAAATATTTAGAGGAACTGAGAATAATGAGCTGAGATAGGATTAGTTTAATTAGTTTACTGAAGTGGAGTCTTCATAGTGGCTAAGTGTGATATATTGGCTTTTGTCACTTGAAATAAAAAAGAGGTAATTAGTTCTCTACTCAAATATATTGTTTTCTCAAAATAGATTGAATTTCATTTTAGGTGCTAATCCAGGACCGACTTTGAATGGGTTTATAAATGCTACAAGACAAGATCATTCTTTAGACAACTCAAGAACCTGATCCCTTGCCCTGGCCGGGTAGCTCAGTGGGTTACAGCATCATCCCCATACGCCAAACTTCTGGATGTGATTCCCAGTGAGGGTGCATATAAGAATGAATGCATAAATAAGTGGAATAACAAATTGATCTCTCTCTCTGTCTCAAATCAATAAATAAAAATTTATTAAAAATTTTCTATGAACTATAGAAAGAAATGCAGGAGACATCCTTTAATAATAAAAAAAAAAAAATTAAAAGAGAAACTGATCCCTTGAAAACAGTGGTTCTCAAAGTAGGGAGGTGGTTTGCCCACGGGTACATTTAGCAACATCTGAAGACATGTTTGGGTGTCACATGGAGGGGGAAGGGCAATGGGCATCTAGTGGGTGAAGGCCACACACCGGACCGTCACCCACACAGCGAACTCTCCATTTCGAAGTGTCAGTACTGCCAAGGGTGAGAAACCCACTGTACATCGTAAATTCAGCATCTAACTGTTCGTGCTGGTCATCAGTGAATGTGTACCCACTGAACCATTATCTACTAAATCTTATAGAAATTTTAAAACAATAATTAAAGCAACACCTCAAAATAATAACTCTCATAACGAGAAAAACCACGTCCCCTATTTGGAAGACATTGATGCCATGGAATATCATGAAGCTATTGAAAAAAAAATACGCTTAATAAAATGGCATATGCTTAATATAGCACTTTATAGCTACATCAAATGCTATAAAACAAAGGGCACTGTATGGAACCATATTAGTTGCTATGTATTGTACTTTGTGTGAGTGCAAAGACTTTATCTGAAACATTAATTTTTCACCCTAATTCTATTTGACCACTTTTCTCACAAGTAAATGCACTGCTAGTGTAATAAAACAATAATACAAGTTGAAAAGGAAAAGAAGCAGGAGAGGAAATAGGGAAGTTGGAGTCGAGCTCAGCCCCTTTGCAGGGAGCCCCGAAATGCGGATTCCACGCCAGGAGTTTCCTGTGGGGAAAGTTCAAGTTCCTAGAACTGTCTCTATCCACTCGGTTCGAAGCCAAGGTGAGGGCTTGTTTAATGAAGCATGACCAACCCCCTGAAAGTGTCCCTGAACTAGGACCTACGTGGTAAACAGTCAGAGAGACAAAATACTCAAAAAGCCTTTCAAGCTGGAAAGACCATGGGACAAACCTGCCCATCTCCTCCGGGAAGTGTGGAAATTCAAAACCCCGCATGCAAAATACTGCTCTTTGGACTTTTCCCTTCATGCTTTCGTGATGACATTTATAAAGCCCGTGATTCATGAAAATCACTAACATTCTAGGGGAGGAGGCTGGCAAGAGGGAGGAGACCCCAGCTTTCCCTTCATCTGAATTTCTTGTTGGAGAGTTCAAGCTGTTTTGTTTTTCTCTCCCCTGCCCCTGCCCCCAGAGAATGAATTTCTAGCTGTGGCTACACAGTTACTGAACACTCAGAGAAAAACCAAAACAACTCAGTGCAACATCTGGGTGTTTGTCCTAGTGAAGACAAAACATTTGGATGGCCAGTGGTGGAAAGGAAGTGGCTGTATTTGACTTTACAGCAGCCCAGGATTGGTGGAGTGTTTTTTTTTGTGTGTTTTTTTTTTTTTTTTTTAAATACACATGTCTATCAATAGGGGAACTGGTTAAACAAATTACATAGAAATATGATTACTAGGCAGGTGTTATTAGACTGAGGTGGATAATTTATATGTACTGACATTAAAAGGTTTACACACTATTTTTAAGTGACAACAGAAAGTCACGAATTATTCTATTCAGTAAGTGTGTATGTTCTAAGCGTGTGTATTTTGAATGTGTACAGAAAATATCTGGGAAGATGTACTAACAATTATTAAATGGTGGAGGGAAGGGTAGGTGGGAGGGAGAGAGACTTGTGTTTTTACTCTATACAATTCTATGTTGTGAATATATATCTATATATATCTCAGAGTGTGTATCACTTCAAAAACATACCATGATATCTATAGCTCAGACATACCAAACGGTATACAAAAATACACAAACGCATGCATGTAAACACTACCCAGCTTACGTAATTAAATCCTTTAGTGACGTTCAATTCCTAGTCTGAAAGCCTCCTCAAGCGTACCAGTCCCTAATCTCTACAAGCAGTCAGTAGCCTTGGTTTTGACGTTTCGTTTTTGCCTAGGTACGTGCACCACATATGCATGCATTCCTAGATGGCACAGAGTACTAAAACTATTGCATGTGATACATTTCTGCATGACTTCTCTTCTCCGCTTCGCATTATTCATGCAAGGTGATATTGGCTGGAGCCGTATAGCTTGTATGTAGCTCCAATTCATTCATTTCCATGGCTCTGTGGGAACCCACTGTGCATACGTGTTCTAGTTTCTTATTCTCTTCAATTAGGTTATTTATGATTTTGGGGTCAATCAAATACTCTTTTTATTATTTAAAAACAGCCTAGAATGTGATAAGTTTTGGATAGGAAGAGGCAAGCCACAGTTACCACTGAAGCTCTTTAGTTTATTGTGAAATAAGAACGGTACACCTCATTCAGACTCAGTGCCTGTCTTCTCCGAACACTCGACTTAACCCGGGAGGGCTCACCACCGCCACCGCTGTCACCAACAACAGCACTGGCCACTGTTGAATGCTTACGATGTGCCAGGAACACACTCAGCGCTACTACCATGTGATATGCACTGTTAATGTTTCCATTTCAGCTCAGAGATAAATACCTGCTCCAGAGTCTACCAGATTCTAAGTGTTGGTGGGACTTTCCTAAGGTCTGTCTGATCCTCTATTGTATCTCTCAGGGTAACGCTAACCCACAGCTACTGCTACTTAACAATACACCATCCGCTGCTTTGGAAGGTTATCTCATGACCCTGCAAGAAGCATGGCCAGGAATGACGATGAATTAGCAGCTCGCCCAACACCAGTGTCCATGCCCTGCTGGACCAATCAGCTATTGAGAAAAGCAGCAGAGAACTTGCCCGCAAAAGGCTGGATGCTGGCGAGAGGAAATGCCTGAAGAATAAAAGGCAATGGGGAGGTCTTCAAAGCTGAACTTCTACCGAGTATTCCTCACCAAATGAAAGACAATGAGCCTGGTGCTTCTCCCACCACCCTGTCCCCAACTAAATGCATTCCTCGGTTGGAATTGCCCCTCACTTGGTACAAATGCCATATTCAGTTGGGAAATCACCCAAGAAAGAAATGTGGCGCTAGACTAGCCCGCTCAGGAGGCTTGAAGAATAGCTCTAGAAGGAATCTGGACTTGGCCATCACTGTCATAACTTTTCCTTTTCCAGGACTCTCTGGTGAACTTCAAGGCTGGCAAACATAGGTCCCCATTCCCTAACCCTCTGAACTTGAAAGACGGGAGCCACCTCATCACCTGTACATTTACCTTGTTTCCCGTCTCCCTCCCCAGGAGATGTTCTGTGCACACTCTTCAAACCTTATCACGGCATGACATAACTCCCCCTCACTGAGCATCAAGTTCAGGATCCTTATCTTGCACAACAATAGTCTTCTTAATCTGGCTTATCTACTTCTCAGTCTTTCTTTCCTGCTCCTTCCCTCTGAACCCACATCTTCTGGCCACCAGAGCCTCTTTGCTCTTCTCCAGAAATGTCAAGCCGGTTCTAACTTTAGAGGCTTTGCATGTTCGGTTCCCCAGAATGCTCTTCTTCCACATGTTCATCCGGTTGGCTCCTTCCTGACATCCACATCTCAGTCCAAATGTCACCTCCTCAGACCTTCCCTAAACCTTCAGACTAAGGAGCACCAATTCCCTAGTTGGTCTTTCATCACCTGGTTGTATTTCTCAGCATTGCCCTTGTTGTTTTCTGCTCCCTTCTTTCTCTCTCTTCCCCCAAATTTAAGTTCCATGAGAGCAGGAACCTGGATTTCTTATTCCCCACAGTGTCCCTGGTGCCTGAAATAGTTCCTAGAGCATGGAGAGGCTCTCAATAAATATGCATAGAATGAATTAATAAATACACAAGTAATGAATCACCTTTCATATATTTAAGTGCTGTAGAGTTCTACTGATAAAGAATAATGCCACAGACAATTCTAAATCATCTTCTCCACTCTGCAAATATGGATTCCAGAGCAAAGGAATCTCAGGCTGTTACTGGAGTATTTTCCCCCAAATGATTGATTGCAAGCACAACTGTCATATTCAACATGTCTTAATGATGAAATGATTCTTCAGAAACTCTTCCCGTGTGTCACCTGCAGTGACATGCAGAGACTGTAAGCAGGCCTGGTTCCTGTGAACGGGATGCCTGGTGATTGATGCCGTTCAGAAATGCATGCCACCGTCTCCCTTGTGTGATGTTTGGCTCCTTGTGTCCCAATGTCACCGGAGGTAATCCATATATACAAGAACATTTCGGACTAAGGAATTCTTCACAAGCTGAGTAGAACAGAGTCAAGAACTGCTTTTTAACATTTAAGCTGGTAGAAAAAGGTAACTCCCTGAATATTAGATTACCTTCATGAAAAAAAAAAAAAGTGAAATTTGAAAGTTCTTTAACTTTAAACGTTTTATGTCTCTCATTACTTCTGTAGAAACCTGTATAAGGACTTATGGAAATCACTGCTTTTCTAACAAATGGCATGTGGCCTAGGGTTGTAAGAGAATGCTGTCTATGTCTATTGCATGGACTACGCCAGCCCGTCACACAACACATATGTAGCTCAACTCCAGCAGGGATGTTTTATGTTCCCAGAAAGATGACTGGTGCTTTCAGTGATTCTGAGGTCTATACACTCCCTACTGCAGGACACCCCAGCAAAGATGAATTCAGTCTCTGCGGGAATGTTTCAACTTTCATGTTATTTCAGAGTCTAAAAACTGGATTAATTATACTGTACTTCAGAAAAAAAAAATTCCTTTGCTGCAAGAACCATGAAAACAAAATGCACCGATGATCTTTAAATGACCCAGAAACCAAGATAATTATAGTTGTAATTAATTACATAACATCATATCCCATGGTAGTCAGCTAGAGGTCTAACCCAGAAAACTCTAAGGTTGGAAAATTTGAATTTAGAGACTTATCGCAGACACGGCTCCCAGGTGAACACTCACCAATTCCTAATCTTTCTCCCAGCATTTTTGACCTCAGGCAAAAATCACTTAACCTATTCTTATCTCCTGTGCTCATCTGTAAAATGGGGATGGAAGTCTTGGATCCCCTCGAAGGGGATGCTGTGGTGAGCCATATATTAATGATTTCAAATAAAATGATTTCACGCAAAACACATTCGAGGGATTTTAATGAAGCTGAGTTGTTAATACCATGTAATAGCATGAAGAGCCAGTATGTAAGTGACAAGAGGGTGCTCTGTGTATCAGAATGTTGTCTAAAATAGCTTTTATTTTACTACATCAACTGGTATATTTCCTGACAATTTAGACTGTAAGAATATATATGTTCCGAAATGCAATGACTGCTTGCATCCTGAATATTTATATTATCTTGTATTATTTTAGAGAAGTGTTTTAAAAATGCACACCCCTATTTTTTTAATTTTTTTTTATTTGCAATGCACTGTTTTACAACAATAAAAACTAAAACCAAACTTCACTTCTCAGTCTAGGGCACAAGACCCAGGGCTGTGGGATGCATGGGTTGCTGGCTAATGGCTCCAGCTCTTGGCCACACCCATAGAATGTGTATCCTTCCCTTTGTTTTAAAGCCAGGACACAGGCACAAGATTTTCTCTTTGCAAGTCATTTATATCAGCGAATATCTGCCCCAAATGGTCCTAGGTAATAGTAAAATGTTGCTAGTGTCATAATGAAAAAGCAGACTAAAATAATTCACAAATGCATGGAGAGAAAGAGGAGAGAGAGAGGGGGAGGGAGAGGGAGAGAGAGAGAGAGAGAAAGAGAGAGAGAGAGAGCCCATGCATTTTATTTATTACTTCATGTGTTTGTAGGCAAGGTGTTCTCAAGACAAACTTGATCAGAGCAACAAGGGATACGGTATTTCAACCAGGGTGATTTTCAGTTACTGTTTATGCTAGGCACCTCTCCAGAAGGAACTGGGGGGTCACGAAGGGTAAAAATGCCGCTGTTGAATGCACGCAAGAATGAATGAACACACTGCAGGTGTCTCACTGTAAAGAAAACTTCCACAACAAGAGAGCTCATTGAAATCATTTTTGCGTTCTTACCCCCAAAATGGGCTGCCTGGATATTGGGTTTTAATTGACCCTCAGCAGGCATTGCTTTAATTATCAGAACTAAAAATATCTTAGACTCATCATATCCTGAGACTGAAAAGATAGGAGAGTAGAAAGACATCAAGTTTTGGAAAGAGGCGGGGCTGGTTTTGAAGACTGACTCAGCCATTCAGTAGTTAGCAATGTGGACGGAGAAGCAATTTTATTTCTCCGTGCTTCGGTGTCTTTATCTTAGGGTATGGATAATAACATTATTCTCCTGAGGTTATTGAAAAGATTAATTAGAATAATACATGCAAGATGCCTGAAACCTGGTCAAAACCAAAAATGTTCTTTCCCCATGTCAAACACACACATCTGCCTAGTTCCTCTAATACAATGACAGTGGCATACCATGAGGATATCTGCACATCTCTTCCAACCAATGCATATGTAGTACATGCTAATTTAAATTACCCCACACTACATTGACATTTGTGTATGTGAAGGCCTTCAAATGCAAGTCCTGGCAGGTGATGAAGAAGATGCGTTCTGGGTGGAATGACAGAGAGGCAATTACTTTGCTATTTCAGAATACCCACTTGTTTGAGTTCACGGTAACAAGCATACGGATCTCTGGGATACCTGACGATGTACGAACAAGGCCATTAAGAGATTGCTGGGAGCAAAAGCGCATGACAAAGTCCATGTCAGAAACAAAAGAGGGACATGTATATGCATTTCTAGAACACTCCCATAGATTCTGCCATCATTTTTTATTTTAGTTTGGATATGACATCACCCCTCCGTCCCAGGCAAACGCATCTTCTGTAGGTCCACGGGATAGCAGTCATGTGTGGGGGTGGGATTAGGGTCAGTTAGAGTCAGGTACAGTCCTTGAGTAAAAAGCATTAATATACATACTGGCTTAAGGCTAGAGTCTGCTGGACACACCTGTGCCATATCTCGGAACCCAAGCCCTCATGAATTATTCAACGCAGTGGAATAATCCAGCAGAACTGGGAACAAGCGACACTTGCGTTGGAGGGGATGTCGTAAGGAAGACAGGGAGTGAGAGGTGACTGTGGGCTAGCGTGTGTCAAACACTGCGCCGAATTAATGCCCAGATGCACCTGATGAGGGGCATGCCGTCAGCTCCCTTTTACGGGGAACACACTGAGGTTCCAAAAATGCAAAGGACTAGGATTCCACAGGATGGTAAATGTTTGCGCTCCTATTGAAACACAACTCTGTCTGTCCCCCAAATCCCACATTCCAGGCTATGTCTGCTTCTTCATGTCGTCTGCGATCCCCAATACTACAACAGAACTCTGAGCATCGGCCCTGCCCCCCACTCCCTCAGAGCAGCAGGAGGGGGCTCCTGGCGTGTCTGGGTCTGTATCTGTCTCTCCATGTGTGTCTCAGAAAGATACTTTATCTCTCAAGTTTTATGGCTCATATCTGTGACTAAAATATCATTTATGACAATTCCCATCTGCTAAGCTTCAAAAGTGATCTAGTTTCATTGCACAGGGCTGCTACCGGGGGCCTGCGTCACAAGCCAAGAGTTGAGTGGCATCAGGATGTACCTGAACTTCACCTCCCAGGAGGCGGAGCCTCTGTCAAATAGGCCCATTTTCTGGACGTAAGCTGCTCTGTGAATGTGTCCAGGCCCCAGAGTGCAGGGCCTCCTGGCTTCCCCGGAACGGAGCCAAGAGCTGGGCTCCCGCAGCCCACCAGGGTGACCCCGTTTCTTATTCCGAGCAGGAAAGCGGAAGGCCCGCTGCCTCCGTCATTCCCTGACAGTTATAGACTAGCCATGCACCTTATTAAAGATTAAGGTTTGCCAGGGCACTCTCTTCCAGCCATCTCCTGTTCGCAGCCCGGCATTTATTACGAAGGGACTGGAGATTAACGCCATCCATTCTGCGAGAGGGGAGGCGCATCCCTCGTGGCCCTGCAGCATCCAGAAAATATACGCCAGTGCAGAACCGCCTTCCCTCTCCTATCCCGGGATCTGTGTGCCTCTCACCTCTCTGGGGTGGTTCTGCTTGAAGACCCGCTTTATTTTACTATCACACTCATCGTGGTCTTTTTTCTAATTTCGAATGTAACACACATTCCCTGGAGTAAATGTCAAAACCACAGAAAAACTACAATGAAGACCAGCCTAGAATTAGGATACTCTTCCTATTTCTGAGCAGATCTCTCTGTCTCTCTGTTCCCTCTTTCTTCCTCCTGCTTCCCTCCCTCTTTCTGGTCTACTTTTCCCCAAAAGTTGCTTTCACGCATAACTTTTCTGTATACCCCAAACAACCATAATAATGAACCCTAATTTATTATGGAAGGATGGAAAAAGAACACCTGCTTTGCAGGCTGCCCTTCCTCTATTCTTCACCCATGGCAGACATTGCCAATCGATTGTGAGCCTCCCTGAGTCAAAGGTCCAGGCAGCCACTACTAATCAATCCGGGCTGGCCCAAGATGTGAATTCTCTTTCTGTATAGGTCCCTGCCCTCGAGGAACTTACATTCTAACTCTGGGAGCAAAACTAATCAAGAGGCACATTTCAAGCCAAACAGTGTTACGAGGACACCTACTAGATGCCTGACACAGACTCAGTAGCTGTCGATTCTCCTAAGGAGAGTGGACATTTGCCTCCTTTTGAGTCGGGGAGCAGCTGGCGAATCCATCTATTACGGGACTTGGAGTGCACGGTGCTTGTGTGTCCTCACGTGAGCTCCAGCGTCCAGGCCCGTCTTCAACCCCGGCTGTGGACCTGGCACACAGTCCGAGGGACAGGCAAGGACAAATACACCTCTGAAGGCTGGCTTCCCAGTAAACGTAACCTTTTCCTTACTTTTCGTGTATCTTAAAATAGGGTGTCTGTGTTAAGGGTCAGAGAGTGGCACGAACTGGGTAGCACTCCAAACAGCAGGAAGCACGTTTTAAATCACATCTTTCAAAAGTAAGTGTTGGGATCTAATCTGTTCATCAGTTTATTTTGTTCATTAGATTCCACAGATTAGGGAGATCACGTGATACTTGTCTTTCTCTGACTGGCTTATTTCACTTAGCATAATACTCTCCAGGTCCATGGAAGCAGGGAACAGACCGAGGAACCTCAGAGGGAAGGGGGGAGGGGGCGGGAAGAGATAAACCAAAGAAATTACATGCATATATGCATAACCAATGGACACAGACAACAGTGTGGTGAATGCCCTGGGAGGGGTTGGGGAGGGGCGGTCAATGGGGTTAAAAAAAGGGGGCATCTGCAATACTTTCAACAGTAAAGATAATTTTTTTTTTAATTTAAAAAAAGTAAGTTATGGGACACCAACTTCTGACCCAGTAGTCACATTGCTAAAATATTAACATGCTGTTGAGTTGAACAAAGGTATATCCATGTTCTATTTATATATCTCTATCTACACAGACAACTCAGTGTGCTCGCCCCTGGTACTGATGTTTATAACAGAGAAACAAACAATTGAAGAGCCCAGTGAGTGGACCGATTCAACAAGGTATGTCACAAGCATATAATGGAAGACAGCTGAAGGAAGGAGGGCAACCAGTGTGTGCTGACATGATGCACTCCCTAGGGCACAGTAATAAGTAAATTAAAGCAAGATAAAAGGAAAACAGAGCCTACAGTCTGATGGTTTTGTGAAAATAAAATGCCTCTGCCCCGCATATATGTTGTACATGTACATATGTGTACATGTTGCGTCCTTCCCCACTCTCAATGGGTGTACACATCAGCCATTGATAATGCTTAGCTTTGGTTAGGATTGAAATTCAGAGACGGGATTTATCTTGCCTTTTCCTTTGCTAGTATCCGTGCCATTTGAATGATTAATTGTGGTCATGTGTCCCTTTAATTTAAACACACACAAAAAATGTTTACCAGTTGGTCTGGGTGGTGGGATTGCGGCCCATTTGTTTGCCTTTTGATTCTTCATGCAAAACATGGAACGCATATATGTTATTTTAAAGAAGCAAATTGTGAGCTTCAGATGATGGAGTGAGATCTGCCCGGGAGAAGGACCGAGGGAGAAGAAGGCAGGCCTTAGCATTTATTAAAACATCAGACAGGTTTCTGAAAACCTGCAGAAAACTAAAGGTTTTCGGAGGAGAAGAGAACAACATATAGGCAAGTCAAACAGACAGAGACATCTGTCCGAATAAAATACCTATCCTGCTGACGCAGAAATTCCCCTTTTGGGGGTCACCGTGCATTAGTATTCTACTCATCATTGCTGCAGTCACCATTTCTCTCCATTTCTTTTTGACCTCAAGCATTTTATGCATAAATGTCAGTGTTCCTTGCAATTAATCATGCCTACCACAGACTAATTGTGGACAACAGTCATGCAATTAGCCAAAATGTGTTTCAAATATGCATGAATGCTCGGAAAGCGTACATTCCCAAACCTCGGGTACCTACACAGGAAAATTGGCCACTCTGTTACAAGTCCCTTTCAAATTCAATGTGAACTAGCAAGATAATCAGATCATAGCTGACGGCACCCATGCCTCGGGTCTGCTAATGAGAAAATGGTATCCTGAAATGCATGCTATGAACTCAGCAAAACCATACATCTGAAAATATCAAGCATGCCCTTCACAGAAGTTAGAAGGAGAGAGAGAGAAAGAGAGAGACAGAACTTACCGAAGTTGGTAACAGCAGAGATGCCTTATATAATTGGAAGATTCCAAATCAGGCACATGGGTCATATGTAACACAGTCTACCTCCAAATAGCCAAATATGTCTGCAGTGTTATTACGATAGTCAGGAATAGCTAGGTTCTCAATACCGGTAGACCATCCTAGACAGCACATTTGCTCATTAGTATTTTGTCTTTCTACAAGGAAAGAAGGTGACCTAGAACAGTCTTTCTCCAACAAGGGCAATTCTGCCCCCTAAGGAACAATGTCTGCAGGTGTTTTGGTTGTCCCAAATGGGAGTAGGGTTTCCGCTGGCATTCGGTGGGTAGAGACCAGGGATGCCGCTGAAAGACCTGTAATGCACAGCAGCTCCTTGCCCCCGATAAATCATTTCCTGGCCAACATGTCCATAGTGCCAAGGCTGGGACTTAGCGTAATTAAAGGTCTGGATTCTGGGATTGAAGAAGAGCTAGGGTAGTCGGTGATTCTCAGACACAACAGCACTCGGGCTCCAACAAAGCCCCTTCATTTCCGAAAGCCTCAGTTTCTGCCTCTGTAAAGTAGGGATAATACTTTGTACTTTGAAGGGGGCAGCAAGAATTTGAGATAATGGAAATGAAGGCACCTGACACGGAACAAACCAGAGCTACCATGACCATTGCAATGATCATTCTTCTTTACGTGTTTTTCCATCACATTACCAACCAGAAACAAAACAGACTTCTTGGAGAGTTTGCTGTTGCTCACCGGGCACCATGGCAAACATCGCCTCATCCTCCCAGGAATCAACTAGGCTCACTTCAAACAATTGTTACAGTTTGAATCCAGTTGACTCCAGACAAAAGTATTGAGATAATCAGCATATTAAAGCGAACACTATAACCATATGTTAATTATGTAAATGATTCATTTTAATCAGCTAGAACCATGTAAAGAGTAACTAGGAATGCAAATGCTGGGAGTTATTAAAAACCTCATTATTATTCATCTTGGTTCCATGCGTGAACGTATCCGTCCAAACAGATGAATTAATAGTGAGAGGAGAGATGAAAGGCTGGAGGCAGAGTCTGCGGGACACCATCTGTCCGCCTTTGCTTCCCGCTCAGGCCTCCACTTTGCAGAAAAGCTGCAGGAGGCTCTGGAGCAGGGCGTTCTGGGCTTCCTCCTGACGGCCCGGTTAGCCTTCCAGAGCTGGAGCGACATCATGGCCTTTGCTACTGAGGTGCGTGGCATCCAAGCCACTCTGCTCTACTAAGCAGACCATGGGTCTGGATGGCCTGGGCCCCCCCGTTCCTTCTAGAGTTGTGAAAACCTTTTTTCCTCTTTCTTCCACCTTCATTAAAGCTTGCACACTGCCACATTATATTCTTCAGCAAGAGAGCTTGATGATGAAGTCTATTCTATTATTATTATTATTATTATTATTATTATTATTATTAATAGTTGATTATTATAGTATTACATTATTATTATCGAGAGCTTTCTGTATGTGCAGCTCCACGGCACAGTCTTCTCTCATTTGATCTTACCATACCCCGAGTCATAGAGAAGTAAAAATAAGTTGCCTAAAGGTGTACATCTGGCAGTGGGCAGAGGAGGGCTGCCGGCCGAGGGCATTAAGGGCATTGCTGGACTCGAGAGCATTAGGCAGCATGACGCTCTGCTCTCACAGGAGCTAGGCCCAGCTCAGTTCATTGGCTAATTAGATGCTTCCAGTAGTAGAATTTCACTTTTGAAACTCTGGAAAAGAGGGAGTCTATGGCATTACTGGAATAGCCACAATTTGCAGATTGGGTGGACACTGGAGACAGGGACTCCGCGTGGCGTACACACGGACTCATTTGATTTCCCCCAGGTGTCCATGATCTGGCTTATTATCCACGTTTTATAAAGACGAGAAAACTCAGCTTGAAACAGGCTGACAAAGTCGTAAGGCAGATTAGAGGCGGAACTGGGGTTTGAACCTGGACCTGACTCCGAAGCGCACAACTTCTGCTGTTTGCATCACCGTGAAGAAGGCCTTAAGACACCTCTGCACCAGTGAGAAAACCGTGGAGTTCGGTGGCCCACCTGATGTCAAGGTGCTGTTCTGGGTTTGACCCCAGGTTTCTCTGGCCACAGTGCTTTGCTGACTGCTCTGACGGTAAGACTATTCGAGAGTCTGCACCATACTCTACACGCCAGAAGAGTAAGTACCGTCCAGTAGAACTTTCTGGAAGGACGAAGATGTTCTACATCTGTGCTGTGCAATATGGTAGCCACATGTGGCTACTGACCACTGGAAACACAGTGAATGTGATTAAGGAACTGATGTTTTTAAAAATGTGATTGAGTTTCAATGAATTTAATTGCAATTAGCTACACAGGGTACCGGCTGCCCTGCCGAGCAGCACAGCTCTGGCTTTTCACAAAATGATGCTCTGACATCATTTAATGCTCACAAGTTCTTACTTGTGTTAGGAAAGGCCTTTCAAAGATGAAGAGTAGGAGGACTGTTCTATCAGGTGGGCAGGTGGGAGGTTGTACAGGTAAGTAAGGCGGAGCCAGGAGGATCACCTGGCCCTTCCTCCCTCAAGGCGAATCTCTTTGTTGGGAAGAAGGAAGACTCGGTGCTCATTCTGTGAACAATGGGTGAAATGTCCCGGGTAACTGCAATAGCCTTTCTTTGTTGGTTTCATCTGAGCATAATGGTTCGAGAGATGACTTCTCCTCTCACCACTCACCCCCTAAACTCGACTAGGATGCCTGCTCTATTCTAAATAAAATAAAGGGAATTAAAATTGATGGTGTTTTGACACCATCAGGAAACCTTTTTAAATAGATAAAGATTCTTGATCAATAACGCTGGGCTCCTAGTAATATCTAAGATTTTAAAAGTAGGACTTTTCAAGATAAATGGAGAGAAAAAAAAAAGCCTGATGGAATATGAAACACCAGTTTGGGAAATTCGTATGGCCTTTCTTCTCTCTTTAGAGTGGAGGTTACAAACCCGTGACGCTTGGGCTAACGGTGTGCTTAGTTATATGACATATACCTATACCTCAAATATCTATATCATAAATATACATATTTAGTTACGTGTAATACACAGACATTATATGTATATATGTACAGTATGTTACATGTAACTATATACATACCTCTATATGTACATGTATAACATATGTGTGTGCATGTTTACTATATATTTAAATGTTGATGTTATATTAGTCGTTATTTAAAAATCATGATAACTATTCCCATAAAAACCTGTTTGTTTTTTTTTTTAGTGTCTTTTAGATATCAGAAAATCCGGTAATACAGATCCTGTATCACTTCATGGGAAAAAAAATGACCGTAGTCAAGCAGAAGATGCCTCCTTTCGAGGGAACATATGTGATAGGACATTTGTTCTCTAGCTCTCCACCATCCCTGTCACCTGATGGATGCAGTTCTGTGGAACGTGTGAGCCTCCGAGCCTGGAGTGAGAGACTGCCACAAGCTGGGTAGATTTCCATCTCTCATCACCCCCACTGCACAAACCTGGAGAAGATACTTCATGACGATACAGGTAGAAGCATCTCTCTCATACGAGGTCACACACATATTTTCTTTGCAGGCAACAGAGGGGAAATCAAACATTTGGATAAGGGTTTGTCAGAGAATCTGCTGCAGGGAGTGAGATCAGAGGAGAACTGCGCAGCAATGACTGCTTCCCACCCGGTTCTGGGCAGCCAGGCCCTGACGAGTCTTCCTCAGGGCCCACGAGGTGACGGCGGCAAGGTGAACGCCATATCTCAGCTGGGGCCGGGGGCCTCCGCCCCTCCCCAGGGCGTAGCTGCCAACACCACCCAGCCCAGGAGCAGCTCTGCAAACCCAGTAAATGTGCTCACCAGCAGCGATTTCATGATTCACCGACACCAGATTGTCTAAGACCAGGAGGAGAAAAACAGGATCAAGCCAGAAAACCCATCTGCAATTCATTTCACACCAGACTTTAAAAACACGTCCACCTGACAAAAGTACAATCGATCATTTCATTTCATTTTTAAAAGAGTAAACATGCTCAAAATTAAATGGTTAGGGGGTGTGAGAAGTGAGGACATCCAAACTGCTCTCTGTGGCTTTGTTCTTCGTATTCTAATTCTTTCATGTTTTTCTGCCTGATGTCTCCTAATGGACTTTCACTAGAATCCGATTTTTGATCTTTAATCCCTTTATGTGTTTTTCTGTGCTTACTCTCGAATGCCTTTGTAGCTGCCATAATTGGGTCTCTGGCACCATTTTAATAGGGCTTAGCACAATGCAGGCTTGACAAATTTCATCTAAGTGGGGAAAAAAAATATATCAATATCATCTGAGAAACTGACCAGAGTTTCAAATCCACGGCAACAAGCCTATCAAATAGGACCAAGTTAGGCCAAGGAAGTCGGCCTCCGTGGTCGGGCCGGGAAGAGATGACAGGGACCATCTAAGGCTGTGCTGCTGCAGCCGGTCTGTCTCCGACGTGTACAAATCCACAAGCCCGGAGGCCGAAAGCTAGGCCAGATCCTTTTTCAAGGCCCAACGTGGTTCGGCAATCTCACAATACATGTCGGGCCCAGCTTCCCTGGAAACACGCACAGACGTCGCGTCCTCTCCAGGTGTCTGCGCCTTTGTGATTTTCAGCCAAGGTGCTCCACAATCTGGCAACGCCTAAGTGACATTCTCTGACACCGCTCTGCTGGAAACCACGTCAGATTTGCAAATGTCCTGGCAATAAGGAAACATGCAATCGAAGGAGACATCAACGGGGGTGGCGGCCCAGCTCCAAACAGTTCCAGCTTCTCCGGAAAAGGCCCCAATACACCTGAGCAGAGTATCATGACCATGTTAGTGTCACATGACCCAACCTTGCACCCAGGCCATCGCTGATTGGTTCAATAGTGAGCCCCTGACCTATTCCAGGCCAATCAAACATCTCCTGGGGAATGACTGACAGGATACCAGGAAAAAGCCTCAACTGGCCTGTGATGTCAAAACAGAGAAGCTCAGTAGCTTCAGCAGCCCGATGTCCCGCCGCGAGCAGAACGCCGGTTGGTGGCAGTGGAAATAACACGGAGGAGACACAGAAAGAGAGTCGGGTGGGTCTGCTATGGTCTTGGAGTCCCAGCTGCCCCGGCTCTAATCATATCAGATAACTGCATCCTCCTAATAGTGTCCTTACTTTACAGAAGTTGATTTGAGCGGCACTGACAGCTCACACTGAAACAGCATTTCTCAACCCCCGAATTCTTGATACTCGGAGCGCGAGTCCTCCTCGTTGTGGGAGGTTGTCCTGTTCAGACAGGATGTTCCGCAGCATCCCTGATCTCTAGGCACGAGATGCCAGGAGCACTCTCCGCCCATTTGTGACAACCAAAAATGTCCCCAGGCATTGCCAAATGTCCCCTGTGGGGAAAACTGCTCCCCGTCGAGAACCGCTGCACTGACATAATTGAATGCAGCAATTCAACATTAATAACCAACAAGGCTCTCCGGCCCTGCCTATTTATGGCACAGAAGGGTTGGTGGATGAATTGAGACTATAAAAATGGTGAGTCCCAATTTAGGCTCTCAGTCTTGGATATCCTCTAAATCCTGCCTTGCTACAAAGTATCTGGCAAGGCCTTTCACATATTTATTACCCTGTGGAGTGTTTCATCTGTTTCTCTGGTTTCTGGTGACATTTATATCTCACAAAGATGTTTATGGTTACAAAGAGGGGGAAAAAGGTCCCTGGTACTCAAGACACTGGTCTTGAAACATAGTTCATCATAAAATTGTATATGTATCACATCGGGAGGAATAGATAGATGTTTTCATATAGAGCTACATACACCGTATATATATACCACAGGAGTCATCCTGCTCATTGTGGGTCTATTCTGATATATTAACACTCAGAATGCTTGTCATCTAATGGGCACATTTAGTAGTCTTCACTGCACCTTCCTAAGAGAGCCCTGAAATCCTGTTACATAGGTTGCTTCTGCCTTGCTCATATGCAAAAAAACAAATATAGTACCTTCACTAGGGGAGCCCTAAAGGTTTCTTCAGAATTCTCCCAGGACGTTCTCTCAGGGCAAGAACACAACCCAGCAAGCATTCCTTCTTCTAAGATTTGGCATTTCGACTAGAGAGACGCGATGGCAGAAGGAATGGCTGCAGGGTCGGTTGGGTAAAAGGGCAGGCACCCTAGAGTGAGCTGCCATGATTGAATGGTCCTCCTGGATCTGCCCTAGGTCAAGCCTCTTTCTCCAGCCTTCCTGTCACCTCCGTGAGCTACTCAATACCCATCCTATAAATTGCCTAAGATAGTCAGGGTAAATTTGTCGTGCTTGAAACCAAGGAACTCAACCTGATACTACCAAGAAAAGCCAACTGAAATGGTAAATTTAAAAAAGGGGGCATCTCAAGATCTATGGATTAGCACCAGAATATAGTCAACATTTTTTTTTTTTACTAAAAATGACCCATTTATACATTTAATTCCAAGGTCCTATCTCCATAGTAATTACAAGATAAACAGATCTGGCACTTTACAAAGGGCTTTCTTTTGCCCGGCTGGTGTGGCTCAGTGGGTTGAGCATCGACCCATGCACCAAGAGGTCACCGGTTCGATTCCCGGTCAGGGCACATGCCCAAATTGTGAGCCAAATCCCCAGTGGGGGGCATGCAGGAGGCAGCCAATCAATGTTCTCTCTCATCGATGTTTCTATCTCTCTCTCCCTCTCCCGTCCTCTCTCTCTAAAACAGATAAAGAAAAAAATAATAATAAAAAGGGATTTCTTTCCTGGTAGCCGAGCCCTCGGAAGATGGGAGCCCAGCTTGCACTGATGCCACAGCTACCAGCTTGTCAGCGTGAGCTGTGGCAGACGCCTGGACCCCACAACCACCGACAGGCAGTGAACGGTGGTTCCTGACCTTTACAATGCTTTTGAAAAGGTGTGGCCGTTACCCAGGACTTAGACATGCTGAAGCTGACTGGCTGTTCTCCTTTTTCACCACACCTACAAACATGATCTTGTTCTGTCTTCCAGTTCCAAAATATGTCCCCTCAAATGTCCCCTTTCCCTCCCCACGAGATTCCAGGAAGGCCACATGGCTCCTCCCACTTCTGCTGAAGTGTCAACAATGAAACGCAGACGCCAACATGTACTAACTGGCCGGTCCTGCCACCTCCCCTGGATAAGTAGCAAGGACAGGGACCTTCTGGGCATTGATCGGGGCCCAGAAACGGAAACACAGCAGCTCCAACTTCCTCGGAAGTCAGGAAACGCTCCATGGAGTGCCCTTTGCCTGAAGCAAAACATGTTTTGTCCTCCAACAAAACAACTGAGCCAGTGCCAGCAGAAAGGGCCAGTGATCGAAGTCCCCGGGTGTTTAAAGGTTCTAGGAACTCGTGGTGACCTTTTCCCAGCTTCTCGGCACACTGCCTTAAAAGACATGCAACCCATTTTACACCAAGCGCTTTGCCCGGGTCAGAGGCCTAAAAGATCCCAGTGTTTTTTTGTTTTTTACTACCTTCAGGAGGATCTCTTATTAAGAATTCAGTCCGGGCCAGACACTGCTTTGAGCGTTCTCTGCTCGTCATTTCATTGGTGCACCTGCAGAACTGAATTTGTTTTATTCCCCTTTCCTGAAGAAGTCAAGGCTCTTACTAATTAGAAGCAACACGAAGGTAATTAGATTGGAGGCAGGATTTCTCAACTGCTTGATGTATTTATCTGAAGGTTCCCCTCCAACATCACAGCAGACAAGGAGTCTAGACCCAGCAAAAATCAGGATCCAGGCTTACTGCGACCTTCTCCGTGGTTCTGTCTGTCAGAGTCTCTAACAACAACAACCAGCAGCTTTACCTGCTAGGATCAACAAAACATCTCAACTGTCTGTCAGGCTCCAGGCTGGGTGATTTACAAGGCATCTTGTTGAAGCCTCAGGAAATAGTTATCTTTTTTTTTTTTTCCCCAAACAGATAGGAAAACCGAGGTTCAGAGAGACCAAGTGACTTGCCCAAGGTCACACAGCCACTACAAGCCGAGTGAGATATTAACTCGACTGCAACTGCTTCCTACGTGTGGGCTGTGAACTCGTACTTGTGAAACACACTCACACACTATGTTCTACCTCAATTGAAGCCACTTCATGTGACAGGAAGCACTCAAAATGCACGAGCATGCACACACACACTCTCTCACAATTTGCCTTCCAGTTCAGCCTCTAGAATGTGTCTGTGTTTTGATCTACCTTCAGGAGCACGTTTGAGGCTTTTTGGTATTTTCATACGTTGTCAGGCAGAAAGTGGGCATGGTCGAGTCCGGGAAGCCTTCCCTTCCACCCCCCACCTCCTCTGGGTGTGTGCAGGGGTTCCCCATGTGTTTTGGCTGCCTGAGCCGTCCTTACGAGGCATTCGTCATCCTTACCTGTAGAAGCAAGGCCGGTGCAGCTGCAGGGGAACGACTCCCCTTCGTCACCTGCCTCCCTTGGACTCACCTGGTCTAACTTGGACTTCCTCCATTTCGAGGACCAGGGGGGTGTCGAGCAGAGAATGGAGGGGGTCTCAGTCAAGCAAAAGAAACAATTCTTTCATGCTTTGGGGAAGTGCCACTGCCTCTTTGATGCAAAATGGTTTTAATCTTCCCCAAGAGTAAACATCTGCTTAATGCAAAGCTTTCTAAGTCAATTTAGGCCTCCTGTAAGTGCTGCCTAGAAGCTCGGCGGCTATTATGGGCAGGCCCAGCGAGACGGAACTGCTCTAAAATGTGCAACGACACAAATGGGTCTCTCCAGCCCCAAACCTGCACAAAGCTGAACTCGCCTCCCTGCGCAGGCTCGGATGCAAGTTAGGAGCCGAGGCCTGGAGGGCGGGCTTCTGGGGAAGGGATGTGAAGTCTCCCCATCCCCGAGCAGGTGGCCTTTCCTACATGGTCCAGAAACACACAGCAGGTGGATAGTTTGAAAATGTTCTTCTAGCTGCAAAGTCAGGGTTTTTGTTCAGTTGGTTTTAGTTTATTCTTTCAACTGACGGCTCAGACTGGAGACTGAGGTTACCCTTGGAATGAAAGAAGAAGATTTCACACCCAGTGGATGTGGCTATCCATAGACAAAAATAAATTTAGAGACTGTAAATGTACACCCGAAGACTTCAAGGTGACCTGGACGGCGTTTCTGGGAGGTGATGCGAGAATGCAGAAGCCTAATTAATGGCACCATCCGAAGGAAGGGAATGTGGAAAGGAGGGACTCCGCCAACAGGGGTAGGGAGAAGGAAGCCCAGTGTGCCGGGCGTTGGCAGTGTGTCCACGGCATCATCCAAAAACGGTTTACAGTGAGTCCTGGGGACTGGAGCTTCCAAATACTGGAGAGGCCGCTGCGTCACGGGGAGGCCAAACCCTCCGGCCTCACTGCGGCCTCCCTGAGATGTCCTTCAAACAGCCCACTTCCCTGCGCAGAGGCCCATGCTTGCTCCACACACACACACACACACACACACTCTCACACACTCACACTCACACTCACACAGTCACACACTCGCACACATTCATTCACACTCACACACATGCTCACACTTACACCAGTCACACAACCACACACTCACTCAAACTCACATTCACTCACACACACTCACACACATGCTCAAACTCATAGTCACACACTCACATACACTCATTCATACTCACACTCTCACACACGTTTACACTTACACACAGTCACACAACCACACACACTCACACACACACTCACACACACTCACACTCACACACACTCACACTCACACACAGTAGACCACTTCCTTCATGTTAACCGTACGAGAGGCAGCAGAGCCACTGCTTCTGTTTCGGATCCTCTCAGACACAGTGGTAATGGAACAGTTGTGCTGATATCTGACACATTTTGACTCTCTTCTAACAATTACCTGACTTTTTAAAAAATATATTTTTTTGATTTTCAGAGAGAGAGGAAAGGAGAGGGAGTGAGAGAAACATCAACGTGAAAGGGGAACATCGGTCAGCTGCCTCTTGTACTGCCCCTACCGGGGATCGAGCCCACAACCCAAGCATGTGCCCTGACCAGGCATTGAACTAGCAACCTTCTGATGCATGAAACAGTGTCCAACCAACTGAGCTACACCGGCCAGGGCTCCTAACTTAGAATTTAACCCTATCAACCTCAGAAATCTTTATCCATAAAAAAGAGCTGATATTTCGACGTCAGTTACATGTAGTGTCCAACATAACACCATACTATGTACTGTGTAGCATCTAATATGCAGAATACATGTCGTATGTTAGATTAGATATAAATGAAGTAAGTGTTCTGTCCATCTGTCTGTCAGTTGGGTTGCATTTCCATCGTATTTGGAGAGAGTATTTAAGATGGCCCAACTATACAATGACTAGGTGACATGTGAAAACACAGATTTTCCAGAAGGATTGAATTTGAGGTTCACCACAAAGCCCTTGAGATCGGCACTGGCAAGACATGATACATACAGCATGGCATTGTGGGCACAGACAGGAAACAGTGGCTGCACACCTGAGTCCCAAATGAGGACATGGGGACAGATGCTTCAAAATTCAGGTGATCGTTCCCCATGAAGTCATTGCTCTTACTGTGGGCAGATGTACGCATCCAGTCCCACGGGGAGCGTTGCAAAAATTTCATTATTTAATGAAGGCTAATTCTTTCCCTTGTAACACACACACACAATGACCTGGCGTCTATCCGCCGATTACTATGTGGTAAGTATTTCACGTGTGCTGCCTCATTTAGTTCTGGAAACAAGCCTCTTAGATCAAGAGTAGGAAGTGAGGCTCAGAGAGATCCTGAGACTTGCCTAAGGTCACACAGCACGTACACAGATGACTTGGGGTTGGTCCCAAACACTGGCAGTTTAACACACATTTTCTGTATTTCCTTAGATGGCTATGCTGTAGCTTGCGATTCCCACATGAATCAAGGTCGAAGAAAAGTGGAAGCAGCAAAGTGCTTTACGGATTTGAAATTCTAATAATCAGGAATAAAGAAATAGGAGTCGAGGGCCGAATTCTCTCATGTCCTGTCCTTAGAAATGCAGTTCTCTCTGGCCACACAGGTACACAACGGTATGCACACAAGACCTTCCTTCCCACTGCTACTCTCTGGATTTTATCAACTTCACGTCCAGATGCTACCTGCCACCACTGGTGATTCTCTTTCTGCCCAAAAGTTCTGAGGAACATCTGAGCTATTCCTTGAAAACTGTAGGTGCTAACTATAGAATCATTTGTCATTATGCATCAAATAATTTAGCAACACCTTTCTCCGATGCTGCTGTTACCTGCCTCTTTCAGGAGTATGGCCGCCCCTTTGCTCTCTCATGGTTTATTTGTAGAAGAAGCTGACTTGGTTATGAATTCCTCCAAGGTTTATCAAGCTGCTCAGGACGATGTGTGCATATCCAATGCGATGACAACGGATACATAATTTATTTTCTAGAGTGAGTTATGAAAGTTAATCGATGAGAAGTGGAAGTCTTGTGAATTATCTATCGAAGAGCAGACTATGAAATGCTCTATATCTTCAAGGCTGGTTTGAGTTGAGATCTCAGAATGCACTATTTATTAGCCCGTGTGCAAGATAATGGGATTCTCAAGCGGATGGAGGCAGGCCTCGCTATTAAGACAGAGACAGTGAAAATAAAAATGAAATGTGTTTTGCTACAACAGCAAATCCTGCTCCCATGATTGCTAGGAAAAAAAATAAATAAATAAACTGGGATCAAAAGTCGGCTGAGAAAATCTCTCTCCATGAATAGAGTAGGAGGCTTAGAGGAGGCAGGAATGTAAGTAGGGGAGAAGTGGCTTTGCCAGGTCTGCTGAATTCATCTCACCGCTTTGAGATGGTTAAAGCACCACTTTGCCATGGGACAAAGCTGGTTGCCTGTTCTCCTCTGAGGCATCCTTGCTGGGGCCAGAGGAGGGACGCTAGCATCCCCATGACTGCATAAAAGCCCTGTGCAGAACGTAGCCCAGAAAAAGGATGCCAGGCTTCATTCAGAATCCAGGAACATGGGTCAAAGTCACCAATGACATTTAGGCGTTGGAACAAGGTAGGTCACTGTGAAAAGATAGGGTGATGGGTGGTTCATTCCTTCAATCTATGGGCATCAGGAGATTTGTAGGGGAAAAGAGAGCAAGAAAAACCAAGATGGTTCCATCTGCAAATGCCTCTGACACACCACCATTCTGCTTTCTGTCTATTAAGCTCAATCAGTGATGCTGATTCATTGGAAACTGCTTTCTTTAAATCAACTATTTAAAATATGTTTTGGAATAAAAACTGGGAGTATAAAGACAATAACTATGAATGTTTTTACCCACTGGGCTGATAGCAGCCAAAGGGATGTCTTCCTTCCTCCTCCACTCAGGGTGATTTCAAAGCAGTGTCTGTGCCTCAGAATCCAAATGCTTGTTCTCCCAAATACCGATGACAAGACATTGAGTACAGGGTTCCCTGTCCCTTCTCTGGTCATACCACTCTTAGGAGCAAGGTCATTCACTTGGACTCAAGGTGCTCCAAGGCAAGTCCCTGGATGTCTAAGCCAAAAAAGCTTTCTGCTGGTAAGAAATGGTCACGCATGTGGTTCCTCTCAGCATTCATGAGAAGAGATCAGAAACTGGAGGCTCCAGAGTTAGTCCCAATGTTCTTCTGCCTCGGCCCTGCTGGAGGTTCTCGCCGTGCTTTGATTACGAGCTTTGATTCAGATACTGCAGACAGGCTGTGCATCACCCTAAGTCCACTAAAGCTGACTCCAATCCCCGGCCTCCCTCACTCAAGAAGGCATTGCCGAACACACTTGAGATCTGCTGTGTTATAAGACAACCTTTAACTCTTCTCTGGCGTATTTTGTATGGGTATTATTTAAAAAGCAAAGCGTTCACGAAGTTCAGAATTTCAAGTGCCATCAACTTAGAGCTCTAGGAATAAACCAGAGTGTGACGTGTGGCCCTGTTTAAAACTTTCCAGTGGCTTCTCATCACAACTCAATGAAAGTCTAACCTCATGATCATGCTGCGTAGGACCCTGCCTCACCTGGCCCCTGCCTACCTCTCCGGCACCAGTTCCTACCACTCTATCCCTTCACTACAAGGCTCCACCATCCTGGCTTCCTCCGACCATCGTGCCATCATCGGTCCCCCTGGTAAGATGTTCCTGCTTGAACTCAGCTCTTTTCTTCAGTGTCACTGCTCAGAGAACTTTACCTGAATACTACCTTTGATGGACCCTCACACCCAGGACCCTGTGTGTCACGGAGCATCTCTCTCACTTCAATGTCTTCTTACGTCTCTCCACAAGGAGTACACATGTGCTTGCCTCTATCCTTGTCCATTAGGACCTAAATCCCATGAGAATAGGGGCCTTGACTGTGGTCAGTGCCATATCTTTCGTGCCTAAAACTGTACCTGGCATTGGCTCAATGTCCGATAGCTGCTGGATGAATAAAGGATTGGATGAACGCATCACACAATATCACCTATTACAATGTATCAATCAATGCATTGGAGCACCAGGGTTGAGACACACAACAATTCAGGGGACTTCTTGGACCTTGTTTCTTTATCTTTCAAACCAAAGGGACACTTTACATGTGCCATATTTACCCAAGTAAACACCCCTCCCACTGAAAGGAAATCTATTTTCTGGCCTTGACCTCATTTCGCCTCCGGCAGATTGCCTTTGGCTGTCAGCAGCTAGCAGCCTGAGCGGAGCAGGTGGAGGGAGGTGTATATGACCCTGAAGGTTGAAAGGAAAAGACATTACCATCCAACAGATTGGCAAAAATTTAAAAGATTGATGATGTCCAGTTTTGGCATGGATGTAAAGAAACTGTCCCTTCATACCTTCTTTGAAGGAGTACGAATTGGCAAAACCACTTTCTGGAGGGCGTTTGGAAATATCTATCAGAAAGTAAAGTGTGCATAGCCGGGGAACCAGCAAACCCCCTTCTAGGACTCTCCCCTCAACAGATCTCAGGCATCTTCACACACACAGCTCGGAAAGCCACTGTTGCAGCAGCCCTGCTATAAGAGGTAAAGAAAACCAGACACTCCCTAAATGCGTATAAAAGAGATGAGGACCAAGTGAAGTCTGGTATGAGCATATATGGAATTTTGGGCAGTCTGTCAGGAACAGGGGAGCACACCTATATGTACTGACATAGAAGACAGTCAAAACATGTTGTTAGATGAATACATGCAAGTTGCAGAACGATGTGCATGACGAGATCCCATTTATCTAAAACATGTGCACTGTGTCCACGCACACATGCCCACGCATGTAATTACATCAAATAGGTATGGGAGGATTGCAGACTAACACTCGGACTTGTTGGCATGCAATGTGCTTTGCAGGGGGTAGGTAGGAGTGGAAAGAGGAGGTGATAAGCATGTTTTACTCTGCTTTCTCACTTATTTCTTGAAAGTATTTTAGGGAAAACAGCCATGACATTACAATTTTGAAAATGAAATAAAGAGGGGTAAGAGGTCTTGAAAGAATCCTAGCTGGGACCAGAGGTGGGATTTGTGTCTCTTTCAGAAGCTCCAAGCTGTAGAAGATGGAGAGTAAAAACAGGAACAGCCCAGCCAGAGTGCTGGGATGGCTCAGTTGGTTGAGCATCATCCTGTGCACCCAAAGGTTCCAAGTTCGATTCTTGGTCAGGGCATATACCTGGGTTGCAGGTTCAGTCCCTGGTGAGGGCACATATGGAAAGCAACTGATGGAACTGATGTTTCTCTCTCACATTCATAATGTTTCTCTCTCTCTTCTCAGCATGTCCTCAGGTAAGGATTTTAAAAGAAAAGATGGAGCAGACAGTCAACTGACTTGGATTCAGATCCCAGGCTTCCTCATTCACCAGTTCTGTGAACTCGATCAAGTGACCTAACTTGTGTGATGCTCAGTTTTTTCATCTCTAAAGCTGGGATAATCACCCTACCGGCCTGTGAGAATTTAGTGAAGATTAACTGAGATAATGCCTGTTAAATGCTTGGCACACCCCTGGGCACGGAGCAAGTGTAAATATTAACTATTAATTGTATTACATTATTCAACAGGTTTCAGCTTTCATATCTGCTTAAAATGAGGGAAAGGGGAAGGAGCAAAAAGACGGCAGCATAGCAACATGACTGATTCAATCTTCCAGAGGAGTGCTGTCCCTCAGAACTTCAGGCAACGAAACCAATGTTCTATATTGTCCGCTATAATAAAGACAAACCACATGTGGCTACTGAGCACTGGAAATGTCAACAGTGTGACTTTAAATTTAAACAGGTACATGTGGCCAGTGGCTCCCCTATGGTATAGCACGCTTCGAGAGAACATCATTTCCCCAGGTAAAAAATATCCCCAATTCTGTCCCGATAACCAGCAGTATCAAAGATTGGCACAAGGAGGTCCTAGTACTTAAAATGCTATGAAATCCTAAACATGTCTGGATTATAAAAGATTTTAGGAAGCAGTTCCCTGTTCAAGCCTCATGTTGTTTTCTGACCACTTGGAGGAGAGTCTCAGCTGGTGCTGTTAACTGCCTTGAGCATCATCTTTAGAACCTTCGTACCTCCCCATCCTCCTGAGAGAGAGCAGGCCTGAGCCACAGCAAACTCAAGGAATGGAGAGCCTGACAAGATTTATTTGTTCTCCATGCATTTTCTTTTAGTGAGACAAACTATAAATGTGCTCATTTATTTATTAAATTTTTTTCTGTATTGATTTTTAGAGAGAGATAAAGGGAAAGAGAGAGAGAGATAGAAACACCGATGAGAAAGAACATTGATTGGCTGCCTCCTGCATGCCCCCCGCTGGAGATCAGGCCCACAACCTGGGCATGCGCCCTGACATGGAATCGAACTGGTGACCTCTTGGTGCCTGGGTTAACGCTCAACCACTGAGTCACACCAGCCGAGCTAAATGCACTCATTTAAAGTGTGCAATCCGTGTTGTCTAATATAGCCACAGAGTTTTGCGATGATCACTACTATCGAATTCCAGAATATTTTCATCACCCAAAAAAGAGAGCCCACACACATGAACAGCCACTCCTCACTCCTCCTCCCCCAGCCCCTGGCAACCACTGATCTGCATCTGTCTCTATAGATCGGCTCATTCTAGACATCTCGCATCAATTAAATCATGGAATATATGGTCTTTTGTATCTGGCTGCTCTTATTTAGCATAATATTTTCAAAGTTCATTCATGTCATAACATGTATTAGTACTCTGTCTTATTGTATGGCTGAATAATTCCTCAGTGTATGATATACGACATTTTGTTCATCCATTCATTAGCGGATGGGCATTTAGGTTGTTTCTGTTATTTGGCTGTTACGAATAACACTGCTATGAACATTTGTGCATAAGTTTTGGTGTGGGTATGTGTTATTTTCAATTCACTGGGATATGTACTCAGAGAGGAATTGCTAGGTTGTATGGTAAACTCTACAGGTAATTTTTTGAGGAACTACTAAATTATTTTCCAAAGTAGCTGCAGAATTTCACATTCCCATCAGCAATGTATGCCGGTTCCAATTTCTCCACCTGTTATTGTCTTTTTATTATAGCCATTCTAGTTGGTGCAATCAATGTATTTTTAGTCGATACCATTTATTTATATCTTGTAATGATAAATGTTCAGTTGAAGTAGAGATGAAAGGTTTCCCTTCGTGAATTAATTTATATTAGTTATATACATGGAATCAAATTAAATACAAGTATGTTTAAATAAAAATATATAGTATAAGCCTGCTGCTCCAAAGCATTTGAATGTCTGAAATTTAGGAAACGATGGTCGCAGCCATGTTTTGGGGTGCCATTCTGGGGTCCACCCATTGAACGGAAGTCTGAGGTCATATGCAAAAATGGTGTGTGTGTAACATGTTTTTGTCCATGTTTGAAAAATTCCGCTTTGTTCTAACCTTTTCCTCTACGCACATAAGCGAGGAACAGAGAAGCCAGGAGACTTGCTCGCTGATACAGAGGTCTAGGGGCAACTCTAGAATTAGATGCCGTCTTGAAAACTCCTACACCGATGTCCTGCCAGAACTGCATGGAAAACTGAGAAGTATTGTTTAGCCCGTTTGTACAGATGAGGCCACTCTCATGCCCTTCTTGGAGAATGGCCACACGTCCGGCTTTCTTAATCATTCTGTTCCCACCTCTGTCCTCTTTGGAATCTGGAAGAACAGGGCTGACCAAACAGCAGAGAGGGGGAGCCTGAAGCAAAACGTTGGTGGCAGGTGGATTCCCGTGAGTTCCACTGTTTCCCAGCTGATGCGCACTTGTGAAAGGGAAGAGCTGAATATCCCAGAATGGCACATCTGTACACCCAGGGTGGGTGATGTGCATCCGAGAACACGATGAGCACACTTCCGACCCCTCTTACTTGGCTATCTGGTCCAGAGTGGGGGACAAGGCCAGTCCTTTTGCCCTGTCTGGGGACACGTGCAGAGTCAGGTTCCACTGTATGCCTTGTCCGGTTGACCTCTGAAGGGCTAGAAGACCTTCTCCACCCAGAAGCCACAGAGCCATGGCTATTTCTGGAGCAGAGATTCTTCAGTACGTTTCTGCCATGAGGTTGTTCACAATTAACTAGAATTTAGAAACCCTTCCCTTGTAAGACCATATGCTCACAGTTGGACATCTCCTTTGAGGGGAAATTCCCAGCCACCCCAATTAAGGACCCACGCCCACAAATCACACTGCAGGAGCCCCTGTTTCTTTCTCATCTCCGGAGAGCGGGCTCAAAGTCACTGGTGAGGGTTACGAAGGGCTTTTCCTGGGGTTGGAAACTCCTGGGCAGCGGATCAGAAAAGACAGCTGCTGACAGCTGAAAATTCTCTGCCTGGACCTCAAGATCGAGTGACAGAATGTGCGTTTCCATGGCACTCCCAGGAACAGGTGGCTCCCAAACCCTGGAAAAGCACATTCCCCTGCGCCACGGCGAAGCAGCTGCTCTCACGGACATGTGTATTTCAGGCACGGACGAGTGAGGTATCAGGTGTCTCCAAGACAAACCCAGGAGCTCAGAAAACCGGAGGAGTGATCCATGGAGGAAGGCTCTGTGGGACAGAGCCTGTGGGATGACACGGTGGGACGTTAGCTCAGTGACAGAGCAGTGTGGTCACTCTCGACATCCTACATTATTTTCTTCCTAGCCCTTCCTGTAGCCGCGATCAATGACTTCACGGGTTGCGGTAGTTGGTCCGTTCTTTGTTTTGACTCTTTGCCCCACAGGATCATCAACCCACTGAGGAAAGGATCACATGTGACTCTTTGCTAATGTCTAGCATCGTGTCTTGCACGTAGCAGGTGCTCAATAAAAGTCTGAAGAATTATCGAAGGAACAAATGAACCAGGCACGCCTAGTGATCTTGGCTGCTGCTCTTGGACATGCAAACATTTCCTTCTATTTTACGCATGAGTCAGCTGAGGCTCAGAGAGGTCATCTATTCGCGATCAAATCGAACAGGTTGCCAGGCTGGTTCTGGACCCCAGGCCTGTCTGAATCCAAACTCCTAAATTGTTCCTGCTGTCTCAAATTATAAAAGTGAGACGTCTAGCCCTCAGGGGTCTTCCCTACTGTTCAAATTTAAAAAAAAATAAAGGAAAATCCGCCAGCCCTAAGAAAGAACTGTCCAGTGCTGGAAAACCCAGTCCACGAGCACATGGCTCACCAGATGTTGCTCACAGACTCGGTACAGTGAGACTGAATAAAGCACCCAGGACGGGTCCCCAGTGCTCCAGCAGGTCTGCGCGCAGCCCTTGGATGCATTTTTGGGTCATTAACAATTAAACACACATGCTGCACTGCCCCGAAGCAGCACAGCTACCCGGCTCTCAGAGTCAGACGCAGTTCTCCAAGTCCACCCCCTCTGCTCTCTTCCCACAATGACGGAGATTTTCTGTCCCCCCAGCCCTGGACACTGGCCCCCTTTAGGGAAGACGGCTGTAGTCAACGAAGAACAAAGGAATGGCAGCATGAAGAGTATGCATTTATTAGCCAACCGTGAATCTCCTCCTGAGTACACACTAATTGCCCTCCCTGTTTCCCATCTTGTCCCATGAAAGACCATTTGTGCACCCTCCATGGAGCTTCCAGAGGAATCTTTTAAAGGTCAGATCAGAGGGTGGTGCTGCCTGATGGGAAACTCTCAACTCTCCAGCCGTTTTCTTATCTGTCTTAGACCAAAATCTAAACTCCCGGCAATGTCCTAAAAGGCTGAATATGATCTGATCGCTGCCCACGTGTCTGATTTTAACTCCTGCCCCCTCCTCCCTCACACACTCTGTCCGAGTCATACTGCCATCCTTGTTAGTCCCCAAAGGGGCCCGACTCATTCTGCCTTAGGACTTCCGCATGTCCCCTTTTCGTGAACTCCCTTCAGCACACAGTTGACCCCTACTTGTCGAGTAATCTGAGCTCAAAGTCCACAGGTCCCTTCCTTCCACTACCCAAAATAACTCTCTCACTTGGTCACTATCATCTAACTTGTTTTAAATTCTTCATAGCACTCAACGCCATTGAATGTTCTGCGTATTGCCTGTATTTCCCTATTAAATCTAAGTGATCTCATTCACCCCTGCAGCCCTGCTGTCTACCATATACTGGGAAGTCAATAAATATTTGATAAATTAATGAACACATATGGAAATCAAGCGATGGCCGCCTGAATTTCCCCCTCCCTGGCCTCTGAAATGCACATGCCATCTCATCAGCCTCATTTTGATTTTGAGGTTCAGTTTGAAAGGAAAGAACATTAGCTGGGAAGCTACTGATTGAGAAAAGGTCTTTTTAGTTTTCTGTGCACATCCTGACCTGGGCTGGCTGGCTCACCTCATCCTAATGCAGTGGGCAAGCCCCGTCCGTGACTTCTTTCTCCAATCCCTAAAGGGAAACGTGTTATCCTTTTCGGACTTAAGGGAATTAAGAGAAGGATTTCGTTTTTAAGAGAAAAAGCGAAGTCATTTAAATTGAAAACCGATCGTGCCCCTTAGACATGTGTTTAGTTTGCAAGAGAAAGACTCAAGGCAGGAGCGATGAAGGCAGGTAAGGGGAGTCAGCTCTGTCCCCGGCCTCCGCTCCTGAGAGACAGCTGCTCACGAGACATCTCGTTCTCTTGAGCTGCCTGGCTTTGTAACCCAAGTCGGAGTCCTCAAAGGAGCATGAACTCTGGCTAGGTCTCTGAGATATAGTTCTGTGTTCCACAGATTATAAGGGCACTCACCGAATTTTCCTTTTCTCAAAGGGAAGTACAAGTTTCAGCACCTCCGCTTCATAAACCTAGGAGATAAGCTGCGGGCAGAAGCCGCCCCCGGGTAGGTTGGAGTCAGCCCACCGCTGCCTCTTTCCTGCGTGATTCTCTCATCCCTGGAGTTCTTTGGTGGACTCCTCTCCTCTGTCCCAACCTTCCTCTCCCCATCTGGCTTAAATACTATCATTTTCAGACGATTTATTTACCTAGGATCTTAGCAACTACCTTGTCATGGCTAATCAAAGGGGACAGAACGTAGAGTATGTGTGTGTCTAAAGACATCATGCTAGTGTTTACGTAATAAAAAGGATGTTCATAAGTTTTACAAAGATCATTGATTCTATTCTTAAAAGCTTTTTATTGGAAAAAAATTGGCAGCGAGTGATAAAAATGTTATGTACAGGATAAGATCTTGTATGAGGACTTTTTTTTTTTTTTTGGTGGAAGAAAATATATCTGTAGTAAAAGGACCAGTGGTACATACTGTGGATTGAAGTGGTTATTTTAGGTGGTAGATTATGATGTCTGTGTGTGTGTGTGTGTGTGCGCGCGCGTGCGCTTCTTCTGATTGTTACAACCAATTTAGCATTCATCCTGAATTAATTTTATAATTAGGAAAATAGGCAACACCCATTTTTAATGAATTTCTGTTGGAAAGGAGCCCGAGAAGGATGCCGTAAGCTTAAACTAAAGACCAAACACGTTGGCTGCTCGCTGCGACCGGCTCCGAGGTGGGCCACCCTTCCTGCAGGCGGCAGCTCCCTGTGCCAAGTGCTGGCAGGATGGACATCAGCCACAGGCAGGCCCACGGGAGGCCCCAGTAAAGCCTGTGAGACACATCCCTTGAGAAAGCCTCTGCCTCCCGTCAACCCTCGCCCAGTCCTCTTTCCCCAGGGCTGGTTAAAAACGTCCCAAATCGACTCCACGTCCATGCGCGTCTGGCACAGAGTTCACTGATTCAACGGTTGAGAGATGCCCCGGGCTGGGCCCATCAGATCCTTCCTGGGAACCCGGAGCTTGAATGGAGATGCACAGAGGCTGGTGGTCCTCTTAGCGGGGCTACTTTGGTGCCAACCTTGGTACGGTTGAGACTTTGAGCCAGATAGTTCTGGACAATGCTGAATGATTCTGGTTGTCCTGTGCCTTGTAGGGTGCCAGGGGCAACACCCTTCCTGTTGTGACAACTAAAAGTGTCTCTAGATATGGCCAAAATGCCCCTAGAGGGAAGAATCACCCCATCAATTCTGCCTGCCAAGGTCTCTAGGCCTACCTACCTCCTGAACTTCCCTTGGCTTGATTTTTCTCCCCTCTTTCGAATCTAAGAGTTTCTATGCATGCAATTATTTATGCATTAACACTCAGACACACACACAAAAGTAAAAGCATCAACAACTCCCCTAGCTTATTTTTGTTAAGCTAGCCAGGATTGGGTTCTGTTCCTTCAACCAAAGGGACCTTAGCAAAAATACCCATATTCAAGAATCATCTTTTTTTTTGTTTATTTTTTTTATTTTTATTTCTGAGAAAGAGAGAAAGGAGAGGAGAGGGGGAGAGAGATACATCGATGTGGGAGCAAAACATCGATTGGCTGCCTCCTGCACATCCCCTACTGGGGATCGAGCCCACCACCCAGGCATGTGCCCTGATCGGGAACCGAACCAGCGACCTTTGGGTGCATGGGACGATGCCCAACCCACTGAGCCACAGCGGCCAGGGCCTTTCTTGGTTTTTTCACTTCACCACCATCAGGGCCCTCAGCATCAGGTGCCCCTGCTCAGCTTTTTCTTGACATTCTATTAACCCACAGTCAGCCAAGCAATCCTCAATCCAACTGATTTCCGATGTCTGAGCAGAGCTGAACACAAGGCGTGAGTGAGTGAAGCAGACACGGCTGGGCCATACGGCGCACAGGAACATACCCAACATGTCAGCAACAAGGCCCCGGACGAGTAACCCGGGATGGCAGAGGAACACTCGCCTGACGGGGTGGGGAGGGGCTTGGTTGACTTAGGGACTGGGCAGTTCGAACCAGTGCCAGCACGTGAGGGAATTGGGAGGCCAGGAAGCAGAGACAGCGTGAACACAAACCCCACCCATCCCCGGAGGAAACGATCAACTATTCCTTATCGAGACCCTGACTCTGTGGAATTCAATACGAAAGAAAAGACACATGCAGACAGCATCGCACCCTCACACACCACACCGTCTGGACAGATAAGACTCCCACAGGCTCAGCATCACCCACAGCAGTGGAAGGCTTTGTATCCATCCCAGGAACACCCCGTCACCGTGGAGCAAACGGGAGCGCTGGTCTCTGACAACATAGACAGGGACAGGACGCGGCAGCTGATGACTGGCGTTCTGTGTGATGGGCGAATGTGTCAACATCTGCTCGGCCCCACACAGATCGTAGGCCCTCCAGCAGGCGGGACTAAGTCCCTCGGCGAAGTCACAATGGGAATCACCTGCCAGAACGCCAGGTGTGAAGCAAGCCCTAGAGATCATTAGAGTCCATGAGCTCCCACCGAAATTCTGGAAAAGGCTTCCAGCAAACACAGGGCCGCCCGCAGTCTCTGGAAGGCCCGAGGAGCCCGCCTTATTAAGACAGTCATTGGGCAGTCCATATCAACTTGGTATTTTCCGTCCAAACCTCGCAGACGGCAGGCACCTCGGTGCCCACTGCTCCCACCAGAACAAATGCAGAGCTGTCGCAGGGAGAAATAACATGCCGCCACGGTAACAGCAGAAGACATCGCTCGCAAGCTGTCCACGGCCCCTGGAGTAACTGACATGTTTGACAGAGAGTGTGTGTGGGTAACGCTGCTTGATTTGTGTTTAAAGAGAAAACAGAAAGTGTATTTCCAGGAGGTTTAGACACTGATAACCAAAAGGAAGCTCGTGTGAACAAAGCCACAAGGACCATGTCCCAGCAGAGTCCCCCTGGCCCTTTGTCACCGCCCCTCCTCCCGTTTTGATCTGCTCCCCAGGAGCCAGGCTCCACCACGGGGACAAGAGCTCCTGGCAGAGAACTGCGAGGCAGAAAGCTCATCTGAAATGACAGTGGCACGCAACCGTGTTAGCCTTCTGCTCAGAAGAGCTTGTGTGGGTGACAGATAAGGCTGTTCCCCCGCAGAGGATGGGGAGGTGTCACCAGAGCCACGCAGAACCCCACGGTCTTTGCAAGTCCAGCTGTGGTGCCCGCCTGCCTGGGCGGGAGCCCCTCTGCCGTGCTTAGCCTCGAGAGCCACGGCAGGTGTTTCACTTTGTGGGGCTTTGGCTTCCTTCTGCAATAAGTCTGCCTAGAGCGGTTTGGAGTAGTAGAATGTTCTATGGGAAGTACCCGGTGGCGAGACCAGCAGCAGTAGTAGCAATAGAAATAATAACAATACATTCTTATCACATAATTGAATAATTATAATATATAATCATATGATATGATTATTATAGAACTATTATTACATAGTGTTATATTATCATAATATTATATAAAAACATTATCGTTATACAAAAACAATAAAAATGTATTATATAATATATAATGATTAGAACATTATATATAATGTAGCAATTATTATATATAATGTCAGATTTAACTGTTGTATAATGATACATGATATTATATATAATTATTATGTTTCATTTTAAGTATCATTATATAATCTATAATGCATCATTATATCATTATATATGATTATTTTAATATATAATATGTATGCTTTTATATAGTGCATATTATTACACACACATAATATATAATGTTATAATAATTATGCAATTCTTATTACATCATTATTTCTAGCTTTTATTTAGCCCTTACTATATACCAAGTGCCAAGGTAAGTGCCTTACAAGTATTAAATCATCCTCAAATCAACTGTGATATGGTCCCGTCCAGTGGAGGAGGATTCGGCAGCATGGATTTAGGTATTATACTTTAATGTGCCCATTGTACAGCCTAGGGCCCTGCAGCACAGAGTGGTCCAGGAACCTCCCCCGGGAAGCAAAGCTGAGACTCTCACCGGCAGTCTCCATCAAGAACTCAGATTCTTAGGAGATATGCAATATTGGCTCCCATAAGTAGCAAACATTCAATCTTCCTTCTATTATTTATTGGGTTTTAATGTTGACTGTGTTGGTGTTGCAGTGTGCTTGGAAATAAACTCGCTACTATGTTTATTGAGTCTTTTCCATGTGTCAGGCACTGTGCTAGGGACTTTACATGCTTTGGTTCCTTTGCCTACCAGCTAACAAGGTGAATGCTGCCCAGAGAGGGCAAGAACCGTGCCCAAGGTCACAGAGCTGTGAGTGGTGCCCAAGGTCACACACTAGTCGGCTCCAGAGCCCACACCCTTATACCATTCTGTTTACCTGTTTTCTCCTCTCTAAAAGATAACGCTTCAGTTAGAAACTGGAGGTGAAATGCCTTACACACAGCCTGGTACATAGTAAATGTCTGAAAACAAGCAGCTGTTCTTGTTTTTATTATAACTAAATGCGAAAAGCCCAATAGGCATTTTCTTCCAAGAAAATGATGGAAGTATGAATTTAAGAGACTGTCTGTTCAGAGGGCAGATCCTCGGTCCCTTTCAAACCTCAACAAAGCCCCTGCATCGTTCGTCAACCCCAGTTCCCAAATCCACCTGCTCATCGGAAACCCGGGATTGCCAGGGAAGCATGCAGTGCAATGGGCCTTGCTCCCTGCAATTCGGATGTAGATGATCTGGGGTTCAGGGTGGACACCTGCACTGCTAATACATTTGCCTGAATTGTGCTCAGTAGCAAGACTGGTAAACACCTTGATGCAGCAGGTGCTTGAAGCAACTCGGATCGCTGTGTGTGTCCCCAAAGGCTCCCCGTAATCGGTCCAGTGCCAGTCGGCAGTCTTGTGCTCACACAGCTTCCCTGTCACCGAGCACTGACAGATGGAAGCTATTCTTATTATTTAACATTCATAAAGCTCCCACAGTGTCCCAGGAGCTGCATGGTTCAGGGGTGTGGGTGGTCCCCAAAAGTCTGTTCCCAGACGGCTGTGGCCACATGGAGGGAAGGGGATGGGCGTCTCTCTCCATCGTCAAAGCCCACCCTCCCCTTCCTCCCATCCAGTTCTAGTTCCCGCCCCAGACATCCCGATGGAGCATGCGGATAGACTTGGGCAAGGATTCAACATGATTGACACCTGTACATCCTCCTTCATCCTTGTCTAGCATCCTCGGCTCCCCAGACCATTGACTTAGGGAGTGGGAGGCAAGGGCATGTGCTGAGGACGTCAACTCCCATGCTTCCCTCTTCCACCGCATTCCCTGACTGCACGCCATTCTGTCCAGCTGCACTGAACATATGTAGCCAGTGGTCATCAGGACTCTCCATCGCGTGCGGGCACAGAGAGCTGCCAATGTGCCCGTCCACCCCCAAACCTGCAGCATCTTCATATGGAAAAGAGAGTGAAGACCCCAGAGCATCACGACAAACCATGACAACGTGGGACACCTGCTGTGGAGATCCCACAAAGTGCAGGTGCTGCTCTGGTGGCTTCACAGACAGCATCTCATCCAGTCCCTTTTGGGAGTGAGTGCGACCATCCCTGCCGTCAAGATGATGCAGTGGGGACAGTCATGCCCAATGGAAGCTCAGAGAGGTGACACCTCTGTCACACAGGGGCCGAGATGCGGACTCAGCTGGGCCTGGCACTGTGGCCCGCTGCCTGCGTAACGTCCTGGCGGTGCTGCGAAGGCCTTGCGTGAGCCGGGTTTGAGCGCTGATTCCTGACGTAGACTCTGAGAGGCAGAACAGATGGGCTGTCACCCCCATTTCATAGACAAGGAAGCAGAGGCTCAGAGAGGTCAAGCAGCTCTCTCAGAACCACCGAGCGGGGGTCACGGCCAGACTCAGGTTGCCCTGGTCTAAACCCTGTGCACACAGTTCTCTGGTCTAATTCCTTAACCGTGCTGCCTCGCGAAGTAAGAAGAAACAGCTCTTCGGAGAGTATTTTCCGAGAACACTGTGGAACGGACACGCTGACTGCCTCTCCGTCCCAGGCCCTCTCCACCTCCCAGAGCCAGTGAGCATTAGCGAGGAGAACAGGCCAGGCGAGAGCTGAGAGAGGACACCTTTGCCCACAGCAGTGAGGTCCTAGACTCTGCCACCTCCCTCTGAACCAGAGGCAGGGCGGGCAGGGTGGGGCAGGGAGGGGCAGGGCTGGCCTCTGCTGCAAAGACAGGTCTCACTGTGATCGCCTCTTCCCAAAACAACACAAAGAAAAGGACACCCTTTGTCCCTTGGAAAATGCCAGAAGCCCTGTCGTTTGGGAAGGATGGAGAACCTGTCTACGGGAGGCCGTCTCCCTGGGATTGTAGCAAAACCTGACTCGGTTAAGTCCTCACAGTGGGCGGCTTGAGTGGGGCTGAGGCCCTATACGGTTCCAAGTGGCCTGGTCATCCAACCCCCTGAGGACGCCACTGGTCTTAGTCACCTCAGTGTCTCAGAGCGTAGACGAGAACCCAGCACGGAACCCGTGATCAATAAATAATTACTTTTTCCGAATGAATTAATTTGATAATTCCTCTGCCTCCTGCATTTGCAGGCCTGCAGATTGCCAGTTAGAATCCGGGCATTGCAGGAACTCACGGCCCCGCTGCCCAGAGGAAAGACCTTTGGAGGACTGAGTGCGATGTTTCTGGACACCTCTTAGGTTCAGAAGTTAATCGAGGGGCCATGCTGGCTGCCGACATGTTGGTGGGGTGCACGTGTGATAAGTCTGTCTTTAGACAGAAAAGGAACAGGCATAGGGCTGAGTATCTCCATAATAAACCAACTGGGCAAAGCACTTACCCAGAACAACCTTTAAAAGACAGGAAGGGGGCTCTGCTTCACCACCAGAGGCTCGGACTGCGGAACAGCAAAGCAGCGAACGGGTGTGAACCCCACAAGTCGCTCTAGCCCAGCTCGGCCCGTGCCAACATATTATGAAAAGCATCCTTGTGGACATAGCACGCCATTAAAATGATCGGAATGGCAGATGGCTGCTGCAGAAACACCCTTTTTATGGGACGGATATCCACCAATATCCCTTTTAATTGTTTAATGAAAAGAAACGCATTTCTATAAAACAGGACAGACGTCCTTTGTTTATATATGTATTCACGTAGGTGTTGCTACCAGAAGACGTGATGTGGACACAGGCGCCGAAGAACCCATCCTTGCCCCAGTTACTGGATGTCCTTCTCAGAATGTCTTTACTTCCCGAGACCATGGTGTTCTCACCCGTAAAAGAGCGAAAAACGTCCCACACCTCCCCTGGTGGAAACACTGGTGTAATTAATTCGGGTGGGACGACGCCGAGTAAAATTACCATGTCTGTCTCGGATCCACCTCACCGTGGAGAGAGACGTAAGGTGCACCCCATGACGGTCAACTGCCTGGTGAATACGACCACACTGGTGAAAAGCAATCAGGGGAAGTAAGATCAGCAAGCCACCCCTTTCTTCCACGAGCGGGGTGTGTGCAGGATTGGGGGGGACCTCGTTTTTACCTGTGCAACACCCTTTTTCTTCCACTCACAGCCCATAAAGCTAGGTAGGGCCGACCTCACCCTCCAGCTCTATCGTGGGCAGTCAGAGTCAAGGTGATCAGTGTGGGGGTGGGCATGGCCGGCGAGGGGAGCCAAGGAGACTGCTATCTGGAGTTTTGCAGAAACAGCTGGGAAAGGGCCTTTCTACGACGGGTTGGGATGTAGGCCTGGAATGGCAGGGACCGGGACCTTCTTTGCCCCAGTGGGACATGGCGTGCTTGTGAAGGGAGATCAAGCAGGGATAGCCGCTGCAGGGTTGGGTTGCTGGAGCTTCAGAATTCAACTGTGCCTGAAACCTGACATTTTCCTTTCCCCTTCTAAGCAACGTGAGTTAGATTTTGTTGCTTGCAGAAAAAAGAGTCCTAAAGAAACACCTATTCATTCTCTCTCTCTCTCTCTCTTTCTCTCTCTCTCTCTCTCTCTCTCTCTCTCTCTCTCTCTCTCTCTCTCTCCAGAACACATAATACAGAATAAATATCCTACATATGTGCCAGACCTTTGCTATATATCAGGATATGAGACACATGTTAGCACTGAACTTGTGTGTCTTACATTCATCACCCTCTCCTAGTTCACAGCCTAGCATATAGTAGGTGCTTAATAAATAATTGCCGACCGCAGAGATGAATCCCATTTAAAGCTCACAGCCACTTTGCAAGACAGGTATTCCCGCTTCCATTTTGTCGCTGTGAAAACAGCCTTGGAGAGGTTAATTGACAAGCCCAAGGCCACACGCTTAGTACATGCCAGAGCCAATATATCAACCTGGACCTGTTTGACTCCAAATTCTCTTTGGAGAATTTGCCACCTCCCTGACTCTTTAATTTAGTCTGCTGTTGACACGGTCTCTTTGGCAGTACAGAAAAGTCACTTAGTGACTAAGAAGGAGCTGCCTCCAGGTAAACCACACCAGCGTTTGCAGCCGGCGAACATTCTGATTCATTTCCCAATCAGCAGGCATTCAGAACACGTAGATAACACTGCAGGGCAGCGATGTCAAAATCTGGAAATGCCGCCACCAGCCACAGAGCAAAACAAGTTTCTTTCTTTTACGTTTGCCCAGCAATGGATCCAAATGACCAGCAAGTTCCCTGGATGTTTCCCTCTCGTTCTGTGGGGGCGGTTCCTCTGGGTCCGTGGTTGAAAGCAGCACTTGGCTAATTCCCGGCATAGCTACTACATATGTGTAGCAGGTCTCTCGGAACAGGCATCACCAAATTCAACGGTGTGAGTTCTGCTTCGAAATCCAGATGGCAGGGTTAGTTTATGCATTGCTTTCCGCATCGGAGAGGCAGTCACCAGCACTGCTCTGCCACCGCCTAGCTCTGTGGAGCGAAAGGTAATCCTCCTTCAGGGAGCTTGCTGTCTCAGAGAGAAAGGATGGCAAAGGGTGCCCAGGACTCAAATCTAGCGATTTCCACATTCACCTGCTGGATCCCAGAACGGTACTATGGAGTCCGTTTCTGTGTGGACCACACAGAGATTCAGGGCGTTGGTGTTCCCTTTCTGAGACTCCTTCCAGCCCCCTTTGCCCTCTATCTTTTGATTTTTGAGACCTACGTTTAAACAGTGTCAGCCCCCACAGTGCCGATGGGTTGGGAATAGACCGAAGGTCTATCTGCAGATGCAGACCCAACACCATGAATTCACTGCGTTCTCTGCTCTGCTGGGAGGGCTTTCTCCTCTGCTCGCCTAGGGAATGTCTGACGCTCTCAAATGCCACCTTTCCCTTTGCGCCACCCTCCCCACCCTAAGAGACACCCACCTACCGCCTGTCCCTTGCTCTCATGTGCGCCCCTGCGGACATACCTCGTCAACGGGTCGGTGATGGAGAGGGAAGGCTCTGGTCCCACAGAACCGGCCCAAACCTCAGCTCTGTCACTGACATTCCTTGTGACCTTGCACAAGTCACTTTCCTCTAAGTATTCGTGTCTCCATATGCAAAAGGGGCATCATAACATAGGACTGTGATTCCTGATCTGAGACCCTGGGGTTGTATTCTGAAATTCAGATTTAAAAAAAATTTTATTTTTCCGAAAGGTATCTCCAGTGAAAACCCTGATTATGTAACACCCTTAGCAGGGTCTGGGACAACACCTTGAAGTCAAGCACATTGATACTCCTGCAACAGAATATAGGAACAGGCACACTACCAGGGATGAAAAACGCCTGTAAATAGCACACATCATTCCAGGTCAAGTTTTCTTCCCAAATGAGTGTTTGGGCCACCCTCTCCCCCAAAGCCCCCGATTTTCAGAGCTTTGAAAATCAAAATTATAGGTAAGGGATGGTGAACCAATAGTACCCAACTTTAGTTGTTGTGAGAATAATTGAGAGAATATAGTAAGTCGTTAGCACAGTGCCTGGCACGTAGCAAGTATTCAGTCATGACTGTTACCTATGATTCTTGCCTGCTGTTTTCGTTTGTTTGTTTGTTTTTAAATCCTCACTGAAGGATATGTTTTTATTGAGAGAGAGAGAGAGAGAGAGAGAGAGAGAGAGACATCGACGTGGGAAAGAAACATCGATCCGTTTGCCTCCCATATGCACCCTGACCAGGATACAAACCTACAACCCTTTGATGCACGGGGCAATGCTCCAACCAAGCCACCCGGCCAGGGATTTCCTGCCGCTTTCATTATATTATTACAGCTTTGTGTTTATCTAGTGTTCTCTTCCACTAGGCTATGGACCCACAGGTCAGAGACGTGGCTGTCACTTTTGCGTCCCAGAGCCTACAACAGTGCCGACGACATTCTGTGTGCAGCGCACTAAAAGCTAAATGAACAAATGCGTGGTCAGGCGGATGGATGTGTCTCTGTTCACACTGCCCTCCCTCTAGGACTATGTCTCCTGACTCAGCATTATAATACCTGCATGAGATGGGAATTATTGGACCCAGTAGGAAGAATAGTCTAGCCATGTATGGCCAAAGGGCTTGGACAGATATCAAGAGTGAGGTGTGCAACTCTGAGCTGGCACCCCAGAGCCAACAGTGCATGGGACCCAGACACGGACCCGACGAATCAGGGACAAGGCCATGTTCCGATCATGTCATTCGGCATTATGCAGCCATGGGCCATGGCTTGGGTGAGTCCTCTTGGTAGCTTCTGGAAAGACTGCCTTTGACACCTGACTTGTCAGACCCTCCTTTGTTCTCGGGTCAGACCACTCACTGATCATTCAGGGCACCACTGGAAATTTAGACGTAAATAAAGAGGTTCGATAAGAACATACATAGGTTTAGGTTCTTCTTATCCAAAGATGCCAAGACTACACCAAGGGAAAAGGAGCAATGTTTAGACAATGCACTTGGTAAACTTGCCCCTTTTCTCTTCTCTTCTGCTTATGAGTATCCACGAAAAAGTGCCAACTAGTTTAGCTCAATCACCATAGGCGTTCTTGAATTCTTTACATGGCTACAAGGAAAAACTATCCACCTTGCTACCTATTCAACAAGTTTAGGCACTAGATGATGGGTTCAAGAGATCCACTGTGGCAAAGACTCTGGTTTTCCTAGGAGAGGGGGCCTGGGGTGAGGGGTTACTACTGACTCTACTCCTAGAACAAAAGAGCCTGGCAAGTGACGTCTTTAGCTCCATTCACTGTCTTTGCAGAATAAGGTGATGCTCTCCTGAAGCTTCTTACAATACCTGGTCTACTAATTATTTGTTCTCTAACTGAGAAGACAGAAACAGGGCCATGCCGGTCTAAACTATAAAAAGTGGCACTTGGAAGAACTATGAAAAGGAACTTCTCCTGCCATAGAACCATTGGCTCCTGAGGTTGGAAAGACTCTGATGTAACAACCCTGCCAAGAGGCCACCGCAGCGCTGTGTGCACATCTCTAGTCCTAGGGAACTTGCTACCAATGATGGAGCACATGGTCTATTTTGGATCATTTCAATGTCTTGCTGATGACATTATTAAGTGTGGGTGGCTCCTTGATGATAGGAAAGCCCTCGCATCCTGAAAAGTTGGGAAGAAATCTACAAGGTCAAGGAATTGGTAGGCCAGCGGATACAGTCTGCTGGAATGCAGGGCAGCTCCTACCAGCGCATCAGCTGAAAGGCGACTGTGTGTGACGGCGTTACAATTATTCTCTCTTTGAGTTGCATTTGTTCCCCTTGCACACATTACTGCAATGGGTCGGTATGAGTTTCGTGACGCCACTGGGCAAATCCCGCTGGCTGTCTCGGCAAGCCAGAAGGGAAGCTAGTCTCTCCCTGTCCACAGCATCTCAGGGTGTTCCGTGGGGGTGGGAAAGGGAGGGGAGGAAGCATATCACGGTAGCTGGTCCAGAGGCTCCCCACTGCTCAGCTCTCCTGACTTACTAGTTACCAAAGGTGTCAGTGGGAAAACAAACTATGATCGGGACTAAGATTTGCAAGTAAAATCACTTGTTTCATCCAAAAATAGCTGGATACGCTTCTCAAAATGCCCTGCGAAGGAGGAAGCAATAGGGTCTCCCCAATTTCTCCGTTAGCCCGTGCATCTTCTCATCCATCACGGGGTAATACGTCCAGAGTGGCATTTCGTAATGACAGCAACATTCCAGCAAATCGATAGTTATTTAATTCCCAACAAGCTCTCGAGTCCATTAAGCCTGATTACATTCACCCATTTCAGTGGGTGCCGTTATTTTTCCTACACCGGCACTTAATCTATAACAGGAACTTATGAGAACTTTCAAAAGCAATTTCAGCATCAATCAGCATAGAGTGAAGGGCACTATTTGCTTGTAATTATTTATCAGATGGGGTGGCAAGGGTCTTACTCAACTCCAATGGCCAACCTTCACCCCAAGTTCCCAGCAGAAGCAAAGGCCATCCAATTTACCATTGAGCCCCACCTCAGACCCCACACAGGCCCCACGGCCTGCTTCTGCCAGGAGACATGGAACAATTTCCACATTGCTAAGGATGTTCATTTCCCAGGCAGCCCATTCATTTCCCACATACCACACGGAGCCTAACATTCAGCAACAACCATACATCTGGGATGACAAAATGTGTTGTGATTATTTAGAATCACCCCTGAATGTCTCAAATCACCCAGGTTCTTCCAGTTAATAAGCAACCTTCAGAAAAGGAGGGGAAAAGGGTGTTTGAGCATAATCCAGACATCGTAATGAATGAGCGAGGGTGCCGCGGACATTTTAAATATCAGAAGGTTGAAGCTAAAAGGACACACTAAAGGCAGTGAGTTTCCTGTTCCTGCAGAAACACGACACAGCATGTACTACGAAGGGAGGCTTGTTCTAACACAAACAAACACACACTAAACAGCAAAGGCCAGCTGGGGTTTCTGTGATGTTCAGACTTTGTCACTAGTAGATGTTCGTTTTCTTTCCACACAGACCGTCAGACATGCACCCAGAATCCAATGCTTGTTTTAAAAGACACACTGTTGATAAGGAAAAAAAAAATACCTTATTCACAGATGATTCTCCCTGCACGGGAATAACAGCCTTAGGAGTAAAACGAACACCCATTCCAGTCCTCACTTTCTTGCCATCACTGAGATGGAAAGGGCCGGGAAGGGTTCCCTAGAATAATCTCTGAACTTTATAAATGAACCACCCATGGACTGCCACCCCTCAACCCAAGCCGGGGGACCTTCCGGGAACACAGATGAGCCATGTGAAGAACACATGAATTCACGCATTTTTCACGCTCTTCCCGTTTCCGGGTGAAAACTCCTAACCAGGTCAGCGCGCGCTCAGTCACTCTGCCGCGTGATCGGCCCCGGGAGACCGAGTCCCTGGGAAAGCTGGGAAGGATAGCCAAGCCTCTGCCCTGTGGTCAACCTCCCGAAGCAAAGGCATGAATGTTAAAGAGCAGCCAGATCAATACAAGCAAATATAGCTCAACTACACCATTTATTCAGCCATGAGAGATGTCAATAGCCAGATTAGGGTGATCCATCTTTTTGATTTCCTACTGTCTTCTCACTGACTACACGAGGGCTTTTTCCTGTATTAAAAGTGTTTGCTTTCTCAACCATAAAAATTCCAATTATTACTCTGAGCGCGCTGGAGTTAAGTTGCCAGCTGGCCGTGGCCTCGAATTACCTGGATCAGTCCGGGGAAGTAGGGGGCGGCTGGGACGATCATGGGCACTCCATAGGGGTGCAGGAGGACTCCTTGAGAAGGCAACATGCTTCCCGTGAAGGTATTATTCCCCCTGAAGCTCAACACATCAATGGAGAGTGAGGGGAAAAATCTATAAGCCCAACTTCTTCCGAACTACAAAGCGGAGAGCCAAATCGCTGCTGGCAGGAGCCAAGCGCTCATCGCCGCCGAGAGGGAAAAGAAAGAAAATCCGAATCAGCAACTCTGGATGAAAGTTTTCTTCCCAGACGACGGCACAGAGAAACAGCAGCTGCAGGGTTGAAGCTACCAAAATGGAAGGTGCTATTTTGGGAATGGCTTGCTTGCCTAACATGACTAACCAAATACTCTTCATTAATTTAATTCTCAGAGAGACGGAGAGAGACCAAGAGACCGAGAGAAACGGCGTCAGGCTGGGAGGTTGGGGCAATTCCTCATGAATTTGGGCAAAAGACAAAGGACACGGTCTGCGTGGACTTTTAGAGAGAGGAAAAAAAACTGAGAAATGTAAATTGATATGATTATCCCTTACCACTTAAAACTTAAGGAGATTAATGTGTCCTGGTGTTGGTACTGATCAGAAAGAAACCAAGACAACGATCTAGCTTATTTCTCTCTCTCTCTCTCTCTCTGGTTCTAATTTTAAAGAGGCAATTCATGCAAATAATATAATACTACTAGCTAATATTTGCAGTATGTGCTATGCACAGAGAATGAGCTTAATTATTTACATGCGTTATGTAATTTAATTCTCAAAACTCCCCAGAGTGGTGACTGTGATCAATTTCAGGTAAGAAACAGGAAAACAGGCTCACACGGGATGAACTGTCTGCTCACAGTCATGCATTCGGAAGAGGTAGTGCTGGGTTACCAACACAATTTCTGACCAGGGCACTATCTTCGTTACAATATTTCATTCTGTAATGGAACATCCTATGCTGTGTGTGTGTGTGTGTGTATGTGTGTGTGTTTATTTAAAAAAAAATTCTTTGTCTTTGAGCTTTCAATAGTTATATATTAATGTGCAACATATTAACAAGAGATGTTTCCCTGTCCCCAGAGTTTGAAGGCATAGCGAATGTGTAGTAAAACTGTGGATGAGAAATACATTTGAGTCAGTATTTGAAATCTTTCCAGTGTGTGATAATACCTAACAACTGTTTAGGATATCTTACATGGTAATAGATACTAACTCCTGGGGGATTGCATGGATTGGAATTACACTGACTTGAGCGTCCCGCATAGAAGCTGTGTGATCTTCAACAGGTTACTTAGTGTCTCTGAACCTCAGCTTCTTCATTTGGAAAACTGAGCTAGTAGACCCTGCCTCAAAGGGCGTGTGACATAGGAGGCCCTTGGCATCTGGCATGTACAATACGCCAGGCTTTCACCCACTCTTATCATGTGTTTCCTGTTCTCCTGATGGTTGGTCTCGTCACATTTGCGGCTGCAAAATGATAACATTCAAAGTGTCACTCTTCTGATCTTCATACCAGGAAAGCACATGAGTGAGTTCAGAGGTCCCCGGTTCTGAGAACAATGGCGTGAAGCTGACCAAGTGTGTCCCCTCGGCTTCCGCTCAAGGCCCAGGGATCTCTGAAAATCACCTTCACACCAAACACCTGCCTGCCGTATCCCACCCCCTAACTCCGAGCAGAACGCAGGATATAGATTTTGTCCAAACTGGAAGAGCTTCAGAGACCGCAAAACATATTCAACTATTGGCTTTTTCTAAATCCAAATGCCAATTCTTCCACTTTTAGCTGGCCAAGGTGTTTTTACACTGCACTAATTTTAGTTGCTTGGTTTCGCTGCATAATTACGTTTTTAGATAACGACAGTGGACAGCGTTTGGCAGAGAATTCGATCCTGTAAGGCTGAGTTTCGGCCACCTTGACACGGTTCTCTGTAACGGATTCTCACGCAGCCAAGTGGCCACGTTGCTACAATCCGGAAAGCTGGAGTAACAGCTGCAGATTGACCCCTCTTACCTAACAGCCTGATACGGTTGCTAACTTTAGCTCTTGACTCTGACTTTCAACACCGCTCTTCTGAGAAGTTACTGGTGAGGACAGCAGCATCACCGCGGGACAGCTTCCCAGGAGGGGAGAGCTATTTGTTACTCTGCTGAGGCCTGGGTCAGACTGAAGGATGTCTCTTCAATATTAAGAAGTGGAAAGACCCTTGTACCAGGGTAGGAAACGTAATTCAGTCAGAAGGCCAAACAGGTATAGGTTTAGACTCTTCATTTCCTGAACAAAGAACAGAGGTAACAATATCCACTTTTTCTTCAGCAGGAGTGGGCCAATGAGCAAAACCACGGGAGTGTTTTGGACACTGTAGAGTTACACAAATACAAAGGGCCATTATCTTTATTGCTTTGTATGTTATTTTTATTAAAGAATCTGGTGATTTTAGTCAGAGAGAAATAAGAAACATATTATATATGGGACATATAGATATATAGCTAGAGAGAAATTATATATATATAATTATATATAGCATATAGATATAATATATAATATATATGTGATACACACACACACACACACACACACACATATCTTACAGAGGATATTTTCTTTTTTCTTTTTAAGAAGTCCATAGTACAAAAAACATTTACTGCTCCTGAGTAATGAGTATCCTTTTTCCTCCCTCTGAAAATAAAAGCTAATTGTTTTGTGACCCTTTTCACTTTGACTGCCAGGGAGCTCGGAGCCAAATAAGAGGTTCAACTCTGTCAATTTTGTTGGCCGTTACTGACTGAATATTGTGTTCTTGTCTTCCTGTCCTCACCACCTCCAGTCCTAACTACTGTTATTTACATTTTCTCTGATTCTGACTCATCTGAAACTTTTTTTTCTGGAATCTGTTTTCTCCACTAAAAGGCTGGGGCACACGGCTCGTGGTAAACAGTTGGCCACCCAATGCCCAGTGTGCAGAATAACGTTCCTGGCATATGGCAGGGACTTAAACAAAAAGAGTAAGATAAAGCCCGGCCGGTGTGGCTCAGTGGTTGAGCCTCGACCCATGCACCAAGAGGTCGCTGGTTCGATTCCCAGTCAGGACACATGCCCAGGCTGTGAGTCCGATCCCCAGTGGGGGGTATGCAGGAAGCAACCAATTAACGTTCTCTCTCATCAATGTTTCTATCTCTCTCTCGCCTTCCCTTCCTCTCTCTCTAAAATCAATAAAGAAAAAAAAGTGAAAAAAAAAAGAATGAGGTAAAGAACAGAGAAGACAGTTCTGGTAATGGCTAGGAAGCCTAGGTAAGCCTCTGAGAAGGACTGCGGTCAATCCAAGGGCCATGCGGTATTATCACTCTGGGCATGGAAACAGAACAGCAAACCTTTTCCTGCAAATGGGAATGGGGAGATGATACCTACTTCAGGGGTGGGCTTGATGCCTCTGCTGCCCCTCCCCCCAGCTCCGCCACTGTTGCCTGGAAGCAACCACAGGCGATACATAAGCAAACACTTCCATTTGAATCTCCCATCATTGTGACCTGTCATGAAATATTCTTTTGCTTTTTGTCAACCACTTAAAAGTGCAGAAACTACTGCTGGCTTGTGGGTCATTCAAAAACAGGCTGACCCCTAATTTAGAGCATTGCATTGTATCCAAACCTCTGGAAGTCAGACTTCAACACAATGGCAAATACATATGCGTTTCGTTCTCTTCTCCTTCTTCGATTCCTTCTGTCTTCTTGCTACTTTCCGGACGCCAGTTCTGTCGCTCTGCCCTGTGTCAGGGATTTTCATCAAGAGATTTATTTGTTCTTAGCCAGGCTTTGAGAGTTCAATCTCACCCTTTTTTCCCAGTTAAAAAAAAAAAATTCTCCTGTCTTCCTCCACCTTCCATGATGACACTGCCTTTTTAGTTACTAACTTCTCTTTTCCTTTCCTAGATTAACGTGGTTCCTCTCCCACTGTCAGACACTGGATCGTATTCCCCAGAGCCTAAGAGCTACCGTGAGGTCAACTCTGTCCACCACTGGCCCTTAAGAGTGGCAGCCACCCCAAGTTTAAATGTCCGTGTCAGAGAAGGAGAGAGGACAGAAACACACGTATTTGCTGGAGGTGGGGAGAGGCGAGCACTCAGAGCAGACCGGTTGCTGCCTGTGGGTTCTGTTGGCCAACAGACCAACTGCAGCCTCATGGGCCCAATCTAGTCCGCAGAGGAGAAGAATAACGATGTTGATGATGATGAAGGTGATGGAGATGATGAGTCTGCATTGTGTAAAAAAGAGCGAGCCTTTTTAGATGGCAGCGTCTCGTGTAAAAAGTAGATCTATTTTGTCTCTGGAAAGACTGGAAGTCCTTGAAACTTCGGGCCACATTTCCTTGTACCAACGATCACTGATGTCTGGGAGGGTTCTGCGTTGTCCACAGATGAGGAGATTCAGGCTCCGTGAGACTCTCTGCACCTTTTTTTTCCTGCTTCCTGAAAATAGGCCATTATGTCAGTGGCCACTTGTTGACCATTAAAACAGAATAAAACAAAAACATAAAACAGAGTGTTCCTCTGACGATATGAATTGTACTCCTTATCTTTCGATACTGGCAGTGGTTATCTCGTAATGCAGCTAACTCAGTGACTCAGATCACCTCGTTCCAGGCAAGGTGGGCGACAGAATCTCCTGCCATAGTCAAGGCCCTTTCCAACACCCCTCACTCTACTTCTCCAGATTTATCCTCCAACACACACTGTCCTTCTTCTACAAACCATTCTTTCTGCAAACCACACCTGGAAAATTGCCTTTGCCAGATACTTTTACGAATCTAAGTCACTGTACAAACTTGCCCGCTACTGCAGAACTACCCTCCCTCCCTCCCTCTCTCCCTCCTACCCTCCCTTCCTGCCCCCTACCCTTCCCTCCTGCCTTCCCTCCTTCCTTTCTTCCTTCCTTCCCTCTCTCCTTCCCTTCTTCCCTCTCTCCTTCCCTCTCTCCTTCCGTCCTTCCTTCCTTCCTTCCAACTTGCTGGATCAAATCAAATGTCACATTCTCTGCAAAGCCTTCCCCACTACCCCAGGCAGAGCTAACTGCACAGTTATCTATGTCCTGGGAATCATTTATCGTGGGATAATAATTATTTTAAGTGTGATGACTCCTTCTAGAAGGTAGATCATCTCAAATGAAGAAGGATGTCATTCAGTCTTGTCCACCCAATGACTTCAATGGTGACTAGACCAACGAAGTTTCCCACGTTTCCTGAGAGAATGGCTGAATGGGTGACTGCTTTGAAAGGGTGTGAGCATAGCTAGGAGGCTGCAAGGGTCTCCAGACACTTCAGAGTCATTTCCAGTGAACTGTGCACCTGGGCACAGTAAGGAAAGCATGGGTTCCATAGTTGGGTGGCTGGGCTGGGATCTTGGCTCTGTCATCCTTCCAGGTGGTTGATCTGGGATGAGATACTCAGCCCAGAGCCTGAGTCTTCTCAGGAGTAAAGCGGGACGACACCTGCACCTTCTCCCAGGTATGCTGCCACCATGAAAAGACAGGATGTAAGTGGCTGTTCCTGCAACTTGGAACACAAAGTGCCAGTTTATTTTCATTTTTCTCTTCAGAATGTCTTTAATGTGACACATTTTTTTTAAAGTATTTTTTTTTCTTTATTGATTTTTAGAGAGAGGAAAGGAGAGGGAGAGAGAGATAGAAACATCGATGAGAGAGAATATTGACTGGCTGCCTCCTGCATGCCCCCCACTGGGATCGGGCCCACAACCTGGGCATGTGCCCTGACCGGGAATTGAACCGGCGACCTCTTGTTGCATGGGTTGATGCTCAACCACTGAGCCACACCAGCCGGGCTAATGTGACACATTTTAAAATTGTTTTCTAATCACGTCTGTCCTGATGTCCGATTTGTCTCCTGAATGCCCCAGCAACACCTGACGCTGATGTCCCTGTCACAGCCTCCATCTTTCCGTTCCCCTTAGAGGGCTGCTTTTGTGAAAACGCCGTCCTTCAACAAGCAGCCACATGCTGGGACCTCCAAGCACCCTCGCCACCTTCCCCAGCACTCACGAACTGCTCATCAAAGCCCCTGAAAGACCAGTGGTGATTTGTACCAGGACAGCGAAAGTCCTGCCTAGACATCACAGCCAGGAACATTCCCATTTTATCTCCTCCACCTCCTCCTTGATCATTTTGTTTTCCTGTCTTTCTCCCAGGGATGGGCATGGAGTAGATGCCTCGTAAACACTTGAGGATCACCTGTGGTATCTATGGGATGAGATGGAGGGTCAGACAGGCTAAGTGACTTGTCCAAGGTTAAACAGAAACATGTGTGCTGTGTCCGTTACCAGGAGCCTCCTACACGCCCCTAACAGCTGCTAGATCACTAAGAATGACCATTCTGGGGCAACAACTTGAACCGATACTGAAAGACTCCTCTCACCACCAGACATGCGTTCTGACCTAACCCAACACAGGTGAGGACACAGCCTGGAGGGGCTTTACGTAGCCGGGACCTCAAGGAGAAATTCCCTGAGATGCTGCGTAATGCTTACGTCCTGACGCTCAGGACGGACGGGTGAGTTCCCAGAACAGCATCCGATTGATTTCCAGGGAGGCGAGGTCTTCCACAGCAAAAGCTTCCACAGCTTGTGGGTATGGTGTACTGGGCCACAGACCAGTTGCTTCACCAGCTATAGCCACCTCATGTGACCTCAGCAGAGGACCAGTCCAGACAGGCAAGTCACATCTTAGGAAGAGAAGCCATATCCCCAACCTATTTATGGACTGGTTCAGTTAATATGTGAAAATGAGTTGATGTATTTTGCTCTTTCAAGAATATGAAGTACCCAGTAAGCTTTAATTCTCACTGGTGCATTATCTGCCTTTCCTTGGTCCCTCCTTGCAAAAGCACCATAGCATAGTAGTTAAGAGCTCACAATGAGCCACACTGCTCATACAGAAATCCCAGTCTCCACCTGATTGCTAGCTGTGTGTCCTGATGTAAATTACTTAACCTCTCTGTGCCTCAAATTTAATACTTGTCAAATAACAATATGAGTAGTAACCACGCCTGCGGTCTAGAGATTTGAAGAATACTACGCGTGCATGTTTACCTGAGGAACCGGCTCATCGCAGACTCTCAGTAAATAAGGACCGGTGGTCGTCATCAGGTCGATGGCAGCTGGTTTGGAGGCTTGAACCGGCACAAATCAGACCTCTCCCAAACCAAGAGCATCAAGACGCTCCTCCCTTCAACCGCTACCTGGTTAAATAAGGTAGCTCTTACTAACGTGACCTGTGATGCGCTTCTTAAGGGCACACCTCCTTCTTCCACGTTTCCAACCAAAACTAAGACACTGAGGTGAATCAGGATGTGTGTGCAGCTTCCGTACAGGAAAGATACCGTTCTGAAACTAAGATATGAGAATTTCATATTCAAACGAGGGTTTATGGGGATGACGGAGACAGTGCCTCTGAATCAGGAGTAATCCAACCATTCTGGAACGCTGGGTACTCTACCCAGCAGAATTGTCCCACCTCCAGAAATGGTTGTGAAGGTGCACAGAGCAAATTCCCGTGGGCCTTGTAAGTGAGGAGGCTGCTGGTTACCGTCAGGAACTTGAACCCCAGGGGTCGAGGCAGCTCGCTGCTCCTCTTGGTTCATTAAGCGCTTCTTGACCTGATTCTCCTCTGAAAGCCAGACCGGCTGGCTGAATGAGCAAATCTAAGAATATCAACCCCACACATCATCTCTGCTGAGATCAACAATGCTTTAGAAACAGACCTCTGACCTGTCTGAGGATGAATGGCAACTGGGTTTGAGAATTTGTTGACCTTGATGGAGGCAAACACATCCTCCCTGGGGACTCTCAGAATGGGGGATGGACGATCAGCTGCTCCCCTGGATGTTGCTATATGCCCTCCCTACTGTCTTCCGCCTTTGATGCTGCAGGTCCCTGCCGGGGGTGGGTACCGAGAGACCACACCAGATGGCACAATCTCCAGGACTCATCACTGGGCCTTTCTGCCCAAACCCCATGCACACTGTGCTCCCTGTGAACTGGCCAAAGCACCTGAGCTCTACACACATCTTTTTCTCCTTAGAGACTAAGTACCTAGACTGGCATCTCCCAAAGAAAGCATGGTTTGCACAATACAAGCTGCATGAGATGCTTCACTATAAAAAGAATCCCATGGCCAAAGAAGTGGGAGAAATTCAGCTTGCTCTCTCTCCCTCTTGGAGACTCATGACACCTCTTAGCATAGTAAAGACACTGAGAAGTCCTGCAAAAAAATAAAAAGGAAACCTGTTTGATCTTGTTTGATCCAGACATTCCCAGACTTATCCGATGGCCAATTGGATATCTATCCATCCATCCATCCACCCATCCATGCATCCATCATCAATCAATCTTGCTAACTATTTGAATATCTGGTTATTGAGAATGAATTATGTGTTAATTCCTGTGCAAAGTTGTTTATCCCTTCTCCTTGTTCCTATTTTCCTACTTCTTTACCCTCATCAGAATCTTCACGAGCATCAACCATCATCATCGTCATCGTCATCGTCATCATCACCATCACAGTTGCTACCATTTATTCAATGCTAACTTTGTGCCAGGCACTGTTCTAATTTCTTCACAAGTGTTACCTTGGTTTATCCTGTCTATACATCCCTATGAAGTAGGTTCTGTTAAATTCATTGCATTACTGTCAGAAACACTGAAGGGTGAAGCCATTTGGCCAGGAAATATAGTTCGTAAATGACAAAGCTATATCTTGAATGAGGGCTGCAGAGCCCTGGCTGCTGGCTACTATGAGATGCCCTTGCATGGCATGTGGCAATCATTAACATACTCTGAGAAACGCTAGCCTGGACCAACTCAAGCTGAGGTCCTCCTTAGCTTCTTTACCCCTAACCCCTCATTCAGTCTCAACCGTTACAGGTAAAGGAAGACAACAAGGGAAGCCAGTAAGAACAGCCAGACAAGGGAGGAGCACCTCCCAGGTAGGTGGAGGTCCAGGGCACATGGAAATGGGCTGGTCACGAGGAAACACCCGCAAAGAGTAACCGTAGGGAGAGAAAAGGAGAGGGCGGTCCAGAAAGAGGAGTGCTCTGGAGATCATCCCGTGACCTTCCCGTGTGATTCCGAAGCGCCATCTCCACCTCCAGGGCTGTGTTGTCCTTGGTCATTCCTCACGTCAAGGCCTCTTTTGGAGGTGAAGCAATGATTCGTAACTCGTATATTTGATGCATGGACCACTCTGAGAATTTTGCCCTCGTCCCAGGAAACTGCACATAACTCAACAACGTTTTCCATATTATTGCAGGGAGTTGACGGACTCTCTGAAATTCATCTGTGGACCTTTGAGGGGGCTCTAAATCTCTATCAGATTTTGAAGTATGTAGCCAATATGTGCTGTTTTTTTCTAGAAAGGAAAGGCACGGAGAGAGCCAGAATTCCTTAAGTCGGGTCCTATCAACAGTAAAAGATGGTTCTTGCGTGGGGTCACGTTGACATGCTTCCCTGCACTACGACTTCGAAAATGTGTAGCTGCCACTATGAGGACTCTCGCCATAGCTTGACAGGGGTGAGGTTTCCAAGAAGGCAAGGAGGTCAGATAATCTGTGGAGAAGCTAAGACGCTCCATATCGTCAGACCAAGTTAGACTCTAAGAAATCCAAACACACATCCTTGGCCCTCTTGTCCAGTCACGAGCAATCATCCAAAGACAGGGTCTGACTTCTCTCTGCTGAAGCTTTCACCTCTCACTTCAGGCCAGAGAACAGACACCATCACACCAATGGCTGGGTGTTAGGTATGGCAGGGCACCCACCAAAGCCGGCACTGGGGGAGAATGGAGGTAGGGAACATATCCGAGGGTTTTTAGAGCCCATGCAGTCTGGGTTTGCAGGTAAGACAGAGATCGGAGGGAGCCAGAGCCAGGCTGTGCTGAGCTGGGCAGCTGAGCCTCTGAGACGAGGAGCCGAGGGGCTGACCACTGCAAATGGTTTCGCCACGATGTCATGATCAGACAGCTGGTGGCAACAGAGAGCATCTGACAGGTGGGCTTTTCAACTTCCCAGATTAGCAGTACCCTTCTGGGACACTCTGCGGACATCAAAAGAGGAACCACTCGGAGTGACCTCATTTCCTTTCTGATTCTTCTATTACAATCTATTTTAAAAAAAATTTTTTTAAACAAACGATATATACCATTTACTATTGGCCAGACACCTTTGACCCTTCTCAACCCTTTATGCATGAACCCATTTAATCTTCATCACCACCCTATGAAGCAAGTCCTGTTATTATCCCTATATACTGATAGGGAACCTGAAGCACAGAGAGGTTAAGTAACTTGCCCAAGGTCACACAGGTTGTGAGTAGTGAATCTGGCTCCAGAGTCTGGTGTTCCTATGCTATGCTGCCTCTCCAGAAAAGACATGTTTTTTGAAAATATAATTCTGCTAGTTTCCAATTGACTAATTAAAAAAAAACATTTTAATTTTTATTATAATAGTATCATATTGGCTAAGAACTCAGACACTGAAGCCACACTAAGCTGAGTGCAAATTCTGGCTCTGATGATTTCTGGCTATGTTTCCTGGGCAAGTTACTTAACCTCTCTGAATCTTACTTCACTTATACATTTGGAGGTAATGCCATTTTCCTCACAGGGTTGTTATGGGGAGTACTCTAAGTAATGTAGCAATGCACTTACAATATTCCTTAGGCTTGAGTCCACTTTTATGTGTGTGAGTTTTGTCTTAGCATGATCATCTCCATTTATATGAATGTCAGGCATTTAAGTAATTACTCATTTATCCCTGGTTGATCCCAGACATCCCAGTTTCATGAATCAGGAAATCCTCATGTTTGTTTAAGCTAGTTTGAGTTAGGTTTCTGTCCCTCACAACTAATAGAGTCTGGACTAATTCAACAGTGATGGTAAGAATTGTAGATACACATACACAGACGCATAAAAAGGAAGTCATCTCATATACCTTTTGCTTATTGTATTAAACAAACACTTTTATAGAACTTCCTAAGTGTCCAATACCATTCTAAGCTCTTTAAGGACTCACTCATTTACTCTTTTAACAATTCTGTTATTGGTGCTCATAAGAGCACATTCTGAGGACCTGTAATCAGAGACTTTGCATCATTCCTGGCTAGTTGAGTGGGTGGACCTTAGCCAAAGCCACACCTGTCTGATTCCAAATCCTATTTCCTTTCCTCTGCACGCTTCACATTACCAAGGAGGTTGATGCATTGGCTAAGTAGGGAATTCTGGAAACCTCCCCAGGAATTGCACTGACACTGAGGTGCCCATGATATAAACCTCACTTCTATTGCTGAGACCTGTTCTCAGTGACTCCTAGGAAAAACTGCCGGGGTGATGAACAAGAGTTCAAAAACATCCCTTCAGACAAACCCCACCGATTCAGAGCCAACACAGATGCACAATCTCTAAACTGCATTCAGACCCAGACACCGCAGTACTGTCCTGATGTCAACCTACCGCAGTCCACATCTTTCTAAATCATGTTTGGCAGAGAGAGCCACTGGCCCCTCTACACGTGTCTCTAAACTTATTGGGCTGGTTGTTTTTTAAGGAATCCTTTTCCTGCACAGTCACCTATCACAGATCTGAGCCCAACAAGTGGGCATTCCCTAAAACACTCACGGTGTTCTTGAGTACCCCCCCCCAATGTTGAACAGAGCTCACTGTGGAAATTCACAGATTCCAGGGTGGCTGTTTGCTTTGCCACCCAGACCTCACTTCCTCGGAGACGGGTGGACTCAAAGACGAATGCTCCTTTTAGGACCAAAATAGAACAAAGGGACTGAAGAGGACCGAAGCGTTTAAAATTAGGATAAAAACAGAAAAACCTGGCACTACAACGGGCCTTCCTTAACTGCCTAAAACTTACCAATGATGCACAACTTTTAGTTTCGTTTATCCCCATATGTTCCCACACTCCCACTGGGACCTAACATTTGCAGGCGCTATTTATCATTCTGGCTAGCGGTGTGCTCATCTGCCCACCTCGCCAAGCAGCCCTGGTTGTTATTTTTGTAATTATTGGGAGTCTTTTCCTTGTTGCACTCCGCCAGAACTCCAGCTCCCTGCACCCGGTCGGTTCTACGGTTGGTTATACTCAGAACACATGGAGGGATTGGGGTGGGTCTGCAGTGGGGGGAGGGGGACAGTCTCCCTCCCGCTATGAAGAACAAAATGAAGAAGAAACAGACCGTAAGCCGCTGGGGACATTTTTTAAAGGCTGCATTCTGCCCCACTTTATTTAACAAACGTTCTCTATGTTCACTGTGGAGTTTGTTTACTAGAACAAAGGCTGTACTTTTTTTTACACACAGTAATTCATTTAGTCATCATAATCACTGACAATAGATATCATTATTCCCATTTTACAGATGAGAAAACTGAAACAAAGAAAGTTTAAGTAACTTGCTAATGGGCACACAAGATGGCAAGTGGCAGATTTAAACCAAATTTAAATCCAGGCACTATGCGAGAAGCTGCTCCACCACACTGCATTCTAATCAGCATTACCATCATCACCAAACATCACCTCCACCACACCTCCACCATCTCTGCCATCACCAACACCATCACCATTACCAAACATCACTACCACTATACTACCATCACCATCATTACCTCCATCACCATCACCATCACCACCAACAATACCACCAGTGGCACCACCAGCACCATGAACACAGCCAACATCACCTCCACCACTATACACCATCACTACGCCCATCACGATCACATCACCATCACCTCCACCACTATACACCATCACTACGTCCATCATGATTACCTCCACCACTATACACCATCACTACGCCCATCACGATCACATCACCTCCACCACTATACACCATCACTACGTCCACCACGATCACATCACCATCACCTCCACCACTATACACCATCACTACGTCCACCACGATCACATCACCATCACCTCCACCACTATACACCATCACTACGCCCATCACGATCACATCACCTCCACCACTATACACCATCACTACGCCCATCACGATCACATCACCTCCACCACTATACACCATCACTATGTCCACCACGATCACATCACCTCCACCACTATACACCATCACTACGCCCATCACGATCACATCACCTCCACCACTATACACCATCACTACGTCCACCACGATCACATCACCACACCTCCACCACTATACACCATCACTACGTCCACCACGATCACATCACCATCACCTCCACCACTATACACCATCACTACGCCCATCACGATCACATCACCTCCACCACTATACACCATCACTACGCCCATCACGATCACATCACCTCCACCACTATACACCATCACTATGTCCACCACGATCACATCACCTCCACCACTATACACCATCACTACGCCCATCACGATCACATCACCTCCACCACTATACACCATCACTATGTCCACCACGATCACATCACCTCCACCACTATACACCATCACTACGCCCATCACGATCACATCACCATCACCTCCACCACCATCAGTATCAACACGACCACCACTTCCATCACCACCACCACCAAGAGTAAAAGCATTGGGCTTTTTCCATGTGCTGGGTGCTATACAAACAATCTCATGCCATACTCAAAATAACCCCAGTTCCTGATTCTGCTATTATCTCTATTCCACAAATTTAGAAACTAGGCTTCAGAGAGCTTACAAGATATGCCCATGTAGCTGGTCAGAGGTCTGTAGGACTAGTGGTATTTTTAAACTTCAAAGACAGTTTTGCCCAACACCAATGAGAATGCCTTTCATTCCTGTGCTCCTTTGACCAGAGGTAGGAGACAGAGCCATTGCCCACTGGATAGTTCATCAAGCTTGCTCCCCATTCTTCACCCACCATATTAGAAGTCAGCAGCTAAGCCCAGCCGGTGTGGCTCACTGGTTGAGCATTGACCCATGCACCAAGAGGTTGCTGGTTTGATTCCTGGTCAGGGCACATGCCCAGGTTGTGGACCGAATCCCCAGTGGGGGGCATGCCGGAGGTGGCCAATCGATGTTCTCTCTCATCGATGTTTCTATCTCTCTTTCCCTCTCTCTAAAAATCAATAAAGGAAGAAAAGAATTAAAAAAAAAAAAAAGAAGTCAGCAGCTAAGATGTGAGGGATCACCCCACCAAGTTGGGGTATAACTTTGTGTGATAACTCTTCTACCAACCAATGCACAAGACCAACCCCTGGGATTCTCTGCTGTGGCCAAATAACATCCAGGTGGCTTTGGCCTAAAATATGCTGAAACTGGACCGTAATTCTCTCTGGTGAAGCCCCACACACCCCAGGTCAGTGCCTCCTGAGACACTACCCTCCTCACCAAAGCCCTCAGAGGGCCCCCTCCAGCCTGTTACGTTTGTTCTCTTGGGCTGAACACTGTCTTTGCAGGATGGAGAGGTGTCACAAAGGATAGCAGAGTTGTTTCCAAAACTCTCATTCCTGCCCGTCTCTCCGTCAACTCCTAGTCCAAGCGACCACCATCTGGCGCCCGAATCACTGCTGTGGTCTTCTGCCCGAGTCTCTGCTTTCAGTCTTGTCCCCCCTAATCGGTTCTGCACAGAACAGCCGAACTGGCCTTTTCAAAGGCTAACGTCAGTCATAGTTCTCCCCTGCTTCAAGCCCCTGAGGCTTTTCTCTCCCCCTTTTTACTCCTCTTGGAATTAATTCAAACTCCAAAACCCATGGATTCTGGCCCCTCAGCCTCTTTCCCCTCTTGCGCTCTACTCCAGGCTCCGGGGTCTTTTCTCAGTCCCCTGGGATCACCCAGGCACGGGCCATTCCACACACTGTCACCTCCGTGCAAATGGGCTTCTCCACCCACCGCACCTACTCCATCTCAGCTTGGAGAGCTCCCTTCTGGCCTGAATCCAGCCCCTACGATTGTCTGTGGACCCCCTTCTCTTCTTGCGGAGTGCTTATGACAACTTACAATACCGATTCTATTGTGATCGCTTGCTCAGTGCCTGTCATCCCCACAAACCCGTAAGCTCCACGAAGGCAAATGAGGTTGGTCTCCTTGTTGATATATCCTCAGTGACTAACCCAATTTTTGAGGCAGAGCAGGGGCTAAAGGGATATTTGCTGAATGAATAAGCAAGCGAATTAATTATTAACCAATTACCTACGGGAGGGATTGGGGTCTGATTTAATCATCGTGGATGTCACATGCTTATGAAAGACTTTGATGAGTCTTTCCTAAATAGATCATAAAGTATTAGGGACATTCTACAAATGGTTAAAAACACAGCATTTGTCTTCTCTGAGAGTATCAGATAAACTCTCAAAATCTGTCTTACGCGTAAGCCCACAGTTGTCTTATGTAATATAGTAATTGCGGGCTTGAATTAAAGACACTGTTATTTGGGAGAGCGGAGAGGTGCTCTTTTCTTGATATAAAAAGTGAAGGATCCATCCCTCATATTAACACATCATCTTCTTTGGCATGCTACATGATTAAGGAGGAAATGTGATTTTATTTGGTGGGAAATTGATATTTTTCACAAAGTCAAGAAGAGCTAGCAGAATAAAGGGATGTTTATTTGGGCGAAGCACCAGCTTTGCGCCAATCCCAAGCGCTAATTGCATAATGGGTCTTTACAAAATGCCATAATATGGGTTCGGCTGGTTTCTCTGTTTTCGGTTTGAAAAATAGATTGTTTAATAACCCGTCAAAGCTATATGTAAACCAAGTAAACAATAGAGCAGATGTTGACTGCTGTCTTGTGCCTCGTAGACGTAATTAAAGACAATGAGACACTCACGGATTCATATAACAGAGGACAAGTGCAAACACAAGAATCGGCTCAATGCGAATGTAAACTGCGTTTGCTGGACACCTGCTTCCTCAGTCCAAGATGCAGTATCATATTTCCCACGGTGAAAAATGTTTGCAATACCCATTATTTACTTATGCAATTGCGTACATTTTGTCCTCCACTTTTCACGAAGACAAAAAAGGTAGTCTTTTCAATTGAGTATTTGTTTCCATTTCATGACCACTGACTGTGACCCTCAATAGCTTCAAAGAATGTTTTTTATCTTCTCATAAGCAGAAACGTTCATAAACACCAGTTAGCTCGCACTGTCACTTTTACAAAAGAAATGCAAGCCCTGGTTTGGGTGGGAGTAGGTTGGGGCTTTATTCATTTTTCTGGGCACTCATCCGTTCACGGATTTGTTTAGGGACTCTACTAAATTGTGATGTTTATTTTCTAAAAGCCTTACAATCTTTAAGTCAGCTATATTTCCCTAAAATGAAGATTTCACCTTATACAAAAGCAATCCTGCTGCATAGAGTATTTAAAGCATCATTCTAATGTTCTAAATATTCTGTTTTCCCCCTCAAACTCCTACACAGAGATCTGTTCGTTTTCAGTTCTCGGTTCCATAGGGGAAGAAATGTAACCACACAAAATGAAACACAGGACATAATTAAGAGAACACAAGAGTAATCCAAAAGAGAGAAAAACAAACAAACAAAAATCAGGGCTTTTCTGGGCAGAGATGCAGATATCTTGAAAGAGTAGCCGAGGGTCCCAAATACATCATTTGATTCTATCATGTCCCCCTTCCAATTAGGAAAAAACACACTGAAGTTAAAATCAGCTTTCTATGGCTTACTGGACAGGAGAAAGTTTCCTAGATCCGGAATTCTCAATTCAGAAAATCAATGTCCTCACTCATTTTCAAAACAGAAAGAATTCACCGAAGTCTTTTTCCGTAAATAATTGAATTTTCTTAAAGCCTCAAAAAGCCCATTGTTCAAAGAGCACAGGACGCTCCTGTTGACTTGTAGGGGACTGTGATGCTGCCTACAGTACACTCCCCATCTCCCTCGTCTCATTTTTCATGATTTGGAAGGAAGGGGGATCCTGATGTCATCGGCATCTCTTTATGTTAATAAAATGGTGTCAGCCCCATTTTCACAGACAGCCCCATAAAGCATACACACCAAATGGGAAACAAATAGGGCCGGGGTGCCACTGTGCCACAGCCCTGAAACACCTCCGACAGATCGCGTCCCCTCCTGCCTTCACTCTTTACAGAAAGGCAATGAAAACGTCCCTAGGAGGAGCTGATTAAACACGCACACGCACACGCGCGCGCGCGCGCACACATGAATGCGCACCCAGGATCTCAGCAGCTCAGCCACGTTGGAAAGCACTAAATTCTTTTGATTTATAGAGCAGCCTGCAGTGCATTGAGCAAAACAGCATGGCAATCCGGGACCCCGCTCCCAGAAATTCCTTTATGAACACGACCAGGCCCCGCACGTGAACAAAAGCAGTGGTGCAGGGTGTATAAATCATTAATACGGTGCCGGGCAGTGACTGCATTTCCTGTGTTAGTTGGAGAGCTCCTCAGCACAACGGGGATTTGGGGATTGGAATTGGCTGCGCAAAAATGCACTCCTTCATCCTCCCAGCCGATGTGCTTCCCATCAGCCTTGCTCTTTCTCTTCCCCGCCCTCCCCAAGTCTGACAGCCTCGCTGCGTGTTGTAATTTATTCAACAGTAATCATAATGACTTAAAAATAAAATCACGAGAACGCTTCCAAGTTGAGAGCTCTCCCCACTGACTCCCTCCTTTCTGACAAGTTTTGCCTTTGAAAGAAAAGAGAAACAAGGACTCTTGGTGAAGAGGAGCTGTTTCTCCGTATTGATGGGCCGGCAGGGGCCTGGGTGAATCCCGCAGAACCAGCGGCCTGCGTGGGACAGTGCACTGTGGGTTCCCGAGTGAGCGGTCTGGTCTCCAATGCCTTCTCTTCCCCCCACCTGCCTCAGATCAGCATCAAAGAAAACGAAATGATTCCTGTCCCCTCCCTGGAGGCCATTCGTGGGGGATTAAATGAGGTAATCCACTCAAAAGTGCTTGGTAGTGTGCTTGTCACATAGCACTCCATAAAAGTTATTGATTATTTCATTATTTTAATTATTTTATTATTACCATCATCCTTGTTGAGACTGGCTGGAGTCTCTGGCTTCCTAAACGATCTTACAAGCAGCATCTCTTACTGCTTACAGAGCAGATTCATTTTTTGAATGGAACCAAAAGGAGACTAAAAAAAAAAAAGGAAAAAGAAAAGGAAAAGAAACAAGAAAAAGAGAGTTCTCAAGAATCCCGTCACACGTTCTGAATGGAGACCCCCAGTGGCAGGTTCTGTCATTGCACAGGGAAGAAAGAATTTCTCTACTCCCTATTTTAACTGTTCATTGCAGACACTTAGGGGGAAGAAAGGGTGGGGGAAGGAAGGAAGGAGGAAAAACAAATAAACAAACAAACAAACAAAAATCCATAGTTTTCTGCAGATCATTTGGATGAGAGCAGCGTCAGCCAGTTTAAGTAGAGACAACACACAGATTCAAAGCAAACGCATTTGCAGGGGTTGCTTCTGCGTTTCCAGAAATGCCAGGGGTGGCCCAGATGAAGAGAGATGTGAGACTAGGAGGTCCACACCTCATTCTTTTGCTTCAGAATAAAGAGGACAAGCCACCAGACAGCAGCAGGACACAGGCTTCCTCTCACAGGACAGATCCAGGGCTGAAAACACACGTGTCAGCGGACAGTCCACCCTGAAATTGGGGCACTTGCCCAGGCGTCGATGCCAAGCACCTCAGCACCACCAGGCCCCAGATAACTCCCCTGGACTGTCCCAGGTGACAGTCTGTGCATTAGCAAGCACCTGCCACTTTCCAGTGTATGGGAATCAACTTCAAGGTGTGCCCAGGTCCCCTGCATCACAGACTAATGACATTCGGAATAGAAATAAATGAAGCCCCTGCAGTGTGATTCTGTCAGCTTTTGAAAGTAAATAACTTCGCTACTGACAAGAGCAAGACAATTTTATTTCCCTCCTCCTGTCGCATAGCATTAATTGAGATGTGCAGCCAAATTACAGTAGGACACCGTCAGCAGGACAGACAGTTGACAGGAAGGGAGGGAAGAAACCCAGAAAAGGCAGAAGGGACCAAGGACCCTGAGAGAGACCCCCTCCTTGGGTCTGTGTCCTTGGCAGGCCATGGGAGCATAGATAGAGCACCTTGATTTGAGAGAAATAAAAAATCACGTTCAGCTTCCATAGATGTACGCGTGCGTTCATTCTTCCGTTCCTTTAACAAAGATCTATTGGCTGCTTACTGTGTCCCAGGCACTGTTATGTGTTTCCATCTGTATCGTGCAAATCTGACAAAGAACAGTTGTGAAATGGTTATTCTGAACCCCATTTTCCTGCGGAAGCGATTCAGGCTGCAAATCAAGTCAAGCCACTTGCTGGATCTAGTTGGGTCAGCGAACTGAATAGCGGAGTTGGGATTAAGCCTTCAGTCCATGACTTCTGTCCTATCTAGGACTCCAGAGATAGAAATCTTTTGTTAAAGCATGCTTTGGGGGGGGGGGTGCTGACACCAACCAGTTCTAAAATGATGTCGGTTTCTCACCTGAATTTTGTAAGATCCTTGAGATGGACAGTTGGATACTGTAAAATGTGGACCTCACTGCTCATTCTGATTTTAGGAGAGACTCATCTGGGGGAAATCTCCCGGCTCTCACCCTTGCATCAGAGCAGAGCTCGCCCCATGCCTGGATTCAGGCAGAGCAATAGCACCAGCACCGAAGGGAAGAGTGAGCTGTTCACTGTTGCTTTTGATAAGGGGGATCTCGTCCTCGAGGTAAGCCTGGGCAAACATCAAACGCCAAAAAAGAAAAGTCTCATTAAGACTAAACCTTTTGTGCATTTACTCATCAGGACTGGGAAATCCGAGGCACTTAAATCCTACAGCTGCCTGTACTTTGTTCCATAGCTGCAATGGGGGAAAAGAAAAAGTCATTACATCTCTCTGGGAACACACCTTCTGAATGCCTTTCACTCTGGCTGCAATTCCTAATTTTGATTCTGTGCGTGTTTAAACACAACATAAAGAGCAGAAGCAGAACAGGGCAAGACTGCTTCTCACCTCGGGCCTGGTCCAGGGTTAGAAACCACAGCACCCCTCCCAGCCCACTGTCTCCAAGCCTCCGCACCCTATAGACATTGAATATATGCCTCTTTCCCTTTGCTCTGCCAGAGGGGAGAAGAGGTGATGCAAAGCAGATAACCAGAGTCTCGCTCTTTGCAAAACGGGTTAGGGGAGGAATAAACAATTCCATGCCGGACATGAAAGGGGATTCCTAGGAAATGCAGTGGACCCAGCCAATGTTTCCCAATGTGTGGTACTACACGGATGGCCTAGGGATGAACGATTTAATAGACCCTCCGTGAGGACAGAGACCGTTGCTTACTGAGAAAGTCTGAAAGAGCGGCTGGCACCCAATAGGAGTTCAGGAAACGTGGAATGAATAAACGAACATGTGAATGGATATTTATTTCAATGTATATCGGAAAAAAGTAGCATCAAAGCTGTGATTCTATGACTATTTATTTATTTTGGTTTGAGCGCTTCTACTTTTAAGTTCAAAATATAAGTGGATTCTAAAAACTTTAAGTTGACTAGGATGATGAGTGAACTGGTAAAAGTTAGGAATTGACTAGGATGATGAGTGAACTGGTAAAAGTTAGGAATTAGGAAGGGGTGCTTGAATGCCGGAAATTTCAGAATTAGTGGACCCCATCCATGGTTTTCAAAGTAACAGCCCCTTGGATAAGCACCTTGATGAGGTTTTCACAGAAGATGTCAACGGGACCCTTGGTTCTCCACATCAATGTCTTCCTTAAGGCTCCCATCAAAACCCTCTCTCCACCCCCGATCCCCAAACCTATTTCCAAAGGCCCTGGGGTTTCTCTACAACTCAGGAGTGGTCTCTCTCGTGTGCTCAAGGAGCATCCATTTCCATCTTTTCATGTTTCCAATATGGCCTCAGAGGATAACAGAAACTCCACAGACACCAGCGCTTGACCTGTGACCCAACTCCACACTCGCTGTGTCCCGACGCCTCTTACTCTCTTTTGCAGGTGAGGCATGTGCACCTCCCTTCCCCATTCGTCCAACAACTTTCTCAGCTCTTCACATGCCTAAAGCTCCCTTTTCCCCAGGTCAGAAAATGCACCACCTCCTTAGTGAGACCCACTCTGACCCACCCATCGAATAAAGCCCAACCACCGCCAATACCCCACGGACCCTCTATCACGACACCCTGTCTATTTCCTGCACAGCACTCTCCCCAGTCTGAAAATACCTTCTTAATTCACTTACTTTTTCTCCTCTATTCTTCTTTTTCTGGAATGGCAGCTCCATGGTGGCAGGGACCCTTCCTAATTGATTTACTGCAATATTCCCAATGCCTGGAAACTTTTTTTTTTTTTTTGCATGGCCAAATGAAAGAAGGAATGCATGGTTGAATGTGTCATCATATACATCTGTAAAAACGGGTGGCTATCACTGCCTCCCCTTGCTTCCGAGATTCTAGAAAGTCACAATGTATTCATTCATTCATTCATTCTTGCTTAAAAAAATTTTTTTTTGAACAACTACAACATCTCAGACTTTATTCAAGGAATTGTGGATAGAGGAACAAACAGAATAAAGAAGTCTCTGCAGGCATGCTGCTTATAGTGGAGCAGGTGAGAGAAAGCATAGCAAAAATGCCCTGCAAACTGTCTGGTGCTTAACATAAGAAATGCAAATGAAGAGAGCAATCAGAAGTGAGACCCTAGGCAATAGAAAGCAGTCCGTTTGCTCTTTTTCAGCCAGGACCAATCAATCAGGGCCACGCTATGTCAGGATCAGAAATAGCATCAAGATCCCTTTTTCCCAAATGCTTTCAGCTGCCAGAAAGTTCCAACCACACAAGCTTTTTCCTGACCCCAAGCAGGGGTTGCATTTGGGCATCCGTCAGAAAGCCTCCTCTGCGACAGTGTCTGTCCGCGAGAGCAGCCTGCGGTCCGCTGCTCATTTCCCGGCGCCCTTGCACTCAGCGTGGTGGAAGGGCCGGGGCCGGGGCCCTCCTGAACTATTGTGCCTGAGACCTGACCTTATCTGACACAGCCCCTCTCCATGGGACAAGCCACATCACCCAGACAGCCACAGGCCAGTACTCAGCCCCGCAAAGTTCTCTCCGGGCAGCTCCCGGAAACAGGGGACTTTATTGATGAATGGAACTTTCTTTGCTTTTCTTAATTGAATTAAACAGCACCCTGGGACACCTCTCCCCATCCATTAGAAAGGTCTCTGCAGATGGGGCAATCACGCCCACACGTTGTCAGCTTTGCCACTTTCCCAGGAGGACATCCCCTGCATCTCCCAGCCCCCTCAGGCACAGACGCACCAACCTGATTTTGTTTACAATGCCGCAATTTCTTTCTCTTCCAGAAGACTATTATTTGTCTGACAAACTACACTGTTTTTACCAGGGCAATATGAATAAACAAGCATTATGTTTCCTCTTGGGGCACAGAGCCTGGTGAAATGAATCAGAAAAGCCTAAAAAAGATTGTCTACCCTCAGTCCATCAGCTACTGGACAATTACTCCAGGGCCAGCTGGAAGGGAGACAGCCGCGCAGGCGCACTAGGAGCGTGGGCTTTCTCCGCGGGGCAAAGGCAGCAGCGGCCGCTGCACGTTCTGACACCGAAACCCCCACGGAATGGCAGGTGGAGCTGCCGAGTGGCGCGCAGAACTCAGTCTATGGACTCACAGATGTGTGCAATGAAATAATCTTAAGGCAGCCTGGCTGGGCGGCTCAGCGGGTTGGAGCCTCATTCTCTGCACCAAAGGGTTGCGGGTTCGATTCCGGTCAGACGCATACCCAGGTTTCGGGTCCCATCCCCAGTTAGGGTGTGTACAAGAGGTAACTGATCGATGTTTCTCTCTCCTTTCCTCTCTCTCTAAAAATGAAAATGAAAAAACCCTCGGGTGAGGGATAAAAAATAAATAATCTTAAGGCAGAGACAGTCTATATGACCCTGCAGTCAATACCCACCCACCTTTCATAGGTTCCTGAAATGGGAGAAATTCCGGGGGACCCCAGCCCACCAGAGATATGGATCTTGTCTGGCCAAGAAAAGCCCAGCCATGCCTGCCTTCTCCCCTGAACTGGAAAAATCAGAGCAAGCAGGGCGACGGGTTAATTAACCAATTTATAACACAGGATCTCTCTAGAAAAAGACAGAGGGACTTGTGTGCTATCAGACGGTCACCCAGGCCTGGGGATGTTCTTATTCCAGCCACTTACATTCCTTAAACAATTCAGACATGAAGATAATCTATTCTAATTCTTTTCTGCGTTATTGACACTATTGACTACCCCCAATACACAGCACAATCTAATAAATCAACATGGGATTAAGCCAAGAAGAAAGAAGGTGATAAAATGCCATTTGGTCCCCTATAAATCATCAGACTGAGCAGCACAAGGTAAGTAACTGGAATGAGAATTGAACTTGTCTACACAGGCATAATTGTTATGGCCTACCAAACGTTTCCCAAATCTATACCCGTGGCGGGTGCATGGGGGCGCCCCCCCCCACCCTGCAGCCTCGGTGTGAGAGCCTCTCTTCCCAGCGACTCTGTACTGAACACCACTTTCTAATTAAAGACAGAAAGGGTTGATATGCAGGTTTCAGTTCAATTGCTTTCGATCTGAAGATGTCCACGGTGAGCAATGGCTTCATTTACCAGGAATTACCCTTTGTACAAACCACTTCACTATTTAAAACAAACCACATGTATCATCATTAAGTGGGAAAAATTACCAATCTTCGGGTATCGGCAGTGGCAGGGCCCACTTTGGAGCCCCCCCCCCTTTTAATGTGGATTTTAAGCATTTGACTTGTTTGTAAATTCAGGCTGATAAAAAGGTTCTGGGTGACTAAGATCTGACAGATGAGAAACTTCCTTAGAAGGGTGCTGGGAGACACGGAGGGGAGTTTAGGAATGGGGAAAACTAAGTTAATATACTACTTATGCTCTTTCCAGGGTTAGAAGTCAGTGGGAATCATAGCTCTGGGGAAACTTGACAAGCTGTGTGCGGCAGAAAACAAACCTCATCTACTCTGTCTCAGCCTCGCCATACTCTTCCCTGTGGGGGGTGCTCTTTGGTGCGGTCCTTGTGACTTAGCATGTGTATCAAACATCTCTAGATGTTTGTGTTGTGTGTGGGCGAGGGGTCGTTTTCTGTTTTTCTCTCAGAGGAAAACAAAACATATGCTCTTTTGAATCCACTCCTTGCAAAACCTCAAATTTGGAATTTGAATTCCGAATTTTCCCTCAAAACAAAAATGTTTTCCTGGGTACCCACTTTGGATCTCTGGGGAGAGTCTGTATTGGGGAGAGGTGAGTTGAAAGTTCGCCAAAGACGATTCCCCAGCAAAGAAGACACGGTTAAACCTCTGCGGTGTGTTAAGAATGGAAGCCGAGGTGGGACTTTCCCTGGACAGCAAAACAGAAGCCAGCTGTTCCAAGGCTCGTTTGGCCTTCCGTCTGAGAATGGTCTCCAAGATACATGCTGTATACCAGAGGGGTATAGATGTGTGTGTAAACATACGTGTACATATGCATGTGATGACATCATTGGATTCAGTATCCAGATGCCAAAACCTGATACCACCTTGTAATTCCAAACTGTAGCAACATCTCCAATGTTAGAAGAAAGAAGAGAAAAATAAAAGATTTATAACTGGAGTAAAATACCTATCTAAGGTAGAGTTGCTGGGATATAAATGCATGGAATAGATTAAGTCAAGTAATTTAAACACCCAAGTTGGGCTGAATAAATAATTTCTTTGTGGCAAAAGGGTTGTATTATTTTCACGTGGTCACAGAGGAGACTCAGATGCTGAGGTATCCCAATTGATTTTTTTTTTTTTTTTTTTGCATTATCTTAGGAACAAATGTGGGAGGCTCTAGGAAGAAGGGTTGGATGTCAGGGCTGAGGCAAAGACAACACATGATGACGTAATTTTCCTTATACATTGGATGAGAAATAAGCACCATTTGAAACTTCATTCCAGGAAATGCTATTTCACTGAAACCTAGGTGGCCCCTGATCAGAATTTGTGATTTTATAAAACAGGACAATAAAGACTCCAAAATAAGATAATTGTGTCTTCATTATTCTCCTATGGAATTGGTGATCTGAACGACAAACACCCCTGAAATACGTTTATTTGTAAATAATAAAATAAAAGGGTTTCCAATAAAGATGTTATTTATCACAGATGCTGCCTGATTCTCCCATTTGATCAACTTACTCCGAGAGTACAGATCATCAAAATGAAATAAAGAATACAATGCTAGCTAAAGATTCAGAGTAGATAGCAAATATAGTGGTCATGTGTAGCTAGAAGATGTGTAGATGGTATCAATAAGTGGTTTCTGGCAACTGAAGTGAACTATTTCACACTTTTAATCAGCCAGTTGTCTGGGCTGCTAAATAAAAGCAACGGCATGAGACCTCTCTACAAACTATGATGACAGCAATGGCCGGGAGAGATGACCTGACAGTGTAGCTCTCCAATCCTGACAGGGCACCTTTAGGAAGGGTGGGAGGTGCAGATAGAAAACCCGATTCCCAATGAGACAGGCAAAAATAAATGTCTGCTTGCACTATACTTCAGGCATTTAATAAAACTCAGAAAACATGCACACACACACACACACACACACACACACACACACACCGCATTCTGACACTGTGTCACAGCATAAGCTCATCACTCACAGAATTTCATGCTCTTTCAAGAGGAAGGTGAGTGCCGTAGTACATTTCAAAACCCACCTCTGTCTATCTTCATATGGGACCATGATGCTAATTCAGTCACTTCTAAATATTTGTTATGGCTGCCAGCATTCCCTTGGAGATTCCCCTTTCCAGAGCAGGAGTGTTTTCCCTCCTGGCAGATGCTGAGAACCCCTGCGTTCATCCTATGTACTTGTCTTCTTCATAGCAAGAATACCCTCCCACTCAAAGTCACTGGCTTCTTTCCGAAGTTACGCCTAAATGGGCCAACTAATTTAACAATCTAGAAGGCAGAAAGATCAATTTATTAAAAAAGAATAATGCACAAAGAAACTGTGAGAACACGGAATAGCTATAGCATTCTACTTGTTAGGTAATGCTGTTCAAATTGATTAATAGATACCATGAAAGCAGTGAATATAGGAAGCCAAAGTTCAACTCATATTAATAATTCGATTCAGTTCACAACTAAGGCTGAGCATCTGTACAAATGTTCATTAGGATACTCTTCTAGGGAGTAACTGGTCTTAAACACACACACACACACACACACACACACACCTGCTCACAGCAGAGGAACAGAAACGGTAGAAGCAGATGAATAATATAATATGTTACCAATAGGCTTTTTGGAAATGTTTCCTGGCATAATTTACTTAATGAGAAATTGAATAAAATAATATGTAAAAGGATAAACCTATTTCTTCCCAAGATATTAAAACAACACAAAAAGGCTGTTCCCCAAAAGACTTGCAATAGAAACTATGCCTAAAAAATATTTTCTGGAGGCAACCAACTTGGTCACAAATGACCCAAATGTTCACAACAGAATCTTGACATTTTAGGAATACGTATATTCCCACAACAGATTGGCACTGGAGATCTTTGGAGAAGGAGGCCCCTTCTGAGCACTTGTGAAGCAAGTTCAGTAGACCGCAACCACACACAGTTAACAAATGGTACTCTTGATGGGAGTCCATCGAAAAACAGATGAAATGATTACAATCACTGTTAACTCTTCGTGTAAGAGAATGGGGCAGGGAAAAGGATTCCCATCTGCATGACAAATCCTTCTAACCCTGCCAGTCACATCCACAGCCCCTGGCCAGTGACAGAAAGCTGGGCTTGTCACCTCCTCCACCAAAGGCAATATTGAGCTGTTCCCCAAACCCAGGAACCAACTTAGGCAGGGGCTCTACTAGTAAAAAAAAAAAAAAAAAGGGAAAGAGAGACGGAGAAGGTCCAAGGGAAACACCCAGAGAAAGAGAAACACAATGGAAGATTCTGAAATGTACACAGAATGGAAAATAAACACAAAATGCCACAGCAAGGCCATTAAGGGAGAGCGGGGGAGGAAAAAATAAAAAGCCTTTACACATAGCAACAAAGACAGCATCCTAAACAGCTCGCCTTCCTTGCTGCTCTGCCAGGGAGTTTGGAGGCAGATTCTGGGGCTGACATGCTCCAGAAACCCAAAAGCTCTGATTCCAGAAGCAGCCGAACGTAGCACCACCCAGACAAACTTAAGCAAACAAAAACACTGAGCACACACACACACATACATATATGTTGTTTCGCTCTCTGTTAAAGCTGCTGAATTAAAACCCCAACCACTCCGATGCCTCCACAAACATCCAAACTCATAGCATCGGAGGGGATAGACTCAGATCACCATCGGACACACTGGCAGGAGAAAGATGCCAGGGAGGAGAAGGCAGTTTGCAATTTTAAACTCCCGTTTCCCAAGCTTGGAAGCAGGCATTCAAAGTATGCACAGAGGGGCAAAAACAGCTGGGCGCGGGATAACCAGGGTCCATGGAGAATGAGCGGGTCCGAGGCAGCCCTCCTGCCCAAACGCTCGAGCCCCCTCCCCGTCCCCTCCAAGGTACCAAAGGGCAGCCCAGCGACGCAGGGACCCAGTCGTGAGCCAGGGAAGCAGCCACCGAGGGAAGCCGCGCGCCTTACCTGCTGTAAGTACATAAAAGTCAAGGCACACGAGAGCTGGGGACACATGCCCACGTTGGGGAGCGCCACGCAGGTGGCCCCCGTCAGAGGATGCTGCATTTTGTCTCTCTGGCGCCCGCCGAGCAGGAGTGGGGACGCTCGCATGCAATCACGCCGCTCTTTGCCTGGACGCTACAATTTTTTTTTTCTTTTTAATTTTGCTGATTATCTAAGTCAAACCCCGGTGGCTGCTCTCTTCTTCTCTCTCTTTCTCTCTCTCTCTCTCTCTCTCCCTCCCCTCGCTGCTCCCGCGCGTCCCTCCTCCCTCGCTTTCCTTCTTCCCTTCGGGTTTGCTAGATCCCAGCGTTCATCTGCCTCCAGCTAAGACACTTGGGAGGGTCAGGAAACTATTTTGCTTCCTTCGTGGCTGTATCTTTTTTGTATGTGTGGTTGTTGGGCCTGCTTTCTGATGCCCCTCAAAGTGGCCGGTGCCCCCGCCGCCCCCCGCCCCCTCCCCCCCGCGAAGATGACAGGAACAAGCAAAGGCAACTTCTATGAAAGGTAGAGGGGGTGGCTGCCCTCCTCTAGATGCTGACGGGGGGAGGAGGAGAAGGAGGAGGAGGGGGGAGAGAGAGAGAGAGAGAGAGAGAGAGAGAGAGAGAGAATTTGACTCACACCGAGGCTCACTCCGTTGCTCCTGACGCTGCTTGCCTCCTCATTTGTCAAATGGGTCCAGGAAAAGGTTGGGACTTTTTTGTGGGTTTTGTTTCCCTCCCCCTTGCTTTTTTTTTTTCAAACGACTCACCAAAATTCAAATTGTGTCTGCTAAAAATCTCTGCGGGGCGGGCGAGGCAGCCAGCGAGCGCCCTACATCGCCGGCATGCAGCCGAGCTGGACAATTCATGCGACTGTCCAGCTGGGACCCAGATTCTTAGATTTGGGTGGCGGTTCGTTTGCGCGACTCCTTGGCAAATAAACACGAAAATGGGATTCTCCCTCATAAAGTGCTGGGATGACGCTAGGGGCTGAGGGCAGGGAGAGCCGGGGCTGCTGGCAGCGAGGCAGGGCACTTTCTGGGGGCCCCCACCCCCCGCGGGGCTGCTGAGGCGTGATGCACCCACAGGCGTTTGGGGCGCAGCTTTCCCTGGGCGCCTTGGCTGGGCGGCAGCAGCCAGCACACCAAGAAGCCCGGAGCCGCTGAGTGGGAGAAACCGCCCTGGCTGGCGTGGAAATAAATGAAGCTTGTTGGACTAAGTAACATGCCAGCCCCGGGCGAATGCGAGGGGCGCTTTTTTCAGCCTAGAAACCCCTCTCTTCTCAAATTATAAATGCACAGGGTGGGGAAGTCCACATCTGATAAAAGATTTACTCTGTGGTCTATAGCAGGCAGATGATAAGGGTTTATTTATTTTATTTTTTTTCTTGCCTGACCAGCCCTCCTTGGCCAAATTAGCATTCTGCTCTTGCAGAGGGTCTCCCCCGCCCCCCCTTTATTTTATGAAGTAATAATTATTCATTAGTAGATTTTGTTAGTCTTCATGAAATAAAATAGGATGTGATCTGCAAATCAAAAGAAAATATTAAGCCTCTAACAAGTCCTTGGTCCTCACAGAAAAAAAAGCACGTTCTTGGCAGAGGTAAACTCGTGATCAGGGATAATGTCGAATTTTGTGATATAGATTTTGACCCAGTGACTGGATTTTCCTTCTCTTTTTCAGAGCAAGAGGCTGTCTGAACAGCATCTTTTTTGATTATTGGGTTCCCTGCAAGACACCCAGCTTCAGACTTGCTGCTGCCCTGCAGGGCAGAGACACCTGGAAGTGCTGGGCACCCTCCAGAAGGGCAGGACCAGGGACTGGAACCAGGGGCATCCCCGCAGACCCCTCCCTGGGGCTCACAGGGACACTGGCAGCTAAATGACAGCTTCTCAGCTGAGCTATCAGCTCACAAGGCACAGCTCACTTTGCAGGCTAATCAAAATGCTTTCTGAAGAAAAGCAAATGAATGATACCACAGCTCCATTTTTGTGTTGTTCTGTTTTGAAATGCCATCAATAACTATCAAGTCTTCCCTCTGCCAAATGTTAGGCCCCAACCAGGCTGTTTCTTTCTACTCCTCACCCTCCAAGCCCCTGTGACTCACACATCCCATCAATTTAGAGGGAATACAGTAGCATGTTTAAGCCTAAGTGAATTGATATGGGCAATTAGGGGAGTACGGGCTCGTGTTTTATGCTTTCTTGGGGGTTGGGGTGGCGGCAGTGGTGAGTTTGAAAAACTGTTGCTGTATTTGTTGTCTCGGCAATCGTATTTATGAGACAAGGTCTGATTTACACATAAAATATTTCCCTCTTTTCTGTCCCCCCCTCTTACTTTCTGCTTGTCTTTCATTTGTTTTAAATTTTGCAATTCACAAAATCAAAAGAAATGCCACTCCACAAAACCGCAATGGAATAAGAAGTCAAAGGTTCTGCCTTTCCAACCCTGAATCCTGACTCTCCCTCTCCCATTCTTCCTCCAACAACATGCGGTCCTGACAGGGGTTTGCCCTGCTTGCCTTCATTTGTTCCTCTGGCATTGGAAAAGCCTGCAAATGCCCCCAAAAGAGGGCAGAATTTCCCCTTCAACTCATTTTCATAAGAAACATGATAAATAATACATGGCACTTTAATAAGACCTTATCTGAATGGCTTAATGAAAAACAAATACATTATGTAAGGAACCAATAACTGCTCTCGGCTGCCCTGAGCCAACCCTGGTTTTCCAGTCTCCTTTTCCCCCAAAGTTGAAAACCTTCAGGGGTGATGGATTCCTACAGACCCATTTTGCAATCACGCCTCAGACTTCTGCTTAAACTTTCGTCTTCACAGTCAGATGCATTGGAAGTCTGCAAAAGGAGACAGCGGAATCCAGACCTTCTGAATGCATTTCAAAACGATCTGGGGTTAGGCTGCATTCTCCGGACAGCCACATCCCAGCATCCGCCACACAAGCACCATGACACACGCAGACAAGTACACACCCCGTCCACAAGGCACCTGCTCACAGGATGGGGCAGGGAAGATTTTGCAGTGGTGAATATCAGTGCACGTCAATCAGGAACAGAGCAATGGATGCTCCCAGATCAAGTGGTAACACCACACCTGCCACTATCGCGCACTCAGTGAGAAAACTCCACCAGCCTTTTAAACAGCATCTGAGGGTGCTGAATTTGAATTTCATCTCGACGGAAACTGAGAAAGAGCCACATCAATGAGACTAGCTCCCAAAGGATTCGATTCTTCTACACGAGTAAATGGGAGAAGCGGGGGTTACTCTTCTCTCTCTCTCAAGAATCCCTGGGCACTCAGCATCACTTGGGTGTATATATCGCATGAACATTCAAGGGCCACCCTCCTGCCTTTCAGCTACAAGGACCCTTAATTGAATGCAGAAAGAATGCTGGAAAACCTGCAGTGAACAATGCCACCTTCAAATGAGACTTCCTTAGGCAGAATGCAGAAACTCCTGTTTTAATTTAATCCACGCAACAGTATTTGTAACTTTTCCTTCCCTCAAATTGGCCAGCTATTTAAAGGAATACAGGTAATTGTTGTTTTTCTCTCTCACATAATTCCTTACGATAATTTCCTAAGGCTGTCAAAAAGGCAGTTCTTTAGCCTGAGGAAGATCTTCTCCGGGAGTTGCCACACCTCAAAACAAGAAAAACTCCAGTTAGACTGAAGGAAGGACTTCCTGGACTTAAATGTGATTATCCAAGCTGGGGTTAGCTCGTGACAATGTCAAAGAGTGGCTTAGATGTTATTCTTTCTTCCGAATTTTGATACGGCCAGCCACATAAGCTCAATCTTCAGTAAAGTGAGAATGAAAGTATCTGTAGAAAACATTATTATTTATTGTCTCTATCACAAGCGCTTTGAGTCACCTACTTGTTGAAACACTTCAACTCTATTTGGTTAGCATCGATTACACACTAGGCACCGTGCTGGTCCCTACGGCTATCTCCATGGGGGAAGGCAAAGATCCCTGAGGTCATGGAGCTTACAGTCTAATGGGAGGGGCAGAAAAGAAACAATAAAGATAAGAAGCAAATAAATTGTACAGAATATAGAAAGTGATGAGTGCTGCAGAAGAAATCGAGGAAGGAACTGGGGCAGGGGACCAGGGATACCTGAGATTCAGCTCCAAGAAAAGCCTCCTGCACTCCCGCCCCTTCCAGTCTGGGTGCTGAGCCCCAGATTTGCCTCATATACCAGTTCTGGAGCTTTCTTGGGTCAATCTACTGCGAGTGGTGGTGGGAAGACTGGCATTTCTAAGGACTAAAACTTGAAAATATTCTCACCTGCAGGTTCAACTACCTGAAGTCCGGGCTTTAACACACTCTCTGACACATGGTAGGCACTGAAATAATACTAAATTGGTGGATGGATGGATGGATGGATGGATGGATGGATGGATGGATGGATACAACAAGTGGACCAAATGACATTGGCCTATTGTTATCTCTTTCTGCTCAAGAAATGCAAGAATTCTGAGATTTTTTAAATGTTTTATTTCAGTTTCTCTGTATGTTAAGCTGGCCCCTTGGCCTCGAGAACGAGGTCTCAGCTCCCGATGGTCCTGCTGAGCTCCTCTGCAGAAGCCCCATTTCTCAGACAGTTTTCCTGGCAGAGACGGGCCGCCTCCGAGGCACAGAGTGGGAGGGCCGAGATCCGGCTGCTCTCAGAGGAGCACGGAGACAATTGCTTTGCATGTAATGACAGGACTGGGGCTGGGGATTAGAGGCTGCTTCCGTGTCAAGGACCCTCAAACACCCCTAGCTCTGTGGGGGTGGGATGTCCCTGAGACCAAGACTGAAAGTCAGAGACACAAGTACACGTGATGCCCGGTTCACAACTAACCCTCACTACAAACGCTCTTTCCAAAATTATACAGGTTGTTTAGAACAGCTTTCCGAAATCTGTTGCTCACAAGAGTGGCCTCGTTAATAAATAAAGTCAACTAATTAAGCAAATAAAAATGCCTACCAGTACCATCTAGGATTGATGTGGTGCAGAAATGGGTGATCTCAAATACAGACAGTGAGACTCAAAATTGGGAAGGCCCTGGCCCTGGCTGGTGTGGTATCATGGTTAGAGCACCAGCCCATGCACCAAAGGGTCTCGGGTTCGAGTCCCGGTCAAGGACACATACCTGAGTTGCAGGTTCAATCCCCAACCTTGGATGAGGAGCATGTGGGAGGAAACCAGTTGATGTGTCTCTCTCACATCAATGTTTCTCTCTCTCCCTCCCTTCCACTCTCTCTAAAAATCAATGGAAAAATGATCCTCAGGTAAGGATTACAAAAAAAAACATGGGAAGGTTCTGGACATGACAGTTTGGCACCCATGTTCAAAATTTATTTTACTTATTATTATTTTAAAATATTTTTTATTGATTTTTTAGAGTGGGGAAGGGAGAGAGAGATAGAAACATCAATGTGAGAAACATCGATCGGCTGCCTCCTGCACGCCCCCTACTGGGGATCGAGCCCACAACCCGGGCAAGTCCATGGGAAGATGCTCAATCCACTAAGCCACATCAGCTGGGCTCAAAATTTAACATATGCTTATTTTATAACCTTATTATTCCAGTTCTATGTATCTGTCCTGAGATAGGCAGAGATATATGGACCAGGATAGTCCTCCCAGCTTTGCTTGTAGAAGCAGTAGGGCAGCAGTGCAATGCATCCTGGCACATGCATGCAGAACAAAACCAACCCAGAACAACAAAAACCTGCAATCTTTACCTGAGTGTGTGTGTGAGAGTGTGTGTGTGTGTGCACATAGACATACACATGGACAACAGTGTCAACACACCCATGTGGGAGGTATTTCAGTTCTACAGAAACACAAAACCTGGGTTTACATCCAAGATTTCCTACTTCTGTAAATATATGAATGTGGACATGTGAATTAACCACTCCGAGCCTCAGTTTTTTAATCTGTAAAATGGGGCTAATAATAGCTGCCTCACAGAATTGCAATGATGCTCAGATTTTTTTTCCTTCTAATTCATGAACTATTGCAATAAATATTTAAAAACAATAGAAGGGTTGCTTGAAATTAATGACATTTTTTTGGCCAACTTAGTATATTCACACACACACACACACACACACACACACACACACACACACACACCCCATCTGCTATCATCCTCATTTCGTAACAGAAAGAGCACTTTGTATCAAAAAGTAAGAAGGACATAATCTCAAAATAAAGGACAGCTCTTCGAATTGATTAAATTTAGGTCTATTAAAATTTTAACTAAATTGCCCTAAATTTTCTCATTACCTGACGTCTGTTGAAAATGTCATGATGGAATCAGATGAACCTATGGATCAGCATTTGGGAACGCCGAGAATGTCAAGTGTTTCTTAGCACGGGCACTGGCACACCAAGAATCAACAACAACGTCAGCTGTCGTGGGGATGCTTGGAAACCAGGAACAGCCACCCCCCTCACCCCACAGGCTCACTGCAGCGACACGAACCAAACACCCTTCTGGTTCTCAGTGCCCGAAACCACCGTGTGCTTGCCTTCCATGTGGGACAGGCCAAATAAAGGTCAGACGAGTTGAATTTCTGGGATCACCAGAGTTGATTCATTTTTTGCAATGACACAGCGATTGCAGGCCCCCTCCTTCCAGGCCACCTGGAACGATGAGTGTGATGGAGGGTTGGGAACTCCTGGTGCCCGTGAGGGCACGCAGCACACTGTGGAGTGGGGGACACGTTTTCTGGAGTCTCAGCGCTTTGGTGTGAAGGCTCTGCCCATACTTTTACAGCCGCTATTACATGTCCATGGGGCCCTGGCTGGTTTGGCTCAGCGGTTAGAGCGTCGGCTCGTGGACCAATGAGTCAGGGGTTCGAGTCTGGTCAAGGGCACGTACCTCGGTTGTGGTTCATCCCTAGCCCTGGTTGGGGTCTTGCTGAAGGCAACCAGTCGATGTGTCTCTCTCACGTCGCTGTTTTTCTCTCTCTCTCTCCCCCTCCCTCCCTCCCACTCCATCTGAAGATAAATAGAAAAATGAATGTCCTCAGGTGAGGATATAAATAAATAAATAAATAAATAAATAAATAAATAAATAAATAAATAAATGTCCGTGGAGTTACAAGCCCGTACGACCCCAGTTCCATGCTCTCTAAGAGGAAATAATTATAATTTTGCCTTCCAAACTCAGTTGTTAAAAGAGAAAATCAGGCGACACGTGTACATTCTGAGATTGGTGCCTGACATCGAGGAAGCACTCAATGTGTATCAGCAACTAGTATTGTGAATTACTTTTATTCTCAGCCCCTGACCAGTTGACAACATAGACATTCCTCTTCTTTTTCAAATTTTTATTTCACTGTATTTTCTAAAAATAACACAGACAAGGCCAATACGTTTATGGAACAACTAGCTGCACCTGCAACGTTTTGGGGACGTTTTTTTCAAGTGACCTGGCATTTATACGAAAATGTGTAGACATCACCTTTCTGGCCCGGTCTTCTGAGTACACACAATTTATTTAATCTTGCTAATGAATCAAATGAACACAAACTCTCACATTAGTCCTTGTCAACTAAATTCTTCTCAGCTGGATCTCACAAAATGTCAGGTCTGATCTTTTACTACTTTTTGGAGACTGACAAGGGCAACACACATGTAAAGAGCTTCCTTCCAGCTAGCATGAACATATGTATATATCTTCACAAAGCCTCGAGGGTAGGCTTTATTAGCCCCAATTTACAGAAGAAGGAACTGAGGCGGTGAGAAGGACGAAGTACACACGTGGTTTTCCTAATAGACGGCAGCAGTGTGTTCAATCAGGTCAGTACAGCAGGACGGGAAGTATTCTTCCCAAGTATCCCAGCAGAAGGGCTGACTACAAACAAATCCTCATCCCTTTATTCATCATTTGCAATATCTCAACCTCGCAGGCACTTCCCTGAAGCATTACTCTACGTCAATTCGGCTACAAGACTTTCTTTTTCTTACGAATCTGTTGCTGACCCTGGCCACCTAATTTTATAGTATGAAATTTTCCTAGCTTTCCAGTCCCTGCTTCCTCATGGAAAGACCAAGCCCCACCTCATCCACAGACTACCTTAAGCTCTTCAAAAGTCAAGACCCTGCCTCTATTCTCATTTGTTAACAGCTCCCATCACCATCCCTCATAGAAGTGACAAGTTATAGAGACAATGTTCTATCAGAGCAGCCAATGGACACCTGTCAGGAGAGACCCCAAGACAGCAGGCAGAACCTCAAATTTGAAAACAGCCAGAGCAAGCAAATAACGCGAGTTCCCAGAGGCGCTCCCCTGAAGAAGTGGGGTGCTGGAGGTGACGGTTGGCACTGAGAGGGTGGGGGTCTGTTTGCAGTGCACAGGACAGGATGGGAGAGCGTGGGGCAATGGACAGTAGGTGGCTGAGACAAAAACAGCTAAGTGGTGATTTCTCCTAATGAGCAAGAAGTGGGTGGAGAGGTAGGTCTACTTTGGGAAGCCTCCACACCCCGCCCACTCTGTGTTGCGACTTTCTGGAGCTTGAGCAAATTTGAAGGCAAACAAAGTCTGCAGAAGATTCTATTTTTCCTCTGTAACAAGCTTAGCTAAGGGTGCTCTGACCCCATAAATGCTCAGAAATATTTATCTTTATGCAACACGAGTCACCCTCAAGTATCTCCTACTGGAAAGACTTCACCTTCAACATCTCAAGTTCTGGAATAATCCCTTTTGACCTTGACCTGCCCAAGGTCCTGCTTGGCACACAGGCCAGAGCCTCCATGGGGGTTCTCAGCCCCTGGGGTTATTGGCACACCTTCAGAGGCTGGTGATCATTGGTGGTGAGCTAGGAAGGGAGCAAGGACTCAAGACAAAACTAGGGTAGTCTGCAAAAATTACAACCTTACATAGCAAATGGATCGAAGAGTGGGTGGCAAATAATTCTGGTTCTCAAAATCTCACCTTAAACTCTTGAAACACACAGTTTCTGGAACTCCAGGTCTTAGTCCCCAAATCGCAATTCCCAGTTATGGGCACTCATACTCTGCAACTTCGTCTGACCTGTTAGCTCAGGACTTCATGTCCCCTGTGTCTGGGCTACATCACCGGATGCACACATACAGCTCAACCCCTCAGCATGCCCACAACATACCCACTCATATCAGGCATGTTTGGTTCAGTAGGCATGAAGACCGGGGAAGTATAAGGAAGAGAGAATGGGAGAAATGATTTTGATCTTAGAAACATGATTCTAGAAGGATCTGTGTGTATCCCATCCTTGCAAATGCCATTGGGCTATTCTACCACCGTTGACTTTGACTAGACTCTCCTGGTTCCAGACTTTTCTCCGCCATATTTCTATTCCTTTTCCCCCTTCCCATTGGGAGCCAATGGGCAAGTTTTCATCCCTGCTCCTTTGTCCCATGTTTTTTTCTCCTTGAAAGCTTGCCATCTGTTGTCCCTGTGCCCTTGAGGGGATCACCCTCTCACCCAAGTTTTCATGAAGCCGTTTTCCCAAACCAAAACACTACTCTGCAGAAGATGATGTACTGTGCTGCTGTTTTTTTTTGTTTGTTTGTTTTAAAAAGCATTTTCTTCACTTGGTTTTCAATAGAATAACTCAATCCTCTTCAAGCATAGTGGCATGTGAGAGAAATACTATGCTTTGTCCTGGCTGGACCTTCGTATGCACACGTGTGGCAGGATTCTTGAGTGGGCCATGAACGTAAGACCTTGGTTGGTGGCACCTGTGCTTTGTCTGGTCTCTTGACTCTTGCCCCCCATTGTCACTACCCTGTAAGCCCACTGGCTACAATGCTCTTTGCACACCTGTGAAGAAATCGAGTGCAGCAATGGGTAGAAACCATTGCACCTGAACCCATGTGCAGCCCTGACCTCTCCTCACAGGCTCCGCCTCCGGACCACATGCACCGCGGACAGGCTGCTGCGGGTCTCAGGATGAAGGTCCTATCCCACTGCTGTTTGAACAAAACAACACGTTGGCATGTTGGCATGTGCTTCTCTTCCTCGATGGAGTGGACGTTCGGTAAATGAAAGCACCTCCCTTCCATTTACTTAACCTTCAAACCTAAACATCTGCCCTTCCCACCTCCCTTTGCTGCTCTGTATAGCCAACTGCTTCCCAAGTCATGTCACTTTGAACTCCCCAATCTCCCAACTAGGAAACCCCTCAACTTTCCATTGTCGCTGTTCCAGTGTATCGCATGTTTCTCTGGAGTCTAGCTTTAAAAATAATTAAAAAAAATATATCTATGCTCCTCTGGTTTCTTTGCTCTCAGTCTCAATTACCCTGAACTCACACTCTATGTTGATTCCATAGGGGGATTTTAAATAGACAAAACCAGACATGTCCAACTTCCACTCGGGAGAAACCACGGACCCTCCCTCTGACGCGGGCATGAGATTCAGAGCTTTAACCTGGTACCGCACCTCTTCTCTTGCAACATAACTGGCACTTTCTTTAATGTACCTCCCTCTCTCCAGATTCTAGTCACCTCGTACATAGTCTTGTAATTGCGTATGCCCAGTGCATATTAATACATCTCCAAATACACGTCCTTGGGCTGGAGCTGCTTTAATGGTATGCGTGTACAAAACCCAGAATACCCAGTGCGGAATTAAATAAATAATCCCTGAATGAAACAGGCATCTCTGTGTGTTTGCAGTGTCGAGATGGAGATGGAGATGACAGCACCTGTGTGCTCCCCTTTATTCTTCCCAAGGGCAGCGCCGGTACATACCGATGCTGCCCACGAGGACGCTGGAGCTCGGAGGGGTTATGTAAGCAGCCTGCATGTTAATGGGGCAGCCAGTGTTGACAGTGAGTTCCCTGCCTGCTCACTGTCCACCTCCTGCCGCCGCATCTTCGCACACCGGCGTGCACGTGTTCCACGAGAACGTTTTCCGCTCAACGCTGCCTCGCCAGCACCTTAGGACAGCATCTGGCCTGTAGCAGCATTTGCTTGTTCAATACTGGTGGAATAAATGAGGACACGTGGAAATGACAGCAAAAGTCCTCCTCTCCTTGCATGCTCTGAGATCCACTCTTCTCCCTCACTGACTGGTTCGTTCACGCACTTCAGCTACGTCTTCAACGCACTCTCTGTGCCAAGCACAGCGCTGACCCAGGAGGTTCGAAACAGGCGACAGCACTTACATTCTATAGTGACCAGCTATTTTTAGGTCAGCTGGTTGGAGAAATTATCGTTTGCAACTCCGGATCAGCATGTGAATCAGCATTTTCTCAATATTATGCAACAAATTAAAATTCTGAAGTGAATTAGATTATGAGGCTAACTGAAAACGATATTAGTTATCCATGCCCCCGATTTCAAAATTGATATTCGTCCAAATTGCCTTACTTTCTCACTGATTGGCTTTATAATAAATGTTTCACATTTGAATTTATATAATCTCTTTTAGAAATGGAATTTATTGGAAAATGGGTTTCTACCGGTGTAAGTGGACATATATACGCATTTGAGACCACTGGTTTGCTATAGGACATGGCGAAGCTCCGATTATAGGTTCACTCTTCTGTGGAAAATAAATTAAAAGGGACTGTTCTCGGGCTACAGTGTTCACGCTAACCTTACATTGCCTTCTTGACAATGAAGTGGATGATAATGAGGACCGAGGAGGCAGATTGCCTGGTTCTGAATCTTGGATCTGTTTTGTACAAGCTGGGTGTCTCTGGGCAAGTTATTTAAACTTTCTGGGCCATGAAGGTCCTCATTCATAGATAGAAAAAGCATCAGTGTCTTTTTGCACAATTTGGATACGATGGAATAATATGTACAAATTGCTCAGGGCCACCCCTGGCACCTAGGAAGTGCACTATGCATGTAAGCTTCAGAGCTCCGTGGTGATGATGGTGATGGTGATGGTGATGGTGATGGTGATGGTGATGGTGGTGGAGGTGTGGTGATGAGGATAGGGTTGTTGTTGATTGTAAGCTCAAGGGTAAGGCAATATCAGTTGGCCCCCGTGGGAAAGACAGCTCCATTCTCTAGCTGGAAAGACAGGCAGATCTTTCTACCTTTTCCAGGAAAGCCCATTGCTAGTTGACAGTTCTGCTCTTCTCTCTTAACTCGAGTGTTTCCAGCTAAGGAAGCAGTTAGACTTGCTATTACCATCTTGATCCCCTCTTCTTTCCGTCCCCATAACTGGGCCACAGACATCTCCAAGGATCCTCTCTTATCCAGCAAGCAGGAGCTGACACCACTGTTCTTCAGGGTTACTCTAGGGGATGTTAATATTTTATGACCACTTTAGTGAAACACCAGACTCCAGGGTGCTGGTACTTCCTCTAATATCACTCAGGTTCTCAGCAGGTCTCCACCCTCCCTCCCTCCAACCCCAGCCTCTCACAGGCAAGCTATTCCAATGTTTTTTGCCCTCATAGACATGGTCTATGAAAATCCACAGATTCCAAGGACTGTCATAAAAAAATAATAGCAAAGTTAAGAATTACTGAGCGTTCACTCTGTGCTAGGTGCTATGCCAACCATTTTATATTCATTATCTCACTTCTTCTCTTCAGAAATCCAGTAAGTAAGCTAATCTGACTCCCCCCATTTTACAGATGAGAAAACTGAGGGTAGGAAAAGATGATATCCTGCGCTAACTGTACGCTCGGGCCCTAACTCAGGTCAGTGTGATTCCCCTGCCCCTGATCTTCTACTTTACCGCATGATGTATTTCTGAAACTAGATTTTAAAACAGAAGGCCTGAAAAGTGAATGATTGATAAGAGTTCTCGGAGACTCGGTTCTTTCCACCCCAAATCGAATTGGATTTCAAAATACCCAACTATGGTTCAGGTGGATGCTACCTCCCTCAGATTCCCCGGGGTATCTGAAACCACCACAAGGTTCTCTCTGTTGCCATGGAAACATGGGCCAAGGTAGAAAAAGCAGGTCTTGATTCAATGCCCAAAGGGGGGTCTAGGTGACTATGCACCCCCTTTCCTTCCTCAGAGCAGGAGTGAAATGATCTCAGCCCGCAAGCGCTCATGGGATATGATTTTGATTTTTGGTTCAAAAAAAAGTCATACAAACAACGACTTTACGGCCCATTCCACTGGGACTACACCCCCGATTTTGGAAATACAATAGAGAAGATGAGTTTATAAAGCAGAAAAATGCATATGACATGGAGGATGGAGTAAGCTATAAGTCCATATTTCCAGAGTAGGATCCAACATGTGTATCTATAATTCACACTCTGCACTTCTAAGTTTATCTCCTTCTAGATCTATGTCTACCTAGATACAGCTAAAAAGTCAAGGCAACACCCAAAGGTTAATAATCCTGTTGAGATTACCAGTGATTTTCATTCCTTTTTATTGCTAATGTGTATTCACCGATTTTCTATAATAAATATGGGGTCGTTTCATAATAAGAGAAGAGAAGGTTTCCCCCTATCATTCCCTTCTTTCCCTTTTCTTTTAAGTGGCCTGTCACAGGCAGGTCAGAATCTGACATGGAGGGAGGAGAATGGGTGCATGGTCTGCAGAAAACGAACTTTGAGCTCCTCAGTACCCCAGCTCTTTGGAGATACTTTAATAGTGATTCTGGAAAGAGGCAAAAAGGACTCTTGCATAGTTCCTGAGCATTGCCCCTCTCCACGTAAGCCTAATTATAGTCCCTGAAGACGTTTCTTTCTCGTCTCTCTGGGTCCTGCATGACAGCTCACCATCGCAGGGCGTTCATTCTTGTCGAGAAAACCTCATTTCTGTTTTCATTAGGAGGACTGCTTGTCTTTACCAGCTCTGAGTACGGAGATCAAGACATTAGGAAGACCTGCACTTTCCTCAGGCAAATGAGAATTACTAATTTTCTCTCTCTATTAAGTGTTGTGCTATCTCCATCGGCTTCCCCAATATTTATTTCACATGCTGAGACCATGCAGATCCGGGAACAAGGTTAACCTGCTAAGTGCCACCTACCCTCATACTCCAAAGATTTCTATCGGGTATTGACTGTGCTCATTTTCAACAGAGAAAGTAGCCAGGTAGCCTCAGCATGGAAGCAGGGTTTTATTTAAAGTATAAAGGCCAAGCTCTCCTGCAGCCACTTTGGAACATATTCATGAGATAGGGTTTTCTTTAAGGAAATGAAGTGAAGCAAGAACCCAGACTGTTGGAATCCTTTAAAGCTACATACTGCTTGCCCGGCCAGTGTGGCTCAGTGGTTGAGCGTCGACCCATGCACCAGGAGGTCACTGGTTTGGTTCCCGGTCAGGGTACATGCTCTGGTTGTGGGTCAGATCCCCAGTGGGGGGCGTGCAGGAGGCGGCTGATTGATGTTCTCTCTCATTGATGTTTCTGTCTCTCTCTCCCTCTAAAAATCAATAAAGAAAAAATAAGGTACAGACTGCTTGTGTGATGGGGTGGAAGGGGGCGGGTGTGAGAGTTGTCTTGTCCCCTCAACCCCATCTGATAATGCTAATGGAGAGAAAATATTTTCCTGATATTAGAGTTTTCTCTGTGCTAAGCATTCCAACAATGATTTACATGCATTATTTTACTCACTCCCATGCCAAATTTTTTATTCACGCATTCACTCATTCATTCCTTATTTAACTCATATATAAATATTTATAGAGTAGTAAATTATATTCCAAGCATTGTGCAATGTCCCCAGTATACAGTGAACAGACATACAAACAAGCAAACAGACACACAAACAAACAAAACTCAGCCTATTTGCTCTGGTGGAACATAATATTTACTGGCAGAGGCGGATTTTAAAAAATCAATTCCATCAGTTTCTTATAAAACAAATGTCCCAGCAATTTCACTCTTGAGCATTTATCCCAGAAGAAAATGGAGACTACTTTCACACAGAATTCTGTATATGAAGTTTTATTTATAACGGCTAAAAATAGGAATCAGTCCAGATGTCCTTCAACAGATGAACGGTTCAATCAATGGAGGTACAGCCAGACCATGGAATACTACTCGGTAATGAAAAGCAACTACTGAAATACTCAAGAGCTTGGATGAATTTCTAGGGAATTATGCTAGGCAAACAAGTAGTCAGCCCTGGAAGGTGATGTACTATATGGTTCCATTTTTGAAATGTTTAAATTTTAGAAATGGAGAACTGAGCAGTGTTTGCCAGGAGGTGGGAACTGGGGGTTTGGGGGAGGGAGGTGTGAGTGGTTATAAAAGGACAGAAAAAGCAATCCTGAGGGGATGGAATTGCTCCAGATCCTGACCGTTGTGGTGGACCCACAACTCTGCACGCATGATAACACTGCGTGGACCTAAACATACCCCACCCCCGACACACACAAGTTAACACAAGCAAAACTAGGGAAATCTGAATAAAATCAGTGGATGGCATCAATATCAATATCATGACTGTGACATCGCATTATAATCGTGCCAAATGTCACCACTGGGGACAGTTGGGTAAAAGGTAAATGGAATCTCTGGATATTATTTCTCACCGCTGTAGGTGACTCTACAATGATCTCAATAAAATTTCCATAAAAGAGAACAAAAACAAATTATAGAGTTAATTTTATCAGGCCAGTTGTGATAAATGCGATAAAGGGAAAGAACCGGGTTTAAACCTTTTTAAAGGACACCATATATAGCAGGGGGCTGAATTTAGACAGCGTGAAGGAAGACTGTTTTGAAGAGGTGGCATTCCATTGGGCCACTGAGGGACGAGGGGGTGGTGAGGAGAACCGTGGGTGTGAAGTGTTCCCGGAAAGGAAGCAGGGTGTGGCCAGGACGGAGGAAAGGGTGCGCATGCTCAGGGAAGGGGAGCAGAGGCACCCTGGCAAGTGAAAGGAGTCAGAACCTAGGGGGTGAGGGGCCACACTCGAATGACAGTCCTAAATCCTGTGGGGGAGATATTTCCCTACCACTCTTGAGGAAACTGAGGCTCAGACAATCTATGTGAGGTTGCAAAGCCAGGAAGTGTCCGGCCTGCCATTCAACGCCAAAGCTACAACTAGGTCCACTGTGTCCCCTAAAAAAACATCTTCAAACATCCACTTGCTGTTTGTCCCAGCAATGCCACGCCTAGGTAGTTACCTGAGTACATGAAAATTGCACATCCCCGGAAATACCTGCACACTGATGTTTACAGGAACTTCTTAGTGATCAGTAAAAACTGGAAACCACCTAAAGCTCCTTCAGTTGTTGAATAGAGGATCCATGGTGCAGTTTTACAACAGAATGCTCCTTAGCAATCGAAAGGAAGAAGAAGCTATTGATAGACACAACTGCAGAAATGAATCTCAAATTCATTACACAGACAAAAAAAAAGAAGGCGGATTCTAAAGCTACCTACTTGTGATTCCATTTATAGGACATTCTGGAAAAGGCAAAACTAGAGGAACAGCAAAGGGATTGGTGGTTGCTGGGGACTGACAGCAAACAGACCCCAGGGCACGTTCTGGAATGGGGAATGTGCCCCGCATCCTGATGGTGGTGGTCGCTACATCACTGTAGGCATTTGTCAAAACGTGCAGCTCCGTACACTCAAAGGGCAGCTTTTACTGCATGTAAATTATACCTTGATAAACCTGGCCGTGATAAAATGATCTTATGGAATGAGCAGCTATACGTTAAAGTCAGAGAAGATCCCTTCTCACGTTTGAGAAGTTCTATATGCCCCCAGAGACAGCGATATTAATAAGAGTCTAATTTGCAGAACATGCAATGAAAAAGAACTGAATGAGGATACAGCTTGTGTGGAGGGTGGGAGAGGGGTGACCCGCTCTGACTATTCTTAGGAGCCATAGATGGAGCAAAGGGACCCTATTCTGGAAGACAGAACACTGGATCTAAAGATCCACTGGTGTTGCCCAGCTGGGGAGTTGACCTGCGTTCTCTGGAACCCCTGTTCCTTTGACCAGGAAGGTGAGGGTGGCTGGAATAGCAGAACAGCTAAGTAAAGTCAAAGTATGCATTGTTTTTCTTGTCTTTGCAGAGGACCAAAACTGTGTGCTCTGGGGTCACACAAGTCACTCAGGGCTGGGATTCCAAAGTCAGCTCTCTTTCCACAGGAGATGAGTCCTCCGAATGGAGGTTCAACCACGGAGGGAACCAAACACAGCAGCTACCACAGGGTCAGCTCCGGGGCCAGCAAATGCACCCACATCTGCTAACATGGCCCCATTCAAAGCCATGGATCTTCCCTCCCCAGGCCCACGGGTATCTCAAAGCTCTTACCCCATGGGAATCATAATAAGCCCATGATCAATTTCCTTTTCGGCTTTGTGAGTCACTGGGGGCTAGTTCTGCAGCAATGATGGAATGCTTGCCCATTTCCGGAAGTGGTCTCTCCTTGTGGGGTTTCACATTAGAGAAAGATGAACTCTGAACCCTCTCTGGGGAACAGTGGTCCAGGTCAGGCAGTATGAGCTGGCATCTTACATCATCCCTGGCCTGCTAGCTAAACAAATGGATCTGATTAGAGTCAGCCTGAGCCTCGCCCCACCTGCACGGAAGATCACCCCACTTCTCTCTTCCCATAACACTGTATTTTCATCTCTAGTATTGCCTTTATCATCACATATCTTCATCATGCCTTTCTATACCTGTTTCTCAAGCTCCCATTTACCCCAAAGACAGCCAATGCCCCAGGAGAGCGCTGGGCTTCTTGGCGATTGCAACCCACACACTTGGCTGAGGCCGGAGTGTGACAAGGACCAGCAAATGCCGCTGAACAAACGAACAATGGACAGCCTGGTGCAGGCACAGAGAAATGGATTCAAGAACAAACCCCCAAAGAGACCACTTGGTGAACAGCAGGAAATATCATTAACTGGGAACAAGACATTTTTGAGAAATTCGCATTTCAGTTTTACCAAAGAGACATTGTAAGCACTTCGCCCAAGTGACATGTTGTGTACAGAGAAAATGCTGCATTTATTTCTACTACACCGAGGCTTACTCTGTGTAAGTCAGAGAGGTCAGACACTCAGCACGGGCTCCCCCATGGCCAAAGCCATGTTTTAAAAAATATATATAAACGGAGAAAACAAAAGAAAACATATATGAAAATAAGAGGGAGTCTCCAGAAACCGATGTCACATTTATAATCAGAGAAAACAGGACTTTTTTTTTGTCAGTCCCTCATCAATATTTACATTTCAGAATTCAGCTCCTAAGAGAACTGTACCCAAATGTGTGTGTGTGTGTGTGTGTGTGTGTGTGTGTGTGTGTGTGTTTTAAAGAAAAGAAACACAAAATAAGAAGAAAGCAATTGAACAATCAAACCTTAACTACCTCTGCTCTCTAACCCCGGTCAGAATAATTCCCTCTCCATGAGATAAATTTAGTCTGAGAACAAGACACTCTTGGCCCTGCTGCATAATTCATTGGCAGCTTTAATCTTCAGAGCGACTATTAGCGAACATTTCAGGTTTTATTGCGATTTTTTAAACAAATGATATTTTAAGTTCAAAGTGAATAGATCATGAGTTGGCAATTTGTAATATGTTTTCACTCAAAAGGAAATCAAGATGAAATTCCTTTAGACCTTCGGATGTGAATTGAAGACTCAGAAACAAACCGAATAGGGAGCCTGTGGGATAGGAAGTCAGACCAGCAGAAGTCAGCGTGGAACAAATGGATTCAGTGTGATGAACTTCACGAGCTGCATAAGTAAGGGAGACCGTCCTTAAAAGGATATGCTGATAATATAGGGCAAATCTACATGTTTCAAGGGGCTCCGTCTAGTCAATCATCTAAAAGGTTTGCCTTCAAAATGCCCAACACCCCATTGTTTGTAAATGCCAAATGTATATGTGAGTCTTTATGCAGATATTTCTTGGGCAAATTTAAGGCTTTGCCATCTAGGGATCTCTACACAGGTTCAGTCTCTCAGTATTCATTGTGGAACGCTTGTCTCTTTCACTGGTGTATTTGCAAATCCAATCAGAAGGTGTGTGAAGGAAGCACAATTTGCAACTGGGCAATTAGCTGAATCCCTATAAAAAGTATCACCACATCAACCACTTATAATTTAAAACCATAGAATTTACCTTAGAGGTTTAGAAACCAAGCGGAACCAAACACCACTATGATGCGTTAATTAGTGACCTATGCAGCGCATGGCATGACGGGTTACGCTAACATTAATCTGTGTTGACCCCCAGGAAGGAACTGGCAAGGATTCTTGCCTCTGGTTGGTGAAGTCTTCATCTGCCTTAATCTCGCTTCTTTTTGACCATTTTCTTCTTCTAGCATTTTATATCCTTTCCCTCCAACTTGGCCTTCTTCTGGAAGGAGAATAGCAGGAAAGGATTCTCAGACTCTACGAGATAGCAATTGTTATTTTAACTGGTATACATGCCCCTTTTATCTTAATGGGTATTCATGTCTTCTACAGTGGTCTCAGCTTCCCTGTGTTTTGTTAATTAAATATCTCGACTCTCATTTGCCTAATAAAGTCTCCAGACTATGGGTTTGGGATGGGTACATGCCCTGGAAGACCCTTCCCAAGCTTCTTGGGTGTTTAAGAAACCCTGCTGTTACGGTAAAAAACTAATGACCACCCAGATTTAAACACTTGTATTTTTATGACCTTTCAGATTGTGTCAGTTACAATGACCACTAGTTACACGGATTAGCGTAAAAATCCTAACTATCTGGTGTCCAATTTGCCTTCATTCTTGGGACAGCATCCATCAGGTGGCTCCAAGGACGATCAACCATCCTACCGAGAGATGAGGTGAGAGATGGAGGAGACTTTCAGGAGAGGTTTCGGAAAGGAGGGGGCCTCTGACACCAAGCACAAGGGATTTTTCTCTGAGCAACTATGTTTACACTGCAGTTGAATATCATGATATTTTGCTTCTTAATAATCCAACCTCATCTTTGTTAATAACCAACAGATACCATTCCTCCAGGATGAATAACTTGAGAAAAAAAATCATTAAATAAAAGTCGGTTAATTGCATTTCTTAAGAAATCCAACTTTTTAATGTTCCTTCTGAGAGCAGAGCAGCAGTATAGTCAAAGGATCAATTATCTTTCTTTCTTTTTTTTTTTTTCCAAAAAAAAAAAAAAACCCTGCAGAATACAGCATTTGCTTTTCTTAAAGGGCTGCAGACATTGCCATTTCTTGCCATAAGAATAACTTGAAAAGGATGCGAAGTTATACAATCGACAATTCACTGCACACAAGCTGCTTTTGATTATATTGCCTCACAAACTAGATACTTTGCTGGAAAGCATAAAACTGTTTATCACTAAACATTCGTGATTCCACTCAGATAATTTACACATAATTAGACAGAAGCCCAGACTTCCCAGCAGCAGCATTACCTCCGCTCTAACAGACTATTCTTAAGAACATTTTTTTGGGGGTAGCATAATGAGCATTTTACGAGGATTTGTAATCAGTCTTAACGTAGGTGGGAACAAAGGTGAATTACTCCTCAACACGATCAAATCATTACATAACTCAGTGCAGAATAATGATGAGCTAAGGTTGGGAGAGGTAACCTGCCCAGGTAGTTGAAGGAATTAGGCAAGTCTGGTCTTTTCCAGAGGCATAAAATGAATTAAGTGATCCCTTAGGAAGCAGAAAAATGAAACAGAAATAAGCCTACAGGAGAAGCCCCCCACTATGACTTGCCTATCCTATGCTCACTATCAGGGAGGGCGGCAAGAAGACGGAATAAAGAGATAGAGGAAAGCTAATGGTATTTCTATCTACAGAAGCTCAGTCCTCACAGACGTCTAAACTCTGTGGGGTCCAGTCTTGTCTTCTCCAGACATCTTCTGTCCTAAGACACAAAGAGATCCTTGGTAGGGAAAACCAAGCCAGCTGTCCTCAAACGTGCTGACCGTCATTCAAATATGTAGAGTCATCAGGGAGAAGAGGAACATTACGGGGTGTGGGGAAAGTGTCACCATCTCAAGACACAGAGAGTGCAGCCAGAAATAGCTCAGTCTCTCGATACTGCATCTCTCCGAAGCTCCAGTTCAGACGTGGCACTGGGCCTCCAAGGGTCTCTCGAAATTGCCCCCTGGCCTGGTCCCTTTGAATCTATAAAGCAGAGTTGTCCAAGTTCCACTTATGGGCAAGGGATTATGTTTTGATTTCTCTGCATTGCGTTTTTCAACCAGAGAGGGTCTGCATCATGATTTTATGTGTGAATTTTAAGCAGTTTATCACCTCAGCTATATTCAGTTTACAACATGACACAATTGTGGGTTTTTCTTCCAGGTTATTTACAAGGGGAATCACCAAGGCCGAGCCTTACATGGATCCCTGGGCTGCTGCTCAGATGCTCAGCTCCTGGGCAGGTTGGACTAGGCGTTTTCTAAGGCAACATGGAAAGCTAATGCTTCAAGACGGTCCCTTTGAGGTTGCAGATTGCAAAGTATAATTGGACGCTGGTGGCATACACAATCAAGGCAACATCTATTAATTTTATAACTGCGATCTAGGGACACAGTGTGTCCAGAACTCCGTTTGTTCCCTTTGTGATCTAAGCTCAGCAGTTCTGCAGTTTCTGCCTCAACATTTCATCCAGATTCAGAAGGCTTTCCAGAACAGGGTCTTCTTCTCTAAAGAAAGCCAATAATTTGAATCAGAACCAGCCCTGGCTGGTTTGGCTCAGTGTTTAGAAGCATCAGCCAGTGGACTGAAGGGTTGCATGTTCGATTCTCAGTCAAGGGCACATACCAAGGTTGCAGGTTTGATCCCTGGCCCCAGTCAGGGTCGTGTAGGAGGCAACCAATCAATGTGTCTCTCTCACATCGATGTCTCTCTCTCTCCCCCTTCTACTCTGTCTAAAAAATCAGTGGAAAATATCTTTGGATGAGGATTAACCAATATATAAATAAATAAAATAAAATAAAAACCAAAAATAACAATTTTTATATATGTGAATATGTCAAAAACATATGAATGACAATAGCTGTGCTACACTGATTTACACCGATGCCTGACAGATAATAGTTCTAAACAATAATTTGATGGATGAATGATGAAGAATCAGAAGCAATAAACATGTCAAAAATAGGGAAATGAAGCCCTGGCCGGTGTGGCTCAGTTGGTTGGTCATTGTTCCGCGCACCTAAAGGTTGCTCATTTGATTCCATGTCAGGGCACATGCTGGGGTTGTGGGCTCGGTCCCCAGTAGGGGGTGTGCAGAAGGCAGCAGATTGATGTTTCACTCTTACATTGATGTTTCTCTCTTTCCCTCTCCCTTCCTCTCTCTCTAAATAGCAATAAGAATATTTTTTAAAATAGGGGAATAGTTAAGTAAAGGGTACTCTATTCATATATTTAAATATTATACAGCCATTTGAAATCAAGTTTTCAAGGCACATTGAATGGCACACATGGGAAATAACTGACAATGTTAATTTTGAGTGGGTTAATAATAGATTGAATGATTTCAATTGTATGTCTGTTCCCTTCCTTCCTTCCTTCCTTCCTTCCTTCCTTCCTTCCTTCCTTCCTCCCATCCTTCCTTTCTTCTTTCCATCCATCCATCCATCCATCCATCCATAAATCCCAACAATAAGCATAAGTGCACTGATTCCTGGAGGCCCAGAGTCCTACCTGATCATCATTGTCTTCTATGCCCCCACCATGCCCCCTGGACCACTCACTTAGATTCTTGAGCTTTAGGAAGTAGATTAAAAACTAATGATCTCAGCTGTAAAAAATAGAAGGATCTCTTACCCTTTGAGACAGCATGGAGGGACCTGGAGAGCATTATGTTAAGCAAAATAAGCCAGTCAGAGAAAGACAAGTATCACATGCTCTCACTTATATGTGGAATCTAATGAACAAAATAAGCTGACAAACACAATATATCTAGAGGCAAGGACACCGGGCACAGACTGAGGCATCACAAAGGGAAGGGGGGTGAGGGAGGCAGGCTGGGAAAGATTAATCACAGGATGTATATGCAAATATGCATAGCCCATGAATACAGACACTGGTGCCCGGAAGGTCTGGAGTGGGATGGGAACCGGGAAGAGGGAGACAATGGGAGAAAAATTGAAGACATCCGTAATACTCTCAACAATAAAGATTTTAAAAAGATATATTAAAAACCTTAAAACAACAACAACAAAAATAATGATCTCATCCAACCCTCCAAATGTGGCCCATAAGAAAGCCTACCCAGAGAGAAGACATGATTAGCTTAACGTTAGTGTCGGAAACAAACTCAGAACGAAGAGCACAGAGGTCCCAGACTCTCAGGCATTCCATATACGTATCCATCATCTCAGCATAGGAAGGGCCTGAGTTTCCTAAGCATACAGTGTGTGCATGTGTGTGTGTGTGTGTGTGTGTGTGTGTTTATGTGTTTTATGGCCGGACTGCTTCCTTGCTGTCTGTCCCTGAGCAAGGCAGTTAACTTTTCTTTAAAATATATATATATATCAATTTTAGAGATAGAGGAAGGGAGAGGGAGGGAGAGAGAGAGAGAAACATCAATGTGGGAGAGAAACATCAATCGGTTGCCTCCTGCATACACCCCGACTGGGATCGAACCTGCAACCTGGGCAAGGCAGTTAACCTTTCTGAATGTGTTTCTTCAACCATAAAATAGGGATACAAAACATGTCTCCTTTATGAAGTTGTTGCAAAGATTAAATTACTCGATCCAAGTAGAATTTATAATAGCACCTAGAACATAGTAAGCACTCACGAAGCATTAGCTAATTTATATTATTTATTAATGCTGTTACTACTGTCTGAAAGACTGCATAAATCTTTCAAATAGGCAGAGATATCATAAACAAATACTTCCATTGGTTTGCTGGATTTCATGAAGCCAGTGGGAAAATTCCACACTTTTTTTTCCCCTAGTGTTTTGTGTCATTTCAAATATCTAAGTGCTGAGTTTTCGTTAGTGAAAAAAAAAAAAAAAAAGTAGCCTTCAACCATTGTTCAGTAACATTTCTTGGAGATTTAATAAGAAGAATTATGGACTTAAGTAATACTACAGAAAAACCAAAACAATCGATGACATATTGAGACAATTACATAATACATTTATGTAGGCCGATAATGAAGTTACGCAGGAGCAGAGAGGGAGAGAGAAAACAAATGTGGCTCTGGGAAAATAAACAGTTTCGTGAGCGACACAATGCAACGGACGTGGCGGAAGCCTTCTGCATGCTGTTCCCAGTGTCAGAGCATTGAGATACAACTACTGAATATTCTGTATTTGAAACCAGGCTGCATTAGAGCAAAGCCTCACAATTTGAAAAGCAATTTCACATGTTCTCACTCATCCTCCTAAAACTCCTGGAAGGGAGGTGTCTCCTTTTCCATTTTTCAGCTGAGGGAACCAAGGGGAATGGAGGTAAAACAACTCGCTCTACGTCTTGGATGCAGAGCCGGGCTTTGTACTCAGCCAAGGCTAAATCCCAACGGCCCTTCAGGCGCTTGAGAGAACCCACGATGGACACACTCCAGCTTAGAATGTAGGAATGACATGCTCAGAGAGTAGGAACCTCCAAGCCGTCATCCGGACCATCAGTCCAACCCGAGGTCCGGGTTTGTGGATGGAACCAGTAACCTAAAGACACAGCCAAGAGCGATGTTGCCATCAGTACCACAGTCTGGGGTCTCTGATGAGGATGAGGGGTGAGACAAAGAAAGGGCGGGGAAAAGAGAGGAAAGAAGGAAGCAAGAAAGGAAAACAAGGGTCAGTCCTTCTGTGAGAGGACTATAAGGCAAGAGGACCTTCCTGAGAGTCTTCAGGGAGCATCCAGAGAGCTTACATGCCCGAGCATGGAGGAATGCACAGGCTGTGACCACAAGCCCCCATCACCCTCTCCACATGGCTTTCTCTCTTCACCAGAAGACTGTGATGACGCCAAGGAGGCAAAAGCAGTAAGGCTGCTATCACAGAGGGGGAGGAGGTTTCCTGGAGGCCTGGGGCATCCCAGGGACACCCAATAGATTTATGGGCACAGGAGACGGGGTGAGATAGAGCACTCAGGAGGAGCACTAAGAAGTTTCCTGAATGAGACTACCTAGATATTCGTGATAAGATCCCAGGAGTTGGTTGGCTGTAGGAAACCTTGTTAACTCTCTAGACACATGACTACTGAACCCCCACCTTACGAAATACTTCCATTTAAATCAGTGTTTCTCCACATCCGGTACCGGAGCCATGAGTGGGTCACCCGATGGTCGCAGTTGGTACTCACATACTGATTTTAAATATTAATTGACTCGTGTAGTTACGCTTCAGTTGATAGCACCGAGTTTCTACGGACTCTAGTGACATAAATGTATTCCAACAAAGCAAATCAATTAGCCGTTTAGTAAATAATAAAGCAAGTGATATTAAGAAATGGCAAAAATTAGAACCGTGAAACATGGGTGGTTGTCTCTGGCCTGCTTTAAAGAATAATTTTTTTAATGAATAGGAATGGGGTGGGGGGTGATGTCGGCTCCTCTTATCGCATCGCAAAGTTCCAGTGGCTGCAACTCAAGCCTGTCTCTTTGAAGTTGAGAAGATGCTTGTGAATGTCCTCACACAGCAACTGCACGGCGATCAAGCATTAAGAAGCACGTGCAGATAAGAGGGTGGGCATGGGACAGAATGTTCAAGTACACCCCCTCTCCATTTAGGGGAAAAGCACGCTTAGAATATGGACTTGAAGCTTATATTTAGCCTCCACTCATGATCCTTCAAAAATGTGCACAATGTGATACGTTCTATTTCAGGTCTCCTTTATAACTATGATGCAATGCAGCAAAGCAAGGGAAGCTTAAATTACCCCGTGATGGAAGTAAGGCGAATAAAGACACAGGCCCCCACTTGCAAACATCTGCATTTTGCAGATGGCTCGGGGCATAGCCCTCCCGGGACCCTCCAACGTCTTCTACCTAACAGGCTAGAAAAGGGGTTTCCCAGCTGTGGTAGGCATGTTAGTTTAAAAAGAACAATGGTCCTGAAAGGAAGGTTTTAGAGCCGGTTCAGAGGGGAGAAAGCGGGGTGGTTGACACGGAGCGAGGAAGGGAGCTAGCAAGCCAACAACAGCTGCAATCATAAACCCCCGTTGGGACCAAACACACACTGTCATGTATTGAAATGAACAGTAGTGGGTGTTTCCAGAGCTTCCACGTTTAAAGAGAAGGTGGAACTTAAGTTTTTGTGTGATGGCAACACATTCAGGATTTCAAGCACTATCCATATAAAGTAAAAGAAAATACGGCTTTGGGCTGATTCTAGTCTGTGGGCCAACCACTGAACGAAGGGACATCTGATTTTGCCCATATCTATCATCCCTTATTACTCCCAGAAGTTTCACTGAAAGTTCTTTCCACAGGGAGAGATTTATTTAGAATAACTGGTTGTTGTTGTTATTATTATTATTATTAACCAGATAGATGCTTCTGTTGGTCATTCACATGTTAGTGTAAATTACCTTAACAGGGTTGCTTTTCTGACTCACACCCAGGTGGGCAGATCTTTTCATTTTGAGGCAGAACGGAGCTTAGACTCAGGGGTCACATTGCCTGGGCTGAATTCCAGTAACAGGTCTACCTCCTACCAGGTAGCATTAGTTTTTTAATTTGTAAAACAAGGATAATAGTACCTACCTTCTACAATGTCTGGCATGAATGGTAAGGACTTTGTACACACACAGTAGTTACTTGTATTACTAAACATGAGAGTTAAAAGGGGGGGCTTTTAAATAACAAGATGAATTTTGCTTGTCAAGTTGATAAAAGTATATCATAATATCAAAAACTATTGGCAGTGATGAGATGGCATTCTAATAGACTACCATTATGAGGAATACATGGGCCCAAATCACTTTAATGAGCAATCAGATTAAATCTATTCAGTGGGTATAAAGATGCTCATATCTATTTTTTATTATTATTTTTTTTTATCCTCACCCGAGGACATTCCTCCATTTTTTGTCCAGATAGAGTGGGAGGGAGAGAGAGGAAGAGAGAGAGAGAGAGAGAGAGAAACATCGACGTGAAAGGGACACATCAAGTGGCTGCCACCCACACAACCAACCAGGGCCGGGGACAAACTGCAACCGAAGTACATGCCCTTAGCGGGAACCGAACCCCGGTCTCTCTGGACCGCAGGCTGATGCTCTAACCGCTGAGCCAAACCGGCCAGGGCAAGATGCTCATATCTTTTGACCTCAAAATAACACTTTTTATTATCTAGTCCAAGGAAGCATTCAAAAATGTAAAGAAAGACTTGGCAATAAGAATGTTCTCTGTGGTATTATTCATAATAGTAAGGAAGAGAGACCAAAAAAAAAAAAATCTGAAATATCAACAATGATGACAAATTCCGGTACAGTAGGAAGTTATGGAATCATTAAATATAATTTTGAAAAACGTTCAATGACATAGTAAAATGTCTATGTTTTAATACCGAGTTAAAAATGTAGGATCAATTCTGAACATACACTATGAGTCTAATATTGTAAATACACACACACGCACACACACACACACGCGCACATACACTAAACATACCAACAAGAGATTAAAAGTTTTAAGTGTGATTCCAATTATATGGCATTCTGGAAAAGGCAAAACTATGGAGATAGTAAAACAATCAGTGGTTGCCCAAAGTTAGGGGGGAAGGAAGAATAATAGGGAAATACAGGGGATTTTTAGGGCAGTGAAAATACTCTGTATGATACTACAATGGTAAATAGAGTTATTATATATTTTTCCCAACAGAATGTACAACAAACCCACAAAATGTTCACCACCAAGAATGAACCTTAATGCAAACGATGGACTGTGGGTGACTATGACGTGCCAATGTAGGTCCATCAGTTATAAATTCACCATACTGATGGAGAATGTTGATAATCACCGAGGCCGTACATAGGCGAGAAGGGCAGGACAGGGGTATATGGACATCTTTGTACCTTCTTCTCAAGTTTCCTATTAACCTAAATCCGCCTAAGAAAATAAAGTTGTACTCTTAAAACATGAAAACATGCTAGATTTAAATTTTAAAAAATTAAATGTTTTTAAAATTTTTAGTTTTGGGGCGATGAGCAGCTGAAAAGTGACTTTTGCTTTTCATGGGTTTATAACTGTTTTTCCAATGATCATATGTTGCTTTTTGAAACAGTATTATTTAAAAAGTGGCCATTTGTCGTGTGGCATTTGAATAAACAATCTTGATCTAAAAAAAAGGGGGCTGGGTTTAAAAGGGGTGTGTGTACAAAGTGTGAAGCGCTGAGAACTAAAAGAAAATGTGGAATAAAGAACCAAAACGCGGTATAGTTTGGAATAACTTAACTCTGGGTGAGAAAAGGCTAGACTTGAGATTGGGGTATTCACTCCCAAATAAAACGTGGACGGGACTAAATTGTAGTTATGCAAGCGCGAGCAGAAAAAGTGCTACAGTCCCAGGATAATGCCAAACCTTTCCGAGCGCACTGTATTCTTTGCATGCTGCAAAGCATGCGGCGATGGGCGATTCCAGCCCTTCCTTAGAACACATTACCTCAGAGGGCCTTTGGGAGGGGATGGAAGACGCTCCTGAGAAGGAGAAGACCAGCAGGTCTCCCCAGACTGCAGGTCTTCCCTAGACCCTTGTTGCCCAGACAGCAGCCTTCAGAAAGGGGAGATCAAGAGAGAGACAGCGGCCCCTACCGTCCACTCTCCACATAGCATCCCAAATATGGGAAACATGCAAATGACTCTGGTGCTTCTGGCATTTGGGGTAAAATTGCATTTAAAATAAACTCCAAACTCCTGATCGTGGGCCCCATTCTCCATTTTGCTCGCCCCTTTCCAGGCACAATGACCTTCTCTCCACTTCCTGGCTCACTGCTTCTCTTGTCTTGAAGGCCCTTTCAAACTTGTTTTCTCTCCCTTGCTCCCTCCCTTCCCCTCTCTCTCCTTCTCTCCCTCTCTCCCCCTCTCTCCCTCCCTTTACCACGTGAGCATACAGGAATTCTGCAGTCTGCAACCCCCAAGAAGGCCCGCGCTGGAACCCAGACATGCTGGCACCCTGCTTTGGGTCTTCTCGCCTCCAGAACTGTGAGAAAAACAAATGTCTGCTGTGGAAGCCACCAGTCCACGTGCTTTATCACGGCAGCCCAGACCGAATTAGACAAGCAGTCTGTCCTCAGTGCCTAGGACAGAGCCTGCAATCTCTCAGGCAGTCAATACATATTGATAGGTGAAAAGGTTTGGGGTTTATAATGCTTTGTCAAAGCAAAGGAATGGGATTGGTCCAGTCCAAGGTCTGGGAGCGCTGGGTTGGGAGAACAAATGAATTCTTATTTATTTATTTTTTAATCCTCCCCCGAGGATATTTTCCATCTACCTTCAGATAGAGTGGGAGGGAGAGAGAGAGAGAAACATCGATGTGAGAGAGACACATCGACTGGTTGCCTCCCACACGACCCCAGCCAGGGCCAGGGACTGAACTGCAATCGAGGTACATGCCGTTGACCGGAATCGAACCCACAACTCTTTGGTCTGTGGGCCGATGCTCTAACCGCTGAACCAAACTGGCCAGGGCGGTAGCACAAATGAATTCTACAAACAGTTGTTTGCCAGGCTTGACCGGGGGAAGACAGAAGAGTTGAACTCTTCCTGGCTTAATGGATCTTCCCGTGTGAAAGTTAAACTGAGGACATAAGTCTCAAATGGACACATGTTAATTTTCTCCTGTACTTTCTCATCAACTTGGCAAACCACAGCCCACAGGCCATATCTGTCCCGCCGACTGTTTCTGTATAGCCAATGAGCTAAGGATGGTCTTCATAGTTTTAAGTAGTTGAGAAGAAGCAAAAGAAAAATAATAGTTCATGTCACAATAAAAATTACATGTAACTCACATTTCAGTGTCCATACATCAAGTTTTATTGGAACACAACCCTGCTTATTTGTTAATTTTTTTTTTCCTTTATTGATTTTAGAGCGAGAGGGAGAGGGAGAGAGAGATAGAAACATCAATGAGAGAGAACATCGACTGGCAGCCTCCTGCATGCCCCCCACTGGGGATCGGGCCCACAACCTGGGCATGTGCCCTGGCTGGGAATTGAACCGCAGACATCTTGGTGCATGGGTCGGCGCTCAACCACTGAGCCACACCAGCCGGACAACCCCGTTTATTTGTATACACATCCTCTACTGCCGCTCTTGTGCTGGGAGGGCAGACTGCAATAATCGTGGTGGAGAAGCATGCCTGGCAACACCAATGATGGCTACTCCTGGGCCCTTTACAAAAAACTCAGCTCAGACACCTACTAGCTGTGTGAGTCTGGGCAAGACGCTAGACTACTCTGAGCCTTAGATCCCCTACTGTAAGCTGAGGTGATTGTGTCTGCCTCACAGAGCTGTTGCGAGTTTATCCCAGGGCCCTGCAGGCCCTCAGGAAATATGAATTCTGTTCCTTGTTTGCTGTGTCATTTGTTTTTGCTTTAATACCCACTGGCTCTCCTTGGGCTTATCGATCTTGTTCTTTCTCCTGCCCAGTGCACTCCCATCTTCTTGCACGTCTTTTTCGAAGAGACACAGCCCCGTGACAAAGAGCTGGGGACTTGAGTCCAGCAGCCTAACCCTCCAGTGTCTAAGCTTTCTTCACTTTGCTGGAAAGGGGATGACCCTTTTGAGAAAGCAACAAAAATCAATCCCAAATACCTGAGCACAGTACCTGGCTCGGTGGGTTTTCCTTTGATGGTGACAAGGACTCAGCCAGATCCTCAGATTCCCTCAGTGTCTCTTTTCCCCTTCCAGTGTCTCTTATCCCTTCTCCTACCTGCTGGTCACTGCTTCGAGCTCAGCCATCCCCTGTAGCTTCGGAGCAGTGGTCCTCAGCCCTGCCTGGACCCGAATCACCCGAGAGACCCTAACACTTGATTCTACCCCCAGAGACTGATTTAAACTGGTCTGTTCCAGAAGCCAGGCACCAGGAATGGTTAAGAACTTTCCAAGTGGTCTTCCTACCCAGCCAGGGCTGAGAATCAATGTCTTCTCATCTCCCCATACACTGTTACTGGAAGCATCTCAACTCTGAGAGACTTGGGGGCCCATGCATGCCTAACAAGAGGGCCAAACAAAGTGTCTGCAGCTCCTAGGTGTTTATGGAGGATGAAGGATGGACGCCAGGTGCCTTCCTGATGCTGGATATACCAAGCACAGTGATTCACAGCTCCTGCCCTCCACTGGCTCTGAAGCTGACGGAGAAGAGGGCCGTGTGTAAGGAAGCATGCACAGTTGCTTTTAATTTATCATTTACTAAATGCTTTCCAAAGAGATGACGGCGATTCGGATGCTGTGGACAGATTTCAGGAGAGCCTAGAGGAGAGAACAATCACTCCACCTTCAAAGGCTGTGGAAGGCTTCACAGACTCCTTTCTTATTGCTCATCACCCTCCCAGCACCGGGGTAAACTGGGGCCCCAGGGACTTCATCCTCTTGTCTAATGCCACCAAACGGCAGGTCCTTCCAGGCAGGCTCTGGTTTTCAAATAAGAACACAGCTTCTCTCTCTCGCCCCCTCTCTGGTACTGAATACCTTTTCATTCTAGTTTTCACCACTAATTTAGAAAAAAGAATTGCATTCATGAGTCCAAGATTGCCTTTGCAATACTTCTGCCCTCCATCCATGCTGGGCATGGTGCCCTCCGTTTAGTGATGGCCAAGGTACCTGCTGATGGTCCAGGTCACCCCTGTGCCCCTCCCTGACAGATGGCATATGGTGCGTGGAACAGCTACCAAGGCTGAGATAATAGACCAAGGCAGCAGCAGCCTCCAGGGGTAAAAGCTGGACCCCCATGTGCTGGGTTGCAGGGGTGTCTGTGAACATGTTTGACTGTAATAGCGAGAACTCTGATACTCTGAATTTGAACACATGTGTATCCACATTTGCCGAACACTTATCACACACTTTTCCCATGACATATTTCCCCAAAATGGTTCCCAAACGGCAGGAAAACAAACTAAAGCCTCTGCAAGAGAACTCAGCTGTTTTCCTCGTTAATATGAAGAAGAGCCAGGAGGCGGAAAGCATAAGGAGGAAAACGAAAAACTAAGGATGACTTAACAACAGCCACTGCTCCACCCCTTAATTCATGGCTTGGTCCTCACCTAGAGGACGCCTACCATTGTGGATGCCCAAGGGCTCTACATTCTGACCCAGTCAATGCACAACTGCGGAGAAGGTCCGGCATCAGCTGTGCTTTGAAGGATCTCCAAGGGATTCTAGTGTCAAGCTCACATGATCACACGTTGTTCTCCCAACTGTCCTCTGAGGTATGTACTATTATTTTCATTATGCCTATTTCTATCAGGAAGGAAAATGATGCTCATAGCCGGCATCTCGTTAGACAACAAACAGCAGAGTGGCCCGTGACTCTGGAGCTGGGGTTCCTATGCACCATGCTGTACCGCCTCTCTCCTGAGATGTCTTTAAACTTAACGTGACTGAATGAAGGAGCAGCAGCCCCCAGCTGGCCTACCAAATGAGTTACCTCCTACACCGCTTCCAGCTTTCCCTTTGGCAGGGAGATAACAGAGGGGTCATTCATTCACTTTTCCAGAAGCATCTCACCTTCAACTATTGGGTACCCAGTATAGACTAGACTCTACCCTAGGCTATGGAGAACAGAGTTTGCTGCCCTAAAGTCTGGCCATCATCATGTTGGTGGAGATAATGATGGTACAACCACAGCCAACATGTACTGAGGGCCCATCATGTATCATTCTACTTCATACACCATATGCTGTCTCCTCGAAGACTCAGGACTATTCAACAGAGTAGATAGTTAAGACTCAGAGAGGTTAAGCAACTCACCCAAACTCACACAGCCAGATCATGCCAGAGCTGGAAGTGGAACTCTGGCAGGCTGGCTCTGTGGAAAGGCCTCCCAGAACAGAAGTGGTGACCCAATGCCATCGTGCCCCAAATTTCTTGATTTCCATTTTGGGACATTTCTCAGGCTGAGTACTATAGGCCCAGCTGGTCTTGGGGGAAATTTGCACCATCCCCCAAAGAGACTCAAAATCCTGGCCGTGAGCTTTCTTGACCCTTGAAGGGACAGTGGGCCACTTAACCAGAGCCCAGCACTTACCCTAATCACGGGGCCAACCCCAATGACTGCATCAGAATTCCCCCTGGGCCTTAATTAGATGGAGCTTCCATAAGTCTTGCACATGGGGTCGATAGAAAAGCAATTTTTCCATTTGGTCTCTCTGAGGACCCTGCTTTTTGCCAGCCCAGGGAAGTAGCCCATGTGTGTGGTACACCCTGAGGTCAATAAAAAGCTTTAGAATCCTTCAGGATTGAGTGGAAAATATTCTCGTTATAACATTAGAGAAACTTAAAAAAAATCAATGAAGTAATGGGATATAGCACTGAACGGGGGGCCTTCAGCCAGACTCAATTGTTTTACCCTCATAAAGCCTCCCAAGGAGGTATAATGGAGAGGCAAGGAGATATTCCCTGAAGAAGCAGCCCAGACGTCCAAGGAGATGAGAAGCAGTTACAGGGGCAGGGAGCAGATCAATCTACATGATAAAAAAAATCCGAGATTGTCTTATCCCCAAAGCCAAAACTATTTCGGAGCTCCATGGGTGATGGGGGGTGGTCGATTCTGTCTCTTTCTTTGATTTTGTTGTTGGTATTTAGAGAAATGGTTAATAGAATTTGAATACACACTGCACTATTTCACCTGTTCCTTAACATCAAGGTTGAAGCATCTCTGGGTTACTGAGGAGTCTGAAGTAGCAGCTAAAGTGAAATGCAGTTTTATTTCTCCTAAATAGAACAACTTTAATTAGGCTAACAGCATGGCATTTCATAGTAATTCCATAAGAGCGTTGGTTTGATTTTGGGATAAAAATATTATTCATTACCTCTCAAGGCATAATGCTGAAGGATCTATGTGCGTGGTGAATGGTTAGGCTCTTACAGAAATAAAACAATGAATACAGTCTCTGTGGAGCTTATAAACTATGATAACAGATAAGCCACGCATTGCTTTGGGGACTAGTTGAAAGTCTGACATCAGTAAACAAGAGAGGGAATGGGCAATGCCAGCGTAAATTGGCAGGCATTCATTTATTCTGAACTGTTCACCAAGCGCCTGGTATCTATCAGGCACTCAGTACAGGAGGTATGCTGGATTCTTATTACAAACACCTGCAATGAGCTTTCTTCAGAAAAGGCTGTTTCTCAGAAGGGTCCCTCCCTCCGCATCAGCTCGGCAGCGATGGATACAGCGTGCGGTATTGTTACTGCAAGCCGGCCCCGTGGCTGTGGGAGTGATTTATAAACAGCAGAAAATAGTTACCTCTCAAGTCAGTGATAACATTTCAGCCGCTCTGGGCTTGTTTGTTAAGAAAACACGAAGAGAGCGATTGTTGGAATGTAAACTGCTTCTCATCTTTGTTTTCTCCCACATTGTAGACTTACACTGACCACTCCCTGTTGCTCTCAGCAAAGGATGTTCCCAGTGATCAAAGCGGCGCTGGCATCGCCATCAGTGCAGAGGGTGGAAGGATTTTAGGCAACGGCATGGACTCTACAGGGGCCCGAGTCGGTGAAAAGCAAACAAAACCAGTCAGTCCTGCTGTGATCTTCCGTGTGTGGCATGAACAGCGGAAAGATCATTTGCACATGTGTGTCGGGAAGGTGGAAGAGTTTCAGTTGGGTTTAAGCCTCTCTCTGCAGTTGGTTTCCTTCTAGCAAAAGGCTTCCGGCCTTCCCTTTCATTGTCCAGCCTCCAAGACAGAGCTCTAGCCCCACCGACAACTCCACAGTGTGACGGTGCAGAGAGGTCACCTGGAGTCAACAACCTCTCTCCAGGTGACGGATGGATGGATATGGTCAACCAGGTTAAACCGCTTCTCAGGGACTCTTTGTAAAGTAGGGTAGCTTCAGTTTAGCTACTAGTTTGTTCAAAGGTAGAGGGGACCACTCATTTGAAGAGGGGCAAGAGGTGAGGGGATACACGTATCTGGAAAGGGATGCAATAGGTCATAGGGGACAGGGGACCCATTCTTCTTCCATCTAAAAACGTCACCTTAGGGGGAACTGGAGCACAATCCCAAACCCGTGACATTCTCCTTTCCCAGGGCGCTGAGGAATTTCAAGTCAGAGTTCCTCACTGATAAACTTGAAGGCTCAACGACATCTGTTGGAAGAACCCTTTCTCCGCCAAATTCAAAATCTGGTAGTTGCAGCAACTCATAAAGTTGAGGTCAGTAATGGGGAGACAAATGAGATTACATGGCCCTAATAGAACAGCGACCATGACCTTTGCATTTGATTTGAAATTCAGCCATCACGTTGTAAACTAATACAGTACGGGATGGATAGTAGTTTGCTAATATGATTTATAGATCTCTAATGTGAATCTCATACTTAGGAGTAAATTACAAATGTGCCATCTCTGATGTATTTTTATGTACATGTACTACAATATTTCATCATCTTCCAGTAGTAATCCCCCCCTGCACATGACAGAGAGACAGAAAGTGGAGGATGAAAAGGCAAATAATGTATACAAGTGAAATAGCATTTCAAACCTTCCCAAGTTGAGGGTATTTGGACATGAATCTCAAATGTCCAGTCAATAAATATAGGCATTAACATTTCTTCTTATCATATCTTGCTCATTTTAATGTCCCAAACAGGGAGACTCTATAAATTAAAATGACTAGAATAATTAATGACGTACACGGAATTGAAAATGCAATTAAGGTTCCCATGATACATACACCCTCGCTTCTGTGTTGCACATTTTTAACCATACATACCTAAAGCCCTCTAGAAGAAACTAGTCAGAAAATGATGGCTGGTACCTCTGAAGGCTGTGAATTATAAGAAGACATTTTCAGGAACAGAATATGGCCAACTGAATTTTATTTTTCAGGGCGCTGATCGTTGCCTAAAGCTACCAGTTCTGCTGATTATAGTGAACATTTCAAATGTCAGGGTTTTGCCAATACAGAATTCCTTCACTGGGCGGTGCTCCCTTGAAGATGGGAGCAACCCAGATGGAATCTCCTTTTAAGCAAATAGGAACGGACGAGTGACAGAATGCAGCCAGAATGCAGGGCCTTCAGATTTAATTTCCTTAGCTAAATGCTTGCTATCCTCCGTGAGAGCCCTCCCTGCCCTCCCATCCTCCACCGGACTCTGCAGAGTTCTACGGAAATTCAGGGACAGCAGGAACAGCAATGCAGAACAGAGCAAAGAGGGGGTGTCCTGGCCGTGGAGAAATAAACATGGGTCCCAAGAAATCAAAGGATAGCTACAGAGGAGGGGAGGGGTCTCTTGGTGGGTGTGATGGACAAGAGCGGACCAAGGCTTGGTGGTGGGGGAGGAGGAGGGGAAGGAAGAGGGGGAGGAGGGAGGCTCACTGCAACCCACACAGCGCTGTCTGATCAGACAGATGAAAACCAGGACATGGCTTTCTGACTGTCACACACAGCCAGCACTCGGTGGCTGTTCCTGCACAGCTTCCAGTCAGCAAATGTTCAATCCGGTGTTTTAAGGAATGAAAGGGAGAAGCCAAGGGGCAGTGAGTCTCATGGGGCTGCCACATAAGTTCGCCCCCAGGCGGTGACCTTCCAGTGCCGTGAAACACAGGACATGCGTGGGCCCCGGCAATGCCAAAGGATGCTCACACCTCCCAGCCATCGGGGGCTGCAGCCTGACCTCTGGGATGGGGGATGCTGCCGACTAAGTCTTAATGAGATTTGCTGATAGAGAAACAGTTGGACTGGAAAGGGTTTTCTGAAGGCAATTTCGTTCAGTTCCACAACCCTTTACTGAGGGACTGGGGTGTGCAGAACCAGGGCTACACAAAGCTCTGGACACCACAGGGGACAGAGTCACAAAGAGCGGCCTGTCCTCCAGGAGGGTCGGACCACGGCGGGGGGGGGGGGGGAACAGGACAGGAACCAGTCACCGGACAAGGCTGTGGTGGGTGTTCCAGGTGGTCCGGGAGAAGGGGAGACCCTCGGACAGGTTTCCCAGATGCGGTAGGAATACGGAAGCATCAGGGACCCGCAGGGAGGAAAACCTGTGAGAAGGAAGTTCAGGGAGGTGGATGAACCCGGCCCAACACGCTAACTTAGACGTCACGGACGTCACCCATGAATGAGCATAGCCATGTCTGCTCTGGGGGGAGGCGTGACCTGTCCCCTCAAGGGGGTGAAAATTGGGTCTTGATGGAGTGAAAACAGAAATTCTTAGCTATTGCAATAGTTTGTGCCTCTCCGGAGAGCCTAGGTGTGCAGTCAGATATACAGTCTATGTGTGGTATTAAAATTTAGTGGGGAGAGGGGAAGGTGACTAGGAAACATTTGTCCTAAAGGGCTCCGTGGTGAAGGGACAGCAGTAATGACATAAAAGATTGAGAAATAATGGCAGCACCTTTGCCATGACGACTGCCTCTGTTTCCTCTCTCTCTCTCTCTTTTTAGAATGTGTTTTATTGATTTTTATTAGAGAGAGGAAGGGAGAGAGAGATAGAAACATTGATGTGAGACAGAAACATCAATCAGAGGCCTCCTGCACGCCCCCTACTGGGGTCTGAGCCTGCAATCTAGGCATGTGCCCCGACCAGGAATCGAACCAGGACCTCTTGATCCAGGGGACAACGCTCAATCCACTGAGCCACACCAGCTGGGCTGCCTCTGTCTTTCAAAGAGACTGAACATGAATTTGGGGCCACACCTCCACGCTCTGGCAGGCAAGGCGGCTCCCCCATGACCTGCTTCCCGAGACTCTGACAGCCAGACATTTGGGAGAAGGGGTGACCTAGCAAGGCGAGGGAGTAGAGAGAGGCACCAGATCACACCATTCCCGGTTCTCCCCGCCACTGAAAATAGGTCACATGCTTACGTTTCATGTATTTATTTTTTAAAGAGTATTTTAGAAGCTCACCAGTGCTTATTAAAAATGAATGATGTCTTTAATAGCTTATTTTCATTCCAAATTACAAAGGCAGTATGGATGTATTATGGAAATTTGGAAAATGCAGGTAAGACCAAGGAGGCAATGAACTAATACCGGCACACATAATCCCACCATCCCAGAGTGACTGACTGCGTTATGATCTCATTAGCCTTCCGCTAGCCCAGAGAGTCCTAACAGGGCAACTGGGAGCCACAGGTGGTTACTGAACACTTGAAATGTCATTGGTCCAAACTGAGATGTGTTATCCGTGTAAAATGCACATTGGGTTTTGAAAACTTAGTAGAAAAAAAATATATATATATATATATCATTAATATTTTTATATCGACTACATGTTGAAATATATTAGATATGCTATTTTAAATACAATATATTATGAAAATAATCTCACCTGTTTCCTTTTACTCTTTTTAATGTGACTACTAGAAAATTTAACATTTACATACATGTCTCGTGTTATGTTTCCATTAGACAGTGCTCGTCCAGACCTATACATGCCTGAGACAACAGATAGCACAGAGCAAATTCTTCTGGCATCTCTTTTCCACTAAATACATATGCTGGACATCGGCCAGAGCAATACATTTTCACTGACATTTAAAGCGAATGTTTAAATGCTAAATAATGTTGTATTATATGGATGTCACTAAATATATTAAGCCAATCCCCTATCACTGGATACTTAGAGTGTTACCAATTATTCACTAGTTTTACAACTCTGCAGTGAACAAACTTTTTAAAAAAATATTTTAATTGTATTTTTAGAGAGAGAGGAAGCGAGAGGGAGAGAGACAGAGAAACATCGATGTGACAGCAAAACATCGGTTTGCTGCCTCCTGCATGCCCCCTCGGAGGGAGCCAGCCGCAAACCAGGCATGTGACTGCCTGGGAATCGAACAGGCAACCTTTCGGCACATGGAATGATGCTCAGCCAACTGAGCCACAATGGCCAGGGCATGAGCAGCCCTTTAATGATATATGTGCACGGAAAATGTCCACAGCAGCACTGCAGAGTAGCAGGGTTTAAGGCCAGACAATTCTCAATTCAAATCCAGTTTCAGCCTTTAACTAGCCATTTCAAGGTAGGCAGACGGCATCTCACCCTCAGGCACATTGTCTAAAATGGGAAGAGTTTCTTTATTTCCCAGCCTTGTTGGAAGGATCAGAAATGGTACTATTTGGGGCACACTTGAGACACTCACTATATAACACACAACATTGTAAATAAAACACTATTATTAGGAAGTTCCCAAACCGTGGACACACACACACTACCACAACACGTAAATGACAGAACATGGCGTATTAAATGCCGAGTCATCACTGCATATCCAAGTTGAAATCTGAACTGTCTAGAGAGATTTCCAGTACCCAGATTTCGTGGGGAAGTTTTCACCTACTTCAGAGCCAGATCTCTCCTCCCAGACTTCCAGCCTCTTCTGCTTGTTCAGCCCTGAGTGGCATACAACATCAGGTACCATCCTCGGTAGGAGAAATGATGATTCTGAGACACAATGCCTACAATTTGGTTTCAGGATAATAACAATTGCAAAGCGTGCCTGTGGATGTCTGTCTAACTTAGATTTGAATGGCTCTCACCTCTATCGGAAGACAGGGGTGAATAGCAACATCACTCCTTTTTAGAGATGCAGCACAGAGAATTATAACCTGGGAGGCATAGAAATGACATCCTGACACAGTCATATAAATGGAAAAATGGCACCTTGAATGAGTATATACTGATAACACAGAAGAGGACATAATGTGCCGGTTTTTTCAAGGGCTGGACCAGGCCACGGATACCCTGGCAATGGACTGGCTTGGGTCATCAAAGAAGTGTGATAGATAATTCAATAAACTCAATTAACCTAAGGATGCCCAGAGTTGGTCCAGCCAATGGATAAGCCATCCAAGAAACAATCAAGTGACTAAAGGCAAATGAGTCAAGAGCTTCTTTACACAGTGATTAACCTTGAGTCCCGGCAGCCAGGCAGCTTCGGTGGGGTCGTTGTCCTCCAGCAATTAACTGTGCAACTTTAGGCAAACTAGTTAACCTCTTTGCTCATCAGTCTCCTCGTGGCTAAACAAGGGGGTCAGAGGGTTGATATGAGGATTAAAATGACTCATGGACATCAAGGGCTTGCTTTTATCCCAGCAGCACAACACCCACCGTGGTCTAGGCTCTCAACGTTAGGCGGCTCTGTAGCTTCGACTGTTTCTAACTCTTGTGACAGCTCTGAGTGACAACTAACTCTTCATTTGCTATTTCAGACTCTGATATGATCCTCTCCTGGTAGAGCAGAGCTCTTCTCTAGAGACCTTCCAGAATGAGGTACCGAACACACAAAATAGTATATCATCTGATGCGCATTTCTCAAGGGCTCTCATGCACAAAGTTTGGGCTCCGTGTTGAAGACAAGTCGAGATCTATCCCCACCCACAGAAGCTCGCAGCCATAACTCAGCAGCATGATAGGTTGAGAGGTTGGCACCTATTATTATGCAGTGATGGACAAAGGTATCCATGCGGCCTGAGGAACAGGGCAAGAGAGGAGACGGTAAGCTTGGGCAGGATGAACAAACAGGAATTGGCTAGGTGGAAAAGGAGGCAGGAGATAAGGGCATACAGAAAGAACGAAACAAAAGAAAACAAAACACAACTCCCAGAAAAGGCCTGGAGGTGAGAGTGCAGATGCTAGGCAGGGACATGACGGTGAGGGTCGCAGCCGTGGAGGTAGGCAGAGGTCCGATTCGGAAGACCTGGGAGCTCAGACTCTATCCTGAAGGCAACGAGGGACCTCACCCTTCATTGTGAAGTTAAGTCAGACAGCGGCACTCAAGGCAGCTGGAAGGAAAGAACGAACCGAGCCTGGCATTTTCGATTTTCAGCCTGATGCCACCAACAGTCACATGCATTTCGTGGACAGCTCCACGTAACAGAAGTGACTGGACGACTTGTCCGCTCCACCCCCAGGAACACACTTGTGAATGGTGAAGCAACTGGGACCCACACCCTCTTTGGTCTTGGTCCTGGTTTCTTCCAAAGAAACAGGAGAGGTGGAGAAGAGATTTTATGCAACACAGCGGTCACCGGGCAAACAGTTGACCCAGGTGTGTTGGCTGAGTCCAGCTCCATTGTGTTTAAGAGGTCATTAGAAGAGTGTAAATAAGAGCCCTGGCCAGTTTGGCTCAGCGGTTAGAGCGTCAGCCTGCGGACCAAAGAGTCTCGGGTTTGATTCTAGTCATGGGCACATACCTCAGTTGTGGTTTGGTCCCCAGCCCTGGTCAGGGTCGTGTAGGAGGCAACCCATCGATGTGTCCCTCTGACACAAATGTTTCTCTCTCTCTCTCCCTCCCACTCTGTCTGAAAATAAATGGAAAATATCCTCAGATGAGGATAAAAATAAAAGCATAAACAAGAGAGGAAAGATGCGGAAATCTTACTTACCCAGAGGGCTTATTATCAAGTACCAGAGGTTAAGACCCTGAATTTCATTTAAAATGAGTGTATGGATATTTACAAAATTTACAAAATGTCTGTACTCACACACACACGCTCACGGAGGCTGTAAGATCATCGCCCTGCCAAGTACGGGAAGGTAGGCAGAGTGACGGAAAACACTTGATCTGATGTCAGAGGCTTGGGTTCAAATGGCAGATTTGACAATTCCTACTATATAACTTTAGCACAAAATTACTATATTTCATCTAAAATGGACACGATAGCCAACCTGAATACGACTTGTGTGTGCTGTGTGACCTAAATTCGAGAGAGGATTTGAATAGAAAAGACCAGCTGTGGGACAGTTGGTGCCATCAGTGAGTAGAGAGAGTAACCAGAGCTCATGCCACCCTCGAAGCATTTAACAACCACCAAAGCCCAACAGATTGTTGCTATGTTGGATGGGGGCCCCGTCTGGCCAGATCTTCTGACTTTTAATGAGAAACTAATCATCTAACCGTCTAAGTAAAAATTCCCGATTTTTTCAATGTTGGCAATAAAGTCAACTTGAAGCAGCTGGAAGGCAACTAAACATGAAGGGCCTGTGATCAGTCAGTTTGAGACCTCTGCTCTGGCCAAGCACACAACCTTCTCTCGCAATTAGCAAACACAGAAGAAACATGCCTTCCAGTTTGCTCATTACTTACATTTCCACTTACTTACAAGCCCACGGAGGGGAGTCTTGCAATTTGAAATTTCTAATGAATGAATGAATGAAGCAATGAAGAAACATTTCCAAAGAGGACCAGCTCCTTCCTTCTTTTTGGTTATTAAGAAAGGGAACATCTCACCAACAGTGCATGAGGGTTGCATTTTCTCCACACCCTCATCAGCACTCTGTTTGATGACTGATGGTAGTCATTCTGACAGGTGTGAGGTGACATCTCATCGTGGTTTTAATTTGTATTTTCTTGATGCTTAGTGATGTTGAGCACCTTTTCATGTGTCTATCGGCCCTCTTTGGAGACATACCTATTTAAGTTCTCTTCCCATTTTTTTAATTTTAATTTTTATTATTATTTTTTTTATCCTCACCCAAGGACACCTTTGCATTCATCTTCAGATAGAGCGGGAGGGAGAGAGGAAGGAAGAGAGAGAGAGAAACATTGATGTGAGAGAGACACATCGAGTGGCTGCCACCCACACAACCTCAACTGGGGCCAGGGACAAACTGCAACCGAGGTACGTGCCCTTAGCGGGAACCGAACCCGGGACTCTCCGGTCTGCGGGCCGACGCTCTAACCGCTGAGCCAAACCGGCCAGGGCCTCTTCCCAGTTTTAATGAGATTGTTTGTATTTTTGGTGTTAAGTTGAATGAGTTCCTTATATATTTTGGATATTAACCCCTTACCAAATGTATTATTGGCAAAAAATCTTCTGCCATTCAGTAGGTTGTCTTTTTGTTTTTGTTGATGGTTTGCCACTATGGAAAACAGTATGGAGGTTCCTCAAAAAATTTAAAATAGAACTACCAGCCCTGGCCGGTAAGGCTCAATTGGTTGAGTCGTCCTGTGCACTGAAAGGTCTCCAGTTTGATTCCTGGTCAGTGAACACACCCAGGTTTCAGGTTTCATCCCTGGACCTGGTGGCAACTGACTGATGTTTCTCTCTCACATCGATGTTTCTTTATCTCTCTCTAAAATCAATTAAAATATTTAAAAATAGAACTACCATATGACCAAACAATTCTACTTCTAGGTATTTATCCAAAGAATCCAAAACACTAATTCGAAAAGACATATGCACCCCTATGTTCATTGCAGCATTATTTACAATAGCGAAGATATGGATGAAACCTGTGTCCATTGATAGACAAATGGATAAAGAAGATGTGGTACAAGGGAATATATACTATGGACTATTACTCAGCCATGAACAAAGAATGAAATCTTGCCATGTGTCTCAACATTGTTGGACCAAGCAGGCATTCTAGTAAGTGAAATAAGTCAGACAGAGAAAGACAAATACTATATGATTTCACTTACATGTGGGATCTAAAAACCAAAATAAACAAACAAACAAAACAGAAACAAACCCATAGATACAGAGAACAAGCTGATGACTGCCAGATGGGAGGGGGTGTTGGGAAGAAGAGTGAAAAAGAGGACGTGATTAAAATGCATAAATTGCCAGTTATAAAACAGTCATGAGGATATAAAATACAGCACAGAGAATACAGTCAGTAACATTGTAATAACTTTGTGTGGTGTCAGATGGGTACTAGCCTAAGCAGGGTGATCACTTTGTCAATTATATAAATGTCTAATCACTATTTTGTATACCTGAAACTAATACAATATTTTGTGCAAATGGTAATTGAACATTTTTTTAATTAATAAAAAAGAAGCGGAACGTATCATATCTGGCTTTTGCCTGCTGGAAACTATATTCCTTCTCTTCCTGTTCTGAATTCTAAACTCAGACACTAGGTCCACAGTGTTCTAGAACTCACTAGCCTTCTCCACGGCCCTTCTCAGCCCAACGCCTGTAGGGGCTGATTGAGATTTTCCTTCAAGAGCCTCTTTAAGAGCCTTCCAATGTCCTAGTTGCCTAAAGGAAGGAGAATAGTCAGGAGAACCACAGAAAGCCCGATTCTTTGGCAGAATGACATAAAAGGTTACACCCAGTGTGACCCTTCTTGGTAAATGCTTTTATATATACATGCCCTGGGTGCATATACATTCTGAGAATCCCAGCGTGATGTTCTTCAACAGCCTAATGGTAAAATGTAATCATCTAAATATACTCAGAATCTGCTGAATTAGGACCCAGGTGTCTGGGGTGTGGAATCTGAGTCTCTGCCTCCAGGAAGTTTGCTTCCTTGGAGAAAGGGCTGAAAAGTCATTAAACAGGACCAGATGTAAGTTCTGATCGCAGTGGTGGGGGCCAGAGCTTGGGGGATGAAGCAGCTAACTTGAGTGGCTCGGTTCGGAAGGATTTCACTGAGAAGACACACACAAGGAAATAGTTTATACTCATGAGTCGGCTGTAGAATGTTTAATCATCCTGTCGACACTCTTGGCCAACAGTACACTGTTAACATAAGCATCCTCTTCTCCCAGGCACGGCTGATAATTCCTTCATTTTACTTCTGCAGGGATCTTTCACCCTACAAATATCTGCTAAGTGAAATCATGCTCTTGCTTACCATTCAGAGAACACTGTGCTTGAATTTTTAAAATCAAACATAAAGACACAATTCTCCAAAAAATTGATAAAAGACATGAAGAGGATTTTCCCAGAGGAAGAAACACAATTGCTCTGAGATCATATGAAAAAAACGAGGTAAACTTTAATAGTTATTAAATAAATGTAAAACAAATAGGCTCTATTTTTTGCCAAACTGCCAATAGGAAAGGGTTTTTATGATGCTAGTATTCATTATTAAAGGATATTTAGGGAGAGAGTCTCTCTGAAACACTACTGCTGAGAGTGTAAATTGGTTTAACCTTTCTGAAAAGACAATTTAAGAATGTGTATCAAAAGGCTTAAACATTTGCATAACCTTTCTTGAAGTATTTCCACTTGTAGGGACTGATTCCAGGGAAAGCCCTGGGTGTGCTGTAGATACAGACACAAAGTTGTCCATCACTGTCCCTTTGTTAGGGTGGAAAACCAGAGATAACACAAGAGCTCCGCAATTGGGAATTGTGCAGAATAAAATAAAATAAAATAAAAAGATCTGGTACCCACTCAATGGTTCATTCTATTTTTATGGAAAGTTTTGTGAAGAAGGAAAATTTGGCTTAACATATAGTTACACTAAAAAATTGCAGTGCATATGTACAGTTGATATGCAATGTGTTAAACCAGTGGGATAAAGAGAGGGAGGGAAGGAGGAAGGGAGAAGGCGGGAGAGAAGGGAGGGAAGGAGGGAGGGGGAGAGAGAGAGACAGAGAGACAGAGAGGCTCAGATGACAGTTGGAAAACCCCTTTCTCATTGGGGATATAGGTAAAATTGATTCAAAGCCCCCATTTCTCCATTTCTATGCCCTTTGGGAATCTAAAGACCTCCCAGGTTTCCACCAATTCCCAAGTGGCTTTTGTTCTTATTGCCTTCTCTGCCCTCCAGGCTCCTCCTCTCATATTTATTCTCTCTCTACTGCACCATTTTCAGTGTCTATTGAAAAACAAAGACAGGAAGCAAGGGAAAAGGAAGTGAGGGAAGGAAAACAAAGGAAGAAATGGAAACAGATTCACCCTGTAAACCATCTGACAGCATAGTCAACTTTCCTAAAGGTCTGGAGTCACAGGAGAGGGAGGCTCCAGGTAACCCTGAGAGTTCTGTCCTCTTCCTCTTTGGTTCCTTTCTCTCCCTCCCCTGTCTTCCCTGTTACCTTTCCCTGCTTCTATGATGCAGAGCACTGTGGTCCATGGCTGTCACTCCCAAAATGACAAATTCAAACCTTTCCAGGATTCCACAAAGACCGTCCGATTGAACAGGATAGGTGCATCTCTCCTCCTTGGGCAGGAGCTATATACATAGCAACACTTGCCTTGCTCTTTATAGGTAGATGAGACGTACATATTATAAATAGATAACTGAGCTGTTACTCACAAAGACCATTGTCATGAATAGCATTTTCCTGGTGCTTCTATATCTAGATGTATAGAAAAATAGATGAACTACAATGTTAACTCACATTATGTCTAGATGATGAATGCCAAGTCATGCTAATTTTCCTCTTTGGGCTTATCTGCCACATCCAAACTTTCTTAAATACACTTGTACTGCTTTTGGAAGCAGGGGTGTCTAAAATAAGTTAATTCTCCAGAAAGAAGACATTCCTGGTTCTGGAGGGAAGTCGGGCTTATGGGTGAGATGACTGATGAGACTGTGATTGATGGTTGAAATTAATTAAAGCTGTTCCTCATTCAGCCAACTAAGCAGCAAATATAAGCAAGAAGGTCTCTGTTGATCCAGACCACCTTTCCCCCCAGGGGCTGAGATAATAAGAGGCTCAGCCAGAAGATGCTGATAAAATGCATTCAGATGGCCACATATGGCACCCTACTGAGGAGAATCAACAACTGAGAATCCTTCCACAGTGATGTCCTTTATGAAAGGGAAGGGAGGTAGTAGTGGGTAGGAAAGGAAACATGGATTTGGGAGCCATTCATGGGCCAGACCCATGCTAATTCTTTGCTCGCCTTATCTTTAATCCTATAAGGACCCTAGGACATAACTAGTATTATCTCCAAAGGACAGATGAAGAAACCAAGGCTCAAAAACCAAGAGCTCAGCTCTCTCTGATGTGTTCGCCTTTATCCAGACCACTTCCCCAAATGTGAAGCTGTTCTTCCTTCCAGACCACATTTTCGAATTCTTAGACAGAAACAGGCTCATAGATACAGAGAACGTGTTGATGGTTGCCAGAGGGGAATGGGGTTGGAGGACTGGGTGAAAATGATGAACAGACTGAGAAGTACAGATTGGTCGTTGCAGAATAGTCATGGGGATGTAAAGTACAGCACAGGGAATACAGTCAATAATGTCATAATAACTACGTATGGTGCCAGGTGGGTACTGGAAATATCAGGCGAAACACTTTATAAAGTATGTGATTGTCTAACCACCAGGTTGTACACCCAAAACCAATACAAAATAATATTGAATGTAAAATGTAATTTTAAAAAATTAATTAAAAAAAGTAAACAGACAGCTCCAAGTTTTCTCCCTGTGACGAAAATGTACAATAACCTAAATTTAAAGAGGCTACGTTTACCATATTCTGTGACAGATGAATTGAAAAATTTGTGAAGATAAACAGTCACTAATGTGTTCTTAAAATCCCAAAATTGCTAAGCCAGTTACAAATTAATTTAAGTATAACTTGTGAGCTTTTGGCTGTTTTTAATATAAAATCATTAATTAATCCCATCTAGTATTGAAAGTGTCATGCATTTGATCTTATAGAACAATAATAAGTTATAATTGTTAATCATAATTTCAACTAACACTTATTGAACACCTATCAAATACCAGACACTGAAAACTCATTCTATTATTTAATTCTTAGTGTGTGGTAGAAATATTCACTCCCTCCCCACCTCCACAGACAGAATGCACTTCTCCACCCCTTCCTTGTGGGGTGTGTCTGTTTGACTTACTTTGGCCAATGTATGTTAACTGGTAGCCAGTGTGATGTGGCCAATGGCTTGAAGGTGCCTGCGTGATTGGGCTTGTTCTCTTATGCTTCTCTCATCGCCATGAGAACCTCCCTGGACTAGCCTACTGCTCTCAGGAGGAGGATGTGAGACATGGACCAGAGCCCCTCCCAAGCTGGGTCTTCTCAGCCTGGTGCACCCTACATCAGCAGCAGCTCCGAGATCACACGACTGAGTCCAGCCTAAACCAGTGTCCACATTGTACTCCGATGCATCAACTAAATAAATGCTTAATGTTGCCTGACAATTAGATCTGTGATTGTTAGGTAGTGATAGCAAATGGATACATTCAGTATCCAAATGAGGGAGGCATTGTTCTCATTCTTGTTTTTAAACGAGGAAACTGAAGTTTAGGGAGGTATGTAACATGCACATTTGGTGGATGGCAGACCTAAAGTTTCATTTAAAATGAGACCTTCATGCTGAAACCCACCTTGAGTAATCAGTCAGCTAGCCATTGAACCCAGTATTTAACAAGCACACGCAGCGTGCGAGGTGCTGTCCATGGTTCTGAGAACATAGCCATCAGTACCACAGAAACCCATGAATTCCAAGGCTTGTGTTTTACCAGGGAGGACAGGAAAGAGATCATTGCATTGCGCCTGAATGAAGAAGTAGGTGACCAAACAAGCTGACAGTCAGTAGATACACAAGATTGAAGGTCTTTGGATGGGAATGAGCTTGGTATGTTAGTGGAAAAAAACAAACAAACAAAAAGAGACTGCAGTATCCGGTGTAGTTACAACGAGAAAAGCATAGAGAGACGAGATGAAGAAGCAGATAACATATAGCCTGTTGGCAATAACAGGGGGTCCTGATTCAATTCTGGTTACGATGGGAAGCTACCAGGAAATTGTAAGTACAAGAAAAAAAAATGTCCTGGTTATCATTTCAGAACAATGTCCATGGATGCTCTGCTGTGGGCAGACTCTAGGGAGCGGAGCTCACAAGGGCAGAGACTGGGGAGGGGCCGTTGGAGCTGTTCAGGTGGGAGATGGTTGGATTGGATAAGGCTTCTGGCTCTGGAGAGGCGAAGGATTGTTTCCAAATTGCTTCCCAGATTCAAAAGCAGTTCTAACTTCCCTAATTCTAAAATAGACTTGGCTCCGGCAGGCCTGAGCAAAACATTTACCAGTTGAAGGGCCAAACTAAATTGTAAAAAACCTCTCAAAATATTTGCTTAGAGTAAAAAGTAAAAACACACTGAGCAGCTGTGAATTAGTCATTCATCTAAGGTGGGTGATAATTTATGCCACACTTGTAGTCAAAAAATAAATTTACATTTATACTGAAATCCATACTTTTTTTTTTTTTTTTTCCCAGCCATGGGCTAATTGTGTTTGTTGAATTGTTTCAAGTTGCTATGGGCTGGGAGAATTCAGAATTTATTTGCAAGGCTGTCGGGATTCAGTTAGATAAACCCAAAGAGAAAGTAATAGGGAAATTGGGAAGCGTTGTATGAGTGTATGTAGTATGGTCTAAGGCACTATGAAAGATTGATGGGCAGACACTCAATTTGAAGTTTAAAAATCCAACTTAACTTTGATCCTAAGTTTCCTTGAGCTAGTAAACAAACATCTTTTAAGAAACAAACACATGAAAACGTTAGGCTGCGTACAGTTGTTCATCTGTTCCAGCCTTGCTCTAGCTCCCCGAAAGATTAATGTGCTACCTTCCAGAAAAGTTATAATGATCTGATTTTTTTCTATCTCTTTTTGAGTATGAAAATATGTTTTGAAAATCATAATATTTTCTACTGGTCTCAAAACAGTAACCCAAAGAAGACCCTATCCATATGTTTTGTCTGGTCCAGGTATGGCATAAAGGGTTATATTAGAGGTCAAATTTTTTATAGACTGATTTCTAGAGAGAGAGAGGAAGGGAGGGAGAAAAAGAAAGAGAGAGAGATAGGAGACAGAGAGAGAGATTTGTTGTTTCAATTATTTATGCATTCACCGGTTGATTCTTGTATGTGCCCTGACCAGGGATTGAACCCACAACTTTGGCATATCGGGACAACACTAACCAACTGGGCTACCTGGCCAGGGCCAGTAGTCCAATTTGTAAATGGAGAGATTTCATTTAAAACACAGATTTTGAGATTCTCTTGGAAAAAAACAAAAAAAGAGAAAATCAAGTGTATTCCTATGTTGAAAGAATGTCCTGGAGCCGGGCAGCAGCTCTACCACTATCCCTGCTGCTCTCCCTGCTGTTCCCCTAACACGAAGGGTCAGTTGACAATTAGTGTCACATGTGATATGATGCATTCTTACAGTACAGGAAGGTCTCTTTTTACATCCATCATGATCAGAAGTGGGAACATGAAAAGTAGATGGAGATAGCCATATGCTGTATGATCCCACCCGCTTCCTTCATGGAGGATCACCTCCCAGCTCCTGGGTTAATATTTCTGATCTCCCCACAATACACAATACGAGAGGAAAGTGAGTGAGAAGTGGGAGGAGCCCCCCAGATAACAAGTCGTAGATTTACCAGTTTCGGCAGTGACGTCGGCTGAGTATCCACTGTAACAGGAGCCCCGGTCCAGCCCACTGTGTCCTGATCAGAGTGCCTGCTCTCCAGTGGCCTCACGACTGGAAGTGACTGCTGGCTCTGAGTCTAGTGGAAGCGTGCCAGACATGCACTCCCACTTAAGAAAATTGAGTATGATTCTGCAAAGGGGATGGCCAGACTTGATCTCCACATGGCAAGGAATCGCAAACAAGTGTGCTAGAACAGCTCGCTCGGGGCAAAGGTCCAGTGTGGCCTAGGAGGGCGCATCTTTGGGTTTGAAGAAGATACTCAAGCGCCAGCAACTTTCAAAATCAGGACAATCGTAAAGACTGACGTGTGTAGTTAATACAACACTGGGGTTTTGATTTCTAGTTGAATATTTTGGTATTTCCCTAGAACGCATTCGGAAAAAGATAAAAGATACATTCCCATGAATGTTCATTCACTTTTACATTTTTTCCCCATGAAGACACCCCTCAATGATGTTTCCATTTAAAACTGAGCTAGAGAATGACCTAAGAAACAGAAAAAAAAAAAGCTTTAACATACAATGATTATTTAATCTTGTTGAGAACATTAAAAACACTCTCAGACGTTGATTTAAGAGCTATGAACATTCTCTACAGAAAAAAAGTATGTTACACACACTTGAAGAGGTTACTATGTGACTTCAGAGGTTTAATGGATCTTCTGGTTCCCACACTAGAAAGTAAGACCTTTGATCACATGAAATTCAAGAACACAGCATCATCATTAAGAATAAGGAGTCTGGGGGCAACTGCCTGAAGTTGCCTCTGGTTCAGCCATGCCATGTGTGGACATTCCGAGCCTCAATTTTCCTCATCTACGAAACAAGGAGACTGTCACCCCATAATTCATGGGCTTGTTTGGAGGATAAGTGAACTGAATTCATACCAAGTGCTCAAAGCGTTGCTGGCACGTGGTGACAGATCGATAAATGTTTGCTGAACATGCACTTTCTGATTTAATATTGGCCATGTTACAATTTTAATGAAAACTTTCAAATGTATTTTATATTGGCATCCCTAACATTTTAAGTTAATGACACAGAGGATCAAAAGAATACATTATTATACTACCTATTTATATATAAAAAAGCCAGAGCTTGACATTCTACAAATCGAGTCACAGAAGTAAGAGGAGGAGGAAGAGAACCAAGGAAGGAATAAGATAAAGATGGCAGAGATGTAGGCAGGCATGGCCCCGAATGCAGGACAAGATTATGAAGAATCAGCCCTTGCACCTGCACACAGACCTCCCAACTATCCCGGTGGCACAGTCCACATCTGGCCAAAATAACCAGGTCTGAATCCACAGGTCGACCATTTGACACAGCTGTTTAATCAGTTTTATGACAAAACTAGTCGGTCCAACCCTATCAGTCATACATGTGGCCAAAGCCTCAATCACAAACCCAGTCCAACTGGCTGAGGGTCCAGATCAGAATTGTTAACGTTCGACTGGAGTTGCTGAGCGCTGAGCCTCGGGCAGCTGTCACTTCTGAAGGATTGCTGAGCGTATTACCCACAGCCTGGAGGCCACTGGAGGCCCAAGATGTGATGCAATCCAGAGCACCCTACTTCTTTAGTACACGTGTGGCTGAGGAGGCCAGCAGAGGTACACTCTCTCCATGAATTCCGCGAGCGGTAAGATTGAAGAGCTAACCTTCCCTGTGCCAAGCAGGCCTTCAACCTGTATGGAGAGTCTCTTTCATGGGCAGTGGGTTCTAGAGGCTGCCACAGCAGGTAGCCTTTGAAGAAATGTGGCAGGATTTGACTCTTCTTGGGGCACTAGTGTGCATTCCGGAAAAGGGCATTAGAAACCCCTCCAGCAGTCCACTCATTGTTCTCCTGCCCAGACGCTGGGGGAGCTTCTCCTTGCCTGCATTTTGACTCACCTCTTTGCTACTTTCTGCTTTCTTCTGTATCGTTTTAAAAATAAAATTTTCAAGATAATCATGATGTCTCCTATGTCAAAGATGAGGGGACTAAGGCTCAGAGAGGTCTAGTTACTTGCCCAAGGTCACACAGCTGGCATGTGGCACAGCCCAGTGTGTCTGCATCAGATGAGCCAGCTTTTTCCAACATGATTTCCATGCCTGTTATTAGGCATTTATTTTTTCATTTGTTTTGTTCAGGCATTTATGTGCAATCATGTCCTTGAATTTGGGTGAATGCTTCTGTCAGAGTGGTTTACTGCTCATGAAATTATGCTTTCTATATGTTAGAGTGCATATATGATATCCATATATATGAGTGTACGTGTGTATATATAATATATTCATATATGAGTATATGTACATGATATCCACATATGAGTGTGTATGTATATATATGATATGCACCTATGAGTGTGAGTATGATATACACATATATGAGTGGGTGCACACAGGTGTGTGGGTGGGTGTAGAGCAGTGAACAGTGATTCTCAGCAGGTGGGCAATCCCTCCCCCTGACATTGGCAGTGGCTGGGAAAATGTTTTAATGTTATGACTACTGGGTGCTAAAGGCATCTAGTAGGTGGAGGCCAGGGATGCTGCTCAGCATCCTATAATGCACGAGACGGACTGTCCACCTCACAACAAAGAATTCTCAATCCAAATTACCAATAATTCTGAGGTTAAGAAATTCTAAATACATATATAGATATACACACACACACACACACACACACAGATTTCCATATATGTACACTTATGTTTTCATATATACACATATCACATATAAATGTATGCACATATATGTACACATAACCCATATGTGTACCTGCATATATTATATATACTTATATATGTGTGTACAGATACACATGTCATATGTCAATATATCTCTATCTCAGGAGAGAGAAAGGGGGAATGTGGGGATGGATATATGTATGCACGTGAATGTGTATATGTATTTGTCTATATGCATATGTATAATTGTATCTACCCATTTGTCTCATATCTGTCTTCCAGGTGTGGATTTTTTCATAATGCACTCTTACTGAACACATGATGGAGGTAAAGAAGGAATATGTGTTTTCTCTTTTATTTATTTATTTTTTTTAATCCTCACCTGAGGATATTTGTACATTTATTTTCATACAGTGCGGGAGGGAGGGAGGGGGAGAGAGAGAGAGAGAGAGAGAGAGAGAGAGAAGCATCAATGTGAGAGAGACACATCGATTGGTTGCCACCCGCACAACCCCAACCTGCTCTAACCGCTGAGCCAAACTGGCCAGGGCACATGTTTTTTCTTTACTCTAACTTCCAGATACAACAAAACTTTTATTTTTTTTAGTTCTCACCTGAGGATGTTTTTCCATTGATTTCCAGATAGAATGGAAGGGAAGAAGGGAGGGAGGGAGAGAGAGAGAAAAAGAGAGAGAGAGAGAGAAACATCAATGTGAGAGAGACACATGGATTGGTTGCCTCCCACTCGACCCTGACAAGTGCCAGGAATCGAACTTGCAACCCAGGTAGATGCCCTTCACTGGAAATCAAACCTGAGACACCTTGGTCTGCAGGCCGACCCTCTAAATGCTAAGCCAAACCAGCCAGGGCTATACCAAAACATTTTAAATAACCCTTTCACAATGCTGAACCCACACTGAATCCATAAAGGTCCATGCCATACAAGTTTTTGTTTTTTTTTTAATATTCTTTCTTTATTGATTTCAGAGAGGAAGAGAGAGAGAGAGAGAGAGAGAGAGAGAGAGAGAAACATCGATGAGAGAGAATTATCGATTGGCTGCCTCCTGCATGCCCCCCACTGGGGATCGGGCCCAAAACCTGGGCATGTGCCCTGACCGGGAATCGAACCGGTGACCTCCTGGTGCATGGGTCGACGCTCAACCACTGAGCCACACCGGCTGGGCGCCATACACGTTTTTGATGTGAAATTTTAATAACTTTCAAAATGTCCTGCCCAGAAACACATGAGTCATCTAGAATGAACCAAAGAGTTTAACTAAACTACCTCACTTAAATGTTGGAGTGCATAATTTGCCCAGTGAACTGCAAATCCCATAATACTACAGGGAATCGCACACTTTTTCCAAGACAGTTCAAGGGGCCAGAAGGTGACTTGCTCTCTGCTTGGGCCACATCCATTGCTCTAGCTGAGATGAATTAAAATAAACCCCAGCATTGAAACGGAAGTGCCAGAACTCAGCTAATGAGTATGAAAACTCCATCATGATTTATGTTAGAGGTGGGATGCACTGTTTCAGGGTTCAAAATCATCAGTCCTCCAGTGGGTTTCTCACTTTCCAAATGCAAGAGAGATTTCTTGCTTGGCATCCCTAACCAGAAATAGCAATCTGGTATAAATACTAAAATCTCCACTTCATAATTTAAAAAAAGAAATGCTTCCACAACTCAAACCCTGAGGCTTAATTGGCCTCACAGCCAGAGCTGCTGCCACTGACCACCAGGCAGTGGCCTGGGGTGGGGGGGGGACAAGAACATGTCACATCAAAGTGAGATGCTTGTTGTGCAGATGTTCTGAAATCTACAGTAATATCAGCACCGCAAGAAGAAAAGTTAGGGAAACAATATCCATATATAGAAATCAACATAGCGAAATAACATATTTGTGTTTTGTCTTTGACACATTAAATGTACCCACTGGGGATTTTTTGTTGTTGAGCTGTTAGTGCTTCAGTTTCCTCATCAGAGGATGATGGCCCGGCCAGTGTGGCTCAGTGGATTAAGCATCCTCCCATGGACCAGGAGGTCCTGGTTTGATTCCCAGTCAGGGCACATGCCCCTGCTGTGGGCTCGATCCCCAGTAGGGGGCGTGCAGGAGACAGACGATCCATGTCTCTCTCTCACATCGTTTCTCTCTCACATCGATGTTTCTATCTCTCCCTCCCTTCTTCTCTGTCTGAAAAATCAATAAAAAATATATTTAAAAACAAAACAAAACAAAAAACAAAATACGGATGACGGTTATGTAACAAGTGTTTTATGCAGATTAGTGAATTCGTACATGTAAAGTACTTAGAACAGTAACTGATATAACGTCCATGAAATATTATTATTAAATATTATATAAATTCCATAAAGTAGAGTATTTAGAATTCCATCAACACTGGGAGATTTCCTCTTTGAGCGCATTGAGCTACACGGACTCAGTTCAAGTAGGAATTCCAAGTAGTCAAACGAATGTAAATGACATGTATTTTCTCCTTATAAGCCACAGGCCCCATTTTTATTCTTAAATGAGTTATTGCTGATTCGAGGAGACACATATAAAACATCAGCAAATTCTCATCAGGTAACTATCTACATCAAGGGCCCAGAATAGCCAAATATTACTCAATATTAGCCAAATGTGATGTCACAGACATAAAGGGGACAACAGGACTGCAAAGCCTCCCCATGTTTTCTCATTTCATCTTATCTTCTCACGCACACAATCGGGCCACCTGGCCATCTAACGTACTTCGTGATGTCTCACCCCTTGTACTTTTTTCCAAGAACATGCCCACATTCACAGTTCCCACGTACACGGCAGAGCAGCCCCATAGTGGTATCAAACAGTATTAGGAAGAAGGAAAGACATAATAAAAACAAACACATATGCATCTTATTAGAGATTCAGAATTTGGAAGATTCAGAAGTTAGAAAGAGGACGGAAGTGGGGATTCCTAGCAATGTGGTGATTGGGCCAAGGTTGGAAGGATGAGGAGGATTTATTTAGGGAAGAAGAAAAAAAAGAGCCCATAAATGTTCTGGGCAGAGGAAACAGCCTGTGCAAATGCCCTGTGGAGGCAAGGGGCAGGACCTGTTTCAAGAAGGCAGAGAAGAGAGTTGGGTCTGGTAGAGAGCAGTATTTATTTCCCTAAGTCACACAGATGGAAAGAGGCAGAGTTGGGATGTTAAGCTAGTTAGTCCAACTCTAGAGTCTGAATTGTTTGCTTTTTACTTTGCTCATTCCAGTCTGCTTTAAGCTAACAAGATATGTAGACAGATAACAAATATGTAAATGAGCTACAATCTGTGCAGCATTTAGAACCCTGCCTCCTCTGTAGCAGAGCTATGTAAGGGTCCTTTGTATTGTTATCATTAATTATCATTGCACAGCACACTCAATTAAAGCCATGACCAAAGTCCATTCTGCACTCTCTGGTGATCTACCCAAATGTTCAGTTGACATGTAGGAAGAAAGGGTAGAGGGGCTCGTGGTCCCGGCTGGAACAGAAGGCAGTGTGAGGTCTTCTGGATCACAAGGCAAGTTCCCAGATGCCAGGCAGGGGAAGTTATTTTCTGTGATGGCATCTGGCATGCTGGCCTATCCCACTGACATTTGTGTTGGCTGCTGTGTTGCTGTCCCTGGGAAGTTTCGGAAGCAGCTGGTTGCCCCCAAAGCCCACACAGCTCTCCATCTCTCCTGAATCTGGCTGATGGGTGAGGTAATACCTCTTCCAGTGAAGCCATGGCACTCCTCTTCCCAAGCCAGCCCATCCTACATCCACTTTGTATCCAAACCACAACACAGAGGCAGTCTGCTCATGCGCAGTGATGTTGCTAGGTCCTTCCAACACAAGACGGTCTACAGAAAGCAAACCAGACTTCTCAGCACCATCCACACCCATTGTGTGCTACCAGTGAACCTAGTGTTCACTGAGAACCAGGTATGTTGACCAACCCGGGCAGGAGGATCCCTTAGCACTGACTGCATTTTCAAAGACTGCTAAATAATCGCACGCATGTAGAGACTGAGGAATTAAATATAGAGTTGCTAAATTACTCCTAAAAACAACTAGCCACATAGATATATCACACTGTGGCAAGTTGACTACAATACACAACCGCACAAAGGGTGAGCTATTCCCAGGTTAGAGACATCCGTTCACACGGTAGTCGTTAACCAAACAGATGGGCAAAAAGCCAAAAGGAGGATCAAAATGGCAATGGGATGGATGCATCAGGGAGTCATGGAGCAGAAAAGATTCTGCCCGACTTTACAGCAGCTGGGAGGAGCATGGGAGGCTGAGGCTGTGTGCTGTGCTGACTCACACCTCCCCAAAGAGGGCGTGGCACTCCAGTGGGAGGGGAGAATTGCTGGACTTTCTGCGTATGTGACATTCTGCTCTCCCTAAACTGAGTCACAGCAATGTGGTGTTAAGTAGATCCTATTAACCCCCGTTCACCCTGAATATAGAGAATTTGGGCTTCCCTTTAAAGATCTAAAATACATCACTTGAATATTTGTTTCGATAGTTGAGCTACTAAAGATGAGAACATGAATGCTTACTAGTAGCATCATTTAGGTACCCGATATTAAAGCACAGACAAGGAAATGCTTGAATTTCCGAGATGCCGAAGAGCTGAGTCAAGTCCGGACAGACGGAAACCGGGGTCTTCATGATCTGAGGGGCCATTTAAACAGGAGGCCCACATTCTAGCTAAATCCTTCCACTCACTGATCAGTTCTAGCACAATCCAGAAAACACCCCTCTTCTAATGAATATTGAAATTGGCTGTCATTAAGAGAGATCACGCAAAGGAGGGCAATGAGACAGCGATCAATATTCATATGGATCCGTGCCGCCTCATTGACTAATAGCCTTCAACTGTAAAAACTGGAATGGCAATAATAAAGCATTATTTTTAGTGCAAGCTGATACAGGATATTACTTAGATGTGAACTTTTTTTTTTTTTTTTTTAACTTTGAGCAAGTCTTAATAAATAAATTGCCAGGAAGGAAAAAGAGATGACCTGTCTCCATCCCTCAACAGTACATTCTCAACGTCACACGAGAGGGCAGTGTCATATTCATCTCGGAAAGGCTGGCTCATCCCTAACGTGGCCGCCCATCAACTCAAAGACTGAGAAGCTGTCTCCTTCCTCCAAGCCACATGCTTCCATTCACAGAAGTGATCAGGCTTCCAGGGCCCACACAGTGTCACAAATTACTAGCTACCCCCTGTTAGTTTATGATGTCTACCTTTGAGAAATAAAGATTCTTCAACCAGAATGATTTGCTCCTGTTTCTCTCTGTCTGTTCTTTTCAGCTCAGTTGGTCAGAGACTCTCCCTCCTGTCCCCGATTACACACCTTGCCCTAAGCCAAGAGCCAGAAATGCCACCACCAGGTCAGGCTGGCTCTTCTACGTCACCAATCTCTAACAAGTCGCTGGCTTTCTTTCTGTATGACCTGTCCCTCAGATGTAAATAAAAGCTCCCACGCCAGAATGCTTCTCCCCTTTTTAAGGAATGCCAACATTTCAAAGCACTTTGAAAATATATGATGCCAAACGAATGCTTCTTATTAGTGTGATTAGTGTAGATTTATCTGCCTCTTAGAGAACCTTTGCTGCTTTGCATTCTTCTTTCCAGTGAGGCATGTCCTGGAAAGAATCCCACCATGACACTCTGGCTCACCAGCGAAAACTCACTCCACAGCCCTTTTCTGGACTGCGGCGGTAGAAATAAATTTCTTAGGTCCAAGCTGTAGCTGTAAAAGAGAATCTACAATCAGTTTCTGAAATGGAATTGGGATAGGTTCGTGAATAATTCTTTTTGTTTGTTTCTTTGTTATTTTGTTCGTTAGATTCCATATATAAGTGAAATCATATGGTACTTGTCTTTCTCTGACTGGCTTATTTCACTTAGCAGGATAGTGTCCAGGTCCAGTCATACTGCCGTAGAAGATAAGATTTCCTTCTTTTTTTTAACAGCTAAATAGTATTCCATTGTGTAAACGTACCAAGCTTTTTATCCACTCATCTACTGATGGCCACTTGGGATGCTTCCAAGTCTTGGCTACTGTAAATAGCACTGCAATGAACATGGGGTGCATATATTCTTTTGAATTAGTGTTTCAGGTTTCTTTGGATATATTCCCAGAAGTGGGATCACTGGGTCAAATGGCAGTTCCATCTTTAATTTTTTGAGGAAACACCATATTGTTTTCCACAGTGGCTGCACCAGTCTGCATTCCCACCAGCAGTGTGCTAGAGCCCCCTTTTCTCCACACCCTCGCCAACACTTGTTGTTTCTTCATTTATTGATGGCCACCACTCTGAGAGGTGTGAGGTGATATCTCATTGTGGTTTTAATTTGCATTTCTCTGATGATTAGTAACATTGAGCATCTTTTCATATGTCTATGGGCCATCTGTATGTCTTCCTTGGAGAAGTGTCTATACAGGTCCTTTGCCCATTTTTAAATTGGATTGTTTATTTTGTTGTTGTTGAGTTTTACAAGTTCTTTATAAATTTTGGATAATAATTCTCATGGGGTATATAAAATGTCTAGCCATTAAATGCTAAAAAACTTCCATGTACCCAAAATGGAATACCTTGCTTTTTTTGGAAATTGAAAATGACTTAGTCTGTAACTGGCTTCTGATGTTGCCATTCAGGACAAGATGTTTGGATGGATTTGGTGAAATGACAAGTTCACTTTTTTAAATTGTTTGTATCTCGAAAAGTTCATTTTTAAGTGCTGACTATGACCCAGCATGAGGTGTGCATATGCCGGCTGAGGCCCAACGCTTCTTTGTGGGCAAGGGAGCTTATTTCACAGATGCATCTTTCTTTCTTACCTTTCCCCATCCAAGGACGGTCTTCCCCACCTGGTGGCTTTGCTAGAAAATAGATGGAGCCCAAAGGAAATGGATTTCTAGTTCTAGCTCACTCTTACACCTCTGTGCTCTATGCAACACAATCTTGCTGGAAGCTAGTTCTTTTTTTATTTTCATTTTTCCCAGGAGGGTTACTCTCTATTTGGCCTGAGACACCTTTGTGTTAGGCAGATGAGGACTTACAGTCCTTTGCACCTGCCACAGCTGGACTGCTGTGACTCAGGTATCCGGCGAGGGCGTTGGCAGCAGAACAGCCTTTGTGAACAGAGCTGAGTGCGATGGGAACAGAATACACATTCTCATGAAATCATTTCCACGCCACCCCTCTCTTTTCATTATAATATGACTCCTTGGGGTCGTCTCAGTTTTGCTGAAAATGAAAAGTATCAAAATAGAATTACGCACATTCGCATCTATTCTCTGAGGACCAGCAAAGCCAGTCAAGATGGAAATTTGTCTATTGGCTAAACAGTCAGAATAGCTCCCGTCGAGCAGTGATTGACTTTTTGGCTAAGCTCAGCAGAAATGAAGCTTGTGGTCAATTAGCCTGTCCCTTAATAGGATTGCACTGGGCGAAATAAACTAGAGAAAGAAATTGGAGAAAAAACTGTCACTTAATGAATTCCCAGATGTTGTCATTTTTCCCTGAGACATACATCATAAATAAAAGAAGGGATCAAAGTTCAGTGGGCTGCTTTGTGCCAAAGTCACACTCCTTGTTGCAATGGCAGAGGACAGAGAAACGGGGACATCTGGAAGGCAAACTCTAAGTGTGTCTCTTCACCCTTTAACCATTTTGCCAGTTTGTACTTTCAGGCAAGGTGGACTCTAGCATTTTCAGGATAATAATAATAATAATAATAATAATGTCCAACATTGATCTCATTTAACAAGCACTGATCGAGGGCACAGCATTCCTGAATATGATGGACAAAGAACATCAAACAAGTCAATGGTTTAATATTACAAATGGTAATATGAGTTTTGAAGCAAGTGAACTGGGTGCCATGGCAAAGAACAGAAGAAGTGGGGTCACTGGTGCACAAAGGGTGGTCAGGGAAGGTCTTAGAAAAGGTGACATTTCAGCTGGGCTGGAGCCAACTTCACACAAGTCAGAGTTTGTAGGGTCAGAATGAGAAAAAAGGGGATGCATTTAGAGAGATTGGCAGTAGCCAGACTTTGAGGGTTTTACATGAAGGTGGTTGGAATTAATTCTAAGTGCGGTGAGGGTTTTAGCTGGGAAGGAGAAGCATTTTATGTGCATTCTGAGAGGGGTTCTTCGGCGACCGTGAGAGGAACCTAGTGAAAGCAGAGGAAGTAGAGCAGGGAGGACAGCCCATCGCTTCCCGCAGCCCAGGGAAGGGGGAGGGCAGCCTGGGGCCGTGGAGACAGAGGAATGGCAATTTCTGAGAAATTTGAGGATATGGATTTGACAGGATTTGATAATAATGTTATCTAAAACTTCAAAGTCATCCTACTGAGTAGGAATTACTTGGGTGCCAGCGTGCATACAAGTGTGCGTGTTTTTTGGGGGCATTGCCTGTGTGTGATTTCTTGGGCAGCTAGCAGTTGCCTTATAAACATTAGCTCCTTTGAACCACACCATCATCCAAAGATGTAGGCATCATTTGCCCATTTCATGCAAATGATATGTAACTTGCTTGGGGCTCAAGCAAGTTACATATCTCACCTAAGGCAGCATGCCAGGTTTCCTTTCTTATTTTTTAATTAATTATTTTAAACTGAACGATTCCATGGCATTTGCTACATTTATAATGTTGTACAACCACCACCTGGGTCTAGTTCCAAAATATTTCATCACCCCAAAAGAAAATCCCAAATCCATTAAGCAGTCACACCTCACATCCTTCCCCACAACCCCTGGTAGACAACCAATATGCCCTCGATGTCCATGACTTTACTTGTTCTCAATATTTCTTATACATGGAGTTATGCAATATGTGAATACTTTTTGTGTCTGGCTTCTTTCAGTTAGAGTGATGTTTTTCAAGTTCATCCACAATATCAGTGCTTCATTTTTTATGGCTGAATAATATTCCACGACATGGACAGACCCCAATTTGTTTAGTCATCCATCAGTAGACATTGGTGTTGTTTCCCCCTTTTGGCTATTGTCAGTAGTGCTGCTATGAACATTCTTGTACCCGTATTTGTTTGGATTCCTGTTTTCAATTCTGTGGGTTATTTACCGAGGAGCGGAATTGCTGAGTCATACAGCAATTCAATATTTAACGTTTTGAGAAGCTTCTCCTTGCCTTTGAAAAGTTTGGCTAGGATGATGACTGAGCTGGGTAAACTGCTTTCTCTTAGATGCCATGTAGTAGTGAACACTGACAGTCTCCCCATCATAACCCTGCCTCAACTCTCAAATATCCACTTCCGTCACACCAGCCACAGTAGCCCATCCCTAACTCATTCTGATTGGTTTAACGATCCAAGTCCTCCCTTCTCCCTTAGCCCAGATATCAGAAAATACACAAGCCTGTTCTAACTTCCTGGGTTATTCTCTTGGCAGGATGGGAGTTTTGAGCAACAGTGGCTTCTTTGCTACCACGCAAAGAAAACCCACATGATCCAAGTAACACACTTACTCCACACTGAATTCTGGAGAGGGAGATCTTGAAGAATATTCTCCATTTAATAGAAAAGACCGATGGTGCCCAGGAAGCCAGAGTGCTCCCTCGGGTTCTACATCTGACTAATGCTGATCCTGGAACTCGGACTCAAGTCTTTGAATCCCACAGCTCCAAAGACCAGTGACTGGTCTCCTGGTATCAGAAGGTAGAATTACAGCCAGTAATTTGGGGGAGAACGGACGTGTTTCCATAAAATGAGGAACTGTCAGCTGTCTAAAAATAAAATGACCTGCCTTGTGCAACAGCAATTCCATCAGGTAAAAACGAACTGAGGAAAAGTGTGGAGGAAGTTTAAGTCCACAGAGCAGAAATCCAGCAGGGTAAAGTCATGCTGGCTGGCCTAGGTGACCTTGAGGTCACTTTCGACTCCAAGCGGCTCTCCCTTCTATATTTAATGCCTCAACTCATTGTCACCAACAAGTCCCAAAATGAACACACCAGAGGCCAGTGGAAGAACCCAACTCCATTGCTCAGTTCGGGAAACAAAGCTAACCCAGCTTTCCTTTCCTTCATGGATTGGGGGGCTGAGTCCGTCAAGCAGTGGCTCATTAGGCCAGGATGGCTCAGCTCTTTCCTTAACGTGCTGATCCAGTGCCCCAAATCTGTGGGGTTTTGAGAGTCAGGCAGGTAAATGAATGAACTATTGAATCTGACATGTTGGGTCAGAAATGCAGTGTGAATACAAGAATACAGATTCCTGGATTCTTTTTTTTTTTTTTTTTTGCCTTCCTCATAGTTCCCCATGAGAGCAGGTACCGTGTTGGGTTTTGCTCACCACTGTTTCTCATGTGGCTCGCACAGTGACTGACACAAAAGTACATGCCCAATAAAACAAATGGTGGGCTAAAAAATAAGCGGAGGTGAAAAGGGGGGTCTTTCGTTTGCCTTCTTTTCTTTCCTCCCTCTCTCCCTCACTTCTTTCCTTCCTCCACATCCCATGACACTAATATTTTCTTATATCAATATCTGAATGATGGAGTTACCTACCATAGACAGAGAAAGTAACCAGACCATCTCCACGTGTCCATTACAGGGCAAGGTCCAACCCATCATCATCTTTAAGGTTAATGCAAAGAAAGCTTAGAGGTTTCATTTTTTTAAGGGGATGTGGACCATCTCAGGTATTCATCAGCTTAGGGGGAAAAGTATGTCTTGGTGAAAAACTTTAGTGTCTCGCAGAAGATTGCAATGAATTATTGGAATACTGCAAGGTTTAAAACGATGCTTTCTGAAGCATGAATGAAGTACCTGAAGCTTTTCCTTTTTATGTTTAAATTACCTTACTTCTTACTTGACTACTTTTTCTGACCTTTGAGAGTGCTTCCTTCTTTATATTTCTCCTTGAGTTCCTTAACCATGTTTTAAAATGGTTTAGATACATCTCTTTTGTATCTTCTTTCTTAGCCTTCCATTCCCCATCTTTCTGGCTCATCTCCTCACCTGACCCTTCCATATAAAGCTCTGCAATATTATTCTCTTCTTTGCCCCACTCCATCCACCTTCTTCTTTCTCTCACAATGCAACAGATAATGTGAGGCTGTGGATCTATAAAACACTCCCCTCATGTCCAAGTGAATATGGAGTTATGACCAAAGGGTTCTGTTTTTAATCCATTTCCCCCACCAAAAATGAATGTAATGGGAAACTTGGTCAAAGCCACTTAACCTCTTGTACATTTCATTTCGGAATTAATGTTCTTCATGTTCTCTTACATCAAGCTTTAACAGAATAGAGTAAGACAGTAAGGTGCAGAGAGAAAAGAAGATTCTGAGAATCCTTCCAGACCACGTCTGAATCAAGTTTCCATGACTTTACAGCTGTGTGGCCTTAGACAAATTACTTACCCTCTCTGATTTCCACTTTTCCAATCTATAAAATTGGGTTGATATCACATATATCAATGAGTCACTAAGGAAATGAAATGATAACATCTATTTTAGAGCTGCCATATGGTAGATACTGAAGTCAAGAGAGTCATAATAATGATTGAGGTTTTCAATCAATCAGCAAACATTTAATGAACTCGTTTGATAATGACAGTGGGAGGAAGAAATGAAAAGCAGCCCTTGATTTCCCTCCGAATAGGTGAATTATAATCACTAGAGTCTTTCCATTTTATTTTGGGAATAAATAATCTTCAGCTCTGACCAGGAGGAAGTTCATTCATTCATTAAACAAATATTTATTGGGAATCTACTGTGTATTGACGAATAGCAATGAGCAAACTCAAACATAATGCCTACTGTCCTGGAACTAATCCATGCCACATTCTTGTAAAACAATGGTTCTCAACCAGGCAAATTTGCCCTGAGGGGACATTGATCAATGTCAGAAGAAATGTTGTCATGACTGTGTACTATTGGTATCTAGAGTATTGAGACCAGGGATCCTGCTAAAAGTCCACAGTGCTCAGGAGAGTCCCACAATGAAGAACTGTGTGACTGTGGAGAAATCTCACTATAAGGGAAGGGACAGGGATGTAAGATAATCCATCAGGAAGGCGAGGAGTAAAAACAGCTAAAACAGACTTACTCATTGCTCTGGGCTCTTGCAGACACTAAGCTGCAATTAGAGATTAGAGTTTCCTGCAATTGCCATAGGAAGAAAATGATTTCAGGGAGCCTAGGCTAGGTGGTGCAGCTCAGCCTGGAGCCAGGAGGAGGGACCAAATGTCCACTGTTAGAGCCTCATCTTTGCCCCTTGCTGCCAGGACTGGGCTGGGAACGCTTGGGTGTGCAGCTAGCATCCCTGGCTTTGCATTTCAGTCAATGCTTTCGGACTCTGAAAGCTGCCCCCAGGGAAACCACTGCATATGAAGAGCTGCAGAAGTAGCACTTCAGTAGAGATAGTTAGATAAATAATCCTGAATAAAATTGCATATTTTTAAGTGCTTTATTAATGTGGTTGGGTAGAGAGCATGCTAAATTCCTACATCATGGAGATGAAGGTTTCAAGAGGAGGATTATGCAGAGAGCTACATGAGAGGGGGCAGGGAAAGAAGAGAGCAAGGCAAAGGCCGATTCCTCGTGTGTGTGTGTGTGTGTGTGTGTGTGTGTAGAGAATAAATACAGAAATATAGAGAAATGGATGTAGAGCACATGCTGTTTCGGAGCTGTTCTGGGGATGGATTGACATTGCAGAGGCCACCAGTTATATGAGTAGATGGCATGCTACTGTTACACCAGGATTTGCAAATTCAAATGCCTCTAGTGTTGAATAGATCCTGTAAATGACTGAAGCTGGCCAGGTGGGAACTTTGGGTGAACAGAAAGCATGCAATGCCAGAGGGGATCGCATCTCAACTCCAGTCATTTGTTATCTTGGACGGATTGGGAGAAGCCAGAAATTCATCTTTTTTTTTTTCTTTTTTAACATAAAATGTTATTTGTTAACATGCACATACACATGCAACATGAGAGAGAGAAAAAAGACTATTTGCAAGTCATAAAATCCACTAGCCTTGGAAACCTCAAATTCTCAAATTTGTCATCTCCGGCTTGGGCTTGATGTTTAAAGACATCATTTTTTACATATTTATTTGCAGAGAGGACTGTCCAGGAGCATGGATTTTTGAAGTGAGCTGGGAATCCAGAGAGTCCTTCCAATTAGCTATGACCTTAGCCCCATCCCTGGATTTTTTGTGTGTGCTGCCTTTTCTGGTCTGGAAGATCTACTTACAGAGTCCTTGTGAATAGACAATGGGCTAACCGTGTAAACAATTTAGTATTGCTTCAAGACCAGACAGCCGCCAGATGTTGGCTCCTTTTTTCCTTGGGAGGCAGAGTTAAAAGGAACTGTTATGGTAAGAAGGGGGAGAAGTCAGAATTTTGTCCTCAGAATGTATGTGAGGCAAGTGGAGGGTCAACGCAGGTTGTCCCCTGACCCCACTTCTTTCTACCTGACTCCTTATGGTGGACATTAGTCTCTAACATCTGTCAATGATATCTTCCTCCTGATAAGTTTTTCTTTGAAGAAAAACTCCTTCTCCAGCCTAGTCAGGATATCTCATGCTCTAGACTAGAATCATTGGTTCAAGGATGGGTATGTGATACATGAGAGTTATCACTGGGATGTTGCCTTGATGACTGGGAAAGAAGTATTCTTTTTATGCTGGCATGATAAGCTGGTAAGGTCTCAGTCTAGAGTTGCCGGGGAACATCTTTCTACCATTTAGGGAGACTGTGTCATAAAATAAACACCAAGGAAAGCAGAGCCTGGAGTAAGAGCGAGGCACATTCTTGAGGAAGTCAATATTTGGTTACCTTGATCCAGCCATGCCTGAAACTCATTTTAAACCATCAAATACATGGTTTTAAAAGTTCAATATATCCTTCTTTTGACGAAAGACAGTTTTATTTGGATTTCTGTCATTTTTAAATAAAAAAACTGAGGAGAAAGCACCCTCTGCCCCATCCCACCTCGTAATGTCCCATCCCAGCTCTTAATTCAAGGCCCAGTCATGTGGTCTCACAAGGCCCATGGAAGGAAGACAATCTGAAAACTTACATCCAGATTCAGAGTTCCTATCCTTTACATTACAGCAAACAAGCTAAGTGCATGGCTTTAGGGAAAAACCTTAGTAGGCAGTTCAACTCTTCCATCTACTATCTGGGGACTCTGAATACGTAACTCACAATTTCCTTTTCTGTATAAGAGGAATCATATTGCCTTCTGTACAGGGCCATTGTAAGAACTAAACAAGAAAATAATAACCTATTTTTGGAACTCTGTCTGGATATTAGGCACTGGGCTTGCTGCTTTTCATGCATCACATCATTTAATTCCTGTAGCAATTTAAAGAGAAGCGTATCACAAACATGTCTGAGCCCAGTGCCTGATATATAGCAGAGGCTCATTCAAATAGATTTGTCATCATTATCTCACTCCTCCTCACTGGTATCTACCTAGTGCAATGGTTCTCTGACTCCAAGTCCACCTGTCACCTGGGGATCACATTCAGGTTCAGAGTCTGAGTCAGTATGGGGTGGGGGGCAGAAATTCTGCATTGCCAGTGAGGCCCTAAGGGATGCTGATGGTGCTGGTCTCCCGAGGACACTTAGAATAAGAAGGACCCGCAGAGCCAGCATAGCCCCAAAGCGAGAATACATTTCCTTTTTGAGACATGTCCTCTCTCCTATCCCAACACACACTCATTTGACACATCTAAAAATCTCGATGCCCAGATTTCTTCTCTACTAATTAAATCAGAAGCTCTGAGGGTGGGGTATATTTACAGCTCCATAAATTGAAGGCAAGATTGAGAACCACTGGACTAGAGACCCCTTGGGAGAGACTTCATAGGCCAAGGGTGATGACAACACCAGTAATTCACATGAGCAGAATTCAAATGTCACTGGGACTGCCAAAGCCTTTTGATGGAGTAAGTGTGTTGACATGAAAGCTGCTAAATTGTACCACTAACATTTAGAGAAGTGTATTCCATAATTTCTGCTTGTACTAAGACTCAAATAAGCCACTTTGTAATTGGAATATTAGAACTGTGGACCTCTTCTCAATAAGTTATTGCATTAGGCCAGTTCTTTAACTAAAACTTTTTTTTTTTTTTTTTAAAGAGGGGAATCAGGGCAGAAAATGCTATTTGAATACCTGTTTGCTGCAAAACCTAGAAAAATCAACCTACGAAATCACCTGCTCACCCCAATGATCATAAATTAAAATGTTACATTAATAATATATTTTATTTTATTTATGTACTTATAAGTCACATTATTTCAGAAGTGCATAAGGCATATGAAAATTAATTAGATCTTCCTATCTCAATTTATGTCCACTTTCAACTGGGTGCATCTAAACTATAAGGTGGGCTAACCAACCAGTCAAGAGAGATATATGGATTTTAATTTAAAAAAGGCTAGAAAAAAATGTGCTCTTTGGGTTTAAGAAGCGTCTCCATTTCTATTCAACAAAAACTAAAAATGACCAGGGTACGTTCTTTGCCCCTCTCCACCTTGCTCAGATCCTTCCACACCAAGGGCGCCACGGAGGCCAGAAATGACATTCTCTGCACTCTTGCATGTCCCGAATGTCCTGCACTGCCCAGTGTGGTGGGGAATGGAGCCCACATTTCCGTGGCTCAGACACTCAAATGAAAAGCATAACATGGAAAGGCGCTGTTTGGGAGTTAAGCTGACCTGGACTGAAGGAGCTTGGCTTGCTGCATAATTCTTGGCTGAGTGAACCCACCTGTAAAATGGGAGTGCTGCGAAGTACCTCCTGCAGGTAAAGCACGTAAGCAGAATCCATCATATTCTATTATTCAATCACAGATACTAATAGATCATGATTGAAGAAACATGATTTGGTTTCTCTCTTTTCACATCTATCGGTGCAGCTCACCATAGACACACATCAAACCCTGAAGCCTTTTCTACTCCTGACTGCCAAGTTCTAGGCTCGCAGAAAAGGCCTTTCTCGTGCTCGGAGGAAAGGAGGCATACGTAATTTCACCCGGACCTGTGGATGCTCCCCTGGAGGTCTTGCATCCTCATGGCTCTGATCTCAAACCTGAGTTCTCAGGCTGAACCAGCCATGAATGATAACCTTCCTAACCCTGGCCAGTCCACTCTGTGCCCAGCCTCGAACCCTTGGAGATGCGAGTGAGCTGCCCTCATCCAGCTTGGGAGCTGACCTCCCAGGCGGCTGCAGGGAGGTTATGAACAGAAACCTGTCCTTCAGGCAGGCTTTAGCCCACAGGAGTCTTCCTGGAAAGTGGAAGGATGGAGAATGAGCTACAGTGGAAAAGCCGTACAGCAAAGAAGTCTACGCTGGGTAACAGGGGGACCCTCAGGGAAGGAAGCTCACCCCAAATGAGAAGACTGACTGGGAAAAACTGAGTTAGTGAGAATCTTGGACAAACACTCTTGTCAGTAAACCACTGAATAATGCCCCTACAGATGCTCCTTGTACCCAGGACTGGGTTAGGTGCTGATAAACCAGCAGTTGAAAATATTGTGAGACAAAAATACATTTAATATAACCTAACCTACCCAAATCGGCCCTTAGCCTAGCCTACCTTGAACATGCTCAGAACACTTACATTAGCCTACAGTCGAGCAAAATCACCTCACTGTCGCTGCCCCGGCATCAGGAGAGAGTATCACACTGCATATCGCTAGCCTGGGAAAAGATCAACATTCAAGGCTTAAATGTTAGACTCAAAACCATAAAAATCCTAGAAGAAAACATAGGCAATAAAATGTCCTACATTTCTCCTAGCAATATTTTTTTCTGATATATTGCCTTGGACAAGGGAAACAAAAGCAAACATAAACAAATGGAACTACCTCAAACTAAAAAGTTTTTGCACAACAAAAAATATAACACCAACAAAATGAAAAGACAGCCCACTAAATGGGAGAACATATTCGCCAATGGTACATCTGATAAGCAGTTAATATCCAAAATTTATAAAGGACTTACAAAACTCAACACCAAAATATCAAATAATCCAATTAAAAATGTGCAAAGGACCTGAATAGACACTTCTCCAGGGAAGACATACAGATGGCCCATAGACATATGAAAGGTGCTCACCATCACTAATCATCAGAGAAATGCAAACTAAAACCACAATGAGATATCACCTCACACCTGTCAGAATGGCTATCATCAATGAATCAACAAACAAGTGCTGGTGAGGATGTGGAGAAAAGGGAACCGTCATGCACCGTTGGTGGGAATGCAGACTGGTGCAGCCACTGTGGAAAGCAGTATAAAGTTACCTCAAAAAATTAAAAATGGAACTGCCCTATGACCCAGTGATTCCACTTCTGGGAATATATCCGAAGAAACCCAAAACACTAATTCAAAAGAATATATGCACCCCTATGTTCTTTGCAGCATTGTTTACAGTAGCCAAAATTTGGAAGCAGCCTGTGTCCATCAATAGATGAGAGAATAAAAAGCTGTGGTACAGCCCTGGCCAGTGTTTCTCAGTGGTTAGAGCCTGGGCCAGCACACCAAAGGGTTTCGGTTCGATTCCTAGTCAAGGGCAGGTACCTGGGTTGCAGGTTCAATCCCTAACCCTAGTTGGGGTCGTGCAGGAGGCAACCAATTGATATCTCTCTCTCTCTCTCTCTCTCTCTCTCTCTCTCTCTCTCTCTCTCTCCCTCCCTCCTTTCCACTCTCTCTAAAAATCAATGGAAAAAATATCCTCAGGTGAGAATTAACAACAAAACAAAAGCTGTGGTACATTCACACAATGGAATGAATAATACTAGGCCATGACAAAAGGAATTCTTACCCTTTGCAACAGCATGGATGGACCTGGAGAGCATTATGCTTTAGTGAAATAAGTCATTCAGAGAAAGACAAGCACCATAGGATTTTGCTTATACGTGAAATCTAATGAACAAAATAAACTAACAAAGTAGAAACAGACTCATAGATACAGAGAACAGGCTGACAGCTGTCAGAGGGGAGGGGTGTTGGGGGGCTGGGTGAAAAAGGTGAAGGGATTAAGCAAAAAACAAACAAACAAAAACCCAACAACTCATAGACACAGACAATAGTATGATGATTACCAGAGGAAAAGGGGGGTGGAGTGAGGTAGAAGAGGTAAAGAGATAAACGGTGATGGAAGGAGACAATGCAATAGACAAATGATGTATTACAGAATTGTACATGTGAGACCTATATAACTATGAACCAATGTCAGTCCAATAAATTCAATAAAAAAAAACTGAAGTGCGGTTTCTACTGAAGGAGTATCACTTTCACACCATTACAAAGTTGACAATCGTCTAGGAACCATCGTAAGCCGGGGACGCCATACGAGGAACACTGCCGTGTTTCCCGTGAGTCCTTGGAGAGCTCCTGGGGCCGCCCTGGTCTCTGCTTCCCGCTGTAACAACAGTTGCGACAGACCACCTGCTGTGGGTCAGGCAGGAGGCTAACTCCGACGTGTATCTCCGTGAATCTGTACGACGACCCTGCGAGGACGACAGGCTTACACGCGCAGGGAACCCCGCCAACAGCCCTCGGTTCGCCAGGGGCAGAAGGGAGGTCTGATCGCTCGCAGGCGGGGAACGCAGGACGCCAGCGCCCAGGACGCACGGCCGCGGGGCGCGGTGCCTCGCTGCCTCCCCCGGATCCCATTATCCCGAGCGCTTGACGTTGTCACTTCCCTGCACTGCCGCCTTTTCAAGGGGGACAAATCATTTTGACAGAGCTCTGGGCCGCTGCATGCCCTGGCAGCTCGTGAGGATGAACGAGGACAGTCGCATCGCTGAGGAATGTAGTCATAATTGGGACTGACGGGAACTGCCTCCGCAGCCACCGTGAGACTCTCCACCGGGGCCGCGCGCCTGTCAGGTGCGCCTCGGTCACTGGCATGCGGGGCCTCGCCGCGCTCATGTACAATAAACACGAGCAAAGAGGAATCCACGGTCCTCTGCGGCCACCTTCCCTCGGCCGTGGTCACTGCTGTGTCACTTTCTTGCCTCCAGCTGGGCTTTTGAAACGCGGAATCTTTTTTTAGCTGGAATATTTACTGCCGCCTTTCATGATATCAGCTGGAAGGGCTGACACGCGGTTCCCAACGCTCGCCTCTGCATCTCCACGAGGAACTTTTCAGTGATTGACAGGTTGGCTAATAATGGTAAAAAAAAAAAAAAAAAGGATGCCGCCTCTCTACTTTTCCATCACAGAAGAAAACGGAGACTTTGAAAGCTCTCCTGCATTTTATGTTCTACCCACTTTGCAGTTGGACATGTTGAGACCCCGGTTCCTGTGGACGATTATGATAAAAACAGGAACTCCTCTGAGAAATCAGTGTCTCACTTCCCATCAGCCTTGTGTTCCCCGGTCTCACTCCTAAATGATTTGCCTACTCGGGTGGAATACTAAACGTCTGTGGACAGTAACTACACTAAAATTTTAAAGTGTGGCCGTGGTGTGGAGCATAATTTAGAAAAAAAAAAAAAAGAGGGGGGTTAGAAGTTAGAATTTTCTTTTTATAATCTGGCCGCCTTGTCTTTGGAGACCTGCCTGCTGGCTGGGCCGCCCTTATTCTGACAATTTCCAAACTATTTCTTGAACCCCTCGAATGTGAAACGCAGCTGCTTTGAATCCCACTCTCGAAAAGGTGCAGGTGGTTCTTGTGGAGACATCTAAATATGGGCCGCATATAAAACACCCCAATCAAATCAAAACTCCATTAGTCACAGCCATCCTGGCCTCGTCTTTGGGAACAGAACGAACACGCACCTGATAGTCAGCAAAACCAATAAACTAAGCTCGTCACCGTTGGATGTGCAGAACGATGGGTTGTCTTCCTAGCTGGACAGGTGTCCCTTTCCAATCAGTCTTTGAAATGCAAATTCGTTTAGATATGCTAAGCACACGTTCAACAGAACAGTCCCAGAAATGTACTGGGTCATGCCAGACAGAAAGTAGAATGGGATGTCGATGTTCTTAGAAGTCAAGGGATGTTGAGGACACCAGGAGGCCATTAAGGACGTTGATTCAAGGACTACTCTCGATATAGGTCAGATGTGGGCCTGGGAACTCCACTGATGGGAACTCCACTGAAAACCGGCATCCCAGATGATTCTGAGGCAGGACCAGACAGCACAAATTATTTACAAAGTGGGTAACTGAAACCTATAGGTAATAATGCTCGGCTAGAAAAAAAGATGAAGCGATGGTACCCCAAAGCGGTGCAGCTTCCAAGAGACACATCCAACATTAGGGTCACGTCCACAGGGGGCACTTGAAACGCACCTCACACGAGGTCACATCTTAGGAAACTGCTGAGGACGAAGGCGCCACGCTGGTGCCAACACTCAGCGTTGAGAAATGTCTGATATAAGGCATGGCTCTGTTTTTGATCAACATCAGATTAAGCTGTTGGCGTGTGCCCAGGGACACGTTGCAGGTATGATACACAGTTTGAAGTGGAATCTCACGGGGCGTGGTGAGATGACAGGGGAGAGGGAAGGACTGAGGCCCCCTGGGCAGTGCCGTGTCGAGTCCTGGCTCTCTCCCTCTCTGCAGAGCGCGTTCTCCACCAATGCTCAGCATTTCCCCCGGCATTTCTGTCGCTATGACTGTTGGGAGTAGGCACTTTCATTTTAAAATGAAGCTCGGTTGGCCCAGCCCGTGTGGCTCAGTGGATTGAGCACTGTCCCATGGACTGAGAGGTCCTGGTTCAATTCCCTGTCAGGGCACATGCCCGGGTTGCGGGTAGGAGGCATGCAGGAGGCAGCCAATCGATGTTTCTCTCTCACATCGATGTTTCTATCTCTCTCTCCCTTCCTCTCTCTCTGAAAAAAATCAATAAAAAACCTATTTTAAAAAAAAATATTTAAAATAAATAAATAAATAAAACAAAGCTTGGTTGGACCAGACACACCACATAGACAAAGTCAATACAACTCAGGTTTTTCAAAAATCCCTAAAAGAGCTACTGAAACCTATGGCATTTCTATTTTTTTGATCAGATGAATTTCCCTTCGGTCGGAAAACCTCTCTGCACAATGCACTTGCTCTTCCAGAAACAATGAAAACCCCTTCGGTGGAAGGAAGGTCATGTATTAATCTTACGGACGTAGAGAAAAATCATTAAATTATCCATCTGGCTCTCGGAAAGGAATGGAATGGTTCCAACACCACTTTAAAAAAAAACAACCCTTCGTTCGATTTCCAGGGTGGACGTGGAGCCGGGATCCACTGCAGGGGAGCCCGTTCTGCTTAGAGTTTGACAAAGACAATCCCATCAAGTGTGAAAAATCCACCACAATTTTCATTCTGGAGCAGCGAAGTCGCGCATTTTCCGGGCACTCCAAAATGCCGAGTCCGTCACATTTGTTTGCAGCTGCATATCCCATCCGTTAACATAGCTAACAGTTACTTTCGGGGGGAGAAACATTTATAAACGAGCCTGGTTGCTGCACCCACAGTGCCTCTCCCCCCTCAAACTTTTAACTATGCTCATCAATTACTCTTAACGGTGCAAAGCGTTGGCAGTGTTTACTCACCACCCTTTCTGAGTTATTCGGCTCGATCTTGCGGCTCATTAAAAGCATCTCTATTTATTTGCTGTGTGTTACAGTCCTTAACTTTGGCACAACATGCCAAAAGAAAGCCCATTTTACTTTTCCCTGTGGTGTTAATTGGTAGAGCATGCTGCCTGCCTCTTCATTAATTAAGTCAATGCCTATGAAACTTCCATTTTCATGGGGGTGAATTAACAAGGCTTCTCGGAACAGGCCTGACAAAAAGCCAGCCCGGCTACCTGTGACGATGGGGATAATGAAGGCTGCTGGTGGTCAATGCCATGTTGCCTTGCAGAAGTCTGCTTTGTCTGGCCACACAGCCCTGCCCACTTCCCCGTCTCGTGTGCCCACCAGCAGGAAGCAGGCACTTTTGTGAAGCCAGGGAAATCAGCTCTGCGGAGGACAGCCCATATGCCTGCCCAGACCCCGGAGATAAGATTGTGCCGAACATGCTAACTGCATGGGGTTGACAAAGGGAGGGGCCGGGGGCCGGTTCAAGCCCCCAAATGCAAATGCAGCAGCGGCTGGCTGCTGATGTTCTCAGACAGGTTCCTGATTACCTCCCTGCGGGGAAGCGGGAAAATTAAAGGCAATCCCTGCTGAAAACTCCTTTTTTATCACTCAGAGAGATGACTTGTGAAAGTCTCACAGCTAGGTAGGAGCAAAAGAAAGACACACACACACACACACACACATACACACATGCACACACACACTCTGCCTAACCCTAAAAACCTTAAGCCAAATCACATCTTCAGGTTAACAAAATCATTCTTTTTTTTTTTTTTCCTTTTTGTCTACCTCTCTGCTCAATTACTGGGAAGGCTGGTAAAGAGTGACACCTAGTTACCGCTTTCCTGTGTTCTCCCTCAAACATGCGTCCTCCTCTGTGAGCTCTGCCTAGCATGGGATACAGATCTCGGTCTCTCTCTCTCTCTCCCCCTCTTCATCTCTCTCCATCTCTCTGTCCATCTCTGTCTGCGTGTCTCAGATGACACACACACTGACGGAGAATGAGAGAAAGCAGTCATGTACTCACGGATATACTTGTTAATTGCCACTCCCAAACACAGCTTTGCAAAGGATTTAGCCAGAATCATGAACAGAAAGAAAAGATAAGGTTTCAGCTCACTTCCCACGTCCCGAGGCAAAGGGTTAGAAAGAGTCAGCAAGATGCAGCCATGTAGCCTGGCCTCTGAAGAGGCAGGTCCAATCAAGTGCACATGCGCATACACACACACAGATATACACAAACATGTGCACCAACATACATGCACATGTACACACACATATACACACAAACATGTGCACCAACATACATGCACATGTATATACACACAAACACAGAGACACATACCAACACACATGCACATGTACATAGACATAAACATGTAGATACACATAAACACATATGACCATGCATACACATAACACACAGAGATACACACAAGCACATGCACCAACACATGTGCACATGTATATACACGCAAACACATAAACACAAGTACAAACACAAACACACATATATACAAATACTCAGAAACACACACATCCACACATATACACAAACACATATAGACCATACACACACAAACACAAGCACATACACAAACATATGCACAAACACACATACACAAACACACACATACACAAACAGTCAGGGTAGACAGTGTTCTAGCCTCTTCTCGGAGGAGGTATCCAAGATCTCAAAACCTTGACTACTAGGCAGTTCTCTCTGATGTCTCACTGCAGTCTTTCCTTCTGTGAAGAAGGCTTTTTCCCAGAAGGAAGTGAAGGGCTCCCAGCCACCACCAGACCTTCCCAGGTGAGCGGCAGGTGCACCTTTCCTCCATTAAACTAAGTCCTTGCTCACAGTCTTAGAACCAGCTACAACATGACCTCTTTTCATGCCTTTTGTGAGCGTGACAGATGTGGGGGTGGAATTCAAGAGGCAGGTGGATAACAGGGTCCAGAGTCAGTGGTCAGGTTTGGGCAGAAGTCCTGCTGTACTTTGTCTTACCTATGTGCACGTGGGCACATTCCTGAGCCCTCTGTGACTTCGTCTCTTCACATATAAAATGAGGTTATAATGACTGCATCACAGGTTTACTGAGAAGAATGAACAAATGACTGACAGAATAGAAAGTAAATAAACATCTGCGAAAAAAAGGAATAGCTGTTAACAACTGCTGCTATAAAGAATTTTGTTCCCACAGAGAGGGAATCGATAAGAATGGCACAGACTTATGGAGTACTCACTACATGACAGATGCTGGACTAACTTGACTTTCATCATTACAGTTCATATCACAATGACCCATGAGGTAGATGCTATTAGTGTGCCCATTTACAGAAGAGAAAACCGAGGCTTGGATCAACCAAAGAGCTGGCTGAATTACTGCTGATAGTAAATGGAGGAACCTGGACTGACGGATGCTTTTAACTGATATGCAGAGAGGGGCATGATTCACCATGCCAAAAAAAGTGGAAACAATCCAAAAATAAAATGTAGTATATCCATATAACAGAACATTCTCTGGCAATGCGTGCTACAACATGGTTGAGCCTAGAAAACATTCTGCGAGTCCAAGGAACCAGACACAAAAGGCCACCTACTGTGATTCCATGTCTATGAAACGTTGAAAAGAGACAATTCGTAGGTTGCCTACAGCTGAGGGGAGGGGTAAATGAATGCTAATCTGTTGGGGGTAATGAAATTGTTATTCCTCTTGCCCAAGATTTAATGAGGTATAACTGACAAAAATTGTACACATGTATACATTGTGAAATGAAACATTCTAAAATTTGATTGTGGTAATGGCTGCACAACTCTGTAACTAGACTAAAACATATTGAATAATGGATGCCCTATTTTATTTTTATGTATTTATTTTTAAAGAGAGAGAGAGAGAGGAAGGGACAGAGAGAGAGAAACATCAATGTGAGAGAGACACATCAATCCGCTGCCTCCTGAACACCCCCTACTGGGGATCGAGCCTACAACCCGGGCATGTGCCCTGACTAGGAATCGAACCAGGACCTCTCAGTCCATGGGACGACGCTCAATCCACTGAGCCGCACCGGCCGGGCTGGATGTACTATTTTAAAATGGGTGAATTTTATGCTGTGTGAGTTTATCTCAGTAAAGCTGTTTACAAAACAAACAAAAATCCTCTCTCATTGTGAGATAAGCTACCCAGACCACCCCACTTATAATCTCATGGACGCAGCATATAACGTGAGGAACATTTACCTACTTAATTTTGCAGAGGTGGGAACCAGCAGGAGAAGGAAACCCTGGAGGGAAATGAAGGTGGAGAGCAGAAGAAAAGATCGTGTAACACGTGGTAGCTCGTGTGAAGGCTTCTGCACTTTATTTTCAGGGTTTAGAGAAGTGTGTGTCTTTGGATAAGTGTGTGTGTGTGTGTGCATGCATGTGTATTTCAGCACTGGCGAAGAGTAGTACGGGGACACGATCAGACTGGAGTTGCAAACTGTTACTCCGCTGCACAGGATAAAGTAGACATAGCAAAGCAAGGGGTTGATCACGCAGAAGCCACAGTGGTTTCCTGTCTGAGAGACAGATGAGGTCTGGACCAGAGACACTGCAAAGATGGAGAGAATGGATGTTTCTGCAAAGCCGGTCGGGACACGGTGATTTACTAGGTGGAGGGAGAGGAGAGCAGTCTGCAGGAGAGGAGGAATTAAGGATGGCTCTGAGTTTAGCTTTAGCGACTGGGGTCATGTCACGCGCTAACACAGGATCTCTGTACGAAAACATATTTGCTGGGTAAGATCCGTGAGTCATTGTGAAGACCCTCCTCCTCCCACATGTATAAGAAATCAAATCTCAAAGGCCTATGGGGAAGAAATATTAGAAGAAATAGAGGAAAAGGCATCCTCTGGCTTAAATGAAGGGTCTACAGCTGCTTCGTTAGAAATAGAACACGTTCTTGCTTGACATACGTGGTCAGGGACCAAGAAAAGAAGGTGGCAGAGGACAGAAGTGAGAAAAAGCATTCCCCACACGCAAATTCAGAAGCTTCCAGAAAGGATCAGGTTCTTGGCAAGGGGGGATGTCGAATTTCTTCTCTCTGGCTCCGCAGGACAGTGGAGATTCAGCCTGAGTTATACAGTGTGAACTTGGCGTGTTTTACTTTCTTAACTATGCACCAGTTCAGGGTTCCGATTCCTGTGTGCCCTGTGGCTGTCAAAGCCCTCCAGCAATCTTCAAGCTCACTTCCCTGTTTCTGGGCAGGACTTTTTTTAACCCTTATCCATCAGGGAAGTCTATTAGGCAGAACTGGCTTTGGCATAAAATAGACTTGAGTTGTTTTATGGCTCAATCTTTCATTCATGGTGACACCTTGGGCACGTCCCCTAGCCTTCTGGAACCTCAGCTCCCTCATGTACAAAATAGGACAATACCAGGGTTGTCGGCACGATTACATGAGATAATCTATCTCAGGAGCCTTCTCTAGTGCCTGGCACCCAGTAGGCTCTTGGGTAAAGGTGGCGACCGTTACCATCACCCTCTAAGGCAACAATGCTCTTTTTTTGTTTGTTTTTGGTTTGTTTGTTGACATTTGGCGATCCTTTTGAGAACCAAGAAGAGCCATGCCTCACACAAGAAAATGCTCATGCATGAAAACTTTGAACAGACCTGTTGAAGTCTGATCCATAAACCATAGTTTAAGAATCTTTGATCTCAGACAGTGGTTCTCGCATCTGGCTGCCCGTTAAAATACCCGGGGAACGTAAAACAGAATACTGATAATCAAGGCCTTCTTCCCTAAAAGTATCTTTAATTAGTCTGGGGTTGGACACAGGTAATATTCCTAAGGCATCCCAGGAGACCCTAATGCACAACCAAAATGGGGAACCACTGACAAAGGGAGAACTATAGGAGCCTCCTTTCCTCCGCTCCAGACGTTACTGTGAGGGTCCTGCGTGTCCCCTGAGCTCGCTGTGCCTCGGGGTGGTTACAAGACGAGGCTCTGGGCCCTTGATGACCTACAAGTCAGCCATCCTCGACCCCCTTAGCAGCATAACCTTGCAAGCTGTTCAGTTCTTTGGCTCTCATGTACTTCTTTCCACCTCTAGAAACCAGAATGGGGCAATCGTCCTTGTCTTCCAGGATTTCGGGGAGGCTCACATGACACGTTCCATGGAATGGTGCTTCAACATGTATGGCATAGCAATAGCTCAATAATAGGTCTTACGTAACCATTGTTGCTCTTATTAATATTAAGGCCGTCACCACCACCATCGGCATCATCTTAGCATAGAACCCCTTTATCCTCAATAATTAAACTCCTCAAATATTGACACTATTTTCTCTCTTTTTTTAAAAAGCACCTGGGTGAGAATGCCTTATGCCAGCGTTATCAGCCTCCCAGGGGCATGAAACTCCTCTGCCTGGAAAAAGGTCGGTGACCAGGCTCTTGCCCCAGTAATTCTGGCTCCATGGGACGAAGATGTGCCCCGAGACTCCATTTAGGGGTCCTGATGATGCTGAGACCCCCCTGCTCTAGAATGTACCCAGATATTGAATTTTCTACACCCTAAATTTGCTTCTGTATAGATGCCAGTGTGCCCACACATTTAAAATAGTGTGTGCAGGGAGGCTGCTAATAAAACAGGTGTTTCTCAGTCTCCCAATGCGAGGGCCATTGATGCTACAGCCAAAGGATTACTGTCCCTGGGGGCGAAGAACGGTGTCAATGTCGGGGAAGCAGAAGCAAAGGCATCCTATACAGAGGTGGCTGGTGTGATGACTAAATCAGGCAGCTTCTCCCAGTCTCTGGTCTCTTTCCCTGGACCATAAACGACAGGTGTCACTCAAACGGTCTGCCTCCAGCAGCCCTTCCGGACCTGCCACCCACACAGGTTAATCATATCGCATGTGGTACATTCTCTTTTCATCCTCTCATCATCGTTCCCTTGACTTGTCTGAAACCTCCCTGGCCCCGCTTCTCCGAAACAGTGACTCAACCAGACAAGGCAGGTTATTCAGGGTGGCTTGATGGGGGTGACAGGGGGTGGGCAGAAGGGAGGGGGGTGAGAGGAAAAGGCAATTTACGGCGCCCGTGGGTAGCTGGCTTCCCCCTGCTGGCACATTTCTAATTTTATTTTGCTTGCACTTATATTAGAAAGTGCTGCAACCACCTCCTGCTCAGGGCGGGCGGGGAGGGCCTGGAGGGGGATGCCAAGGCTCACAGCAGCTAAGAGACAAGGGGCCTTGAACAACTCCCTGGAGGCTTCCTGTCCAGGCTCCTGTCCACCTGGCGTGGGAGTAAAGAGGAGACGCCCGTAACCCCCATCCCAGGAATTACTGCAACTTAGGTTCTTGCTCATTTCCCCCTGGAAACAAAAGTTACCTTCTCTTGCCAGGTGTGGCTCTAGAGTCCAACCCACTCCCGTTCTCTCTCATTTCAGATCCACGGGTTGCGTCTCACATGGGAGATACTCCCCGGGGCTCTTACTGTTTCCTATATTTATAAACGACGGAGCCTGGAGCCCAGAATCGCCGTCCTTCTGACAGCGACCAGCACAGCTCCATGGTCTGAAGCTTGGACTTGGAGACCCCACAGACCAGCTTTTTAATCCAATGTGACCTTGGACGTGTCCTTCACCCTCCTGAGCCTCCTTATGCAGAATATGAGGATAAACATTGGGATAAAAAATGAATAAAATTACCCCCTTTTGTCTGCAGTGGTTTCAGTTATGCTCAGTCAACTTCAGCCCAAAAATATGAAATAAAAAATTTCCAGAAATAAATAATTGATCAGGTTTAAATTGTGCGCCATCCTGAGTAACGTGATGAAACTTCGCACCATCCCGCTCCATCCCGCTCCATCCCGCCCAGGAGCTGTCCAGCGCATCCACACCGATACACCACCTACCCGTTAGTCAATCAGCAGCCATCTGGGTTACCAGACTGACTGTCGCGGTATCACAGAGCTTGTGTTCAAGTCACTCTTATTTTACTGAATAAGAGCCCCAGAGCCATTCACATAAATTTTATTACAGCACATTGTTTAATTGTTTGATTTTATTAGTTATCGTTAATCTCTTACTGTGCCTAATTTATAAATTAAACTTTATCATAGGTATGTATGTATAGAAAAACAACAACACAGTATATTTTTGGGTTCAGTACCATTTGTGGCTTCGGGCGTCCACAGGGATCTTGGAACACGGCCCCTGCGGATAAGGAGGGACTACTACACCGCGTGTGAGAATTTTAGCAGCAGGTCTGATACTTACCAAGAGTGTAATAAAGAATAGCAGTTGCTGTCATCATTGTCATCATGCTGATGGTCAACTGTATGTGTCAACCTGGTTAGGCACCAAGTTATTTTATCAAACACTCCTTTTGTATTGTTTTGAGGGTACTTTGTTAATGGGATGAACACCTACAACCAGTTGTCTGTGAAGGAGATTATCCTGGGGAAGTTTAGTGAGCCTGATCTAATCTGTGAAAACCCTTGACCGCAGAATGGAAGCTTCCTTGAGGAAAAAGAAATTTCACCTGTGGGCTAGGCATCAGGTGAAATTACTGCCTGAGAGTTCCCAGCCTACCCTTCCTGGATGGCCTGCCCGGTGGATTTCAGACTTGCCTAGCTTGCCCCACAATCATGTAAGCAAGGCCTTTGCAGTAAATGTCTCTCTGTTGATATCTGCCCATCTATCTATCTATCCATGTATCCATCCATCCATCCATCCATCCATCCATCCATCCATCCATCCATCTATCTATCTACCTATCTATCTATCTATCTGAGGAATACGTAGAGCAGCTGTGTATTCATTTCTGAGGTTAGCCCTTCTACATTTTCCATGGAAACACATTTAGGGTTGGGTAGTATATTACTTTCCAAGGGTGTCCATAACAGAGTACCACAGACTGGGTAGCTTAAACAACAGAGATTAATTTTCTCACAATTCTGGAGGCTAGAAGTCTGAGATCAAGGTGTTAGTCCAATTGGTTTCTGGTGAGGACTCTTCCCTGCACTTCCAGACAGCCGCCTTCTCACTGTGTCCTCATACGGTCATGTTGGATTAGTGCAAACCCTAACGCCCTCATTTTACCTTGATTGCCTTTTTAAAGACCCTATCTTCAAACACTGCTGCAAGCTTAAGTACTGGAAGTTAGGACTTCAACATATGAATTTTGGAAGGGGAGGGGACACACTTCAGCTCATCACAGACGGTGAGAGAACCAGCCCCAATTTCATACCTTAGCTCCAGTAAGACCCCTCCTCCCCAAGCCAAACTCCAGAGACAGGGAGCAATCCTGTTTCTCCTGTAGCCACTCAAGTCTCCCTTGGTTACCTCACTGGTGATGCCTCAAGTTCCAGCTTGCTGGAGAGGATGGAATGCACCAAGTTCAGCGGGTGACAGGCAAAATAAATTCCATTTACAAGAGAAGTAACCAATGAGCTTCCCTAAGACAAAGACAGAGAGAATGAGGGTAACCTCCCTGAAGTTGAACTTCCACTGTAACAGTTTATCCTCTCTATGGCTTTGTCCCCTGAATAAAAGTAAGATGTTCTCTGGTGACAGGTGGTTCCTGGAGACAAATGGTGGCCAGCTGCTCACCATCAGTGCAGGTCCTAGCACAAAGTCCCCTGCACTGGGTCCAACAAGCAAATCAGCCGAGGATGGGCTGGAGAGCCACTGCCACGCAGAGAACCCCAGGTCGCTCCTCAGTTGTTAGGTTCTTTGTACCTTTGAATACTGTCACTGATAACCCATCTGGTCCCTCACCTGAATGGCTCTACTTCCGTTTCATTATTTTTTGGTAGCAAGATCAGCATTTGATTCGATCATTTTACCACTCAAACAATTTTCGATGGGTCAGTTATTGTGTTCCAGGCAGTATGAGGGACCCATTTGGGGTGGGTTTGATTTGGTTGTAACCGAAGTTTCGGTTGTGGCTCTTTTATGCTGTGGAGTCCGCTCTCCACTATTCATGTGAACCTAACGGAAGAAGGAACAGATCCTCGGGAGGCACAGAGGAGAAATAGTGAGAAGCATGTTCCATCTGGTCAACAACGCGTGTGATTGACCAACCGGCACCTAGCAGAATGAAGGGCCAGAGCGAGACCAGAGGAACCACCCTAAGGCCTGGTTGATGATACACGGAAATGGGCAGCTATGTGAGAGACGAAAGCAATGAAGATGCTATACAAGAAAACACGGTGTAAACCTCGTGCTGATCAGGTAAGACCCGCCATTACGATGCATGGGGTTATCTGAGGACTCCACAAAGGCACCTACACATCTGTGTGGCATTTCCACAAAGCCCTGGATGTCTCTGGGATGTGGAAAGAGACGACCATGAGCTACCAAGGGCTCAATTGGCTGCAAAAGGCCCCCAGGCCCTGAGCGAGTTCGTGGGACTGACACCCAGGGAATACACCGTGGAGATAGGAAAACATAAACCAGCCCTTCAAGTCAAGATGATTTCTCCTGCCTCCCCACTTTTATTCAGATAAAGGGTACTGTTTGATCGTTTATAAATCCCAACCAAAAAATAAACAGAACTGCCTGTGCACTAAAATGTGTCTGTGCTAAAATGCCCCCTTCCCGGCTCTCCTGCTGCGTATTTCTTCTTGCCCAGGAGCTGGGGGTTCGTGGTGGGAAATCTCATAGTAAATGTCGTGGCCGTGCATTTGTCGCTGCGTAAATCCTCACTGTGCGCTTGACAGGACTGTAAGATCGCCTTTTAAAGCTAATCTAGCTGAGGGATAAGACAGCATTCTCAGCACTTCAACCCCAGTACGAGATGACGGCCAGGGGACCTGCCTGAACCCCTGTGATTGGCAGAGGGTTACGGTACACCAGGCAACTCACTTTTGAGAGCTTGCGAGTTTCTTTCTCATCAAGACAACACCAAACAGAACAAACCTGTAAAGAAATGTCCTGCCCTGGACGGTTTGGCTCAGCAGTTAGAGCGTCAGCCCATGGGCCAGAGTCACTGGTTTGATTCTGGTCAAGGGCACGTACCTCGGTTGCAATTTGGTCCTGGCCCTGGCGGGGTCGTGCGGGAGGCAACCAGTTGATGTGTCCCTCTCACATCGATGTCTCTCTCTCCCTCTCTCTCTTACCCTCCCACTCTATGTGAAGATAAATGGAAAAAATATCCTCGGGTGAGGATTTAAAAAAGAAATATCCTAATGGCTAAAAACACATGCAATGTATTTGTAAGGGGTCGTTAGGGTGATTCGGCTCGTTACTTAACAGACAACCTCAAAATACCCACCTACTCCCCATCCTGAACTTGGCCAGATCTCTGCAAACATCAAATACTAAGACATTATTCCTTAGCAAATCTGCTTTACCTACTAAGTCTCCCTAGCAAGATAATCAGTCTCTACTGACTGGCTTATTCTGACAATAAATAGTTCTATACAGAGAGGGTTGTTTTTCTAAATTAGATTATAAGTAAGCATTTATCTAAATCTGCTAAACATTTCATTGCGTTCCTAATGTTGATTCAACAAAACCAAGACATGCTGCTCTCGTGTGGGTGGCCGAGTCACACCTGTGTGCAGAGAATGGCACCTGCCGTAGACCGGCTGTGCTGGTGGTCCACACATGTGAGAACCCCAGGAATCGTGCCGGATCCCATCCCAGACGCCGAGGAGTGGGCGCTAGTGACCACCTTGCTTTGGGTGTGTCCGCAGAACATTATTTTTCCTTCCCCAACTGCCACATACAGTTCCTTCCGTGGGGAGGTGATAATCCACCTCCCAGAGGTAGTCATTATGGTCCCTGTACTTGCCTTTGCCCTTTTGAAAGACTCCAGAGGCTCCTTTTCTTCTTTCCTCTCTGCCCACCCCCAAAGACTACAGGCTGGATGGCCAGGTTCATATGAAAACTACTCATGACCAGAAAGGCATGAACATACAGATTTCAAATTGTGTCATCCATCGTAAACGCAAGGCAGAGAGAGAAACGTGGTGGGGGAAACCCACGAGAGAATGTCTTGTGTTTCCACCAGTTTTCACTCAGTTGGAATTTTCCAAAATATTTACCTGGCCACCTCTCATCGCTTTTACCATTCCCTCTGTCTCTCAGCTTCTGTCTCATTGTCAGTGTTGGGGACGGGGGATACATGGAAAGGAAATTAAATATTCCACATAGGGTTTCTACCTCTACCTCATAGGGGAGGGGAATGATTCTATGATTCTTTTCTCTCTCTCTCTCTCTCTCTCTCTCTCTCTCTCTCTCTCTTTCTCTCTCACACACACACACACACACACACAAACACACACACACACAAAGGAGCGTGCACGATCAACGTGCATTATTCTTCAATAGAAAGAGAGAACGGGATTTGGGAGTTCTGCTAGGCAGCCCCGAGACAGCATGAGCACAGACATATAAAGAGAAGTAGGAGGAAATGAGGAGGGTAGTAGCTTTCCACTGAACCATCGGAGTGATGGGCTTTCAATATACCTGATATCAGGTTACTCCCTAATCGAAAGAGACCAACAGTAAAATGCATACTCAACCGGGCATCAGACCTCTGCAGGGCCATCCCCTGCCTGCTGCCTCCTCCTCCTTCACATCTTTGCCTTGCATGCCCTGCTCCCCCACCACCCACACAGGCCTGATCTGTCTTCCTGGGGCACGCTGTGGTCCTCTGGCTTCAGGGCTTTGTATTTCTGCTCTTCCACTTAGACCCTGCTCACCCTGACCTCCACGTGGGGACGCCTGCCCGTCCTTCAGGGTCCATCTTACAGGCAGCCCTTCCTAATTCCTCGCCTATGTACTGTGATCTCTCTTTATGATAAAGGCGGCTTGTTCACCGATTTTACATATTTACTTTTGGGGGGATATCTCTGCCAACATAACACTACATTCAGGAGGGTAGGGGCTTGTGCATTTGTTTACTAGCTTATTGGCACCAAATGAATGTTTGTTGAAGGACATGAGTGGCTCACCCTTCATCCACTGAGAGAGAAGAGAAAAGTTAGGATGAGAGAGGGTTGGAGAGGAGGAGAAGAAGGGAAAAAGGAGAAGGGAGGAGAGAGGAGGGGAAAGGAAGAGCTGGAAGGGGAGGGGTGGAGAGAACAGGCTGGAGGTCAAGGTGTAAGAAAACAAATTGCCGGTGAACAATTCCTGATGTCTGAGAAGATCGAGGAACTTTCCAAACCAAGAAGGCTCCTATTGAATTCTACGCTGCTTGTAGTCATGTGATCCCGTCATCCTCTCTTGCTGCCCATTAAGAGCGGCTGCACACAATGGCCTGGGATGATGCTGCGTGTTTGGACAGGGCCGGAGACAGGGGCAACAGACTAGAGGTGGGAGGAGCTCCCCAGGGACGGAAAACTGAAATGAGCGGCAACACTGAGAAAGTCCTGAACCCCTCCGGGTGTCCGCAGACACCTGGGGAAGGCGCTGGACTTCCCACCACCCGTGGATGGAAGTTGTAGTTGGAGAAGTTCGAGGCACCCAGGCTGCAGATCCAAATGCTAGTCAAAGGCTGTGGCAGTCTCAAAATATAACGTGAGTGATGTTTGAGAAGATGGCACAGCTTGTGCAGCCCTATGCAAATCAGATGCAAATCGTATGCAAATGTGCACACGTCCTCAGTGACTAGTTCTGACTACAAGCCCCTTCTGAGGTTGAGCTCTCTGGCCATCCCGGGGTGTCTAGTTCAATCCGTGGATGGGGGGCCTCTCTCTCATGCTTCAGGGCAGAGGGCTTTCTTTGCTGGGTTTTGAGGGGCTTTTGAGAAGAAGTCACTATTTGCAGGGGAAAATGTGAAAATCGGAGACACCATTTGTCAACAAGATGGTGGAGTGGGACTCACGAATAAAGGGACCTGCTTCTGAGCTGTGAGAAGGACAGACAGGGTTGTTCTGGCTGAGAACTCATTGCAATCCCAGGGACAACCCCTATGAATATTTTTCCCATTCTTTTTATTGTGGTAAAATACACATCACATAAAATTTTCCATTTTAACTAGTTTTAAGTATACAGTTGGGTGGTAGTAAATACAGTCATATTGTACAATCATCATCACCATCTCCAGAGCTCTGGTCACTTGCAGAACTGGGACTGTCCCCATTAAACACTAACTCCCCACCCCCCACCCCAGCCCCTGGCCATCACTATTCCACTTTCTGTCTCTATGAATTTGACGATTCTAGATACCTCACACAGTGACGCCTACAGTGTTTGTCATTATGTGACTGGCTTATTTCACTTAGCACAATGTCTTCGTTTCACGCGTGTTGCAGAATTCCCTTCTTTTTTAAGGCTGAAAAACACTCCACTGCAATGACATGCTACATTTTGCTCAGCCATTCGTCTGTCCACGGACACATGGGCTGCTCCCACATTCCAGCTGCTATAAATAATGCTGCTATGAACACGGGGGCACAAAGATCTCTTCGAGATCCTGCTTTCCATTCCTTGGAGTATGTCCCCACCAGCTGAAATGCTAAACCACATGTGGTCATTCTGTCTTCAATTATTTGCGGGACAGCCACACTGTTTTCACAGTGGCTACGCACTGGGCCTTCCCACAACAGTGCACAGGGTCCCAACGTCCCCACATCACCGCCGACGCGTGTTGTCTTCTGTTTTCGGACAGCAGCATCCTAATGGCTGAGAGGCCGTATCTCGTTGTAGTTTTAATTCGCGTTTCCCCAATGACCAGTGATGTTGAGCATTCTTTTCTTGTGCTTGTTGGTGCCTTGTAAATCTTCTTCGGAGAAATGTCCTTTGCCTGTTTTTGAATCGAGTTACTTGTGTGGGGTTCTTTTGCTGCTGGCGGTGGTGCTGAGTAAGCCGTGTGGACTTTTGCACACAGCTCAGCGGCTCCATCAGGAGGGGCCCGTGAGAGATCCCTCCAAAGGCACTGCAGACGCGGCATCTATGCTCAGCCTCCTGACACAGGCTGTTCAGGTTTTAATTGGCTTCGCAAATTCCTCTAAGTCCCATTAGTGCTACCTCTGTCATAAATCCCGTGATCGACTCTTGCCTGGATGTCAAGGGTCACTCCCTGCAGGGTGACATCACACTTGCCACGCCTATTTTCTGCATGGCAGGTAGGGCGCGCTCTGTAAATAAACATGAGACCATCATCCTTCACCAACAGCCGACTGCGGACGTCCTGCCTCACTCAGAACTGAATCTCCATTTCCTAGCGTGGCCGGCAACCCCGAGGGACCCGGTCTCTCCTGTCTCTGCTCTCATCAGGCACCTTCTCTACATCTTCTACCACTACTGACCCTCTGACTCTGTGTCTCAGTGACGGCTTTGTGGTCGCTCCAACATCTGCCAACCCTTCAGCTCGGGATGTCCCTCCCTCAGAAGTGCACATGCCTAACCCGCTCGGCCATTCGGACCTCAGAGGCATCTTTCCCTCCCATCCCGGAGCAGCCTCCCCCCGCCCCCCCAGTCCCTCTGTCTGTTCTGTTGTCTGCACAGCAGGTACTGCCTTCTGAAATTAGTGTATATGTGCGTTTCCTGCCCTGATCTCACAAAATTGGGTTTGGCTGCTATGAACAGAGGGTGTGGAGAAAGGGGGACCCTAGTACACTGCTGGTGGGAATGCAGACTGGTGCAGCCACTGTGGAAAACACTATGGTGTTACCTCAAAAAGTTAAAAATTGAATTGCCATTTGACCCAGGATCCCACTTCTAGGAATATACCCTAAGAAGCCTGAAACACCAATCAGGAAGAATATATGTACCCCCGTGTTCATAGCAGCACTATTTGTAATAGCTAAGATCTGGAAACAGCCCAAGTGTCCATCAGTGGATGAATGGATAAAAAAGCTGTGGTACATATACACAAAGGAGTACTATGCAGCTGTAAGAAAGAAAGATCTCTTATCCTTTGAGATGACATGGAGGGACCTCAAGAGTATTATGCTAAGCAAAACAAGCCAAGCAGAGAAAGACAAATATCACATGATCTCACTTATTTGTGGAATATAATGAACCTAACAGTCTGAGGAACAGGGTAGACCCAGAAATGTGGAAGTAGGGTATAGACTGACACCCCTCAGAAGAGGGGGTGGGGAGGGAGGGAAGAGATAAGCCACAGAACTTATGCGCATGTATGCATAACAGATGGTCATGGACAACAAAGCTGGGGACAGGGTGGGGGGATGGGGAGGAGGGTGTCAATGGGGAAAAAAGGAGAAACATCTGTAACAAAAATAAATTAATAAAAAAACAAAAATAAAAATAAAAAAGAAGATGAGAACCAGCAACAATGATAAAGAAAAAACAAAACTGTGGCTTCAACAAAATTCAGGTTCATTTTTCTGTCCCGGGAAAGAAGTCCAGGGCGAGGCAGTCCATCACGAGTCTGCCTCCATGGAAAGAAGGCGTTGCTCCTTGCATGGTTCTGCTCCACCATCCTCAGGGCATAGACTCCGTTCTCCAAGTTCCTCCAGGTCACCCAGTTCATGCACAGGGAGAGGGGAAGGGAGATCGGGCGCATGGATGCTTCCATCGCAAGTGAGGCAGCCCCCACCACAGGGGGGCTTTTCCCAGAAACCACACCTAATCGTTTCCATTGCCATCTGGTTGGTGGTCCCTCTCTGCCAGGAAAGCTGGAGAACACAGTACCATTCCTCTTCCACTGGGGCATCCTAGCTATGACTAACGGACCTATTACCAAGGAAGAAGGAATACACGGGGATTTGGTGGGCAGCTGGCGGTATCAGTCACGATTCCGTCTTGAACGATTTTCCTCTACGAGGAAACACGAGCTTGGTGCGGGTGATCTCCGCGTGGTGTTCTGCAGCGGCCCCGCGCCTGCTGCGGTGTCCGGCGGGCACCTCATAAACAGGGGCAGCAAACATTTGCTGGATGAGAATAAAGCACAGAGGAGGCGTTCGCTTTCCAACGTGATGTTTAACAGGCATGCATCCTTCCTGCCGCTTTCAGATGCCACCAGGAGACGGGACGATTTTGCGTCGCCAGGAGCCCATTCGCTTCGCCATCCCCCTCCCTGGGAAAAACCGTTTGCCTTCAACCCGAGAGTCGAGAGTCATAGCATCACCCTTATCGTCTACAAGGAGAGGCAGTCTTCCTTTCCGAGAAGCGCTGGTGCCCAGAGTTAACCATCCCACTTCCCGTGGAGCCCCACTGGCAGGCCAGGATAATGCAAACCCTTCTCGTGGACACGCGGGTTCGTGTCCCTACGGTCTGACTTTCGGATTTCTGTCCGAAATTTTCCCGGAATCCGGTCCTGACTGTTGCTGGCTTCATTCTGAGCATGTCCATCCAGGAATGGGTTATTGCTAACATGGCCCCACGATGCTCTGTCTGCTTTCGTTCCAGCTCCCCTGAGATAGCTGCGAAGCTGTGTGTGGAAGTGGATGCATCCTCCCACCCAGGGACCGGAGAAGCGTGTGGCTGTGTGAAAACCTGCAGCCCTCCAGGCCCCACTGCCGAGAACACACAGACATCCATTTCCAAAGACGTTTTCAAGTACACGGTTCAGGGCCCATCTCGAAACATTCCTCATCTATTACTTTTTAACCGATTACCATTCGATTTTTCAAATGATAAAACAAGAAAACCTTTAAACACTCACTGGATCCTGAATTATTAAACATAAAAGGGCACTTTGGTGTATTTATTATCAGACTGAAGGAAATCTTGTCTGGCGTAAGCGCTTAGCTCCCTAAAATGTCCCCTCTGCGCTGAAGTGGAGTTAAAATGCATTGCCGTAAAACTCCATTCATTGCCCATGTTCTCATCACCGGTTTCCGACATTATTCTGTCCCCCTCCCAGGATGAAGCTCCCTCTGGGGAGGAGGACGGTCACGTGACGTTGATGGTCACACTTCACCGGCACCTCGGAACTGAAACTGAGCCCTGTGGTCGGGGCTGCCTCCCTTCCCACTCTGCAGATGGGCCTCGTGTGTCCAAGGACCGATTTCTGGGGGCTTCTTGCAAGCTTGGTTTATACCGTGCAACTTGTGTGATGCAGCCAGCTCATCTCCTCGGAACCTACCCTGATGGCGATTTTTCTCTTCACAGAGGTACAATTCACATAACCTAAAACCCAGCATTTGTAGTCGTACAATGCAGCGACATTTAGTGCACTCACGTGTAGCACAGCCACCACCTCTATTTGGTTTCAAAACAGTCATCGTCCTCAAAGAAAACTCTGTATCTATTGGGCAGTCTCCTCCTACCACCCTTCTCCAGGAACCATGATGCTCTCTGCCTCTGGTTTACCCATTCTGGACGTTTCCCATAAACAATGACACAATGTGTGGGCTTCCGTGTCTGGCTTGTTTTCACTGAGTATGATATTCTCAAATTCCATCCACGTTGTCACGTGTATTGGGGCTGGAGGACTTTACGGCGTCTCCTGCATGGAGACACCACGTTTTGTGGACCCGCTCTTCCGACGATGGGCATCAGGGCCGTTTCCCACTTTGTCTATTGTGAATAATGCATGAGCCTTCACGTCCAAGTTTTTGTGTGAGTACCTGTTTTCAGTTCTCTTGGGGATATGCCTCGGAGTGGAATTGCTGGGTCATTTGTTTAACTTTCTGAGGAACTGCCAAACTGTTTTCCACAGTCTGATTGTACTTTGCATTTGCCAGTTTGTAGGCTCTCTTTTGTAACTTAGTACTCAAGGAAAGATCACCCGAGAAACAGAAAGAAACTCTGAATTCCCCAAAGCAGGAGTTAACGTCAACAGCGAGCCCACCTCTCCCTGCTTCAAATACAACAGTATGGAGCACAGGGTGCTCAGAGACATACTGTCCTTGGTATCTCCTTCCTTCCCCCACAGGACAGCAGCTGGGGAGGAGGCTAAGAGGAACCACAAGTGTGTTTAGATTCACCAGTGTGGAGAACCCAAAGAATATGGGTGAAGGGCATGACGGACACGGGATGGAAGGAGAAAGAACATTTGGGAGAGAATAGAAAGGAACTATGCCTATGTTCAGGTCCGTTGTAGTGTACACCTTTGAAATGGAGTCTTCCAAACTCTCCGTAAAATTACCCAGACTTACATATAAAGATGAGACCACTGGCTTTATATAGTTCAGATAACCCAACTTCCCCTCTGCACACCACTCTAACTATATTTAGCCATCCACATTTATCTCTGGTTTAGAATGCCACTTCCTTTTTCCTTTGTCAATGCTGTCCTCTTTGCTGAAACATCCTTCCATAAACCGTCTTCCTGAAAAATGCACACCCATCCTCAACACCCTGTCTAGGGATCACCTCTCTCCTCCAACCTTCCACGACACCTTTCTCAGCATGACCTCTGTCTGTCCCCCACCCCGTGTCCACATATGTCATTCAACATTACTTATCGTTACGCAGACTTGTCTACCCTTCCTAGACATGTGTTCTTAGAAGACAGGGATCCTGGATTCCTCTAAAAATGGGAATGAAGCCCTGGCCAGTGTGGCTTAGTTGGTTGAGCATCATCCCATGCACCAAAAGGTCACTGGTTCGACTCCTGGTCAGGGCACATAACCAGGTTGTGGGTTCAGTCCCCATTCAGGATGTGTACAGGAGACACCTGATTGATGTATCTCTTTCACCTCTCTCTCTCTCTTTCTCTCTCTCCCTCTCCCTTCTTCCCTCTCTAAAATCAATACAAACATTTAAAAAATGGGAATAAACATATTCACTTCTCAGGGTTGTTGTCAGGGTGAAGTGAGCTCACATTTAAAGAATATCACCTTGCACACCATAGGTATTTAATACATGTTTGCAAAGCATTTGGACCTTTGGACACCAGCACTATCAAGGTTGGCAATGGTCCAAACAAAAGATGCTTCTTGATTGTGCACAGCTAACAAATCCGGTACATGAGGCTAGGGAGACAGGAGAAGGGGGGTGCAGGAGGTTGGGGAAGATTCACTGAGATTTCAAGATGGAAGGTGAGAATGCATAGAACATGGCCAGCACCACAAGCAGAAAATTTACAACACATACATGTGTAAGTAAACTGAACCATCAGAACTACTATCGTTATTGCCATTTTAACTATGAATCATCCTGATTTAGACTTCAAAACTGCTTGCCCAAGTCTGTGCCTGCGCTTTATTTGGACAAATAAAAGAAAGAGGAAGGGAGAGAGAGAGAAGCATCAATATGAGAGAGAAACATCGATCAGCTGCCTCCTGCACGCTCCCTACTGGGGATCAAGCCTACAACCCGGGCATGTGCCCTGACTGGGAATGGAACCGGGACCTCTCAGTCCATGGGATGGTGCTCAACCCACTGAGCCACACCAGCTGGGCATGGGAACCATTCTTTAAACAGTGAGCCTATTAGGGACTCCCTTCTTCCAAACCTATGCTGTTGAGTGATTGCTTTGTCCTGCTGTACCACACACCAGACAGCTGCCCTTGCCCAGGTCATAATGCTCATCTCCTCTGACCTATAATTTACATGGTGGACAAGAAATGTGCACACACTGGTGGAATTGGTTTGGGTTGGCCGCACAACCAAAATTCTCACAAGAAGGCACATCCTACAAGGCTGTGAGATGACAAGTCACGGAAGAGGATGCTGCTCTAGGAGACCGTCTTTCATCTCACCAAATATAGGGCTGTTTTGGAAAAGCCATACCGGTAGCAGAGTATGTGCTTGGCTCAGAAAATGGCAGGTCCAAGCACAAAACTGAGTCAAGGCATAAAATACCACGAGGTTAATAGACAGTAAGGGCTTTTCAGTAAGCTTCTTATAATAGGGATTTTAGAAATTCTGTTGCTGGAATTAGTAGCAAAATGAACAGCAAATTGAAGACCAATGGACTTAGTTAATCCCAATCAAATTTTAATGTTGAAAGAAAATGTTATGAGTTTGTCTTTGAAGTCTCCGCTTTCTAAATTCAATGAAAGCAGGTCCTTCTGGTGAAGAGGTAGAACACACAATAGATTTAAAGATGTCGGTGGGTTTTGTAGCTCAGTGATGAGCATCTACTTAGTATTTAGAGCTGATCCTTTGAAGTCTTCAGCCCCAAAGAATCAGATGTTCCCAAATCCAAGCCATTCTTCCGCTAATATCACTAAATGGCTACCATGTGTCATAATGACTAACTACCAGCTGCTAATAGATCTTGACACTGATGAACTTTGCTTCCACTGGAACACATTATTTTTAAAAGGCAGCTTTATATCAACACTATAAATGGAAAAATATAATATCACTTATGGCAAATAGAGACTCATCATGAAATAAATACAGTGCAACCACAAGTTAGTAAAGTCTTGCTACCATTAGCCATGGACACTGAGCCTGAGGTCTCCATCTTACTATTAAAAATGGAGATCACCACATATTAGAGAGATGTTTAAGACACCCTAGCACCAGACAAATACTTTCTCAATGGCATACACAGGGAAATCGGAAGAAAATTGAAAGAGAAACAACTCCTTCCCTACACGATTGATCTAACGTTATTTAATAGCATCTTTGTGTGCCACATAAGTCCTTAATAATCAAATGGGATTTATAATTTGGGAAAGACATTTTCTAGCCAATGATTTCAAAATAACGATACGACCATCTTTTCGACTGCTATTAGAATATCTTTCTAGTCACCTCTCCAAGGACATTTCAGTCTCTCATTCCTTCCTTCTTGTGACATGTCTCTCAATTTCAAGTTAGCTCAATACAGTATCATAATTGCTGCTAAGACTGGCTATGATACAGCATGGTGCTAATATACAGGCTGCTTGCCCATGAACCCTGAATCCCTAATCCTTGGCTTTTCACACACCAGCTGTGACGCTGGACAAGTTCACATCTCTCTGCTCAGTCTCCTCATCTACAACGCTGGGTAGAAGGCAGCACCTAGCTCATTGGATCGAGGGATGTAAGGCATGTGAAATACTCACAACACATACGGACCATGCAAGCTTTTGGTCCTGTAGTGATTTCTTGCCTGCATTTGCTTCCTGTTGCTGCTGTAATAAATGACCAGAAATGCAATGGCTGAAAAGAACACACATTTATTGTCTTCCAGTTCTGTAGTTCAGAAATCTGATGCAGGTCTTAGTGAGCTAAAATTGTGATGTCGGTGAGGCTGTGTTCCTTCCTGGAGCCTCTCGGGGTGAATCTGCGATCTTTCCTTTTCCAGGTTCTCAAAGCTGTCTGCATTTCTCAGCACGGCTCCCTTCCGTTTGGAAGACAGCAACAGCCTGTAGGGTTTTTCTCAAGAAATATGACCCTGACACATTCTCTCCCCTTGTCTCTCTCTTCCACTCCTAAAGAACCTGGTAACCAAATCGGGTCCAATCAGATAGTCCAGAATAACCTCCACACTTCAGGCCAGATGATAAGCAAGATTAATTCTATTCACGACCCTCGCTGTCCTTTGCCTTGTGATCTAACATAGTCACAGGTTCTGGGGAGTAAGGCGTGGACATGTTTCGGGGGCATTATTCTGCCCACCACACTGTCAAATGGTGAGCTATCCCTCCACACAAAGTATGGATGCCTGAGATTGGCCAGATGGACTGTCTCAAGCAGGGTAGCCTTGAACTTGTTCTCTCCTATTAGCATGCCCCACACTTTGTTTTTATTGCTTTTATTTTGAAATGCTTTTATTTTGAAATGCTTTTATTTTGAAATAATTTTAGATTTACAGAAAGATTGCCAAAAAAAGAAAAAAAAGAAAAGAAAACCAGAGAATTCCTGTGTATTTCTCACCCAGCTGCCCCTAACATTACCATCTTACCAACTCATAGCACAATATCCACACTAGGAAATTAACATCGGTCCAATACCGTGAACTAAACTGAAGATCAAATCGGGATTTCCTTAGTTTGTTTCCACATAGTTCCCTTTTCTGGGCCAGGATCCAATCCGAGGTCTCACCTTGCATTGTGCTATTTCTCGTTGGTCTCCTCCAAGATGACATTCTGCTATGTCAACATTTGGTTGAGCAGAAGAGCGCTACCAAATACTTCCCACCTGCCCGGCACTATAATCTCCATTTAGGGGATCTTCCTGGCCCCTACAGGCAGTTGAGTCTGCAGCCCCTCAGTATACCCTACGAGGGTTCTGAGAACCCCCAATCCAGCGACTATCTCACCGAAACCCTCTCAGAGTAACACTTTCCCCAAATAGCATACCTCTCCTAACTTCAAACCCTCTCCTTTCACAAACCGCCAATGATCTACCATGAGGCCAAAGTGCTAAAATGCCACGGCAGCCCAGGAGGTTCCGAGACATTTTATACGGGAACCAGAACTGCGGGCCAGCACTCCTTCCCCTCCCCCCCCTCCGCCTTCCCATCTTCCTGCCCGTCTGGATCGCAGCTCCTGGAGTTGTACAGAAAGGGCATCGACAGATTCAAGACTGTTTCCTTCTAATAAAATGCTAAATGGTGTTGAAAATTAATCACCGGGGCCGTGGTGCTGCCCTCCTCAGAGGGAGATGGCTGGGGAAATTTAATAAATTATTATCACAATGATGTTCCTATTACAGAATTTGCATTTCACTCCCAGGCCCGCATTGAGCCTCAGAGCTGCCTGACGATGGTTAATATAACCAAAGGACGCTTTCGCCTCCCTGGTTAGAGGGCTGTGCTCAGACTGGTCCGTCAAAGGGTATCCTTCGGGCTTCACACTTAGTCATTTCAGCTTCTTCTCTATTCTCCTCTAACCCCCTTCCTTTATCGTTTTTGTTTCTCTGAGACAACTAAAGACAGTATTTAATCGTGAGAGTGCCCTCCTGCCGGAAATGCACACTGTAATGATATGCCTAGCTTAAAAGCAAATCTAATCTACTTGCTTATTAAATTTAAATGTGTTTAAGGCTGATATAGTTTGAAGACGATATGTAAAATAACATCCTCCATGGTTATAAATGTCAGCTCTAAAAATTACATGCAATATCACATACAGAATAAATGCTACTTCGCCTTTACATTCCACTGTGATCAATTCATTAAACAAGGCGTCGCAAGCCACGAGGACGGCCGCGCCACGCGAGACGCCATTTGTCACGGCCTATTCGAAAGGACTCGGGAAATGCTATACGGAATTTTGCGTTGTCAGCCACGGATTATAGTTCTTATTAGGAAGAGGGGGGAAAAAGCAGCTTTCTGATGTACCATGACAGGAATTACTTCTCCAATCAAATATTAAAGACAGGGGAAATCCATTCTTAAGACAAAGTTCCATATTTAAAAAATGGGAGGGGTTGAGAGTGGTTTTCTCAGGAGGATCACACAAGCTATAAACAGTACGTATGATGGTAAAGAATCAAGACGGACTTCCCTCTGGGTTATGAGTCACAGTGAAAGTGTTCTAATCATACCACACTCTACCCTAGGAATTCCCAGACTGGATTCGTCATGGGGATTCAACGGGGGTGGGAGGAGGCGTCAGCCATATACATCCCTGGGCCCCTTCCTCCAGGTTCCACTTGAGGAGGTTGGAAGACAGCCTGGGAATTCCTTTTTAATTTTAATTTTTCAAAAAAGCTTCTACCGTGATTCTCTGAACGGTTTGCATCCCCTGAAGCATAACCAGACCTTGTTTAGCGAGTGCATGTGTGTGCGCGTGTGTGTGCACAAGTCCATTTTAACTCTTAAAACAAATGAGTGATACAGTGAGACGAGAAACTCTATAGGCCCAATGAACGATCAGCTCCACACAGTTAGAACCACAGTGGTCATGAAAGCAACACCCCCATTTTACGGGGTGCTGGGATACTTCAATTTAGTGCTGCCTTTGGGCATCTGTACCAAGCTGTATGCCTCACATCCTCAATTTCTCCTTCTAACTAAGGTCACTTCCTGTCTCTCTTCTAGTTTATCATCTAGAGATCAGAATATCATTCAGGGGAAAAAATGTGCCTGGCTGAGAAGTCCCAGTCTTTTGGGAACTTATTGAAGAGGGAAAATCGTCGATGCTTATGTAGGCTAACAACGACCAAAAATGAGGGAAGTCGACTGGGGCTGCCAGGATCTTTAAATTTTTTTAAATTTTATTTCAAATTAATTTAAATTGAATTGTGCTAAGCACACTTCTTCATCTGTGGTTTACCGTTCCGTCGTGGCCTTCTAAGAAGTCCTGGGATTATGACTTCTAAGAAGTCATTACTCAACAGAGAACTCTGCATTTAGGATACCTATTGATACCCTACCCAATGGTCTTCTATTTCATTTGGGATAATGACCCTTTTTCCTTCTCTATTTGGGTTGGGCCCCTTCCAGATGCACAGGTGATCAGAGTATAAACTGGCTAGAATAGATTCTTCTAGGAAGCTGGAGGAAAGAAATAAAACTTTACTCAGCAGATGTATTGAGGAAGTTATGGAGGAGATTGCCTGCAGGTATCTGGGAATTGAGGGGACTGCTGACCTAAGCCGCCTCAGTAATTCACAACCTACACACAGTGCCGTTTTTCCAATGGAAGGCTAGTTGACACAGAGACACAAAGACACATAAATATGCCTCACAGAGTGGCCCATGCCCTCTGTTCAGTGTGTGTGTGTGTGTGTGTGTGTGTGTGTGTGTGTGTGTGTGTTTGTGTGTGTGTTGAAGATGTTTTAGAGTGGGACAATACATTCTCAGAATTGGGGAAATGACCTGAATCAGTGTGAGTCTTGGTAGCAGGGTCCCTATGGAAATGTCTTCCTAGGCTTCTTCAACTAGAAATCACTCAGCCTTCCCACCTAATGCCCTGACGTTTTGACCTGCCCCTGGCCAACCTTCCATTATGTGGTTTATCCTGCTTCCCAGACCGTCATTATGGTTTTCATAGTGTCAGAGAGCTTCCTCCAACCCCTAACTGCCTGGTGATCTCTACCCCGTCTCCTCCACCATTTCTCTGAAGGCTCATCTATCTCTGAAACTTGCATTTTTTTATTTTGTCAATCCTCAACTGAGGATATTTTTTCCCACCAACTTTTAGAGAGAGTGAAAGAGAGGGGGGAAAGGGGGGAGAGAGAGAGAGAAACATCAATGTGAGAGAGACCCATCGATTGGTTATCTCCCACAGGAGCCCCAAGTGGGGTGGGGGCTTGAACCTGCAACCCAAATAAAAGCCCTTGACCCAGCCACTAACCCAAGACCCCTTGGTGTGCAGGCTGATGCTCTAACCACTGAGCCCACCGGCCAGGGTTAAAACTTGCATTTTTAACAGTCAGCTCAGTTTCATTCCACTGTGGAATGCCTGGCATCACCACTCAGAGTCATAGTTTCTATAATCATGAGACACATCTCATCTTCATCAGAACCCCAAATAAATGAGGATATAATCAACTCAGGATAGCGATACCAAAAGTGGGATGATGAACCAATGATCCTTGGGTAAGTCTGCAGCAAAGTCTGCTCTTGTTTGCTTCCAGTATAAAATAGCAATTGGGCAAACCATTTCCTTCGTGTGTAACTTCAGTTAGGGTCCGCATCAGACCTCTGTAACATGCAATTAAAAGTTTCCTCCAAATGGTATTATAAGACTAATTGCAATACAAATTCTAACCTGAGGGTTTTTAATAAAACCCTACTATGACAGTATCAGAGCATTTTAACGCAAGACTGACGAAGCCAGTGGAAGCACTGAAATACATGAAAATGCCTCGTCATCTCAGCGCAAAGCGTTTATGTTACCTTCCGCAGCTCACAGCCATGGCCTGCGTCAAGGAACCTATGTTGAGTACGTCGGGCACAAGGGTGTTTCATTCCCTCTCATTTATGCTTCTGGTTTCTTTTCCAACTAGATGATACATCTCTTGCCAAGTTGTCTGATTCATCAACATTCTTTCACTTGATCATTGAAATAGTCCACAGTTCATGCAAAAAATATAAAAATTGTTGGAAAAGTAAAATGAAATGGTTGCTAATCCCACTATCTAGAGGGAACGATGGCTAACACGTTGAAAAAATACTTGTTTAACATTTTTGTCTGAGTGTGAGCGAATTCTTAAAGGGCTGTGATTCTGCCCAGGAGGTTGTGAAATCTGCTTCGTTCACTGGACAACATGTTGTGAACATTTCCCAATATGACCACCATAAATTACCCAAGTCTTTGTACCCCAAATTTAGGTTGTTTCCCATTTTTCATCACTAGGAAAAATGTTGATAAGTATTATTTTATAGGGAACTATATTTGTTTCCATACTTTCAAAAGGGCCTTCTCATAGCATCATATTACATCTATACTCCTTTTTAAGACTTCATGTGATTTTTTTTAGTAACTGATCATCTCTCAGAAGGACTAAGCAAGGAAGAACAGATCCACTATAAAGAAAAAAATACTTTAAATATTTATATCCTATTTATGCCATCCACTCTCTGTCCTTACATAGCATTTCAGTAGTTCAAAGTGACTAAAGCATTATGTTTTATTTTATTTTATCATTTTACTTTTTATTTTATTTTATTTTATTTTTGTTAATCCTCACCTGAGGATATTTTTCTATTAATTTTTTAGATACAGTGGATGGAAAGGAGGGAGAGATGGATACATTGACGTGAGAGAGACACATCAATTGGTTGCCTCCTGTAAAACCTCAACCAGGGCCTGGGATTGAACCTGCAACCCAGGTACATGCCCTTGACTGGAACTGAACTGGAGACCCTTCAGTCTATGGGCTGATGCTCTAACTGCTGAGCCAAACCGGCCAGGGCAACTTACCAATTGATGTATCTCTCTCATATCGATGTCTCTCTCTCCCTCTCTCTCCCCCTCCCTCCCTTCCACTCTATGTAAAAAAAAAAAAAAAAAAAAAAAAAAAAATCAACGGAGAAATAACCTTGGATGAGGATTAACCAAAAAAAAAAAAAAAAAAGAAGAATAAATAAATAAATAAATAAGGTATGAGATATTATTGGGACTACTAAGTAAATTTGAATATACACTATTTGATGATAGGATGGATTTCAGTTGATGCTGTTAATTGCAATAATGATATTGTGGTTTTATACAGGGCCATATTTATTTTTGCAGATACATCCTTATGTATGTAGAAGTAAGTTTCATGATGTCCGAAAACTTGCTTGTGCATATCTGTGCAACTATTAATCCCAACAGTGAGCATACAGTGTTCATGGCATTACTCTTTCTCCTTTTCTATAGGCATGACGATTTTTCATAGTAAAGGTAGTTTTTAAAAGGAACAGGACCTTCTCGGAATCTGTAAGCACACGAAAGGGTCCAGGTGGCTCAAGGTAAGAGCCTAGTACTGGACTGGCAACAACAGAATCTCTGTTTTGGGTAGACCATGATGCTACACAGCAATGTGCCTGCTGACAGCAAGTGACACGATTAGACCAAAGGACATCCTGTGAAACAGCAGCATCTGTGCTTCCTACGGGCACCAGAGACCCTGACCCTGACCCTCTGCTGCCCTGATCTATACTAAATCACACCAAAAAGCCATAGGGGATAAAGGCTGATACCTATTGGAGATGAGGAGGAGAGAGAGCCAGGGAGTGAGTCTCCACTGAGAAGCATGTGTGTCTTCACTTGAGAACGGAGTGGGATTACTGGTACCTCGGGATACAGTGCCACGGAGCCCAGATCACGGCAGCTCACCAAGTACCAGTGGGTCTCAGTGATGGTCAGATTGTCACATGCCAGTGGGAAGATCTTGCAATCCAAAAAGGAATCCAATATCTTGACATTTGTGTTCATCATTTAACACTTTCCGTTGTAGCAGGGGAAAGAAGGAGGAGGAGGAGGAGGAGAAGGAGGAGGAGGAGGAGGAGGAGGAGGAGGAGGAGGAGGAGGAGGAGGAGGAGGAGGAGGAAGAGGGGAGGAGGAGGGGGAGGAGGAGGAGGAGGAGGAGGAGGAGGAAGAGGGGAGGAGGAGGGGGAGGAGGAGGAGGAGGAAGACCTCAAGTGTATTTGATAATAAACTGCACGACTAGGCCTATTTCTGAGGACTAAATTGATTTATGATTCTGACACACACACATCAGCCTAGATGTTTCTCAAGGTGCAATAAAAGTGACCAGGCATCTTGCAACCTGGTATATCCCATCTGGCCAAGAATGTGTGTGTCCACGAAGATGATGCATATTATCATGGGAATGATTAGGATGCAATACCATCGGAGGCACTAGACCCAGAGAGACCTGATCTAGTCTTATTACTTGCAGACAAAAGCACAGAATCCAGTGGACTTCCCTGGAATCTATCTCTGTCAGATGCATTAAGGAAATTACCTGTCAGAAACATCATGGCTGAGATTCTGTGATTAAACACAAACGTGGAATGCTCAAGGGTACAGTGGAATCATTAGGGGAAAAAAATTACACACAAACACCTCCTTCAATTTACTTTCCTCAGAATTAATTCTGTGGTCATAAATATTTTAAATCTACAGAGAGATACACAGCATGAAACTTATCAAGCACCCACTCTGACCGAAGCTATGCCAAATGTCTCCACGCACTATCCCACGATGCCCCATTGTAGGGTGAGTTAAATGAAATAAAATATAATCAGAGATCTATTTACTTACTGCACAATTTCTAACATGTTATTTAATGTAAGGGCTAATTTCCTTGTTCATAGTGTGGGGCATTAATATGTCTATCATCATCTGGTCACTGAAATGCTTCAAAGAGATGATATACATAAAGTTTCACGCATACATTTTGGCACAAAGTAAGCATTCTTATACTTATTATAAAGTAACAATTATGAATAAGTATTATTACTGTTGTTAATTAGTATCCCCTTACACACACACACACACACACACTTAGAAGTTAGGGGTCTTGTTTAAGGTCCTGAGTTGATAAGCAGATGCACAGAAATTTAGAACCAAAGTTGTCCTGACCCTAAAAAGGTTAAGCTCTATCTATAGCTATTCCTTTTTTAAATTCTTTAAAAAAGGTTTCACAAGCATTCACCAACATAAAACCTAATGGGCTTCATATCTCTTTAAGTACACCCACATATCAAGACCGGCATGTTCTGACCCCTCTAGGATGTGGTGTTGCCATACTGTTTGCTAACCCAGCGAGGTTTGTCATCAAGGCACAGCAGAGGGGTCACACTCAGATCACTCAGATATTTGACCATGATATTGGGCTTGTGGGTAACTATGGGAGGTAAAAACCCATATACAATGTAGATGAACGGATGCCCTGCGTCATGTGGGAAGCTGGTGGATCTATATGGTCATCACCATCATCTCTCCCCTGGACTTCTGCTAAAACTTCTCAGCTTCCCTGTCTGCTTTCACTCTTCCCCTCTCCAGTCCATGCTCCACAAAATTCCTATGAATTGTCATTTGGATGATGTTGCCCTCTCTCAGGCCACTCCACTGGCTCCCCATTGCTCTGGGACTAAAATTCTAGCTTCTTACCATAAACAAAGAAGTGTTCCTTGATCTACTTATCCTCCACCCCATTCTCTCCGCCTTGTTCTTGGAACATGTTCCAGCCATGTGCTGCCCTCTGTCTGCTCTTCAAACATGCTCTGCCCTTTCCTGCCAATGACCATCACATGCTCTCCTCACAGATCCTGCCTTCCTCCTCCCTCCAAGGCTTCCTGCCACCTCATCATTTGCATCACCCCTCGTCATTCCAGTTCACATCATCCCATTGCATTTTCTTAATGACACCATCACGTCTGAAATTCTATCCTCTCTTTATTGGTCTACTTATTCTTTATTTCCAATTGCTCTCCAACTTGGAATGGCAGTTCCATGGGGACAGATACTCTTCACATCTAAAACCCTACCTGATAACAGGTGATAAGTATATACTGAACAAAACTGAAAGAAGATGAAATGTTCTCCACATGCTTTCCCAAGTTTATCCTGATGAGACTCTGAGCTCTGGTTCGTTTTCATTGTGAGTCAGCTGTTCCATCATTTCTGCTTGGAGATTACCCTTTGGCCCTGTATCCTGTATCTTGTTTCAGGACCCTATGAGATCATTAACACAGGCTTCCGAGAACCTGAAAATAAAGGCGCGCGCACACACACACACACACACAATTCAGAAATACTGATGAAGTAAGTAAAGTGGGGCAGTGGGCACAAAGCATCTGTTGTAGATAAAGTTTGAGTGGACCTGGGAAGCTTTAAATAAATAAAAGCCTTTTGGTTCAGGATACTCCATGGTGCCCAGAGGGCCTCAACTGCTGATATGAAACTTCAAGCAGAAAAATTACCCCTATTTCTTCTCCCAAATTAAAGATCAGCGCCTACCTTCACCATCCACTGTAAACTCACAAGCACAATGCACTTGTAGTTATTTGAATATATATATCATCCTAGTCCATGATGGTTTTCCAAACCAATCAGTCTCCCCTCAGGCATAGGCATCTACAAAAAGTGGTTGTCTTATCGGATTTGACCCATTGTGTCTCAATTAATAGGACTGGGATTGAAGACAAACTCTAGCTGGGCCCATTTAATTCTCTCTCGGGAATCTGGAATTACGGGTGCCATTCTCTTATTTATACTTTCATATATTTTAAAAAAACATTGTTCTCAATAAGGCTTTGCTCTCAGAGGCTTAGATTCTGGTGGCAGAGGCATATGGTAAATTAGTAAGCAAGGAACATAAGATCATTTATAATCATGACATGTGACTGGTATGGCCATGGAAGACCTTTGGAAGAGGTAACATGTGAGCTGAAATTCAATTTATATAAAGGAACCAGCCTCGTGAGTATCTGGGGAGAGCATTCCAGAAGGAGTATGTGCAAAGTGGACAGAAGGGCAAATCTGAAGGGTTGGCCGTAAATAACCACAGAGAAAAGGGCGGGTCGCTGTCCATGGTGCTGCCACTGCTCCTGGTCTGTGTTGCATTCCATGGTGTGTCCTGCCCTTCTTCCTCCGGGTATCTTCTTGGCACTTAAGAAGTGTTTTCGAACTAAATTCTCCCTTTTCATTTAAGTAAGTATGACATGAGTTTTTGTCTGTCACTAAGAAAAATTAGGACTGCTCCTTATCCCCAGAGTTCTAGAGTAACAGCTCACCATAGAACATCTGGAAAAGGGCCAGAACATACAAGACAAAGGGAGATAACAGACATTCAGCTGCTGCTAAACCATTTAGAACCAAGAAAATGAGGGAGATCACTATGTTCCAATGTGTGATTATTTCGTGAAGAAATGAGGCTTGAGAGAGGAAGATACTTTTACTCTTTTTTTATTTGTGACCTCAGAGTCAAGCTAAGGCCCCTATAATAGGCATCACTGTTTACAAAGCAGGGATTAAATGGTGACCCTTCCACAGCTTCACATAGCATATAATTTGAGGAAAGTATCAACTTCCCTGACCCTCAAAGCAATGGTCTACGTCAGATATCTAACATTCATGTTATGAGACAACTACACACCATTGGCAGTGACGAACTAATTGTATGAGCACACTTTTGAAGGCTTATCCAGTTCATCAGTGAAGAAGGTTGGGATCGTCTAGTGGTTTGTGCCACGGATGTGGGGCTGACGGGGTAATTGGCGATAAACTCTGCATTCTTATCTCTGCTCCAAAGGAATTAACCCTTTTCCTCCCCACATCTTGATGCCTGAGACCTTTTTTCTTCTAGCAACTATTTCAAAACCACTTCACATACAATTATTCAGAAAGATGTCCTCTGGGGATGCTTCTCTAATACTGTCATAACCCCAAAATAAAAACACTAAAATTCTCAGGCAACCATGAATATTATTATTTATTAACTGATGAGCGGGAGGTAGGGAGAGGAAGAACAAAAAGGAGTTTGGAGAAGGCAGAGAATAACAAAATGGAATTTCTTCGTTTGAATCTGGCCTTTCACTTGTTCAGTCCTCTACTCATTCCACTCGCCTGGCCACGTTGATAAATAGGTAAGGAACTATTTCCCTATTTAGCAGCTGGAGAGATTGCAGCTCAGAGAGGTTCAGTGACTTTTCCATAGCTATCAGCTGGCAAATGGCAAATGTCACCCAAACCCCTGGCCCCCCTTTCCATCAGGGAGTCAGTGAACTATGGCCTGAAGTCCACATCTGTCTTGCTGCCTGATGTTGAAAACAAACATTTACCATAACACAACCACACTCATTGTTTACACACTGCTTATGACTACTTTGGCTCTACAACTGCAAAGCTGAGCAGTTGTGACAAGGACCATCTGGTCCAGGAGCCTAAATACTTACTATCTTGCCCTTTACAGAAAAAGTTGGCCAACCAATATCTATGGCCTTGGGATAAGCTTTCAACACAAAATCCTAAACCTGACACGTTTCTTTTTTTCTTTTTTTTTTATCCTCATCCAAGGACATCTTTGCATTTATCTTCAGATAGAGTGGGAGGAAGAGAGAGAGAGAAACATCGATGTGAGAGAGACACATTGACTGGCTGCCACCCACACAACCCCAACCGGGGCCGGGGACAAACTGCAACCGAGGTACGTGCCCTTAGCAGGAACCGAACCCGGGACTCTCTGGTCCGTGGGTCGACGCTCTAACTGCTGAGCCAAACTGGCCAGGGACTGACACATGTTTCTTTTTAACCAGGATGCTTAAAATAAACTTTCCCCATGCTACTATTTTGCTTAAATACTTTCACTTTGAAGCAAGTGTTCTGATGTTTTGGTTTGTTTGTTTGTTTGTTTATCACAATAACTCACAGTCGAAATGGAGTGGAGGAGTGGAGAAAAGAGAATTTTCCCCAAGCAAACCTCTTGCAATCCTTTCTAACACCGCAGGGAACCATCTCACCTCTACAGGGAAGGGAGGAAACACTTTCACTGTACTTAGTGGCATCCATCTATCAGCCTGCGAAGTACTATCCAATAAAATCAAAGGGCCCTACCCGATAAATCAATATCAACTCATAAACAAGTTTATGTCTAGGCTTTCTGCAAGCACACTTTAGAATGGAGGGAGGAACTATCCCACCACGATGAGACAGGCTTCCAGAAACTCTGTTGCTTTCTGGCTGGCACTAGTAGTGTCAGTCACTGAACTTCCCTGAGCCTGTTTATGACCTGGAAAAAAAAGGTGGGAATTATAATAGTACCCTCCTTCCTTATAGAATGACATAATCATTTAAAGAGTTAATACATGTAATATACATTAACAGATTGCCTGGCACACAGTAAGTGTTATTATGTAAACAACTGTTATTGTTGTTTGGATATTATTATTATTATGTTATAATCATAGTGTTCCAAAGCAGAGCCCGGACAGCACCCTTTTCACTGTGAAGGTTGGGCCTTTTGTGGACAAAAATACAGAACTTTTTCTCAGAGAGCAACGGGCCCTGCGCAAAATGTCTGGGGAAATTGTGAAGTTTTTCAAACATTCTATACACAGACGAAGGACGATGCAGCTCCAGTGAATTCCCTTGTTGTTGTTGGAACCGCCTCTGTGTGATCAGCTTGATACTTAAGAAAAACAAAAGCGAAACATGTGTGCACATTAAATTTAAAACCTCCGACAGAAGAGAAATGCCAGCCCCTGACAGATAGGCCAGCAGCAAACATAATGAATTGGTCTGCAGCTTGGCAAATTCTCCCACAGATTTTGGGGAATCGTAAATCAGTTCGAGAGGGAGCCAGACAAATTGTGGAGACTGAGCAGATCATTGAGAGAGATGGAAGGCAGAGAAAATTACTCCCCCAGGAGAAGGTTTTTAGAACTGTGTTCTCTTAAGTAAGGGAAGGGAAGGTTGCTTAACATAGAAAAAGTCTGAACATGGAATCACTTTACATTTTCAATAGAAATAAACTCCGAAAGCGAAGGTAATTTAAGGGTCTTATTTTTCAGGGGGAAAAAAAATCCTGCTTAAGCATCTTTTCATATAGATGAGGGCTGCATAGTGCTCTCCCCCTCTCCTACTCACAAATGCATCGAGAAAATTAACACCTCAGAATGCAACAAATAAACTGGGATCTGACCCAAAAAATGTTGAACCTTGCACATTAATTATGTATCAGATTAAAGAAACAGCCATAAACATAAAAACAGACCTATCCTCCATGTGGCAGTTTTATTGGTAAATTTATTACCTGCCATATGTGCTGCCACAGAAAATTATAATGGGCCAGTATTGTTAACCATAAACAAAGGAGACTGGATTACTATGTATGGGCTTGTTAACCAAATGACTACAGCCAAGCAAACTGGACTGGTCCAGAAAGTGAAGATGCATTAGGCACAGCCTATAGAATAACAGGTGGAACGCAATGACAGAAGACATTGTGTTCGTGGGAATGTGTTCGACTCTGAGAGGGCAGAGATATTCCGAGGTCAGGCATGGGATTAGCAACACTGAGAATGGCTTTTAGTCTCAAATACAAGAATAGCATACAGTAAGAAGTGACTGGCCCTAAATCTAGAGAGTGTTTTCCTTTCAGAGTCCCCCCAGTGGATAACTGTCCAAATTCTAATGATGCGAACAATATAGCACCATAAATACGGCACAGACAGGTTGCTCACTGGCGAACACATCAGATTGCTTAGTAAGGATGACCAATCAATTTCTCAATCAAATCAATTGATCAAACAAGCAAAAACATTTCATGCTTACCCACAGCCAGTTTCCTCTCCTTCTAGACACGTAGGGAGATGACATTTGCCATCTCCTTGCAGCTATTTGAGGCCGTGTGACCAGCTATGGCCAAACTGTGAGTGACCCAGTCATTTCATTGCTGTTGCAAGACCTTCCACTCTTGCTCTTTCTCAGCCACATCAACCAAGAAGGCTGTGTGCTCCCAACAGTGCAGCTACAGGTGACCGTGCTTCCGTGAGACGGAATCACTAGGTCACTGCCAGGAAGATAGCTGCACTGGAGAGTCGCCCTGATCCGTGGTAGATTTTGCATAAACAAGAAACGAAACTTTGTTTTACTGTCACAGAGATTCTGTGGTTGTTTGTAACTGCGACCTAACACGGCATGCACTGACCACCTCTGGGAGCTTTTGCAGAAGCGCACTGGCTGGCCTGTGTCAGGGTGTCAGGGGGAGGAGACAAGTCCCCAGTGCATCTTCTGGGCACAACTGCAGAGGAAAATATGCACGGGAACAGGGGCTGGGAAACCGTGACTCACAGACCAAATCCTCTCTGCTTTTGTGAATAAAGTTTTATTGGAACACAGCCGTGCTCACTCATTATGTATCTTCTAAGGCTGCTTTAGTGTTACAGGAGTTGAGCAGTTGCAGCAGAGGCCTAAGACCTATCAAATCTGAAAAATGTACGATCTGGCTCTTTACAGAGAAGGTTTGCTGACCTTTGCACTAGAATTTTGTGGGAGCGCCCGGCTCCCTGCTACAATCTTGTTAATAATGCGACTCGCTTGCCTGGCAGCAGCTGCAGCAAGCAATCTGTGGTACGCAAGGTGGCCACGGTGAAAACCCTACTGAAAAGAAGATGCAGGGTAGAAAACCTTCCATAGCATCTCTGACCTACTTCTTATTGCTCTTGTTATCAGCTCTGGAGGCCCTGAGGGCTCCTTTGTTTGTTTGCACAATAGATACTGTTCATATTAGTCTGGTTCACAGATAATCAGCCTGGAAGAGGGCCACACATGCAGTTCCTCTTTCACGCCCTCACTGTTCTCCACCTGCAGAGACCTGCTCATGGGCAAAGGCATATGCCAGTCAGCAAATGCCAAGTGTCTCTTCTCAGATTCATGATACTGTTTATGAGGTCTCTCTGGACCAGCTTTGTAGAATAGGCCACATCTGGATTTATTTCTAACCTGGGGTGGTTTCTGAATTTGCTCAACAAGACTTCATGGGGGCAGTCAGTGTTTGTTTGGCTATTGAAAAATAACCTTGTAAATAAACAACTAAAGAGAAACTTTGAACTTGGGATCTGAGATTAGAGACATTTAAATAGGAAACTTGTTTTTTCTAAAATGATTTCTTCCACCCCTATTCTCGACTCTTCTCTGTTTTCTCAGTTTTTTCCATTGTGCTTATTACCATAGATGTTTTTTGTGTGTATATATGTATGTTAGCATGTGCTTATTTATATGTTTATTTTCTGTCCCATCCTAATGATGATGGGAGCAGGAATGTCACCTTACTGTGCTACACAAGGGTTGGAACATTTTTTCTACAAAAGTATAAATACCTAGTTCAGGCTCTGTGGACCACACAGCCTCTCTCACAGCTACTCAACTACACTGTCATAGCACCAAGAAGCCACAGACATTATGCAAATGAATGGATGCGGCTGTGTGTCAATAAAACTTTATTTATAAAAACCAGCAATGGCTGGATTTGTCCTGAGACCTATTATTTGCTGATCCAAAACCCTGCCTGATCCATAGTAGGCATCTCATAAATACTTATGATATGAGTGAATACAGAGAATGAATGCATGGAATACAGTCATCATTGCATCATTGAATGAATAATTACATAAATGAATGAATGAATGAATGAATATCTCAACTACATGTAGTTAAAAATTGTCCTGAGTGCACACTATATGTCAGGCTTTCTTAAGTGCTAAAGATATAAAATCAAATATATCATAAAAAATGTAATAGCTAAAGAAATACAGAACGATGCTAAGCACTTTATATGCATTATCTCATTTAATCCTACCAATGATTTAAGAACCAAGTATTATTATTAATCCCATTTTACAGTTGATTTAACCGAAGCTTAACACGGTTAAGTAGCTTGTCTAAAATCACACACACAGCATGTAGTTCCAATCGAAGAAATCTGATTTAAAGTACAAGCTCTTAACCACACCATTGGCCTGTTAATAGGGACTTCCGCTGCCTGAGGTCCATGTCAATTATGTGTCAGCTGGCTGCTATGCACTCACCTCCCAGGTATTTAGTCTTCTGTTCTCAGAGCCTTCCAGGTTTCCAAAGCTTGGCAAGAGAGAAACTGATATGTTTCGTTGGGCTCCTATATGCTCGGGGGCGGGGGGCGGCAATGTATGAACCTTGAGTCCTTTCAACTCCTCCAAGAAGTAACCTTTTCCTAAAAAGCACAGATGACTGCAACCCAACTGAGAACGTGTGCAAAGACTTGCTTTACCCTGAGAAGGAGCATGTCATTTTATCAGAAGAGAAAGGAAAGAGCAACGACACTGTGTGGCTGGAAGAGGTGACCTTGGAGAGCTGGCATCGACAGGGACCACAGCAGAAGCACACCGCTGCAAGGGTGGGACAGCGAACCCACATCCTATCTTCTCCAAGGCAGAGTTCTGGGGCGAAATGTGCCTTCTCCGCAAATGAGACCCTTTGCGGGGGATGTCAGTGCCCCCGCCTATGCCAGGCTGCCACAACTAGCCTGTAAGCTATGGCTCTAACAGGGCAAGGAAAGGTTCAGCTCCCTGTCCTCCATTTCTGCCTGAAAGCAGGGAATTACTTTCCCTTTCCTCTGCTGACTTATTTACAAGGGACAGGGAATTATTGGTAGAGATGTAAGATTCCTTCAATAAGTTCCATTTCACAGGCAAACAAGGTTATTTTATGAAAAGGTCAGGCACCTGAAAACATACTCAACATAATTAAACATTAGGGAAATGCAAATTAAAGCCACCATGAGATTCCGCTACATATCCATTAGAATAACTATGTTCAAAAGACAGATACTACCAAGAGTTGGCAAGAATGGGGCATGACTAGGACCCTTGTATATTGCTGGTAGGAATATAAAGTGGTGGAGCCACTTTGGAAAATATTTTGGCAATTTAAGTTCAACTAAAAGTTACCATAGGACCCAACAATTTCCCTCCTAAGTATTCACCCAAGAGAAGTGAAAACCTATATCCACACAAAAACGTGACAACAAATTCAGAACAGCATTACACATTATAGCCTCAAATCTGGAAACAATCCAAGCATCCATCAGCTGGCGAATAGAAACACAAAATGTGGTATATCCACGCAATGAACTCAACGGTAAAATGAAATAAACTCCCCAAAGAGCCTGCTGAGTTAAAGAAGCCAGATGCTGAAGACCACACATTGCATGATTCTATTCACATGAAATGTCCAGAAAATGAAAATCTATAGAGACAGACAGCAGAGGAGTGGTTGTCCCACACTGAGAGCATGAGTGGAGTTGATTTCAAATAGGCAAAGGGAAAGCACTTGGGGTAGTGGAACTGTCATAAGTCAGAATTGTGATGGTGCTTGCATACTCTATGTTTATTTTAAATTGATTTGTATATTTATAATAGATGAATATTGTGATATGGAATTTTACCTCGATAAGCCTGTAACCATATAAAAACATTCTGGGCATGATCACTGTCTCTCTCAGCTTCTCCATCCCTCCATCCATGAGTGGGAGCTACACATCATAGACAGGGAAAATGTGGAGTTCTCGCCTAGTAAGAAGGCTTCTATGATGCAGACCTAGAAGACATCATGCTCTATTTACTTGCACAGGATGCAAATGCCACCAGTGTTCTCCTCCAGGACTTTTCTAAGTGGAGTCAGCCAAGAAGAACTCCATCTCCTCTGTTGTCTTGAGGTGCTTATCAACGAGAATGCTTTTTGCTGCAAATGATAAATATCCAGACTCAAACTAGCTTAAACAATAAAAGAATTAAGTACTGTATACTGTAATTCACGAGATAAGATTAAACATCAGTTGGGCCCTTTTAGGTCAAATACCCAACAACCAGCCACCAGGATAATTATTGCCCAAGGATAGCCTGAGGCCTGACTTTCAGAATAAAATGTTGACTAGGATAGTAGGATTGTTAGGACTTGTTTAGACCGATGAAATCCCTGTGCCATTCCACTTCCAATGGGGCTGAGGTGTCTGACTCTCCAGTGTCCCATGAACCCGATGGAGAGAGATGGATATATGAGTACCCACGTGGATATGTGAGCAAAATCGGTAACTCAGTGCTCTCTTAGGAAAGGAAGACGGTTATGCAATCTAGATGAACCACCACTTGGATTCACAATAAGTCTATGAGAACAAAATCCCAGAGTTTCCTATGTCTTGCCACCTGCTTGGTCAAAAAAAATCTTCTCTCCAGAAGGGAATGAGACCAATATGGTGAGCAAGAGGTGGAGAGAAGCAGACTAGTCGCCATATCATTCCTTGGTTCCAATGACCTGCTGCCCTTTTTGATCAGATGGCCTAAATAAAGTCCCCTCCCCCATTTTAAATTCTGTCCACATGGAGTTTCCATCGATAATAAAAAGAGTCAAGATTAATTAAATTATAAAGAGAGCTGAACTGGCTTTGCAGGGGAAGGGACAGTAACAGGATCCGTCATACCTGGTTCAGTCACGATCTAACATATAACACAAAGCACCTGCGTCCAATGAATGAACCTCCACCAACCAGCTCACTTGGTTAGGCTGAGCTCCTTCCTGGGAGAAGACTAAATGCTTTGTGTTTCATTTTGTTTCTCCAGGTGACCCAGGGTGGGGCTGTTTGGTTCTCACCCTCAATTCTTAGAGGAGCAAGTGGGGACAGCAAGTTATTGAACCTGGATAATATAACAGTTATGACTTCGTGCTAGCGAATTTTACTTTATTCAATTCCGTAATGCTTTGAGCTATAAGTGGGACTCAACTAGAGACGAGTCTCCAGAATTATATTTTAATAGATGATTAAAATAAAAAATGCTCTAAATTTGTTCCACCCTCTTGGAGACATGCTCAGACTTGACTACCACCTCCTAATATCCTTACTGCTCTTTCCTGAGTGTTTCTGAAAATTGCATTCAAAGTGCAAAAATAGGATGCAGTACTGTAATTGAAATGACAAATGCTGAAATACAAGGAAGGAGGCGAAAAAGAAGGAGAAAATGGCTTACAAGAGAAAAAAAATTGCCAGTCAAATTGAGCTCAGTATCACACCACACACTGGAAACTAGCAGCCCCCTCTCTGCACCCTTCAGCACAGATGTGCACCTGTGTCTGGTGGTCTCCCTGAAGCCTGTTTCATAGCATTAAAGTGAATGGGGTCTGGAGGGACACATGTTTAGGCAGTGGCACTGATAAATGTCCTTTACAACAGTGGTCTCCAAGTGCAGATGTACTGACTAAGTTTCCATGGCTGATGGTGAAATTTGAAATAAGAGAGGGAAAACAAAATCGTGCTGTTTTCTTTTTACTTTTATATTAATCAAGAAATTCTGTAATTGTTACTCTAATGAATTAAGTAAAATGCTGTTTATATTTACCAGTAATTATTATTGGTACAACGTATCCAGTGTCGTGTGCTGTCCTTCAAACTGAACTCATATCCTTTCTTATTGTGGGCGGGTATTAACATATTATTTTTATCATGAAATGCTAGGGAAACAGTTTGTTTTGTTTGCAGTTCCTTTTCTATGACACCATATGGGAAGGGGGTTCAAAATCAGTGGTGAAATGCATTGCTCTAGGATATTTGAGTCTTCTGCTTCTGAACCCCACGCAGGTCAGAGTTAAACTGACAGAGATAATTATCTCCCCATGTTCCCCAAACCTTGACATCAAAAGGCACCGTGCCAGCGGTTTATCTCCACTGTGGGAAGCCAACGCGCACTTTGAAAAGCCAAAACCAAAGATTTTGATGTGGCCACTGTCTGCCCCCACGAAGGTGAGCTCACAGTTGTGTGTTAACACGCTCTCCTGTCTCCTGCTTCCAGCCTCACGCCCACACGCCGTGCAGCCTGGGGTGCCGCGTTCACGGTGACTCGGGAAGAGACAGTTTTTGTTGTTATTTGGAATGTGAAGGAAACAACGGGAATGCTAATTACAGTTAATGGAACTTGGCACCGTGTCTCAGGAGGTGGTGCTGATTTGCAGAAGGTAGCACTTCTGATTCGCTGATAAAAGTCTGAGGATCAAAGGGTCGATTCAGGAGTGAGAGAAGTATGTATTTTTGATCTACCACTGCCAGGGAGAGAATAACAATGTCTCCCGAGTTATAAACCCACCAGTGGGGAGATTTAGTTTTATTCTATACTTTATTAGGAAAATGTGTGGGACATTGAGGGATGAAAAAAAAAAAAAAGAGAGTGTGAAGGGAGCAGATTTTTAAAAAATAGGATTTGAAAACCCTTTGGGATAAGTTTATTATGGGGTATTTGGATTTTAGGCAAAATAGAAAAAAATATGGAATTATTGGCTCATACCAATGAACTTTAATTCTGACATGCAGAATTATAGGAATAAATGGCAAATTCATAACTTATTTGATATGGATGCTTCATTTTACAGACGGGAGCATTAAGGCACAGAAATATTTTTCTGAATTGCCCCAAATCTTGTGAGTCCTAAAAAAAAATTACAATCAGAACCCAGCCTCTCTAGGATCTGGGACCTTAGTGCACATTCCCTTTCTGAAATTGCTCTCCTGGGGGACATAGCCTCCACGAAGTGGCACTCATGACCACAGGTGTGTCTCAAGAATCACCCCACTCTCAGCAATACAGCCAGCAGAATTTTACAGATAAAAAACGGCATTGACAATGGCAACATTCAAAAGACTTGGGGACCTCAACGAAGTATTGAGACAGACCAGTAACAAGTTATTATTATATTATGTTATATTATACTATATTATACTATATTATATTATATTATATTATATTATATTATATTATATTATATTATATTACATTACATTACATTATATCATACAACATTACAGTTCTGATGCTGATATTCTCGGAAAACAACAGCTGATTGTTCACCATATATATAAGCCCACTTGCAGTGGTCCTTCAGGTGGAGCAAAGGGAAATGGCCTCTTCCATGATCTTGACAAAGACACCAGAGTTCAAAATGCAGGGAGAGAACATTACGTTTTGAAAACTGAGGCGGCCTCCTGGCCCCAGTTTCACCTGTTGTGCGAACTCTGTAGCCTGTTCAAGACCTGCTCTGAAATTGGTTTTCTATAATCCTGCCATCTAGTTGGGGAGACTAGACATATATACAGAGGGGGGTGAAAATAGGTTTATAGTTGTTTGTATGAAAAATAATGCAGTCATTAATAAATAGTAATACAAGAATAAACTCTGTGTTTTGCGTACTCATGACCGTAAACCTACTTTTACTCCACCCCATATAAATCCATCAGAAAGTGGCATTGACAATGGCAGTGACATATTAAGAAGACACAATGTATCAAGGATTATGCTACATGTTTTCTCATTGAGTCCCCAGGAAAGTAGGATGTACAGCAATATGATTGTTCTCGTGGTGAAGGAAATTAGGATTTCCAAAAGTTGAAATTGGCTACCCAACATCACACTTCTTGGAGACAGAGACCTGGGGTTTAACGCGGAAAGAATCTGATTTGCACGGCTCTTCATCAATTATTGGCTGGTGATGGCAGCAAGCTTCCTGCGAGCCTCTGAGACTGCGAGGATACAGAGAGAGTGTTCCAGAAGAAGGCTGGGATTCCGCTGAGCTTCAAAAAGCAAAAGACTTACACAAGCAGAAATGAAGGAGACATTCTAGGACCTAGAATCTAGGTGGAAGGCAGAGACCGACCAAGGGAACTGGAGGAAGATGGGAGTGCGTGTTGCCCTTGCAGGCAGAAGACTGGGAGGAACCTGACCTGCATCAAAGCATGGAAGACATGCCCGGCCGGTGTGGCTCAGTGCTTGGCCGTCAACCTCTGCACCAAGAGGTCGCCGGTTCGATTCCCGGTCAGGGCACATGCCCAGGTTGTGGGCCCGATCCCCAGTGGGGGGCATGCAGGAGGTGGCCATTCGATGTTCTCTCTCATCGATGTTGCTATCTCTCTCTCCCTCTCCCTTTCTCTCTCTCTAAAATCAATAAAGAAAAAAATTTTTTTAAAACATGGAAAACAGACACAGCAGATCACTCCACCTGTGTTTTTGAGTTCAAGATCTATCACCACCTTAGAAATCTTTATACTTTCTCTAGGATTCCATCTCCTTATAAGTCACTCATTCAACCAACGTGTACAGAGCCCTTCCTACGCGCAAGGCACTGTTTTAAATACTCGAGATACAACGGAGAACAAAACAAAGCTAATCATACTGCCTTTGGTTAAAGGCTAACTAAAGCAGGTACTTCTCAGACATGCAAATTAAACAGGTAATCCGGGTGAATCCTTTAGCCTGCTGCATAAAATGTGCTCAATAAATAGTGGTGGGAAGACCAAGGGGAATTGCTATCATTATTGTTACTATTGTTTTAACAGTCATTATGTTTGTCATCTTGTCATCTATACTTCCTACAGAAAGGGCTTCAGGAGCGTGAAGTCGCCTATGTGCAAAATATACAATAACATTAATTATTAAGCACCCATATGTCAAAATACTAATTATATCCATTATATAGTTTTAAATCTGAAAACAGCATTGGTGTAAGAGGAGAATGCAGAAAAACTGATGCTCTGAACTGTCACTAGCAACAAAGTAGCCTTAACATCAGTGTGGCAGTAAATCCTGCACCAAATCTTTTCATTTGTAAGGAGGGTTAATAGTGCAGCTGTCATGTAAGAATATTACAGAGACGTACTTAGTCATGCATATCAGTAGTTTTCAACTGGGGGACGCTGTCCTCCAGGGGACACCTGGCCATAACTGAACATATTGCTTGTTGTCACAACTCGGGGCCGGGGGTGTATTGATACTGGATCTAGTGCGTAGAGGTCAGGGATGCTGCTGAACATCCTACAAACACACAGGGTATCTGCCCTTCACATCTGACCTAAAATATCAGAGGTGCCAAGGTTGAGAAACCGTGACATATGGAAAGCCCTTAGCACAATGCCTAGCATTTCATAGAAATTCAAAAATAACAATATTATTATTACTGTTATTACAATGATCATTTTCACCATCACCATAATACTGTGCTCTGTACATGCAAATATGAGGAAACTACGGCAGAATTTGAATCAATGATCGTCCTTGCCTTCGTATTAGGAGAGAACTCCACGCTTTCCCTGCTCTGAACCATGGGCCGATTTGCCCCCTTTTTTCTTTCACATCCAAATAACTTATTGTCAGTGTAACAAACACGGCATATAAATGTAGTTATGATTCTGTGCCACCGCTTATTTCTTTTAATTAGAGTCTTAGAATTATTCCCCGTGGAGTTCACCCAAGGAAGGACATTACGTAACCTTTAAAAAAGATTAAGTTAAAAAATGGAGTTAAGACTAAAATAGAGCCACACTTTTCCCATTTGAAAGTATATTTGTTTATGTCAGGAGAATGAAGGGTGCATGAATTATTCATCGGAATAACAGTTTATTGGCAAAATTGTTGTCTTTGGATGGTATGCATTATGGAGTGAATAAATAATACGGGACAGATATTTTTAGGGACTGAAGAGTAAATCTAGGAAGGAGATTTGCAGCAGGAAGGAAAGAAAGTTATGGCTAGAATGGTGGAGTCTTCTCAGTGAAATACGTGAAGGACATAAAAATGGCCTCAACCAAGATGTAAAGTAGGAAAACAAGTAAATCCCTTCTAACTGCTTTGCTCTTGGACGTGTGTGGCTGCTTCTCTTCGGCTCACTTAACAGAAAGCATTCCGTATCAGTATGAACAGACTTAATGAGATTTCCTATTGCTACCTTCCTGGGCTGGCCGAGGAGGTGCACGGATTCACACTGACTGTGAGCTGGAGAACAATCTGATCATTTAGGTTTTTGTTATTATTACTGTTGTTGTTGAGACATAATTGACTATAACCCTGTGTAAGCTTAAGGCGTACAATGTGTTGCTCTGATACGCTCATATGTTGCAATATGATTATCACCATAGTATTAGCTAATGCTTTTATCACGTTGCATCATTGTCATTTCTCTTTTGCGGTGAGGACATTTAAGATGTAGTCTCTGAACAGTTTTGAAGTAGACAATACAGTATTGTTGCTGTGCATTAGATCTCTAGAAATTATTCATCTTCTCACTGCAGGTTTGTACCCTTCAACCAGCACCTCCCCATTTCCCTGGCCTGCCTGTCCCTGGCAACCACCATTCATTCTGTGAGTTCAGCTTTCTTCGATTCCACATGTAAAGGATATCATACAGTGCTTGTCTCCTCTGTCAGAATTATCTAACTTGGCGTAATGACCTCCAGGTCCAGCTATGCTGTTGCAAATGGCAGGATTTCCTTCCTTCTCATGTCTGAATAGCATTCCAAAGTACATATATCACAGCCCTGCCGGTGTGGCTCAGTGGATTGAGCGTCCTCCCATGGACTGAGAGGTTCCGATTTGATTCCCAGTCAGGGCACATGCCCAGGCTGCGGGCTTATTCCCCATTAGGGGGCGTGCACGAGGCAGCCGATTGATGTTTCTCTCTCACATCGATGTATCTATCTGTCTCTCCCTTCCCCTCTCTCTAAAAAATCAATAAAAACATATTTTTTAAAAAAACAAAGTCCATATATCACATCTTCTGTATTCATTCATGTCCATCGATGGACACTTAGGTTGTTTCCATGTCTTGGCTACTGTGAATAATGCTGCAGGAAACATGGGAGTGCAGAAATCTTTTCAATATCCTGTTTTCATATCCAGAAGAGGGACTGCTGGGTCATATGGTAGTTTTAATTTTTTGAGGAACCTCCATACTATTTCCATAGTGGCTGAACCAATTTACATTCCCACAGAGGGACTGAGGTTCCCTTTCCCCTAGATCCTTGCCATTAGCCATTCTAATTTGTTAATAGCCATCTGACAGGTGTGAGGTGATACGTCATTGTGATTTGGATGTTCATGTCCCTGAAGATTAACGATGTTGAGCACCTTTCACGTAGCTGTTGGCCATTTGTATAGAAAACGATCTTTTCAGCATCTCCTCTGCCCTTTTTGAACCAGACTGTTTGCTGATGGATTTGTTGTTGTTGCTGTTGTTGAGTTGTATGAGTTCGTCACAAAGTTTGGATATCAACGCCTTCCTGGATGGATAGTTTGCAAATGTTGTTTTGTTGTTTGCTTGTTTTTTGTTTTCCCGTTCCATAGGCTGCCTCTTCCTTTTGTTCATTTGACCATTAAGATTGGGTGTTCACTCTTTCTCATCTCTGCCCAGCTTTGCTTGCTTGGCTTTGCTCCCAGGTATACATCAGACAAAGCTTGTCTTCCTTCACTCACTAGCCAGCTGCACACTAGACCTTGGTCCATGTCCAGTGCAGAGTGAAGAAGCTCACTCAGGTTCTCCAAGCCTTCCAGATTAAACCAGTTTGCTGGGGGAAACCCCAGCCTGTTAATAATATTAATACAAAGCTGCGGCTCCTGTAAAAGCTGCCGTTGATAAGGGAACTTTAATGCCGATTGATTCAACAGAGAGGAGGTGGTTTTGCTTGAATCCCTTCAACGTGTCTAATGCTGAGAACAACTTCAGAGCATTTCATGTCTTTTCTCTGGGGAGGAAAACACCTGCTTCGTGAAAAATAAAATCTAAGTGGAAAAAAAAAAAAAACCCCACCTTGTGTGGTTCTACACTGTTAAAAACATTCTCTTATGATCCCCACAGCTCTTGACAAATTAAACACTTCCCTAGAAGAGGGGTCTGCACATTTTTTTCTGGGAAGAGCCAGAGGATAGGGAACTTAGGCTTTTTGGGACATTTAGTCTCTGTTGCAGCTACTTAACTCTGACGCTGTAACTTGAAAGCGCCATGGACACTATGCAAATGAATGAGCAATGCTGTGCTTTGTAAACATGATTTATTTACAAAAACAGGCAGCGGGCTTCGGTTTGCAGACTCCTGGTGAACTAGTGGCCCAGGCCTGCTGAAACAAATGACTGTGCTCCTTGTGCCTCATCGGGAGGGGAGGAGTCCAGCATCCGGGTGTTGGTGGCCGTGTGCCCTCTGAGGGCTCTGGGAGGACACTCCCTCTCCCTTCCAGCTCTGGGGGCTCCAGCACCCTTGGCTCAGGGCACTGTCACTCTCCACTCTCTGTTTCAGTTCACACGGTTTTCTCCTGAGCCCCTGGGTGTCCGAGTCTCCCTCTCCATCTCTTCTGAAGACACCTGTCATTGGATTGAGGGCCTGCTCTGATTCCAGAAAGATTTCACCTCGCGATTCCTAACCAATTACATCTACAAAGACTCTATGTCCAAAGAAGGTCCCATTCGGAGATTCCAGAGGGACGTGAACTGGGGGGCACCCTTCAGGCCCCTACACCTGGTGGAGAAGGAAGCACCCCCGTTTCTGCCAGAACCTGAATCCTGGAAGGCAAGAGGGAGACAACCGTAACGACAACGGGGCGCTGTTGGAACCTGCCGTCTCTCTGTTAACAGGGAGAGGAGTTAGAGACATAGGTGTATCCATGTGGGACTTCCTCCCCGATGTCGTAAGGACAGACAGACGATTCAGAAGAGCAACGCTGCTGGGTGCTCCATCGGTGCCCCGCCGGTTAGGTCCTGCTTCCCCACTGAGGCGTCTCACAGCTCGAGGCGCGATGCTCCGTGACCTGTCCGCCCGAGCTCACATCACAGCTGGTCTTCCGGGCTCCCCACGCTTCGACCATGTGCCGCTGACATTGCTGCTGGCTTCTGCCTGGAAGCCCGGTTGGAGTCATTCTGTACCACCAGACAAGAGGAGACGGGCACAGAGACAGGTACCCATCCCCTCCTCCCCTGCCTCATCAGATGTATCAGAAAAAGGGCTGGTGCGTTGCCACCACAAAGCAAACGACGTGTCACTGATTATCAGAAAGTTCTTAACTGTCCCCTGGTCACCCCAACCCCGGGCTTCTCCCAGGACACCCTGTGCCACAGCCTCCAACCTCTGGTCTTCCTGCCCACCCTGCTCTCTCCCTTTGCCATCCCTCCTCCCCTCCGAACTGTGGTCTGTTCGGGGTCCTCATTCTAGTTTTCTTCTTTTCCTTATGACCCATGCCCTTTTACCTCACAAGTGTTTGCTGATTTAGGCTTATCTTCTAAATATGGGTTATTTACTTCCCCAGGGGAAATCTGGGGTGTGTGTGAGAGTCGCCTGCTACATATACATTGAAGAACAAAAACATCAAAAGAAACATTAATCTCTCGTTCCCTGGCCTAGTAAAAAGCACATCAAAACTGACACCCCCACCCTGTTCAGAACCACAGGCCTGAGGCTGGGTGGAAAACCTCAGAACTGAGAGCTTCAGAGGGGGAGGACCAGGGCCCCTGGTAGCCTCTCCGGTAACGTTGTCCACTGGCTGTGGTGCCGTTGTAATGACGGGTTATTGATTAACAGGAAAGGAGTAACGGGAGGCCAGACGATGTAGGCATGCCATTCACACAGCTTTGCCAGGAAGCCGCCCTTCCCACTCTCCAGGTCTGTTCCCCGAAGGTCGATGGGGGCAGGGGCTGGACAGAGGCAGTTAGACGCATGCCCAGTAAGGTCTGGGTGGGAAGATGCCTGCCTGTCAATCACACCTGGAAACAGGAAATTGGCCAGAACAGGCGTGGCCACTGTAAGGGCACAACATCGGAGGTCCTAAACTCCGTACAAAGGCAGCCTCCCCTTTCTTTGCTCTCTTGCTGCTTTCTCCTGACTCCTGGCGCGTGGGGCTCTCACGCTCTGCACTCGCCCACGTGGCCCACAGCCATGTGACCGCCGCGCAGTGGACGGATGGACTGCGACTCACCTGCCGCGACCCCGAACTAACTCCACGTGGAACAGAAACCCTGGCCACTGGCCGTGCCTCTAGCTCTGAGCAATGGGGCTCCGCACACCGAGGGCTCTAACTCCATGCACACAAAGCTTTTTACCACATCTCACTCTCCCGGGGGGGCCTCCAGAAACGCTTATTCCAGTGGCTCCAGAAGAACCCCACTCCCACTAGCAATGGAGAAAGGCAATCCACGCAATTCTCTGATAACGGCTCGGCTCAGCCCACACCAGGGTGCGTGGTTTGTGAGCACAGCACGTCCTCCCGGCCTCGCCAGGTGGGTTCCTTGCACAGAACACAAGTGCACAAACCGCCCTGGCAGGGACCTCGGCACCTCGTGAACCCGAGACTGCCCCCTGCCGAGCACTCAACAAACACCTGTGAAATGGGTGAATATCGGCACGGCTGTCCTGTTGACAGCCAAAGACACAGGTGGGGATTTGACATCGTAGCTCTGTTCCCATGGTCTGGCGGCCTTTGGAGATGGTTGAAACTACGACAATTTGTTCTTCGGCGCCTCGGCCCCAGGCAGGGTCTCCCTGATACGCCATGGACCTCACCAGCCCTGGTCTCTTTAGGATTAATGTAAGAAGCAGACAATTAGATTTGCTTTCTAGACCATTCAACATTTCTCGCGTGTCCTAGAATTTCTTGAAAACGTCTTTCAAGGGGCACAGCAGCAATGTTTTAGGGCCCAAAGCTGAGGATAATGCAGGCGCCCCTCTGAAGGGGGTTTTAGATTAAACTACGCAACAACCCTCGCAAAGGCTCCTCTCCCGCCACCAGGTGGGGTGGAGTTGAGTGGGAACATGGCGTGTACTGAGGGCATTCTGAAAAGTGGTTGCGTGTGTGTGTGTGTGTGTGTGTGTGCACACGCGTGCCCACAGCGGAGAAAGTAGAAACTATAAAAGCAGTGATCTCCACAGTGTCGGATTTGGCCGGGGACTTTCATATACTCTTGTGCTGAGTCTTTCCTGGTTTGGACTTTCACAATAGACATGTATTATTTCCATCATGGAAAAGAAAAATTAAAATCAAACTTGGCAAAAATACGTCTTTAAGCTATTTTGTTATTTATAGATGGAGGTCATGAGGAAGTTGATTGAGCCTGTGAGTGGGGGAGGGGAGGAGAGACTGAGATCCCAGGGAGTCATGAAGGGAAAGCAGAACCAGGGGATGAAATGGACAGATCAGATGGGGAATGAGGTCAGTCACCCACTTCCAAACACAAAACATCACCAGGCAAGGCATTTCATACACAGTCATAAAATTCCCTCATCCGTGTGCCATTTTCCGAAGCAAAATCTCAGAACATGTCTCTTTGCTCAGAATTGATAAGGTTACTAATTACCAGGGGACACGGGCTCTCCGCAGTGACATTTATACAATTCCCTGCCCCATCGTCCAAATCAAACAAGGTAATACTCAAAGGAAACTGGCCAGTAGACTCTCCAAGTCACTCAGGCAAGTCAAAACCTTTTCAAATCTCAGTTGGCTGATATTAAAATAAGAAAAGTGAGACTTAGGACACTTCCACTAGCTTAGGAATTACTTATGTGAGCCACCGCACTTGGCAGAAAAATAGGACGGATGTTAGCACGGCCCCGTGGTTTTAGACGTCACCTAGGAAAGTCTGCATGTGTGTACAGTGCGGCAGGGCAGTGAAGGGCGAGGGGACTTGTCTAAGGTCAGAACGCCAGCTGGTGATGACTAGAATGGGAGCTCAACCCCAGTTGCCTTGATGTCAACATGCTTTGGAGGGGATGGGCCAGAGAATACCTTACATTATTCCTCCAGCATTTAAGTCTGTGATTCTTTAAATGACAGAGGAAAGGGACAAAGGAGAGGAAGAAAGAGAAACAGGAGGAGAGAAAGAAGAGAGTTCTTTCAAATTTACCTTTGTGTTTTATCCAAGAATCAAGACATCTGGATTCTTAGATCAGTTTTATCATCAGCGCATTGGGACATAATGAAACTTCGTGTTTATAGAATTACTTGATGTTAAAATAAACACACATATTTATTTTAGCATCATATGAAGAGATAGGATAGACAGAAGGATAGATAGATAGATAGATAGATAGATAGATAGATAGATAGATAGATAGATGATAGATAGATGATAGATTGATAGATAGATGATAGATAAATTGACAGAATGAATGGACAGGTGGAAAGACAGATAGATGATATATAGATAATATTTTAACTTGTTATTTTAAAAACCAGACCTCATTCCACCATTATTGGCACATTTCAGCTACAGGGAAAACACTCTGGCATCCTGGCATGCCTTCCAGAGCTTGGAGGGGTTTCTCTGGCAAGAGACCAGTTCCCTTGTGAGGGGCTGGCTGCAGCTCTGAGGGAAGGAAACAGACTCTTGTTACAGTAAATGTCAGTGCCCGTGGGGAAACCTTACTAGCTGGCTGTGTTCTGGGAACAAATATGTTTTCAGTGGTTCATTGCCTGGAACTCTCAACTTGGGTAGCCCCCAAACCTTTGAGCTTGTTTACAAGGGGGAGTGAGCATCGCCTCTTCATTCTGGGGGCTCCAAATGGAAGTCTATAGAATTACGTTCCATCGCCCCACCTTAGGACTGACTAGGAACTTCTCAACGTCCCGCACTCCTGCTCACACCACCTCTATAAAGGCTGGCTCGGGTTCTTACAGATATCCGGAGAGAGGGTTCTCGTGCGTAGCTAGTCAAATGACGAAAAGTAACTCTCCAACAAAAAATTCACTAATTTCTTAATTTGTAAACCTTATCTTCGGTACCTTCGTATAGAGATGTCTAGAATTAGGTTGCCCATATTCAAATATTGATTTTGAAATTTACTAGGTATATTATCGCATCGAGTAATGTTACTACGCGTACCGCAATTTCTGTCTCTGAGCAATGGAGATAATACTGTTCCCTCGTTCTTGGGGTGCCCTAAGGGTTAAAATACATACTGATTGGAAAAGTTTACCCTGCGCCTCACACTTAACAATCAATGTATCTACTGATAGTAGTAAGGGGTCATGGTATCTTTGACAAATATATAATTAAATTGGCTATGCATTCTAAAGCAACAAAAAGAACATTTGAAAAAGCACATCCAGCCCTGGCCAGTGCGGTTCAGTTGGTTGAGTATCATCCTATACACCAAAAGGTTGTAGGTTCAGTTCCCGGTCAGGGTATGTACCTAGGTTGAGGGTTCAATCCCCGTGCGAGGCAACTGATCAATGTTTCTCTCTCACATTGATGTTTCTCTCTCACATTGATGTTTCTCTCTCACTCTCCCCCTCCCTTCTACTCTCTCTAAAACCAATTAAACATTTTTTAAAGGCACATCCGTTTAAGATAGTAATATTTAAGTCCAATATAGTAGGACAATGTCACAATACCTATAATGAGATCTGGCTCCTGACGAGCTATGGATAAACGGGAGAGGCTTAGAGAAGCTATAAAAGACCCTAGCCATCACTCTTACGCTGCTGTCCCAAACCCCCAGAGGCTCCCTTCTGCAGAAGTAGGATGGACAATTACGACCAAAGCTACACGAAGGCAGGGTCAGGAAATCACAGCTATGTGTTGACTTCCTCTGTTCATGCCAAATTCCACTGGGCATTCCTACGTACTGCAAGAACCTCTTCTCAAAGGTAAGGGTGAGCACATGGGGAGCTGAGGGAATACAAATAAGGAAGGGGTCAGCAGCTGAGTCAGGCATGAGCGCTGTGCTGCTGAAGCTTGGTAAATATACCCCACAGGTTCTGTAGTTTCCTATCCTGTGACCATGGCAGACAGCATTAATGGATCATGGCACTCATTCCCCATGAACCTGTCTTGGACCCTGCAATCCACTACATTGTCCTGCCGCAGACAGACATGATCACTCACCCAGAGATAAAAAGTGACATAAAACCATTATGTTAGCCCAGACATTGGTCTTCATAGACATGATAAAGGTCTTCACGCATGACGAAGGTGGGCATTTGAGTAGCTGGGAACTGCTTGAGACAAAACGGTAGCAAGAAAGAGCATAATATCGATGGGGCGAAGTAAAGAGCTGGCTTTTTCCTCCTAGGCATCGCAGGTTTGGGGCTGACAAAATGTGAGAGCGGCTGGAGAGAAGTAAAAGACAGGCTGAAGAATTCAGAGTCGAATGGGGGAATTAAAAAGAGCTTCCAAGGTTGAAACCTGCAGTACTCAATTTAAAATAACATTTTTTTAAAAAAAGATTGGCTCAGCTATCTTTGCTAAAAAAAAAAAAAAAAAAACTGCCAGGAAATATAGCACAGGAGTTACAAAAAGCCCTTCAATAAAATTAAGATGAGGATTATTCCTCAAACAGGCTTTACTGGACCGTGTGAATCATGCAAAAGCCAGTGGCAGGATAATTATTTGTATTGTGACTTTCCAGCTAACAGAAGAAGAAAATCTTTGTGGAATAAATAACAACAGTAACAAATTAATAAGAATTATGACTATATATATATATATATATATATATATATTCACACACACAAACACATCAAGTAATAAAATATATTTTACCATAAGTCTATTCCATGCTAGGTATGTTAGGTATTGAACACACATTATTTTATGACACCTTACTAAAGAATAAGGAAGGAAGGGCGTGAGGATGAAGGAGAAAAAGATGGACAAGAGAGAGGAGAAGAAGAAGCAGGTTTGCTTTTATTGCCAGGTTCCACCCTAGGCCATTGAAGTTCAGGAGAAGGAAGTCACTTGCCTGACATGTGTCAAAGTCAAGAAGAAAACAGTCCCATCTGCCGCCAAAACACACAGTCTGTTACCTGTTTGCTGTACTTTAGCTAAAAGGAGAGAGAGAGAAGCCTCCAAGCAGGTACACTGCCACCGCAGCAATCAGAGAGGAAGCACGACCAGTCACTACAAACATGCCCCTCTCTTCAGAGCATCTGTGGGCATCACATCACAAGACAGATACAAACAAAAAATTACAGTCTTTGGCTTGGCATGGTGCCTGCAAGCAACCCTCCCACTAACATGCGGATTCACAAATGCACGAGCAAAAAGGAAAAAATGAGTTTACTGGCTGGCAATAATTAAGCAATCCTAATCCATAATTACTGAGAACATACTGTGTGCAGATGCATCCTACTAGGGCCTCCTACTCATTGGTAGACGCACTCATTCATTCATTCAGTCAGCCCATCAGTAAACATTTCTTTAGGGCCAACGATGTTACAGTTATAGCTACTCCGGAAGGACCAGTAAAAACAAGCAGACATAATACTCTCCAGGTCTGAAATAAGCCAGTCAGAGAAAGACAAGTACCACACGATCTCACTTACTTATGGAATATCATGAACAAAATATGCTGTCGATCAAAATAGATCCAGAGACATGGAAGTAGGGAAAGGACTGACAAACCTCAGAGGAAAGAGGTGTGGGGGTGTTGGGAAGAGATAAACCAAAGAACTTCTATGCGTATACGCACAACCAACGGACACAGACAATAGTTTGGAGAAAGCAGGAGGGGGATAGGAGCAGGGAGGAGAGGGTCAGTGGGGGAAAAAAGGGAGGGAATCTGTAATACTTTCAGCAATAAAGATTTTAAGAAATAATGAAGAAAAAATAAATAAGTAAAACAAACAAACAGAAGATAATAAGCATACATGAATTCCAGCCCTTGGGACCAAACCCCAACCGAGGTACATGCCCTTGATCGGAATCGACAAGGCACATTTTTAAAGTACATACTAGGTTAAGTGGCGGTCATTACAAAGGAGAGAAGGAGTGCAGAGAAGGAAGTAGAGAATGTCAGGTTAGAATGTGCAGTTTTAGATACAGTGGTTTACTCAAGGAAAGACATGAAAGTCATCGTGACTGGAGAGAAAGACCGTGGAAGATGAGATGTGGAAGATGGCAGGAGGCGGGACACACAGGTCCCCAAAGACAGGTTATAGATTCTGGTCTTACTCTAGGGGAAAGGGGAGCCACTGAATGGTTTCATCAGGAGCACGTCATAAGCACGTCTGCATTTGTTTTTTTGTTTTGTTTTTTTATCCTCACCCGAGGACATTTTTGCATGTATCTTCAGATAGAGAGGGAGGAAGAGAGAGAGAGAAACATCGATGTGAGAGAGACACATCGCTTGGTCGCCACCCACACGACCCCAACTGGGGCTGGGGACAAACTGCAACCGAGGTACGTGCCCTTAGCGGGAACCGAACCCGGGATTCTCTAGTCTGCAGGCCGACGCTCTAACCGCTGAGCAAAACCAGCCAGGGCAAGCAGGTCTGCATTTGAAAAGATGTTCTGGCTGCTGTCAGCAGAATCTGGTGTCCGGATGCCTGCTGGAAGCAGAAGGACCAGTTAGAATGCTGTTTCAATAAAACCAATGAGAGAAGGTGGCCGCTTGGACAAAAGTGGTGGTAATGGTGGAGATGGAGAAATTTTGGAAGGATTTGGTAAATTATTAAGGGGAGAAAAATCAACAGATTTGGATTGGATATGAGAAGTGGTGAACTATTTTTTTTTCCCCCCTGAAAAGAAAAACATAGAAACAATAAAAATATGCTTGGATCCCAGTCTTGGATGTGGGCCATCTTTAAAGCAATTTGAGGGCGATTCTTGGTTAGATTTGAAGTCAGAGTGGTGGTAAGGTGGAAAAGTGAGACTGTTCTAGGTTTAGGATGAACTGAAAGATTCATTTAAACGAAAAAGTTCTACCAAAGGAAAGCAAGTGAGGATACCATAACCGCAATCCAAGTGTGAGATAAGAGGGTATGTTAATCTTTAAAAATTTTTAAAGAAGAGAATCTGATGCAGGACACAAAAATGAGACTTAAGATACAATTTCACGGTGTGAGCAAAACTGAAAAAAGTCAAAGGTTGCACGAGCTTTGGATACCTGGAAGCATCAGAATCCCTTTGTCAGAAACGGAAAATTGAAAAGAATGCTATTTTAGTTGTGGGGAAGAAGTTCTATTACTGTTATAAATGCCCTCAATATTTAGAACAACAGACACATGGCACAGATAGTGCTGAGATGTGTCAAGAAAAACACAGAACAATTAATTAGTACGACACCTTCCCCCAAGGAAGCAATTCCAACATTTAGTGAAAACAATGATATAATAAAGTGCAATCATCTGGTGTCTATATTAGCAATAATTAGTATATATGATCAACGCCAAGCCAAAGAGTGTTTTTCTATTCCAAGTGTGCGCCCTACCAACATTCTGTTGGTACAGATGGGTTCTATGTATTGGAGGAGTTCGGCTATTTTATGGACAAGAAGAAAGGCAGTGATTTCAGGGGTTTATCCGGCTACCCAACAAACTAGGCAGCCGCATCTCTGCTTGGCAGTTCTGAGCAAAACCACCCCCTGCAAACTGTGTGCTCTCTAGCACCAGCAAAAAGAAGTGGGAGGAAACAGAAGACCATGGAGCACAGAGGGCCCTCAGTAAGTGGCCGGAGACAACTATTCAAATCCTACCCTCTACCACCAGAGCTCCAGATCGAAGTCATGGACTAGACGTTCCAACCTGTCACCAGCTTCATAAGTTACAGTCCTCCTGAGTCTTCTGAATTCTATTCTTGAGCATGAGATACATGTGAATTCTTTCTCCTTCCTGATTCCCTTTCAGATATCCGCACAGACATGTAGTAAGCCAGGCAAGTTCATCAAACATGCTTGCCTCTACTCTCCATCCCCGACTCTGAGACAGACGTGACTAAGTGAAAATTCACCCTTTCCTGCTCAGCCTCAGGATCTGCATCAATGAAGCTCCTTGGGTGTTTCATCCATGTCGTAGAATACTACTCACTGGGGAAATGAAACACACTACTGATACAAGTAACACGTTGGATGAATCTCCGGAGCATTATGCTGAGTGAAGAAGTTAATTCCAAAATGTTGCATACTATACATTCCATTTATATAATATTCTTCAACTGGCAAAATTTAAGAAAAAAATCAGAGTAGTAGTTGTCAGGGGTTAGGGAAGGGGGTGAGGCTAAGGGAAGTGGGGTCACATGCAATATGTGGGATCCTTATGGTGATGGGACTGTGCTATATCTTGACTGTGGCATGATACAGGACCAATACAGGTGCTAAAAGTATATAGAACTAAATACACACACACACACACACAGGGGTGCAAATGAAACTGGGGAAATCTGAGTAAGATCATCAGATTGCACTTGTCGATGGAACCAGTGTCTGAATGCGAGCAGTAGGTCTTCTGTATCAATAAGATCAGCCTTTGGTTGTGATACGCTATTCCAATTTTTAAAGACTTTGCCTTAGGGGATCTGAGGAAAAGGCACACAGAATCTCTCTATTATTTTGTGAGCTTCATGCAAATCTACTAATCTATAATTATCTCAAAATAAAAAGTGGAATTAAAAAAGGAGCTCCTTGGAGGTCTACCAATGAAACAAAGTAAGCATATATGTTGAAATCTACTTGTCCTCCACGATGTAAATCATCAGGTTTTTATCCTTATTTGCTTTCAACGTCAAACAGAAAAGTACAGGGTGGGGCAAAAGCAGCTTTATAGTTGTTCAAATGGACATAATAATTAACACATAATACAAGAATAAACTGTTTTGTACACTCACAACTGTAAACCAACTTTTGTCCCATCCTGTATAATAAATCTAATTTCTTGCCTAGGTTCTGATGTTTGTCACAATATTTCCATTCTCTCAACATAGGCTGCAGTGACTACAGAATGAGGTGATATGTAGGAGTGCTTTGGGGGCGTAGAGATATTGTCATCTCCAGCATCACAATCAAATTCTATCAGCTGGCCAATAAATGTAGAAATGCAGAGTTCCTAGACCAGGTTCTGATATTAACATGTTCCTGGAGTCTGGACCTACGATCCCCAAACCCTTGAGTTCATGTTGACTCTGATTCTGAATGGCTCTATGAGCCCAGCCCCAGAGTAGCAACATCCCAAAGCAGAACAGCAGCTAGCTGCCGGCATGACATTGCCTTTAATTCCATGGCAACCCTGTATCCTAACTGCATGTTGCATGGACTGAACCTTCCATTTACCCTACATTCACTTCCAAATTGAAATGATATCTTGTACTACACATGTTTTCTGTGATAGTTTGTCCTGTGAATTCATTTAATAATGACGCACCTGGTCTGTCTTCCCATTTCAAGGTGGGTAGCGTTCACAACAGCCACCTGCCAGGCATTGCATCTACCCAAGGAGGGGCTTTTCCGCCTGCAATTCTAAAGCTGGGAAGATGTTCAGGTGAGTTTGCTTCCATTAACCTCTGCCAATGAGAATATTATTGCGTTCTCCCACACTCAATAGCATGGAAGTTGCTGAATATTTAGCAGCATAATCAAGTATACGAGGGGCAGAATGGGAGAGCTCCTTGCAAATTTCCTTCTGCCTTTCACTGTCTCACGGCGGAGGGTGTATGTTTATTATAAGGAAAATGTGGTCTAAAAGGTACATTTTTGGTGAAGAAAACAGATTAGCACATACATTGTAGGAATGTAAATGAATGAAACCTATTTGGAGGGCAAATCCTGGCCATAGCTATGAAAAGTAAATTGATCCAGCCCTTGCAGAACTAAGAAAGTATCCCATAAATATACATGCATAAACACTGAGAGATAGAGATGTATAAGTAGAGGTGGCGCCTGAAATAGAAAAAACAAACAAACACCAAACCTTAAACCAAACCATTTCAATGTACATCAATAAGGAATCTATTACATAGATATTGTTTTATTCATAAAATAGAATACTATGAAACTATTAAAAAGAATAAGTCAGTTGTATATATCCAGTATGGAATTATTATATATGGCACATTATTATATATGGCATATTTATTTATAAATATTAGAGCACTAGCTGGCTAGATTTCTTTTGTTCTTGTGTGTGTGTGTGTGTATGTCTGTGTGTGTGTGTGTGTGTGTATGTCTGTGTGTGTGTGTGTGTCTGCGTGTGTGTGTGTGTGTGTGTGTGTGTGTGTGCATGGGTGGCTGGTAAATCTTTCATGGACTGATTCCTGGGAATATTGCTACTTCTCTTATTCTGCACTCTTGATTCCTTCCTCAAGATCTGCTACTCTAAGGTCTAAAGGTGACTGTGGAGTGGGGGAAATATCGAGTTGTTATTCACAGGGTATCAGGTCTCATAAGCAGGATGAATAAGCTATAGAGATCTGCTGTACAACACTGTGCCTACATTAACAGTATGGTGCTGTGTACTTCAAAGTACACACACACACACACACACACACACACACACACACACTATCCAGCTCCACAGTAATTCATATTATATTGGATCCACCTTATTCAAGCCAATATGTTATTTTGAGACTAAACTTATTTAAAAGCAGAGTTAAAGCCCCTTCCCTGATGCACCATGTGAATCTAAGCAAGTTTTCAAAGTCTAGTCCTAGTTTCCCTATCTATAAAGTGGGTTTGATACCCCTACATACCTTACAAGGCTGTTGAAAATATTAAATGAAATAGTATCCATAAAGTACTTGGTAAATACTTACCCAGCAGTGATGTTCAATGATTATGTGTGTATGCTGTATGTAAACACACACACACACATGTGAAGACAGAGGATGTGGCTGTTTCCCAAACTAAGCGTTATGACTCTCCATTACCATTGCTTTACAGCTGTCCATTTATTTTCACCCTTTTCTAAATGTCTTCTTTGAGCCTAAGAAGAGTAGACGTGCAGCTCAATCTGACATAAGAAAGAACTTCTAACGATTAAGACCACGTAAAAATGGCCGCCTTATGGGACAGTCCCATCGCCAAGGTATCCAGGTGACAGAGCTCTGCGGGACAAGTCCTGGGGACGATCCTGGGACTCTCTGTGGTGGGGCTCTCTTTCAGGCTCCCCCCACAGTCACAGGACACGCTTGTCATACACTTCCAGTTGTAGTTCTTGCCTAACCTCCCAAGTGGAGATAGATGACCGATTCTCAGTCCTCCACCTGGAGTCCTTTTCACCTACCTGCCTCCTTTACTGTGCAAGAGCGTGTCCATGGTTACCCACAACATGGTTTCCTCTGGTGGGAAGTCCTTGAGGACAGTGACTTGATCCTATTTATTTCTTAATCTCACAACACTGTGCACCTAGTAGGTTCTCAATGAATTTCAGATGATAAAGTAAATCCTGCCAAGCAATCTTGAGTGCTTTTCTACTTGCAAAGTTTTCTCTATACATTCTAGACCATTAATATTCTGACAGATTATTTAAACCAATCTGCTGTTAAAATATTAATAATAGAAGCAGCAACAATGATAGCGATGATGTTTAAATTGAAAAGTAAATCCACAGAGATGTCAATAGAATGTTTTTGCCTCTTTACTTCCTTCCCCATTATTTGAGAAGGGATGTTTTTATTAGCTTTAATGCCTAACTAGAATAATTTACATCTATCTCCTTCCTCCTGGTATCAAGAGCAAAAACATCTGATGGCTGGCTGCTTTGGGGAACCTTCCCCCCGGTATTTTTCCCTTCACAGCGACTAGTTGACAAGAAGCACAACACTAAAGTAGATACCTCTTCCATACAATAAACATCTTCTTTCTTTGAGTCAAAAATGTTCCTGGAAGGTGGGATGGGGAGGAAAGACTAAAATAAAAGATTGCATTTATAGTTTGACCACAGAGACTAAATCAGATCATGTTTATTGATTCATTTCAATCAATAGACATGGGAAAGTTCAGGCGATTTTGACCCATGCCTCCAGGTATGCCTTTGAGAGCAGTTTTAACCCAGGCCCAAAGTTGAGTTATTGCAGAATAATAATTAAAAAAGAAAAAGTTTGTGTCCACCGAGTGACACAGATATATTCATAAGAGGGGGAAAGGAGGAAATTCAGTTCCTCTTATTTTCCCCCGGACAGATTAGAGCAAGAAAAAAAAACGGTTTTGCACAAAATATTAAACAATGTCATGGTTCAACATAATTAACCAAATGATAACCAATACAAAACAATTATATCAGAATCATAAATGGACACACTCTGGATCCTAAGAATAGTAGGCTTCATGCCGTGACAAGGGCCACGCTTTGGTTTACTCCTTGCCCAGATTACATGTGTTCCCAGAAACCATCTGTGTCTCCTGCATTCTTATGTGTCCTGGAGTCTTCCAAGGAATGAAGGTCCTTCAAGCCAGGCTCTGTGCCACTCACTGTCTACTGTCTCTTCTAGAGAGAGAAAACGGTCCGCCGTGTTTGAACATGAAATGTCATGTCCACACGCCATCAGGAGCTCTTCTAAACTATTTTTTTGCAGGAGCTGAACTAACCAGGACACAACTTGTTTTTCTCATGCTGCATTTCCAAAGCGAAACTAAGTCCTTCTCACTGACAGGTACACCCACCAGACACATGTCTGTGCGGTGACATGGACAGAATAGAGAGGGCGGGAGCAATGATGCAAAAGGAATCCCAAGACCTTCCAGTGTAGCTTTACCAAGACTGCACTGGCAGCTGTTGGGAGCACCGGGCCGTGTGGGAGCCATTTCTAAGGAAGCCAGAGTTCAAGTTGAAGTCAAAGCTTGAACAGGGTCTGGACTCTGATGGTATGAAGAGTTAATGGCTATACCCTTTGGCTATCGGGTCAGCCACAGGGTGAGATGAGGTAGTGGACACATGTACTGAGTAGTAAATCCACATATTACTTCTGGTCCATCATCTCTTCTCCATCTCTGCCGGCAGCAACGTTCTCCTTCTGCTGATATATCTCGCCTGTACTGTGGCTGTCCAAACATGGTCTTGACTGGAAATCAGAATCCCCCCTCCTTCCAGCCCCAGGGATCTGTTCAGGATGAGGGCATGACCCGAATAGAGATGATATCTCTTTTATTTTACCTCTGGAGCTAGAAGATAGAGATCTTCTTTGACTCAAAACATCAGCTGCTGAGAACATGGCGTGGAGGCTACAACGAGCTACAGCTGCTGAGGAATGAACCCAACACTCAGAAGGAAGTCAAGAGATGGAGAGAAGACACAGCACTTCAGTGATGTCCTCTGAACCCCTGGACTCAGCCCTGCCTGATGACAGACACATATCTTTTGGAATTCCAATTTCATGAGTCAATAAATGTCATTGTTAAACACACACACACACACACACACACACACACAAAACAAGGTGAAATTTGTTGGAATTTGGTTTCTGTCATTTGCAATAAAAAATGTCCCAGTGAATCCAGTGAAAGCAAAGTGTGACCCACCTCTTACTCTGTGGCTCCCAGGAAACATTCCCTTGCCTGAAGAGGTTGCTGATTTTGGCCAAGGTGGCCTCTGGCTCCACCAAAACCTTTCTTTCCTTTGGAAAACTTCTTACATAACAATGCTGGAAGGCTGGCTGGAGCGCCACAAAATAGTTCCTGGACATGGAAAGACACTTCACAGCATCTTTCATGAGTAAGAACTCCTGTGCTACAAAATAATTTTGGAAAGAAGCGTATCTGCTTTTGGAAAGTCTCTGCGGAAAATGTGGCTCGATGTAATTTAAAATGGCTAAGACAATCAGCTCGAAAATTAAGGTTTCTAATGGGAACACCTACTCAGCCCTAATAATAGGGGAACTACCATCATAATTATAATGTGGTGCCAGCAGGCACATCATTAACTAACTTTTCTCAGCTACTGCAATTAACGAGCATCAATAGATTGAGTAAATTATTAATAACCCCGCATGCTCCCGTGCACACTGCTGGCTCTATTTTTTTTTTCAAGTAAGAAGCAAAAGTTAACAGCTGATATCCAAACAATCTTTGGTTTATCTCTTTTACAACATTCCTGTACTTTTTAATAAGTCTTTCTGGAAGAGATAACGGCTGTAAAGAATTAAACAGTGAATAGAGAAGGAAATACCCTGGAAGTGAGCAATGCAATTGAGCAGAGAGACCATCGTGTATGAGGTGATCATACAGCCCCGTTCTGTACTCTGTTCACAGTGTAATCATTTATGAAATTGTTATTATCACCGAGTGCGAGTAAGAGTCGATGTTGTTCTGGCCGTTACTGTACACAGTACAGTGTGAATCAGCAGTTCTTCAATATCTCCAAGGGACCAATTTAGGTTTATGATGTCCACAAATCATCTCCTCAGATCACAGGACATTAACACAGGGTGGGCCTCGGCTAACCTGATAAAGAAGATGAAGAAGAAAAATCCAGAAAGAGTGACGGGACAAAGTCAAGGAGGCATAAATAGGTCAGGAGGTCTCTTCCACCCCTTGCACTGACATTGCTGCCAGCCACTAGGAGAGTAAAGCACGCTCCTTATCTTTAAGGTGTGCATGTTCTAACAGAAGGAGGCTACTAAATAGAACACATCGATAGACCATGGACGCCTTATGGTCAGAATAAACATAGGGACAGAGGGAAAAGGGGCAGGCAACCGAGCCTGGGGCAGGAAGTTCAGAGACAGTGTCCCGTAAGATTGCACATCTCTGCTGGGTTCTTTAACGACAAAAACCCGAACCAAAAATGGTAATGACGCAGAACAGGTGTGGAGAAGGGTCCCCGCAGAGGAAACCCTGTAGACCAAGGTCTGGCGTGAGGAAGACATGCCTGTTCTTGTGAAAACAGGTCAGGTGATGTGGTTGGGGGTAGACCCGTTGGTGGGTAGGGGCCAGACGAGAAGGACCGTGTGCAGGAACAGATGCTGACAGCAAGAGGGAGTCTTCAGGTGACACACTCAGACTTGACTGATGGAAAGCTCACTGGAGCTGCAGCTGACAGAATTGCATGGAGAGGGGTGTGGGGAGGGAAGAAAAGAACCACAGGGAGATTGCAACGACCCATGCAAGGGATGACAGTAGTCTCCACCAAAGACCCAGTGGGTGCATGTTTGTGATTGTCCGGAGGTAAATCACAGACACTTCACTCTTCACCCTGCATGCGGGTGATGGGACTATGGCCAACCCCTCAGCGGGCAAACAGCCGTGTTGTCACCGCTACCACCACCCCACTGAGCAGCACGAGGAAGTTTAGTCACCTTGGATCTGACGCAAAACTAGGAGGGTGGAGGTTTGGGGGAACGGGCCTGCAGGAGAGGATTTCCAATATTTGGGTTTCTCTCGTCTATCTCCGGGTCTTCAAAGGCCATCTCCCACTGTGACTGAGAACACGAAATGGGTAGGTACGCCAGAAGGCCTCTTACCTTGAATAAATCAATAAACTGGGAAAGCAGCAAAATCCCGGGACTCCGGGTGCTCCTGGCTTGATGCCTCCTTCAACGAAAAGGCATCAGACTAAACCGATATTAGCACATGCGAAGTCATCTGGCCGAGAGCGCGAACAGGAGGAATGGAAACGGTGACCCTCGGGTCACGGCTACAGACGCTCTCCTCGCCTGTCTGCAGGCAAAGGCCTGGGGCTGCGGGACTCAGGATCTGTCTCCGGCAGCCTCTGCCTCCCAGGACTCTGGGTTTCTGCTCAAACGACGGCCTCATTTTGAGATCATTCAAGCATGTGAAAACTGTAGAGAGCAGGGCAGCACATCTATCCAATGACCATTTAAACGATACAACTGGAATTTATCACAAGTACAGGGAAAGGGTGAGTCCTTAGAAAATCAAACTTGAAAAATCTCTACTCTCCATCAAACAGCTATATTTTCCGCCCGGGGAACTGAGCACCGCAGCCTCCAAACGTTAAATATATACAGCCTCCTCCGGTGTATAAAACGGATCCGAGGTAGAGACGCATGCAGCAGGAGAGGAGCTGAAGTACGTAAAGAAGGAGCTTGAGACATGGCAAAAATAAGAGGGTGACAGCGTAAGTGAGAGAAAAAGCTTCATCCTGTAATAGCCTGCACAGTTGCTGAATCCAGCTTCTGGGGTTCCCTCCAATGATCATTCCAAGGAACCCCTCCACAGACATATCCTTGGTGCCTTTAAATCTCATGCATTTCTGTTAGCTCTTGGTCTGACACAGTCTAAAGACTCTGCAAATTCTAAACAACTCGATCCCGTGAGTTAGGGCTGAGAAGCAGCATTTTTTTGGTTTCTCTGAGTTCACTGTGCCTCGTTTCCCAGAAACCGGCTGTGACCAGGTTTGTCCATCTGCCTTTGGCTATCTGCTCAAAAGCAATTTTTCCCCTTGGTCTCTGATCTCATGGTGGCAGTTTTAATCTTTGCACGCCTCCCACCAGGTCCTCCATTGGAAATCACTCAGAAACCTATCTCCATTTTTCCCCCGCTCCGAGTCACGCCTTCAGCCTTACTCTGATAACGGCTTCCACGGAAGTCCTGTACCAGGTCACCAACCCCATGTCCCTTCTTGTTTGCTGTCAAACTCAACATGCTGTGTGATCAGATTTCTCCTGAGGGACAAGTGTGTCATCACCCACAGCAAGGGCATCAATGGCAAGGTAGAGGCAATAAGACGGAGCAAGAGAACAGCATAGGAGGAGGGGGGCACTTCGGCTCAAGCATATCAGCTCGATAGTTCTTGGGGTGCATTAATAATGCATTGTGTGTGATATACATCACACCCACCCCAGTGGAAATCCCGGGGCAGGCTTTCAAATAACATGACGATCCACGCTCATGTAGAATGCAAGTATATACCAGGACCAACCGTGGGAAGAAATCACTGTGCCCTTTCTGCTGTCTGCCAGTTCCAGGGTTTCTGGAGCTCTATGTCACAGGCACATTGCTCTCGCTGTGTTTCAATGAGGGGCTCCAGAAGAGCGGAAAGAAATACAGCAGTTCACTCCGATGGCCTGTGAAGCACAGCCCTCTCTCAGAGCCAAGAGCCAAGAGCCGAGACCACTTCTGCGCACAGTCACCAGCATGCCAGCCTGTGTGGGAGGGAGAGCCGCTGGGGAGGGGAGAGGGTCGGCTGGTTCAGCCTAGTAGGTAGACCCTGCGATTCCCTCTCTGCCTCTGCCGGGGAAAGACCATTACCACAAGTACATTCTCAAAGGCAAGATATATGACAAGCACGCAGAGCTATCATTTTTAGTGCCAGAGAAACTTGGAATTTCAATACATGACATTTGCAGTTACTAGATGAGTTCCAGGGCCCAGTCGCAGGGGAAATTGGGAAGGGGCTTGAACGAGGACTGACAGTTCGTACTCTGGGGCGCAGTATGACCATTCCCTTCCTCAATCCAGATGTGTTTAAACACGCAGACCTCATTTTAAAACGCATCCTTAGCCACTTTGAAAGAGCTGGAAGAATAGAGAGATAGCAGTTTGAATCACGGCACTCTTGGCCCCAGCCAGGTAATCACGCAAGGGCAGAGCAGGTGGGTGGGTGGTGGCACAGGAGGGGTGAAGGAGTGGATGCCATGCGGAGATGGAGGTGAGCACACGGGGTGCGGACCTGGGCCAGGCTGCGTGTGAATGAAGAGGATCAGCCATGGAGAGAGAGAGAGACTGACAGACAGACAGACAGACAGACATGTTCCTGTGCCTTCTCAGTATGGGGCCATGCCAGTGGGATACAGCGAGCTCTTAGACACATTGTTGCTTGTGTATTTCACGATCTGCGTCAGCACCTCTGTGGGGCCCAACTGTGGTCTGAAGCACCCACAGAATGAGCACGACTCCTAAATGTTCTCACTGACGTCACGCAGAAGAACTGAAACATGGCCATTGCTACAGGTCATCATGTGAGGACCTGAACTCCCTTTAAGTGAGAGAGGAAAAGGTAGGAGGCAGAGAAGGAGGGAGAGGGGGTCCCAGGCTGTGAACCACGGAAGCCGTTCTGAGACCTGCTGACACTCACATGTGTTTGGAAAGGGAGTACTGTCAAAGAAAGGTTGGTATCGAATGAGCCACCATCCCCATCTGACCCAGGCTTTGCCAAGGAAAAAAACATAAAGGAAAAGACTCATCCAGAATTCTTATTTCCCTGCTCTGCCGTGGGGGAGGGTGTGACTTTGGTATAGGCAAAGGCACCTCCGATGAGAGGCGCCACATTGCTGGAGACCCCCAGGGAGGCACAAACCCAAACCTGCTAAATGGTAACCTTCAGAAATCACCTTCTCGGGCCATAAAGACTCCTTTATTCCGTGGCTTGATTTGCTATTGATTTAGGGCTCTTTCTCATAGTGATGCAGGAAAACATTTTATTTTCTCAGATGTAAGTGGGAGGGAGTCTATCTGGGGAGGGTGGGGGAGGCTGAGGTGCAGCGATGCCATCACTTAGGAAGACTCAGAGGGAGGGCTCCCCATTGTGCCCCTAAATGCCTACATGTGGAATTTCTAAGTAGTTCTAGATTCTTCTGTGTCAGGGGCTTTTAACCTGGTGACCGGGGAGTGAGGATGGGTAGCAGAAATCGTGGACCCTGGGTAATGGTGCAGAATGCTGTCTTTACGCATGCATCCGTTCCGCTGGGAGAGGTTTCTTCCCTTTCATTAGCCTCGAAGGATGCTGAGACTCCCAAAATGAGGATATCTTCACGATCAGAACAGGAGTCTATCCTTGCCGAACCTAAAACAATCGTCTCAGCAAACTAGAGAGACACTTACTCACTACTCCCCAGAGGGGAAGGTCTCATGCAGACATTTTCCCCCAAAGAGGAAATTCGCAGACAAATCAACCCTGGACTCAGACTTTGAAGCCATCTGAGGGCACACAGGAACCAACACGGGACTGCTCCGAAGACAATGCCATGCTTTAGAGAAAGCCATGATTGGTTTTCGGGAAAACCTAACAAAATTGTTCCAGTCTATGAACAAATGTTATTCCAGAAGAACCTGGAAGGCGGGGGCTGTTCCCAGACAGCTCACCGGCTGCATACCACCCCCACGGACTAATCACAGTCCCTGATACACAGCAGATGCTCAATAAACCCCGCTGGATAACATAAAGGAATAAATGAATGAACCAATGAATCTATAATCGAATCGAGGTCATCTAAGAAGTTTTGATGATGAGAATGATATTTGTAGAAATGAATTCTCAGGCTCCAGGTCCTTGCCCACCTCCAAGGACACAGAAAAGATAAAAAGGGTGAGTGAGAAGAAGCCCTGGGAGAAAGCTACCCCATAAACACAAGGTATTGTTATTTTTATTTTTATCATCATTGCTTCTACTGCCTTCGGGGGAGGGGGGGCGGGGGGGGGCACATGTGACCATGGGTAATTTTCTGCTTGACTCAAGACACATTCTAAATTACTGAGCCACATTTTATTTTAAATTGACTAATAAAGGAATCTCACACCCCACACCATTTCACATTTTCTTGGGTCATTTAATGTCCCCACCCTTCCGAAGTGGCTAAGTTCCTTCTCTGAGAGCTGGGACAGGAGGGGGTGGGGCCGAAAGGCAGCTTGACAAATTATCATCTCTTCTCTCTCTCTCTCTCTCTCTGTCTTGTTGTCTCTTGTCTGTCTCTATCTCTGTCTGTCAGTCTGTCTCTTTTCATTTATCCTGATCAAAGCATTGATATCACTCTGAATCAGGGGTCCTGCCTTTATCTCACTTAAAAAACAAAAACAAAAACAAAAACAAAAAAACACGGACAGCTTTTTGCTTTCCCCTACATAAAAATAAATGGAAAACATTTTGCAAATGTCAAATGCTGTATAAAAGGGAAAATATGAAGGGCACTGGACACATAAACAATCCTACTAATGACAAATGTTATCTCTCTTAAAGCATCTGCCACCCAGTTCTGAGGCTGGAGTTCTGTCTCGAGGGTCAGAAACCAGCTACAGCATAGGCAGCAACGGACTCTCACAGGAAAACACTCCCCCAATGTGTCAGCAGACGATATCAAGGAAGAAAGAAGATTACTCAGGGCTCACTCTTTTCATTTATTCATTCTCTCTTTAATGTATTCAACCCATTTTTTAAGCCACCCTATGTACCTCAAATGGTATAAACCATGGAGAATATAATATTCAAAGCAACAGAGGCGGTCCCTGCCCACCTGCCACAGTCTAAGTGAGGGAGGGGGACAATAAGAACACACATATGTCAACGAGACCATGCTTGATTCTGGTGCTGTAAATCAAAGTCGTTTGATCGACAGCAGAGAAGGTGAGGAGTGAGGGGAAGCCCCAATGAGGAAGCCATACCAGGGAAGACACCGAAGGCTACGAAGGAGCCGGCCACGTGGAGGACAGTATTTGGAAGAACAAGTACAGATACTCAGGAGGTGAGAAGTAACATCTTGCCGTGTTCCAGGGACTGTCAGGGAGGCAGAGTGGAGGACAGGAGCTGGTGGGAGAGGAACCCAGGGGCTGGGTCTTGCCTCGTGGGAATGGAAACAAGTCTGGGTTTTTTCCCTAAGAGAAAGGGAAGTCCACTCAAGCACTTTCAGAAGGAGGAACTGACATGATGGGATTGGTGACTTTAAATGGCCACTCTGGCTGCTCCTGTAGAGAACAAGAAAAGGGACAAGCATGAAGCAAAGTGTCCAGTTAGAAGGCCAGTGCAGTCATCCAGGTGAGAGTTGATGGTGGCTTTTTAAATTTTTTATTAAAAATTTTTTTTTCTTTTTCTTGATTTTAGAGAGAAAGGAAAGGAGAGGGAGAGAGAGAGAGAAACATCGATGAGAGAGAACATCGATTGGCTGCCTCCTGCATGCCCCCCACTGGGGATCGGGCCCACAACCTGGGCATGTGCCCTGACCGGGAATTGAACCAGCGACCTCTTGGTGCATGGGTCGATGCTCAACCACTGAGCCACACTGGCTGGGCGATGGTGGCTTTGACTAGGCTGGTGGCCATGGGGATGAAGAAGCAAAGGTGAATTAGGACTTGCTGGTGAATTGGATGTCGAGATACAGGAGAAGGAGAGATTCAGGAGGACTACAGTAGCCCATTTCTTTTAAACTCTTGGCAATGCTAAAGTTAGAGCGGTTTAAATTATCCAAAGTACAAATGGCCTTAATATATTTGTTAACATCAGTTCAGAGAGAGTCACAAATACCTCTTCCACCTGAAATTATTATCCTTGACTCTAACAGAATTATATTTCCATGCTTCACGCTTTCATTGAAGCTGGCATGCTTTCTCCTCCCATCATCTCTCACAGCTTTCATTAAATAACCATCTGATAAGGTATACTAGCTGTCTCCCGAGCTGTACGCAGAGGTCCATCAGAGCAGGGCCCGTATCTGTCTTGGTCAGCATTATATTCCCAGAATGAAGCGCTGTGTCTGGCATGCTATGGGTGCGGTGAAGTGAATAAATACAGAATGTGAATAAAAGCCTTGAAATTAACTTCCTGCGTCTCCAGAAGATGAAGGACCGGAAGCAATCTGAGCCCGGTACCGACACCTGCCAACTGTTTCCTCGTCTCTTTACGGGGATCCTTCCACTCCCTCCCCAGCCCACTTCGAGTCTAGACACACCGTCCCCATAAAGCCAGAGCCACGCTGAACGCAATGACTCATGGTTCAGAAACCACCAGATAATCACTGGGCTACCCAGGCTTTGCTGAGGGTGGCTTCCTGCAGAGCTCTGTGAAGTGCAAGGAGACAGCATCTTCCTTCCAACTTGGGGTCATCCTCACTCCCTCCTTTTCTCTCCCACTTCCTCCTTAGGCTCTGAGACACTTAGAAACCACCCTTGAACTCCTTTTGGAAAGCATTTCAGAACATAACTCCGTGGACCCTGCTCCTGGCAACCCTTCCCGATGTCTGGCTCTCTGAAACTCCTTACGACCCACAGAGCAAACATGTTGGAGTCCGATGCTACCTTTCCCGTACACAGTGGCTGATGCAAGTCCTCATCGTCCGCTCCTAATTTCAGTCATTACTGCATGGGGTGTCACACTGAGAAAGTCTGCCCTCAGGGTTTTAGAGGGGACCTGTAGGTTCAGATAGTTACAACGTACGGCTCAGAAGATGCCACAAAACTCATTCATTCATTTACAAAATAGAAAGATGCCCTCATATTCACTGATGTACGCATTCACACATCAAGAAAATATTTATGAAACTCATGCCATGTGGCAGGTCCTGGACGTCCACCAATGAATCAGACAGAGCCCTCTCCTCACAAAATGATCTAGTTGGGAAGACAGACAATCGGGCAATGAAAACATGATTGCAGCACGTGGCAGAGAAAATCACGAGGGCCTTGTAACCAACTGGGGTTGGGGGAGGCAAGCATTTAGATTAGACAGAGATGACCGAGATAAGGCTAGCAGGAGATGACATTTAAGCTAAGTTGTAACAATGAGAAGGAACCCACCATTCAGTGAATGAGAAAGATAGAAATGGAACGGGGGGTGGGAGGGTAAGTTGATTCCAGGCAGAGGAAAGAGCGTGAATAAAGAATGAGGCAGGGAGGAGTATCCTCTGGCCAATGGTTCCAATCCCCTAACGTCCAGGCATCCATCCCATGCCAGGTGCCCTGTGCTCCATTGCCATCACCAATTTGATATCCAGGGATCAACCAAAACTCAGCTCGGCCCTTCTCTGCAGGTTGCTATCTTTACCTTGACCTTCCTCCACAGCCAAACCTGTCACAAGCTTACCCTGCCCTCAATGTCCTTGCTCCTCATCACCAGCTCTCACCTTGACTCTTGGAAACTTGTCTCTCTCCACACTCAACTGAAACAACCCCCTCAAAAGTCAACAATGAGTTCCTTCTATTCAAGTCCAATGCATTTATACCTCAGTCTTCAGCTTCTCCATAGATTTTGATTTTCGCCATCCCAACAGTCTTGAAACTCCCTCCCTTCGCCTCAAACCCTCTCCTGAGGCCGCCCTGGATGGACTCATGCTTCTGTTCCTCTCCTACCCATTGCCAAAGAAAACCGGTAGAAGTCATGCTTACCCTTGTTGAAAAAGAAGCAACAGACCCAAGATGGAGTCACTTAGGACAAGCCTCGTGTCAGTGAATTAGGAATTCATGTTTAATTTAACTGCATTTTCAGCTTCTCTCAAAATGTATCATTCAACCAGTGCACCTGGAGTTACCTGATCAGCACTAGAAAGGTAATACCTGGGAAGACCCTGTGCATTCCCATAGGCAGGTTACCGAAGACTGAAATTGACTCTGTTGATAGACTTCCTTTTCCACCTCCTCTCTGCCTTTAAAAACCTTCCCTTCCTGTAGCTCTCTTGAGAGCTCCTTTCTGTTTAGTAGGTGGGATGCCGCCCGATTTATGAATCATTGACTAAAGCCAATTTGGTCTTTAAATTTACTCAGTTAAATTTTTGTTATGTAATGCCCTTTATTCAGTACACATAATATACCAGGCACTGTGCCCAGTATTTTACAAATCTGGCTGCAAACTATTTGGGGCTATTTATTTAGGATTTTTCTCCCTGGGCTTTCTCCTCTCACTTTCTTCACTCAGACAGGTTTCCAGATGAGAAAATGGGGAGAAGGGGAGGGAGTCGGTGGAGGGATGGAGCCAACCAGGGCATCAAGGCAATGCAGTCTGTAAGAACCTTCTGCTCTCTTAAGGCCTTTTGAGGTGTTTATGCTGCATGTTCTGGGTGGAGAATGCATCTCTGATGGAAATAAAACAATAGGAAGAGAAAGAAAAGGGATGGGGGTGAGATGGGTATGTGGTCCCAGTTTCTAACAAATATTCCGGTCTCAAACCATGGCCTGGAGAAATGCAGCCTGCGTATCTGGGAGATATTCACGGTGAGAGTCAGGCGATGTCTTCCTCTGTCCCTCCCCTGTCTAGGCACCAGGTGAGAGTCTGGGTCCTTTGCATGATGAAGTTACATGTCCTGTCCCTGAAGTGGAATTGGGGATCAGGACACAGTTAACCTTGTTTCGGGATAACACAGAATGGTGCTCCTTCCTGTTTTGTCGAGTTTGCGGGCACCGATTTCTACATGCCTTTTGTCCTGTACCTACACCGTCCCTGCCTCCACTGTGTCGATACGAGAATGTTGCCCCAGAATGGTTACCCCACTTGCCCATGCCACAGAGTGTATAGAAGATTGTCGGACACCAAACCCTGTGGCCTTATTTATTGAGTCTTACTGCCAAAGACCCCACATGCAGCCTCTTCTTTCTCTCTCTACATCCTCTGTCTCGGCAATCTTCCTCCCGCTCATGACTTCAGATGCCCGCTCCTGCATCCTCCTTGCCAAGTCTGATCCTCACATCCAAATGCTTCCATTCGCATCATCTGATTACCCCATCGGAGCAGCTGTGCCTCCTCCATTGCCAGGCCTTGCTTCAGACCCGAGTCATCCTTCTCCCCAAACACTGCTTCCTTCTCGAGTGAGCCCATTGGCTTTGAAGGCAGACTGCTTGGTAAAATCCCAGCTCTCCTGCTGTGTGACCCTGGGCAAATTACTTAACCTCTCTGCCTCCGTTGCCTCATCTTTGAAAAATGGAAAGAGAAGCTACCTCATTGAGACGTTCTGAGTATGAGATGAGCTAATCCATACAAATCTGAAAATGTAGGAAAAGCATCTGGCAAAATGGCAAATGATAGATGCTTAATACAGATTAGCCAGTGTTGTCTATCCAAAATCATTTCTGAGCCGAGGCACACTCATTTAAAGGTGAAGTAGAATCTTACTCTTTACGAGTTTGCAATCTAGGTCCTCGCAGGGCACTGTCTACCACGCTACCAGCCCTGGTTTCCCACCGCTACCCATCTCGGTTACGTCACTGTCGTGTATTAGGCTTTTAAACAAGCAGCCTATCTCTGAAGTTCCACTGCGTTCTGTGTGGTTAGTCAGCATAGGTTTTCCAAGGCCAAACACCCTCTGGTGACTTCCCTCTATGCATCAGAGAAGTCAGCGTGGCTGAGAACAGATGCACCTGCATACAGATGCAGCTGGACTAGAGGTACCTGGAACCGTCCTATCACTCTTTAGCTAGTCAGTCTTGGGCGCACTATAACCTCTCTGGGACTCGGCTTCTCGTTTGTGAAATAGGGATGATAATAGTACGTGGTAATAGTAAGTTTGCGTTCAGTTGGCACGCAGAAGACTGAATTATAAGCCCCTTTGCAAGGAGGCAGGGATGTTGGGACACGTTCTGTTCAGTGGACCATGATGGGAACTAAGAGGGATCACAGTAGGACCCTCCTGCCACCTGTTCTCCTGTGTCCAGGCCAGCAGTGGGCTCTGCACCACAGAGAACTACATCTCTGCATGAATCTCTACAGTTAGCATTTCAGAATTTAGCACATTCTGGTGAATACTAACCACTCACGGATGCGAATACCCCCTTGCCCAGCGCTGCCCCACAGGACTTGCCGCGATGATGAAAATGCTCTCTATATGTACTGTCCAATATGGCAGCCCCCAGTCACACGGGGCCACTGACATGCGGCCAGTGTGACTGCAAAGTTGAATTTTCAGTGCTCCTGAATTTTAACTGACTTAGATGCAAATAGCCCCTGTGGCTGCTGGCTACCACATGGGCCTGCTCAGCAGAACTAGACTTGATCCTGTTTCTTGGAAAAGCCAAGCTCTCCTGAGGCCCGAGGGCTTCCCCCTTGCCACGGAAAAGCATCTGCAGCCCGCCCCTTCCTTTGAAAGTCTCACCTCGAAGGCAGTTAGCCTCTCACCCAGCTCAGTCCCAAACACTGCTCCGACTATTCTGTATTACTTCCACGGCCTTCAAACGCGCTGCACCGCACCGACAGAAAATGCACGCGAGCAAAAACGCGTGCAACGGGTACGGAGGCCGGTTCCCAGATCAAAAGGCGATTTCAAAGGCCTGATGCATATGAACACGTGTACTAGATACAAAATAGAACAAACAGAGCTTTCTCGGAGCTACTCTCCATCCCAGCTACCTGCACAGGCAGATCTGCCATCAGAAAGACCGACAGAAGTGGAACGAGGCCTTCAGAATAATTACATGCTGTTAATTGAAAAATGTTAATCATGTCATATTAGGAGGAAGACAGGGTTAAATTGGTAAAATTTCAATTCACTTAGGCCTTATCTCTTGTTGGAATGAACCAGCTGATTAATCCTCAATATTCTTCAGGGATGCAGTGAGCGGCGCAATTAAATTAACAACTACAAAGTTTATGCTCAGAGACTCAAAATTGAAAGAGGGAAATGCTTTAATTTTTCACAAGTTGTTACCTTAATTATCTTCTTATTGCTCTGTCTCTTTTCCCCTCATTACAAAAACGCACCCCTTCACATTCAGAGATCCCTTTAATTTGCTGTAGCTCAGTAACAATGCAAGGGAATGTCATCGGAGGTGCAAAGTCGTAAATCTTACTTTGTGTGTGCTCACTGGAAGACATTGTTCTGCTGTGCCTAGTCTCAGTGTCCCTTCCACAGTACTGACAAATGCCCACTTCCCTCCAAGGGATCAGAGTGCCTGCGAGCCTTCACTCCAAAGGCAGCAACAAAGAAATTCCTTAGACGAGGTGGCAACTTAACTGATCAGGTTAGTGTAATTCTACAAGGAGCTAGGACAATGTAGCAGTGCAGGAAATGAACCAAAACTCAAATTGAAACTTCTTTTTCTAACCTACTCACCGGCACAGACCTTACCATGGGCATAGAGGAAGCCTATATACATAGTACAAATGCAAACCTTTTGAATCTTCATTTTGTTTTAGATGCCCCCCTCCACCCCCAAAATGATGTCTCCACATTCTCAGCAGAGGAATCCAACTTGGTGAAGCTCAGACCATTCATCTCCCTTGGAATGCAACTGATCAACATTGAAGAAAAGATAAATCCCACAGCAGCCACCATAAAGCAGGAGACTGCTGCCTCATGGTGATTTAACAGGTCCCCTGACATACATGCATTAAAACTCTAACGATCACAAACGCTATCTGCGTGACGTATTCCTTTAACTCAGAAGCCTTGTTTGCAAATTTAGCACGGCACATGCGCCGTGCACACCAGTAACCCCAACACGACGAGAAAAGTGGATTTAATTGTCCAGATTTCTAAGCAGCCTCCGTTGGCATGAAAGAAGGCTAACAGGAATTCTTCTCCTCAAAGAAGATCATTTTCTGGCCAGAGGGGAGGAATAAAAAAAATCAATGACATAATTAAGAAAATAGGCTAGCAATTGGGAAACTGTGAATGAGATTCAACACAAACCCACCACAAAAGCCTGGGCTGAAACAGCAGTGCCATCCAACGATTGCGAGCCCAAACTGGGAAATGCATGAGACCGTATCAATAATTGAGTGTCTCGCATCCTCCATGCCTGAAGAAGTAATCACCGTCACTGTAAATCCTCTCTCCGAGTGATGTTCGAGTCTTTGACGGTTATATATACTAGGGCAGTATCATCCTTTAGTCTACTTTCTGAATTTCCAAAGTTTCGCAGCAAAATGTCATCTCCCCGGAGAACGTCCTCACAACAAATTATTAGCACAGCTCTATTGATCATCACCCAAATGGCAAAAATCTCAATAAATTTCATCTGGACCTTTACTGAAACCTCAGAAATGCATTACACCCCCTCTGCTGACCACCGTTTTTACGATCGCTATTGTATTTGCAGGGCAGTCAATTTTATACAGCATAACAAACTGCCAAGTGCTAACGCGATTCTCTCCATTACTGAGGCCCATGTATTAAATTTAGTGGAGCACAATATCAGACTTCAAATATTGCAAGGCTTAGAATTGAATGCCGCAGAGCCTAATGTTATCAACCTGACAAATAGGTCATGTATTCATATTTGGAACTGATGTTGTTTTTCTGTTTAGCTGTATATTTTTTGGATTAGCCATGATATTTCAAAACGAACACTGTTCTGAAGTACAAGGGAGCTGTCTGCGAAGGAGCTGTGCTGGTCATTATTTTTCTTCCACGGCAGATCAATTATTACTTTTCTTAATGATGTGCTTTGGGAGGAATAATGAACATGTAAGCACAACCCAGAAAAATGTCGTTTTTAAAAGAAACAGTTCATTTTTGTCTTCCGCCTTGTACCAACAATGTAAATAAACTTTAATGATACAGTTTTTGTTCAATGAGTAAAAGCGAAGGTTTCTTAGGCTTTAATCATACACAAGTCTTCTGACTTTAAGACAAGGGCTGTTTCCTCCATTCTCCTTCCCTCGTTGGGAAGTCTTTGCTTATTACAACAAAAGCTACCAAGATTACTGAATTTCCTTTTAAAATCTTGCTTTTCTTCTAATGCGACGCAACCATTTTGACCACTTCTCTTTTGAAAAACACGAGTATTGCAATGATCTCCGCCCAGTATTCTCATCCCACGTTGAAATGTACAGCTTCACAGAAACAAGTCTAAAAAGCAAATATCCCAACAGCCAAAGCTCATCAAGTTTACCCTCCATGGCTTACGTATAAAACAGTATTTTTGCCATATATATATATGATACTGAATATGATTTCATGATACTGAATATGATTTCTAAAATTATATGTCCTTTCTTTCTCTCTACCCCTCCCCCCAAAACCTTGAGAATATGATACTAAACCCTCTTTTAGGTCAGGAATTCTGGTATTAAAACCTGCCTTTTTCCTACAATCAAACCCTAATATCAAAAACTAGTTTTGCAATAACGAGGTCACTCCTGAGAGCCAAGGAAATAGCAGGGCGCATGAGAACGAAATGGTGTCTTTTCTGACTCCAGTCTGCAAATTCATCAGAATCACAAGAGAGAAAAAAAAGTCTCCTGTTAAACACGAAGATTCCGGAACTCAGCCAACATTCCGATCTGCAACGTCTCGAGTGGGGCTCAGGGATCTGAAGGTCCTGCACACACCAAAGAGATTCTGACAACCAGCTGGTTTTATGGGACAATTGCTCTGAGGTGGTACATCCCAGGACGGGATACTCACTTCATTAGCAGACACTATTAATGAGGTGAGTCCAAATGTCACACAGAGGGATTTTCATTTGCTTGGTCTGGTGAGAGACTGGGCATCAGCATTTTTTTATGGTTGTGAAAACACATCACATAGAATGTACCATTTCAGTCATTTTTGAGTGCACAGTAATGTTAACTACATGTACACTGCTGTACAACAAATCTCTTGTAATTTTTCTTCCTGCAAATCTGAATCTCTATGCCTGTGAAATAATAACTCCCCATCTCCCCCATCCCCAGCCCCTGGTAATCAGCCTTCTACTTTCTGTCTCTGAGTTTGACTACTCAAAGCACCTCATATGAGTGGAATCGTGCAGTATTTGTTTGATTGTGACTACTTCCATTTAGCATAATGTCTTCCGGTTTTATCCGTGTTGTCACATATTACAGGATTTCCTTCCTTTTTAAAGGCTGAATAATATTCCAGTGTATGGACAGGCCACCTTTGCTTTATCTACTCCACTGTCCACAGTCATTTAGGTGACTTCCACCTCTTGGCTATTGTGGATAATGGCACACTGACCATGGGAGTGCTGGGTATGAGGGTTTTTTAAACCTCCCCAGTGACTGTTGTATGCAGGCAGGGTTGAGAACTACATCTCTAAGATATCGCAAAGCCCTTCACCCCTAGAATTAAGATGTGACCCCAGAAAGCTATGCCATTTTGGAAGCTTAGAAATGGGAAACATTTAAATTTGATGTGTCCTATTATTCACGGGGCCATTAACAGACTCCCAAATAAAAATCCTTCCCAGAGGCTGAGCAACTGATTGGCACAACTGATTTGCTCTGCTCAGATGTAGGAGAAACTGCTTGGCTCACTGTCTGCCAGAAGAGAAGACATCTGATCTGGAGGAGGCGCCGCCAATCTCCGTTGCACCCCGCTCTCCGCTGGCGGGGGGGGGGGGTGCACAGAAACACTGCAGTGTTCAGAGTCAAGTGGACCTGAATTCGAATCTCAGTTCCAGCCACTGCCCAGCTTGTGGCTTCCAGTGAGTTTCTCAAACCCTCTCTCCATGAGTTTCCTCAACGAGGAAATGGAGATGATGGAGCCCATGTGAGCACAGGCAATAAACATGACGTGGCCAGCCAGGACTTGACAAAGTAGGCGCTAAGCAGAAGTACTATTCTTATGATCAAAAAGACAATTGAACATCAAGAATTCCTCACCTGCAAAATATCTATCTGATTTCAAAGAAAAGAACTGGTTACTCCCATTTACAGGCAGTGTGTCTTCTCCATATATGATCCATCAAAACACAGAAGACAGTCATTGCTGTACCTCTGTCCCCTGATGATCTCTTCTTGATGACATCGCAGAATTGCCTGACAGGTTTCTAGTGAGGCGAGGAGCCTGGCATTGTTCTTGGTTTCCATCCTAGATTCCTCCTACTCTTTTAAAATGCAGTGGAAAAAAAAGAATTGAAGCACAATATTCAAAGGGGGGAATTTTGCCAAAAATGTGCCTCCAACATATTGCTTATTATTAATTTTTATTCATCTTATATTTATCAAGGAAAAGAGCACTAGAGATGCCATTTGCTATGAAAATCTATATCTTTTTCCTAGATCCTGCATATTTTTAAAAATTTTTTTCTTTATTGATTTTAGAGAGAGGGGAAGGGAGAGGGAGAGAGAGATAGAAACATCAATGAGAGAGGACATCGATTGGCCGCCTCCTGCAAGACCCCCACTGGGGATTGGGCCCACAACCTGGGCATGTGCCCCAACTGGGAATCGAACCGGCAACTTCTTAGTGCATGGGTCAACACTCAACCACTGAGCCATACTGGCCAGGCTAGATCCTGCATATTTTTATTGATTCACATTACTTATACTTTGACTAATAATCCATTCATTCAATCACTCAAAATATACTTACTATGCAATCTCTCTGGGTCAGGCTCTATGTTAGGTGTTTCAGGCTGGCAATGAACAGCAATGATGGGGACTTAGAGGCGCTCATATGTGTGTAAGAGAATGATTACCACAACAAGTAGTAAGTGTAATATATAAGTATGCTCAGAGAATGACAGGAACACAGTGGAAAATCACCCAACACATTCTACTGACTTCAAAATGATGAATCTTTGAAAATGAAGAAGATTAAACTAGAAAAAGAGAACAGATTCCATACCGAAGAAGCCATATGGGTGAAGTCATGGAGGCCAGGTAGAGATGGAAGTGAAGAAATGTATGTCTAATTTGGTATTGCTAGCAAATAAAATGCAAGACAGGAAATGCAAAGCAGTGTAAGCGTCAACCTATCGTGTAGAGATTCATTCATTGCTGATTTATTCATCCACCGTCTTTCCATCCATCCAACCATGCATCCATCCATCCTTCCACCATCTATCCTTTAATCCATACAACCATTTTCCATCCATCCATACAACCATTTTCCATCCATCCATATAATCATCCACCCCCTTTTTTTCATAGGGTGATGAATGTCTTTTTTAATCCAGGAGTTGCGCAAGCCCCTGAGAATTCAAAAATAGTTCAGACAGCTCTATTTGGACTCTCAAAGTTGGATATTTCTGCCCCATTCCTATAAGACATCTCTTTATAATGCCCATATGAGTCTGATCATTATCCAGCTATCCACCAGATGCATAAACTTAGGGTTAGTTGGAACTGTTCTATTTTCCTCAGCAAACAGAGCAAATCTCCCCATTTGTAATCCACTAGTATTAAGATATGACTTTCCCCCTTGAACTTTACCCCCAGCTGCATTGATCACATCCCTCTCAGTGGAGGACATTATTTGTGTGTCCTGGTGTCTACACATTTCTCCTTCTTATGAGAATGATTTTCCTTTTTGTCACTACCCCTGTACTACTTCCAGCACCTGTCATTCAGATGGGACTGACTCCTCCAACTCACCTCAAGGGTGTAGACACACCCAAACCTAACCAATGAGATACTTCACTGCTCTGGCCAAAATGACTGGTTCAGTGGAGGGACCACTATTCAAGCTGAACCAGTCAAAGCAATATCAAAGCTAAGAGCAGTGTAATGGTGAGGAACTTCAACTCTAGAGTCAGACTTACTTGGCTTGATTTCCTGCAGGAAGTGTAACTTTGGGCATGTTTCATAATCCCTGCAACAGTGGTCCTAATTCATTATCCTCTTATCTATCAAAGTTGGTTTTCTATATGACTATCAATATCCTCCCATGAAGTGGTAACCTATATCCCTTTAGGACTGGAGGGATAACCTATAACCCTCTGGACTGGACCAAAAAAGTGACAGAAGTAACAGTGTTTCAGTTCCAAGAATAAGCCTCAAAAGGGCTTGAGAAATTAAAGAAGAAACAGAAATAAAAGGCATCCACATAGAAAAGGAAGAAGTGAAACCATCTCTGTTTGCAGGTGACATGATCTTATAGATAAAAAACCCTAAGGACACCACCAAAATACTGTTACAACTAATAAGCAAAGTCAATAAAGTTGCAGGATACAAAATCAGTACACAAAAATCAGCTGCATTTTGGTATACTAACAACAATCTAGCTAAAAGAGAAATAAGAAAAACAATCCTATTTATGATACTATCAAATACAATTAAATACTTAAGAATAAATTTAACCAAGGAGGAGAAAAATCTGTACACTGAAAACTGTAAGACATTGATTAAATAAATTGAAGGAACAAAGAAATGAAAAAATAACCTGTGTTCATTAAGCAAAAGAATTAACATTGTTAAAATCTCCATACTACCCAAAACCAACTACAGAATATCAAAACTACAATAACATATTTCATAGAACTAGAAAAAAATAACCCAATATTTGGTATGGAATCACAAAAGACTCTAAGTAGCTAAAGCAAACTTGAGAAAGAAAAGCGAAACTGAAGGCATCATGCTTCCTGATTTCAAAGTACTCTACAATGCTACAGGAATCAAAACAGTATGGCATGGGTATAGGAACAGACAAATATATCAATATAATAGAATCAGAAGCCTAAAATAAACCCATGCACATATGGTCAGCCAATATTTGACACAGGAACCAAGAATACTCAATTGGGAAAGGGTAGCCCTTTTAATAAATGGTGCTGGGAAAACTGGATAGCCACAGGCAAAGGAATGAAATTGGACCCTTACCATATACCACTCACAAAAATTAATTTGAAAGGATTAAAGACTTAAATGTAAGATGTGAAACTATACAACTCCTAGAAGAAAAGATGAAGAGCTCTTTGATTTGGTCTTGGCAATGCTTTTTTTTTTTTTTTTTTTTTTTTAATCTAAAAGCAAAAGCATAAGCCATAAAAACAAAAATAAACAAGTGGGACTATATCAAATTAAAAAGCTTCTATGCAGCAAAAGAAATGATCAACAGAATGAAGAGGCAACTTACTGGCTGGGGGAAAATATTTGCAAATCATATATCAGATAAGGGGATAATATCCAAAATATATAAGGGACACATACAACTCAATAGCAAAAAGACTACTTATTCAATCAAAAATTGTCAGAGAATGTGAATAAACATTTTTCCAAAGAAGACATACAAATGGCCAATAGGTACATGAAAAGATGCTCAATATCACTAATCATCAGGGAAATGCAAATTAAAACCACAGTGAGAAATCATCACATGCCTGTTAGAATGGCTATAACAAAATAAGACAACAATTAAGTGTTGGTGAGGGTGTAAAGAAAAGGAATTTTTGTGCACCATTGGTGGGAAGGTAAATTGGTACAGCCATTACTGAAAACGGTATGGAGATTCCTCAAAAAATTAAAAATAGAACTACCATATGATGCAGAATTTCCACTTCTATATCTGAAGGAAATTAAGCCCTTACATCAAAGAGATATATGTACCCCAATGTTAATTGCAGCATTATCCACAATAGCCAAGATATGAAAACAACCTAAGTGCCCACTGAGGAATGAATAGATAATGTGAAATACATACACACACACACACACACACACACACACACACACACACCCCAGAATATTATTCAGCCATCAAAAAGAAAGAAATCCTGCCACTTGCAACAACATTGATGGGCGTTGAGTGATTATGCTAAATGAATAAGTCAGAAAAAGACAAATACTGTATAACTTCATTTACATGTGGAATCGAAAAAGAGCTGAACTCATAGAAACAGAGAGTAGAATGGTAGTTGCTAGAGGCTGAGAATGTGGGAAATGGGCAGATGTTGGTCAAAGTTTACAAACTCCCAGTTATAAGGTGAGTTAGTTCTGGAGATCTGATATAAAGCATGGTAAACATAGTTAACAATACTGTATTACATACTTGGAAGTTGCTAAGAGACAGACCTTTAAATGTTCTCACAGAAAAAATACTAGTTATATGAGGTGATGTATACATTAACTAATCTTATTGTGGTGATCATTTCACAATATATACATGCATCAAATCATCATGGTATACACCTTAAACTTACACACTGTTATATGGCAATTATGTATCATTCAAGCTAGAAGAAGAAGAAAGCCTTAATAAGCACTTGTACCCTTTTTTTCTTGCACAGTCCTGCTAGTCACTGTGGCTTCCCTACCTCACTATGACAACCAGGCTCAGTTGCTGAGGGTGTGTGAGACATGTGGAGAAGAACTGAGCCATCTCAGCCAGGGGCACACTGGAGGATCCAGGTCCCACCGGATCTGACCATTGCAGACTCATTAGCAAGTACAGCTAAGACCAGAACTACCATATGTAGACTTTTCAAAGCCACTAAGTTTGGAACATGTTTGTTACACAGCAATAACTGATACAATCATTGTGGGCCTAAGTTTCAACATCTTAAAATTAAGTTCATCATAGTGTCTGTTTTATAGGCTTGTAAAAATTAAAGGCGATGATAGAGTTAATATATGTAAAATATTTAAAAAGTGACAGGCATTTAGTGTGTGTGTATGTGTGTGTGTGTGTGTATATATATATATATATATATCTTTTTTTGTGTGTGAGAATATTTTGAAAGACAGCATTTGTTTTCCACTAGGGCTTCCCATTTGGTGGAAAATAAGCCTGGAACTGCTACATATCTTGAGCCCCTAGCAATGATATCAACAGAGAAAAGCTGAGGAATTTAAAAAAACAAAACAGGAAATATAGATTTCATCTGATGTATTTGTTTCCCTGAACCCAGTCTCTCCCTGGTCTTTGCAGTTTTGTAAGCCAATACATTCTCTCTTCTACCTAAGTCAGTCTGAGTTGTGATTCTGCCACTTGCAACCAAAAGTGTTTAATTAATAAACGCTGCTTAAAAGTCCTTCCATTCTTGCAAACTACTTTCCTCTATGCCAAGTCATCCTAATGAGATGTGATGAGGCTTCCGCCAGCCTCTGTAGGACTACAAACAAAGTATGGAAGAAGAGCACCCATTCCTGAAGAGTATACAACCCAAAGTCCAGTGGGAAAAAAGTTTGTTCATCACCACACCTTGAGTTGTCATTGTACTCATTCCTGAATCCAACCTTATCCAAACCTACTTCGGCACTGACGTGCCCATCCCCAATAAACACACACACACACACACACACACACACACACACACACACACACAGTGAATACTATATCCCAGAAGACTGGTAAGTAAATCCTGTCATTGAAAATGGCTGTTTATTTCTTAACAATAAAATATGTATATTTCTCACCATGGAATTACAGAGGTACAGATGTAATTAGCTAGTTATTAATAATAGGAAAGGAGCAAAGGGGAAGGCCAGACTTATAAGCATGGCCATTTGGACAGCTTCACCAGGAAGCTGTGACTTTGCACTCCCCAGGGAACCAGCGGCCTATTCCCCACAGATCACTGGGGGAAGGGGTCTAACAAAGGGGAGACAGACGCATGCGCAGTGAAGTTGGGGTGACTAGGGAAAGCACTTGGTAATCAACCCTGGGAACAGAAATCATTGGCTAAAAGGGGTGGAGCCAGTGCAAGCCAGCAAAAATTGGGGGATATACAATCCTCCAAACAAAGGAGTTCAGTCTCTTACTTGGCTGGCGGACCCTCCTGTTCCCTCTTCCTTGCATTAACTGACGTTCCCTCCATGGCCATGTGGGCCTGCAAACCCCACACGCCATGGACTGATGGACTTCAAGGGGAAACACAAACTAAACTAGCCTGATAATGGATTGGACTCTGCCCTAACATGGGAACTCTGCACACTGGCTTTATTTTAGCCCTATGGAAGCCCCCGCTGTACTTCTTCCTTGACAGGACAAAGGGAAATGGGACCAGGGAAACTCAGGGGTGTGATTCCACAGAAATAAAGCTTTCCACCATATCTCACTTCCTGTGTGAGTCTCAGAAAATTCCTCTTCTCAGGATATCGCAGGAAGCTCACGTCCACAAGCAACAGGTGGGGACAAGGACCCCTCCCCACTGGTCACAACAATATCCACAAAATGGTAATGATAATAGTATTCGACCCCATGCAGTGACAGTATCAAATAAGTTGTTTTTTATGAAATGCTTCTGACATGATCTGACATATAGGAAACACGATTTGCTACTTTCAATAGTATTGTTACTATTATGTTTAACCCTCTCTCTTCTCTTGCAACCAAACAAGAAAGCAAGTGTGAAGTGTACAGTGGATGATATTAACTATTGCTGACAACACCATGAATAAGAGAATATATGGAAAATATTAAATAATTTCATGTTTCGGGAGGAGAGCTGTACCCAGTTCACAGATACTGTCTCTGTGATTGCAATCCCACTTGGAGGGCTGGGACACTGGCCACCATATATGACTGCATGGACCACTCCCCTTGCCCATAGCTGTTTAGACCAAAGGAGTCCAGGAAGGAACATTTAGATTCTCTCTCCCGAGAATTTTGAATGAAAATCAGAGACCGTTTCTTAAAACTGTTTGAGGCAGGAACCGTAATAAACAAAACATTTTAAAAGAACAATTTAGGTTGAATTTTGGAGCAAATAATTCATTGCCACTGTACGTCAGTGTCCTTGTCTGGTGGAGCCAATGCTATCCATCTCCTTGGTTATTGTGAGAGTAAAAGAGAGAATGCACGCAAGTGCCTAGAACCATCCCCAACGTGGCATGTAATAAGTGCTCAAAAAATGTGTGTTATCCTTATTTTCCAAAGGAACAGAACACTTTGTACTAGAAACTGATAAGCCAAGGGGTTAACAAGAAGAACTGGACATTAAACACCACTTCCCATGAATCAAAGAGTTGGTGCTAGTGAGAGTTATCTGATATTTATTGAGCAACTATTTGCTTGCCACACTGCTAATGATCTACATACGTTATCTCAGCTAATACGCATGCCGCTGTGAAGAAGGTAATCTTTCTATGCTCACTGCATGGATGAGGATGAGGATGCTGAGGTTTAGGAAGACTGAGTCATTAACCCAAAGTCCCACATCCGGTAGGTGACAGAGCTAAGATGTGAACTCAGCTCTGACCCCCACGCCTACACGCTGCACCCCTGTGGAGTTCTACTGCTCTCTTCCCACGAGCAGAAAACCTTCACGCTGCCACTTTTGGTTTTCTTTCAACATAGAGGCTTCACCAGAGAGCTGCCTTCACCCTAAACTAAATGGTGTCCTTAACAAGCCAGCCCCTTCCTTTGCACATCTAAGCATCTACCTCTGAGCCAATGACCAGCCGCACACTTGCCCGTCCTGTGACTCCAGCTAACACACCACTTCTCCCAGGGCTCGGTTCTTAATTAGCTCATAAGTCAGCCACTGGCTGGTGAAATATTCATTTCTCAGGAATTCACTTCAGTAATTTAGGAATCAGCGTCAGGCAGGGGAAGCGGGCCACGCTGTTTCTACCCTGGCTATTGTCATTGGAAAACGCGCACATGGGCGGCCTTTGCACTACAGCCAGCGGCTGTCATTCTAAGTGGTGGGGGGTTTGTTTGCTCGGAGGATTGTGGATCATTTTGATGTTAACATTTTGGGATGGGGTGTGGATGGAGCTGGGAGACCAGGGGTATAATATGTTGCTACCCTGTTGGGGAAAACATTGTTAGAAGTTTTTAAAAACCCACAAGCTATTATTATTGAAATAAAGAGAGGAAGGAAGGAAGGAAGGAAGGAAGGAAGGAAGGAAGGAAGGAAGGAAGGGAGGGAGGGAGGGAGGGAGGGAGGGAGGGAGGGAGGGAGGGAGGGAGGGAGGGAGGAAGGACTAGACAAGTAAACAGAACATATTTCTAATTACAGATATTATATCAACATATATTACTCCTACAATCTATGAAAAACTCTCCTGAAACTTGGTAAAAGTATAAAAACACCAGACCCACTTTGAAGGGTCATGTGGCTGTATATATAGCATTGCTAAATAGACATATCCTTTGACCTAGTAATTTCACTTTTAGAATTAAATAATAGATAACATATGTACAAACATACATGTGGACTAACATTAATTGATGTAGCACTGACTAAAACATGCAGCTTCTATTCTTGCCTTTCTCCTTTCCATCCTTCACTGTAGGCTGGGTGATCTTAAAACAAAAGAAAGAAAGAAAGAAACAGATCAAGTGACCAACCGCTGTCCCCCGCCCCATCCTGGCCCCAGATTCCTGTTTAAAATGAATCAGTTGCCTCCTTATATTGCAAATTCTAAATATAGAACAGTACACCTCATTAACTGTAAGCAATCTATTGTTGCAAAGTATTATTGTATAAATATAAATATATATGTTCAAGTAGGCTCTCCATTTCCTCTAGACTAGCTCCTAACATATGGCTTTTTAAAAGTAATTATTCTTTTGTTTATTTTAAAGTGTGCAATTTTTGCAAGGGACTATGCTAGGGGCTGGAGATACAAACATAAAAAATATATGAAGACTATATTACCATGTACTTTATTGTGTAGAAGCTTATATTTATTTTGTTTTATTGTTCAAATATACTGCAAGTGACATTTTTGAGAGTAAAGTTCTATAAATTTTAACACAGTGCAAAGATTTTTATAATTCTATTGCAATTAGGAAACAGAATAGTTCCATCATCCAAAAATCTCCTTATGCCATCCTTGGCAGTTACTCTCCCCATCCCTGACCCCTGGCAACCAGGAATCTGTTCTCTACGCCTATAGTTCTTTTTCAAGAATGTCATTTAATGGAATCATATGCTATGTAATACTTGGAGATCAGCTTCTTTCACTCAGCACACTATCCTTGAAATTGATCCAATTGTTGCGTGTATTAATACTATACCTTGTTCCTTTTCACAGATGAGTAATATTCCATTATATGAATGTACCACAGCTTGTTTACCCATTCACCTATTTGAAGGCTATGGGTTATTTCTAGTTTGGGGCTATTATAAATAGAGCTGCTGTAAACAGTACTTAAAGGTTTTTGTATGAAAAAGTTTTCATTTCTCTGGGTGAAAACCCAAGCCTGAGATTTCTAGGCTACATGATAAGCACATGTTGAACTTTAAACTGTCAAAATGTTTCCCAAAATCACTGTACCATTTCACATCCTTACCAGCAATATATGAGAAAGCCACTCTCTCCAAATCCTGGCCAGCAATAGGTTTTGGCAGTATTTTTAATCGTATGCACTCCACTAAGTGTTTTAATGATATCCTGTCTTGGTTTTAATTTGCATTTTCCAAATAGTTACTGATATTAAGCATCTTTCCATGCATTTATTTGCCTTATGAATGTCTTCTTTGGTAAAGTTTTTATTCATATTTTTTCTTATTTTTTAAATTGGGTTGTTTCTTCTCTTGCTTTTGAATTTTCAGAGTTCATACATATTTTAGATACTAGGCCTTTGCCAGAAAGGTGATTTGCAAGCATTCTCTTCCAGTTTACCCCTTGACTTTTCCTTGTTTTAGCAGAATACTTTGCAGATAATTATTATTTTTTTTTATATTAAGTAAAATATGTCTTTTTTGTTTCAACTGTTCTTTTGGTATCATGTCTAAAATGTTTTAACTCACCAGGACAGGAATGCAGGGTGGGGTAACAGTAGGTTTACAGTTGTTTGTATGGAAAATAATACAATGATCAGTAAATAATAATACAAGAATGAACTCTGTGTTTCATGTGCTCACAGCTGTAAACTTACTTTTGCCCCATCCTGTATTTTCTCCTGCTTTTTCTTCAACATTTTTATAGTTCTTCATTTTACATTTAGATCTAAAATTCATACTGAATTAATTTTAAATTAAGGTATGAGTCCGAGGACAAGGTTCGTACATTTTGCATATAGATTTCTAATTGTTCCAATATCATTTATTGAGAGGGAAAAATTCTTCCTTAAGTTATTGCACCTTTTCCAAGATTTTATTAAGTAGTATATTGTTGTGGGTCTATTTCTAAAGTCTCAGTTCTGTTCCACTGTTCAACGTGTCTATCCTTTGCCAACCCTACCCTATCTTGATTACTCTAAGATTATAGGGAACGAATATGTTCACCTAACTTTACTCTTCTTTATTTTGGATATTCTAGTTCCTTTGTCTTTCCATGTGAGCTTAGAATTTTTATGTTTATATCTACAAAACATATGTTGGGATTCTGATTTGTATTCTGTTGACTCTTTAGGTCAGTTTGTGGAGAATTGACATTTTTCCTATGTTGAGTCCTCTGATCCACAGTCGGCCTCTCTATCATTTAGGTCTTCTTTTATTAATTTCATGAACAGTCTATAGTTTCCAGCATAAAAGCCTTTACCAGTGTGTTGGTTTTTACCTATTTCATTTGCCTGAAGCTATCGTAAATAATGGTTTTTTAAGTTTTGGATTCCAAATTTTCTTTGGTAATACATAGATGTATGATTAGTATTTGTGCCTTGATCTTGATTTCTGGGACCCTGGTAAACTCAGTTATTAGTTCTAAGAGGCTGCGAGAGCTTTCTTGGATTTTCTAAATTATATTCTCATAAATAGGTACACTGATTTCTTCCTTTCTGATCAGTATACTCTGCATCTTTTTCTGATCGATTTCACCCAGCAAGATATCCAAGATAGTGCTGCATGGAAGTAGTGAGAGTAGACATCCTTTTTATGTTCCTGCTCTAAGGGAAAATACATTCAGACTTCCTCCATTATGTATAATGTTAACTATAGGGTTTCTTGTAGATGACCTTTATCAGTTTGAGAAAGTTCCTTGCTAGTTAAAGATTTTGTCATCAGTGTATACTCACCTTTTTCAAATATTTTTTAGCATTAGTTTATATGGTCATGTGTTATTTTTCTTCTTAATTATGTTAAAACGGTGAATTACATTACATTAATTTTTCAAATATTAAACCAGCCTTGCTTTCCTGGGGTAAATCCCACTTGGCAGTGTTATAGTGTGTGTGTGTGTGTGTGTGTGTGTGTGTATGTGTGTGTATGTGTGTGTGTGTATATATATATATATATATATATATATGTATTGCTAGACTTGATTTGTTAATGTTTTGTGGAAAATACTTTGTCTGTCTGTATGAGGGATAGTTTCTTTTTCTTGTACGTTCTTTGCCTGGTTTTAGTAGCAGGTTACTTCTGGCTTCATAGAAGGAATACCCCCTTTTCTGTTTTTGAAAGAAATTGTGTGATATTGGCATTTTTAACATTAAACATTTAGTAGAATGACCAGTGACATTATCTGGGGCTATAAAAAAAAAAATTTTTTTTTTTTTGGTACGTGCCCCTAGCAGGAACCGAACCCAGGACTCTCTGGTCTGCAGGCCAATGCTCCAACCACTGAGCCAAACCGGCCAGGGCTAAAAAGATTTTTTAGAAGATTATTTTAACCTTCTCGGGTAAGTTTTAATAATGATTTTTAAGGAATCAGTCTGTTCCATCTAAGTTGCTGAATAAGTGTGCATAGATTGTTGATATTTCCTTATTACCCTATTAATGTGTGAGTTTTTATAATTTTTGTCATCTCCGATTTTTTTATCTAGCCATTTATCATTTTTTTATACTTTAAAAGAACTGGTTTGGGTTTGATTGATTTTCTTTATTGCTCTTCTATTTTCAATTTCATTGATTTCTGTTCTTATATTTAGTACTTCCTTCTTCCTGTTTGCTTTTTTTTTTCTCTCCATTTGCGTTGCTCTTCATTTCCTGATAAACTTTTACTATTGGGTCTCCAGGGATAGAGTCTGATACTATAGAACCTAGCTTCCTGGTGCAGCTAACTCTTGCAGATGGTGGGCTTTATTGATTTACAAAATGCCCCACCTGAGAAAGGTCGGCGTGGCCTCTCCTTCATTAGTATTTGGCCATCAGAACTGACCAGTGGAACATCCACTACGTTTTGTTACCCAAACCACAGAAACAGAAACGGTCTGTCACATTGTCCTGAAACCATATGCTACTGAGAACAGCAGTCAATAGATGTGAGTACGTTCTCTGTACGCCAAACACCAGGCATTGCTCTTTCGCTCTTTTTCATGACACGATTCTACTAGATCCTCGGGGTGTACAGATTTTACAGCGTTCCCACCGTGACCCCCTCCTGTGGGTGTCCATGCCTTCGCTCCTCCCCTTGAGTTTGGGCAGGATCCGAGACGTGCTTCTACCCAATGGAATAGAGAAAGGGGGATGGGATGTACGTGATAACACATATCATGTTATTACATAAGATTATAACTTCTCTTTTGTTGGCTTCTCTCTCCTCCCCCCGTTCTCTCCATTTCTGACTTTGAGGAAGTAATCTGCCATAAACCCTACGGCCACAAGGAAATTAATTCACCAACAAACTAAGTGACCTTGGAAGCAGCTCCTGCTCTAGGCAAGCCTCTGGTGAGAACTTAGTCCTGGCTGATACTCTGACTGCAGTCTGTGAGATCCTAAGTAGATCCCAATTCCTGGTCCACGGAAACTGTGAGATGATAAATGTGTGCTGTTTTAAGCCTCTAAGTGGGTGGTCATTTGCAGCATAGAACATGAATACAGCCCTTACAAAAGCTCTATAAGGTGAGTATTATCATTATCCCCATTTTTCAGATGGGATAATGGAGATTCTTAGAGGCTAAGCAATTTCCCCGAAGACATCCATCACGCAAATGTTTGACCTAGAATTCTAACTTATAAATCTCTGATTCCAGAAACTGTGCTCTTAATAACCACGAACAACCATCAGTACTGACTCACCTCCATGTCCACGTGGCTTACAGAAACAGAGAAAATTAAGATGGTTAACATATTACCATTCATTCAAAATTGTTCACCAAACTAATAAAAAAGAACGAGGCCGTGCAATGAGAGGACAACCTCTTCTCCACCTCCTTAAAACACATCAACGCACTGGCCACAAACACGGAATCCTTGACCTGGCTTGCCCCATCACGACCCGAACCCTGGCTACGTTTCCAGTCAGTCACCTCTCTGCCTTCTCTTCCCAGCCTTCAAGTCCCTGTCGTTCCTTCCATATACTGAATCCCTTGCAGGTGGGCAGATGCCTCATAACTTCAGTTGACGTTAGGTATTTTTACTTAATGGTTATCAAACTGTCCTCTTATTTGTCGGCACCTGTCTAATTCTTCCCGTGGCTTACAGCTCTCAGCTTCAACAACCCCTCCTCCAGGAAGCCTTCCCTGCTTATTCCTCTGGACTACGTGTTCCCATAGCATCCTAAACCTCTCCGCCTACCACACATTACACATTATTTGGATCATCTCCTGGCCACTCCCAGAAGACTGTAAAAGCCACGAGGAGACGGCCCTGGTCCTCTGTGCCATCCTTTGGCGATGCCTAGCACAGGGGCTGGTGCAGAGGAGGCAGTCACAGCCACCAGCCAAATGCACGCTGGGGAGCTCCAGAAACTTCTCCGTCTCCATTTACTTTAAAAGCGAGCAGAGTGCTACTTAAAGAATCACCTAATGGCAGCTTCACTGGCATTCCACCAAGTCACATGAATTGCATTTTCGTATTCCCATGGCCTTTGGCTGGTGTCATGGGTTATTCATTTTCTTTTCTAAAAGGTTCAGTTTTAAGCTTTAATAGACTCACTGAATGGAAATGTACAGTAGGCGAGAGCAGCAACGCATCCAGGTCTCAGCTATTTATTGACTATTTATTTGCTTGTGAAGTGAGGCTTCATTCCAATAAATTGGTTTAAGAGGAGAGGCTGGGAAGAGCTGAGAGTTTGGTGCATATGACCGCAATATTGCTAGCCCCACTGGGAGCCATAGGCACAAATATAATATCTTTGCCTCAAAAGTACTTTGGATGACTCCTCGTGACCTGCTCCGTGTAATTATCCCTTACCCCGAGGTCTTCAGAGGCAGACAGAGTAGGGGGATAGTGAGGGCTTGATTGTTTAGCCATCTGGATTTTCTCACTGTCTGGACATTTAGAAGGTGGTGAAAATGCATGTCGACCTAATACGTGGTTGGTAACTGGGATAAAAATGTGGATCTATGTGGTATCACGTGGAGAAGGGAATTTAAGGGATCGTTGCTGCCTGAGCCTCGGTGTCTTCGTCTATAAAATGGACACATAATAGAACCCATGGACGGAGCAATGCTGTGAGAATTAAACGAAAAGAGGGGCATGAAGCATTCGGCACAGTGCCGGGCACTCGGTGGGTGCTCAGTAACTGTGAGCTTTCATTATCATTACTCTAATACAAAGCTGTTATGATATTAAGTCCTCAGTAAATGACATTGGCCATTATCACCATCAGTGTTGTTTTATGCTTTTCTCAGTGTTTCCCAGGGTAGATACTAAATAAATGTGGTAGGAAGTGTCTCAGACAGTCCCCAGTGGCCTCTTTCCTTGTGGGACTCCCCCCGTTGAGGATGTGAGATTAGAGGACTCATTTCCAAGGAGGTGAAGAAGTATGGGAGATGGGATGTCACTTCTAAGATGAGGGAATCCAATGACTGTGTTTTCTGTTTTGGCGTCCTCTCTCACTTTCCCTTGAATTTCTCACTCTGGTCATGAGGCAGCCTTCTAGAGAAGTCCACGTCAGTGAGCTTGGACAGCAGACCTTCTGAGGCTCACGGACAGCCACCTAAGAGAGCTCAGAGGGGGATCTTCCTGGAGGACCCTTCCCATGGCTTCAGTCCCAGCCAACACCTACCAAAGCTACTCAATAAACATGCTCTCCGGATCCTGACCCTCAGAAACTATGATATAATGTGTGTGTGCTATTTCTTCTAGCTAGTATGTTTTAGTGTAATTTGTTGCATAGCAACAGATAACTAAGGTGAGAGTATTAGTGTATATCTTCTGTTGGAATGGGAGCTCCATGAGTAGAAGTTTTGTCCATCTTATTCACTGCCACACATATAACATCTATCAACATTCCTGGCACATAAACAAGTGCTCAAACAATAGTTTTCCATGAAGGGTTGGGGACCACTCTAAAGATTCATCAACATGGAAGTGCCCAGCCCCACCGGGAGCTTTCCATCACTAATGTAAAGGAAGCATACCATTTTTGTTCATAAAAGGCATAGCGCTAAATGCTGTAGAAATGATATGCTTTTGGAGGATCCTTATTTGAGGATCATTATGGAATACGTCATTTTGAAGTAGATGCTTTGGTCCAGTCTTCCAACCCGTATCCCATGTGCAACCCCCAAACCCAACTCCAGTTCCTAACAGCATCAGCATCAAAGCCAAGCGACCCTTCCACACCCAGACAATTTTCCCAATTTTGGTTTGCTCAGAAGCAAACCAACCAACTAGTAGGGTGTACTCAGCAGTCAACTTTGGCTGTGTAAAAACCACAATGGTTGACGTACCACAACCTAAGACAGCGGTGGAGGAAGGCAGAGATGGCCACTTCACCACAAAGGAAATTTGCAGACCGGTCGCAGGACATTCCATGTGGCTAAACCCCAAGTTGGGGTGGAGAGCGGAAAGGAACAAGCTACAAGTTCTCATTCTACTCAGACAGGGGAAGGAAGAAGGAGACAGATCTCAGCCTTGAAGAGACTGTGCCAAGGATAAAAAGTGTTTCTGAACCATTCAAATGACAGAAAAGAAGGAGCTTGGGCTAGAGGAGATGAATCTCTGGTAGTCAGTTTCTCGTTAGGCGCATGGTGTCACCTCATCTGGAACCGTGTTCCAGCGCTAATTTTCACAGTGCTTGAGCGCTTCCTAAATGGATAGCACTCACTCATGCTTGGATGCAGACTACAGGTCCATTTCTAAGCCTTTATTAAAGGGTACAGCGATCCTGTACCTCCTTCCAGGATAGACATTTAGAGCTGTTAGATATATGACCTTGGATCTCCATAGAAAAATGGCAGCTCCCCACAAGGGTACATCTTTTTCATACCAGCTTGGGCATAGAATGTCTAACATGTGCGCACATAAACACACATACACATCAGATTCCTAGTTGTTTTGTCTTTTGCAACTCTTTGAACACCACATACAGAATGCTTTGCCTCTGAAAATTAACTTGCCTTGTAAGTACAATTAAGAGTTGAAAATTCAAAGGGTTTTCCTTTTGTGTGTTTTTCTTAAGGTGGCCTTAGTCTGAGGTGAGACCACTTTGCCGTAGCCCAGGTAAGAGCTTTTGGGCTCATAAAGCTCATTATATACTCATCATTTCTCATATAATTACTATTTGTCAAGCAGTCACCATGTAAATGGCACAAGGTGTGATTTTTGTAAAGGCTTCAGGCTTCCACTTCCAGAAATATATCCTGTATAAAAATTCACCCATGCCCTGGCTGGTGTCACTTAGTCGTTTGGGCATCGCCCCATGCACCAAAAGGTTAACGGTTCAATTCCCAGTCAGGACACATGCCCTGGTTGTAGGTTCGATTCCTGGTAGCGATTGTGCAGGAGGCAGCCGATCGATGTTCCATTCTCACATCTATGTTTCTCTCTCTCCCTCTCCCTTCCCCTCTCTCTTAAAACCATTAAAAATATGTTTAAAAACAACCTACATTAAAAAACATTCACGCATGCACACAGACATGCGTGTCCTTAGATGGACATACAGCATCTCCATCAGTGCCAGTGCGGAAGCAAATGTGAAAGTGTGTGGGGACACACCCCTCACACAGGGAATGACAGAACAAAAGCACCACCCCTTAGACATGTAAAAATCTCCAAAATGTCGCCCTTCCGTGGAAGGATACCGAATCAAAAGAGACTGCATTGGATGCTCCCCTACCAGGCTGGGGAACGTCTGGCCCATGGGCCGTAGAAGGCCTGAGAAATCAATACCAGCTCACATCACACGCCTCACCAAATCAGCCTGACGAAATCTAGCAGGCTGATCTTTAAGTGGATAATTCTGTATGGCTTTCAAATGATGTTATAAATATCCAAATGGCCCTTGGCAGGAAGAAGGTTCCCACCCCTGCTAGGTTAAGTAATATGCATTTATACATTCAGAATGTGGCTGTGCACTCAGCTGAGACAGGCACACTGCTGTTTCTAGAGGTCTAAGTGGTCAAACATCAGCAGTGCCATATGTCCCCACCTCATGTGTGTGCAGACAGGAAGTGAGAGGTATACGATCTATATGTAGACAGGGTGGTGGGGGTACACTGTCAGCAGGAGAGGAAAGGGGTGATGGGTAAAGAACCAGGGAGCTTTTACTATTTGCTTTGTAAGAGCCTTTACTGTCAAGACATTTTACTATAGCCTTTCCTCGTAACTAGGTAATAAAATAATACACCTAAGCCCGGCCGGTGTGGCTCAGTGGTTGAGCATTGACCCATGCACCAAGAGGTCGCCGGTTCGATTCCCAGTCAGGGCGCGTGCCCAGGTTGTGGGCCCGATCCCCAGTGGGGGTCATGCAGGAGGCAGCCAGTTGATGTTCTCTCTCATCAATGTTTCTATCTCTCCCTCCCTCCCTCTTCCTCTTTCTCTAAAAATCAATAAAGAAAAAAAAATTTTTTTTTAAATAATACACCTAAGTTCAAAAAAGGTAGGGGGCTATGGAACATTACTCTTACCCAAAACAACTGGAAGTAGTCTGTTGGGTCTCCATTTAAATCATCCCCATAGAATAGTATCAGGACACGAGGTCTCCTCAGAGAGCTCAAGTTTGAATTCACTATGGTCCGGCATGTCCCCGAAAATGTAGATATATTTAATTATCCATCTTGTCAGGTTCTCAAAGCCTTGTCTGTATTGATGTAAAGGACTTTGATTCACCCCTGTGTTCATGTGACAACAACAGTGTTGGGGACCCCTGGAGTGGAAGCACTCACGGGAAAGTCTGGTCTCTGATTTGATTCTTTCTCCAAAAACAGCAGTTAAATAGCGTTCCATTGCTGTCATCACCATTATTTCTATTGTTACTATTATTCGTGTTACAAAACTAATAAATTAGAGACCTAGGAAAGATGACTGATCTTTTCTACAACAAACAAATCACAGAAACAAAGGTGAAACCTGGGTCTGTGGGATCAAGGTCTCGTGAGCTTACTACTCTACACATGCATGTACACACACATACACAGAGTTTATATATTGAGGCTAGATTTATAAAAACTTAAATTGCCTGGCCGGTGCGGCCCAGTGGATTGACCATCATCCCATGGACTGAGAGGTCCTGGTTTGATTCCCAGTCAGGGCACATGCCCGGGTTGTGGGCTCAGTCCCCAGTAGGGGGCGTGCAGGAGGCAGTAGATGGATGCTTCTCTCTCTCACATAGATGTTTCTATCTCTACTCTCCCTTCCTCTCTCTCTAAAAAATAAAAAAATTAAATAAATAAAATAACCCTAAATTATCAGACTCAGGCTTTTTTAAAATTTAAATCCCATAACAGTGTGTGTGGAGCCATTAAAGTATCTGAACGTGAGAGTAACTTGTTGGACAACATACTTTAATAGGGTTTGATTGTTGGCTGCATACAAGATAAACGGCCCATAAAGACAAGGCGAAGTTTGGGTGATTCTAATTCCTTCTCATCAGAACTTTAATAATTTAAGATTTGGTGGAATGCATAAAATCTTACTATATTTTTGCCTCTAATGAAATCTCTCTTTTTTTTTTTTGCCTCGCTCTCCCTCCCTCATTCCCTCACTCCCTCTCTTCTCTCGTCTCATATGAAGCACCCATTTTGTAGGTCAGGCTGTATCGGTCCTTCAAGGGTTAACCCGCCGAGAAGGCAGGCAAGACTCCGTGTATCAGCTGTGAAGGAGGGTGCTTGTGGTACAGTCAGTCCTCAGCGGCTTTGCAGTTGGGCTGATCAATGTATACATGTGGATGTTAGCCCTGGAATTATCAAGTTGATTTCTCTCCTCCGGGGAAAAAAAAATCAAATAAATTTGCCAGCACTTTGAAGATAAAAAGGTACAAAGTAACAGCCAGAATAGTTTTATAGAGACCAAGTCCTTTCAGATTAATCTAATCTTCCCCAGTAGAAAAGTTTTCTATGAGGCATAGGCAGGAACCGTTTCTATCCAAGCAAACACTTAGTAATTTACTCCGAACACTCCCAGGAAACCCAGGCATTTCTTCATCTGGCTTAAAACACAGGAGACAAGCTGGTAAAGCCGATGTACCCAGCGGCTGCCCCATCCCCTCACTACCCCGCCCCCCGATAGCACAATTGCATTACACACAGCACACGTTTAAAAATGTAATATAATCAAAGGAAGCATTATTCTTACAAAGGCTATTAAAAGAGCTAAGTAAATTCGTACTGTATAATAAAAATGATTTATTTACTATGGAGAAAAAATGGTGGGGAAAAGAGAGCAGCGCAGCTCCATCTGCAAAATCAGATTCCCATAGAATATTAATCTTCATTGATTAGCTGAGAAGAAAAGCAAAGCTTCACACTTTCACTTTTACAATGTAAGTTAAATCAAACGCTTCAGTTTGACAAAGCCCCATCTGATCACATTGAACTCCTTAATATGGAGCATTGCGGAATATTCTATTTGCTTCTTGAAATCATCAATTTATGTCCAACAACATCTGTAGGAAAATGAGATTTGCCAAATGTCTCAAGATAGGGAACCGCAGTTTCATGGCTTTTTGAAAAGAGTAGTTTTTCATAACCATTTTTTTTTTTTTTCTTTGCACCTTGCCCATCTGGGAGAATAAAAAAGGAATGAAGACTCTCCCCCAGAAATACTCTACCATCCCCCCCTTTCAGGGGGCACATCAATACTTTGGTGTCCCCACCATCAAAGGTTAAGAACCCTAATTTTATATCGCCCGTGCCCCTGAGAACAAACACCACTCATTGCTGTTTTGGGGACTCAATAAATGCAGGTAAACATTTCAACCTTCAGTCACCAATATTTCTCCTGCCATTATCACTTTATCACATTATTTGTACATTGATAAAAAAACATCCTAAGTCTTGTGTCTAGACTATTAATGTCAGTCTCTATTTTGTCGGTTCTCTGGGTCATTTAACGATGGGGAGTGGAAATCATTTAGGGTCCTCCGAGTCCCAAATTAATACTCCAACGATCACCAAGCAGCTAGACTAATCCTTGTGTCTAGAGATCTCTGCTCACTTTTTTTTTTTTTTTATCCTCACCCGAGGACATTTTTTTTCGGTTCAGATAGAGTGGGGAGAGAGAGGAAGAGAGAGAGAGAGAAACATCGATGTGAAAGGGACACATCGAGTGGCTGCCACCCGCACAACCAACCGGGGCCGGGGACAAACTGCAACCGAGGTACGTGCCCTTAGCGGGAACCGAACCTGGGTCTCTCTGGACCGCAGGCCGACGCTCTAACCGCTGAGCCAAACCGTCCAGGGCTCTGCTCACTTTTAATTGCTGACCTCATGACGGTCTTGAATTTTACAGCTAAAATAACCAACTGTGCATGCTCAGTCTTTCTTCAAGCCTTAGCTCTGCATTAATTTGTTCAAATCTGAACTCCACCCATACTTGCTGTGATGGGTAAGCAGCTTCATCTGTCTTCCCCTCAGTGTCCTCAGCTGTAAAGGGGCATGATGTCACTAACTATGACTGATGGCAGGTGAATGAGAATTCCTCTGCTCTTGTGACATGATCAGAGACATCTGTTTCCTCTTTAGGTTTCCTCAGTAATCCCTATCACAGTTTATAATTACATATTTGTCTGTGAGATTGTTCGACGCATGGCATGAAATTAAAGGTGCAATGAAGGCAATGGCTTGGTCTCAGTGTTCCCCCATCACATGCTCAGTGTGTAGGAAAGAAAGTGTCTGTTTTCAGAGGATGGGTCAATTCATATTTGTTAAATGAATAAATAGATGGATGGATACATGGATGGATGGATGGATAGATGGATGGATGGATGGATGGATGGATAGATACAACTGCTCAAGGGGCTCACCTCAGGTTCTTTCTGTTTGGATTTGCCCCTCTTCTTTACTCATTGAATCTACTGGTGTTTTTAAATAGAGGAGGACATCCCATCTCTATACGACTCTCTCTAGTCAGGGTCCCTTCTCCTAAGTCTGGGCTCAAGATCGTTGGGTTCTGAGTCCTACCATCACCTTTTCCAGCCTCCCACCACAGGGACCCTCCTCTTTTGGGCTGAGTTATCCTGCCCTCCCTGGTTTATAGGTGGCCACCCTCAGTGACCCAAAGGAGCATCACCTTCCAGGTAGGATGCATCCACCCGGGGGTCCATATTGCTTTAGGGTTCTGAGAAGCAGTTAATGGAGCTTTCCTTTTGTTGGCAATAGGGGAGTCTGATGGGAGGGCTTGTATTCAGGCATGCCCTCTGCTCTTTGTTTCTTCCAGGGTATGGTAGAGAGCGGGAAGAGACAGAATAGCAACCTGAGGAGATTCTTGCATAAATAATGATAAGACTCCCAAAGCCAAGTATTAGAAAGTCTATGTGCATCCTTCACTTACTTTGTATATATATCTATTTCTTAAAAAATATGTTTTTATTGATTTTTTAGAGAGAGAGGGAGAGAGATAGAAACATCGATATGAGACAGACACATTGATCGGCTGCCTCCTGCACGCCCCCTACTGGGGATTGAGCCTGCAACCTGGGCATGTGCCCTGACCAGGAATCAAACTGGGACCTCTCAGTCCATGGGATGATGCTCAATCCTCTGAGCCACACCGACCAGGCATACTTATTTATTTTTATTTATTTATTTATTTATTTATTTATTTATTTATTTATTTATTTATTTATTTTTATCCTCACCTGAGGACATTTTTGCATTTATCTTGAGATAGAGCGGGAGGGAGAGAGGGAGGAAGAGAGAGAGAGAAACATCGATGCGAGAGAGACACATCGAGTGGTTGCCACCCACACAACCCCGACTGGGGCTGGGGACAAACTGCAACCGAAGTACATGTCCTTAGAGGGAACCAAACCCGGGCCTCTCTGGTCCGCGGGCCGACGCTCTAACCACCTGAGCCAAACCGGCCAGGGCTATTTTTAAAACTAGTTTTACAAAACTGAAACTCCAATGCATGCACCCTGAAATTTTAAAATATTAATAATTAAAAGAGATCACACCCTTTGCCCATTCCAGCTCCACCGACCAGGAATAACTTTTCAGAAGTGAACAGAGTCTGGTGCTTCTTTATACAGCACATGTATGACCCCTTTTCCATCCTACTGACAAGTGGAAGTATACCACCTGTACTACTGTGCTGCTTTGTTGTTGTTAATCCTCACCCAAGGATATGTTTTCCATTGATTTTAGGGAGTGGAAGGGAGGGAGGGAGGGGAAGAGAGAGAAACATCAATGTGAGAGAGACACATTGACTGGTTGACTCCCATGCGCGCCCAGGCTGGGAATCGAACCTGCAACCCAGGTACGTGCCCTGGACTAAGAAACAAAGCTGAGACCCAGTGCACTGGCCAATGCTCTAACCACTGAGCTACACCAGCCAGGGCACTATTGTGCTTCCTGTTTTATTCCACCGTAACCATATGTCTAAGAGTTTGCCAATGTTGGCGCAGATGAATCAACCTCATTCTTTTCTCAAATGCATAGTATTCGATCAGAAGTACGGATCGTGACTTGTTTAATCAGTCCTACCCTGATGGGCATTTAGGAACAACAAACAAGAGTGCGTGGGTTTCATTACACCTGCAACTTTTTGCACCATGGATGAGTATACCTCTGAGATAAATTTCTACTGGTGCAATTAGGGGATCAAAGAGTATGGGCTTTAACATATTTTTTTCTTTATTGATTTTAGAGAGAGAGAAAGGGAGAGGGAGAGAGAGATAGAAACATCGATGAGAGAGAACATCGAGTGGCTGCCTCCTGCATGCCCCCCACTGGGGATCGGGCCCACAACCTGGGCACGTGCCCTGACTGGGAATCGAACTGGCGACCTCTTGGTGCATGGGTCAACACTCAACCACTGAGCCACACCGGCTGGGTGAGTATGGGCATTTTTAATTGCAATGGCTATTGCCAAACTGTGGTATTAATTTAAATACCTATACACTGGGTCAGCTTTCATATTTTATAATCTATTAATGATATATTTAACAACTCCCAATGAACCGTGCTCAAACACAAAAACACATATGGGCAAATACATAGAATGAAGTAATTATCCTGTCCTCACCACATACCCAGTACAGGCACACTTCATTTCATTGAACTTCGCAAATAATTGCATTTTCATCAACATTAAGGCAAGACCTTCTACCAACTAAAAGATGATGACCAACTGAAGTCTCCAATAATGGTTAGCATTTTCCAGCAATAAAGTATTTTTAATTAAGGTATGTACATTTTTAGACCCAGTGCACTTAATAGACTGCAGTGTAAGTTATGTAAACATAACTTGTATGTGTACTTGAAGACCAAAAATATTGTGTGGCTTGCTTTATTGTGATATTCACTTTATTGTAGTCATCTGGAACGGAACCCGCAACGTCTCTGAGGTATACCCGTACCTAGAACAATATCTTGGGGATAGTAGGTGCTTAGTAGGTACTCAATAAGTTTTTACTAGATAAAGGGGTGGATACATTTTATACCCAGCCTCTGTATAGTTTAACAACTCAAAATCATACATTACATTTCTCTGTATCTCGTGAGTGCTTTAAAATTCTTTGGGAAGCAAGCAAAAAACAAACTGTAGATAAATAAGATATAAATGAAGAAGCCCCTTCTTGTTACCAGCGAGAATTGCGAGTGTATCTGTGTGAGCACACACACACATTTCCTGAATGTGAGTTCTCTAACCCTCCTCCCCACGCTTCCGAGTCCAGAGTTAATGTTCATAATGACCCCAAGGCTCTTCTGAATCATCAGAGATTATATTATGTTGAGCCCCATTTTAGTGAAATACATTTTATTTTATTAGCTGAAAATTCGTCATCCCCGCATGGTATTTCTGGGATCAGAATGATTGATCAGCAGGGTCCCTTGGTTTGCCTCTTCCTCTTCTGTCCCCATCTGCCCTATCTTTGGGCATTTTCATCTCCATTTATTTTCTCTAGGTCAAATGTACATTCCAAAATCATAATGGAGAGAAGAAAAGACGATGGATACTCTATATTTTTAAGTCAGAAACTCCCTCAGTCCTTCAGAGTCAACCAGACACATGTCCTGGACCTCAACTATAGGAAAAGGTTATTTAAGTGACATTTCAGATCATTTTCAGGCACAAAAGACATATGGAAAAAAGATTAGAAAACTTGAATTCTGTGTAGGCTTGATGGCTATAAAAAGAAACCCCACCTACTCCAGGATTCCATTTATATAAAACTCTAAAAAAGGCAAATTAATGTATAGGGACAGAAAGCACATCAGTGGTTGCCTTGGGGAAGGCGGGAGGGAGGAGCCGCAGGGAGAGATGACAAAGAGACAGGATGAAACTTTTGGGTATTGAAGATGTTCATAATCTTGATGGTAGTGATTGCTTCATGGGTGTGTCCATCCATCAGAACTTATCAATGTGCACACTCGAAATAGGGGCTGCTTATTATGTATTCATTAGTCCTCGATAAAAAATAAACTCTCCTGAACAAGGAGGCTACGCTATGGGAATCAAGAAGTTCTAGGTGAGGTCCAGCTCCCTTTCTGAGCTGACAATAACTGCAGAATGTGCTGTGCTTTTACACGCACTCTGTCTGCCTTCTCAATCCCTCAAAAAAGGCCCCCACCTTGCTCTCTGACGTCATCCTGTGCCTCTCTCCCTCTTGCTTACTACCCTCCGGCCACTCTGACTTGGAACCTCGCCATATCTTTCAGCCACAGAGACTCTGCACTTCCTGTTCCTATTGCCTAAAATGTTCTTCCATTGTCTCTTTGCATGGTTAGTTAGCTGAAACATCGCCTCCTCCAAGAGGCCCATCCTGATTGCTATATCGCCAAATCCCATTGATGGCCTTCACAGAACTTACCAAGGCTTTCACCATGCATTCGTTGATTTGGTTTGCCTGTTCACTGTCTGTCTCTTTCAGTGGAATGCAAGTTTTATGTCATCAGGGGTCTTAACCAAGTTCTTACCGTGGCATGCTCACTGCCAAGAAGACTTCCTGGTGCACGAGACAGGCTGGCTTCATTAATTCATTAACATTCCATTTCATTTGCTTGTGTATCTGTTTAAATTATTCATCAGACACCTTTTGGAGCATCTGCTCAGAGCACTCCCTCCCTAATTCACCTTAATCAATAATCCCTTCCTGGGACAGGGATTATGTTATGAATCATATCTCAAAGTCTAAATATGGGGCCCACACATAGTAGGTTTTCAATAAATGTGTACTGAATTAAATTAAATCATTACACCAGAAACCAAATAATTATTACGATGCCAGGACCCTGAGACAAACTGATTTCCAAAAGAAAAAGTCCCGAAGCCCATAAAGCCCAAACATTTAAGCAGAAAGGCAATAGGCAGTCTTGAATCAATACCCTACTGAGTTGTAAGGGCTTCCAAAGGCTTAAATTCATCACTGAAAATCACCAGGGGTATTTGTTCCTTTGTTTGTTTTATCACCAGAAATGTAAAATGAGCAAAGGTGAATTATAAGATATTTTTCAATCTGATTCCAGTATTTGCCAGTTCTCAACTAACCTTACCATGTCAGTAGCCAAAGCTGCCTGTTTTAAGATCAGTTATCTCTCTAGAGATCAAAACTCACACACATATGGACCCCCACCCACCTCAGACACACACATCCTGTACCTGGTAGTTAAAAACACAGCAGAGAGCGCAGATTGACTGGACGAAGAGAACTGAACTACGTCTCCACAGTTCATGGTGCTGTCACAGATCCACAGCCAAGGAGCTTCCATTAACTCAACCAATATAAGATGACATACCAACTCTACTTACATTAAAAATAAATCCAATTAAAAAAGGAATAAGGAAGAATTCAAAAGGAGAAATACTAAACAATTCTAAATTTTCCAGAACTCTCTCTCAGTTCCATGAATATCAGAGCTTTGTGTAGTTAGAAATGCTGCTAGGCAGGTGGTTTCAGGGAGCTCTCTGTCGCTAGCCAACACCAAGACAAGGCATGGAACAATCGCTTTTGCCTGGTAGCCGTTGCCCACCTCCACCTGTCTGGAGCAGACCCACCCCAACTCCGTTCTCAGACCTAAAGGTTGTAGAAGAGATGAAAGTGTTGGCCTCTGTGGGTGGCCATGCGACTCCCATCTGGCCGATCACCAGAGACGACCACTGGGTCAACGTGATTGGCTAACAGATGGGCACACACCCTAAGCTGAACCAAAGAGAGGCGACCCTGGAACTTTCGTGTAACTGTAAAGATACTCTCTTTCAGCTGGGGGGTGCACAGCTAGAAGATAACCTTGGAGCTGCTGGTGGGCACCAGGAAGAAGGGCTTGTCTGTGACTAAAGCCCTACATTAAAAGCAACAACCACAGAGATGAAGAAAGAAAACAGAGAGAAAGAGAGGGCTTGATTGAACTCTGGGAATATCATCTATATTTCTGGGTGCAGTTGTGACTGAAACCCACCTCTTGGGCTTTTCTGTTTTGTATACCAATAAATTCTCGACATATGGAAGATTTTTTCTAAGCCTATTTGAGTTGGTTATTTTTGCCCCTCACCTGAAAGATGACATAGGAATACTCAATAAAAGAGCCCACAGCTGAAGGAAGTGAATATCAGACTCCCTTGGCTTATTGTATTTATCTCCATTGACCGTGGACATATGACCAAGATGGAAAACGCTCATCCTTCGGCGTGACAGTGAGTGCAGATGTCCTCATGTGATCTAGCAGACAGAGGTCCTGACTTGACCACAGAAGCCCAACTTTCCTATCCTACTTTTACCATGAATTTTGAAGCCAGGCAAACTAGGTCTCGATCAAGTTACTTTACTTTTCTAAATCTCACTTTGCTCATGTATGACGTAGGTGCAATTCCCCCTCCGTCTCAGCATTAGAGCAGCCTATCCTAATAGGAGGGTAAGAGTCTCCTCCTGGGGATGAGGCGAAGTGCCAGATTCATTCAGAAGCTTTTTCAAACTACCCTGATTCTCTCCCATGAGAAGCCGTGGGAACTGCTGCTACCGTGTATACCTACATGTATATATACACGTATACATATCCTAAAATTGCTATGCTGTCATCATGCGGAATTGCTTTGTTTAACAGATGATTTTAGCTTTCATATGTGAAGAAACACACAAGGGAGGTTAAATTCTGTTCTTACTCTTGTTGTTATTATGTAACAGGGTCAGAGCTGTCTTAAGCAGCAGATGGTTGGCAGATTCTGAGCGCCCATGCGTGTTTGGAAGAAAGGCTGAGGTCAGCAAACAGGAACAGCTGTGTGAGTGTGCTCACACTGGTGAAGAGCTCCTGAAAATGGTGTCATTAGGTACCGGTAGTTCCTCACGGCTTAGAGTTAAATGCATTTTAGGTCACAGGACTGCAGGCTTCTGAATCACTGTCCGGCACCTTGAAGGTCTTTGTGTACACATTCCGATACCACTACACTTGCTGGCTAGTGTTTGTTGTACACAGCATATTCATTTATTTATTCCTATTCCTTTAAATTATTTTGGGATGTAAATATCATAGATACATAATGTAAATGTTAGAAAGTGCAGAGAGGCAATGGGAGCGGACAGCAATCAGCCACACCAACCCCTCTTCCCACCTTGGTGTGCACCCACGTTTTCAGACGTGAATTGTTGCAAAGCAGAGCCTCCACAGACTGGCTTTCTGTTCAAATCCTGGCTTTCTGCCACTTACTAGCTCATGCATTTTAGAAACTTTTTTTTTTAAAGAATTTTTTTTTCTTTATTGATTTTTAGAGAGAGGAAGGGAGAGAGAGAGAGAGAGAAACGTCGATGAGAGAGAACATCGATAGGCCGCCTCCTGCATGCCCCCCACTGGGGATCGGGCCCACAACCTGGGCATGTGCCCTGACCAGGAATTGAACCGGGACCTCTTGGTGCATGGGTCGACGCTCAACTACTGAGCCACACCAGCCAGGCCATTTTAGGAACTTTTAACCACTCTCATCCTCATTGTCATAACATGTAAAATGGGGACAACAGCGATACCTTCCTTCATATTGTTATTATTTTTAACATATTTCAAATGAGACCTTGTTGTATGGACCTTTGTTTTCCATCTGTCGTTGCTTAAGTTAGCAATATGCTGTGAATCTGTAGCACACCAAGTGTTACACTGCCTTCCTAAATCCAGCGGGGCTGAGGGCGGGCCCTGCCTCCTCCTTAGCCTTCCAGTCCCACGTGGGAAAGGGCCCATCAGCTTCGCTTGCTGTTTGATCCCCAGCAACCGGCCCAATGCCTGGCCCTTCACAAGCAACTCTATAAATGATTATTCACTGCTCAAGAAAGTTGAATAAGTTCTGGAAGTCAGCGTTGATACAAATGCAGGAAAATGAGGTCATTGGTTTTCCCATCTCCTCTCTCAAGTGCCACAATTTGGAAAGAAATGTATGAAATCTTCGAATGGAATAACATAGTGTAATATCTTGTGCAAAGGCTTGGGAAGCACTCACCCCTTTCAGAAACAGTTTGGCATTATTATTTTTAGGCTTGGAGACAATTAGAAAGCTAGACATAGAATGAATAAATGGTAGACAGATTAATAAGTGTGCGTGTGTTGTGCATGTGTGTGTGTACACACAAGCAGAGTTTAGCTCAAACTTGCAGTTGTACCAGGCTAAGTGTGAAGGTTTAGTCAAGTCCAATATCACAGTATACTTGTAGCACTCAATTGAAGTACATGCATTTTTGGTTTGAAAAGTTCTCTTGAAATTACACTGTGTTTTCTAATCTCAAAAAGATTGCTGGTTGGATGATTTTCATTTCTTTGTAAAATGACAAGTGATACTTCATTTTTTAGCAAAAGGTTAATGTTAAGTCTCCAAACTTTACAAATTGTACTTTCTCCATAAAATAAACTCTTGCATGCTGGTGTGCAAGATTAGCGAGAAATGTTCACACTGTTGAAAATAGATGGATTTTGCATTTCAAGGTGACAAGTGCAATGTCAGACCCAATCAATCGATCACTGCATAATTATTATTGCAAATGATCCATATCCATGCCACAAACCTTAAGGGAAATTTAATGAAGCAGTAAGCACATCAATAATAAGATCTACTGTAGTCTCTATTAAATCTCATGATTCATAAATATCCTGGCATGTTTTATTCTTCCTTTAAATCCTGTGAAGACATCTAGAAAAGCGAGTGCTTGAAGGCTACAATTTAACACTCCACCAGAGACAATTCTAAGGTTCTCAGCAAGACTCAGGCTCTGTATCAGCTCCCTCTTCACACATAGGCTAATGGAATCCAATAGTCTGTGGATACATACAGGATAGAGTTCCTCCTCAAAGTTAGAATCAAGGTAGACATTTCATCTGCCTACTTAAGTTTAAATTTCCATGGGAAAAGCCCCTGTAGGTAGCAGTTGAACTGGGAGCCTATGACCAAGAGTGAGAGGGGTGTTTCCTTTTGAAGAGCGGAGAGTAAACTGGGCAGGACTTTGCCTGCCTATGCTGATTCGTTGAGAGTCAGAACAACGATCCCTCCTCCAGGCAGGTTCAGCCCAATGTGGCAACTCATGTAATCTTTGTGCAAATAAAATGCCACCCTCGCCTCTGAGTGGCCGCAGCCCCCAGCTATGGCACGTGGCTTGTAGGGGAGCCAAGACTGGGTCTCTTCCTTACGTCGGTGCCTTGGAGGAGTTCGCCAACTCTACGGTCCGTGGACCTGGGATGCAGACAAACCAGAGCAAAATGGTCTCGGTTACGAAGTCAGAAATCCCAGCTCTCCGATGGCTGAGAATTAGTCAAGTTCGAACATCAAGAGGGGCTGGGACAGGAACAGGTTTGGGAGCAGAACCTGTATTTGTCTTGAGTGGCAAGCAAACACTTTTTTAAAAATAGGTCATATGTTGAGCACCTACTCTGCATATCTTAAAGTCTTGTGCCCACAAATTCATCGTTTAATGACCTTATAATAAACGTCCATCTTAATAACTGCCCCACGATCTTTGCAAAAAGCGTCACTTTTCCATATGTAGACTGCCTCCTTTCTACAAAGGCTTTTGATTGTATTAACTCAGGCACGTCATTTCTCTCTCCGAGTTTCTTCAATCTAAAATTCTCTTATGTCGCTCATAAACACACCACTGCATTCTGCAACGACTACAGGCAATGCCCTGGAATGTAGCTCAGAGATTTCCTGCCATCACACATGAGTATTAATTTTCTGCCCCCCAAATTCCCTTCCTTTCAATGAATAGTACATTCTCCGAGCACAATGGTACACCATACATTTCTCCAAGCTAAAGGAGAGCTGGCACAGTACCGACTTAGTCTTGATCTGTGCCACGCTGGTGCAGAAAGAATGAATTCCTCGCCAAGGGAAAGGGCCCTACACAGGCCAAGGAATGTCTGCATGGGCATCTCTGACTACCTGACACCCGGCACACAACGTAAAGCATCGTTAAGTCTCTAAATGCTACTGTATCGTGCGATTACTGGCTTGCATCCTCTTCCAAATGAAAATCTGAGAAACTATTTCATATATCTAGATAACTGAGTATCATACATCCTTGTACATAATATGTTTCCTGTGTTTCTGATTATTTCCTCGGGAAATAATCCTTTGTTGTGTCGCAAAGTACAAGCCTCTCTTTTTGAAGAAAATACTTTAAACTTGTAAACAAGCCTCTAAAAATATTGAGCAGCCTAGATTCCACCGAAAATGCATGAGAATTCATATTCTCGAACTCTGGCAGGCACACAGTATGTTATCCTTGTAACAATGTCTTTCAATTTGACAAAACGTTTGTTTTAGTTTGAATGCATTTGATATTGGGGAGGATGAACATAATGTTCTATATTTATGTCTGTTGGGTGTTTTCTGTCTGAATTGTCTGCTCACTCCCCTTTGCCCACTTTGTATAATTTTAAAGTTGTGATTGCTCATTGAGCTAATATTTATCATGAGCTATATATTTTAAAAAACCTAGTGCCCAACAATAAGAAAATACATAAGAAAATTATGACATATCAAATGCTAAAGAATGATGTCATTTTAAATACTCATATTTTTAAAAAATAGTAACATGAGAAAATATTTCTAAAATAATGTGTATAAAAATATTTTAATTTTTTAAAAATAATTCTAATTTTGAGGGAGAAGAACATCAAGTAAATTCAGATAGACTGACATTTATAAAGATAAATATATCAAAATATTAACAGTAGTGAGTGATAAATTGTAAGGGGTTAATTTTCTTATTCCTATTTCCAAGTTTTTATAATATCCAAATATTACTATTATTTTGGTAAAAAAGAAGTAATCATTGTTCTTTTTAAAAGAACACTCTTAAAGAGATTTTTCTTCTATTCATTTTCCAGAACACTGATACCAGACTCAACATTAAGTCATGTTTCTTTAGAGCCCAAATTTAAAATCTGCTTTTATCTTCTATTTCCTTTAGTCTTCATCCCTCTCTTTTAAGGCTTTTTTCCTTCAATTGGGAGTTTTATTTAGTAACTGAGGAGTGGGAATGGAAAGATCATTCAGTCTGATATTGCAATGCAAAGCTCTGAACCAGGCACTAAAAAACAATCCTATCGCCCTGGCCGGTTTGGCTCAGCAGTTAGAGTGTCCGCCCATGGACCAAAGAGTCTCGGGTTCGATTCCAGCCAAGGGCATGTACCTCAGTTGTAGTTCGTCCCCGGCCCTGGTCGGGGCCCTGCAGGAGGCAACCACTCAATGTGCCTCTCTCACACCGATGTTTCTCTCTCTCTCTCTCCTTCCCTGCTCCCTTCCCACTCTATCTAAAAGATAAATGGAAAGAAATACCCTTGGGTGAGGATTAAAAAAAACACACACAATCCTATCATTTCATCCATATGCCTCTTCACATATTATCCCCCCAGTAAAGAGGGGCTAACTAAATGTCCAAGATCACACAGTAAGAACCTGGTACAGAGCGGGTTTGAACCCAGGCCTGGCCGGTTCCACACTCTGCTTTCTGAGACCTTTCCCACTGCAGCTGGATGGGGGCCACACCCCTGCACTGTGCACAGCCCCCTCATTCAGTAGCAACCCATGTGCACACGGTGCTGTCTGCATCCTTTGGTTACAGCAATGATGATAGTGGCCACGGCTAACTTTCCCTAACACCCACCACCTGCCATGTGTGACGCCCAGTACCTGTCCTGCAAGGCATCATTTGATCTTCTCCACAAGCTTTAGTAAAAGAACTAAGCAAAGGTGATGTGCAAAATATTTAACAAGCAATGTAGTTTGGACACGGACCAACCAGAAGGAAGAAGTACCTCCTCAGAAAGGTGGGAGGCTGTAGGCAGCCTCTATAGTGACTTGGCAGTCTGGCACAATACCAGCCAAATGGCAACCTCATGCACTAGATCAGTCCCATTTTAAAGATGAAAAAATGAAGGTTTCCGTGCAGATCATCCTGAAAGGGCCTGGTTTTGAATACCATTCTGCCTCACTGCAAAGTCTATGATCTTAACAATCATAATTCCTAGATCCTCATAAAAAGCATGTTATTGTCTGTATATGATAAATGATTGTGTATGTTTAAGTATCTATGTGCATGGGTGTGTGTGTGTATGCCTGTGTGTGTGTGTGTGTGTGTGTGTGTGTGTGTGTGTGTGTGTGTGAAATCCTGCTTCTTAACAAGATTTCAGGATAATGTAAAGGATACTGCATTTGGCTTAATTTTACAAATGAAGAAGAAAAAAATGGCACAAGAATTTTTGCTTCTTTCATTGGTTTCAAATATCGAGGGCTTCAGGGAAAATGTGAAGCTATCATGCATAGGAAAAAAAAAAAAAAGTCCTTCCCTCCTGTCTGGCTCTCAAGCCTCCATTAACTAATTGTGTTCCTGCTCTCATTTGTAGCGCTGGCCTTTGATTAGCCTTTTAATTTAGCACATTAACAACACTCTCTTTAGTTGAATACTCCATCACTGAGCTCATTTAAGTCAAATGCCCTTGAAGATACTTGAAATGCCTAACAACACTCACTATTATTAAACTGTTTTGTATTTCTGATCACCAACCAAGAGTGCTCAGTTACCAGACAGAGGGGCCATTGTGTGAAACACTGTGATTCATTCAAGGCCTCCCCACCCCTGCCCCCCAGCTCTGCAGGAGACCTCCGAGTTTCAATCTATCTCACATTTCTCTCTTTTTTTTTTTTACTTTACCCCCACCCCCAGAGGTTTTTGGTTCCTGAGCACCAGCAGAAGCCTGCTGATTCAGCACACGTGAAGGAGTTACTGCAGAGGTCTGAGGATCAGGTTTCTTTGAAAATATAAATCAGAGCTGGGGGCAGAGACTCAGTGGGTTTCGTATCTATGTGTGCTTGCCTTTTAAGAATGGTGGCAACGTCCGATTGGGTGGAATTTGGTCATTTGTAGCCGATGGTGAAGTGCTTACAATCCAAGGAGCACACTGAGGACTGGATTCTCTGACACTCAAGGAAAATAGGAAAAGAAAGGCTCACTCCCTCAATCTTCTCCCCACTCCCTGTAGGGTGCCCCTCCCCTTGCTTTCGTTCTAGGGTGCTGCATGACAGATGTGGGTTTCTGATACTGAGACATGCAGTGAGCCTCTAACTCAGCAGAAAGCTCCCCCTGGCCGGGCTCCCTCACACACTGAGCACTGGACACAAGGCCTTCTGGAACATCCGTGCACACACTGTCCTCCACACCACCACCTCTACCTGGCAGCTTCCCAGACGCCCTTTTCTTTCCATCTTCGGCCTCATCACAAGCCGTCATTACAGTGTTCACTTGTGTGTATAATGGGCGTCTGTCGCCTTGACCTCCCCAGCATCTATTTCTCCTCCCAGTCAACAGCTCTTCCCTCCTTCCCAGTAACCCACTTCTCCTCTACTCTCAGTTTGTGTTTGGGGGGACGGAATCTCCTCTCAGATTGCAAACACGTGAGTGTTTTCCCCAGGCGTGGATGTTAAGTCTCAGGAATTGTCTCAGGGATGGGGAGGTGACCCAGTCCAGGGGCAAGAGAACTGGCCCTGCTTCTACTCGGATGAGAGTGGTCGGTCCACTGGGGCAGCTATCACAGGGGGTGTTAGCTTGGACTCGCCAGTGGCCACGTCAGTCCCTTTATGGAGAGACCCCAAGGAGCCCGGGTCTGGGAAATGGAGTCAGAGTCCCAGTGACTTGGCTTGGCACCCTGCACCCACCTGTCTTGAGAGTCTCCCTGGGCCTCTCAGATGTGTGAGAGCACTGACCACCCTTTTGAGTGCACCTTCGTTTTGCAACCAAGGATCTTAGCCACAGCACTTCAGCTAATGTTTTTGCTCCTTCATCACCACTTTTTTCTCTGTTTTGCTATATTTTGTTGTATCTGTCCCCTAAACCACATACAAATTCCATGACAATCAGGACCACACCATGCTCCCTCTATTCCCAGTCCTCAGCACACACAGTATCTGACACACTGGAAACGCTCAGTAATTATTTTTCAACAAATAAATAAATTAAAAACACAGATTTCTAATTGTTGATCACTGCAGCGAGATCTTGTAAACATGACCATCACTGATAAACATACTGCGAGCTCCTGCCTGCTGTGTATCATGACACCCAAGTACGGAGAAGGCCCGGGGCACTTCCTCGCGTGAAAGGACTCAGTGTAGTTCAGAGGAACAGAAAAGCAACAGTCAAGTATAAGAGAGCCCACATCGCTGATAAAACCTCAGCCATATTTTCTTTCCATCATGCATTCTATTAAGATAGAACATTCTAGTTACCACAAAGTATAAACTTTATCAATAAAATAGGAACAGATTTGCAAGTAACAGAATTGCATATCACTCTTTAATAGTAACATGATTATTCTGCAGTGAACATTTACCTTTGATGTACTGGAAAAGCAAGATCTATTCTTCAGGTATTAGGAATGGGGGCAAAACTTTTGGGTAATCCGAGAGAACAGATAATCCAGATGTTACCCATAGCAAGTTATTCAAAGGTAAGCAGAGAACTCTCTTTCTCTGTTTTCTCTGCCCCAATCTCTCTCTCTCTCTCTCTTTCTCTCTCTCTCTCTCCAATTCTTCACTTATCTAAGGTCATCTCCCATCTCAGCTACACCACTTAATCCACCAGCAAGACGTTAGAGTGGGCTGGACAATATACCAATAATGAAAAACTGCAAAGGAATACAGAAATCCTCACATCAAGGTACCTAAGGGTGTCAATCCAATATATAAAATGTGAAAGTCTGACTCTAAGTGAGAAAACCCTGGGGACCGTGAGACAGAACCAAAGACAGCCTTGGTGCATTCCATCCAATCCACATCTCCCCTTGAAACAGCGTTCAATTTCTCCCAATCATCTCCAAATCTTGCTCTTCCTACACCTACCTCTCCTTCCCAATTGTTTTCTTGAATTTGCACCTAAGACGTCTTCGGATAATAAACGGAAAGCACAAGGTACGATTGTCTCCCCACCTGTCCTGAAGCGTCATGTGCCATCGTTGTCAAAACGATGCTCTATTGTTTCCCGAAATTATCTTGTTGGTATTGAATATCAATTTTTCAATTTGTTCTTCTCTGAATGGGGACACAAGGTTTGCACAGAAACTAATTTGCTTACGTCGCTCAAACCTGCATTGTTTGATCAAGTATTTGTCTGAGGGTTTGAGAAATTTTCTAAAGGTAGATGAATCACCACTCACAATGCAAAATGAAGACTAGAGGTCTGCTTCACATTAAATCAGTGTTCTTATGCCCTAGAGCTAAAGAATCTGCAGAGTTGGCCAACAACTATGTTTAAAACTTCAACATAAAGACTTCATCGCCCTTTTATATTAATACTCATCAAGTTATGCTTAAATATATATATATATATCGGAAAGGAATCCAAACCTAGAGCTTAGAATCCCTACTGAGAGAAGCCCTTCACAGCAACACGGTGTTTGCTGCCCTATATAGTTCAGCCGTTATTTTGGCAAGAATCTTTAGACACAAGAATTCAATGAGTTTAGTGTCATTATTAGATTGGAAAGAAAAATGGATGGGGCTTTATGATACAAATCACTTTACAGACAAAGGAATGTGCATGTAAACAGAATTTCAGAAAAATACAAAAAAAGTACCGATCAATTTACATCAATGGCTTCTGGGTGCTCAAGCGGAAAATAACGTATTATTCCCTCTGCCAAAAGAGAGTCTGCAGCGAGTAGAGGCCATGAATGGTTAAGGCAGAGGGCGAGAAGATGTAAGCCCTAAACGAGCTCCCATTCATTAACTTTTGATCCATCCAGTTTTCCTTGCCTCAGACAGAATGCTGGGATGCTTATGAAGTCCAATCACCCTCCTCCTACCTGCAGCGTATCTCAACAAATGGGTACTGCTGACTTAAAGATGTCAGGAAAAGAGCCCTACATATCTTGATGAAGCATCACAGAAGTGCCGTAGTTGGAGTGCAGAAGAGGAGGTGGGAGGAGAGAGAACGATGGTCTGAGTGTTTGAGAGAACAGAGTATGTTTGGGGCTCTGAGCTGGCCCCAGTGATAGAGAGAAAAGAGGAAATTTCAGTATAAGTTACAGTCAAGGAAAATAAGGACATGAGTCTCTTCATCACAGTAATCAGAGTCAGCTGGGTCCATTTTTCTCAGCCCCTAACTGAGAGATGGTGACCAGCATGGATACTAAATAGCCAGATTCATAGAAATCAACGTCCGAATCAGACTTCTTTGGGGGAAAAGGAGTCATCTTTGTATTCCTGAGGCATTTTGCTACAAATCCGTCCAGTCCTAGACAACATGGAAACTCTTAGCTTAGGATAAAGCACTGAAGGCTTTCTCCCCACAAACAACAAAAACTGTTTTCTTTGGCTGCTACCGGCACGAGGTCCCACAAAAAGGAGCCAGTGAATTAATGGGTCAGCTAACTGGGAAAATAATAGACCATACTTGGGCCTCCAGTCCACCAAAGCAGAAGCAGAAATCACAATGAAAAGAAGCATGTCCTAGGGTTCGATTTGGCCAAGGAGAGCAAATATCTGTATCAGAGACAAATAGTTAGCAAATGTGTAAACCGCAGTCAACAGCTGATGGTGTTCAGCACCACCGTCCGTGGTCAGCTCTTCCTCATTCTCAGTATGTCTTCCACTGTACCCGATATTCCCAAGTCCCAGTATAATGACTGGCAGACCGTCTGTGCTCAATAAACGCCTAATAAACAATCAACAAGCTGAACGAGTATGGGCTTAATACATATAGCAACCCCAGGCTAGGTACTAGGAAAGATTTTGATAAGCAGAAACAACCAAGAATTAAAGAGTTGGTTATATTATGGACTCTCCATATGTTGGGGCACCATCTACTCAAGCATTCAAGATGCTGTCATGGAAAATCCTTACTGGCACAAAATGTTAAGTGGTCAAAGCAGTTTATGAAACAGCAAGTTCTAAGGCAGTATGGCCCCATTTCCCCAAGCAGAATATTTCTTCGCAGAGGCTCTTGTTTTTCCTTCTTCACATTTGTTTTATCGTTGAGATGGCCTTTCGGCGTGATAGCACTTTTATTTCCACACATACACACACACACAAAGCAGAAACAAACCAACAAACTACAACAAAACCTTTGACTAAATCGACGGTATGACTTTTAAACCTTATTGTCAGCGTTGCTTCAAATTGAAAAAATAAGCGTGTGCGTGCATATGTGTGTGTTAAAAAGTATCTATCAGAAACGAACTCTAGGTTACTATTTAGGTATCTATCTTAGGTGCTAGAAGAGTTAGTGTTGTTTATTTCCTTCTCATTGGCTAATTTTACTACAAAGGGCATGTGGATTGTCTGTTTGAAATAAAGAAGGAAAGCAATAGTTGAAATAAAAGGAAGAAATGTTGTCTCTGCCTTTAAAAAGGGTTGAGTTAATTTGGCATGAAGGCCCCAGACTGTAAAACAACTATATGTGGTCTAATCTATAATTTAGGCATAATCTCCAATCTATACAGAATCTATAAATCAGGAAATCTATAATCAGCTTTACAACCACATGCTAAAATGTGCAGCATAGAAAAGAAAAAGCTTTAGGCATCCTGGAAAGAAAATGGCGAGTTCGGATGAGGTTCCCCAAATACCCAGGATGAGACAAACATGCAGGAGAGAGGCTACAAGTAAGTTCATAAGTGTGCAGGCTGATAATAGAATATTCTGGTTTCTTCCCAGAGCAACACACAATGGGATATACAGGATCCTCGATCTTGTAGAAAGAACAATGCATTTTTTTGTTGTTGATTTCTTTATTTTTTTAAGTGTTTGAAACGCACTGTCCACAGCAGCGATGTTGCGTACTGAGGTAACTCCCCATCCTTCCAACATCACTCAGAGATGCTGTCCCCATGGCGCCTCTGTACCCGGTTCAAGCCTAGCCATGTATGCGTAAAACTCTGTTTATAAAGGATGGGGACAAATTACAAAATGCTAAGAAAGTTAAGAAAACTTATACATTTCAGTATTTCATCTACAAGTAAAAGAAACGAGCAAGGGCTCTGGTACATCAAGAAGAAAATGTCAGTAGTCAAGAATAACAACATGCAAATGGTCCTCTGTTTCAAGCGAGTACAGAAATAAAGAGAAACCAGAAGGTGTCAGGGTCAAACATGAACGCCCATTGCAGTGGAGTTCAAGTTGGGGACTATCTGGTCCAGCACGTGAGGGATAGGGTGAGTGGTGGCTTTTCTCTGAATGAAATGAGCAAGGGTCAACTGTCAGCTTGTTCTGCCCAGCCTGGGAAGACACAACTCAGCTGTATCCCAAGAAAGACTAATGCTTGTGGAATTAAAGAACCACAGTAAAGTTGGAGGCAGTGCTGGTCAAGGGGGCTTTGTCGTACTCCAGGGCTTGTGTAGCTGTAAAAGTGACTTCCACGCTTTTTCTGGGAGTCCTCAGAGGAAGCTTATTCTCCTTTCTACTGGACCTGAGTTTGGTAAATCAAAACCACTCAGAAGTTAGCAAATGGTCCCAGAGCACTGAACTTTCGTGTCCCTGTACCCCAACCTGTCCTCACTCAGGAGAAATAAAGCATGCCAAAAACTACTTATCTTATTATTTTTTTTTTAGGAAAAGAAACCATCTTAAACAAATTTAAGGGAAGAATATACCAATGTTAGATGGTAAATGGATGTCACTATTACGCATCTGCAATGATACAAGCAGACGGGCTTGCAGAAGCTGCACTGTGGTTCTCACCAGTGCTGTTGCAGAACATTCCCTGCTCTCCTCCTCCTGAGAGGACAATCCCAAAGCAGGATCGTGGCTGAGTGGGCAGAGAGGAAAAAAAGGAAGGCTGTCCCCCACTGCTCCCACACCTCCCCCAACAACACATTGTCAATCTTAACAAAAATATACTCACTGAGATCATGTACTAGTAACGCAGGTGTACAGAAAGAGCCTACTTAACAAATTTAAGAAGCAATGGCAGGAATAAACCAAATACAAAATATCTTCTACTGTAGCTCCACATCTCCTCATTTTCCTTTTTATATCCATGAGAGATCAGCAAACAATATTTTTATACATGGATGTGGCTGAGACTGATTCTCCTAAAGCAAGATGAGCTCTTAAACAGAGATATCAGCCCCATTTAGAGTATCTTTATTTACAGACTAGAAAGTAACAGCAGAACCTCCGAATAAAAAAGGAGGAAAGAATGGAAAAACCCTCCAACCTCACAGCGTTAATGCTTGCTCGCTAATTCATATCTCCTTAAACAGCATGGATCCAGCTGTTCCCATGTAAAGTCTCTGCCATTTTTTGAATGCAGAGCAAAAAATCTGAATTAAAGATGCAAACAGAATCCTTGAGCACAGGGCAGGAAGGTAGCAACCATTTTTCAGTTTGATAAGTGCAGTTCACACAAACACGTAGCACCGAAAAGCACTGGTCAGAAAGGGGAATGTAGGAATGAACAGACACTGCTCTTAAAAGTCAGGGACTGATGACTAAGAATCAGATTAGCAAGCTTTCAGGACCTGGGACAGGGCCTGGGACATGCCATGCCTTCCCCCTGCTTTGAGTTGCAAACACGTACATGTGTAAGAGCCAGCAAACTTCATCAGTAAAATCAACGACACCACTTAAAAACTCAGAGAAAACGTGTGACCGGTAAACTATTACCCATCACAGCCTGAAGGAACTGAAATGTGTTTACCACGGACCCAAACACACTCGCAAAATAAAAACCAAAATAGATGTCTTTCCCTGAAATACTAGCATATAGTTATTTCCTCAGTAACCAATGCCGGGATCCCATGTGACAAATTTTCCTAGTGCTTAAAAATCAACATTTGTAAACAGAAAATTTTAATCATTTCCACCTCCACCATCAAAAATAAACGGTATGAGGATTCAGTGTTTTTAGATAAAACTATCTCTGTTAAGTTTAGCACTATCTATGCTAAGTGTATGCCATTTAGTGCTTGTATATTTCCAAACACCTCTTTAATGAACAGGAAACTTGCCCTGAAATGAAAACAGAATCGTAATAGAGACAGTCTGTCCCCAAGTGGCAGAATTCACTGTATTGGACTCTGCAAAAAAATAAGCCAGGTGGAAATACAGCTAAAGTCACTACAAAGAAAAATACCCAAAAGAACAGGGGGGAGGGGAACAAAAGAAGTCTAAATCACAAAGTTCACTGAGGGGTAAGGCAGGCCGAGGCGCCATCGGAGGTCAAAGGATCAATGTGATTAACAAAGGATTCAACACAGAAGCTTTCTTCCTTCCAGCAAAGACAAGTTCATGGAGCTGAGTTGAACCAGAAGTGTGATTGGAAGGAGAAGAAGAAAAAGAGGTGTTTTTTTTTTAAGTATGCTGGACATCGAAACAGAACAATGATGATCGTGTTGATGAAAAGCAGAGGTAGAGTTTCACCTTGCAAATGCCTCCCTCCCTTGGAAAGACAGGGAACACCCTGTCTCCAACATGAAATCACAGAGCTAGGTCTTGGGTTACTGGGCTGACAAATGCATACAAGTCCTCCAGTGGCCAAAAGAAACTAGGACGTCTATCTGTCCTCCAAAACATGATTAAGGAATTTTTCTAAGCTTTTGATGCCAGATTACTATTTGTTAAACTGTTCCAGAAGTTAAACAGTGTAATTCATAAGTACAGGTTACCACTTTCATGCTTTTATTTTAATGCCATCTTCTGGGGGCGAGGGAACCAACAATCAATAACTACACAATATTTATCCATAAGCCAGAACAAGTACATGGAATCTACCTTTTGCAGCACCAACCTTGTAAAATACACACGTACACACACACATGCCTGGTGAAGGCAAATAAAACACACCACTCCCATCCATAACACTCAGCCCCCGAATGACAAATAAGTAGTCACTTTTGAGACAGACAAAAACACACCATATAAAACAAACAAAAAAAGCCACCACTACTCAGAACAGTTCATCCCTGGTAATTAAATGAAATCCCACACAGCTACAAGTGAGGCAGAATTCGCTTCATGCCTGAACCGGCTTCTCCAGACCATTTCTTTCATTCTTTTCTATTTTTCCCCCTCCTGAATTCACCAGCACAGTATATCCAGAAAAGAGAAAGCCATGCAGCCCCCCACCCCACCTCCACATTGTTTTTTTTTCTTCTTCTTTTTTGGTTTCCTTTTTGCAACGGAAAATAAAACTGCAGCTTAATGCTAATGAACCAGGTCGTGCCTCAAGTCCCACTGGAAATGGAAGCACATGTACTCTAACAGTGTAAGATTATTCTGCCACAAGCATAACCACCTTACACAGAACGCGATTACTCTGGGCTGCAATCTTTATCCCCGAAGTCAATTTATTAATCAGAGAAAAGAGAGGAGAGAGAGAGAGAGAGAGAGAGAGAGAGAGAGAGAGAGAGAGAGAGAGAGAGAAATACTACCTACCCACAAATACATCATCATCTTGAAAGAGAAATCAGGGGCTCTCGGTCAGCAAACAGAAGTCTCCTTACTTCACCAAGAGTGTCTGGAAGAAAATCTGAAACCAGTGGGTAGAAAATCTTGCCTTTTCCCGGCAAGTCCTTAGCGCCCCTCTTCTTTCCTTACACAAGGTTTGTTGTGCTTGTTTGTGAGTTTATGAGCATTGCATTCCTTCAGTAGCACTGTGTGTGATGGTGACTCGCTTCGGGCTGCCTCCCTCTCTCTTTCTCTCTCTCTCTCTCTTTCCTTCCTAACTCTTGCCTTTCCACTCTTTCCTGTCAAGGCTGCTTAGGTAACAAATTCTTGGTGTGGCTGCTTAATGAGCAGATCCGGACACTTGAGGCAGCCCGCAACAGTGGCGCAAACACACGGATGTTACTGGTAGTATGGATACGAGTAGCAGCGGGGTAGTCATAAACAGGCGGGCGCTACACCATTTCCTGATGGCTGGTGGGAGGTTCACGGAAGTCCCCACGGGTGGAATTTGCGGGAAGGCGGCCGGTCCTCTTGAGGCAAGCCCATCTGCACACAGAGCCGCTGACTCTGGGAGGCCAGCAGCTGAGAATTTTTTTTTTTTTAACTCAAAGTAAAGCTCCAGCCGCAGAGAAAAGAACACGTGCAGCACGCCGGCTCCCCCTTTATCTCTTTAAATGTACTTCAGATAAAAGCAGCATCCAGTCCGGTCAAGGCCTCCCCAGACTCATCGCGCTGGAGCACAGGGCTCAGCACACTTGTGTACAGCCATCTACCGACGCCGCCGTGTCATTGCGGGCTCCCGGCTGCTGCTGCCCGCGCCGCAGCCGCCTGCTCATCGCTGCGCAGGGGCCGCGGCTCCCAGCGCGGGGCGCAGCCGGTGTGCACCGCACGCTTCGCTTCGGAAGCGGGGCGGGGGATGGGCCTTGGAGGCTCCTGTGCCAATTCAGCTAATCAAAAGCAGAACCAAACCCCACTAACTGAACCCAGCAAATGGGAAGCAGCAGAAACACTTGCTAGCACAAATGTTTAGCTGTCCTAACCTACGGCTGGACATTATATATCCGCCCTCCTCATTAGAAGACCAGATTTTGAGGGGTGTGTGTGTGTGTGTGTGTGTGTGTGTGTGTGTGTGTGTCTGTTTCTTCCTCCTCCCTCATCCTAAGCAACTGTAGACCTGGGAAATTTTGCAGTGTGCATAAAACTTGATTATTTCGATGGGCTCCCCTTACAAAAACCCACGGGCTTGGATGCACAGCTAAGATTTCCTGAAAGTATCCAAATTTTTTTTTTCTTTCCCTGAATCAATTCTCCTTTATTAGTTGTTCTTCTTAATCCATTTTAAATTGTATACTTTATCTTGAAAATTATCTCCATGACTGAAATACATCGTGAACGAGAAGATGGTGAATGCAATTTGCCCGGCATATTAATTGATGCGGTGCTCAATTATTGATATATGGATAAAGGAGAAATTAATATTAAAATACATCTTGTACGTTAGGAGAGAGGAGGGACCACGCTCTCTTGCTCAGGTCTGAGTTTTGACCATCGGTTATGTGTTTACACATCACACAGAGAAACTGCCTAACTGAGCCTCTCGTTGGTTTACATTTCCATCTGAGATTGCACAGGGCCAAGTGTCATCTAAATAATTAAAATGCATTAGCTAAATTGTGGACTCATCTGCAGCACTGGGCAGGTGGCAAGGCACCTGTTAAAATAGCCCATAGGTAGTCCAATCAAGATGCATGATGGCCAAGCAATTTAGAGAGAGCCAATGCCAAGCCATAGCATTACAGGGAAATGGAGAGATCCTCAGACCTAGCTACCTCCATGTGGCAAGAAAATAACCACACAGCCACCGACTGGTAAAATCTCAATCATGCATTCCCATTAACCTATCTGCTTACAGAATTTTAGAAGCCCCTGAGTCCCAGCGAATAGGATCCAGAGTAGGGTGGCCAACTGCCCTGTTTTACAGAGGCAAACTGTGTGTGTTCTAAATTTTCCTTTAGCTAAAGCCTAAGTCAAGTAATATATATTGGTGGTCCATCTGACCAGTAGGAAGTTGTGTTTTATTTAATTATATCGGAATATCTTTGGACTTGAATTATGCTCTCCTGTTCACCAAAGACCTGGCTGCCTTGATTGTATTATACCAGGTCTGCCACATTCATTCACTTGCCTAAGTTTTCTATTTAAATTCATAACCTTTGGGTGAGAAGCACATGGGAGAGATTAGAACAGGTGGGTGAAATATTAGGACACCTGAAAGGTGACTGGTAGAGTGACATTGCCTTTGAGAGTCAATGAGGTGAGAGAGGTGCTCCAAAGTCTTCGTGATGCAGAGATCTCTGAGTCCCAAGAAGAAGATGGCTGCAAAGAGCCCCTGTGCAGGCTGGATGATAAGTGCCAAGGTTCCGAGCTTCAATAGAGAGCCATAATCTCTAAGGATGATAGTGAAGCAACTGAGCCGCCACACCAAGAGAAACTATGGGCATTGGATAGCAGATGTTGCCACGGTAACCACTATCAACTGATGGTCCATGACCCATCCCCAATGCCTTCTTGGTATTGCAATTTGCACCACTCAGACCTCTGCACATGCCAAGGAAAAGGGAGGGCTGTGAGACGGCTGCAAGTGAATGGTTTGCCTGACAGGTGGTATAGAAGATGGATTTAAAATTAAGTTGATTCCCAACAAATAATGAGATAAGTCACTTATTGCCCATCTGAGTTAAAGAACTGACTTATCAAACAAGCTCTAACAAAGCTAACAAACAAACACATCTGACCCATGGAGAAGTAGATACAGTCTAGATTCGGTTGCCTATAACAAACTAGGGGATTAGTACCTATTATTTCTTCAGGTTTTTTTGTTTGTTTGCTCTTTACATTTGATCTTCAGCTTCTGTTAGCATAAAGCATTCCCCTGGTTGTGCTTTCTCTCCCTCTTCTCAGCTTGTACCCATTCATCCTCCCACCTGCTTGAACATGTGGCCCCTCTACAAGGAATGAGATTCCCCCAAGACGGTGAAACATTTTATAACTGTGACACAAGCCGGAGACAGCTGTTTCCCATAAATCAAATTTGGGAGGTGTTACGATTCCTCTATCCTGGAGTCCGGAGGTTAAACAGATGAAATGGAACATTCAGTAGGCGCCCCCTTGGGGGGGGTGTCAGTAAATCATTTCTATGTTTGAAATTCTGCTCATAACCAATTTGATTATTCAATCAATTCCTCAACTCTTGTTCTTTCAAATAAGCAGACTGACATTTTCGATTTACTGCCACCTTCCCCCCGCCCCAGAAAACTTCCATTTTAATTACAAAGTAAACATACTCAAATTTTCAACTCAAAACCAATTTTCCCCCATTTGCAAAATGGCTGGTAGGCCAGGACCCACTTTTACAGTGGATACATTTAAAGTTCCTTGTTCTCATGCTCAAATAGGAATTATTTTTAAATAACCAATCCAGTTATCAATTATCAGCTCAGCACCATAATTAATTAATTTCAAAACAATGGCCTAAAAGTAACGCTGATGAAGCTACCAGTGACCTATGTGTTGAAGTGGTGTCTTAGCTGCCACAGAAATCAAATACCACTGTGAAATATTAGATAATGTAGGACAATCGGCATCAGACTTTCATCTTTATGAAAGAAAGTCTTCACGAAAAAGCCAAGTTGCTAAACACGAAACTGAATGTGACTTGAGAAATCCAACTAAATCAGTGCTGGGACCTTTATTTAATGCTATCACAGTGTCCTCGGCTGACACCATTTTCTGCAAGACCAGAGGTTCTGCACAGGAGGGTCCACTTTGAGCCAGATGTCTTTGGTACATTAGAACCAATATAGTAGCTATGATATCCTACCACGATGTTCCACTCATCTGGTCCACAGAGCATCTGGACATTAGTGAGCGACCTCCAGGGAGGACCTCCAGCATCCCACAGGATGTGTGACCACCCCTTCTATTAATCATATAGGTTGAGAAGAAACCAAACATTTCTTCTTCCCCTTAAAACCACATGCTTATTCAAGTTCAATGCTGATCTCTCTGGCTGCGTGGGCAAAAGCAGATTCCTCCCCTTCAGTGGAAGTTCCAGCAATTCCTACTACATTATCCAAAAGTCTAGTAGGGCCTTCGAAGACTATGTAGGCTCCCCCAAAGCCTGATCCTGACAGGGGTGAAGGCGGCGCTATTCCTGGAGTCTCCCGGCAGGTAGAGCTCAAATCGTCCATGTTGATGAGGACAAAGTCATCCGTATAATTTTTAAAAATTATTTATTATGAGAAAGTTACACTATATAATCATTATGAAATATCAGCAATCATAAAACCATCACTTCATTACCAAACTCTTAGCTGAAGATATAGAATCTGGGTGTAGCGAAGTACTCGATATATATTGACTCGATGATCAAATTAATTAAGTAAGCATATAAATATTGCCCTCCATATAAAAACTGCTGCTGCTTCTATACCCGTAATTAGTGAGAAATGAGTGCTCTCATTTTGCCAGCAGGGGAGATGAGTTTCTCTGAAGCCAGGCTCATCCTCCCTTCGGTTTACCTATGAGGAGCAGCCAAAGTTACACCGGCCAAGGTTTGGAACATAAACCATGGTTACAGAACGGAAATTATACCCATGTTCTGGGTCTTAATAAGGCCAGTGTGGATGGAGCCAGCAATTGGCAAGGGCCCAGGTTGGAGTGTGAGGTGAAGACCGTTTTAATGCAGAGCCTTAGTCATCACAGGGTAGGGTTTGGGTCTTGTTCCAAGAGCAATGAGAAGCCACCAAGGGAATTCATCTAGGGAATGACTAATTTCCAAGGTCCCCCTGGCCACTCGTAATGGACTATGGCCATGAGCCAAAGTGGGAGTGAGAACGCCAGTCTGGACATCGTTGCAGTGGGCAATAAACGATGGTGGCCTGGGCCAGGTGGCGAAGGAGAGGGTTTAACGACAGTGTCATCAGTCATGCGAAGCATACCCTAACACCGGGTCACACCACAGCCAATTCCAAAATGTTGGCATGCAGCTGGACAAAATCAAGCTGGAGTGCACCCCACGAGAACAAGGACCAGGATCAGAGGACATCGAGTCAGCAAATCACCGAGGATTTTCTGACACAGCCAGAGAGCTTCAGTAACCGCAGGGACAGTGATCTGCAAACTTTAGAACAAACGTGAAGAAGAAAAATACACATTTCCTGGGGACTAAGGCTCTGTTAAATGTGTTCAATACAAATAATCATTTCTTTGGCATTAAAATCATAGCGAGGGCAGTTCTGCCAGGATCAAGGCAGGTTGCTTATTACCAGGACTTGGGTGGCAGAAGAAGCCACAGGAAGATGGGCAGGGAAATGGGGGGAAATAACCTATTTACATCAGTGTTCACCAGTCTGCTGAGGCCTCACAGCCAGGACCTCCACGCTGCTCATCCACGCTGCGTAGAATTACCAGAGAGCAATGCAAGCCTCCTAGTGGCTCCTGAAATTCAGTGGAAATGGAACATTTTATTGTACCTACTGTACTTTCACTTTTTACTTGAGGTACAACAATGATACAGTAAAATGCACTAATTTTTTATTGTGGTAGAACACGTGTAACAGACACTGTATATAAAATGTATAACGTAACTATTTAATATGTATACTGCAGCTGCATTCGGTTCACATATCACCATCCATCCCCAATACATTTTTCATCTTGCAAAACTAGAACTCTGTACCCATAACACAGTAACATCCTATTCCTCTCTCCTTCCAGCCCCTGGCAACCACCAGTCATGATGTGCATTAATCTTAGTGTACAGTTACACACACACACACACACACACACACACAATCACCACCCAGATCAAGAGTTTGAACAGACCAAGCACCCCAGAAGCCTGTCCCCAGCCAAACTGGGCAATATTTATTTTTCTCTCTCATCTTTCTGGTTCTCCCCCCATCACAATGAAAAAACTTTTATGCGGGACTTATTCACAATGGCTTCTATTTGTCTTTATACAGAGGGGGAGAAACGGATATGACAATGCCTCTATATTCTCTAAGAATTCACAGCCTTTGACAAGGAAGGACTCTGCATTGCTGAATGTCTCCTTCTGTGCCTGAGGCTTGTGCTGAATGACAAAACGTGGGGTCCACACCCACGCTTCTTCCAGGGGCACAGCTGGCCTTCCCTTAGGGTGCTTCCTCTGAGCAGCCCCAGTGGGGGTGCCCCAGTCGGGCTGAGCCACATGGAGGGGTGAGCAAGTGATCCTGGCTGGGCCAGTGAACACAGCCAGCTCCTGGCTGGAGGGGCTGATGGGAGGAGGAGTCAGCAAATCTGGTTCTGATGCTGCACCTGAGCTCCAACACCTGTGCAATCTGGGGTGTCAGGAACCTCGCTGGACGTCAGGGATACAGGATCATCTCCACAGCACGGCCCGTGGTGAGACTCCATGTGGTAACGAAAGTAAACTCACAAACGTACTACACAGCATAGCGTACGCACTCAGTGAATCGTACGCGTTAGTTAGTATCAATGCCAACAAAAATAACAATTTCTATGTTGTTGCCTTAGAGTAGACTAAGATGATACCCTCTAACCTGGGACTCCCTTGGAGACAAGCATGTTTGTTCTTTTCTTGATACATATGTATGTATTTGCTAGAAACAAAGGAGATCACGTTAGGCTTTAGAATACAAATCGCCCCCTGCTTCCTCCATGCCTGATCTAAGAGGTGGTCTGAAACTCTCTGGGACTCAGAAGGCTGGGCTCCTGGGAAAAGAGTCTTGTTCCTTAAGGACCCCTGATTGCTAAACATCTCACGTGGCAGCGAATTACACCGCAGGGCTCCTGGCGCTGTGACGGAGGCAGGACGGGCCACAGTGTACAAGAATACAGTTCTGCTATCATGGGTTGTACTGTGTCCCCCAAAAACATATGTTGGAATCCCAATGCCCAGTATCTTAGACTATGACCTTCTTTGGAAATAGGGTCTTTATGGAGATAATCAAGTTAAAAAGAAATTAGTAGGGTGGGCCCTAATGCAACGTGACTGGTGTCCTTATAAGGGGGGGTGATTTGGACACAGACACAGATGTGCACAGAGAGAAAATGATGTGAAGACACACAGCAAGATGCCCCTCTGACTGGCGGGATGTGTCTCGAAACCAAGGAACACCGAAGGCTGGGCCTGCACCAGAAGCTGGGAGAGGCAAGCAAGGAGCCCAGGGCAGGGCCCTGCCCACACCTGGATTTCAGACTTCTAGATCCAGAACCATGACAAAACGAATATCTGTAGTTTGATGCCACCCAGTCTTTACACATTGTTCAGACAGCTCTAGAACACGAATACCCTGGCTCCTTCTGGGGACATTAACAAGAAGGTCCGTGTGGTTGGTGAGAGAGCCATTTCATTTCGCAAAGTCAAAGCACACCTGGGTGACGTCATTTCCTAAGGTGATTCCTGAACCGGCTTGGCTGATACCGTAAAACCCTGTGTACTGGGACATGAGGGGTTCTGACAATTCAATGCTCCTTCCCCCTTCTTCTGCAAGAAAACTATGACTGTTGAAATCCAAAGAGCATGAAGATGTCAAAGCAGAAACAGCAGAGTTACTCACCTCCCGCCCGAGTCAAAGGGAAGGAGCGTGAAGTGTACAGGTAGGTACAGGCGAGAAAATCTCAAAAGGTGCTGGCCAGGGTAGGGGTGGTAGGCGTGCCTGAGCTGCAAGTGTGGGACCCAGAGTCACCTAGGAAACACCACAGCCCTTGCCTTCACCTTCTCACTGCTTGGCTTAATGGGCTGAGCAAATACTTTGGCTCCTCAAACCCACAATCTCAAGTTTCTTAAAAGGGATGCAAAGTGGCTAATGGACAGGGAGAAATTGGTTGTAGCTGGAAGCACATTTCAAAAGTACATTTTGTTTATATCAAAACCTCATTTAAGTATCAGTTCAAAGGAAAGCTGCTAACAGGGCAAGTTTAATATGACTAATAGTCGCACCACCTCAGAACGTTCCATTTCCATCCACCCAAGAGATATAATTTTAAAAACATGTTGACATCACTAATACGGTAAGATGCTACTAATACAGTACAAATTATAACAAGAAGACGCAAACACGATGCTGAATATTTGCTAGGAACTTAGCAGGCAATCTGATCCCGGCACTATTACGATGACAGGTTGCAAAGACGTGAATTCCCCTGCACCATCTCCCCATTAGTCCGTGTTTATGATGTTACAAATGGCACAGTTATTCACAGATTAATCTTTGAGACTTTCACCCTTGATGCTAATAAATGCACTGGCTTTGCCGCCTACATGAACCTAAATTTCTCATTTTGGCTTTCTTAAGGAAATTCATCACATAAAAATCATTGCGGTTTGCAAAACAGCACTTACTTTGGCCGGTTGAACATAAAGATCAGTGATATTTTCTGAAGCTATTGGACGGACGCTACTTTGTCCAACGATGCCAAGATCTGGCCTCATGGATTGTCTGAAAAGGACTAGCCTGACTGGGGTGCCATGGGAAAGCTGCTTGCAGAGAGGAAAAATTGCCCCGGAACGGAAACTCCACAGGTGTTGAAGCGATTTCTGGGCAGAAGAGGATTGATTGCTGCGTCAGATGTCTGTGCAAGGAAAGCCTCTGGGGTCTTCTCCACTGAATGGCCCTCCTCCAAGATCAAATTGACGGCTTGCCTACCCCTCCCACCCACACCCACTAAGCGCACACTTCCAAGCTGTTCTGGAAATGCAATGTTAGAAAATTGTTCAGACAGTACGCGTTTAAATAAGACAACAACCAGAAGCCTGTTCTCTGGTTTCAAGAGAGGTGAGACTACTTAAACTGTACAAAAATCTATGTCATTATTCCCGGGGCTCGCAAGAGGTATATGAGTGGGCATACCGACCATGGCATTGGAATCGGGCTTTGAAGTGGTGAATCCATAAGGTGTGCCATACACTGTTACAAGTGTGTGTCTCGGTTGGCAATGGGAGGGTGGCATTTGGAAGTGTTTACACTTTCTCTGTGGTGTTTCTACCGCTAGCATTTGAAGAAATATAAATATTTGCAAAGGGGTTAAACAGTTAATGCATTTGAGTGAAATTGGCAGGGTAGGTAACACAGTTTTTAGATATTCAATGTGTGAAAATAGTCTACATTTCCACAAAAGAGATTTGGTATATCGTATGGACCATGTGACTCTTCTTGGTCTATCTTATTTTTCCTTTTAAAAAAAAAATTTTTTTTTCCTTTATTGATTTTAGAGAGAGAGGAAGTGAGAGGGAAAGAGAGATAGAAACATTGATGAGAGAGAACATCGATTGGCTGCCTCCTGCATGCCCCCCACTGGGGATTGGGCCCAAAACCTGGGCATATGTCCTGACCGAGAATCAAACCGGCGACCTCTTGGTGCATGGGTCGATGCTCAAACACTGAGACACACCAGCTGGACATTATTTTTCCATTTTTAACAAAGACCGCAGTTAACTCTCCACAATCACAACAGCAACAAAGAAAGCATACGTGTGAAGATAAATAGCAACTGGCAAACTATAGTACGCACATCATCTAAATGAAGCAACAGTGATTTAGTTCCAACAAACTATTTCCATGCAGAAATTCAAGCCCCAGATTTCTGGATTTTTATTTTATTTGTGTATGTTTTTTGTTTTGTTTTTGATCTTTAAAGAGAAGCCAAACATCTGGTTATTCACGTAAAGCCTTCAGCTTTTTAAACATTGGAAACTATTTTTTTCCAGCCATTATATGCGTGCCCAAAAATTGTCCCATAGGAACACACTAGCAAACATTCTCCACTTCACAACCCTCTTGCAGAGTTCTTTGGCAACCTTTAGTACTTTATTAAAAACTGCTGACTAAAACTAATAACTATTAGCATTTTAAAACTTGGGTCATCACCAAGCAATGAAACACTTTTACTCTTGGTGTGTCCAGGAGAGGGCCTAGGTTACAACTGTTCCCACTGCTTAGGCAACGCCAACTACTCCTCACGCACGCAAGGTGACTGTAGTCTGGAGCTCTGTGACAGCACCATATGGCCCTGGCCAGGCAGCTCAGTTGGCTGGAGTGTCATCCCCATACACCAAGGTTGCGGGTTTGATCCCCCATCAGGAACGTGCAAGAAACACCCAATGAATGCATAAATAAGTGGGACAACAAATTGATCTCTCTTTCCTGTCCTGTCCTCTCTCTCTCTAAAAAGCAATCAATATAAAAGGAACTCTCTGTATTGAGATCAACCTCACAGCTCCAGCCTCATCACTGACACGCTTTCAATAATGTGGAACTACACCTTTACCACCACAGAGTCTGCCCTAGGTCCCCTCTTCACTTTGCTGAGTCCTTTTGCCTCTTTTTCTCTCTTTTTAATTCTCATTCTTTTGGATTTCCCTCTGACACTGCTATCAGTGAGTCCTCCCCCTTCGCACTCTCACCATTTCCAATCCCAGAAGTCTGCACAGTATTTCACGGGGGGGTGGCTTTCTGGGTCTTGGTCACCTGTATTCAGACGGCAGAGAGGAGATGCTGCATAGTAGACAGATACAGAGCTTCCTCCCAAAAGCAGCCGAACTCTGTACATCTTGGGCTTTGAGCAGTTTCTCTGTAACATCCCGAGGTATGCTATTTCTTTCAATTTAGACTGCTTGTTCTTTCCTGTATTCTTGGGATGCACAGAGTGGTGTTTTAACCAAATTTGGAAACTTTGCCGCCATTATTTCCTCAAATATTTTCCTGTCCCATTTTCTCTCCTCTCCGTTTGGAACTCCAACTGCATGTATTTATAAGTGCTTGATATTTCCCACAGATCACTAAGGCTTTGTTCGATGCTTTGTCAATATTTTTTCTCCTCTTTTCTTCAATTCTGTTGTTCAGTTCCATCTAGCAGCCTTCGCGGCCCTTAAAGGCAAAACGTTGACTGACTTTGCCCTACCAGGAAGATACCTCCGTTGCTAGATGCTCCGTTCAAACATTAGAATAACAATTGCTCTACGATGCCAAGGAACCGACATTTCTGGGGATGGAAGCTTTAGCCTAGCATGCGAAGAACCTGTGATGTGTTCCACCACACGGGACTCCCATTTCTCATGCTCATGGAGGGCTAGCCTGATTACTGGGAGTTTATTTCTCTTAATGGGAAGTGTAGCCAGAGAAAAACTTGACAGCATGCCACTCTGGTGTCCTAAAAAGTTTCCAAATTCCGAGCTCAGTCCTGCTCCCTGGCTCCTGAACCGCCTCCCAGCACCAAACCCTCCCAAGCCCAATCTCATCAGCTCTGTTTTCCGTCCACCTTAATCAGTTTGGTGTTTATATAGTCTGATTACAGTTTTGCAATCTGCACCACCTGAGTAGCTGAGCACGGAAAACGGCCAAATCGCAACTCTTTAGTTTGAGGCAACTTTTGGGAAATATTCTGGGCATGATGCTTTTGGCTACTTAGAAAATTATGTTTCCAAGGGCTGTGCTCCCAAATCACTTTATGCAAAGGGAGATGGCTCTGCTCTAGAATATTTAGGAGCAAATAAGCAAAACCAGGTTAATCAAAACCACTTAAATGTTAACTCTGCTATCTTGAAAAGCATCCTATGTTTAATTCAGCCATCTATAAAAACATGCCTTTGGCTGAAATATGTCAAACCACATGCGCAATCAAGATCGAGAGTGTACAACCATTGAGAATAACACTATAAAAAGTGCCAAAAAAATATTTCCGTCTCTAAGTCATGCTCAGCAGAGTACTCTGTGTTCACATCTGCTGAATGCCAGGCAGACGAGCTCTCAGAAATCACGACCCTATGCCTTCTCTCCAGGAAGGTTTCCCCATTCTTCAACGCACCCTGTAAATTGCAAATCCCATCAGAGCAAATACAAGCGTGCACACGGAAGCAGCGGACGCATGGGTCTCCTCGCATGTGAGCGGGACACTGTCCTGCCTGTTACCTGGCAGCTCAGTGAGGTTTCTCTCCTGCTGGCAACTGTCAGACGAGGGAAGATCAAGCTCCTGTTGCTTTCAAATCTCTTCAATAATCCAAGACTTCCTTCAAGAATAGCAGTGATGTATTATAAAAGAGAAGAAAAGAGAGGGGTGGGCAAACAAATGATCACATAAAGGCTGGCGGAATGGAAGATCTGCCGCTCCGAATAACTTTCAGGATGGAGTCGTTAAGCTCTGGTGTCTCTCACTATGGTGATAGGGTAATTTCAGCATGGATTCCCCCAGAAGCAGAGCTGGGGTACATTCAAGGGCTGATAGTACATTTGACCTAAGGAAACATCACTAGAGGGATGGAAAAGTGAGACATGGCCTGGGAAGAGGCTTGTTAGCATGTAAGTAACCTCTATGGGGAACTGGAATTCACTCCTGGGTGGAACTCGGAAGTTGAGGGAGCATACGCCTCAGAGATACCCCATCCAAAAGGGGGGTGCTGATCCCTCGAATCCCTGTCCATCCTGAGCTGAGTGCTTCCTCTAGGGCTACAAAAGCTTCCGACTTGCTCTATGCATGAGCAGGATACATCCTATAGCCAGAAAAATAACCCCTATGAAGAGGTTCATCGATGTTCTCAGTAAGCTATCTTTGGTCCATAGAGGTACGTGATGAGAAGAAGAGTCAGGGCTCTAAAAACATCTGCTGTCAACGTTCTCAGGAGCCTTTAGAATGATTCATTCATTCATGTGTTTTATTCAACACTTAGGTGATTTATATGCATCATTAGTGTTTAGATAATTTTTACATTTTCATTCTCTATTAACTTTGTGAATAGCAATCGATAGAAGAGGGGGATAATAAAATATTAGAGGGTCAGTGCTTTGAAAGACATACACCCCACATATTTTATTTGCCACTGCTGGACTTCACTGGGGAAGAACCAAATGCCAACGGGAACTGTGAAAGAGGAGCGTCCAAAGACAGACACAGCTGGAGCCTGTGCCTCTGACGACCTCAGGCCACCTCGGACCGTGGTTCTGGACGCTCTGGCCTCTGACTTTGGAAACTCTGCATGATAATGGAGGTAGCTAACCCCAGGTCACAGAGCAAATGCATGCAGTGTGCGAATATGCACACGCAGAATCAGCCCACTTAGAGCCGGGACAGTCCATGAAGAGAGGGACGGTTTGGGACCACGCGATCTTTGTCCACCGGTGTTAAACCTATATGTTATGTGATGTGGCAAATTGGATTTTGCAGATAGAGTTAAGATTATGGGCCTTAAAATGAGGAGATTATCTTGGATTATCTGGGTGGACACAGTGGAATCACATGAACCCTAAAAGCGCACGAGGAATGAGTCAGAGAGATGCGATGAAAGCAGCAGCAGGTACAGACTCAGTCCACCATGGCTGGGTTTGGAGATAGAAGAAGACAGGAGCTAAGGAATACAGTGTCCTCAGCTCCCAGCCAACTAGGAAATGGAGACAGTTCGACAACTGCAGAGAATCGAAATCTGCCAACACTCAGAGTGAGTGAGGAAATAGATTCTCCCCGAGAGCCCCCGAAGAGCATAGCCTGCCAGCATCCTGAATTGAGCCCAATTAGACCCATGTTGGACTCCTTACCCAAAGAATTGCAAGATAATAAATCTGTATTGTGCAAACCACTACTTTATGGTAATTCATTTAGGACAGCAATAGAAAAATAATACAAATAGATTTCAACGTGAGTACCAGCTCTGATCTATTCATTTTGGCTGCCTAGAAAGGCTCTGTTTAAATTAAGCTTCCAAACCCGGCTGGTGTGGCTCAGTGGTTGAGCGTCGACCCATGCAGCAAGAGGTCGCCAGTTCAATACCCTGTCAGGGCATGTGCCCAGGTTGTGGGCCAAATCCCCAGTGGGGGGCGTGCAGGAGGCGGCCAATCAATGTTCTCTCTCATCCATGTTTCTATCTCTCTCTCCTTCTTCCGTTTCCTCTCTATAAAATCAATAAAGGAAAAAACAAACAAAAACAACAGAATTGTATTTTCTCACAATTTTGGAGGCCAGAAATCTGAAATGAAGGTGTTGGCAGGGTTGGTTTCTTCTGAGGTGTCTTCTCTTGACTTGAAGATGACATCCCCCTGTGTCCTCATGTGGTCTTCCTTCTGAGTGTGTCTGTATCTTAATCACCTCTTTTTATAAAGATACCAGTCACATTAGTTTTGGGACAACCATGTGATCTCAGATTACCTTAATTATCTCTTTAAAGGCCCTGTCTCCAAATACTGTCATATTCTAGGGTACCAGGAATTAGGACTTAAATTTTTTTTTTCTGTATTGATTTTAGAGAGAGAGGAAGGGAGAGGGAAAGAGAGATAGAAACATCGATGAGAGAGAATATCCATTGGCCGCCTTCTGCATGCCCCCCAGTGGGTATCGGGCCCACAACCTGGCCATGTGCCCTGACCAGGAATCAAACTGGTGACCTCTTGGTGCATGGGTTGATGCTCAACCACTGAGCCACACCGGCCGGGCAGAAATTAGGACTTTAACATACGAATTTTGGGAGACACAATTCAGCCCATAACAACAGGATCATTCAGTATCTCTAGGGTGAGGCTAGGACATCCAAATGTTTTACCAGTAGGTTTGAAAAAGTATCACTGTTCATAAACCCTCTAGGTGGCCTTTGGGGGACACTGCGGACAACATTAGCTAGGTGATGTGTGATGATCTTACACCACCCCTCCCCTACTGCAGGTGTCTCCTTGTGACTGAAAGGAGACTATCTCACTTGTGCAGGAAAGGAAAGGGCTCAATTACCCTGAAACTCGGACCTCTAACCTCCTGTCTCCCAGGCTCGTGATGACTGAAGAAATTGAGCAAATGTAAGTAGAACATCAAGCCCTGCGTGTGGCATAAACTAATAGTTTCCTTCCTGTGGTCTGCCAATACACAGAGGCACCAGGGAACCGTTTGGGGGAAACAATACAGGAAGTGGTTTCAGCAAACCTTTCACCAAACTCGGCTCTGCAACTCCCCCGAGTTTAGTACATCACCCCAGTGCACCAGTGAGGATGCTGTGATCCCAGGCAACAGGAATGCTCTAACGTCAGTAGAGAAAAGAGATCACTGGGAGGGTATGAGATAGCTCACGGGAAGGAGGGAGAAGCACGCTTAACTCTGAGAGAGGGATCGGGGTGGATCTGGGTCCAGCCCTAGGAACTACCTCCTCGTTCAGTCTTACCAGGATATCACCACCGAAAGGAACCAACTCCAGCTCTTTATCATTTTCTTCCTATTGTGCATCCCAGCACGCAACATTGTTACGGTTTAAGTGAGTGTGTCTCCCCAAATTGACACACTGAAGTCCTAATCCTAATGTGATGGCATTGGGAGGTGGGCCCTGTGGGAGGTGGTTAGTCATAAGGGCGGAACCCTCAGGAATGTTACCCTTATAAGAGAGACCCCCACCCCAAGCTTCCTCTTGCTTCCACCGTGTGAGGGCACAGTGAGAAGTCTCCAACCTGGAAGACACGCTCAGCGACCATGCTGACACCCCGATCTCACACTTTCCAGCCTCCAGAGTGCGAGAATAAATCTGCTTTGTTTATGAGCCACCCGGTGTGCGGCCATTTGTCACAGTGGCCCGCGAGGACTAAGACACCGTCCAGAGTCTCAGGAGAGAGAATTTTAGTGGCCTGCCTTGGCCCTATCGAGAGCCCTTGGCTTGATTAATTGTCTCTCCAAGATTAAATATAAGAGAGAAGAGAATTAACCCCGAAATGACAATGGAGCGCTGGCCAGCTCAGGGTGGGAGAGTTGGCTGAGAGCCAACGGAAAGCAAGCGTGTGTCACTGCCCACACTATTCACCTCCGTACACGCACGGTCTGAACAGGCTCTCCTGGGCCACGAGGGAGGGTGGGAGGTCTTTCTGTCCAAATGAGACTCGCCTCCCTGTGTCCCCAACTAAAGGAAACCACAGAATGCCTTCTTTATCTGCTTCTTGCCCCGTTCCCCTTGCCTATCAAATCGGCTCCCCCCCCCCCCCCCCCGAATGGTATTTAGATCTCTGAAGAACAGAGCAGGAAGATAAGTCCTGGCTGAGGAATCCGTCACAGAAATGAGGAGCGGCTATGACAAATTGAAATGTCAGCATTATTAGCGGTTTTGCTGGAAGCTGAATGATACCGATTTAATGATAAAACCAGAAATGGGACAGATTTGCCCTAGAAAGGGGGATGATGACTCGGGATAATGGGCTAAAATTAAAGCGAGGGGAAGGGAGAATGACGATGGGCCAAGTGGCCTCAATGGGATCGCTGGCGTCTTCCCCAGAGAACGCGTGGAAATGCCTGGGGAGACGCAAAGGAGGCCAGATAACGAACACGCACGGGAGTGACAGGACCCAGCATCCAAGGTCGGGCAGGTGGCCACCTGGACATTCCTTTATGTCACCAGGCCTCACCATCAGTTTGGGGAAATTAAAATCTGTAACGAGTTGGCTGGTGGCTCGATCCGTTCTCCTTCATGCCCATCCGTGAACGGACTTGCAAATATCGGGGCGCCCACAAGAGCCATAAGGAAGAGTGGGAAATGCCAGGTCTGGCGGAGATGACATTCCTTCCAAACATTTCTACGCATTTGTAAATTTCTTGTCTTAGCAGGGGAGCTGTCCTTGGAGATGTCTCTGGGGGTCTGAGTTTCTGCAGTTTCCACACGCAGAGAGCGAATCACTTTGGGATGAACTCCCTTTCGTTGGGGAAAATCACTAAGCTCAAACAATTCGTTATGTAAGATGAAAGCAAGCATGGATCCCAGTGTTTCTCTCGCGTGCACAGGGGCACGAGTGGAACCCGCAAAGAGCAGGGACGTGGGCGGTGGGCTCTGAGGCCTGCACCCTGGGAGCCTGTCTCGGATTCCTGTCCCTCCTGAGCACCTAGCAGAGGTTTGCTAGTCACTCAAGTCTGACTTTGGCTGGGCATTTGGGATGTTAACACAGAGGAAAGGTTCTTGCTTGCAGACAGCTGGTTCCCAAGACAGAACGATCTGGACAAGCAAGGTACTAAACGTCTCTGCAGAAAAGAGCAGCCTGGAGCCACTGAATCACAGTTTGCGGAAGACAAGGGCCCAGACGTGTGTCCGCGTGAAGAACGCCGCCCTATGTTGGGAGTTCCAGAAATTACCTGCTGGGAGATCCTGAGAGAAATGAGAGATTTGTTCTTCTATTCTAGAACGATTAGATTCTTACTTTGTATTTCAAGCCCTTTGTATTAACTACCTATACTTTAGAAGCCATCTCATTTAGGAATGGGAGAAGATAGCTATTTGAAAGGCTTTTTAAGCAAGGATTCATTTCTAATGTCATACAGAGACATCTCACTGCTTTTGTTTTTTAATGTAAAAGGTATCAATGAGCCTTTTCTCTGCTGGTTGAAATCCTTCATCCTCTTACCCACACAAACCTCATTCACATCTCTGAGTCTCCAGGAGAGATCAGCCAACTACAGCCCAGGGGCCAAATCTGGCCCACTGCCTGTTCTTGCAAATAAAGTTTTATTGGAACACAGTCTTGCTCATTCATTTTGTCTCTGGCTGCATCCGTGTTCCAATGGCATTGTTAAATGGTTGTAAGAGAGACCGTATGGCCTGTGAGGCTAAAATAGTCAGTATCTGGCTCTTTAAAGAAAAAGTCTGCCAACTTCTGATCTACCCTCTCAGTCCTGGTTTTATTTAAAGTGAGAACTTCAAGATATATCTGAAGGAGTACACCTGCAGATTGACCCTCTTCCCAGATTTCTGAGGGTTCTTCTTTCCACTAACATTTTACATTCCCCTCACTCACAACTAGTCAAAATACTTTTTGAGTCTTGCTTTCATAGGATGTATCCAAAAGCATTAACTTAGTTTTCATAGAAACAGCTCTTTTTCTTATCACGCTCATTTTTCATCAGTTTCCATGATATTCCACCAAATAACGTCATTACAGTAAGACGTGCAGCTGGCAGGAGCAGGTCTGGGAGTAAATATCACGGACTCTTGGCAGGCGGACCCCTCCGGGAGTGAAGGCAAAGGCAAGGCTGTGCAAAGCCGTCGCTTCACGGGGCGCCGTGGGCATCCGCCGGTGTGTTTTATAAAGGGACCGAACAGTCTGTGCGAATCTGGTAAACTTGATGAGTGGAGGCCGATTAGGTAAGCTTCTTCCATCCATGTCCTTCACATAGCATCTCTCATTTCAGACATTTGTCGGTTTCACGTGCAGAATTCCGTCATGGTTATTTGATCTCCACTAGCCTGTAAGGTATAGGAGAGCAGGAACCATGTCCGCGTTGCTACACCCACATGAATCCGCCGCCCAGCATAGTGACTGGCATCGGTTCATGATCAACTATGGCAGGTCCTCCTACAGCCCAAAACTGCCGTCCACAAAACACGTGAGGTCTCACCGAGGACTGGGGGGTTACATTTCCTCCCCTGCTGTCCTAAGAGCATCGAGAAAAGGTTGGGCATTAGAAGGGTGGGCGATGAGAGGCAGGGGCAAGGTGTCTCCAGTTCTCACAGCTCACGTCCCAGGTAGCTGGGAAGTGTCATTACGTGATGTCTGGATGACGGTGGCGGTGGGTTCAAGCCAAGAGGATCATTAGCGGTTTGCATTCTGCAATCCACATTGCTCTTGTATCCAGCAGAAATGAGAAACTCTCTTGTAACTGGCAAATTAAATATTGATCATGCAGACCTGCTCCACACATCTTTCCCACGGCTGGCACCAGAATTTCAGTGTTTCCAAAACTCCCGTCATTGGCATGCGAGTGTCACGATTTTTGTCATCACCCTGGGCAATTGGTAACATTATATAGTTAATACTCATCTTTAAAGCAACTCATTTTTAACCTAAATAGATGTGTTTGCCAAGGAAACTTGGTGTTGCCACTATAAATGGAAAACGAGTTTTAATAGTCATAAATAAAAGTTAATGGGGAAAAAAAAACATTAATAGCTAACAATTATTAAAAACCCTTTCTACACCAGATGCTGTTCTAAGAACCTCGTATGCATTCATTATTTTCATCTCGGTTCACATATGCACACACACACACCCCACTTTTGAAATACTTGCAATTATCTCCATTACACACAAGAGACAAGAAGGCGCGGAGGACTGAAGGAATGCGCACAAGTACCTCTGCGGAGCCTAGATTTTATCTCAGGAGGCCTAGCTCCAGGCCCCTTCTTCTTAACTACTGCACTTTGCAAAAAAATATGTCTTTAAAGTCTAGATAGAGGCTTTGGCTGCTGCGGGCTCTAAGCCGGAGGCACACTCCCATTCGCTTAAAAAGAGAGCTTCGAAATTGTTAGAGACTTGTTAAAGATGCTTGAAACGGAGCGTCTCCATTGATATAAAGAAATTGAGAAAGAATTGGAAAGGGAATACCTTCCAGGTGATTCACCCTGTCTTGGTGACTTGTTTACCTCCTGAAAGCTGTGAGAACCACACGGGGTCGGCGGCTTACGCTTCAGGAAACGCTGAGCTACAAGTGGGGTGTAGCCCAGACATTTCCCAGGGTCCTCTGCTCAGTCTGAGCTCAAGTTCGGTGGGTACAGGGACATCCTTGGGGATATTTACTCAGCTGGCTCTGGCTCTTTCTCTGATAATTGAGTCCTCTCTCAGGAGGTAGCCCTGGGCAACTAGGTTTATTTAAACTGCTTCCTTGGACACAGCTGACCGGACCAGAGTGAACAACTGACCCAGGCTGGGCTCACCAGACCCTTCTCTGGGATTCTGTAATCAGGATGCATCAACAGTGAGTCCTACACCTGTGAGATGGATGCAGCATGAACCGCAGGGTCTGGAAGGGGCTGTGTGCACAGATATGGTAAAGAGAGCCTTTTTCCAAAGAATAAATCCAGTGTGGACTCACAAGGAGAAACAGAGATGCAGGATGAGGAAGAACTACCTTCTCGCTGACAGCCCTCCGGGTCTCAGCTCCTTGGGAAGCCTGGTCGCGTGCCTTTTCTGCTTCAGCTAGCCCGAATCGGTCCTTAGTATTTGCTTAACTCAGTGAGAGGCAGGTGCGTTTCTGAAGACACCAGCAACGTCCACCCGCTTTGGAAACTGCGTGAGTGTGGGGAGTCGGGTGGGAGTCACGTCCCGCGTGCCTGTGTTCTCGGGCCCGGCACGCCCAGAGCGGAGAGGAATGGGAGAACAGCTGGGAATAGACCGTGTTAACAACCGTGCACGCAGATGATTACAAGCACACGTTTTTTAGAAGTGCTTCATGTAAGTCATTTCATCCAATCAACAATCCTAGGAGTAAAATGTCCCCATTTCGAACATCGGGAAACGGCAGCTTTGGGAAACCCGGTCGCACTTGGAACTGAGAGACGAACCTGAGTCTGTAACCAGAGCTCCGGACCGCCTCCAGCTGCCCTCAGCCTACGCTGACCCCTGTGGGATCCATCTGCCATATCGTGGATGGAGCTTTCGGGCCATGAACCGATTCCAGCCCACCTGAGTGCCACGCCTCTGCTCCTTAGCAGGGGCAGTGCTCTGACCGAAGTTGTGAAGCAGCCCCCAAAGATCCCTTTGGAATCAAATCTTTTAGAGAAATGCTAATAAAAGCTAATACACGCCATCATTTGATCCCCTACCCTATAAGCACACAATCTTTCCACTTGGTAGACTGCTGAGGAAAAAAAGGGGCTACTGAGGTCATGCAATTTCTCTCTTACTTGTTTATTTGTCCATCTGTCAGATCCACACGCCGGAGAGGTCAATGCTGACGGGTGGGTTATGGCGACAGAACAACTAGCACTGCCCCCACCTGTCAGCAGCGACCTTGGGACAAACTGGTCAATACAACCCGTAGAGTCAGAAGCACGTAATGCACAGACCTCCTGGTGAGCCCTCTGTACCATCTCTCCAACGGAATCCAGAAACAATTTCAGATGTACGCTCAGAAGAAGGCTCACTGGACGATAGATTGAGAAAACTTGGGAGGGAGAAACGGACAAGCTTTCTGTACTGTAGTTTGTTAATTGAGAGCGTGAGCATCCCAGCAGCCTTCTGAGGAGGGTGGATCGCGATTAGGAGTAACTGGGTGACGCCCTTCTTTTGGAAAGTGTAGGCACTAGGAGGCTCCTGGACAGTCTCTCTGGGCCGAGCTGGGTGCTGCAGAGAGGTGTGTCCTGTCTGTTCTCCGTACTGGACGCCGAGAGGAAGTCAGCAAAGACTGCATCCAGGATGACGCCAAAGAACATAAGGAAAACTACAGACAGGGAGCCAAGCCGGGTAAAGAGTCATTCAGGATTGGTAGCCGTGATCTGCGAGATATGAATTTGGCAGAGAAAACACCTATTGCAAATTCACAGCCAGAGTTCAGGCACTTGCTGAGGTTTCTATGTAGTCCCCACAGTCGTGCATGGGACATAAAGGGACCAAGTAAAGGAGCTGGCAGGACACCAGCACCACGAGTGACACAGAGGGCCCGCGTGTATGCCTTCTGTTGCTCTACTGGGTAACTCCAGCAAATCCTTTCTCTTCTCCTGCCTGTTTAAGGAAATCCCATTTTCGTTTGGGTGACAATGCCTGTGCCTGGGGATGGATTATGGCTCCTGTAGCCAGTCCCCGAGATCCCAGGTCAGTGGCAGTGATTGGCCAATGAGATCTAAGAGAAAATTTGCAGGGAAGGCTTCTGGGTCTGATTTTCCTAAGAAAAACCTCCTCTTCCCAAGAAAAACCTCCCCGTCCCTCCTGCTGAGACTGTTGTCATGTGAGCAGTGATGCATCTTCATTTTGTAAGAAGGAAAGAAAGGCCAAGAGAAGCACAGAGATTCCAAACCACTGCCTGGCTATAAAAAATTCACAGAATCAACCTGGAACTGGGAGGTGATGACATGCTTCGGTCTTTTAAACAATGCTTAGCTTTTCTATAACTTGTAGACCGTACCATTCTAACTGAAAAAAAACAAAACAAAACAAAACTGAAACTGATAAAATTGTCAAGAGTGTTTCTCAGAGTGTGTTCTGCATCCCAAAACATTCTGTGATCAGATGAGTTTGCACAAAAAACGTGCATTATATCCATCTCTTTGCATTTCACTTTTGCACATTAAAGGCTCTGAGAAGTCCTGCAGTTAAAACATAGTTTGACTTTAACTTTGCATTCCCTCAAAATTAATTTATCAGAGAATAATTTTTTTAGACTTTATAATAGAAGAAATACCTCACAGAGTCCATTTTGGAAAAATTAATTGTGGATTTGTGGGAAAAAGAAAGGAGAGCAGAAGAAGCAAGTCTTGGATATGCCAATCCGTATGCAGTGCTCACCTGCATAAAACATTAGTTACATCTTTCTGCATCCTTTTCTGTTTCCAGGAGGCCAAGAAAAAGGGATACATTTTACCACTACCCTCTTATATCCCTGAATTCTGACAACCTAACAGAATGTACTTGGTAACACGGCCACGGTCCAATCATCTTGTAGAGCGAATCAGAAAATTCAGTTTGATTGCTGTATTTAAAACATATTTTAAGAAGTGTGGCTGGTAGGCAGATACCCTTCAATGATGCTGGTAACTAAACAGATACCTGTTTTTTCTCCCAGTGTCTCTCTTTCTAAAGAAAATATAATGGGATTAAGGAAATGCATTTCATTGAGGTTGTCCAGGTTTTAGCAATTCAGATCAGAACCAAATTTCTTTCAATCTGCCCACCCATGCCCCAGAAAAGTGTCTCCTTAAAAAAAATCACCTTAATCAAGGGAGTTTTCTTTTCAGCTAGAAGAAGGACTGAGTATACACACACCACAGGAAGAAAAGGAGGCAGGGAAGAAAGGCAGGAAATCAAAGAGGAAGAGAGACAGAGGACAAGAAAGGAGGGAACAGAAAATAGCCACAGATGAGACACAGGTGTCAAAGGACAGACAGCGTATTATAACCTCGTGTCTCCCAGGACGGAACTGGAGGCCTGAAGGACGGATGAATGGAAAGCGAAACCCTCCCTGCGTTCCCTTTGGCAGCATTAAAGTTTGAACCACATAAATCTGTATTCCATTGGTTTAAATGTGTTCGCTCTTCCTTCAAAACATAAATTAGTTTAACATGTTAAAAAGAAAAGGCTGCAACAGCAATACAAACACAACACCAGTTCATGCTATTAGGGATGGTTTCCTGTGGGGCTGCAGGAGTCCCCCTTGCGCTCAGCTATGTGAGCCATTATATGAACCCACCACTTGAATTAGTTCGCGTAGTGGGAAGGGCTCCATTCCTGTCCCTAAACCACGCTGCTGTTGACAATGTCCTCATCAGTGCGAAATAATAAACCCCTCAAACTGCACACAAGCACTTCATTACCTCCCGCATCCTTAATTTGCCTGGTGCGTCTCATTCGCAACAGAGACTTCGGTATTATTTTACCGCCGATGAATTTATCAGGGGCTCCCGGAGACAAAAGCACACATCCCTCTTTATCTAGCTCTGACCTAGTTCCTGGCCATCGTCCCCATCCAAACAGGAAGAGAAATCTGAAGTTGCAATACATTATTTACTAGGATGAACCAGTAATTCAGACGGCAGGGAAAAAGCAATAAGGGAGCCCAGGAAAGCTTAAAACATCGTGAAGGCTGTTTCATGAAGGAGTCACAACTAATGCAGGCGAGGTACTTAGGAGTGAAGTGGTAGAGATGATAGGTTAATAGAGAGGGCATGCTGGGAGACCACATCCAATAAATATGCATAAAAGAAGAAAACACATCAAGTCACTTTCCCGGTCCCATGCTACCCGATTCTGTTGTTTGTTATACAGAAGGATTTCACACATCTGATAGCAACAGCAGCTGGAAGGTGGAAATAACTCTACAAATCATTGTCATCCCAAGACCAGCATTAAGTGAATGCTCTGGAAAGGTATAAGGCCGTGTGTAAGTGACATTAGAATTATTGAATACATTTCCTCCTTTATTGGATCCCTTTGAGCACAATGGTTCCCCCGACCCCAACCCGCACCGCTGTCATTCTGAAAGCAGCGGATTCCTCTAGTTTTTCTAATAATGTGGAAACATGACTATGAGGCACATTGTCCAGTGAAAAGGGCCAACTTCCATCAGTGACATTCGAGATTGGCCAATTATGCCTTCGAATTCATCCATCCAAAACACGAATGCATTTAAAAAAACAAAAACAAAAACACACGAACCAGGGGTGGGGGGGCCCAGACTGATATTTCTTAAAACACCATACCCAGGCCAAGGAAATCAACCAGGACACCGTGGCAGCAAAACAATGTCACCGAGCTTCACGTAGAAGCAAACCATTCTCTCCTCATCCAGGGAACGCGTTTTGCATCGAGCATTTTTGAGCGGTGAGCGTTCCATTTTTACAAAGGTAAATCACATAGGAGGTTTAAATATCTGTCTCCTTCTCCTTTACACACAAATGCCACAAAACGAAAAGGTCTACAGAGGGCGGGCATGCTAGGAAATGCCCTTGACATATTCGTGGCTCACCCACCCCCGTTAGCAGCCAGAGAGCGTTTCAGCCACTCAGCAAACAGCCCGGTCTGCCCATTAAGAAGGCAGCAAGACATCCTTTTGACCTTTGTTATTACTTAGACCTCGTGTTGTACATAAAAAGAGTACAGTGATGTCAAACAAATTCCAGAAGAGAAGTATTTATTGCTGAATCTAAATCAAAAAATCCATACCTACTATAATGGCACTTCAAAAGAAGATATACTGTATTTACCAGCTCAATCAATACTAAATTAGCTGGGATAAATATTTTCAACTCTACCAGTCTTCAGACGAAGCCCGCTATTTAGAACCCCGTGTCTTGGGAGAGACAAGGGGATTTCTGCTTATCACACAGAAACGGAAACCAGGAAGCACTTTGTAAGCAGATGTACCTACCCTTAGCTGTTCTCGTTCACAATTCATCTGTTGTCTGGAAACCTACAAAGAAAAGGAAAAGATAGGATGGAAATCAGAAGGTTCTGCGTCAGAACACCATGAAAGAAAGAAGGAAAAAAACACACAAAGTTGCTTCTTATCACTCGGCATAAAGCAGATCCAGAATTAATTAATTACGTATTTCATTTTTTCATTAGAACTGCATACTTTTTTTTTTTCTTTAGGATGCCTATGCTTCACTTGGCATTTCTATTGTGTGATCCAGAAACACAATTAGGAGGAGCCGATCTTGAAAGGGGGTGAGGAAAGAGGCCCTCTAGAGGGTGTGGGAGACGAAGTCGGCCCAGGGTGAAGGCTCCCTCTTGGCATGGAATACCCCTCGCCCTGTGTACCGGGTGCAGGTGTTCTTTCCTGAGGCCCCATTCAAGACGGCTGGGAATGGTCACTGGACATCAGACAGCGACTTCTCTGATGTTAAGGGCCATCAGTGTCCCCTGCATGCCTTGGCAAGTGGGCTACGTTTTACGGTCCCGTTCTGATCAGTGGGGATAAGTTCCCGTAGGACTGTGTAGGGGAGAATTCTGAGGTCAGGACTCCTACCAGAGAGACCTTGATCAACTGCTGATACCTGCCCTGGGCTCAAAGAGGAGGGTTTGTGAGATCCATGCCATGCACCGCTTATCCTAGTCCTACAAAAACGTGCTTCTAAAAATCGAAAATGCTTTTTTCGAGTGACCATGTAATGTATTGTTCAAACAGGAAAATGCATGTGAGTTCAAGGAGGAGTGGGGTGTTGATGGCTCTGCCAGGGACGTCATACGTGACGTGGGGATGGCAAGGCGAACTGGAGCAGGTGGCCACCCTGCCTTTATGGGGACTGGCTGGCTCGATGTTCCGTGCAAGCAGCTAGGCCGAAAAAAAATGCAGGTCTACATTCACACTTTCTTCTGTGCATTTCCAGTATGTTCTCAACCAATGAAGCCACCCCTGACTCCTAGCATCTGACAGCATAGTGCAAGTTTTTGAAACTTTTACTAAAGGATGAGAAGGTTTTGGAGCTGACTTTTGATGTATATTTTATGTATTTGGGATTGAAAGTGTCTTTTTTTTTTAACTTTCTCTCAAACAAAAACAGGAATCTTTATTTAGGATATGCCCAGAGCCCCAAATCTAGTCATTGGTGCTCTGCTATACACCCTTGAACCCACAAATATGCCCTCTAAGAATAGCTCTAGCAACATAAGCAGAGACGCAAAGGCACGCAAATGTTTATTTACATGTCAGTTACCGGCAGCATTCCTTATGAAAGAAAACACACGTGACCATGACAGCGTGTAATAATGGGAGCATTTACACAAAATGTTAGCACGATGACTCGATGGTATAACGGGCAGCATTGAGAGTCATGGTTTCAAAATACACTCGAAAGGCTCTATTTAGTTTATAAGACGCTACAAAGGTGCACAGATGTTATGATTCCTATTTTGTTTTTAAAATACAGTGAAACAGATCATTAAAGAGAAGGAAGAAAGATAAAAGAAAGGAAAGAGGAAAAGATGGGGAAGAAATAGACCAAAATCTTAAAAAAGAAATGAGTACAGACCTGGAAATATACAACACACACACACACACACACACACACACACACACACACATACACACACACACACACACACCAGATCATACATTTGAAATAGGTGACTTCACAATATGCTAATTATATTCCTTTAAACTGTTAAAAAGCGAAGCAGGTCAAATCCACACAGATAACTGGTGGCCATGGGATTTGGGGGATGACAAATGGGGAGAAATGGGAAAGACTACTTCCCGGGTTTGGAGCTTCCATTTGGGGTGATGAAAAAGTTCTCAAACTAGATAGGGATGGTTGCACAATATTGCAAATGTATTGAATACCCTAAATTGTACAGTTTCAAGTAGCTAAAATGGTACATTTTATCTTTCCCACAATAAAATAAAACAAGTAGCTGACGAGGTTCTGGCTCTGGGTACAATGGACTAAGCACACCTCACCCGGTCTCTCCCACTCAGTGTGGCTATACATTCTGGGTGGGCTGCAGGGAGCAGCTCTCTGAGGTCTGTGAAGAGCCAACAGCAGCAGGTGGACTGAGGAAGAAGACCAGAATTCAAAATCCCCGAGACAAGGCGAGTCCCTCCTCCCACTCCCCAAGATCTCCTGGCTTCCGCGTACAGAGCCCGGCACCCAACACTCTGAAGGAGGAAATCCTCCTCTGTGGTCCCAGGATGTGGGCAAACCCCTGTTGATTTCTCTCTCTGTCCTCTGCCACTTGGTCCCCAAGGCAGGCCCAGTCACAGAAGCACATGAGCAGGCTCAGAAAAGCAATCAGCACAGACGTTAGGCTGGGGAAGGCAGGAGGGGGGGTGGGAGCGGGAAGGAGGGGGTCAATGGGGAAAAAAGGGAGATGTCTGTAATACTTTCAACAATAAAAAAATAAATAAATAATTTTTTTTAAAAGCACCCACTTTCTGGCTGGCAGACAGAAAAGTAGAGTCTTGGGAAACCAAAAAAATTTTGAGGATCCTGGAGAGGGAAGAGTTTGGGCAAATGACCCTGTGTAGTACTTCTGTGAATTCCGCACTCAGCCCTGAGCCACCTGTGATGGGAAACAGCACAGACTGTGGGAACTGAGAGCAGAGTGCCCGGTTGAAGGCTCAGACTGGCCCCTGGGACGCACACCTAGGACAGACCCAGCTCTTACTGAGAAGGTCTGGCAGTAGAACTGATACGGAAACAAAATCCACGGAAAGAAGGTAGGAACGTCCATCCTGAATCCAACTGGACTGATTTCATGATAAACCAAAAATATCAACAATTTCCAAAGAATTTCCATAAGACCCGGAGTCTCCAAACATAATAGTCAACATACCCAGGACAGGAACAAAATTACTCAGCATGCATCCAAACAGGGAAATCTACACTCGCACAGAACACAGTCACAGATATTAACATGAAAATTACAAAGATGTGGGAATCATCAAATCAATGTTTTAAGCAGCTTTTATAAAAATGCTCCAATAAACAAGGGGAAAAAAACACAGTAATAACAAATGAGAAATTAGGCGGTGTTGTCCAAAAAAGAGAAGATATTTATAAAGAAGAACCAAATGGAAATTTTAAAACAGTAAAAATAATAACCTAATTTTTTTCAAACAGCAGAGGAGAGTCAGTGGACCTGAGTGCACAGCAGTGAAACCCATCAGGAGGAAAGGGGGAAAGAAGAAAGAAAGAATCTCAGGGGCCTGTAGAATAATGGCAGAAGATATAACATTCATGTCACTCGAATTCTAGAATAAACTCGTGTCCACACGGAAGAAATATTTTTTGAAAAAGCAATGGCTGAAAACTCCCATTATTTGGCAAAAGACAGAAGCCCCCAAATTCAAGAAACTCAGCAAACCTTAAAGAAGTAAACCGAAAGCAATTCATATCTAGCTACAATCAAACTGCTGAAACCTTAAAACACATAATTTTTAAAAACCCAACAAACACACAAAACACTTTCTGAAAAAAGCCAAAGACAAATGATAGAATACTTGTGAGAAAGTGAGAATTCAAGTAACTGTGAATTTCTCATTGAAGCAAACAAACCAGAGCCAGGGAAGGTGGCAAATGATTTTTTAAGTGCCGAAATAAAAGATGCGTCCACCTAGAAATCTAAGTCCTGAGACAATATCCTTTAGAAATATTAAGAAACTCAGAAAACTCATTGCCAACAGACCACTCTGAAAGAACTGCTGCAGGAAGTTCTCCAGACAAAGGACATGTAGTACCAGAAGGAAACTTGGGACATCAAGACTAAAGAAGAGGAAAGGAAATGATAAGCATATGAGTAAATAGAAATATAATACACAAGTGTACTCCTCTGGAGTTCTTTCAAATATGTGTAATTGCTGAATAAAATAATAATTTCAAAGCTAATCACAAAATTGTCTAATGAAGTTTTCAATGTACACGCAATATATAAGATACATCAAGCATAAAAAGAGCAGGGTAAGAGCCCTGGCGGGTTTGGCTCAGTGGTTAGAGTGCTGGCCCTCAGAACAAAGGGTCGCAGGTTCGATTCCAGTTAAGGGCACATACCTTGGTTGCAGTTTGGTCCCCAGCCCTGGTCGGGGCCCTGTGGGAGGCAACCAATCAATGTGTCTCTCTCACATCAATGTCTCTCTCTCTCTCTCTCTCTCTCTCTCTCTCTCTCTCTCTCTCTCTCTCACTGTCTCTGTCCCACTCTATCTGAAAATAAATGGAGAAATATCCTCAGGTGAGGATTAAAAAAAAAAAAAAAAAAGAGGAGGGTAAGGGACACATATGGAAATAAGGTTTCTACCTTGAAATTGATAGGGTAAAATATTGATTCTATGTAGACTGTGAGAAGTTAACTACTTTGTGTATTGAAATCCCTAGAGTAACCACTTAAAAAAATACATAAAGTGATACACCCCAAAACAAATGATGTTGCGTAATTTAATGTTTGTGTGCAGAAAATAAATAAATCCTAAAGCCTTGACCTCAACCTCACACTTTATACCATAATTAACTCAAAATGGTCCATGTATCTACATGTGAAACATACAACTAAATGGGAGATGCGTTGAAGAGTGGGCGATACTTTCTTCCTAGTGCTTTTCTGTAGTTTTCAAGTCATCCTTTATGTCATGCAGGGCACTTATCATTAGAACATATTTAATATTGGTGGCTTGCAGAAATGTAGGTGTTTTAAAAATGATCTTGTAATAGTAATAGCTCTCAATTGCATTACCTAAATAAAATGCCTTATCTAATAACCAGATTGATATTTTTAACATCTGTCTTCAAAAGTCACAAGGGCTTGTCAGACCCCCAGAAGCACACTGAGAACATTTAAAGAAACAAGTAAACGATCGACCTAAACCTTGTGAAGTGAAGCCCCATTACCATGTTCCTATTACAAAGTATGGCAAATGCAAAATCCAACAGCAGCCATGGAAATAGCTATGTGGTCCTACAAATAAAGCTGATTAAGGGAAATGAGATTTGGAGATCATAAATAAGGACATTGGAGTCATCTCTATAGTGGACATTTGTGGGTTTGGTGAGTTTGGAGGTTTTTATGAGTTTTTCTTTTTTTAAAATTTACATTTTTATTGACTTTATTGGGGTGACATTGGTTCATAACAGTATATAGGTGTTTCATAATACATCATCTGTATATTGTGTTGTGTATTCACCACCCTACACAGCATGCCTTATTGTTTGGCCTTAGTCTTGCAATAATATCTTGCTTCTCCCTTGGGGCCATGTTCCTGTCCAATTCCATACATTCTTTGTGAATTGGATATCATCAACACCACACTCTACTTGCTGCTGAACAGTGCCTACACCTGCCATTACCTCAGTAACACGCCCATCTGAGTAAGGTGACCAGTGACCTCTTCTTCAACTAGTGACCCAGGGCAAACAGCTAGTTATGCAAGATGGCCGAGTCCCACCATGAGTCTATCTTTGTGTTTCAACCGTGCTCATCACACAACACTCCACACAAGATGCAATCGTGCTCTGGAGGCTCGCTAAGTTATGGCTGGACCTACCGAGGCTCCTACCACTACTTCCCCATATCCACTAGGGAAGAGGTTCAGAGAGCAAAAGGCACCTGTAACGCCTTATCATTTGCTATGAGGAAAGACCCTTCCTGCACACTCTTTAAAAGCCAACGCTGAAACATATCTAACATGTACACTTTACTAAATGTCATTTCATTTGGAACTAACACGAGATACATTTTTTCTCTCCCATGGCATTTATGCACAAAACCAATATTTTATAGCCTAAATGAAGAAAGGGAAAGGGAGAGATCTGGTGTTGCTCCTTTAAGATGCTTCCAGAGAATCAAATACCACTCTCCCTCGACAGCGCTGCCAAGTAAGCACTTATGAAAGGTTAGGAACCGAAGCAATAAACTTCAGCATGAGACCCTTTGCTCTCCCGGTAGAACGGGATGTTTAATAGCGGGGATTCATCTTTCCCATCTCCTATCTTCATCTAGCCAACAGGGCCAAAGAATCGTTCTCAGACTCAGCTGTTTTCCTCTTCTCCTGACGTGGAGCTCTCTCTTATCAGTCCTTCCCTGTTACCAGTCTGATGTCCCCTCCCTCCCATCAGGCTAGGTCTGCAAGGGAAACAACAGAGTCTTATTCGGCTTTCTTTTTTCTAGAGATGAGGACAATGTTTGGAATCCATTTATTTGTCCATCCATTCATTCCTTCATATGTTCAACAACAGATGCATACACACGTGGTGTGTGTGTGTGTGTGTGTGTGAAGCACCTTCTGGATGTCAGGCACTGTTCTGCACGCTGAGAACACAATAGTAAAGGGAACTTCTGGACTCATCATCTAAGTGGGGAAAACGATGAGTAAATCCACTTACAAAACAGTGAACATTTGCTACAATGAAAGGATAAGCTGTGCTAACAGCACATTGGAGGGACCTGGTCATGTTTTGCGTTTGTTTTGTCTTTCAGAAAATGTATCCAGAAAAAGAACGAAAAAAAAAAGTCTTTCAAGGAGAAAGGGAATGTATGAAAATCCCAACAAAGATTATGGAAGTGTCAAGTAATTCAATATGGCGGGACAGTCAAGTGCAAGAAGAAATTGGTGAGAGATTAACCTGAGTTGAGAAAAGTAGAAGTTGAGCCCAGCCAGTGTAGCTCAGTGGTTGAGCATGGACCCATGCACCAAGAGGTCGCCAGTTCGATTCCCAGTCAGGGCACATGCCCAGGTTGTGGGCCCGATTCCCAATGGGGGGCATGCAGGAGGCAGCCAATGGATGTTCTTTCTCATCAATGTTTCCATCTCTCTCTCCCTCTCCCTTCCTTTCTCTCTAAACCTCTCTTAATAAAGAAAAAACAAATTAGAAAAAAAGAACAGCTGGAGTCAAAGGAAATATAAAGATGCGTGATCAATGCACGGATAAATATGCATATTTTCTGCTTTGTAATCATATAATATTGGAAATTCCAGTCTTTAGGACAGTTGTGAATCGTTCAGAAGAAACCCACTGAAGAAGTGGAAACAGCTTAAAATTCAATCAATCAAAGTAATTGGTACCTGTGTACATTCCTCAAATTCTCCATTTCCAGAATCATTATACATTCTTTCTGAAACAATATGGCATTCTCCTATAAATCCACACTTCAAAGTACCTAGGGCGAGTGCCAAAATTCACCTTTCCTTATGTATTTCAGGATTATAGACATTTGACATGTGTACTCTGAGCTCCCCCTTTGTGGCTAGCACCGTGCTAATGGCAGGGGGTGCAATATAAATGATACACAGTGCACTTCCTAAAAAAATCTTAAAGGGAAAGAGAGATGAATAAAATACAGATTATAATGCAGGGTCCTAAGTGTGATAGAAAGAGAAAACACAGGATACCCCGAGGACCCAAGGAGAGGTGCCAGCCCAGCCTGTTGTGTGGGCAAATAGTGGAGGGAGGCACCAGCCAGGAGATGGAACCCTTTCTGGGAGAACAGGAGTCGTGTGGGCTGAGTTACCCAAGGATTTGGGAAGGTGATGTTGCAAACAGCATAGTCAAAGGTAAGATAAATAAGGGGGGAGGACACTGGATTGGGGGTTGGGGGACATTTAGGGAAAGTGCCTTCATATTGCAATACTTTTATGTTTTGCTCAACTTTAACTATGCTGACAGAAAAATCGTTTTAACTCTTTTTTAAGCAAAATAAATTTCACATTAACAGTGGTTAAAATATATCCGATGTTGACAACGTGCCAGGAAAGGGGCTACACGCATTTTAGGAAGACTTCAGTTGGTGCTCACCACCTTGTGAGCAGATAGTACCCTTAGTTCCATTTTGCAGATGGGGAAACTGAGGCACAGGGAAATGTGAGTGACTTCCTGAAGTCGCAAAGCTAGGGAACACTGGAGAGGGAATTATCACCCAGACGGCTTGACTCGAGTCCCTCTCTGCATCACTAGCACAGGGCTCTCAGCGTCAGGGAAACCAACCGAAGACGCAGAGAGGCGCACCTCTAACCCACCCCCAGCCCCGAGCTGTGCCTCGTGTGCCCTGAGCAGGTGTTCTTTTGCTGCTCTGCCCTGATGTGATGCTGTGTCCATGTCCGTGGTTCTCTCCAACAAAACAGGAGATGACTGTGTTGTCTGGCTGCATCCATGCCAGATCTCTCCACTTTGCTTTGTGTAGTTGGAGTGGGTGTAGACTGGGTTAAACTGGGATACGTTCCACCAATCCAGATTTCTCTGATAAAAGTCCACTGGGTCCCTTTGCCGGTCGAGGTTTCTCCCCAGCGGGAGCTGGAGGCTGAGGGATCAGACTACCTGAGTCCAGTCCTGGTACCTCATTTCGTAACATTAGCCACACGCTTTCATCACTTGGCTCACAATTCCCCCATCTGTGTGATGGGGATAGCATGGTACCTACCTAGTGTCTAAGTTACGTGTGAGCACAAAATAAGAGAATCTATTTCAGCACTAAGCAAAGTATGTGGCTCATTTAAATAATGCAGCAAATCCTAGCCGTTGCTATCACAGTTAATGTGAGGGCCGGGCGGGGAGCACTGGGGGTGGCACCCCCTGGTGGAGGGCAGGTGGCGGCTATCACAACACCGAATGAGCACTCTCTGAGGTTCCCCAGTTCCTCTGCTTGGAGGCTGTTGAGCAGAAGGCAGGGGGGATGGGGAAGGAAGGTAATGCTTCTCAAGCAAGGGCCTGGAACCTGGAAGAATATCAATGCCCATCAGAAACGAAATGGTTTAAAACATGGTGACTCTTCTATAATGGGGGCGGGGGGGGGCAAACTTTTTCTATAAAGAGCCAGATAGGAAATATTTTTGGCTTTGGAAACATTAGAGTCTCTGTGCTACACCTACTCAACCCATTGTAGCAAGAAAGCAACCAGAAACAATGTGGAGGCAACTGGGTGCTTCAGTAAAACTTGATTTATAAGAGCCAGTGGGCTGGGATTGACCTCTGGCCAGGATTTGCCGATCCTTGATCTATACTATGGAGTACTGTGGATTCGTTAGAAGTGGACTGATATGGAAGGGTGTTCACGCTAGAACGAATGAAACAAAGCAAACCGAACTGATTTGTAAAACTCCATTCCATTTTTGTTTTTAAAACTAGACACATACATACACATAAAAATATCCATTTATACATGGAAAACATCTGGGATGATAAACACCCAACTGCAAACAAAAGCACGAAAACGATGTCCTGGGGGTGAGGTGGAGGGAGTAGTGAGGCTGGTTTCTCGTGTTTATTCTTTGGTTCGGTTACAGTGTTTCACCTTCTTGCAGTGAACATGGCCTGCTTCTGTGAATGCAAATGAACGGCAGTCGCAAAAATATCATTTTAGATGTTGAGTTATGAATTTATTGTAATGATTAAATGAGACATTGTGTGTAGAACATCAAACTCAGGCTCAACCTGGTATGTAGTAGGTGCTCAATTAAGAGCAGTTACAAATAACGCCCCTGAGCACCAAAAGGGTTAAACCAGGGTGGCTGTCTTAGAAAAAGTTCAACTCCAGTTTTTCAGGGATGTTAGTTACTTCAGTGTGGATTCTCTCGAGCAGAAAAGTAAAAACTAAAATAAAGACAAAGGTTGATCTGCCCACCCTACTTCTGGGTTTATGAAATGTTTATTAGAGATTTGAGTTTATGAAGACCTGGAATCCCTGAGTATAATACAATCCATCACATCGGTGCAATAAAGTCCAATGCTTTTTCCAGACGTATCCTACAATGAGGTGTGTCCTCTGATTCCAAGGGAACACGATCATTTATGCCAGATAAGTAAATACAGGTCTCCTCAGCTGTGGCTCTTGTTTCTTTTCGGTATCAGGGAGGGGAAGAAAAATGTGTGTGAGAGCAAGCGCTTAGGATTCAAGAAAGGAAGTGAGGAATAATCAATTGAAAAAATGAAAACAAAAAAGTCCCAACAATGAGTCAAGTGGGCCATGATTAATTAACTTGACTCTGGTTCATGTTGTAGAAATGAAGAAAATGCATTTGAGGGAATGACTTGGGGGAATCCACTCACCTCTCTCCTGACATTTTAATTTTAACCTTGGAGAGAACCAAGATCTGCTGCTAAAATCTCCTCTGATTTTGTAAAGGTGCCAGCTTTGGAGGGGAGCCTTGGAGCAGGTGGGGGGTGGAGGGGCAAGGCCAAATACCAATTGGAAAAGCAATGGTTTGTTGTTATATGTAAATGCGACCAGATAAATCCAAAGACTAAAAGCTCTAACATGTTTAATTGATGGCTAATAGTGTTTAGGGGTAATTTATTGAGCATGTCCTGAAATCTCAAAATACTTAGTATTTTTAGCACGTAAATGATCTGTGGTATGGTATATGCCAGGCAGTACACAGCACTTAGTGAGAACTTCTCCTGCTGTTCCTGGTACAACCACATCGTTTGATGACCCTGGTACTTCCAAGAGAGTCACTGTTCCGGATGTAAGTCACTGGGGAGACTCAATCTGATTAAAGGGGATGTCAGGGGTCAGGATGCCCGGCCTCAAATAACAAGTTTTAAAGAGCTGTTTGCTTTGGAGGGGGTGTCTTTTTCACTTGCTCTTATGTGCACCCACTTTTTAAATACCCCATTAGCAGCAGAACAAGTCTTCCGGGTCTGGGGCAAAGCTGTCCAGGCAGCTGGGTTAGACAGACAAGCACCAAGCGAGAGGTGCTAGCCACTGGCAGCCCTGGCCAGCATCCCGGCAGCCTCCTGCATCCGGCTGATTCCGCAAGGATGCGGTCTCTGGGAGCTGTCCATGTCAGGCTTGCTGCTGGTCCTGGAGTGAAAGGCCAGCTCCCGGCCATGAAGGGCCAGGCTGGTCCGAGACATGCGCCCACCTTTACAAGGAAAACCACGGAATGTCTTTGCGTCTGACAATGCGCAAGGTGGGGAACCCTTGTTGCCTATTATTTATTCTAATAATATGCCGTCGCCCCAGGCACATTTTGAGTCTCCAGATTTAACAAGGTATTTTGTGAACTGAGGAAGAGGAGGGAGGGAGAAAACCACTGTGGTTATTACAAAGATGATTTCTACTTGTTTCAGAAGCAGAAGGAGTCACCAATCCTTTCCTTCAAAATCAAGGGTTATAAATGCCCCCACCCCAAGCCCACCCAAACCCATTGCTTGGTACAAGAAAATTTCAACAGCACTCACCAAAATGTCCTGAGGAACTGAAGGACTTGGCATGCTTCCCTGAACCAGTCTCCTGGGACCATCATTACCCTATAGTCAGAGAATTCTGATTATATAGCATGAGGCTCTCAGCTCCGATTTTCCCATCATGCCCCTCTCCACACCCAGAGGTGGGAAGGAGAGGGGAGGGCCAGGTGGGCGATTTCCATACCACTTGCCTCTATCTGCTTAGATAGAATATATGTTCTCAAGACATTTTCAAGTTAGGATGTTTTAACTGGACCTTTTCTCCCCTGGTTAGATGTTGCAAAGTTCTAATGATAATTTTATCAGAAGTTGATCATTTTATAATCTGCCTCCCAATCAAATCGACTCATCAGAGACACACAGGCCAGGAATCCCGATAGTGTTAACTGAGAGATGTTGGAGGGGCATCTTAAATGCAGTGGTTAGGGGATAAACTCCAAAAGCCAGACTTTCAGGGTTCAAACCTTAACTCTGCTACTTTTTTTTCTTTAATCCTCACCTGAGGATATTTTTTCCATTTCTCTTTAGATAGAGTGGAGGGGAGGGAGGGAGGGAGAGAGAGAGAGAGAGAAACATGGATGTGAGAGAGACGAATCAACTGGTCGCCTCCTGCAGGACCCTGACCAGGGCCGGGGACGAACCACAACCGAGGTATGTGCCCTTGGCTTGGCCGGAATCGAACCCGCGACTCTTTGGTCCGCAGGCTGACTCTCCAACTGCTGAGCCAAACCGGCCAGGGCTTAACTCTGCTACTTATCAGCTTTGGGCACTGGACAAATTCCTCACCTGGGCCTGCCTTACCCCCCAAAGTCTCATCACAGGATTTGAATGAGTTAATATTTGCAAAGAGTGCAAGGAAGTACATATAATCCGAAGTCTTTTTGTTGCTATTTGCTCCTAAGTTGACAGTGGGCTGGACCTGCCCAGCTGTGGGCTCAGAGTTAGGTGGAAAATACTCCTGTGAAGAAAACCAAGGTTTTGAAATGTGGTGGATGCACCTGGAACTTTTGTGCCGTAACAGGAAAAGCTCACGCCTACCGATCGTGGTGTACGTCAACAGGAATAAATCTTGTCACCACCACTGTACTATCATAGAAAAGAAGCTGGACCACTTTTCCAAACAAGGGAACCGGGACACACATGACTTTGCCGTGGAAGGTAGCCCAGGTGAACATCCCCAGGCTGGCTCTCTAAACCACGCCGTTTTCTGCATTAAAAAAAAAAAAAAATCTTTACATAGCTGTAAGCGGGCCTTTCCATTCCCAATTTCTGTGACTTTACACAATGTCATCATTTAAGGAATGGAACAATCCCGTCGCTGGAGAAGCTTGAGGAGTATTCATTTTCTAATTTTCCAGTTCAGTTGTCTGAAAGGGTGGCCTGGGTGGCGGTTGTTATTGTTGCTCAGTGTGTGCGCGTGTGTGTGTGCGTGTGTGTGTGCGTGTGTGTGTGTGTGTATGCGGGCACCTCCTCGCACTCTTCCTGGAAAGCTTAATGGAAGGAGTGCTGGAAGACATATGCTTCATGAAAAATGAGCTCTTAAAGCCCTGAACTTAAAGAATCTTTACTGGAAGAGCCAGGTACCCAGAAGTTCTGAACCGAGGAGGAGGCGTTCATGTAAATCGCAGGCAATTTAAAAGGAGAATCTAGGTCACCCGGCTGTTTGCTTTGTCATCATCAGTATTAATTAGACACTGGAAGTAACGACTGAGCTCCGAGAGCTCTTCAGATTTAAAATAATAATAATAATAATAAACCAACAGAGGAGAGCTCTACCTTCGGAAAGAAAATATTTCCACAAGTAGCGTTCGGGAAGAACCTGAGTGGGAGAACCTCGCAATTAAATCCTGCAAATGTGCTCTGAAATAATCCCAGGGGAAGCCTTATCTGTACTTAATATTGAAATAAATATTCTTTTTGTGTGCAGTGCGTTCGATGGGGTGCATTTTATTTCATTTAAGTGTATAACGTAATCAGGATCATGAAGGATAATCACCAGAACCCTTTAACGAGGATAAACGGGCCAGCTCCGCCGTCGAATGGGCAATTGTGGGAGAGAAGAAAAAAGGACAGCGCAGAACCCAAGTGCAGTTTTCCCGGGAGAGCCCTGTGGGACCTTGCTCCTCCGAGGGAGGTCCTGGGTCCGCAGCATCAGCTTCAACGGGAAGCTCCTTAGAAACAGCATCGAAGGCCCCACCCCAGAGCAACCGAATCGGAATCTGGGTTCTCCGGGATGACATTATTTCCTATGCACATTAAACCCAGAGAAGAACCGAGGTCCGGCACCCTCACTGCGACTTAGGGGCCTCTCTGCTCTTCCATCCCCCAATAAGGAGGTCCCCCTACCAGCTGTGCCCCTTGCCAAAGGTTCCCAGGCCGCAGGGCTCGTCCGGCAGCCTCTTCCGTCCCTCCCTGCCTCCTGCCATCATTCTGACCTGCCCTACAGGTGGTCACAGTCCAATGGTCTTGGAACCCAGCCAGACAGTGGAGGAGGGGAGGAGGAGGTCAGCATCTCTCATACACACTCCCTCGCCCCCAGTGGGGTGATTATTTCCAACCTCAGCCCCTCTTCTCCAGTGCCAACCGGTCCCTTCCAGACATAATCTAGCTTTCTGCCTTCTTCATCCCATATTGACTGTCTTGTGTGGTGGGTGTTCTCATTATCATCATCATTATTATCACCCCATTTAATAGAGGAGAGAAGTGAGGTTTAGGAAAGCTAAATGACATACCCCGAGTTAGAAGAAAGCAGAGCCAGGACTTACACCCTGAATCCAGAACTCCCTCATCCACGTGTCTCCCCCGTGTCCGTCGTCATGCCACCTCCTCTGTACAAGGGAGAGACTCGGTGTAATCATCAGCTGTCTAATACAGCAGCATTCTGTTGTTCAACTCTGTCCCGAGCCCATCCTCAGCTCCCTTCCTCATCTGCTTTTTTTTTTCCTATAATTACGTTAAACTCTTCCCTCTGGAGCCATTCTGCGTCTTTACATGGCCCTGAGCACATCGCCACTACACTATGCTGTGTCTTCGTGTTAAACTTGATTTGAACAAAGTTAACAGGTCATCCCCCATTGTTTTCAGGGCCACCTCGCTGCATGCCTCGAGTTCCACAGAGTCCCCCTGTTCTCAGAACCTGCTCATGGCACTCCCCTTAGGATGCCGCTCACCAAGACAGGAGGCTGAGAGGGCAGGTGTCCTTTCCCCACCTCTGAACACCAGTAGGCGTGATGCTGCCTGCTGAACTGAATTCTGGGCATTGCAAATTATGCCTGCTGATTCACACCATCTTCCGACTGACGCAGGTCTCCCACTACCAGTAAGAGCCTCCTGCCCCCCAGGTGGGAACACACTGTTTCCACAGCAATGGAGACAGCACGTCAGAGAAGGCTTAGTGCAGGTCTGTACCGTGCACCTGGAGATGTCAGAAGCATTTTCCGTTCTAGTGGACCCACCTCGGGGTCCCTCTGAAACGGTGAAAGGGAAATCGGCCACCACCATCAAAATGGCTATGAAGTTCAAGGACAGACCGACTTCACAGAAAACAATGTGTGCTTGGGGAATATGAGAGAATATTGTCTCTAATTCCATCATGGGTTTAGGGAGCTTGGGCAGGGAGAAGTGTAAAATAAGCTCCTCTAGCTGGTCCGATATTTTAAAATAAGCTCAAGATGGGTAGATGGTCCCAATCAGGAGCTGGCCAATTTATAATTTGCTTTGGACTGTGAGTTTTAATCTTTTATATAAAAAAAAAATGGCATTGATTAAAAAACGGGAAAGCCATCCATTTCCAAGGGGCACAAGAAGAAGAGACATCCTGGCCATCGGAGCTCGCTGGCTGCCACCCAGAGGACCAAGTGCACGCAGCGGAGCACCGGTGTCCTTCCCTGGAGTTGAGCAAAGCTGGGGAGCCGTGGTGACCTCAATAATGAGTGCCTTCCATAATGAGGAAGCCCGTCAGGTCAGCTTGGCTGAAACCTTCCTAAGCTGCCACGGGCAGGGCTGCTGGAAGAGGAAAGCCTCTGTAATTACACTAATGAGGAAGAGATGAATCGCAGGTCACCACGGACGGGGTGGTGGGGTTCTGCGGGTGTCAGGCAGGCAAACGGGGACCACCTCGGCCAGACGGGACACAGACTGCCAGTGTCCTCCAGGCAGCAGTTAGAACCTGGGATGCTGATTTGGAGCACAGAGAAGTGAGTCCCAGTAATCGGAATCTCCAGCATTGAGTAAGCACAGCCTGTGTGAGACGCGTTGAACTAAGTTTCCCATGCATCATCTCATCACAGTGAATCATCTCCTAGGCCTGAGGAGGCTGATACTATTTTTAGCCTTAGTTGGTGGCTGAGAGGTTGAGGAACCTGCCCAAGCTGGCAGGTAAATGGCACAACAGGGATTTGAGGCCGGGCAGGGAAGCCTAGGTCCATTCTGTTAACCACCGGGTCTTCCTGCCTCTCCGCCTTCAAGGTTGTAGCCACATTGTCACAGTGCACCTGCCAGTCACCTCCTCCCTGCCCACCTCCTCCCTGGCTACAGCTCGGGAAGACCACGAGAGCCTTCTCCCACCCCAGACGAGCCGACCATCACAGCGTCTCTGTCTACGGCATACTCTGCTCCATCCTCATCAACCCTTTCCTCGAGTATCTTCTTTCCAGAATACCCACATGTTTTCAGAGGACAAGGGTTTGGGGCTCTCCCTAACCTGACCATTTCATCTGACATAAAAAGGAAGAATGTCGAGTGTGAAATCAGGCAGAGGTGAATTCAATTCCTAAATCTGCCACTTAATCAATCATTGGACCTTAAATACACCCCAAGACTTCCTGCAGTGTGTTGAACAGTGTTCCCCACAAATGCATGCCCATCTGGAACCTTAGCATGTGACCCTATTTGGAAACTGGGTCTTTGCAGATGTAATTAAGGTAAGGACAGAGAGATCATAGTGGATTAGGGAGGGTCCTAGAATCAATGTGTGTGTTTGCATGAGAGACAGAAAAGGGACAGACGGGGAGAAGGCCATGTGGCAACAGAGGCAGAGAAGTGATGTGGCCCGAGCCAAGGAATGCTGGGAGCTACCAGAGGCCCAGGAGACAAGGAGGGAGCCGCCCCCAGAGCCTTCAGAGCGAACACGGCCTGACACCTTGATTTTGGACTTCTGGCCTCCAGAACTGAGACAGAATACGTTTCTGTTGATTTAAGCCAATGAGTTTGTGATTATTTGTTATGGCAGGAAATGAATACACCTCCTATGCCTCATTTTCTCTTCCGTAAAACAGGTGTGAAAGTCGGACCTCAAGGAACATAGGCCCTCCACATCAACCCGGACCCCTAACCAAAGAGCAGACCTCTCTACCTTCATCCAGACATTTACAAAAACACCACCAAGGAAGACCTGAGACCAAAGCTCACCGGAGTCACTCAAGTCCAAACCACCAGGCATTATGGGCCCATCTGCTCATCATTACTCTTTGGCACCAATCTATCAATCACATTACCTTTCCACCCAATTTTATGAATATCTAATGAATATCTATCCCATCATCCTCCACCTTGCCTCAAAGGGATCACGTATGTATCCAACAAAGTTGTCCTTGAGATTCACAGGTAGCAAGTCTACCACATTTTCAAACCTACCATTCCAATGAGAAGACATGACATATTCCAGGTCTGGGTTATCTAAACAAACGGACACGTGAATCTGGTTACCATGCTTTCCCCTTCACAAACCCACAGACCATGCTTCTCACAGCATCCCCCAGACGGGAATGCAATTACATGGTGCTACCAGCCTGCAGTTTCTAGGGTCCACCAGCCTTCTTCCATCTGTTTGGAAATTGCAGTGATGTCTGTTATTTTCCCATTTCCAGTCTCATACCCCTTTGCATTTTGCCACACATTCTCAATGATACTCAATGATCTGATGTCCAAGGTGTTGCATTGTTTTGGGATATTCGTGTAGGTAAAACACTTAGGTTTATTTAGGGTTAACACTCTCCTAAGCTTGTTTTTCCAATACTCACTCCATTCCCCTACCAATGATTATTCCATCCTGAATGAAGGGGTTTTTCTTGACGAGCAGACAAGGGTCAAGGAAGCAATGGAGAGTTCTATTTCCTCTACGTGACACATCATGACACATCAACTTTCTACTATTGTCCCCAGGCAGCCTGCCTATCCCTTTCTGGCTCCTTTTTGTTGTTGTTGCTGTTAATCCTCCCCTGAGGATATTTTTCCATTGATTTTTAGATAGAATGGAAGGAAGGGAGGGAGGGGGAGAGAGAGAGAGAGATCACATCGATTGTTTCATCTAACATTATTAACAACCCTTAGTTAAGTTCATTTAAAGACTGGACTTTGAAAACTATGCTTCCTTATATGGTCATTCAGATTGCAGATGAGGAAACCGAGGCTGAGATGATAAACTTGCCCACAAACACAGGGCTAAAGTGTAGGGCTGGGATCCACAGCGACCGGTGCTAGCATCCTCTCCTCTCCTCCTGCCACAGTTTTCTTTGCTGGTCACAAACTTTTGGCTGTTCCAAGGGTTCCATTACCCACATGTCCCAGCTCCATACTCCCATTAGATTTTCTAGGTATCTCAAGTCCTATGATAATTCAGAGCTGGTTCATATTTCAAAAGAGATGCCACAGCGTACACACAACGTTTCAAGGTATTTCACAACGAGACGTCGCGACGATGTTTGGTTGAATTTTTTAAAGGGTGGGGACTCCTGATTGCAAGAGAACAAAGAGCTGAGGATGATCAGGCATCAGTGAGAAGAATTCCACCCCATCCATGCAGCTCCAGCCCTACGCTGAAGGGGAGCAGTTCTGACACCCAGTCAGAGTGGGGACGGTGCACCAGTTCGATTAGAAAGTGGTTTGCACGCAGGGCCAGCCCTGTCTGTTAGACGGAGAACTGGACTAATGAATCTTGGAAATGGAAAAGTCTGTCTATTCTTCAAATCTGTAAGCCAATTATTATATTGGATCTTGACTTCCAATATTTCTGCAGGCTTCTAGGCAGTGAGACCGTGCCAAGCACAGGCAGTGAAGTACCATGTTCCCAGGGTCGCAGACACCGTTTCTGTGCTGGAGATTAAATAAAGCTAGTAGCTCCTTCCTTCCTCCCTTCCACCCTCCCTCCTTCCTTCCCTCCCTTCCTTCCTTTGGTCATTCTCTTTTTCTTTCTTTCCTTTCTTCCTTCTTCCCTCCTTCCTTTTTCTTTTTCTGCTTCTTTAATAGCAAAAATGCAATCTATATGTTACAGAGTTGAAGGGAAGAGGTAGATCAGTTTTCCTGGTGAAATCAAAGAATCTGACTATTCTTCTTCCATCCCAACACCTTCTTTGCCATGTCTTTTGAAAGTTAAATTCTAAAAGGTAGGCTTCAGGGATTAAATTCCATGCCGGCGTGTTCCCTCGTCGGGTGTGTCTAAGTACCTTAGTCTTGGTCAGAGGAGAATAGACAAAGGATAAAGGGGAGTCCAATGGAGAGATTTAGAGCAAAAACTCTGGACCCGGGCCACCTGGGTTTGAATCCTGACTCTGTTCCTGCTAGTTGCCTGACCTTGGGCAAGTTACTTACTCAATCTGCATCTCTACTGTCCCATCTGCAGAAAAACAAGCAAACACACGAAAAACAGAGATACCAGTGGTGTCTGACTTACAGGGTTTGTATTAGGCTCGTACAAGTTTCTATCCAAACAGCACTGGCAGCGTTTTTTTGGGCACAGCAGCAGTCTTATGTAATACTTATTAAGTAAAAGAGGCGTAATGAACTTATCCAGAGCGTGATCTGGATGAAAGAGAAATCTCAGGGCTGCCCTAAGCTGTGTTTTATTCATTGAATTCTGCAACTTTGGAAAGTAAATCAAATTCCTTTGCAAAACCGCTCTGTCATGGGCGCAGAAATGAAATTATTAATTAAAACACATTAAACATGACCTGGCAGCAGGTGGCGGGACTCGGAGTTCTGAGGGGGGAGGACCAACACCATTCTTACCAGTGCTGGCCTTTGCCTCCCCAGAAAGGAAGGTTTTAATATTCCGCAGAGAGATCCCCAGAAGGTGGGTTTTAGGGAAACCCGACACAGAGGAAGCGCACCTCACTTGCACCCCGAGCTTTGGCTGAGTCCTGCAGAAATAGCAAGCACCCGAGTCTGCACACAGCAGGCTCTTTCTCTCTGCTCCTTCTACATCGTGGTCCAGGATGGGATCCCAGACCCGCTGGTGCCTGCTCCAGCTCACCCTGGACCTGGCTCTCTCTCCGCACCAAGGCTGGGCTCCCCGCAGGGGTGCTGGTGCCTGTAGTGCAGGCCGCATCCACAACTCCCTTTTCAAACAGCTCCTGGTAGCGGGGTTTGTGGATTCCTGCCTGGCCCAGGGCTGCTTTTGGATGTGAAGGCTCCAGTTTGAATCCCCGCAGCGCCATCTGCTGGCCAACTCCTCTCAGTACGGAGGACTCCCTGAAGGCTAGTGGCTGCTGACCAGCTGGGACAGGGGGACAGGCAGAGACCCGGGCCCAGACACGAGGAAACACCACCATCTATGCGAAATCTCCCAATGCATGCCAAGTCTTCTGGGCTGTGAGCGGGAGAAGCATGCGACTGCAGATCTAAGGAGCTGGAATCCCCTTCCATGTCTGCTACTCACTGGGTTGCCTCAGACCGTCCTGCCCCCTCTCTGAGCCTCACTTATGAAGTGAGGAGGTAAACAGGGCGACTTCCAGGGGCCCTTGGGCTTTCTGTGAGGTGTGAATTCGAGCCCAGTGTGAAAGCCATCTTGGCTGAAGACAGGTAGATTCCAGAGAGAGCTGCAGCGGTCAGCTGAGAACTCACCTTGCATCTACAGCCTAAAAGGCGTAACAGTGAGGCTGAGACAGGTGCTGTGGGACTTGTGCCCAGGGCTCCTCCACTCATATCTAAGTGCCTGGAAGAAGCTTCCCTGAATCTCAAACAAAGGTGGCAGCAGTGAATGGACACTCCACGGTTACCTCTTGAAATCAAGCCCCTGCCTGTCTACCCTGGTGTTTACAGGTTTGCACACACACACACACACACACACACACACACCCCTTCCAATATCTACAGGAGTTTTTTCACGAAGGCCCATAATTATTGCCTATTATTTTTTAGAAAGTGCATGGGAGAGAAGCTACGGATTATAAATTCATGCTAGATTATGTTTCAATGTTCCTCAAACAGAATAATAATTGCTAGAACTGCTGTGGGTATCAAGCTTCATTGCACTGAACTGCACCCCAAGAATTATTATTTTTAAAGTCACTGATGGTCGGGACGGCACACGTCACAGAACTAGACTCTCACGGCAGTCTGTCAGAGTCACCATGCCCCCACGTGTTAATTTCTGGGGCAGAATATGAAGCCAATGCTGTAAATTAAGGTGCAATTTGTAAATGCTTCATTAATATGTATTAAATGATTATTAGATGCTCTTACAATCTTTAATAAGATATTATAAAGCATGTCATTAAAATGCATTAGCGGCACATTCTTAGCAAGTCACACCGTAGCCTGCTGTTAGGAAATGCCTGGTTGTCTGATCCTATTCCTAAAACCTGTTCCAAGATACGACTACCATGAAGATATAGACACTCAAGTCGCTTCTGATCCCACATCCCCGGAGACGGCAGTGGACATCCCCCCCATGGGCATCAGGAGCAGAAAGTCTTTCTTATTGTCAGCTCTCTAAACTTTATGGCTTCGATCTAGTAGGAAGTGTTTCCACATACCGGGATAACAAATTTCATCTCTGGGTGATTAAAAATGGCCTCCTCCTGCCTGTGTTGAGAAGGATTCTGAGGTTCTATTCGAGCTAAGTGGAAAAGAATATAGGGGTCAATAGTGATGCTTGTTTTGTGCACTATATACACAAGTGTGATTGGAGAGCAGGTGACACCTGTCTCTGGTCCAGGAGAAAAGAGATAATGCAGTTACAAGGGATCCATTTGGGTTGCCTCAAATCTTCACTTACATGAAAGAAAACATTAAAAAATGGCTTCCGAAGAACATATATGAAAAGATAGAGAATAGATCTCCATTTCTTAAGCACCAAGAGGTCTTCAGTTTGTGGCCCAGTCATCTCTCATTCATTTCTTGAAGGTCCTTAGCCCCTTCTCTCTGCAGCTTCTTATTGCACATATTCTGTTCTTCGAACTGGACGAGCTCTCTCCTACCTCAGTGCCTTTGCACAGGCCGCTCTCGGATAAGAATGTTCTTACCTTTACTCTTTGAATGAGATCCCTTCTAATTTGTCATGTCTCAGATCAAATGCCACCTCCTGCTAGAGCCTTTACTGTCCATCATGCCTCTGTCCTGGCCCAATTTGTTTAATGACAGAGTAAAGATTCAAGATTCAGTTCTGCAACCTTGTAGCTGTGTGAACTGTGGAGCCAGTGACTCAACTTCTCTGCCCTTCAGCTTCCTGGGATGTAAAACAGGGATGATAAGAACAGTATCCATCTCATGGATTAAATGAGCTCCCATACAAAGTGCATTAAGAAAGTGTTTAGCACATAATAAGGACGCAGTAAGAATTCATTTTTTCTCATTTTGGCTACTTCACTATGATTTTTTTTTTTTCTCCTACTTTCTTCTGCTCCATGCTCTGTGGGAGCGCAGGCCTTATACATCCGGAATCTACTGCAGCCAAGCTCGTAACACATGCTCAGTAAGTATTAGGTGAATTTTCTACTTCAGAGCTTCACTAGGGTTATAATAAGACAGTTCCTGCCCCACCTGGGGCATCTGGGCTAAGAAGGAAGCATGAGAAGCTTAATGTTTCAATGCAGTCTCATAAGGTCAACAAGAGAGGGTGGCCTGGTGGGCAGGGACATCCTTCGGGTCAGGCAAATCCGAGTCTGAAGACTCTCTACCGCATCTAAGAACACGACTTGGAGAAGTGATTTTATCTCTCTGTCCTCTGTGTGCTCATCTCTAAGGATGGGGATAATGTCTACCTTCAGGAATTAGGACCTACACATGCTCTCAACACATATCTGGTACACAGTAAGTGCTCAATAAACCAAAGATGCTATTATTATTGTATTGTAGCTCTCTTCATTATTTACAGGAGGCTTGGTGTACACTGCGGTGAACACGTAGCCAAGCCAGTGCAAATGAACAGGAGAAAATGGACCTTAAAATGAAAGAATCAAAGTCAGACGTGGGCATGAGATGGATCCAGGAAGGTCTCCAGGTCCCTCACAGAACATCCCGGGTTTTCTGAAGAACACTTTTCACTGCCACCAGCCTGGCCAAGCCCTCAGGGAGGGTTGCCATTAGCACTAGGGGGCCCTGCCACCTAGCCTGGGGTTCAGTCACCTCCTGAAGGTCCCCCTGGGCAGGGGAGGGACCATCTTGGGCCTCCTGGGACCCTGCGCCCTCAGGAGCGCCGTGGCAGTTCCTTCCCAGGCTTCCCTCGCCTGGCAGGGGGCGGGGAGAGACCCTCAGACCACCTGCTGCCGCCCTCTGTCCTTCTGCCCACAGTCTTCCTCCTGATCCCCACAGCCGCCCTAACACGTGCACAGCCCGGGCCCAGGGAGCTCTCGTCGGCATCACAGGGCTGGCCACACAGCCTGGGCACCACATCTCCGAGAGCAGCCCCAGCCCTCCTTGGCACGGGCTTCGGAGGTTGGAAGAGTTGAGTTCCCATCCCATCTTGGCCACTTCCTCGCTACAAGATGTTACTTAAATTGCGATACTTAAAAACATCTCTCTTTTTAAAAAAAAAAAAAATAATAAGGTACTGTAAGGGAAGGGCACAAACAATTTGAAATGCCATATATATATGTAAAATAAAATACACTGATAAGTTAGTGCATGCCTGAAAGGTACATCCCTCCTTCGAATAATATCCACGTTCTCCACCCATTTCTGGCCGCAGTCACACCCTTCCCAGAAATGAGTCATCCTGGGATCACAGCTGGGATCCTGTCACTCCAACTGTAAAGTGATGCAGTTTCACAGGATCACATTTCAGGGGAGCAAGAGGACCGTGGGGCGGGGCGGGGGGAGACAAGGGTGTTTTTGAGAGCCTAACAGAAGCTATGGCATCTCTCAGAAAAACAAAACAGCATGATCTTTCTCAATCTCTCTCTCTCTCTCTCTCTCTCTCTCTCTCTCTCTTTCATGCGCGCACACACACACACACACACGTGCGCGCGCACACACACACTTTCATGAGGTCCATAAAACTCACTTAGAAGCTTCGACTCCAAAGATTTCATGTTGTGTGAAAACTTAAGTCTGTCTTCATCTCAAGCATCAACATCTCCCGAACCTACCTGTTTTTTCCTCAAGCCACAATATAATAAAACCTAAATGAGGTAAATGTGCCAAATTACCTATTTCATAGCTTTCTTCCGTGTAGAAGAAGGAATGGCATGTAAGGGAAGAGGGGCGAGTTTACAACAACCGCTTTATATAAAACAGCACCACGTGTACTAAGAAATCCCAGGTATCTCCACACTAAGGGAAGGGTTGCTTTTCAAGTTCAGCAAGTATCATCCCTTCCTGGTCCTCACACCCCGCTATAGCCCCACGCACAGAGACATTTGTAAAATCTAGGAAACCAGGAACAGCCTTCCCAGGTCTGGGCAAGAGTGGGTTTTAATTTATAGAAACTGACCACATTTCCAAAGCAGGATAGTAAAGATGACATACATGAATGTCCACACACACATACAGGCATGAACATGCACACACACACACCATCATGCTCAAAGAAGCATCTAGAAAGAAAAACAAAACAAAACAAATTCTTAATGGGGATGGCAGAACAATGCCTGGCGTTTTGGCTTCTCCCTGAAGGTAAACACCTCACCTTGCATGAGGACTAGCTGAGGAAGCATCTAGAAGGAGGGTCAGTGGACAGACCCTCCCTTCTTGAGGTGGCTGCTGATTAGGAACGATCCACCAAGGTGTGGCTTGTGAACGTTCACCAACGGGTTCAGGCAGATTTCCAAGCGGGCCTCACTTCATAAATCCTAGATGGTCAAACGGAGAGATGGGTGGGGACCCGCGCGGACCCGCTGGCAGGGCCTGATCCCAGTGTCGATGAGACCCTTCTGGTTGGTCCTTGGTAAAATTTCATTCTCCGAACACTGTGCCCGAGAGGAGGAGGTGTGCACACCTAACGCACCCATCACAGGCAGTTTGCAAACACGACCTCTTGGAAAATTTATTTTCTGTCTCACACCTTCTTAAAAAGCCTCAGAGATTCCAAATTCTAGATAGATAAACAGATAGATATGTAGGTAGGTAGGTAGGTAGATAGGTAGATAGATGATAGATAGATAGATAGATAGATAGATAGATAGATAATAGATAGATGATAGATAGATGATAGATAGATAGATCACATTAAAACAATCAGAAGGAAGACAATGTGACAATGTTCCTCTCCCAGAGGGTTACAATTCATCAGTATCGGTTTAGAAGTCAGCCTGTCGCAGGACTGTGAAAAGGGGAAGAGAAGCTATTGAGCATCCAGAAAAGAAAAAGCTTTCCTTGCCAAGGTCAAGTGTATATCAGCCGCGAGACAAAGCGACACTCATTTCAATCCAAGGCCATCACGTACCTTGACCCCAGCCTCACGAAAACAACAATTTGTGGTCCTCTATAAAACACTTCCTTTACTTTCTCTGTTCTGGTGGCTTCCTCTGAACTCAAACTCCTGAGTTAGCAGTATCTGGCTGTATTTTACAAGCATGTGTGTGCACGCGAGGGTGTGCATTGCATGCTAAGATTTGGGGCCAAGATTTATTTCGTTCTCCAATGGCATTTTATCGTTATTAGAGAGCAGTAAATTTCAGGTCCGTGAGCACTGCATTTAAATATGCACCCGCCAAGATAGAAAGGTGCTGGATCTATCACATGCTATAAATTTCCAGTATTTGCCATCACTCTATACGTGGGTCTTGGCAGAGCCCAGCGAGCCAGCATGCTCTGTTTAGATAGCTCCTCTTCCCTAAAGGGGAACTTCGCCAACACTTGAAGCAGATACGATTTGCTGGCCGCGACTCTGTTTGCACCTTAACAGCTGTTTTGCTTTTTTATTTAGAGAGAACGGGGCTGCTGCCATCTGTCTTTTGAAAAATGAATTCTGCTCCCAGCAACATGGAAACATAAAGAAGAGAGGGAGAGCAGCTGAAGGATGAAGCCAAATGTCATGATGGAGAGAGGGTCAACTCAAACAGGAGACAAAAATAATGATGAACATTTACCACTGGGGGAAGAAAAAGAAAACAAGTCAGGGGTTTCAAGGTTGGTAAATGAGGTTCCGGTGACAACCGGAGAGAAAACACTCTCAAGGTTTCTCCAACAAGTGCCGGCAGAACCCAAATGACGAATCACCTCACCTACGAGGCAGCCAGGGCTCCTGTCACTGAGGTGCTCGCAGAATCCTAAAACTGCACAGGGAGGTAGATATTTTAATCAAGTCCACTTTAGAGGGGAGTGAAATCCAGGCACAGCATCAATCAGACCTGGCTCAAGTCCAGCCCTGCCACATTCTGGCTTTGCACCCTGTATCATGCCTATTTCTACATCCATCAAGTGATAAGTGTCAATCCACACAAAAGAATATCTGGAAGGATTAGATGAGCTGATTTCTGCAAAACCCGGTGTGTGGTGCTCAGCACACAAGATGGGCTTAATAGATATCAGCGATATCTGTTATAGAACTGTTAAGTGACAGGTTTTGTCCAAAAGCTGGTATGAAATGGAAGCCCAGACTTAAATCCAGTCTGCAGAATTCAAGTCCAGCTTTAAATATGTATATATCTTAGAGCCTTTTTCTAAAACTCAAGTAGATAGGCTGGTTTGTTGCAGGATGCGACACTAACTCCCAAACCTGAGTGATTCCATGCAGCAAGAGGTCCTTTCTCACACAGGCTGCGTGTCTAAGGTAGACCCTGAGGGTAAGGCAGGTTCTGCTCCACGTGATGCTCAAGGACCAAGCTGATGGAGGTTCCAGCATCACAACATAGGACTTCAGATGCAAAAGCATTTGCACTTCAGGCAAAAGAAGAGAGTGCTTGGAGATCTTAAACCTACTCTGCCATGTCCTGTCTCCGAAGTGACACCAATTACGACTGCCCACAGCCCAGGGACTAAATCTGGTCTCATGGTCGCACTTAACAGCAGTGAGGGATGGGGAAGTGTGGTCTACCTTGTAACCAGAAAGGAGACCTGTAACCACATGGAGATAAGAACAGGTGTTGTTTGTCACACCAACTAAAGGGAATGATGGATTAACTGGATCTTTTCCCTTTGTATAGATTTTTATGTTTCTCTGAAACATGACTATTTCTACAATTAAGCCAAGCAAATTTAATATTCCACAATTCTTCACTATAAAATAATATATATGTTCTCTCCCTAAACAAGAAATGGTACTAAAATGAGTTACTAGGAGTGGAGTGGAATGGAGTGGAGTAGAGTGGAGTGGAACGGAGTGGAGTGGAATGGAGTAGAGTGGAACGGAGTGGAGTGGAGTGGAGTGGAATGGAGTGGAGTGGAATGAAGTGGAGTGGAGTGGAATGAAGTGGAGTGGAGTGGAGTGGAGTGGAGTGGAACGGAGTGGAGTGGAGTGGAACGGAGTGGAATGGAATGGAGTGGAGTGGAGTGGAGCGGAATGGAATGGAGCGGAACGGAGTGGAGTGGAGTGGAACGGAGTGGAGTGGAACGGAGTGGAGTGGAGTGGAGTGGAGTGGAATGGAATGGAGTGGAGTGGAATGGAATGGAATGGAGTGGAAAGGACTGGAGTGGAGTGGAGTGGAATGGAGTGGAACAGAGTGGAGTGGAGTGGAATGGAGTGAAGTGGGGTGGAGTGGAATGGAGTGGAAAGGACTGGAGTGGAGTGGAGTGGAACAGAGTGGAGTGGAGTGGAATGGAATGGAGTGGAACGGAGTGAAGTGGAGTGGAGTGGAATGGAGTGGAACAGAGTGGAGTGGAGTGGAATGGAGTGGAACAGAGTGGAGTGCGACGGAGTGGAGTGGGACGGAGTGGAGTGGAGTGCGACGGAGTGGAGTGGGACAGAGTGGAGTGGGGTGGGATGGAGTGGAATGGAGTGGAATGGAGTGGAGTGGGACGGAGTGGAGTGGGGTGGGATGGAGTGGAGTGGAGTGGGACGGAGTGGAGTGGAGTGGAACGGAGTGGAGTGGAACGGAGTGGAGTGGAATGGAATGGAGTGGAGTGGAATTTATAGTGGAATGGAATGTATAATGTCTTTACAGATGATATATATATAATATGTATATAATATGTGTATATATATAATATATATTATATGTGTGTATACACACACACACACACACACACACACACACACACACAGACAATGAGATGCTCTTGAGCCTTAAAGAAATTTTGTAATATAAGACACATGAGAACATTAAGCTAAATGGAATAAGCCAGACACAAAAAACAAAGACTGCACGACTCCACATATATGAGGTATCTAAAACAGTCAAGTTATTTGAATCAGAAAGTGAAATGCTGGTTTCTAGGGAGGAGAAAATAGGGAGTTATTAATTAATGAGAACAGAGTTTCAGTTAAGCAAGATGGACAAGTTCTAGAAATCAGCTGTATAACACTGTATTGATAGTCAACAATAATGCATTGTACACTTAATATAAATTGTTGAGAGAGGAAATCTCATGTTGTGTTTTACCACAATAAAATATCTTTTCTAAAAAATTACACACACACACATCAAAAAACCATAAAGCTTGCAAAAAAAAATGACAGAATTCCCATTTTCATGAAGCGTACAGCCTGGTTTTGTTTTGTTTTAAATCTTATTCTTTAGCCTATCATCCACTGTCCTCTACCTAAGATATACTTGGATCACCTTGAAAGACTGGAAATAGAAGCCAGAATTTATTACCTAATTTTTTGAGGCATTTTTGGAGACGATTGTTCAACTTAGACCAGTTTGTATATCACGTTGAACATGAGCTAAGTGTTTCAGGACGTTGGACAGTTCCTTTTAATTTATTTTGTATGCAAAGTACCTGTTCTAACAAACCTGCCACTTCAATGACCTTATGTATGTGTTTTTACACTACGGAGTAAAAGCTGTTACCTATTTGCATCTGCAGTCCCCTACAATTTCTCCTTCTTTTAGAGAGAACTTTAATGTGTGGGATAGAAAGCAAAAGATTTTGTTGAGATGGTCCTCCCTCCTATGACGAGGAATATAACATCAATAATGATATTGCGTTAATAGGTTACATCAGAGCTTCTCGACCTTGGCACTATTGACATTTTGAGCCAGGTAGTTCTTTGTGGTGGGGCTGTCCTGTGCATTGTAAGATATTCAACAGCATCCCTTGACTCTATCCACTGGATGCCAGTAGCTCCCCCCTCCCAGCTGTAGCAAGCAAAAATCTCTTTACATTTTGCCACATATAATCTGGGAGGGACAAAATCACTTCCAGTTGAGAGACACTGGCTTTGTTTATTGCATATGTCCTATGAGCAAAACACTGAGTTAAGTTCTTAACGTACCTTTCCTCATTGAATTCTCTCGACAGCCCTATGTAATTAGTAACCATTATTATACCGATTTTAGATAAAATAATTGAGCCAATGAGTGTCACAGCTAGAATTCCAAAGTCTACAGCCTTTCCTCTATTCTGTGCAGTTCACAAGTCAATTCCCCTGCTTTCAGTTCATCCAGTTTTAAATATAACAACGGATGCAAAAGTGAGTTGTAAAGTATGTTTGGTATCTTAGTGAGAGCATGCCATCCCTAGGACGTTATACATTCTCCATGTCCCCTTCAGACCCCATCATGTCATGGGTCTCCAAGAAATGCAAACTCAATCAAGCTGGCAGTGAGTGTGAATGGAGTTTTATCAGGCACCAGAATTGAAAGAACATCAGCCTCTCCTCTTCCTTTTCACTGTGATGGCACAGTCACAGGCCAATGTTCAACAACTGATTTATTTGGGGGAAATAAGCCTGGACCTATGAGATGTGTCTTGTAGTGAAAGTTCAGAACACCTTTTCCCCAAAAAAATGGTCCCTTTACCTTTAGCCACATGCTTGCCATGAAAAGGGTCCTCTTTCTTCAAAGTACACCCAGCCAGAGCTAGCTGGACAATTGATCCAGGCTGGACTAATTGGAAGTTTTCACTGATGATATGGCGTTTGAGGAGGGGTAGAACAGTAAATCATTCTCCTGTGTGGTGGATCGCAATCTTTGTGACTTGGATGATACCAGCAGGCATTTGCTACCATGTTGATTGGGAATGCTATTGGGCAAGGAGAAGAAATCAAATGCACAGAGAACACAGAGGAGCCATGAGCAAGCCCATCCTGGTGGCATTTGAACTTTCTTGATGAACCACCAAATGCCTATCCTCACCTCAGTTCATGTAAATTTCCTTTGGGGCTTGAGCTGGTTTGAGTTTCATTTCTGTGGCTCACGAATAAAATAGCCCTTAAGCTGGAAGTAGGGAGAAGGTGGTGAACACAGATGTGCTTTCTTAGACTCACAGTACTAGGTGAACAGGGTCCAAGGAAAGGGCTGCTCCCAGCTGGGCAGGTTGGGGCACCTGGAGAAGAATCGGTCCCAGCTCCCTGCTTCTGCCCCTTGAAAGGGGCTGCCATTGTTTCAGGATGGTTTTTCTTGGTAGGTGTTTTGAATTTCTGCCTCAATAAAGAGTAACATCTAAATGTGGGAAGGTGGTGAGGAAATACCTGTGCTCTTCCCTGTAGACTTTACCAGGTTCATTATGGCAGCTTGTCCATTTACAAGGATTAGTCCAAATGCAAAAGAAACCTGGAATTTCGACCATGACACATGTGCACAGCTTCCCAACAGTCTTAAAGCAAGCCCCTCTGCCCTTTCGTGTTTGGTGAGCTGGCTTAATGTTCATTTTCCTGTGATGAAGAAGGGTCTGTTGAATCTCGTTTTCCTCTGTGCACCGTTTGAGGACTTAAGAATCACACTGTCAGAAGAAGGAATAAGTCTGGAGACAAGTTGTTCCAAAGTCATCCTAATCCTCTTATTGTCTCTTCAGTTCGTTGTTAACAGAGCTTAGAAAATGAGGTAGAAGTGACTTTCCATGTCACAAGGATCTGACGGCTACTGACCTGATTTGTTCGCACGGCCTCAGACATCACCTGGTGGATGGAGATGAGTCATGTTTGGAAGATGAAAGAATAGAGTAGAAAAGACCTAGGTTTTAGCCCCAGGTCTGCTGAAAATAGTTATGTGACTTCATCTAGCAGGCACACCGTCCCTCAGCCTCCCATCCTTCATCCTTAACATTGACACACTTTTTTTTTTTTTTTTTGTCTTGTAGGGTTATGGAAGAGTTAATTAAGGAAGTGGAACAAAAGCTCCTACTAGAGTTCTCAGCAATAATGATCCATAAATATGGGGATCGTGGTTTCACCCTAAAATATCTTTGGCTGGCTGAATTCTATGGCTGCTTCTCATTGGCGATGCCACATGGTTGGCTCATACCATATGCCTTTTTTTTTTTTTTTTTTTTTTTCTGTAGGTCTCAATAACATGGTCTGATCTGGAATGGCTGACCCAGAGCAGATCATCACTTCATGATCTACTTAGAAAAAGACAAGATCAGAGGATGAATGAAAAAAGTATCTGGAGAACGAGACCGAGGTAGAAGAGGAGTGGGAAGAACACACAGCATAGCTTGAACGAACACCATCTGATAGCACCTCGATCCTTCCCATGTCACAGGACAGATACCAGGGACCAAAGCACGTTTTAGAAGGACTGACCTATGACAACAGGTCACAGCAGGAAAAAGTCCGCCTGGTTCAAATCCCCACCTGTCACATAGAGTCTTTGAGACCTTGGTACATTGTTTCAGCTCTTTGGGCCTTAGCTCATTCTTCTGCATCTCTTGACCTCATAGAATCACTAGAAGCATTAAATGTCAATATTATAAAAACTCTTAGAACCAGCCCTGGCACGAATTTATGGCTACACAGATGACTCTTAATTAATAAAATAAAATAAATTCAAAGTATTGCACAGGTCTTGACCTTTCAGAGACACAGACATAGAAGTCTCCCTTCTCCCAACCCTTTGACACCCAGGAAAAAAAAAAGTGTTTTAAATTCAAAGACAAGTTCACAGATTTACTTAAAAAGATACACACCAAAATGTAATAGAAAATAAGAGCTGCAAGAAGCTGGTTTCTGGGCTTGTCCATTGCCCTGCCCAGACTCCTTTTAATGGAAGGGCTTTTTTAGCTCCGTGTCTTCTGATCAGGAAGTGTCTCCATCCTGGTACAACCTGTTCTTCCCTCACAGACCACCAGGCTTCCAGCCCCTAAGCCACAGGTGCTGGATGGGCCCTGTCACCTCTTTCTGAGGGCTCTCTCCTGCGAATGCACCTAACAACCAAAGGACCTGCTCAGTGTGTGTCCTGGGATAAGGCTCTAGAGAGGAAGTCTACCCAGAACATGGGCTTGAGGCTCATACTGCACGTTAGTTCCTCTGCATTCTCCAAATGCCCCTGAAAACCAGTTTTCTCTTGGTCCTGGAGAATTTACCATTTCATCCTGGATTGTAGGTGGATTTGTGTGCAGGACTTAATAATGACATGTGTGTGAGGGGTCCTTGTAGTAGCCACAGCTTATTAAGCCTCGAGCCTCCAGGAATGATCACGTGCTTATCAGCAAAGAATAGAGTTGATGCCCTTAGGCAAACCGTTATAGAAGTTAACTAAATTTCAATTCTCCCAGGGCTTCTTGAATGCATTCCCCCCCCTTTTTTTTTCCTTAAGAGTTCTCTGAGCTTGTATCCAGTCTAATTGATTTTCAGCAAAGGAAGCCTTACCTCCCAATATAGCACTGGGCCCTTTTTCCTCATAGCCAATGGCAAAGGATCCATTTATAAATTGTTAAACATATTCACAGCGGAAGGACACCAAAATAGCCCGGGAATATTTTCATATTCATCGTTGGCTTTGATTAAAACACAGACTTTTCACGTTCGCGCCAGGATTATTTTTCATAATGCAGGTAGGTTTCAGAGCTGAGTGTCACTCAATTTAGTGTTTAATCAGGAGAACTACTGTGGCATCAGGCTGATTAGGTTGGCTCAACTGCTGCCTGCTCAATTTTTCCCCATAATTGCGGGATATTCTTTACGGTGACAAGTGCCCAGACGGTAGAATTCCAATATGCTATACATCAGCTTCTCCATTATTGGACTAGCTCGACGTGGCCTCGTTACCACGGCACTTTCATTCCCATCATTGATCGCGTCATCCCTTCTGTTTCACAATTAATGCAGGTCTGCTGGATTGATCAATCTTCTCGTGGGCTTGGGCCGCGGTCAATATATTCCTATGGCTGTGTGTTAGTGATCCGCAGGGTCTCTCGCGAGGCCTGTGGATTTGTCACTGTGGCAAGAGATTTTCTCATTTCAAGATGCTCCTCATCCCATCAGGCTGCCTGATGCAGTGTTTTCAAATTACACATATATGGATTTTTTTTTTTAAAGGAAAGAAACATAAATTTAAAAAAACACACATTGCTTCCTGGAACTTTATAATGTCCATTCAAGACCCACAAAAGCCAACTCACCAGCAATATCATCCTCAAAGTAAAGAGGAACCGTGTCTGCGAACAAATTTCCTCTGGTAGAAGCTCTTCCCATTATGAAGAGAATGGAATGTGTTCGAGAATGACTTCCACGGGAGACCAGAAAGTCTGATAGCTGCAGGTGTGGTGGGGAAACTGGATGACACGTTTGCTATTAACAGAATGTAGTGGATGCTAATTTGAGTGAGGGACCCAGAAGCCCAGGGTTATAATTGGTTCCTTTGCTACCGTTCCTGAGATTCGCTGCCACATCCTTCTCTGGGCACCTATTGTATTAGGAAGCTCTGGCTAGCAATCTCGAGATCACATGGATATTTCCTACCTCCCATGCCTGTACTTCCTCGTTCTGGGGCTTCTCTTGGTAGGCTTCAGAAATGCACAGAGCTATTGTAATAACACACAGGCTGCAGTGGCTGAACCTCAGTCTCCTTCACAATTCCTAAGTACCTCTGTGTAGGAAAATGAGATGATTTTCTTGGGAGTTTATTCTTGATTGCCAAAGGGTGAGAGCAGAGATTATGCAAAGTCACATTCAAGAGAAGAATATAAGTGCACTGACATATTGAAAGAAGGACTAAATCCAGTAGAAGATGGTGAGAAGGATGGGAGGGTGATTAGCCATGTGTAGTAGGCAGAAAAATGATCTCCAAAGATGCCCGGGCTCTGATCCCCTGCACCTATGAATAAGGGTACATGACAAATAGCACTGTGCAGATGTAATTAAGATCGTGGACCGAAAAACAGAGAGATTACTCTGGATTTTTTGGAGAAGGCACACTTTAATTACATAAGCCTCTAAAAGCCGAGGACTTTCTCCAGCTGAGTGAGGGAGATGCTGCAGAAGAAGTCGGTGAGACTCTGAGCAGGAGGAGGGAGCATACTGTTGGTGGCTCTGAGATGGAGCAGCCCCCATGCAAGGACTGAAGAGGTCTCTAGGGAGCTCAAGGCAGTCCCCAGAAGACAGCCAGCCGGGAAATAGCTACCTTAGCCTTACAGCTGCCAGAAAGTAGATTCTGCCAATCTTCTGAATGAGCTTGGGAGTGGATTCTTCCCAGAGCCTCCGTCCATGTGAGTCCATTCAGTCAACACCTCAACCTTGGCCTTGGGAAACCCACAGCTGAGCCAACTGAACTTCTGACCCACATAGAACTGTGAGATAATACGCTGATGTTATTTTAAGCCACTAACTTTGTGGTACTTTGCTATGGTAGCTATAGAAGATACAATGGAAACCCAGAAAAGAAAAGATTTCATATGGAGAGGCCCCTTTGAAACGATGGAGAGAGTCTCTGCAGACAGAATGCCCGGGGTCAGTGTGTGGTTCCACCACTTATTGTGCGTCCTTGGCCATGTGACTTAACTGAATTAAATGTTCTTTTCTTTGTAACCTTAAACTATTTTTAAACATAATGAGATTGTCCATGCTCTCCAGCCCAAGAGGAGCAGAAACCACAAATGTACTTGAGCAAAGTGGGGTTTATCACCATGAGGAACCATGGGGTGCGTCAATAAGATGGCGTCAGGGGTGACTTCCTGCAGGATTGGGGCTTGTGTTAGGGACGTGTGGGGAAGGGTCCAGGGGAGCAGGGCTCTTCGCCACAGTGGATGCCATCAGAAAGCAGGGCCATTTTATGATGGGGTAGTTTAATCAATGTTATCTGGAAGGAAGGAAGAATATAGTGAAGCTAAAACTGTAGTTCATCAAGAAATACAGTCACTCACATTAGCAGAATAGGGAGATAATTGGCCATTTTTGTGGTTTAGGCAAAGTCTGTGTTTTCAGCTGCGTTCAGACATGATCCCACAGTGGTCTTGTTGTGTCTTGACCCGTCACAGTCAAGGGGTGGCCTTGTCTGAGGCTGATGTTCCGTGAGGCTGTCTGGATGAAACAGGACTCCGAGGCCTGTCTGAATGTCAGGCTGGCCCCTACCAGCACCAAGGCTTAGCTGATAGGACCCGCCAGGGGCGGCTCTTCTGTTTCTCAGAACAAGGACTATAAGGCACTTCTCACAGTGCCTAGAGTGAACCTTCCATAAAGCTGTTTTATTTTATTTTTTTGTTGCAAATTTCTATGATATGAATAGGATAAGCCATAGAAAACCTGAGCCCTTATTGCCATTGACTAAATGGCGTCCCACATACAATCCATTCAACTGTCTGTACTTGTACTTCTCCCCCACTTCTCTCAAGACGTGCTGCCCCTGGGTTCCTTCTTCCCATTCCTGTCCACTGACTTTCTACACGGAAGCTTCATACACCATCTCTTCTTCCTCCTTTCTCTCTCCACCCCTCTGCTGTATCAGTCCACCTAGTCATCTCCAAAAGCGAGCAACGGCACCCTCTCATCAAAAGGGAAGAAGGGGGCTGGACTGCAGGTAAGAAACCATTCAAGTCCCCCCTTATAGAAAGGAAGGGCTATTAGCACTCACTGATTAAGAGTTCATGTCCTCCACATGGCAAAGGAGAAAATGTGCCTTTATTTAAGGATTCAGCCTACCCAGTTCCAACAGATTCTGACGGCGGCCCTACGTACTAATAAAACCAAATGGACTGAGTTGTCTTAATTTGGTCCAATCGATTTTTGTGTCTTACAGCTACTTTCCCTTCGCCATATGCCAGCAATAAATTCCACCAGTTGGGATCTCATCTGCTCTTGGGGTGTTTTAATTTCTCCCCTGATTTTAATGTGCTTAGTAGCACATAAACATCACCTTGGGTATCTGAATTGAGTCCATTTAATTTATATATATATATAAATAATTATATATGATACTTTATTATATATGTATAATTTATATTTAAAACGTGTATATATATTTATGTTAAATATACATAATATATTATATATGTAATTGAGAATATGTAGAATATATACAAGATTCAAAAAGATGCTCTCTTGAATGAGACAAAAGGGATTTCTACACAGGATAAATGGCAGTATTTTTAAAGGGACGCAGACAAATATTTTGATAATCAGTTCTGATTATTACCATTTCATTGATCCACTGAAAGCAATTCACTAAAAACCAACCCTCTGAAAACCATCAGTGAGTCTTTGCAGTTTCTGAGTAGAACCTAGGCAAGGAGTTGCCCTCATTCCAAGCAGCTCCAGTCATAGCATTAGGAGGTTTGATGTGTATGTCATATTTTTCTAATATACTTAACTTAATTGTCTTCTTCATATGTAATCATTAGGGTATCAACTTGCTTTTCCTCATGTTCCATCGTTGCTACATGTATCAACTTTGGGGCTGACATCTAAGCAAAAGGTTCATGGAAATACCTAGTTTTTCTTTAGAGATTTTTAACCCCTGGAATTTTATACAAAAAAGGGGGGTGGATGTGTAAATATGCATCTGTGAGGAGCAAGATTCAAAAACAGTTTAGAACTTTTTTCCTAAATGGTTAGTCTAGCATCCTCCATTTGTCTTTAAACACATTTTATGCACTGCTCCTGCAAAATTAATCTTTGCAAAGCACAAGCTGATTGCATTACCTTTCTCTGAGAAACAAAACACAACAGGGGAAAAAAAAAAAAAAAGAAAAAGCCCTCCAAGATCTAATTGCAGTTCACAGAACAAAATCAGAATCCCTTTGCATTCAAAGCACTTCAAATCTTGGCCTCATCTCCCTTTGTGCTTCCTACCTCCATAAATTTCTGTCTCAGGTTATCATGGTCTCCAGCCATGTCTTACCACATTGACTGTGTTGGGATGTGGAGGGAAAGTCTCATCTGGACAATTTTCCTGTATCATATAGCATCAAACACACCACCTTCCTTATGCAGAGTAGATGTTTAAGAAATATATTTTAACCACCTTGTGTTATATTAAGGTAGCTTAAAAGATCTTCTTAAATGTCTTTTTCATGTAAATAGAAAACCCTCATATTAGACAGGATCTTTCACGTGTACACACACACACACACACACACACACACACAGTAGCTTAGGGAATAAAAAGAAATGTACTGTCTTATGTGACTGCATGGTTCCAAAATACACAGACTTGACTTCAAGTACAACTGTATCCAGAGTTTCTTGACCAAGACTGTTCCCTTGTCAGTTTCCCAGATTGCACCTCTCTCTGCTGAGGGCAAGATGACTAGCACAGCCCTGGACTCACCTCTAACCAGCCTAACAACCATGAGGAAGGCATGATTTCTCCATGGAGTTAATTAGCTTTGTCCCACCAGGGCCTTAAGTGGCCCATTTGGATGTGAGACCATCTCTGCATGAAGCATTGTACCAGGGCTGTCAGTCATTCTGAATGTCTAGACCTCACCCACACACTCAGTCCTGAGCATAAGAACAAAACGAAACGGCTCTTCTCAGGAAACTGGGACCCTATTTCTAGAAGACGGTGCTAGATACAGATTTAGATATACTAATAAAGATGTTCATGAACCCTTCCAAACTGAGCTACCTACTAGTTCTGAAAAGCTTCCATTAAAAAAATGACTGAGTCCAGGTTGGAGGCAGGAAATGTACAGGTCGATCTGGGAGCACCCCGTGATCTAATGACACAAAGAAGCTCTCTGATCGGACACCAAGGAGCCAAATGAAAGAAGGTCCCAGTGGCCAGCAACAGGGCTTCCTAATGGAACTTAAGAGAAAGCATTGGTCACTTCTGAAAGACTCAAGCAAACTAACTCATTCATTTGAAAGGTGGAAAAATACAAAGAGAGATGTACACGCCCTGCTATTTCTTGTATGACCTGTGTCCACGATGCCTTCCTTGACCACAACTGCAACCAACCCCAAATCATTCTGTATCTTACTGACTTCACCTTCCACTCAGCTATGGCTATCTAGAGCATCGTACTTACTTCTTGGTTTCATTTTTAAACATTTGATCACAGTGGTAGCAACTAGCGAGAATTGTTCAACTGTCCTAGGTATGGACTATTTTGAGTCTGCCTAGCTAGGACAATTCCTGGAACCCAGTAGGTAATCAATAAACATTTGTAAATTAAATATTTAGTAGTTAAATCACCACTAATCCACCAAAGCTGTTGGTTTAGCTGCTACCATTTTATACTAAATATGATTATATCTATTTCCCTTTAAATCTGGGCCATTTCCTACCTTGACCGTTAACAAGGGGACCTTAACAAAACGTATCTATGATATCTTTTTTCTTTATTTTGCTGGGATCAAACATTGATCGATCTAATTGGAACCAATAAGAAACATAACATTGAAATAGATGTGAGAGTTGTTTTTGCCTTTTTTGTAACAGCCTGCCAGAGAGTGCACAACCTTCAGACAATTAAAAGGATGTTCTGATAACTCTTTCCTGCTATTCTTAGAAGAGGAGTTATTTGTGCTAGGAGACCAAGAAGCCCTACCTCAGAGAGAGAGGGAATTGAGCAGTTCGCAGTTGCGAGAACAACAAAGTTCGCATTCAATTAAGTTCCATCACAAGATTTATACTAATCATTAACCAAAAGTTGTCTTCTGTTCAGTTTCAGGAAATTGAACAATACCCTGACGAAGAGAAAGACCCTTGAAAAATTAAGCAATAATTATGGCGTGTTTGTAAAACGCAGTCTATCTTTTGTATCTTGAATTTCTTGGCTATGTAATTTGCATACACATTAAACTCTGTGGGAAATTGGAAAGCAATTCGGAATTCAACAATTAAAAGATACAAATTAAAATTGTTAACATTAACTTAAAGTTTATTGCTGGTGCAATGCTCTTGGATATAAATGAACTCTGATCAAGCAGCCGTTTCCCCTAGAAGTTCAACGTGTTTTCAACTTCCGTTTCCAAATGAACCTTTCAGTCACTGGGTTCGCTGATGCCCCTTAATATTCATAAATATGTTCTTTTAATAAATATAAACCCATGTGGACTGCCGATCACCTTTCTCATTAGAAAAAGAAGTTGGGTCAAATCTCTCTTGTGTGCAAAGGGACTTACAATCTCTTCAAACATCTTCTAGTTATTTTGGGAAAATGCTCAGATAATTCTGTGTTAACGCTAATAGTAAGACATGATGCCTTTTTACAGAGGTGTGAGTTTGAGAGCAAAATACAGCCAACACAAAAAGGCGTGTCTTGCCTTTTTACTTTTCATATGCATCTACGTTTTACCTATTATCAATACATATATATGGAATATGTGTATATAGGCATGTATGCATATGTATGAAGTTTTATTATAATATATTGCGCACTCTGTAATCTAACTGCCTGGATAGAAAGCTCAGTTGCTTCACCTTATGGCTGTATGATCAAAGTTATGTTAGTCTAGCGACTTCCGAGTTCCATTCTGCAAAATAGGAATGATGATAGTCAACTCATAGGTTTTCTGTGAATACAGATGAAGAAAAAATTAAATCCCTATATTTGACACGTGGAAAGCGCGCAATAATTGCAAAGCATTGTTTTTGTTAAGTCCGTAGGATTGAATCCCAGTCCTAACAGTTAGTAGCTCTGCGATGTTGGACAAGTTACCTGTCCTCCCTCTGCCTCATTGGCCCCATCAGCGAAACGGGGATATCTTGTCTGCATCATAAGAATGTTAGGCAATTAAAGTTAAATATCTGTTAAGCACTTACAATAGTGCCTTAAGTGAGTCCTACATAAGTTATTTGTTAAATAACAAATATGTGTGGAAAGGTGGATGGATAGATACAGATATCATACATGTATCTGTCTATACACACATACACACTTAAAGAGAGCTGTCTCAATATAAAACTGGAAAAATTCCAGTATTATTCTAGAATTGCTCTAAACCAGACATACGGATTGTTATCACTGTGTTTGTTTCCATCTGAAAGCAGGAGATTGGAGCACACTTTCTTGTACGGCTGCACAGGAAATCCCAGTCCGACGGCTCATCAGAAAATGCAGGTATCCTCCATGACCAGTGTTGAGAGAACCAGGGTAGACTAAAACGTCCTTGACATTGTAACTAATTGAATATGCTTGGATCATCGATGGTCCTTCAACATGCCCCAGGGCCATCAACAAGGGGACCAATTATCAAGGTAAGTCTAGAAGTTTAGATTTTTATTCTGTAATTATAGTTTCAGTGGGAAACTGTGAATAGGGGCTAGAAAGATTGGAATCCATAGGAACCAGGTTACTTTTCCCATATGCGTGCTCTAATAATGTGCTGGTTCATACGCAGGGCAGTGGAGAGAAGCAGGTGGCTATGTGTGCAGCCATGGAACCTGCACCAATCTAATGCATGGCATGTCCGGCTTTCATTCCGGATCTTGCCCTTCTGTCTCCACCTGCAGGACTAGTCGCTTGGGGGTTTTAGAACAACTTTGTCAGGACTATTAAATAATAAGAATAACGATAATAATGTACAAACCCCCTCCCAAAGTCTGCCACATACAAGAACAAAGCCACTTCCCCTAACATACACAAACACAGGGGGGCTACTTTCAAATCACAGTAACTTTGTAATGAGTACAGGTCTGAGTAATGCAAATCATATCCTGTAATCAACTGATCCCATTCTATCCAATTCCCGATGTGAAAGCTTCACTTTAGGAAAACTGCCCGGAAATGTTAATAGAGATCTTAGCCTAAATCAAGGGTGCCAGATAACAAACTATGGTTGTTCTGATTTTTTTTTTTCTTTACTGATTTTAGAGAGATGAAGGGAGAGGGAAAGAGAGATTGAAACATCGATGAGAGAGAACATTGATTAGCCACCTCCTGCATGCCCCCCACAACCTGGGCATGTGCCCTGACCGGGAATCGAACCTGCGACCTCTTGGTGCATGGGTCAATGCTCAACCACTGAGCCACACCGGCCAGGCTGAATTTTTAATTTCCACTTAACCAAGGAGAGTTTTAGTCACAATTATCTGACACCCTATGCATGATGCATACACATATATACACACATGCATATATGTGTATATATTTATACATATATACTTTTAAGACTGGCCCATACACACACACACACACACACACACACACACACACACACACAAGAAGAAAGTGCCCAATCAGGGACAAGACCTGATAAACAGATACCCAAGCTGAATTTGGAGTTTTGTTTTGATAACATCTCCCCTTGTGTCTACTATCCAAAGTGGATTTTTATCAGTCTGTGAAACCAAATGGCTTACACACAATTTGGTCAGTAACATATATAAATGTTTCAAGCACAACAAAACACATACTTCAGAAAGCACCGAGGAAAATGATAGCTTTAGGACTTTCAGAATAAAACCAGGGGCCGTTCTGCCGGAGAGGCGTAAAGGAGATTAAATGGATGGTACTTTCTTTGAATTATTGATGTAATCAAAACGCTAGCAGATTCACAACATCCGTCTTCCCTGTGCTGGGGTCAACATCGACCTCTACTTGGGTTTTGGCTTCTCTCTCTCTTTTTTTTTTTTCCCATTAAAAAAGAAAGGAAGAAACAGCAGTCACCTGTTGTTTACCTAACAGACACGGAATTTCCCAGCAACTCATAGCATGCAGGAAAAGGACGTAGCTACGAGGTTTTCCCAGTCAGGTGCATAAAGTATTTGCCCACCCACCATCCAGTTTTTAAGTTCAATTCAGTGTGTGGGTCAGCACTTGGGCTTTTAAGATCATTAGAATACAGACACATATATCTAACCTTGCATTTGAAACGGAGATGGCTTCATTAAACTGGAGGGCAGACTGCTATTAGATAAAGCTCTGCTCTCCGCAGCTTAACCTCAAAGTGCTAATGCAGTCTTTTCCTCCTCCTAATTCTGCAGACTGCAAAGGAGCTTCCTGTGGCTCCCCGATCCCCCCTCCAATACCCCAAGCCCAATTCCCAGCTCCCCTCAACACAGGCAGATATCATTTCAACAGATGTCAAGAACAGCTAAAATGCTCTTAGGCCTATTTGTTAAATTCCTAAGGGAGGAGGTGGATTGGCGAAATTCAGCCAGTAATTAAACCACATACTTCTTCTAAAGCTGCCTCTGCCCCCCTCTTCCCTGCATAATCTCTCTGCCTTACATCAAATCATTTAGGCACTTATTGGCTACAATCAATACAATATGAGATACATTAATTTTGTCCCTGAGAGACTTTCGGGGAAGAGGTGGAATTGCTTCACAAGCGTTTTGGAGCACGCATACAAACCTACCATCACACGGAGCAGTATTGCCTCTGCTCTGGACCAGGGCAGATTTATAGTCTCCCTGCCTCTCCCCCCCGCCCCTGCCCCTCGCCCCTGCCTCTGGAACTGGGCTGCTGCCAAACACGGGCAAATTGGATTGGAGTGAGAAACACTCAATATATTACCTAATGCACACAAATGCTAAACAGCGCAGAACGCGGTGAAGAGTGGCCTGGCTGAGCAGAATTTGAACAATTAAGCTCAAGTCTTTCCATATGCTCAGTGCCCCTCGTGCCTCGACACGTGGGATGAAATGAGGAGGGGAAGAGACCTTCACCAGGTTTCCCAGCCCCAGAGTCCGCTTCTTCACGGCAAGCCATCCCTTCTCCCTCCCCGGCCCCCATCCCTCGTGGATCCCTTGGTCTGCAAAACATTTAGAAAAGTCTGAACCGATTTCCAACAAGAGGAAATGCCTTCATTGTGGAGGCGATAAAGGAAAGTTTGCATTTTCAGTTTTTGAATAGTATACATTTGTTTTGTTTTGTTACGTTGGAGATCCAGATTCTCTGAAGGATGGCTTGGACACTAAAGCTGGCTCCCAGGAAGGTGGGTACCACTGCGGTCCATCATTCCAGCAACGCCCCACAGGGCCACTAGCCATCGATATCGCTCAGCCTCAGATTATTTTATCCGACAAGCGAGACAAAGGGGAGGGGATGGTCCGGTTCAGGCTATCGATGGAGAGTACAGGAAACTGAAGAGGAAAACTCACAAAGGAAATTGGGGGGTCACCGTGAGGGCCAGGCAACAGCCACATAATTAGACTCTATCAGAAACTTGGACAAGAAACATTTCCACTGACAGGCTTCCGACCTCGTGTTTAAAGCAAAGAAGTCATTGGGGAAGCAGGAGTCTGTGATTTACAAAGAAAACCATTAACATTTTCTCATGAACTACACCCTGCGTGGGCAATGGGCAATGGACAATGGGAGATGATTCTTCGGTGAAATACCAGAAATTTCTTTTTTTTCTATTACAAAGGGAGGAATCATGCTTTCTGGTCAATGGGCACCAGTCGCAACAGGACATACAATGCATTCTGGGCACAAAGATTCAGGAAAACTGGTTCTGGGGCTGGTTCCCTGTGTGAGCCAGGGCAGCTCAGGAGACCTCACTGTGAAAGCAGTCGCTGGTTTCCAAAGCCCTCTGCGGCTCTACCAGCCTCTCGTTCCACTATGTAGCTGTAATCCTTACCTGTCCTCATACCTGGGCTTCACAACTGTCCTTTCTCTGCATTTACCACCACAGAGAAATGCCACGGCTCCTGATGAAACCCAGACTGGCTCTTAAAGGGATGAACAACCTCGTTCTACCCTGCCCCCATTCGCCCGTTCCCCTGAGGAGTGTGTGCAATGCTGAGCGGCAGAATCACGGCTGGGGTTTTTACAGGTAAGTCACACTCCCAGCCGGTAGCTGTCAAAGGTCCCTCCTTGGAGTACCAGCATTTGAAATGCTGGGAGTTCTGTTACTACACAGATTGTGGGACCCCCCCCATTGATTGAATCAGAAACTCTGTGGGTGAACCCCAAGAAATTAAATGGGGAGCAAAATCCCCCAGTGGTTCTTATTAAGAGCCCATGTTTGAGATATCGGCAGACCATGACCACCGCCTGAGAACTGCGTCACCGTCACAGGCATCCATGTATCCGTGCTAATTACTGTGCGAATACCCCTCTGAGACTGGAAGTGTCCTAAGGTGCAGACCACAGCTTACACGTGGATACGTCCCTGGCGTCCTGTGCAATGCCCGCACACAGTGTGCGCCTTAGCAGATGTTTGCCGAATCGAATTGAAGAAACACAGGTGTCAGAACCCACCCTGGGTCTAATGAATGAGAACATCTGGGCCCAGAGCCCTGGGATGTGCAGTTCGATGAGCGCCTCGGGGACTCACAACTCATTGTAAGGACTGCTTTCCTCATCTATGCTGTGTATCATGGAAAACAGAGGCCTTATTTGGTAAAAGGCCATTCCAAATAGGTATGCCACGGTCTTCCATTTTCAGATCTCTCGGGTGCATATTCTTTTCCTAGAACTGGATCAACAGGTTGGGCCGGAATTGTCCTGAGGTGGACACACACGATCAGGTGGCTTAAGTAACGTGCCCAAGGTCATCCCCACAGCTGGAGGATGATATTTTGCCTTGGTAGATCTTGATACCTTTTATGGGGTGGAGTGTTGTCTTTTTATGTAAGAACTGTCAGATTTTGTTAAAAAAAAAAAAAAAAAAAAAAAAAAGGCAAGGCCAGGGAATCCAAAATTGAGAGTTCCAGTCCATTCATTTATTCAACAAATGCTCGCTGAGGGCCTACTGTGTGCCTTGCCCTGTGTGAGTTGTTAGAAAGGCGTGTAGAACCAAAAGCATGTCGCCTCTGCCCTCCAGGAGTTCATATTCTCATACGGAAAGACTAAACAACCGTACTCCACACAGGTGGCGGGCATGTCCGCAGGCTGCCTTTGTCCTTTGGTTTTATTTACAGCGCATTTTTAAATACCTAAAAAAGGTAAACACTTGAATCTCTTTCATTACACTTCCTGGACTGAGTTTTATTTTCTGAAGGCGCTTGACAACGTAAGGTTATACAAAGATTCTACAGGATCCTACAAAGAGAAATAGGTCTATCTTTGTAGCCTCTCCTCCTATTTAACGCCCAACCCGTGCTGATTCAGGAGTCCCTGTCTTCACTTCCTGGGTGAGTATTTACTTCTCCAGTTACCAAACCCAAAGCCAGTTTCTGAAAGGCCTCTTACTTGACCTTTGGTCCTTCTTGGAACCAATGTGTTTTGGGTTTCATCACTACCTCTGTCTGGAAAGGCCCTGTCACTCTGTCTCTTTATTCTCAAACCACTTTGCAGGGATAGCTTTTGGCCAACTCTTAAAGGGTTCTGTTCTCCATGTTGCACCTGCTTCTCTTCTAATGCGTTATATCCACCCAGGCACTACGTGTAACTAAACGGACCAGCAACTCATAACTCAGTTTAAACAATGCCAGATAGTAAATAAAGATAATCATGTTGACTTATATGTACCAATATGGGGAGAAAGTCCCAAATACGGTTAAATGATAAGAACAATTGTAAATCATTACATACTATATGATGCTGTTTCCTATTAAAAAGAAAATGACCTTTCATAGATAGATAATAGATACATAGCTAGACAGACATATATAATTGTAAATATATTCCTAGACAAAATATCCAGATCTGTGATGTCCAACAGAAATTGCAATCAACCTATACAATTCTAAATTTCCTAGTATCCACATTTAAAAAGGAAAAAGGAAAAAAAAATTGGTAAAACTAATTTTAACAATAAATTAAATTTAGCCAAATGTATTATGTTTTCAGCAATTTTTTAGATGTATCAATGGGCTGTTTTACCCTCTTTTTATTGTACAAAGTAGTTGAAATCTGGTGTGTATATTATACCTGCTTATTAGCGACATGAGGCTAATAGCTACTGTATTCGATGGAAAGATTATAGAACATTTCCATCATCCCAGAATATTCCACGGGGCAGCTCTGGTCTGGAGAGCTTTCGTGAGAAGAGAGGCTGTTCTCACCCAAGAAACAGGCAGGAGAATGTAAATGTATTCCCAAAACGTAGGGGGAGATTTACTGTTAGGACTACATGGACTCTTTGGGGTGTTTCTGTTTGAGATTTGTTTCCTTTCTTGGATGCTATGTTCTCACTGCTCTAACAACACCATGGAGACTTCCCGAGAAGAGGAGGACCTCTAGATCCTTGATTCTTGGTTTCACCATTTATGGGCTATGTGATACGGGGTAAACAGTAGCCTCCTATACAGATATTTTCACCAGTAGCATGGCCAGTATGAGGATTAAATAAGATAATGCATGTACACAGGACCCAGCTGGCACTCAGTAACCCCGTTTCCACTGGGGTCTCTTCCTAGCCATCATGCACATTTCAGTTTTGACCTGAATAAGAGTAAATTGAGGCTGCTGTGAGCTAGCCTCTCCGTGAAGCTGCATTTCTGTATTTCTTTGGTCATTTCACTGAGCAGAGACTCAGCAAAGCAGCCTTGTGATGTAGGCTGTCTCCTCCTCCCTCCCGTAGAGGCACGAGGAACTAGGCAACGGAGTAAAGTATGTTCATGGGTGAGTTTCCATGACCAAGCTCACATTTCTAGATTGCAAACAGGAGATCAATATAAACTGCAATCATAAATAATACCTGGATGAAACAGAAAGTCCATCTATGAATGTGGCTGTGCACAGGCCTGTGTACCTGTGTCCATCTATGTGTATGTGTACATGTGCACGTGTGTGTATGTATGTGTATATTTGTCTTGAAAGTTTTCTATTACTGTCTTGTGATTCATTCCGTAGCTTGGGAAATAACCTGAACCCAAATCAGAAACCATGCAGCTAGGAGAATATAGGCAAATATTTCACTCTTTCTTGTTCTGGTTCCTGGTTCAAAAAATGTGGGGGCTGAATCAGGTGATCCCTAAGATTCCCTTCAGCATGAATATTCCATGATGCAATGAATCTGTGGATAACCAGGGCCAAAGTTCTCATTCTTGTTATCACGGGTAGTCAAGAGATGGCAAAATACGTCAATCCTCTATGAAAATGCTGTTCTCTCATCGCACTCCTATTATTGGGCTTACTACCCCCACAGGAGACTTTGATCAATGGAAGTGGATAATAGACCACTTGGATGTTGCCCAGGAAGAGGGCAGACTCTCCACAGGCTTCATTTGCAAGTTTTATACCACTCAGAATTGACTCGACAACCCTGGGAGAAATAATATATGGCACCTGAAGGCATGAAATATGGATACGAATGCAGAAGGGGTGGGCAGGTGAGCAGGGGTTAGATTGGAGGCCTTTTCACGTCCCTCTGCACCTTGAGAGTCTGAGATTCTGCTAGGATGTAATTTAATAAATCATCAACAAAGACACGTGAAACATACAGGCATCTGCCCTCCAGCATGTTCAGTTACTTCCTTAAAGGCAAGCAGAGAAGTACATCCCAGTGGCATCCAGAGGATGACCCTATTGTCAGAAAAAGATGACCACAAAAAAAAAACAAAAAACTGATGCGAGGGATTGAGGTAGGGAGAGACAGAATGAGCAAATGTCTGAAAATGTTAAAAATGGGTGATTCAGGTAGGAATATACAGGTGTTATTGTGCTGGCCTTGTGCTTCGGCAGAGGTTTAGAATGCTTAGAGTAAAAAGTTAGAAAAATGTTACAAAGTTTCAAAAAATACAGAAAAATTTAAAATTAGATATCATCATACACTTTCAAGTGAGTCCTTGCAAGATAGTCTTTGAAAAAAGATTTCTTTGCTTCGGTAAGTCTGGAAACCATGTCGTCTGTACCATCTTCTTAGAGATTGATGATTTGCATTTATTAGCATTTTAAAGGTACTGAGAAGTCCTGCAAAATAAAATCTTTTCCATCTTTTTTTTTTATCCAGTATGTCCTATACTTTCTTTAAAAACCATGGAACTGCTCTGGCCAGTGTTCTCAATGGTTAGAGCATCGGCCCATGCACCAAAGGGTCATGGGTTCGAGTCCCAGTCAAGGGCAAGTATCTGGGTTGCAGGTTTGATCCCCAGCCCTGTGCGGGAGGCAACTCCACGTGTCTCTCTCACACTGATGTTTATCTCTCTCTCTCCCCTCCCATTCTCTCTAAAAATTAATGGAAAAAATATCCTCAGGTGAGGATTAACAAAAAAAACACCACCATGGAACTGTGTGTGTGCATGCATGGGTGTGTGCATCTACTAACCTACCTTGGAATTAATGTTTCAAGAACACATATTAATTCATTCTTTGATTTGTTTTTCTGATTGAGTGTTTACTATGTGTCAGACATACAAAAAATAATAAGATATATTCCCTGTTAATGAGTAGCACAGAACCCAGAAGACAGAGCAGTAAGAGGGGAAAAAGAAACAAACAATTAAAATAGTAAAGGCGTATGAGTTTGAAACCCTGGTGATACAGCACTGCAGAGTAGAGAGAGAATGAGAACCACTGCCCAATAGAAGTGTCAGCAATGACCATTATACCCTCAGCTGGTGCCTGGGAAGTTGCTAGGTCTAAAACAGAGCGGTCCAGAGACAATCATTCACTGGAAGCTGTCCAGCTTTGCCCAGAAAACAGATCATCCTATCACTCCAATTATTTTCCCTTGGATTTTCTGAGGATTCCCTCCTCCAGTCTTCACTTTCTTCAAAAAGGTATTTATTGGTGAAGACGAAGTAGGTAGAACATTCACTGGAAAGACCTAAGAGTCTGTCCATGATGCAATGAATCTGGAATTGCTAGGGTTGCTACATCACTCTAATGCAGTGACAGAGGGAGGACGCTTGGCAGACAGTGGCTTCACTGGTGAGGACATCTACGGTTTTCCTGATGTGAAGTCTGGCGGGAGACGATCCCCGGTTGGTTGGGTGGCTCAGCGGTGCCGGCAGGACCCAGGCTGTTGTACACACTTCCCATGTGACAAATAAAAGCCCCCATCAGCTCTATTTTACAGAGCCAGAAGCTCGCCAAATTTCTCCGGGTCACAGAGGAGCCAGGATTCTAAACTCAGGTAATCAAACTGCAGAGACTGGTGTGATAGCCCTGACTCGATGCTGCCATTCAAGGAGTCACACAGCTTGTCTAATGCCACCCTTTGCACTTAGCAGTACAGTTGGGCCTCCCAGCCTGATGTCCTTGTCCCCTGGGAACCAGTACCCTTCAGCCAGAACCAGCAGGTGCACCTCGCAGCCCCCACTCAGCCACGATCACAGCACACACACCTCTCCGCAGAGGACAGACCTCCATGCCCTGCATGTCCACCGTTCTCCCGAGAACCCGAAGACCTCACCTCTGCCCCCCCAAGAGATTTATAATTAAGCCCACGGAAAATTAAGAAATTAATATAAAAGTTGCCGTGTTGCCAATGCTTTTATTACACTTTAATTTACTAGAAACATTTCCACACCACCCCTGGGGAGCAAGCGCAATGCAAAATTGCTTACATCCCTCTTAAAAGCTGAAGTAAGCATTTCCTTTTCATCTTCCATAATCCTATTAAAAAAAAAAAAAAAAAAAAGAGCCGGCGAGTCTGTGGACCAGAAACAGCAAATAGATAATTGTATCGTTGTGGGTGTGTCTCCCCTGGCTTTTTTGAGGATTCCCTCTTCATAATTCTCCACTTTCCTCATAATTTATTTACAGGTAAAGAAGGGATGAACTAAACTCACTGGGCAGACAACCACGCATCACTGTAATTCAGTTACTAGTGATTCCAGGTACCTCTGCAGTCACCCACGGGATCCAGCAGGTGACAGGGCGAGCGGGGGCGGGGACGTGGGAGCAAGGGGAGTGGGCTCAGTGCGCCCTTGCTGCTCGAGCCCTCAGCGGGAATGGCCAAGAGTTTTAAGTCCCAGCACGGCCATGTCTCAGCAGCGTGATATGGAGCAAGTTCCTGAAATTCTCTGGGCCTCAGTTTCCACTCTCAAAATGCGGCACTAGCAAATCTACCTCTTACGCGTGTGGTGACTATCAAGTGCGGCGGTGAACCTGCAGGGGGCGCCTAGCTCAGCCCCTAGCACAAAGCAGTGTGCAGCTCACGGTGACTGTAATTTGGAACTACGACATGGAGAGTCACCTAGGGGACCACGGACTGATTTGCAAGGCCACAGCTGGGGCCATCCCATCACTGATACTCAACCAATGAGAAGCAGTCTGCTGCGGTTAAAGGGCTTAAGGATGGGTGAGGAGGATCCAGGGTCTGAGCCAGGACCTGGAATTAGACACAGTTTTCTCAACAATGGAATCCACAACGATCAAAATGACACGTTGGCAAGGGAGCGAGAGGTGTCCATTAAGATCAAAATAGGACAATTTACGTGAATGACCTTTGTTACCTGGAGAAAGGCTTCTTCCCATGGAAAGCAGCTAACCTTGTCTTTGGGGACCTGCTTTCTGGCTACAGAATGATTCTCAGGCCTCTTAAATTGGGTGCCAACTTATACACGACACCATAAGACAAACAAGGCCATCTCTCTGGATCATTGATTCAGCTCGGTGATTGGCACGGGGCCCCCGTTATGTTATATAAACCAATCTGGGGATATGATAAGAAACAATAGAAATTTTACATGGATATGGAAGATAAAGCATGAGGTTTCAAAGAAATGATATCACACACCATTCAGGGGTGTACGTATATTCTCTTCTGCCACGAAAGGGTTAACGTGAACAAAAAATGGAATGGCTCGCCTCGCTGCTGAACAGGTTCTGCTCACTTTCTGATTTCATTGTTCTCTCCAAATTCGCTACAGGGATGTTGGAATCTCGGCTGTGTGGTTTTCCTTCCTTGAGAAATAGCCACATCTCTTGATAATTGGAATTTTTCAGGAAAACGTGCCACCCCAAATATATTGGAGCTGTTCCAAAACTCTGTTCTGATTCCTGCGTCAGATACCAGCTGGAAGAACATTTCTGTGGTCGCAGGTAGCCAGTGGGCCAAGGGATGCAAACAAAGATTGAGGGTTTTGCATGCAAGTAGTGAACTTTTGTGCTTTTCTTAATATTCTTTCTTCTGTTTGAAAATGGCAAATGAGCTTTTGGAGGAATGAAAAAGATTTTAAAAAAAAACAAAAAGACAAGACAAATGGTTACATGTAATAGGTTCTTGTATCTAACAAAAAATCTAATAGGTAGGGTGTATGGAAAACTAATGTCCCACATCACACACACGCCACCCCACATTTATAAATGAAGTACAACTTTGCAATAACTTTTTAAGTTATTTTGCTTGCAAATAGAAGTGCTAACTGTGGAGGCATGAAGAAATAAAGGACTAATTTGTTCACGTGGCGTGAGCTCAGAGGAAGCCTCTCCCACCACTGGCTCAGCTGCTCTACTTAGAGCCGAGGTCCTTGCATGCTTGCAAATTGGTGGCTGCAACCTTACAATTATGACCCCATAAAAGATGAGAAGGAGAAAGGGTGGAAGAACAGAGAGCGCCACCTACAGGTACCACCTTCCATGAAGAAATCAAAAGCTTCCCCAGACACCAATAGTCAACTTCCAGTTACAGCTCTTCTACCAGAACTTGTCACGTGGCCACTCCTAGCTGCACAGGAGGCGGGCAAAGCAAACACCTACCTGCGCACCTTTCCAGGCTGAGCAAATCTAGGGTTTTGGTAAGCTTGAGAAAATGGTCAAATACTTCCCAAGACAACTTTGCATTTCAGGAAAAGCATCTAAAGTTATGAGGAGTGATCAGACCCCTCCTTACTTAGTAAAGATGCCAGTGCCCTAAATGCTCATTTACTTAGGTTGAGACATAAGTCATTTCTGCAGCCCAAGGGGAAGTGGTGGGCTCCCCCAAATGTAATGGAAAGAGCCACACCCCTTCCTACAGTCCTGCTGTCTCTTCTTTTGTAAAAAGCATCACTGTATCCACTTGAAGGTATTGATTTTAATTAAGCACAGCGTACATCCACCTCAATCAATAGACAGGTACAGGGAAGAACAGAAGCTGTAAATCACCGCCATTTCTTCTCTCCAGAGAACGTCCCTTCAGGTTGGGTTCAGTGACGCTGTTGTGTGCTGGTGTGGCTCTGATCCCCCTGGGATGTTCATAATTTCACCAAAGGCCCCTCTTGGCTGGACATTTATATCCCCGTGTTTAATCCTCCAGTGCCTCCTGGAGTCCTGCAATGGTTTTAGTGTGTTTCATGATTATTCACATTTTAAAAAAGGGAAAACCGAGACTCGAGGGTTTGCATAGCCTCCCAACGTTCCAAACGCTTGTCCACACTAGCGACAAGATTTCCATTCAAGTCTGGCTCTTGCTACGATTGTATGTGAGCCCGTAATAATCACGTTGAGTGTCTAAATGCTGTTTTACATAGATTATCTCTAACTTTCATAATGACCGTTGTAGTACCTCCAAGAAGTGACACCTGCCCATCAGAGAGAGTGAACGATTTAGCTGAGATCACACAGGGGACAGGTGGCAGAGACAGAATCCCCACAGGACCTGTCTGGTGCCTGGGTCCCTCTTCACTCCCAGTACAGTGTGGGCAACCCCCAGCATCGCTGGGCACAATGCCACAGAGCAGCACCCCCTGGTGGTGGGGGACGCCACTCCTATCCTGACGCGGAGAGGAGAGCATGGCCACAGAGCTTCAGCTCCAGAATCAAGCTACTGGGGTTCAAATCCTGCTTCCAAACTTAGTCTGTGGTTTATAGCACCCTACTTTAATTCCCAACACTTCCGCTGCCAAGTCCCCTCCCAAAACATGGAGACTAGAAGAACACAAGTTGATTGAGAGGATTAAAAGAGATAAGATGTGGAAGACACCGGGCACAGCCTAGAACCAAGACAAGAGAGGAGGCAGGGGCTATATCCTCATAAGTGAGTTACTTAACCTTTACAAGCCTCAGCTTCCCCTGCTGTAGAATGGGCTAATAATACAACCTACCTGCCATGAGAATCTAATGAGTGAATATGCATCACGGGCTTATAACTGTTCTAGGAAGGTATCATTGGCTCAGTAAATGCCAGCTGTCATTATCATCAACATGACATCTATATGAGCAGCCACACTGCATTTCAAAGACCAGCTAAAAATAGAGCGTCAGGAATAAAAATCCCTTTCTTTTTCTGCATGAAATGCGACTGCTAGTACCTCGGTGGAGACATTTAGAGGATGCAGAAAGTACAAAGCAATGCAATGCAATGCCAGGAACTTGTTTTTCAAGAAGCTTTTCAAACTGCAGCAGAGGGCACAGCCAAGCCTGGCTAATTAGCTGCACTGCCTTATGCCAGGGGGCCCCAGGCATCACGCCCGGCTGTTGTGTTGGGGGCTGCAGCCTGCTAAGTCAGCTGTAATTGACACCCAGGCACAGGGGGGAGTAGGGAAGGTTAAGGGGAGGGAGGGACTTGGAGGAGCCAGGAAACAAAGACACAAGACAGAGCTGAGTTCTTTGCAAGGCAACACTAGGCTACACTGGGGGGAAAGGTGTTATTTCTTCTGGGGACCCTAGAAGACGCCCCTCTTCTCGCTCTCTCTGGAGAGCCCCTCTGCTTACATGTTTGTTCTCAGACCAGATTGGGAAGCAGGTTTTCCTGCTACAGCCAACAAGCCTGGGGGACCTTTGATCCATCTTGTCTATGGGAGAAAAAAGAACTTTATTTTTTTCTGTTCAAAATGTGGCTTTTATTCGGCATTCAGGAGTATCCACCCACAGGCTGCGAGTGTGCCAGGCGCTGGGCTGGCACCTGACCACCAGCCAGGCCCTGCCCGGAGGAACTCGGGGTCCAGCAGGGGTCGGCTGTCTGAGTTAGGAACCGCAGAGGGCTGGCAAACGGCATGGAAGAATAAAGAGGCCTGCCTCTGGAAACAGGATTCTGAAAATGACATCGGCCTCACGTATCATGGGCAGGAGCGGGTCCGTCGGAAGTAGAACTGGGGAGAAGGGAAGAGGGGGTGCCCCGGAGCCAGACTGCCCATGTTCACATTCCTGCTCTCAGTACAACTAAGCAAGTCTCTTTTCCTCGCCGTGCCTCAGTTTCCCTCTTTGAAATGATCATGTTTATCTCATAGAACTGTAGATATAACTCACGTGGAACTCTTGGGGAAAGGAAGTCATCAGTGCTAATGTTATCATGATTATCATCACTATTATTACAATGATCTCCTTACTCAGGAAGTTGCCAATATCTACCAAAAAAACAGGCACTTTGAAGATCACAGTTGGAAGGATCCAAAGGGGTATAGGAAGCCTTCAGCCTATGCACCCGTGGGCGGTGCTACTCCCAAGCTGACGCACCAAGGAAGGACGTCTGCGGAGGAGGGCGAACATTCCGATCACGGAGCTCAACTTTCTCATCCATAGAATGGGAAATGAACCCCTGATCAATTTTCTCCCAGGTGTCCTTCACATATGCACACAGGGAGAACGATGTCCCCAAGAATCTGTACTGAAGCCGGGTCTATGGACATGAAGAGTGGCGCCATCCTTACCTGCTCTTTCGAATAGCGTCTGTACACCTGGCCGTGGTGGAGTCCCACCTCACCATTTCTGTTTGGATTGGGAAGCTGCCAGGAGCAAAGGCAACCATCCACGGGCTGGCCAATACGTCAGCTCCGTCCAGCTGTCTTCTGCAGTAGGACAGCTGGCAGACCTCAGTCAGTTAGTAGGAAGTGAGCTAGGAAGCTCCTATCACTAGAGAGAGGCACAGAGTTGGGGGAGTCCAGCCACAAGGAGGACCAGGATTGGGGTGAGGGGACTGAGGCCCTCCCTCATGGCGCAAAACTTTACGGGCACCCCAAAATCCAGTAATTAAGATGCATAATATTTAAGTGCTGTTTTTATTTTCATGTAATTATTTAATTTTTTAAAATATGTGTTTATTGTTTTTTTAGCGAGAGAGATAGAAAGATCCATGTGAGAGAGAAACATCTACTGGCTGCCTCCTGCACGCCCCCTACTGGGGATCAAGCCCACAACCCAGGCATGTGCCCTGACAGGTAATCGAACCAGGACCTCTCAGTCCATGGGACAAAGCTCAATCCACTGAGCCGCACCAGCCAGGCTGAGTGCAGTTTTTATACAAAAATTAATTAATGCAAAAACCCATGGTGATCAATATCAACACTGCAAATAAAAATGTGACCCAGCTCTGCACTTGTATGGCTCGCCTGACTGGCTCTACCCGAATCCAGCTATTCAGATCCTGCTATTCTTTAAAGTTTGGATACCTTACACATTGTGGATTCTTACATTCATCTTATTTGCATTAAAATATGATTTACCTTGATTACTGAGTGTATTGTTTCTCTCTTAAATTGCCTGCCCAGGACAAGTGCTGGCTCTTCCCTCCGACCCCTGCAGGGCCGAACGAGGCTAGTGCTGGGTGTTAACGAAAGTCACCCTTCCCCCGTCACTCTGAGCCCAGAGGAGTTGCTCTGCCCGTGTCCTGTTCCTTACTCCCCCACATACACTTACATGTGGGGGCAAAAGGGAAGGTAATGATGTGAGTATGTCTGGCTCCACCCTGCCTTCCAGAATTAAGGGCACAAGGAGGATACAATTATTTTGGAATGACTCTTTAAAAGAAAATAATAGAGAGAGAGGATGGAGGCCCAGCTGCCATTTCTCCGGTGGCTGTGCCAGGAATGACTGCCTTTGGGGAACGCTGACCATGAGGGGGCGTGGATGAAAGGATAGGGAGCAAAAGGAGAGCCCAGCCAGCACTGTTAGGAGTGGAAAGGATGGCACAGGGGAAGCTTGCTGAGGTCTGCGGCCTCCAGAGAGTGGCAGAGTTAGGGGTAGAGAAGGGAACCAAGGGGACTGCAATGAGTGTTCACTCTTCTTTGTGGTATTCCAGAAATGGAAATAAAGGATGGGATTTATATCACGGGAACCTGGACTGCTATCTCCTGCAGCTCCATCAATCCAGACGTGGACCAACATGGGCCCCTGAACGCCTCCTAGGGGTCATAATCATCCCCCATTGATAAGTGCAGCTAGGCTCCCTGAAACCTAAAAATGACCATCACACACACGATTACATAATTCAACACTCTGGACTCAAAAATCCCAAACAGGTTTATTTTCCAGTCGGCGGCCCAGTTCTTTAAAAAAAAAAAAAAAAAAAAAAAAAAAGCATCTTTGATAACTGTCAGAAACAATAAAAAGTCCTCACCATTTACAATATCTATCTCACCAACCTCTTGGGAAGAAAGAAATAAACAGACTCTCCAAATAGAAGCTGGAAAAAAAAAATCCACGTTAAGCTTCTGCTAGAAATAGGAGTGTTTCAGGTAAAAAAAAAAACAACAAAAAAAACTGGCTGTGTCCAGAAGAGTCTATTACTTGCACATTATGCTGTTGGTATTACTGGGTGAAACGCTTCCTGACTGATTGATGTGTTATTATCTCCTAGAGTTGAATTATCTCTGAAATGCCAACCATTATAATAAGTGCTGCTTTTGTCTGACAGCAAAGCTGAGCCTTATTTTGTCTGCATGGCACATAAGGAAATGCCTCAACTTGATTTCAAGTACTTATGTTGATCATTCAGTCTATTAATGGGGAGGCACCTCTGATGCCCCATCCTCCCCCACCCCACCCCCGCCTCCCACATACACTTGAACCTGATGGTCTTATCTCTAACTTCTTTGGGAAATACAAGCATTTAAACAGGAATTGCCTCACCCACCTGCCTCCAAACGTACCAGCCTCCAGGATTTCCCACCCGTTTGGATGGATGGGGTGCCCCTGTCCCTGAACCATCAGGGACAGCCATTCACTCACTCTGGGGTCCTCAAGGGATGTGCTCTGGTAGTTTTCTGCTTGTTCTCCTGAATTATCAGCTTCTCTCCTTCTGTATCATTCCAGTCAGGAGGAGAGGATGCTGTGCTATTCTGCACCCCCATGGTTCATAGTAGCATCATTCACGGCAGCCAAGAGGAGGGAGCAACCCAAATGCCCATCAACAGATGAATAAAGACAATGTGGCCCTGGTCCGTTTGGCTCAACCATTAGAGAGTTGGCCTGCAGACCGAAGGGTCACAGGTTCAATTCCCAGTCAAGGGCATGCGCCTGAGTTGCAGGTTTGATCCCCAACCCCAGTCGGGGTCGCGCAGGAGGCAACCAATAGCTGTGTCTCTCTCACATGGATGTGTATCTCTCTCTCCCCATCCCTCCCTTCCACTCTATCCCAGAATTAATAGAAAAATATCCTTGGGTGAGGATTAACAATAAATAAATAAATACATAAATAAATAAATAAAAGTGGGGTGTCTACACACAATGGAACATCATTCAGCCTTACAGAGGAAGGGAATCCAGCCACAGCCTCCAACATGGACAACATGGATGAACCCAAGGATGTTGCGCTAAGTGGCATAAGCCAATCGCAACATGACCAGCACCATCCGACTCCACATACATGAAGTTGAAAGTGGTCAAACCCATGGAAACACAAAGTAGAATGGTGATTTCCAGTAGCTGGAGGAAGACACGGGCTGTACTGGTTAACAGTTACACAGTTTCAGAATTAAACGACCAAGTTCTGGAGATCTCTCTTACAACAATATAAATATATTTAACACTACTGAACTATGCACTTAAAAATGGGTAAAACGGTAGCTCTGGCCGGATGGCTCAGTTGGTTGGAGCGCCATCCCATACACCAAAAGGTTGTGGGTTCAATTCCCAGTCAGGGCACATACCTAGGTGGTGAGTTCAATCCCTGGTCACGGCACCTACAAGAGGCAACCCACGAATGTTTCTCTCTCACATTGATGTTCCTCTCTCTCCATCCCCCTTCCGCTCTCTCTAAAATCAATAAAAACATATCCTTGGGTAAGGATTTAAAAATGGTTAAAATGGAAATTTTACGTTTTTTTTTTTTTTACCACAATGGAAAAATTTTATGCTGTAATAGTTCCCTCTTAGGAAAAAAAAGGCTCTGCATTTCTGCTCCCTTCTTTCTACAATACTTCCTACCAAACTCTCGTGCAAGCATTGTCTATATGGGGCCCCTTGCTCAGCTCACACCGTGTTCTCATCCCAAACCAGCCCAGTTCCACCTACCCCACACAGTTGCTACCCTTGTAGGGTATCAGTGAATCACCGCTGGCCATTGGACACATGCAATAGACCCTTCTCTGCTCTTATTCTGTTTCCTCTCTTACTCTCTCCCATACCCAATATGAATAGGCCTGTCATATCCCCAATCTATCCACCTGCCCACATCTCCACTCATAAAGTGCTAGTCCAATTGCTGCCACCTCTGCCTGGGAATATTGTAATAGCTTCTGGACTGGAATCTCTGTCTTCATTCTCCATATTCTCCTTAACAGCTAGCAAGCCTTTATTTTATTTATTTATTCATTTATTTATTTATTTTTAATCCTCACCCAAGGACATTTTTCTTTTGCATTTATCTTCAGGTAGAGTGGGAGAAGGGAGAGAGAGAGAAACATCAACGTGAGAGAGACACATCGAGTGGTTGCCACCCACACGACCCCTACCGGGGCTGGGGACAAACTGCAACCGAGGCACGTGCCCTTAGCGGGAACCGAACCCGGGACACTCCGGTCCGCAGGCCGACGCTCCAACCACCGAGCCAAACCGGCCAGGGCTATTTATTTATTTTTTAAATATGTTTTTATTTTTAATTTTTTTAGAGAGAGAGATAGAAACATCGATGTGAGAGAGAAACATGGGTTGGCTGCCTCCTGCACGCCCCCTACTGGGGATCAAGCCTGCACTACCCAGACACGTGCCCTGACCGGGATTCAAACCGGGACCTCTCAGTCCATGGGAGGACGCTCAATCCACTGAGCCTCACCGGCTAAGCATGGTGATCCTTTAATAAGTAAATTGGGAACTCACACTGTTGCTCAGAACCATCCAGTGGTTTACACACACACACACACACACACACACACACACACACTCTCCCTATCACCACCTAGAAGGCTCTGTGTACCCTAACTCCTGCAGACCCCTCCAAACCCATCTCCTACCCTTTCACTCTGAGCTCCCCAAACAAGCCAGTCCACTCCCCTCTCCCCGGTCACAGTGCTGGTTTCTCCTGCCCGGACTGCTCCTCCCCTGTTTCTGTGTCTAGTGCTCTTTCATTCATAGCTCGGTTTCCACGAATTTCGTAGAGGTCTTCCTGGAGAATCCGATCTATGGTGACAACTCAGCTGCCCTCCAGGAAACATCTCTCTATTTTAAGTCTCTGTAGCAAACATTGTTTTTGGATACTTTCCTTCCTATTTATTAGGGGGCTTCTTCATTTACTGAATGCCTGTCACCCCCCCGACACCATTGCAGGTCCCATGTGATCAGGAACTGTCTCTGTCCTGTTCATCACTACATCTGGAGTAGCTGGCATCAGCTCAGACGATACTGTTGAATGGATCGGGTAAATATTCTGATGGGGGTGGGGCCACGCTGCCCCAAACACGGCGCCCCAGCCTCTGAATATTTCAGGCTGAAGGAATGTGAGAAATGACACGTGCTGGAAGGACTTCCTGACCCTCACCTGACGTCAGTCATTCCACCCGCACACAAGCGGTTCCCTCCCTGTGTCTCCGAAGACAGAGGGGCCCCGAGAGGAGTCTAGACGAACGGGCCCTGTGACGTTTCCCTGTTTGCCACACTTATGTCACAGCTTCGTCCCATCACTTCTGTCCATGACTTTCACTCTTCATCAGGCCAAGGCAAAAACACTCAGGCCTTCCCGTTTCTCAGGGATTCCATCTCCTTATGCAGGTCCCGTGTCATGGAAAACTGACACTGAATATCAGCTTTTCTCTTGTGAATCTGTCTTTTGTTATAAGAGTCCCAGTTGAGAACTGGGAAGGGTAGAGGAAACAGCCTTCCCCCCCGCTACAATTCCACAGCCCAATATGAGTAGAAGGAAAAGATGCCTGTGTGTGTATGTGTATGTGTGTGTTTCAGATGGAAGGAAGAGCACAGCACAGACCAAGGTCCTGTGGCCTGTGGCCTCTCCTGTTGACAGAGTCCCTTTCCTTCTATGGAGGCTGAGAATTCCAGGTAGTCACCTTCCCCAGACTTCCTTCAAGCATTTCATCCAATTCCGGCTAAAGAGACAGGCCCGGGGTGGGGGCAGCAGTTTAGACAGCCAATCTTGTCATCTGTACATGTCATGTTTGAAACTGTAGTACCTGTCTTGGAAATGAGAGGGGCCAAGCCTAAGGGACAAGCCGCTATGTTGAGAAAATGAAAGACACTGTAAGTTTCTAGACAGAAATAGTCCGGTGACTCTTTGATGATGATGCTGAGTCTCTGAACCTACCCTGTCTCCTATTTAGAAGGCCTTCTCACGACGTCAGATAACAAATGCGCCTTTGTGTGCCACCCATGTGCTCGGGGACATTACTATCCTGAGCGTCACACCACCACGTGCCCATCAGTTAGTGAACGACCTGCCACAGAGTTGATGCTAAAAGTTAGGGCCATGACCAGGGTCAGGCAGAAAACTGTCATCAAGATAAACCATATTTTAGCGCAATCTGTTACAAAATCAAAATCCATGTAAAAAATGCACCAAGGACAAAATATCAACATTTTAAATAAAGACAGGCTCTAACCCTCTACTGGCCGGGCCCTCCCTGGCCTCCCCTAAGCCCTGCTTTAAGTATCTGCTGAGTAGCTGCCTAGGCATTTTTATGCATCATCTCCAAGTCCTTCACAAGAACTTCCCTGTCTCTCTGGCTTCACAGGTGAGGGTTCTCGGGACGCAGGGAGGTGAGTTAGTTATCTGGGGGTCACAGAGCTGACACGGTCTGAATGACTCCTGAATCAGTGCTCTTAACCAATGCATGAGAAAGTCTTTCTGATAAACGGTCTGGACACCTCTCCTAAGAGGACTGTTAAATGCAGGAAAGGGACGGGAGAGTCCAACATCCAGGCTCTGCTCTGATGTCATCTGTCTCCCCAAGTCCACGGCCTGAGCACCACCCGCCTGGCCACTGGGGCCCGGAGCTTTCCTCGGATGAGCTTATGATGTGAATGCTGACCCAGAACAGGAGTCCGCACGGCCTCCAGCCGCAGACGGCCCCGGGTTTTGCTAAAAAGGCGCCTGGATGAACCCATGTTGAGGTAATGAAGGTATCAACCAGTTTACCAGGTAACAGGTGATGAGGAGGGAGGGGAGGCCCCTGCTGCGAGGGGGATGTGGACCAGACCACAGGGAGGCTCCTGTGAGTTTCCGGGAGTCCCGGGATGCGCGCAGTATGTAAGTGCAAAGTGACCCTGACGGGATGGGAGGAGCCCGCCACTCACAGCCTCACGCACTCCGAGTGGCTCCTGCCAGACTCCCTCCTCCGATCTCATGCCTGCTCTGTGAAGGCGCTGCTGGAGAGCCGCCGTAGCCGCTGGCAGGGAGGAGTCCGAGTTCTCAGTCCCGACAGGGGCAGCCCGATGTCCCAGCTGGCCTGGATGCGATGGGAGCCTGGGACATAACGCAACATGCCCAAATAAGGGGGGGGGGGGGCATAAGTAAAGGGAAAGCGAGGAAATGAAATGTTTCCACCACTGCTAATTTCACCGGGCTGCTTTTCAAAGATCCTGTCTCAGAATAACAGCTTGCCCGGGGGACCTCGCTGAGTTGAAGGCAGCATGGAGAAGAGGCTGTCAGTCACTCTGAACTGAAAGGGGAACCAGGGCTGACCCAGGAAGAAGGCCCAGGGCTGAGGCCGAGGGGCGGGGCCCGCCGTGCAGGGGTGTGCAGGGTGCAAGGACAGACACCAGGGTCGCACCTACCGCCTCCCAGCCCGGGAGCCCACGCTTCCTTACAAGACCAGACGCCACCTTGGCGCTGCCATCAGCAGAACTGCCAACCTCTCTCCCAGAGCGTTTCATCCTTCTGGCGCCGGGGCAGCCGAACAGCTGGTGGGAGGAATCGGAGCAGGGATAAGGAGTGTGTTTCCTCAGACTGACACCCCGATTCCTCAAGAAAGTGTGTCTAGCTGTTTCTGATCCCTCTCTCCTTAGATTCACCTGCGGCCGCCCATGGGTCCCCAAGGACCCACAGCTCTGCAGGCGGATGGACGTGGGTGGTTTAAGAAGCCCTGTTTTGAACAAAATCTACTGTGTCCAGCGTCTTGGACCCAGCCCTTGGAGAGAGCAGCACAATTCTTGAACCTACTCGTCCCCGTTCCGGAATCTGTGCTTGGCCTAGAGAAGCGAGGGCCAGCGGGGAGGCAGATGATATGTAAAGCCATGTGGAGGAACACACATGTGGGTCAGGGTACTCACGGTATAGGACTTCTGTCATCCTTCCTAATGCCTCTCGGTTCTGGGCACTGCCACCAGCCCAGCTCCAACTCCATGGTTTCTTATCGTAAACCTAAGTGGTCCTCCCAAGGACTCCGCACTCCATCTAATCTGTGTTTCTGTTCATGGAAAATGATACTCTCGTCCCACTGCTGAATGATGGAGAGATAGAGATAGATATGGAGATGGAGACGGAGATGGAGAAAGAGAGAGAAAGGGGGAGAGAGAGAGAGAGAGAGAGAGAGAGAGAGAGAGAGAGAGAGAGAGAGATTTGGTGGATGGATGGACGGATAGATGAGTGGATGTATAAATAAACAGACAGGTAGATGATGAATGGCTAGACAGGAAGGAAGGATAGAAGGAAGAAAGGCAGGAGGGATGGACTAGAATGACTTCTCACTGCATTTAGGATTTAGATGAAAATGTTTCACTTTGATCCATCCTGCATGAGCTGGTCCCTAACAGCATCAGCATCATCTCCAGCTCACCTTCTGCTCCACGACCCATGTTTTCCAGTCCTTGCTTTTAACGAAAGTGTTTATCTTCCATTTTCTCCTAAAACCAAGGCCATTGCACCAGTTGATCCGTCTCTCTGCACCTCCCCTCCTCCCCATCCCTCTCAGTCACTAATGAACACTTTTGAGTCCCATCTCCTTTGATGGCACGGCACGTGGTCTCCCCTTCACCCCAGTCCGGGACCTCTGTGAATCTCTGTTCATGGGGTCAGGCGCCGTTCCTCCCAATGCTGCTGAAATCATTTAATGTGTGTCCTTCCGACTAGATTAGGTGACGTCTGAGGGCCAGAGGTGGCTCTGGCACAGCTCACCACCACGTCCTCAGAGACTAGAACGGCGCCTGGCACCTTGTGATGGTGTTGGATCCACGCTGGCCCTGGCCTGGCACCATGTGGGGAGGGAGGGACAGGGAAGAGAAGGTGACTGGCTCACAGGGAGCACGTTCTCCGGTGCTACTGGAAATGGGCGCCATGCTTTCCTTGTATCTGCTGTTGGGGACCCTATAAATCACTCCTACAAAGCCCGAGAGCAGTGGTTCTCAACCTTCCTAATGCCGTGACCCTTTAATGCAGTTCCTCACGTTGTGGTGACCCCCCCACCATAACAGTATTTCCGCTGCTACTTCATAACTGTAATTTTGCTGCTGTTACGTCTTAGGCGACCCCTGTGAAAGGGTCGTTCGACCCCCAAAGGGGTCGCGACCCACAGGTTGAGAACCGCTGCCCTAGGGGAACCACATACCTGAGATTTTCTGAAATACTGCCTATTTTAAGAGCATTTATTCCCCATTAGGAGGCCCCGTGAATACTGAAGGGTTCAGCACAGGCTTCCCCAGGAAATGCTACTTTGGCCTGTGGATTATTTTGAGCTGAAGGTAATGGAGACCCTGTGGGCTGGTAAGAAACTATTAACTCTCCCTTAAAGAATTTAAATTAGGGGATTTGCCCATACTAAGAGTGATTATAAGAAATAAGTTTTAATGATCTATTTATAGGGCAGGGCAAACTTCTAATTACTGAACATCTGCTCTTCTTGTGACCTTCCTCCCTTCTGCAGCTCCAAGGTGCCTTACTTCATCCTTAACTCAGGATGTCATGTTTGCCTCATTGTAACTTTCTGCCTGAACCTCTCATGTAGGTGAGGTTCCGATACGTACGTATGTAATTACGTGTGGTCATTTCCTCTCGCTAATCTGCCTCATGTTGATTTCATTATTAGACCAGCCCGAGAAGGGTAGAGGAAAGTTTCTGGTCTCAAACATACCAGTTAGGAACCTGACACAGGAGGCCGGCTGCTTGCTGCTCTCCCTTCGTTTCCGTGAGCAAACAGCGTAATCTCCCTGCGCCTCATTTTCCTCGTCAATACAATGGGCTCAGTGTACATTATATGAGTTGCTAAGGAACAGGGGACATAGACAAGGCTTGTTATTCCGAAAGCACCAGAAGAGAACAAAATATTATTACATTAACAGAATGTGGTCCCTCTACTCATATTTCCAAAAACCACAATAGACATGACATCCATCTAGCCCTGCACTTTCCAATTTTCACACCTCAATAGTATTTACACCGCAGTACACTGCAAGGAAGCAGTGATTCCCTTTGAATTAGCGATTTGCCCTCCCCCAAGGTCCCTCACAGGGGCAACTCTGTAGTACCACTGCCCGTGGCCAAGACCCATGAATACAGAGCCTGGACAGTCCCTCCCCAGGTTGGAACTATGTAATACTTGCAGCCCCACACTCTGGAGAAGGATGAACATCTAGAGATAATAATGTAACCCTCTTAATCTTTCAACTGTCATTTATTAAGCACCTAATATATGCCTCACACTGCACTGAGTGCTTTGCACTTGTTATCTCCTATAATCCTGAGAGGCTGGTGTTAGCCTGGCTTGACGTCAGAGAGGAAGAACCCAGCTGAGACAGGTGAGCAGTGAGTTGCCCCTGATCGCACAGCCAGGAGCTAGGGAGCAGGGATTCCAGCCAGGCTCTTTCAGACAAAGGACCTCTTAGCCTTACGCTTTCCAAACAGCCCTGTTGAGAAGTTCTTGCATGCTTCTTCACAGGAATTTTTGTCAACCAAAATGTTAAGTTTTAAATTTCCACGCAGACATGTGTTCCTTTGCCAGCACCTCTAAGATACACCCAATTACGGATCAATGGTTCAGAGAAACAGGAGATAACGAATGTTACCACCACTGGCTTAAAAGTCCAGCTGAAAGCAAAGCAATGTGATTTCACAGGAGGGTTTTCAAATTCCGAAAACAGTGCTGGGATCTTACCCCACTACTGCAAAGTTGAGACATCAGTCATAACAATTTAACAGGCATGATGGAAAGCCCCTGGGATGTACTAGCTTTATGGCAACGTAACAGCCGGTTTTGATGCTACCTCTTGACACAAAATTATCCAGTAAATGGCTTTTAAAAGATGTAGGTGGGGTGTGCTAGGTGGGGGACCAATCAGAGGCCAGAGCCCAAGCTTGTCATGCAGACATGGGTGGGTCTCTACTTCCTCAGTGAAGGAGGGAAGGGACTTGTCCCTGGATCTATTGTTCTGGGCACTTTACATAATGACTGTGTTTCACATCCAAGTTTTATAGAGCGGAAGTGCATTCCTTTCTCCCCTAGCCATGCTCATGGCTGAGGGGTCTGGGCCAGATCTCCCCCAGCACCCCAAGGCTTATTTTAAGGTGTTGACCTGAATTATCGTTATGGCACTTTTGAGCTCTGAATTCCTGAAATCAGGAGAGGGGACCACAGATACAGGGGATATATTAACCAGGGCTGTCTTTGTGGGAGCAGATGTATTAATATTTAAGTGACACAGCAGAAAAAGTTACACTGCTTATAGCAAGTTGAATTGTGTCCCTCCAAAAAGATATGTGCAAGTCCTAACTCCTCGTATCACGGATGTGACTGTTTTGGAAATAGAGTCTGCAGATGCATTAAGTTAAGGATCTCTAGGTGGGTCATCCTGCATTCAGAGTGGGCCTTAAATCCAATGAGGGTCCTTGTAAGAAGGGGGAGATTTCACACACACACACACACACACACACACACACGAAAGAAGGCCTTGTGAAAACAAAAGCAGAGATTGCAATTATTCTGCCATAAACCAAGGGACATGTGGGGCAACCAAAAGCTGCAAGAGGCATGGAAATGTCCTCTCCTGGAGCCCCCGGAGGGAGTGTCACCCTGCAGACAACTTTGTTCCTGGTCTTCAGAACCATGAAAGAATAAACGTGTGTTGCTTTGGAGGTAATTTGTTATGCAGCCCAGGACACGAATACAGAGGTAGAGTGCACAGATGGAGTAGGCCCCAGGCTCCATTGTTCCCTGGTCAGCACTGTCTCACTGCTCACTCTGCTGTCTTCCGTGTGCCTTCCGTCTCTGGCAGGTTCTCCCCAGGCGGTGAGAAGACAGCCCCCAGCAGCAGCTCTGGGTCTCCATCCCGCCAGCTTACCCCCAGGCATTTAGTCCCACAGTCCCAGTGATGATCACAGGCCCCTCCCTGAACCAGTCTCTGCAGTCGGGAGGCCTGTGCTGATCGAGCTGGTCAGTGACTGGGTTCTGCCCCCTCTGGTACTCTGATGTAAGAGTGAGACAGTCAAGGAGACGAGGTCCTGGTCCCTCTCCAGGCCACGGGAGTGTGATACTGTGATTTATAATAAGAAATGTATATTCTGTCTTTGTCCTGGGTCAGGGCACAGAGCCCCTAAAACCTTCTGAATTCTAAAGTGAAAAGAGCAACAAAGGTGTCTCTTGTTATGTTAATGAGGTGACTTCTGGCCCTCATCTAGGATGCAGGCTGGTTGCCTGGAGGACCAAAAATGTGATTAGAGGATCAGAACTTTCCGTCCCTCCCACCCGCCCTGATCTCCAGGGAGGGGAAAGGGGCTGCAGTTGAATCAATTTCCAATGGCCAATGACCTAATCAATCATGCCTCTGTAATGAATCCTACATAGAAACGCCAAAGGACGGGCTGGAAGACCTTCTGGGTCGGTGAACACACGGAGATGTCGGCAGGGTGGCACGCTCGGATTGGGTACGGAAGCTCTGCATCCCCTACCTACATGCTTTGCCCAGTGCATTGCTTCCGGCAGCTGTTTTGGAATGATATCCTGGTACAATAAACCAGTGATCTAGTAAGTCAAATGTTCCTCTGAGTTCTGTGAGCCACTCTAGCAAAGTAATTGAACCCAGTGAGGGGGTTGTGGGAAACTCCCATGAGAGCTGGTCAGTCCAATGCGCAGGTGGTGACCTGGACCTGAAAGTGGCATTTGACATTGGGGAAGGAGTCAGTCTTGTAGCACTGAGCCCTTAGCCTGTGGGATTTGGTGCTCTCTGGGTAGATAGTGTCAGAACTGAGTTGAATTGTTGGACACCCAGCAGGTGTTGGAGAATTGCTTGGTGTGGAGAAAAAAAAACCCACACATCCAAACTGGTTACTGGAACCATTTTGGAAGGATGAATAGGGCAGGTGGAGAGAGAGAAAGCAGGGGTCTGTCCTGCAGACAAGAAGGGTCGGTTTGGATGGAGCTGAGAAGGACCCCGAGGACGGCACGTGAAGAATGGCTGGCACCCTGGGCTCAAATCCACGCAGAATCAGTAAGAGAGAGAGAGGAGTCACTCCCCAGAGATCAGGCCTAGAAATGGGATTTTATTCCGACTTCTACGTTCATGATAAGTTTAAGATACAATTCTTACCAACTCAAAATGTGCCTTTCTGAAAATCCATTCAAATCTGACAGTTATCAGATGTATTGAAAACAATAGTTTTGCAGAGATTAAAAACAGAGAAAGTTTAATATGCCTGCGCGCTTACCCCTGCTCATAAACACAGTCTCACAAAATCCGCCTGTCCCCCGAGCTCAGCAGGCGGAGGGCCTTTTGAAATACAATGTGAATTCCAGAGACTATTCACAGCTGAAAAGCACATGCCGCCCAACCCACGGTATTCCGGAAAGGTGGGTTTTAATTTCCGAAAAGACAAAGCCGAGAGAAAAAGAAAACTCCTATCTCCATGCACTTAAGAACTATAATATTACTTAGACAGCGGAGTTTTATTCTGATAAATGACTGTCAATTATGATTAATATTCTCCTTATAATTAATTCAGAATCTTATTAAAATCAAACTTTTATAACTTTACATATAACCGCACTGCCTATGTCAGGAGAGAGAATATGCCTTGCCATTAATTTTACCTGTATCATTTCTCAGTTCTCAAAAAAGGCAATAAAAGATACCTCCTTGGAAATCAGCAATGCCGGGCCACCCTCATCTCCATAATGACACAATTTCCAATTCACGCCTCATTTTCATTAATGTTTCTGGCCATAAATTTTTAAGCATATGATAAAAAATTTCTGAAGCGGCATAAAACTAACATGAAGAGAGAGTTCATTAGCATGTGACCCTAATTAGAAATTCCATATTAACTTCCCATTTCTACTTGAGCATATCCAATAACATCACATCTCTATTCCGGACCTGTTTCACGTGGCGGGGAGGAAAGATTCCTTTGCATTGTTTAATTCTCGGGCTTTATTTTTTAAATGATCCATGTGTTTCCTCCGTTATTGGATAAGTCAACAGACGATTGTATCACAGAACGCCTTATGTGTCACAAATTATCCAGAAGAATTGTGAGAAGGTCCTTGCCCAATGCTTTATTAATGATATCAGATCATAAAAGGGGGGAAAATATGCTGACTCTGTCTCTTTTCTAATGTTGGGTGATAAAAATGCTACTTCAGGATTCAGAAGGTTAAGTTCTAATGTGTACTTTGAATAGAGTGTGTTGGAATAATTGCCTCATAAAGTAAAGCATTGCCCGCCTGCTAATGGCTACATAGTGCCGGGCTCAGCAAAGACGGCCAAGCTTACTGGAAAAAATGCTGTGCCTCAACTTTTGTAGCCCTGCCATATTAAGTGAACTTACCCCTCCCTTTGCTTTTCAAAAAAGATAGAAAATCCCATCACCCATTTTGCAGCTCAGCCTTTACGATCAGTGAAGGCTAGTCTCCAAAGATGGCCCCTCGATGAACTGTGACTCCCTCTATCTTCACCCCTGCCTTGTCTCCTCCTACACTGTGTTTGGGCTGGTCCTCTGTAACCAACAGAATGTGCTGGAAATGATGTGATATGACTTCTGAGGCTAGGTCATAAGAAGTCTTGCAACGTCCGCATGAGTCCCTTGGAACATGCACTCTGGGGGAAGTCAGGTGCCATTTACAGAACCTGAGACTGCCATGCTATGAGGAAGCCCAAGTTATTAACATGGAGAGGTGATGTGAAAAGAGAGATGCCTGGCCATCCAGCTGACCCAGCCCAGATGCCAGACAAGTGAGAAAAGGAGCCACCTTGGAGCACATCCCAACCCTCTGACGCCCCCAGACCCAGCTACTCTCCGATTGCACTACGTGAGAGACCCCAAGCTAGAACCACCCAGCTGAATCCAGTAAACCCACAGGCCATGATAGATGACACTAAATTAGTCAAAGCCATTACTTAACAATATTTTGATATGATGCACTAGATAACTAAAACATCCTTCCATAAATAGCAGGTAGGGAAGGGAGGCTGTCAACTACTCACTTCCGTCTCCCACACCTGAGCAGAAGCAAGACCCAGAATTGCCCCCATTAGTCCGTGGTCTTCAATCATAGTTCCCCACTGTGTTTACTGCTCAATTAGGGTCTTTAATACCATCTCTTTGAGAAGTATGAGAGTCCTTCATGTGCTTTCTCATGACAAATACAAGTGTACCTAGAAGAAAATCAGTCTGTTCATTCCTCTCTTGAGGCCAGTCTTGACACAGAGGATTTAATGCCAAAGGACTCGGGGGTATCATTAATGTAGGAGATGATGGATGGGAAATCCACAGCAAGACTTTATAAAAACTCATCACCTACTTCCTTAAAGTCTCACTATGCCCAGCCAAGGCCCCGCTCCTCCAACTCCCCCAAAACTCTGTTGGTTTGGCCTCTTTGCAGGTTCTCCAGTGTTCAATTCTCAGCCCTGTGCTCACTTTCTCCATCTGTTCTCCGATTTAGCAATTTGGCCAGCTCCCTCTGACAACCCCTTCCTCTGCTGCCCTCACTCATACTTGAAAAACAAAGCCAAGGAAACCAGTTTAATCAAAGAGGTGTCCTAACCCTCATTACAAAGGGGTTTGGGATGGGAAAGGATGGTTAATACTGTTATTTTTCTTTCCCATTGTGGTAATATGAGAAATAGAATATTACACTGAGATACTCAAAGAGCAGCTAAAACTGCCCTTTGAAAAAGCGAGCACTGAACTGAACTAATTCCATGAGATTCATACTTTGCTTGAGTGTGATCATTTTAAAGACCTTTAATCAGTGGGATGTAGAACAAAAATCTTACAACATTAATCCTTTAGTGCAAATGCAGAGGGATGAGTCCGTGTGGGTGTCTGCATGTGTGCATGTATGTGTGTGTGCCTGTGTGCATGCGTGGCTGGAAGAGTTTAAAGGTGAAGGAGGGAAAGAATAATTTACTGACAACTTCCTATGGCATGCCAGGGATTCCCCATATTAAATTTTATTGTTAAAACAGCCTTGTAAGGTTTGGAATAATTAGCCTTCCCGACTTGATAGATGAGGACACCAAGATTCAGAGAGAAGAGGTGACTTGCCCCAGGGAGGTTATAAAACTGGGAAGCAATGGAAATGGAGTTTGAACTCCTTCCATTTGCCTCCAAATTTGGTTTCCAAATTAGGCCATGCTCTGCATGCTCTGGAGAGCCTGTTATCTGGGTTCAGCCCCACACCTAAGAGTAGGCTTGGGAGTCAACACTTATAGTGTAACAGTGAGAAATTGTAACCCACTCCATCATTCTTTTGACATTGTTTCTGTAAACGCTGACTCTGACTAATATGTAGCTTGTAGATAAACAGCATGTTTGTATAAGAATATTAGGAACTAATTTCAGGAGATACAGACTCTGACCTTCAGTCATCCCAGTTCCAGGATATTTACTTCAGGTGTAAAACCAGGATGATGAAGACTAAGATGACCTAGACCTAGGATGACACACAACAGACCATCACTTGACCAGTTTCAAGATCCTTATCAGAATGGACTGTGGTGGCATGCACATAGAGAAATTTTTAGCCCCCTCCTCTTAATTTCTTTGTTTGGCTTTCCCTCTCCCTCCTTAAAAAACCTCTGCTTGTGCCTGGCCGGTGAGCATCGACCCATGTGCCAAGGGGTCACCGGTTCGATTCCAGGTCAGGGCACATGCCCAGGTTGTGGGCCCAATCCCCAGTGGGGGGCATGCAGGAGGCAGCCAATGGATATTCTCTCTCATCGATGTTTCTATCTCTTTCTCCCTCTCTCTCTCTCTAAAAATCAATAAAAAGAAAAAAATTAAAAAAAAAAAACACCTCTGCTTGCACTGAGATGTTGAGATGGGCTTTGTGACAATAGTCCCCCATCTTCTCAGGTGACCAGCACTTGAATAAACCCCTTTTCGTTTTCACCAGCATCTGTCTCACAAGTTTGGTTTTTGTGGCAACAGGCAGCCAAATTTGTGTTCCAGTTAGAGTTTTGGCGAGGCATCCAGGAGCAAGCGGGAGCCCACCGGTAAGTCCTTGGACTATGGAGGGGGTTCCCCAGGCTGGCTGTGATTGATTGACCCCATGAGAGAACTTGGTAGTCCCTAGCAGCTGCCAAGTTATTTTACTCAGAGACTGACCTTCACTCTCTTGGTACTGGTTGCCTGCTATGCCCAGCTGGGGAAAGGAAACAGGTTGTTGGTGGACTGATGAACCCAAACTGAGTAAAAGTTTCTGGTGTACACATTCAAAACGTTCTTTGAACCATTTGGGATTCCGTAGAAATCAATAGGCACCACATGGCTGTAGGCATGTCTCAGTGACTAAGAAAAATCCTGGTTCCCTCATGTGGGATTTGGTTGGAGCACTTTTTTGGTTTAGGTATTTGGATGTTTGGGAATTGTTTGCTTTTCTTGTTGCCTACATCTTGTGGGGTGTCTTTTTTTTTATTAATTTATTTTTGTTACAGATGTTTCTCCTTTTTTCCCCATTGACACCCTCCTCCCCAACCCCCCACCCTGTCCCCAGCTTTGTTGTCCATGTCCATCACTTATGCATACATGCGCATAAGTTCTGTGGTTTATCTCTTCCCTCCCCCCCTCCCCCTCTTCTGAGGGGTGTCAGTTTATACCCTACTTCCACATCTCTGGGTCTACCCTGTTCCTCAGACTGTTATGTTCATTATATTCCACAAATAAGTGAGATCATGTGATATTTGTCTTTCTCTGCTTGGCTTGTTTCACTTAGGATAATACTCTCGAGGTCCCTCCACGTCGTCTCAAAGGATAAGAGATCTTTCTTTCTTACAGCTGCATAGTACTCCATTGTGTATATGTACCACAGCTTTTTTATCCATTCATCCACTGATGGGCACTTGGGCTGTTTCCAGATCTTAGCTATTGTAAATAGTGCTGCTATGAACATGGGGGTACATGTATTTTTTCTGATTGGTGTTTCAGGCTTCTTAGGGTATATTCCTAGAAATGGGATCACTGGGTCAAATGGCAATTCAATTTTTAATTTTTTGAGGTAACACCATAGTGTTTTCCACAGTGGCTGCACCAGTCTACATTCTCACCAGCAGTGTACTAGAGTCCCCTTTCCTCCACACCCTCGCCAACACTTGTTGTTTGATGATTTGTTGATGGTGGCCATTCTGACAGGTGTGAGGTGATACCTCATAGTTGTTTTAATTTGCATCTCTCTGATGATTAATGATGTTGAGCATTTCTTCATATGTCTCTTAGCCATTTGTATGTCCTTTTTGGAGAGGTGTCTATTTAGTTCCTCTGCCCATTTTTTAATTGGGTTCTTTGTCTTCCTTTTGTTGAGTTGTATGAGCACTCTGTATATTTTGGAAATTAACCCCTTATCTGATGTATCATTGGCAATTATGCTCTCCCATAGAGTGGGTTCCCTATCTGTTTTGATGGTTGTTTCTTTTGCTGTGCAGAAGCTTTTGAGTTTGATGTAGTCCCATGTGTTCATTTTTCCCTTTGTTTCTGTTGCCTTAGGTGATGTATCAGTGAAGATTCTACTGTGTATGATGTCCGAAATTTTGTTGCCTACTTTTTCTTCTAGGATTTTTATGGATTCACGAGTCACATTTAAATCTTTTATCCATTTTGAGTTTATTCTGTGTGTGGTGTAAGTTGATGGTCTAGTTTCATTTTTTTCGCATGTAGCTGTCCAATTTCCCCAACACCATTTATTAAAGAGGCTGTCTTTACTCCATTGTATGCTCTTGCCACCTTTGTCAAATATTAATTGAGCATAATGTCTTGGGTCAATTTCCGGATTCTCTGTTCTGTTCCACTGGTTGTGGGGTGTCTTAATAGTTGTGTTTTTAATGTGGGGTATTGTTGCTAGGATTTAGTTTGAGAGTACTTGTTTGTTTGAACCTTGTCTTTGCTTTAGATGATGTTTTTGTTTTTGTTTTAAAATGGGTGGCTTGGTCTTGATTCCATCAGAGAGTCCATTAGGTCACATTTTAGCTGACTGGTACGTGCAAGATTTCACGTTTTTACATCATAAGAATTCTACTCATAAGGATCTGAACTGATGGTTAAAAGAGGGGGGAAAGTTCTCTTTCCCCTTCCAGATAGTAAAAAAAAAAAAAAAAAAAGTGAGGAAATAAGACTTTTCAATACTTTGAATTCTCCTCCTGAAGGCCTGGGAGCTACTGAGGTTCAGAGAACAATGGGGGAAATTGATGCTATCCCAAAACCCTGTGAATGCTGTGGAGGCAGCAGAGGCCACTGTCTCACTTCAACATGAAGGGGAAAAAAGGGTAATTTTATGTTAAAGCCGCTGGAGCCCCAGGATTTGCTGCAGTCTGGGGAATAGGCATGAGGCCTGATATCTCCCCCTGCCTCTTCTCCAGCCTCCTAGAAGCAGCCAAAGACACTGGATAATTAAACAGCTCACTTTTGAGCACACTAAAGGAATACAATAATCACCAAGAATCCAAATGGGTAATTTAAGTTTAATTGATGTCTTTTAAAGTTATTAACAAAAAATATGTTTGTTTATGCCTGGGTTTACAAAAAGGGTTTATGTTATCTCTGTTATGCCTCTAAAAAAAATGTCAATGTATTTGCCAATGAAAAAAGACTGATTCTGAAAGTTATGAAATGTGTTCATAAATTGGCCAATATAATGAATGATAAATACTTACTTTTAGTTGTCACTAAAAATTAAGGTTTCTAAGAATTAAGAATTTTAATTAAGTTGGAAAAAATTATATGGTTTTGGTAATACAGAACTGAAAGTAAATTGTTCTAATGTTAGTTATTTTGAATGAGTTAAGAAAAAACAAACTGAAAGGGACTAGGAAAGTCGCAAAAGGGTTGTGTATGTTGCAGAGGGTTTGTGTACATTGAAGAAAAATTGTGCAGAGGAAAAAAGCAAAAAGAGAAAAAGTTGAGGAAGCAAAAAAAAATGATGACAAGAAGAAAGGACATTGGAGAAGGGAAATGAAAATGGGGAAAAATAAGAAAGACACATATATAAATAGTGAAGCTGAGTGATAATTTTTCTTGTCTTAATTGATTTTAGAGAGAGAGGAAGGGAGAGGGAGAGAGAGAGACAGAAACATGGATGAGTGAGAACATCAATTGGCCGCCTCCTGCATGCCCCCCACTGGGGATTTGGCCCACAACCTGGGCATGTGCCCTGACTGGAAATCAAACTGGTGACCTCTTGGTGCATAGGTCGATGCTCAACCACTGAGCCACACTGGCTAGGCCTGAGTGGTAATTTTAATGACAAATGAAAAGGTCAGGAAGCTCCCTTTGATTTTTCAAAACCAATTGTAATTTCCCCACAGAAACCCCAGGTACAATTGACAGTGGGGAGCAAATGAATTGATTTCTTAGTGTGATATACTTTTATTTGTAATTCTGTATGTTATTTTAAAATGTTGTTACAGAAAAGTAAATTCCTTTGTCAATGGCACTCTAATGAGATCTATAAGCATGTCATTTTAGGGTTTTTTTGTTGTTGTTGTTTTTTGGTCATTTAGAGACAGTCATTGTTTTATTCTGATGCATTTGCAAAAATGTTACATCTTCAGAAAGATCCATGGAAAGAACTCTGACTTATTCTGAAATATAAATTTCTGAGAATAAATTTTCAGATCATACCTTAGAATTGGATAAAGATTTATAGAACTCTAAGGAAAAACTGGATTCATAGAAATACTGGTAAATAATCAGGATAAACAATAATTAATTATGGGACTGAATAAACTGGAAATAATTATTATTTTTTGACTGTTCAAAATATAGCTGATTTTTAAAAACTTCCTTGTTTTCTTAGGAGAATTTGGTAAATTGTACCTTGATAATCAATATTAAAGCATTTATATTTTTATCCCTACTTGATCCCTCTATAATTTGAAATCTCTTAATGAGTATTATTATTTTTATGTCAATATGTTTGTTTGCATTAATCTAATAGAAATCTGATTTCTCCATAACAGGACACATATAGCCAGTTTTCAATTGTGATTTTATTAACCAAGACTTTGACTGGACTGCCATGTCTAAGAGAGACATGCCTAGACTCTAAATGTGAGCCAAAAAAACTTTAAGGACCCAAGACTGACTTTGAAGCTAATAAAAACTCCTTGGAAAAATGGTCTAGTACCTAGCTTATTTACATGGTTCATGACAGTCTTTTCAGGTAAGCGATGAAGAATGCTTTCCTGGGAGATGGCAAAGAAAGAACCTCAAGATATCTTGAGGACATCAAGAACTTGAGAAATTTACCCAAACCTATAGGTATTGCAGGCAAAGCCTGATGGCAACTGTGTGGCTTGGCTTCTTTGCCCCCAAGAGGCTAATTAAAGTTCAATCTGAAAATTTCTTGTGAGATTCCAGCTAAGCAGATTTAAGAAAGTCTATATGATCAATTGTTATTCCTGTTGTGCTTATGCAAATAATCAGGCCAAATTGAAAATAGACTTAATGTAGTACGTGAATTGATCTTGATTTGGCTCTTTAATAAAAATAAAGGTGATTTTAGTGGAAAAATGTGTTTCTATGGACTCTATAACACAGTTGTTAATAGTAGACTCTAGTTCAGTGAATTGTAGAATTTTATTTTTCACATATAAACTAGACTAGATCCTAAATTTTTCTAGTTTTCTCAAATATTTTGACTATAACCCCCTAATCCATGGGAATGGAAGAAAACCTGACAGTGGGAAATTGTAACCCACCCCACCATTCTTTTGACACTGTTTCTATAAATGTTGACTCTGACTAATATGTAACTTGTAGATAAAAAGTATGTTTGTATAAGAACCCTAGGAACTAACTTCAGAAGATATAGACCCTGAACTTCAGTCATCCCAATTCTAGGAGATTTGCTGACCTTCAGATATAAAACCAGGATGACATAGAACCAGGATGACACACAACAGACCATCACTTGACCAGTTTCAAGATCCTAATAAGAATGGATTGTGTTGGCCTGCATGTAGAGAACTTTTCAACCCTCTCTTCTTGATTTCTTTGTTCAGCTTTTCTCTCCCTCCTTATAAAAACTCTGCTTGCACTGAGATGTTGAGATGGACTTTGTGACAAGAGTCCCACATCTTCTCCAGTTACCAGCACTTGAATAAACCACTTTCCTTTTTCACCAGGATCTTCTGTTTCACGAGTTTGGCTTTCATGGCAGCAGGCAGTTGAACCATGGTTCCAGTTACAATAACAAACCCCTAGGTAAACTAGACTGATGTTGGAGAACCACCTAGAAACATCATTCTTCTCTAGGCCTCAGTTTCTCCACCTGCCATACGAGGTAATTGTGGGAAGCTATTCTTAGGGATCTAGGATTATAATTAATATTGCACAGGAAGGACAAAGAGTGACGATTCTACCAGCAATGTATTATACCTTAACTATCATATTTTTAATTAAAACAAATAAATGTTTCAACAAAATTATGTTTTAAATGAAGGTTTGTTCCTGCCCAACAATTTATAGTCATGTAGTTTTAAAAATGCCAATCATTAAATGCAAAAAAGTGACACATCTATGCATTATGGAACTGCTAATGAATGGGGCCATGTTATTGAAAATGTAAATCGACTACTCAGACCTTAAAATGCCATAAATAAGCAAGTCTCTGTGTCAAAATGGAGGAGATGACCACAATCATTCCACTGATTTATCACGTAGCACATTCATAATCAACACCCTGTTGATCGGCTATTTTCTTTTCACATAAATATGTGAATAACTTTTTGACAACAAAATAAATCACAGTGACTAGATCTAAAATCTAACTTCAAAAATGCTTGCAAAGGTGACTGACAATTCAGATGTCATCAGTTACAATGTGTTAGGGTCTAGATGACAGGGAGATTTCATTTTTCCCTTGTCGTCATTTGAGTGATATGTGGAGTTAGCTCAATATCTTGTCTTGACTTTTGAGTAAGACTGATCAGATTTGTAAAAATGTAAACACTTTTATAAATTACAGGTTACTCTTCTGTCATAAGAGGGATACAGTTATGAGGGGGAAAAAATCTTACATAAACGATTTGCTTTGGCCACCACTGTGCAAAGACAGATTCAATGAATCTATGGAGCAATCATTCTTCTCTGTTGTGAGTATTAATTGCAAACTGGGTTGAAATCTTGATGTTCACTTAAAAATTCATAAAATTAATCACCATCCTTTATGTGTATGAACATACATGTATGTTGTATGTGCACATGTGTGTACCCATCTGCATGTGTGTTTATAGCATGCTCATAAAGAACAACAGTGTGGTCTCTATGTTAAAAGTTATTAAATTATTTTTGGTAGATTCTCCTTAGATTGCTTGTCTCAAAGTACTTCTGTTTTATTTTCTTCTATTTGTTTAAATTTAAGGTTTCATTTAAAGGAAGTATCCCATGGAAAACAAAAGTTGGAAAGCACTGGAAATGCATATCCAGCTCAACAAAGTATAAAGGAGTTATCATAGTTATATTTTTCCAGTTAAAAGCAGCATGTACCACCCTGGCTGGATGGTTCAGTTGGTTGGAGCATTGTCCCATACACCAAAAGGTTGGGATTCTATATCTGTTGAGGGCATGTATGGGAGGTGACCGATTGATGTTTCTCTCTTACACAGATGTTTCTCTCGCTCCCCCTTCCTTTCTCTCTAAAAATCAATAAAAACATATCCTCAGTGAGGATTTTTAAAAAAAGAGGAAGAAGCATACACCTTAGTTTATGCTGATTGGAAGGCCTTCACTAAACATTTTAACATTTGTGACTTGGTTTCTCCACCTACAAAATGGAAATGACAATGCTTAATATGCATTGCCAGGCTAGGTAAGGGTGTTCTACTGATGCTACTTATTCTTTCTAAGTTTAGTTTCCAATTGCCCTAAATGAACTACTTTTTTTGAAAGTAGGACTTGTCCTTTTTGCACAGGTAAATAAAGAGAATTTCTTTAGACAACTTCTAGGGTCAGGAGAGCTTTTACATTTAGGTTGCCTTTTGAGGACCAGGAATCTGCAGAAGTGAAAAAAAAGTTCTGTTCTTTCCTGTAAAGATAGTAGAGGAGAACTTCTCTATCAGAAGTGCCATGTTGACCATGGCCAGTGGACATCTGGGAAATGTCAAATGAGGCACACAACAACAGTTTCCAGAAAGATAAATGCATATGCACATGATTGACCACACAAGGAAGATGGTATTCTTCAGCAGCCACAGTATTTCCCTCTCACATGTTCTTCCATAACATTGCCCCTCCCCTGTCAAGAGGTGGAGTCTACAGCTCCTTGAAAGTGGGTGAACCTTACTGAACCTATGTGGTGAAAGTGATTCACAGGTAAGACACGTCTCTCCCTTTCATCTCCCCACCACGATAGAGACCATGTTGAGAGACGACACAGAGAAACAGAGAGACCTGAGTAGTCCCAGCTATTCCAATACTGATATAGATCGAATGTTTGTGTCTCCCCCAAATTCATATGTTGAAACCTAACCCCCAATGTGAGGAGGTGGGGGCCTTTGGCGGTGATTAGGTCATGTGGGTGGAGCCCCAAGAATGGGATTAGTGCCCTTATAAAAGAGATCCCAGCGAGAGCCCTTGCCCCTTCCACCATGTGCAGACACAGGAGGAAGATGGCTATCTAAGAACCAGGAATCGGGTCTTACCAGACATTGAACCTGCGACAGCCATGGTCTTGAACTTCCAGACCCTTGAACTGTAAGAAATAAATGTCTGTTGTGTATCAGCCACCCAAGTCTGTGGTATTCTGTAATAGCACCCCGAAAGGACTAAGACTAGCCCCTAGTCTCCAAGTCTTCTCAGCCCAGAAACATGAGAAAATTTTCAAAGTAACCCAGATCCAGCTACCCTCTAGAACCATAAGAAAAGTTTTACGTAAGAACTGCACTACCTGAGCCGACCTCAATAGCCAAATTATTGAGCAAAATTAAGTGAATGCTATTATTTTAAGCCACTATTTGAGGGCAGTTTGTTAAGCAGCAATATTTAGCTGGAACACCTTGAAATAATAATGAAAGATCACCCCAGTTTTCAGCCTATGGGCAGCTGAACCAGACCCCTCAGAAAGATGAGTGACTCTACTATGCTTCATTTATTCTCTTGGTTTTCCTCTACTAGTTCAAACAAGAAAGTGAGGTAGGGAACAGACACACTAATGTCTGTTGTGATAGAGACCTTCTGTCCTGGTATTAAATGAAAGTCATCTACCCAAGTCTCATGGCTCCATGTATCTTTCCTTTCCTGTACAAATGCTATTTCCCAGGTGGCTGTCCTAAGCCCCCCTCTTTTTTTTCATCACCCAGTTCAGCCCACACTTTTCTTCTTCCTGAATCATTGGGAGAACTTAGAGTTTCTATCCAAGACACGGAGCACCGGGATGTCTATTATATTATCTCAATGTTATAGAAATAAATCTCCTAACTCACATACAATTTCTAAGCCAGGGGGAGAATGGCCAAATGCATTTTCTGTTTGTTCAGCTTCAATCCAATCAAGACATCAAACATTTATTGAACATCTACTCTGTTCCAGGCACTGGGGGACACCAGACACCTGAGTCATTCTTCTTCTTCTCAGTACGCATGTGGTGTCATGCGTAGGGAGTAGTGGGTGGTGGTGGGTAGGGGGGCAGACATCAAGACAAGTTAACTGTGATTCAATGGGGTGACACAATGGCTGTGTACATGAAGCTGTTAGAGGCAGAGGAGTGTGTGGGTCTGCTTAGGTAAAGACGGGTGTGTAGGAAAGACACTACTAAACCAGAGAATGGAGCCAGCTTATTATTCAGCAAGCAGGGGAGGTGAGAATGGCATTCCTTCCATTGAGCATGGACAGAAGAATGAAGAAACAGGAAAATATCTGTTTCATGCATTGACTTGTGTCTCCCCCCACCCCAAATTTATGAATTTAAACTCTAATGCCCAATGTGACTGTATTTGGAGATAGGATCTTTAAGGGGGTAATTAAAGTGAAGTGAGGTCATGGGGGGAGGCTCTAATCCCCTAGGACCGGTGTCCTTATACGAAAGGAAGAGACTCCAGGGATGTGTGTTTACAGAGTAAGGGACATGTGAGGACACAGCAGAAAGGTGGGTTCTTTCACATACTGGAGGATTCCTCTCTTCTCACATCTCTTGTGGCTTTATTTAAGCACATCCCTACATCCTTCCTAAGAACATATGCTCCCAGACGGTTGAAATAAGGCCAGTTGAAGACACTAGCTCCATTCTCCCATCTGTTCTTTCTCTTAGGGAACCAGTGAGAATGATTAAGATTCAAAAGGCTCAGGACACAAATTCACACCCAGGTGTCTTTATAATCTTATCTTTTAGAGAGAGTTAAATCATGTCCCACCAGTGCGAAGGGTGACCTTATTTCAAAACAAAGGCAAAAAAATAAATAAAAAGATTAGCCTTAGACTCAGCATTGTGGCAGATTTCTAAAAGACACCCAGAGGGCCGGGCAGAGTTTGAACCTCCGTCCCCTACACTCAGAATTGCAACCGCAGCTGGTATCTAGTGAAACTTCACCATGTGCCAGGCAATGTGCTAAGAGTTTAGCATCTCATGAAATCCTTACCATTGTTGTCTCAGATGAAAAGCCTGAGGCAGAAAGTGTATAAATCACTTGTTCAAGGCAACACACATAGGGCTGGTGGAATTGAAATTCAAATGCCACTCAAGTGGCCACAAAACCCAAACCCAGGTAATGACCTTTTTAGGTTTATGGAGACCAAGTTTCAAATGCTAGGAGCTTATAGAGAGATAGATTTTTAGGCGCACCAACCTGTAAAGGTGGGGTGGGGAAAGTGAAACAGGGAGGGGAGACGAGCTATACAAGTCCATTATCAAGCTGGTTGACCTTGTGAGTGGAGCTTATTTCCACCAGAGAACACAAAGAGTGCATGGGGAATGTAAGGCCAGAACTGGGCCAGTGGGACAAATCCAGCCCACTGCTTGTTTTTGTAAATAAAGTTTTATTGGAACATAGCTACCTCCATATGTTATTGTCCATGTCTGCTTTCCTGCTGCCATGGTGGGGTTGAGTAGCTCCCACAGGGAACATATGCACCCTCCCCCAAATCCTAAACTATTTACTGTAATTGGTCCTTTACTGAAAAAGTCTTGCTGACTCCTGAGAGGCAAGGACGCGGGGGTATTTATGTACAGAATCCGGAGCCACATATGGAAGGTTACCGGGAGAAGGGTGCTCTCATTCCCTGGCACTGCCAACCTCACGTCTTTACGGGCAGAGCTGGCTCCAGAGAAACCTCAAACCCAGAGACGCCTGTGGGTATGGTGGGTGCTAACAGCCCGTGTGACCAAGGTACACTTGCAAGTTGCAAAGCAGGGGCCCGTAAGCCATAGGTTTGCTTGTCTGGCTACACAGGGTTTTCCAAAAATGTGAATCAGTAAGAAATTTTCCATTAAAAAAAAATCCAAATGTCTAGCTTTTCTTTAAAAAAATCAAAAAAAGCCGGCACCATTGGTCCTGTGTTGCTGTGGGAACATTTAGAAACAGCATATCTGGTCCAGGTCATTACCTGGCCAGCTTTGACTGATTCTATTAACTGCCTGATACTAGGTAAGCATCTGAGTTTGAGACCCCTGATGTACACATTATCACCATCATAATAGGCTAAGAGAGCTTATATGACTTGCCCAAGGACAGGTGATAAGTAAGCGGCTGAGCTAGAACTTTGCTGCCAATTTGCTTTGCTAAGCAGTCTGAGGTCACAGCTCTCTTTTGTCCACACTCTCATCCCTACTCACTACACCTGCACCTCTGCGTGACCCCAGAAAAAGATCTTTGGGTGCAGAGCTGGCCTCTGCTCTGTCCTCTCCAGGCCTGAATAATGCATTAGAACACGGGATACAGAATGTTAAGATAAGAATAAATGCTGCCAAAAGTCATGACCCTCTTCACCCAGGAGGAGCAAAGACGACTCAATACAGCCGTCAGCCGCTTCTCCGCCTGCTCTCATTCTCGTGGACAGAACAGCTGAGAGCTGCAAATCCGCACCCACCCAGGACTCAGCCATCACCCATCAATTGGAGTTGCTAATTGCAGTCTGGCAAATCATATCCAAAGCTTTCTATTCCTCGGGTTTTTTTTTTCCAGTTTGCATGGATGAGACACTCCCATGCAAGGTAGCTATAGTGTTGGGGTTTATTCAAGCATACGGAAGGGCAGAAAGGGTGCACAGAAACCGCACACTGAGCTATGGAAACCGTGGTGGGGGGGGGGTTCTTGCACTCTTGAGCCTGAGATGTATAGACAGAACCCCTAGAAAAACTGGATAGTGGCTCAAGACGGAACCTGAGATCTAGGAGACCCCATTGCTTAAAGAAGATTTCCTAAAGAAGATCTCCAAAGCACACCCGAATCTGAGCACTTTCTTTCGCTTCCTCTGCTGCCATTCTGCTCCAAGCCATCATCACCTATGAGGAGGTGAGAGCAGCAGGATAGAGCCGGGAAGCAGCCAGCAAGGACATAATCTCAAGTACAGTCCAGCCTTGGCCTGATCCATAGGTTTGGGGCTCTGTAGAGTTGTCCTACTTTGAGGCAAAAGACCTAGCCTTTTTGTACCTCTTCCTCACTTGGGTCCTGAGTAGAAAGAGCTGTGGGGAATCCCATTTGCTTTGTTCCCCTATGAGACGTCTCCCAAAGGTGCATGGCAATTTTGAGCTTCCACCCTGAACCTTGACAGTAGCCCAGAGCTGTCCTTTGGCATGCTTCAGATCATTGGCACCACACAATGCCCACCCAGAAGAACTGTCCTCCTCTAAACCCACTGAAGTCCGGCCGGTGTGGCTCAGTGGTTGAGTGTCGACCCATGCACCAAAAGGTCGCTGGTTTGATTCCCAGTCAGGGCACATGCCCAGGCTGTGGGCCCGATCCCCAGTGGGGGGCATGCAGGAGGCGGCCAATCGATGTTCTCTCTCATCAATGTTTCTATCTCTCCCTCTCACTTCCTCTCTCTCTAAAATCAATAAAGGAAAAAAATTTTAAAAATAAAATAAAATAAACCCATTCAAAGTCAGCCGTCTTCTCTGATAGTAACTTTGAGACAGTATGTAGTAACAAATTTAATGTTTTCCCTGCTGGAGAGTCTTTGTCTCTCAAGAGAGTCCCTAATTAGTCACTTGTGCTCTGAGACTCCCCAGAGTCATGGCTGCATAACTTTCAGACACATCCCATTTTTCTCCTCTCCATCCCATCCAGCCTTCAGTTCTGCCCTAGCATCTCCCCCTATCTTCAAATGTCCACTATATGCTGATCACCAAATACCCTGGAGTGGAGATGTTGTCAGCACAATAAAATCTCATCCTGATCTGTTAGATCCTCCTTCTATACAGAGGTTATAGGTCCATCAGCCTCTCATCTCTTGGCACAGTCACCACTTTTCTCAGACCGACCAGACCAGACTCATTTCTCTATACCCATCCATCACCCTTCCTTACCATCGGCTCTATCTCCCTGATAGACAAACTCATTCTTATAACACCTGACGAGTATGGAGGGTGACAGAGGGGGGTTATTGAGCAGGGAGGAGAGTTCTTGCTGGAATTTCATGTCTATTGGGGGACATAGGCAAGAATCTTCAAGAAATTTGCCAGCACAATTCCTAAATGGCAAGTGAGAGGGGATCTAAATTTCATGATACCTCTATGGTATGTTAGAGGATTTTCGTGCATAGTTAAAATTAGGGGCTTCCTCATTCAGAAAATGAGAAAACTGAGGTTGCATGTGACCAAGTTTCTTGCTGCAAGCCACTCAAATTTAAATAAATAAACAGCTAGCTAGCTAGCTAGATAAGATAGATGATAGATAGATAACTCCTAGATAGATAGATAGATAGATAGATAGATAGATAGATAGATAGATAGATAGATAGATCACTGTCATTTGAACCAGCTCTGTCTGGCTCCATAGACTGGGAACTTCCTAAACTAATGGTGGGCCCCCTGATCAGATGGCTGCAAACATCCTTCAATTGACAGTAATAGGAGGAATGCTTATTATAAGGTGATATTATAAAGAGGATTTGATTATTGATTTAAATAGACACACACACACACACACACACACACACACACAAATACACGTATACACACAATGTCCACGTCACTGTCTGGGAAGATGTCTGACTATCCAATTTTTCAGTTCTCTCCAAGAGAATGGATTAGAGTTAGGGAAATTTCATTAAAGGTTCAAAGACTTATTCTTCCCTTCATCAATATTTACCTGAATCACCACTCTCGTCACCCAGTCATCAGTTTTTGCTGTGTGGACAGAGAGGAGATTAGAGGAGCTTTATCGGGTCCTGAATCATTAAGTTCTAGGAATTGTCTGAGGGGAAATGGGCAGTGCGGTGGAGCCCTGGCTTTGAAAGATCTCACAGATTGCAGCTCTGTCCCAGCAGCTCACAGAGGCCTCTTCCCAGAGGGGCAGCACGAGGGACCCGGGCTCAAGCTCCTTCCCTGCTTCACCTTAAAAAAAATGCTATGTACAGTATAACTTATGCAAACTTTAAATATTATCCATGCCATTTGTACTGTCTCATTTCAAGAGGAGTTTTGATTAAATCATATATTTATGGAGTGGAATTCAGAAATAGACAGTAAATTACCAGAAGACTTGACGTCTGCCTTCCACCATCTCCATGAATCCCTCTTAATGAAAAACTTGGAGACTTGGTTTAAATTCCATGCAGAACAAAGCACATTCATCAACCAGATAAAGATAGATACTTATGGCATATATATAGCCAACATCTATTTTATATGTATATTTATAAAATAGTTAAGAATTCAGGATTTGCCAGATTCATATTCTAGCTCTAGCTGTGTGAGTTTTTAAAATTATTAATTTGATGTTACCCTCTCTGAGACTTAGTTTCTGTATCTACAAAATGAGAGTATTCGTCCCACTTGCCTTGTATACTAGGTATAAAATATACTAGGTATATTGTATACGCATGTCAAGTGCTTAGAACAGAGTATCCAGGAAGTGATTAGGCATTAAACAATGTAGCTCTTAATATCATCCCCAGATCATTTCACACTATAACACAGTGAGGAGTCAATTAGTCAATTGGCTGAAGAAAGAAAGTAACAATAACAGGAGTAATGCTAATCAATTGTATCCAATTAGGTGTTACTTAAATTTCACCAAGTCCCACAGAAAGTTTTTGTTTGTTCCTGTTTGGCCAACCTCTGGTTGGGAGTCAGTGTAAGAACTTGGTAATTAAAACAAATATCTTGCATTTTCAAAAAACTTATTGGCATAAAACGGAAGGCAATTACTCAACCCTGATTTAGGCTTAATATGCACCATGCCTTAATTTATTCTAATTTAATATTCAAAAGAATATCCTTAAGGTAATATCTTTCCACAGCTTGCAGTGACTGCAACACACCACATTAAGGCCAGCATCCATCAAGTGCATGAGCACTGAGCGCCCAGAGCAGAAAGCAATCCTCTGATCTAAGGAAATGCTGGGAGTCAGCCTGACACAGGCAGAACACCCTGGTGCATTGAGAAGACACCCCCTTGCCTTTATTCAAATTTAGCTCATTAACCCCCAGATATGCAATCAGTGCCTAAGTGTAAGCAAAGCAGACATATTTACACATCAGTGCAGATTGGTCCCCAGTCACACAAACCCAAGGGTTCCATTAGCAGCTGACGTATGGGATAACATCCTTCCTGTCGAGGATCCAGACCCTGGCCCAGAGAATCCTGCACCTGCTTGTCGCAGGCCTTGGAGACAAGCCCACTGCCCACTTGCCAACCCGCCAACCTCTTCCACAAGGGGTTTGCCATCCTTCCGGTTCAAACAAGGTGGACGTCTCACTTAGCTGCCACTGTGGTCCTCAGAACTGCTAAATCACCTTTGAATGAAGCAGGTCAAATTCAGGAATAAGATGTCAGCAAAGTGTGTGTGTGTGTGTGTGTGTGTGTGTGTGTGTGTGTGTTCATGTGTGCACATTATGCTGGTGATAAGGTATGCATTTCCAAATATTCAAAGATGGCAGGTGATTACATCGATTGCAAATATTGACTGACGGCATAATGAGTTATTTACTGTGTGAGAAAAATTAACCCCAAACTTTTAGTGGCTCAAAACAACAATAATCATTTATGATCGCATGGTTTCTGTGGGTCATGAATTCAGACAGAACATGGCAGAGACAGATGGCCTTTGCTCCACCACGTCGGGGTCTCAAGTGGAAGATTTGAGGACTGGGGGTGGGGGGCTGGAATCGTCTAGAGGTTTGGTTGAGCCTGGAGGATCTGCTGTCAACGTGACTTCCGTGGCGGGCAAGTTCGTGCTGGTTGCTGGTACGAGGTCTCAGTCGCTCCTCACGTGGCCCCTCCACAGGCCGCCCGAGCATCCAGGGAGCGGGCATCTTCTGACAGTTCTCCTGGACACTAAGGTCTGCTCATACCGTTCTCTTTTTTAAACACCGTTTTGAATTGGGTAGCATAGACATAATGTAAAACGTACCATTTCATCCATTTTCGAATGCACAGCTCTACGGCATCAAGCACATTCACACTGTTGTGAAAGCATCACCATCACCCATTCCAGAACGTTTCTTTCATTTTGCAAAATTCTAACTCTATACCCATCAAACAACAACTCCCCATTCCCGCTTCACCCAGTCCCCGACAACCACCATTCTCCTTTCTGTCTCCATCAGTCTGACTGTTCTAGGTACTTCACAGAAACGGAACCACTCCTCATCTGTCTTTGGGGGACTGGCGGATTTCTCCTAGCATACTGTCTCCCTAGTTCAGCTCTGTTGGAAGATGTGTCAGGACCCCCTTCCTTTCTAAAGCTGATAACCTTCCATTGTATGACTATAACAAATTTGTTCATCCACTGAAGGACACCTGGGTTGGTTGACCCTTTTAGCTACTGTGAATAATTCTGCTGCACACATAAGACCTCTTTGAGAGCCTGCCCTCAATTCTTTTGGGTCTATCTGCAGAAGTGGGATTGGAGAATCATTATATAGACTTGAAACACCATACTGTCGACATTCCCAGCAGCAGGCACAAGCATCCCAATTTCTCCACATCTTTGCCAGCACTTAATTTCAGTGTGTTTTTTATAATAGCCATCCTAATGGGTATGAAGTGGTGCCTTGTGGTTTCAATTTGTATTTCCCTGATGATTAGCAGTGGTGAGCATCTTTCCACGTGCTTAATGGCCGTTTGCCTATCTTCTTTGGAGAAATGTCTTCTCCAACCCTGTGTGCATTTTTTTTTTTTTTATTTTCACCCAAGGACATTTTTGCACTTATCTTTAGATAAAGTGGGAGGGAGAGAGAGAGAGAGAGAGGAAGACAGAGAGAGAAACATGGATGTGAGAGAGACATCGACTGGCTGCCACCCACACAACCCCAACCGGGGCCGGGGACAAACTGCAACCGAAGTACATGCCCTCAGTGGGAACCGAACCCCGGTCTCTCTGGTCCGTGGGCCGACACTCTAACTGCTGAGCCAAACCAGCCAGGGCCCTTGGCACATTTTTTAATCAAGTGGCTTGCTTCGTTGTTGCTGAGTTTTAGGAGTTCTCTAGATAATACAAGGGACATAAATCCCTTGCCACACATGTAATAATACCTCTTTTCTCCTCTTCATTTCCCTAGCTCAGAGTGAGAGGCAGAAAAGAAGGCTCTTGTCATTTAAGGGCAGGCAGATAACCAGCACAACAGGCTGGACAGGCTGCAAGATGTGGACAGAGCAGGAGAGCAACCTCACTCCCCACCCTGTCCCTTCCCGGACAGGTCGGCGATAATCGGCGCGGTTACCTCCAAACCCCGGGGTACGAAACACACAGTTGGGCATCTTCCACCACCGCATTTTCTGTTCCCCATAATAAGGTCTAAAGTAGCATTTTAAAAATGTAGGTCAGGATGAAAAGAGATTTAACTTTTAATGTTTGAATTAAAACAGCATGAGCAACTTCTTTGAATACAATAAAAAAAGCTACAGGATATTCCACGAAACAATCATTTCTAACTATTTTCCTCCGCATTTCATAAATAATAAATGTGTTTAAAAAATAACCCCGTAGTAACACATTCTCTAATATACTAGTTATGCAAGCTGGATATAACTCTAAGAATCCCTAAATGTGAGAAAAATTGAATTTGGTCGTCCTTATTTTAAGCTAAAAATTAAATTTCTCCGGCACCACGCAGACCTTATCCCTCACAGCTATAGTCATAACTGGATTTTTAAGCCTTCAGAAAACATTGTGGTTTGCAATAAAGCAAAACACTGTGTCAAAAAACTGCTTAGAATACAGAAAAGCACCCCTCACTCGGATCCGCACCAGACGGCTGCTGTGTGCCCGGTGGAGCCATCGATATGGCTTGTGGATTGTCATCTTGACAACGGTGACTTACTTGCCTTGGGATCCTGACCCCTTCTATATTCATATCACAAATTAAAAATACGAACTAAATCCCTTTCCAAGTTACCAAGTGCTGGTTTTCCCAGCTTCCTGTCCCTAATTTAACCCTAGCACTCCCTGTTGTTCTCCGGGATGAAGGGGAAGAGCCGGCATTTGTGAGAACACACTTAGCTTGCAAGCATGCGATGTGTTTGCTGGGAAGGGAGCGTGGTGTCCGGCAGGAGAGCTGCGGTTGATCGAGTACTGAAAGGTGGCCATGGGAGCTTGTGAATAAAACTCTAGGCTAGGGACCGGGGGAGCACGCTGCTTCCCTGGCTTCTCCCTCGCTCGCGGGGTCTGCTCACCTGCAACTCAGGCGTGTGTGTGTGTGTGTGTGTGTGTGTGCATGTGTGTGTGTGTGTGCAGGTCTGCTGTGCCATGAACACCTTCACTTCCCGATGACAGGCGAGGACATCTGCTTTGGGGACTCGATGCCTAGCTCTCTGACAATGGATGCTCCACTGGCACTCCTGACTTTCTGTGGTGATGATGGTGGTGGTGGTGTTAGTACGTGTCTGATTTTTTGTGTTGTTATTATTGTTTGTTCTCTGTGTGTGTGTGTGTGTGTGTGTGTGTGTGTTCATAAGAGAAAAATAGAGGAAAAGCAAACGATTTGAGATGATGAAACAGACACACAGAACTGTTCCTGACTGGCAAACTTGGCGCTTGTCCCCTTCCCTCTCTGACCTCACGCTTCAACGACTGGAGGGCTGCTCTTTGAAGGATCGCACCTGAATGCAGTGCTGATAGAGATCTCGGGGGTTACAGAGTAACTAACACATGGCTGATCCCAAGGAACCTATCATCGCCTTGGCCAACAGCGTGGCTCCGGATAAAATGATCGGGGAAGACGAGAGAGTGCACGATGAACGCATTTTAGGCTTGTTTCTGAGTTCAAGGTTCTTTCCTCAAGTGCGTCCCAAGTCCTGTGCTGCCAGCTCACCTTCCGTTATGCTGTGATATGGTGGGAGTATTTTTCCTCTACCTTTCTTGGTTCTTTGGCTGGTCTGATAATGAAATTGACATAAGGCAGATTAACAAGAAAAACACAGCCCCATTCCCTACATACAAGAGCCCCATAGAGATATCAAAAGTCAGCCCTGGCGGTGTGGCTCAGTTGGTTGGAGCATCCCCCTGTGCACTGAAGGGTCAGGGCACATTCCCAGGTTGTGGATTCAATCCCCGGTTGGAGTGCATATGGGAGGCAACCTATGGATGCTTTTCTCTCACATTAATCTCTCCCTCTCTCTCAAATCAATTTTTAAAAACTTTAAAAAGGGCACACTTGCAAAAAAAAAAAAAAGTCCAAGGCAGTCAGGCAATCGAGGCTAACATACCACCTCAAGCTAAGGGAAAGGGTTGGGGTCTGGCCATGCAAAGGGAGGAAGCCCATTCCAGGAAGGCACAGGAGAGGTTTGGAAAACAACTGTGCCCTATTATGGAGATCAGTTTCTTAAGTATAAAGCTATCTCTGTAATAGGTCTGTTCCTGGTATAAGCCCTCTTCCCAGTGTAAATGAAGGCAATTGAGGAGGAGGTAAAGAGCTTTCCTTGAATCTGCTGACTTTCGATTGCCTTTAGCTCAAAACTATCCTTATGCCAAAGAGACATATTTTGGGAGGCAAACCTGCAAATATCTCTCCTCTGCAAGTGCCACTTGCTGGCTCCAGAAATCTCCCCTCCGTCTTCCTCCAGATCCCTTCCAACCCTTGTCCAGTGGTTTATAACCTTTACTGTTGCTTTAAAAAAAACCCAACACCCAGAGAGCTCCAGACCAATTAAATGAGAATCTCTGGGGAGAGTGCCCAGGCGCCAATCCGAACACTCCCCATACGATGCCAGTGTGCAGCCAACGCTGAGAACCCTAATCACACACACTAAGAATTATGCCATCTGCTAAAGGGATTGAAAACAACGCAGTACCCAGCAGCTCCCCGCAGCTGGGGATTCGACCAAACTGGGGGAAATAATAAATCCAGAGCTGCGATTTCCAACCGCTTGCATCTCATGGCACACATAAACTGATGACTAAAATTCTGTGGCACACGAAAAAATATATTGTAATTTTTTGCCGATCCGACAAAAAAAAATAGGTATAATTTTGATTCATTTGCACCGGATGGCTATGCTATGTTGGCTGTTGTAATTTTTTTTTTTACAATCTAGCAGGGGTGGGAACCTTTTTTCTGCCAAGGACCATTCACAGGCCATACAAAATTATCAACTCAAAAATTAGCCTGCTCTATTTGGTCAGGCTAATTTGGTGAGGCTGTGACGTCAGCTGGTACTGATTTCACTGGCCTTCCAGGGCCCGCAGGCCGGACGTTCCCCACCCCTGGAAGGGAAAAGAGGTTCATGTCCCTGACTAAGTAGTAAAGGTATTGCATGTTTCAAAAATTCTCATGGCACACTGGTTGAAAATCACTGGTGTGGAGTTTGGGGTGGGGTAAAGAGCTGGGTCAGCAAAGCAGCAGCTCAGGAGGAATTTCAGAAAACTGCAACTACTGTCCCTGTCGTCAGCGGTAGGGCTGGCGGTGCAGGGGCGCCAGGGGTTAGACCGGGGAGTCGGACCCAACCCTGGTTCAGCAAGCTCGGTACTTGAGTTCTGGCTAGGAAAGAATTCAGAGCCAAGACTCAAACATAAGAGACAGTTTATTTAGGAAGTCACAGAGGTAGAAGTGAGCCATGGAAGAAATGGGCTCAGGAAACAAGTTACAGAGGAAAAGAAGAGCCCTTGGAGCTTAGGAGGGAGAGAGGCAATGAAAACTCACCTGTGGGAAGGGTGTGGGAAAATGAGGGAGGGAGAGAGGGAAAGAGAGGGAGAGGTAAGGAGGGGGAGGGAGGGAGAAAGAAGGGGAGAGAGGGAAGGAGAGAAAGGGAGGGAGAGAAGGGGAGGGAGGGAGGGAGAGAAGGGGAGGGAGGGAGGGAGAGAGACACACTGGGTCCTACATCTTAAGGGCTTTTAAGGGTGGGGATTTTAGGGGAGGAACTAATAGAATATTCATCAGCTTTCCAGGTGTGCCCTCTCAGGGTCGTGGTCTCCACTGATGGGTCAGCACCAGGGCAGGGGGTCATTAGTCAGTTCAGCTGGTCCTGAGGTCAGACATGGCATCATTTGCCTGGTTTTGCTGCTTCTCTGGGCCTGGAGCTGAAACACAGCTGAGGCCTAGATGTCATCCCCAGGGATTAACGCTTAAGGAAGTGGTCGTGCCAGGGCCCACATGGGAGTCGCATGAGGCCACTCTTAGCCCCTTGTTCCTTCTCCCAGGGCGTCTACCACACAATTAGTGAGATGCCAGGGGAGGAAAGGACGGGGGAGGGCCTGAACTGTGTAACCAGCAACAGGAAAGGTCAGGGGTCTCAACCACATGACCGGTGTTTTGCTGGAGGAGACAAGGTTACCTGGGATGTGAGGTCCTTGTTTCCCAGTTGTGTCCCTTGCTAGGCACCGGGGTTTTCCACCCTTCTGTACCTGGCCCATCGTCCTTGCTCTGCTCATGTCAGTCTAACTGCCTACCACAGTCACATTATTGTTTTAATCACCCACGTAATCTACTGTGGGGTCCACGTAGTTCTATTTCCTCCAGAATTAGATTTCTGGCTCTCCAAATTGGCTCCATTCAGTCCAACAAACACTCACCAGGAGACATCCATGCCCCAGGCCTCAGGAGGGCCCCGAGTTACAAAGATGACTGAGTCCCCCATTTGCCCTAACACTTTCCTTCCAGGGTCAAGGAAGCCAGGGGATGACATCACCACCACTGTTACTGAGCCCGTGCTGTGAGTCAGGCACTGTTCTAGGCTGTGAGGACACAGCAGTGAACAGAGATGAAGGAATCAAAAAAAAAAAAAAAAAAAACTCTGCATTTTCCTTGATTCTTGTTAAAAGAAAGGAAGAGTAGACACACTTTTGAAGGAGCTCAGCCTGCTAACACGAGGCTGTATTACAGCTTTTGCCTCCACTGGGGCCTGGTGGGCTAGCAGAGTCCGGACAACTTGAGAATTTGTTAGAAGTGGGAATTCTTGAGCCCCACGGAGGCCTAAGAATTCAGAAATGCTGAGGGTGGGGCCCGTCAAGCCTTCTGGATGATTCTGGCGCACACTCAAGTTTGAGAAACCCTGGTGTGAGAGGAGAGAAAGGGTTCCTGGGACTAGGCACTCAAGGGTTAATACCAGCGGGTGGTGGGCGAGCAGCTGCTAGAAAAGCTGCCTAATAACCTGCCAGAGGCTTGGGGCAGAGACGAGGAACAATCACATTCCAGCAACAACAAAAAACACAGATTAGCAAGTCCTGGGGGAATACCTGCAAGGAGGATGCTCTGAGTCTAAATGAAAAATAGAAATAAAAAAGAGCCACGAGGGTATTTATTTATTTATCTGTTTATTTTATTGTATCGGCATGGGATGGTGAGCTCCAGATTGAAATGCTACTGTTAAGAACTCAGGGGACCCAGAAGGAGCATTTAAATGTGGAGGCCTTAAGATGTGTATTCTCTTTTACCAGTTCTTAAAGGGAAGAAGAGCTAAGTGGCATCTTTATCTTAAATATGGGCAGATGTTCCTTCAGACTACAAAGCTGTGTCTTCTGCGCCATCAAGACAAAGGGAGTGCTTGGCTCCCAGAGAGGGAAGAATGTATAAATAAGCACACAACTTGCTTTACCTTCCCAAAGCCTCCCCGCTAGTTTCCAAAAGGTCTCCCAGGCCCTCAGCCTCTCTGGCCACTGCAAATGTCATTAACTTGGTCTTCCCGCTGCACCTAAAATCTACGTTTGACCACAGAGAAAGGGAAATCCTGACACGTGCCTCACGGTGAGGACTGCCGGGGAGGAAGACATTTCATTCTGCCCTTCTAGGTTCTCCCAGCTGGTCTAATAATTAAATCAACATGAGACAGAGTCACAAGGGGAAAATAACCAAATTTAATTACATACGTACATATGGAAACCCCAGACACCTGAGAGAGGGAGAGACCCTGCATGCATGAGAGGTTCAATGACTAACAGTGACAATGAGGTGTACAGGACATTCTGAGCTCAGGTTGAGATATGGCGTGTAGGTCACTGCAGGGTGATAAGAAGAGCAGATGTTCAGTAATTAAAAGTTTGCCCTGTCCTATAGGTAAGTCATAAAATGTTTTTTTATAGTATTAACCCTTATGATGGGCCCGATTTGAAATATTTAAGGGAGAAGTGAATGTTTCTCTTGAGCGGTCAGGGTCTCGATTGCCTTCAGCACAGAATAATCCACATACTGGATTAGTACATCTTTGGGAATGCTGTCCTGAACCCCAGCAGGACCCAGCGGAAATCCTCTGCATGTGGGGTCCCCTGTTGCAAATCTCCAAGCACTGAGGCATCGGCAACTGTGCGTTTGGTAACCATTTCAGCTTTGGTGTATAGACAAAGTGGAGAAATCTAACCTCTAAGACCACGGATTTAAGGACTTTTTTAGGTTATTTATACAAAAATGAATGAATGAATGAATGAATCAGAATTAATGACAAAACAAAATTACTTAGAGAAATAGAGATTTTTAACCATATAACTTCATGAGAAACTCACCCCAGATCATTTCACCAGGCTTATTTAATTCACATTTCTAAATAATCATACCCACCTAGAGAAGAATTTCCATTCTATACTTGTCTGCCTGTGTTTGTGTGTTTAAAATAAACTTTGATATATTTACTATCAAATACTTGATCAAACATAAGCCCTTAATACATTCTAGGCCTTGTGCTGAGCCCTTTGTGGCCACTGCCTTAGGTATTAATGCCCCCAGATATTTATTGATTGCCTACTCTATGCAGATAATGGTTCTTTCCACTAAAGAGCTGTCAGTGAATAAATACACCCAAATCCCTGCCTTCATGAAACTTGCCCTCTAGTTACAGGGTGAAGGGTTTGAGAAAATAAATAAGTGAATATAGAGTACGCTAGGTGAAAAGTGCTATGGACAAAAAGACCTTAGGGAATGGGATGGAGATTGGAGCATTTACCATTTTAAGGCCAACAGGTAAGTATTTGTATTAATTACATCATTTTGTAAGTAAAGCAATGGAAGCTCAGCCTGGCCGGTGTGGCTCAGGGGTTGAGCGTTGACCCATGCACCAAGAAGTCTCCGGTTCGATTCCTGGTCAGGGCACTTGCACATGTTATGGGCCAAATCCCCAATGTGGGGCATGCAGGAGGCGGCTAATCGATGTTCTTTCTCATCTTTCTCATCGATGTTTCTATCTCTTTCTCCCTCTCCCTTCCTCTCTCTAAAATCAATAAAGAAAAAAAGTTTAAAAAAAAAAAGGAAGCTCAAAGAGGTTAAGTCACTTGCCAAAAGCCTTACAACTAGTAGGTGGCAGGACTTCTACTGGAATTCAAAGCATGATGCTCAGCTATTAGGCTTTGATGTCTGTGAAAATGACCACATTCCAGGCCCCCTACTGCCTTACAGGCCTGAGGGAAGCAGAGAAGGGGTGATGCACAGAGGGTGTGCTGCCATCGTCCAGGCACCCCTGCAGACCCACCCCCATCCTTCCTCACACCACTCCCTGGAGCATCACCACCAGCCATCATCAACAGGGTACAGCTCCTAGCAGCCTGTTGGTTGGGCCAATGGAGAGTTCAGGCAACTGAGAAGGAGGGAAAGGAGCCCAGTGTACTTACTCCATAGCTCATCGTGGACCAGCTTCATCCTTATCTCTTTTGCTCATTCTCTCTCCTGTTCTCCAGCCTCAAGAATGATAACATTCCCTATTTTAACAGCTGAGGATACTGTACTGTGTCTGGTTTCCTTATACCTCCACCCATAGCTTTACAAGCAATCTGTTTGTTAAACTCTCCTTACATCAAAGGACTTGGGTATATTCTGATTAGCCATCACCAACAATAACCATAAGGAACTATAGAAATACAGACCCCCTTGCTTAGGTCACAGAGGTACACCTGGAAATGGGGAAGTTAACAACATCGGTGCTTTGTGGCACCCTTATAATAACAAGATCCCTACTGAGATGAACTCTGGCTTCCGCAGTTATTGCCTAGTCACCATACAATAAGGCAATTACAGGAGATCTTTCTACCTTCTCAGAAGGCTTCCAAAGTTTTGGGGCGGTAGATGCTGTACCATTCCAAGGTGGCCTAAATTCCCCCAACACTCACCTGGTCTAGAGTGCCTATCAAATTCACATTCAGCAGCAGCCAGCAAAAGAATCACATGTTCATTTATCCCTTGAAAAAGAAGCCAGCTCCTTGCTGGGAGTCCAAACACAGACATAGAAAAACAAAGGATGCTAATTGTGGAAAAACACTGCAAGGGAAACAAGCTAAAAGATTGGCAACCACCGTCAAGTTCAGGAAGAGGAGTTCCAGTCTGCTAGTGCTGAGAGCAAAAGACCGCATCCGCTGCTCTGTGCTGGCTGGCTGGGGGCCGAAGAGTCAGCTTGCACCGGCCGGCACTAAAGGAGATACGCGTTACCGCTCAACAGTCACAACCAAAAGCCAGTGATTTCCAGCTTCTAAATCAGTTACAGTTTATATCAGGCCGTTCAGAGGTCTATTCCAGTGCGTAGATCCCCCTATCACAGCAAGAAACATTCAGCTTCACGTAGCCTAGGGCCTCTGTTCACATTGTGCTCTATGTATAGGGTGCCCCCTGGAGTTGTGCAGTGCAAACCCTCTGTGGAGATATGTGGAGACCCTGACATCAGAGCAGTGATAATTACAACTACCAGTTCATAACAGCAGTCATTGACAAGAAGTATCAAGTAGGAGTCAGGCATTGTGCTAGGAACTCTGTGCATATTCTAATTCACGAGATAGTTCAGTGTGGGGTGCAGACTTAAAAGTGACTGATCCTCAGTGATATTTGACTTCAGATGTTCAGGCTCTTGTATAATTTCCTCCTCCTGAAATTGGGTGGGACTTGTGATTTGCTTCCTGTCAGTAGAAGGTGGCAATGGTGATGGAAATCACATCGTTATTAGAAGAAGATCTATCATCTCTCTATCTGTGGGCAGCCTCTAGGAGCTAAAGGTAGCCTCTGGGAGCTGAGAGTGGCCTCTAGCCCAACAGCCAGCAAGAAGTCAGGGCCCTCAGACTTACAGTTATAAGGAAATGAGTTGTTTCCATCAATGAGCTTGGAAGCAGACCTCTCCCTGTCAAGACGCTGGATGAAACTCAGCCCCCAGGACACCTTCCTGGCAGCCTCGTGAGACCCTGAGCAGAGGACCCAGCTAAACTCTGCCAAACTCCTGCCCCATATAAACCGTGAGATAATAAATGTGTGAGGAGTTACTAAATGTGTGGCAATTGGCAACACAGAATAGAAAACGTATGCATTTAGTGAAGTCAAGATCAATACCATCATTCCCTAATGAAGAGATGGCACTGTGGAGAATTTTGGAAACTGATCCAAGGTAGCATAGATGGAGAATGGCTGGAACGTGAACCAAGGCTGCCTGGCCCTGAGGTCTGTGGGCTTCACCACAACCAGCATGCCACCTGAGATGTTGCACCGACTTCACTGAAGTGCACATGCACCCAGTGAGCACAGAATGTGTTCTCCAGTAGACACTGTGGAGGGTTGAAGAGTGTCCTCAAATAAGACAGTGTTCAAATCCTAACCCCTGCTACCTGGGGATGTGATCTTATTTGGAAATAAGGTCTTTGCAGATGTAATGAAGTTGAAGATCTTGAGATGAGGTCTCATTACAACAACTAGTCTTTGTTAAAAAAAAAAAGAAAAAGAGAGGACACAAACAGACACAGAAGAAAAAGGCCATGTGAAGATGGAGACAGACATTGCATGATGCAGCCAAAAGCCAAGGGACATGAAGGGACTCTCTGGAGCCCCCAGAAACTAGGAGAGAGGCATGAAATAGATTCCCCCTAAAGCCTTCAGAAGGAACCAACTACGGCAACACACTGAGTTTGGGCATCTAGGCGACATGCCTGTAATGGAATACATTTCTATTCTTTCAGGCCACCCAGTTTGTGGCCACCTGTTACGCAGCTCTAGGAAACCATGAGAGCCTCTGTTGTCCTGGGTGCCTTACTCACTTCTAGGACTTGGCTAGCTTTCTAGAGAGCAGCTCAAGCAAGCTACTTATGCCTTGAGGAAGCAAAATAAACAGTGGAAAGGGCTCTGGTTTCCGGCAGAAGAAGGGAGATCTCATCAGATCCACAGCAGGGATGATCTCGGCCAAGTGACTTGACCTCTTGGAAATCCTTTTCCTGACCTATTACAGAAAGGATCTCTCCCAATGACAGTGCAATATGGGTCTGTCACTGTGATGGTGCATTTTGTGTGTCGATTTGACTGGGCTAAGGGATGCCCAGACAGCTGGTAAAACATCATTTCTGGGTGTGTCTGTGAGGGAGTTTCCGGGGAAGATCAGCATTTGAATCTGTAGACTGAGTGGAAGAGATAGCCTTCACCAATGCAGGTGGGCGTCATCCACTCTTCTGAGGGACTGAATAGAACAACCCGTCAGAGGAATCCACCGTCTTGCTTGAGCCAGGACATCTGTCTTCCCATGCGTGGGGCATCAGTCATCCTGGTCCTCGGGCCTTTGGATTTGGACTAGAATTACACCACCAGCTCTCCTGAGTCTCCAGCTTGCAGAAGGCAGATCGTGGGACTTCTCTGCCTCTATAACCACATGGCCAATCTCTTTCTGTATATCTACATGTATCCTATTGGTTCTGTTTCCCTGAGGAACCCTGACTAATACTATAATCAATAGAGACTTCTACCTCCCACTGTCAATTAAATCCATAGGCTATCTAGTCATTTATTGGAAGATACAAGTATTTCTTTTAAAACACGCTTCAAGGCAGAGGAATTACAGAGAAGCGTTTGAGAGAGTGGACTGCATGCAATCCCCTGGTTCAAATCCCAAGCTGACCACTCATTAGCTGTGTGATGCTGACGAGTTTGCCACACACTCTGTGCTTCAGATTTTTTTCTTTTTTTACCACCTATTAAATGTAGTTAATAATAGTAACTATCCTACAGGGCTGTTTAAAGGTTTAACATGGATAAATTAATATGTGTAGGCTATGCGATATATAGGAATTGCTCAATAAACATGATCTGTTGTTATTAAATGGAAGAATAGTATTTAAAATAGGACCCCTTAGAGCCAATCAGAGTGCTTTCCTCCTCTCCTCATCCACTCAACCCCCCCCTTCTTCTTTGTCATCTTTTATTTAAGGTAAGGGCTAAGTCTGCATTGGTGGCACCAAAATACTTCTTCACTGACTGAAAACACCTATAGTCAATGCTCATGCATATTTCTGTGCCCATGATTAATTATTAAGCATAATATAACTGTGAAGTCGGTACTCCATCCTGCCTGCATTCAGAGAGCAGGCAACAATGTCTTTCTTGGGAAGGACCACAGATCTCTCCCATCAGGTGGGATTCTCAGATACGCAGCCATGTTTTCACTGAGAAGGGTAAGAGGGTTTGGGAAAAGAAGTAAATAATTCATGTTTATGTCCCTGGTTGCCATTCATTAAATGGTGCCTCTGGACTTGGGGAGGGAATTGCGGCATGAAAGTTATGAATTGGGGTCCAGGCATACAGTTATTTGATTAATAATGCATTTGATTGCATTTAAGACAGTTTTGCTCAGCATCTGTGAAGTCCTCCGACAGCCACCGGTCATAAACATTAGCAGGCACTGGAATTCTTGCTGGTGGAAATCATGTTCTTTCACGGAGTTGTAAGGAGGGCATGCCAGGTCACCACGTGCAGGGGTTGTGGCATAGCAAGAATGATTTGGGTGGAAATAGAATGATTTGGGTTCCAAGTATCTCATCTCATTCCTGTCAGCCCTGCGAAAAAGTCCAGCCCTTCCTGCATCAAGCCCAGAACAAGAACCCTTGTCCAGAGATTCTGTGCCATATTAAAGCTGGGTCCTCTGGAGCCCCCGCGATCTGCCCTGGGCCCCAGGCTGCTGCTAGGCCTACATGGCTGCTCTGAGAAATGCTGGGACAAAGGGGCAAGTGCATGTTAAGGGGGTGGGGAGGGAGGGAGAGAGCACTTCTTTGTTAGGCTGATTACATTATCTTGGGACAGACCAGTTGCTTCTTTATTTTTTAATTTTTTTTCCTTTATTGATTTTAGAGAGAGAGAGGAAGGGAGAGGGAGAGAGAGATAGAAACATCGATGAGCGAGAACATCGATTGGCCGCCTCCTGCATGCCCCCCACTGGGGATCAGGCCCACAACCTGGGCATGTGCCCTGACCAGGAATCAAACCAGCAAAGTCTTGGTGCATGGGTCGATGCTCAACCACTGAGCCACACCAGCCGGACCCAGCTGCTTCTTTAAACTAACCAATCAACTTCCTATGTTTTTTCGGTTTTCTGATGGATCCACTCCCTCACCAATCTATTCCCCATCTTTTTTAGGGTTCTGTGTCCCTTATCCAATCTGATCCTTTCCCCAGGCTAGACAGACAGGCCTTTATGGTTACCATCTTCGCTTCTCCCGTGCATGCACCCAGCGGAGGACTCTCTCCCGCTGTTTTTATTTCTCCCCAGACCCCTGGGTATGCCTGCTTTGGGCGGATTAGGTCAGGAGGATGCCCTGGGAAGCGTGTGAAACTGTAACTTCTTAGTGAAGCAAGCAGGCTCGTGCTCCCTAGTTTATTATGCTTAATGCCGTATGATTCCCTTTGCTATCTTCCCGTATTAATATCTAGCTGTCTACGCTAACAGAATCACCTTGGTAGCTGGATAAAAATTAAGATGCATGGGCTCCAAGCCCCAATGATCTGATTCATTAGGTCTGGGCTGCAGTCCTCAAATCTACATTTTGAACACATTCTTAAGTGGGTCTCCTGCAGGCTACCCTGAGACCCAGGTTCAAAAACAAAGCCCTAGAGAGACACCCAGCACTCCTGGGCCTTTCTGCAGACTTGTGCCAGCGCTGCCTCCTCCCTGGTATTTTTCCAGGATTCCTGACAAAGGATGAGTCCTCCCCAGGACACTGCTGCGAGCGGCGGCTGGATGTCTGCTGTCGGGAGGAGAAGGACTCTGAGGTTGTTAAATATTTCCAAAAGGGATGCTGAGGTCCCCGCTGAAGCAACAGAAAGGGTCTATCCATCAATAGCATGCGGTCCCTACTTCGAGAAGAGTACATTCTGTCTGAACCATCTTAACGCTCACTTGGGTGCAGAAGACAAGGAGGGAGCCTGTGTTAGATCTCCTTAACTTTCATGCCAGGAGAGGGCTGCACTTAGGAAAATGAGCATGACTGGCATGGACCTGCCTTTGGAGAAGATTTCTACCGACTCCCTTCCTTTCAGATTTAAAGGAGGAGACAGAAATGGACAAATTCTGCAGTTGGATCAAGGACAAAAGCATTTTTTAAATTTCTTCATAGAATGTAAGGTTACACTCACGTTCAGAAACCCTACTTCACATGTGATCTCATAGATGGTGGGTACAATGTGAAATGAGGTCACTTTGACTGAAGAGGATGTATCTGGCATCACGGAGAGGTGCTATCCAGAATCAGGGAAAGGGCAGTGCAGCATCTTGGGTGTGTTGTGTGAAAGATTCGTGAAGGTCTTGCAAAGGAATCGCGGAAACTAACGTGTTGATCGTGTGAAGGATAATGGAAGGGGTGAAGTTTATGTTCACTTTACGTGCTGTGCTTACTAATCACAATCAATCACGAATTCCTAATCAGTGAGACGTCCTGGATAATAAGTCAGTCAAATCGGCCTTTGAGTCTTGGGTCCAGTCTCTATACTGACTTTGGAGAACTGAACCTCAATGTCTTGATCTGTAAAATGGAGTTAATACGCATTTTACAGCATCACTGTCTACTAGAAATAAAATGTGAGCCACACATCACATTTTAAATTTTCTAGTAGCTACACCAAGAAAAAGTAAGGAACAGGTGAAATAGATTTTAATAATATAATTTATTTAATGAGATATAATAAAAATATCGTTTCAACATTCAATGAAAATAAAAACTATTGGGGGTGGGTGGGTGGAGGTGGAGGAGGATACAGGGAGGGTAAATGATGATGGAAAAAAGAAAAAGATCAGAAGCAAATAGAAAAACAACTATTAATATTTTTCATTCTTTTTTGTATATTCGATTTTTGACATCTTACACGTAGTCAGCACGTCCCAGCTTGGAACATGGACATTTCCAATGCCCCACAGCCCCGTGTGGCTGCTGGCTGCTGTGTAGGATGGCATTGACGTCTTGTGTTACTATGAATGTGAAAAGGAATCAGGCATGTATAATACTTACCTCAGTATAGAAGGTACCTGATCAATAGCTACTATCATTGTTACTATTATTATTAGCGCTAGTGTGTGCGGTGAAAATGAGAGGAACTACAAAGCTTTCTGCAAAGGGAACTAGCAGTATGAGCTTGATGTTATATTTAGTCGTCCAAGTCAAAATGATTGGCACAAGGGTGAGGTAGTGAGTTTCTATGAAATTCCAGATGTTCACTTTTTAATTAACCTCAATAGATCACATGAGTGTCTACACTTTCATTTGTAACACTACATTGTACCCATGTAAACATATGACACTCTGAAGCAAGTCCTCAAAATTATTAGTGGGCACATACCGCATTCCTTCCTTATTTGCAACTGACTTGTTGAAAGCAGAAGGGCAGAATCATGGTCCAGGTATGAACCTATACTCAGCCTCCCAGGATGGGTAAGATTTCAGGGGGAGACAAGAAGCCAGAGGAAGTACAGCATATTCAATGTTTGCCAGTAGAAATCAATACAGTTGTGGCAGGTGAGAATGAGACCAGAAAAAGTTGTGATGATGATATAGAGAGATAATAAGCTGGTTTATAGGGTTACCATGTGGAAAACCTTAAAAGGGTGTAGGTAGTAATTGTTTGTGACATCTCCTAAATTGTGGGTGTGCCACCAATGCTCCTGAATGGCAATTAAAAAGATTGTTGTTTATTTAGTCAAAAGTGTATTAGACCATAGAACCCAGCAACTCCTAAGTATGTATCCAAGAGAAATGAAAACACATGTCCACAGAGAAACTTGCCCATGAATGTTCACAGCAGCGCCAGTCATAAGAGTAACAAAGTGGAAACAGCTCATATGTCCCTCAATGGATTAAATGGAATACTATTCAGCCATGAAAAGGAAGCAAGCAGTGACATGTGCTCAACCTGGATGAACCTTGAAAACATGCTCAGTGAAACAAGCCAGATAAAAAAGGTCACATATTGTATGTTTCCCTTGATATGAAATATCCAGAATTGGTGGATTTCTAGAGACAGGAAGAAGATCAGAGGTTGCAGGGAATGAGGGGAGGGGAGGATGACGAGTGATTACTTTAATGGGTACAGGACGTTCTTTGGCAGTAATGAAGATGTTTTGAAACTGGAAAGAGTTGCTGGTTGCACATCATGAATGCACGAAATGCCCCTGAATCATGCACTTTAAAAGGGTTAATTGCATGTTATGTGCGTTTTACCTCAATAAAGAAAAGTCTATTTAAAAAACAGGTGCTTGTTTTGATTGAGGCCACAGTTGGTAATTTTTGAAATAAATCAAGTTAAGAAAAAAGAAATAGCAAGAACATCGTAATTAAGGCGGTATGTGGATCTAGCAAAAAGCGTGAAGGTGGCCTCTCACCAATGCATTTCTGGGAAGCTAAAATTCATTTCCTTCCTCCTCAGTGGAGCCAGCTGCATCGCCCTGGAAAGGAGTAGGATGCTTCCTGCCTAGTTCAAGACACAGTGAGTAGAATAATTAAAGGTCTTTTTTTGATAGAATTCCAGCAAGAGCCTAGGACGAGCCTCATCCCGCTGGTAGGAGAAGAAGGGACCATCTCAGGGTGTCTGCATACAGCTACAGCTACAGCTAAACACACACCAAACGCCAGTGCCTTGGCCCTGAGTGGAGAGAGCATGACTCCCTCACTAATTAGCTGGATGACCTTGGGCAAGTTCCTTCAGAACACAGTTCTTCCACAGTCAATGGATGAGTACCCGGCAACCCTTGTGTGCGGGTGAGCAAGGCTGACGTGCACCACCTGAGGCCGGTTTTCTCCTTGGCAATGCCACTGTCACAATGACAATTTGCATATGTTATCCCAGTTATTGCTATGACAGGCACGTGAAGGGTGAGCTGTCTTGATCCCAGTAATGTTATGATTTATAATAAAAAAATGCATATTTGGTCTTTACACCCATTTCTGACACAGAGCCCCTAAAGCCCTTAGAATTTCCTCTGTGATAAGAGCAGCAAAGGTCTCTCTCGTTATGGTAATAAGGTGACCTCTGGCCTTCATCTAGGAGGGGGGCTGCAGAACTAACTGTGTGATTAGAAGGTTGGAACATTCACTCCACCCCTCCCCCATTCTGAGGGGTGAGGACAGGTCCTGGAGGTTGAATCCACCACCAGTGACCACATTTAATCACTCATGCCTAAGTAAGAAAGCCTACAAAATCCCGAAGGAACAGGGTTGATAAAGCTTCCAGGATGGTGACCCTGGGGATTTTGGAGGAAAGTCCCGTACCCTTTCCCCATGCCTTTCCCCATGTATCTCTTCCATCTGGCTGTTCCTGAATTATATCCTCTTCCAATACATGGGTCTTTCACAAGTAAAATGTTTCTCTGAGTTCTGTGAGCCGCTTTAGCAAATGAACTGAACTCAAGGAGGGTGTTGTGGGAACCTCCAATCTAGAGCCTGTCGGTCAGAAACACAGGTGACAACGTTGACCTGATATTCACGTCTGATGTGTGTGTGTGTGTGGGGGGGCAGTCTTGTGGGGCTGAGCCTTTAACCTGTGCAACGTGGTGCTGTCTCCAGGTAGACAGTGTCTGAAGTGAGTTGAGTTGTGGGGCACCCTGCAATGTTGGGGAACTGCTGGGTGTGGAAATCTCCCTCCTGCCCCGTATCGGAAGTAGGTGTAGAACCATCATCCCCTTTCTGCTGCGCTGAATGTAACCACGGAACCAGCTCAGCACGGTCCTACCCTATTTAAGGAGATTCTGGGTTGCTTTTCAGAGACCACAGAGCAAGATCAAAAGTCATAGAGCGAAAGCACGTACAGAGAAGAGAACTTTGACCTCCAGCTGACCTCCAGGTCCCCCGCCCCCCGACATCGAACCAAAGGACCAGGACACAGCTGGGACTTGCACGCCAGAAGGAACCCTTTCAGAAGCAAAATATTCATTGCCCAGGAAGACCTGGTGTTGACGCCCCTTTGCCGTAACTGGCCAAGTTCCAAGGTCCTCCAATGAACACTTGCCCGGCCAGCACTCCTGCACACCTGTTCCCCCGAACCCCTTAAAAACCCTTAACCTCGTCCAGCGAGCGAGATGGATTTGAGGCAATATCAGGTCTCCCATCTTCTCCGTTGGCACCTTCTTGATCAATAAACTTTCCCTTATTCTCAACTCTGACGTTTGGAGTCTCGGCCTTTGAAAGCACTGGGCACAGGAACTTGGGTCGGGTAACATGATCGCTGAGGTCTCGAGAGACCCCGTAACTTCTCCTAGATGGCCCAGGTTGTGGGTGGAGGCAGGACACACCCCTGTGCTCGCCTGTTCTTAACCAGGGCAATAAGGCAAAGTGCTGCATTCCCTCTTATCGACGCTCACTCCTTCCTCCTCCTCTTCCTCTTTTCTCCGACTGCGGGCTTCCAAATCATAGAAGTCAGATCACTTACCAGTCAGCACTGTAATTCGAGTGGGGCACGCTGGGCTAGATAACCACTCAGGTCCCTCTTAGCCCTGAAATCATTATTATTATTACTATTTTCCTTTCTACTGCAATACGCCGCGAACATTCCACCGAGGAATAAACATGCTAACCGGCGAGGTATTTCAGAAGGAAATCACAGCCGGTCTGAAATCAGAAATGCACTGATTACGTTCACATTTCCTTCACAGCAGCGCGCAGACATATCATTCCAAATATTTCACCACTGGATACATTGGACGCAACACAAAAGATGAGTTTCTAACCCGGGCTGCAACACTGTTTTTGCTTAATGTTTCTGGCCACATCAAGTAGAACATTCTCCCAAAGTGCAATGTATACATTAGCTGGGGAGTATAAATCATCCATAATTATAATATCCTTCACCCCGAGAGGCCTTTAGCATTTCCTTTATGAAACCCACACAGTTGAGACCTGCACCTGGCTAATAGATAGGCCCTCCCTGAAAATACAATTATGCCACATGCAGGGCGGGGAAGTAGTTTTGCATGCCTGCTGTCCCCGTGCGTTTCACACGCCATGGCTTCCCACCGTGGACTTAACTGCTGGCTGCCCAGAGCTCTGTGTAGGAGAGGATGCGGGGGAGGGGGGCCTGCCCTGCCTGGCCTGGAGCCAGGGGCACAAAGGGCCTCTCAGAGAAACACTGGCTGGCCACGGGGCACCCCAGGGGGGCTCTGAAATGCAGTCATGCAGGGAGAATCCTGGGTCCCTGGCATTTGAGCATTTCTGGGGAAGGTCTGGAGATGCTGCTGACTCAGAATATCTCCCTCAAAGAATGGGCTGGGTGCCAGGCACTGTGCTAGGTGCTGGGCAGTAAGGAATAGGAGAATGGGGGTGGGGTGGGGGAGCTTGATGTCAATGTCCTCAGGGTCTGGTGGGAAATACCAATTAAAAGGACAACCAAAGAACATACATGCATTTATGCATAGCCCAGGGACAGAGACAGTAATGTGGTGAAGGCCTGGGGGGTGGGGCAGGGTGGAGGGAGACAAAGAGGGGGGACATGGGGGACATCTGTAACAGAGTCAACAATAAAAAAGAAAAAAAGAGGAAGGACAGGATCACACAGCACGGCGGGCTTGCCACGATCACGGTGGAAAGCAGTGTGTTCAATGCCACCACGGCCTTAGGCTCTCGAGGAATTTCTGCAAAGTGTCACGCAGACTACAGTTGCGGAAACAAATGAAAAGTGCTACCTTATCACATTTAAATAGGCGAACATCAAACGATTTCTGAAACCCTGGTTTTGCATTTCTTTATTTTTAAATAACCCACAGAGTGGCCTAGGCCTTCCTTGGCCCCTCAGAGGCCTTAAAGGCAGACAGACGTGGTTTTCCACCTTGGTTCTCCTGCCCGGGGGCCCGCATTCCGGGTTCCCCTCCATCCCTCAGAACCTCATTCCTTATCTGGCAGACACTGCTGGCTGTCAGCCCAATACCCACTCTTATCTCCCTTCTCTTTAACTTGTTATATTACGCCTCAGAAAAAAAGATGACACTTCCCAGCCTCCTTTGCAGCTAGGTTAGGCCATGTGACTCCATCCCGGATAACGAGATGTTGGTTTCTTTGGGATGCCCCGAAAAGCAGCCTGATAAAGGGAGATTCCTTCACTGGGAGGAACAAAAATCCCTATTCCTCATGGACCTTCCGGTTCAGCGTGTTGGCCCCTTTACTCCTTTGGCCCTTCCTGCATTCATTCACTTCTCAGGCATTTATTGAGCACTTACTGTACACAACTAAGATGAATAGCACGAGATCCTAAACCCCAGGCAGGTTGCAGCCTAGTGAAGGAGAGAGACCGGAAACACGATTTCATACATAGTGTCCGACTGGGGCCGGATGAAGAGAGAGAGTGGCCAAGGCACAGTGAGGACAAAAAGGCGAGCGTTTTGACCGTGGTGGTCAGGGATGAGGCTTCTGCTCCGTTTTGTAGTCTCTAGGATCGGAAATTCTAGCTGCTTTTCTGGCATGCAATTTTCCTCTCTCTGATTTCACTACAAACTCTTTGCAGGCAAGAACCTAAACCTTGGAAAGGATTTAGTACCGTTATCCAGACACGCCAAGCAGCATGAAAGCTGACCTGTCTGTGCCCTAGGGCTGGAAAGGATCCTGAGACACCATTACTCACATGGGAGAGACATCTCATCTCGCTAGCCCAGTGGTCCTCAAAAGGCAGTGCCCCCAACAGTGCCAGCCTCACCTGGGAACTTGCAATGATAGAGCTCCATCCCTGAGCTGATGCATCAAACAATCCAGGGTTTATGTGTTTGCCCTGAAAAGATGCTCCGTGCCCAACTCCCCAAATTATTCTGGAAGTTTGACAAAAATGCATGAACTGCAAATGCGGGTTAATCATCTCGTCAGACTCCCCTTGGCATTCCTCTTTTCCCATTTTCTGCTCGAGCCTGATTTTTCTCCGTCCTGGAGTTCCATCAGAACCCTGCGAGCGTGCCCGATCTCTCCACGGGCCCCCGGGTTTCCAGCTGCCCAGGTTTTGATCTCCGCGAATGTCTTTCTCTCTTTGGAGACTTGTGACCTCCGGAGGCAAGACTAATGAACAGGAGGTAAACCGACCAAACAAACAACATCTTTGCTTTGAAGACAGACCTGCCTGTGGAGTACTAGGAGGCATCGGAAATGCCTCATGAAGTCTGCTAAGCAAACGAAAAGCAAATCCTGCCCAAACATAATTAGCCAAGGCGACAAGGTGAAGGCAAAGGCAGAGGGTCACACTGGGTGGTCAGGTCCCGGGGGTATCAACTGCATTCTTTGCTTGAGACAAGCACAAGGCTGTTGGCTGCTGGCAATAGAGGAAGGGCAGGACTTGGGGGAAATAACACAGAGAAGAGTCAAACTAAACAAGTCATTCTAGCAACCAGTAGTCACCAAGAATGTGTGGCCAGACCCAGAGCTCTCCCACTGCCCTGTCCTCACTGCATGAGTTCTCACACCTGTTTTGCAGAGGAGAGCTCTGGCTCAGGGAGGTCCCATGTCCCATGCAAGGGCACACAGCTTCTAGGTGGCAAAGCCTGAGTATAAACACGTTTACTGGGCTCCAAATGCATTATACAGGCTGAATACCTTTACAGAGTGCGGTAGGCAGAATCGTGGCCCCCTCAAAAGATGTCCCCGTCCTAATCCCTGTAACCTAAGAATATGTCACCTACCATAGTAAAAGGGCTTTTCAGACGTGGTTTAAGTTGAGGATCTGGAGACGGGAGATTATGTTGGATTACACTGGTGGGCCCGATGTAATCACAGAGGAAGGCAAGAGGACAGAGAGGAGGAGTGATAATCAAGGAAGGGGTCAGAGTCAGAGATTTCACGAATCGACAAAGCTGCTGGCTTTGAAGGTGAGCCAGGTAATGCGGTATCCCTAGAAGCGGGACAAGGCAGGAAACGGGATTCTGTCTGAGAGTCTTCAGAAGGATCGTTGCCCTGCTGACGTCTTGATTGAACCCAGGGAGACCCATTTTGGACTCCAGACTTCCCAGAACTGTAAAAAAACACACTTGCGTTGTTTCAAATGACCACTAGGTTGATGGTCATGTGTTACAACCGCAACAGGAAATTAACGTAGAGGGAGATCTGTGCATGTTTGTTTAGAAGCAGAATGGAGGTACTGAGAGAGGAGGTAGGGGAGGCACGGGTTCTACTAAATTAGTGGCCACATGTGCAATGCTTAGCATGTTCCTGGAGCTGTTTGAAATCCTTTACGTGTACGAACTCATTTCAACCCCACAACACGCCTATGAGGTTGGTCTACAACTGTCTCCTTTCATAGATGAGTTAACTGGGGTACAGAGAGGCATAGTGACTGGCCCCAGATTGCACAGTGGGTCAGTGAGGTGGACCAGACTTAAGACAAGCGTTCTAACCCCAGAACCTGCCCTCCTCACTGCCACAGGACCCTATGCAGACTGGAAGAGATGAAGTAGGATTCACTAACCTATTTCCAGTTATTCACTGAGGGTCTGCTGTTGCAGGTACATAGGTAAGATACTCCCCGTGCTCTTAAATGTGGCCTGGAGGGGAGTCTGCAAGTGCTGGGTCGTAAACTATGACCTGGAGATACCATCACAGAGGACTGGACGTGGCAGGAGTAAAGAATGGAAGAGCCCTGGCCGGTTTGGCTCAGCGGTTAGAGTGTCGGCCTGCGGACCAGAGAGTCCCGGGTTCGGTTCCCACTAAGGGCACGTACCTCGGTTGCAGTTTGTCTCCAGCCCCTGTTGGGGTCATGTGGGTGGCAACCACTCGATGTGTCTCTCTCACATCGATGTTTCTCTCTCTCTCTTCCTCCCTCTCTCCCTCCCGCTCTGTCTAAAGATAAATGCACAAAATGTCCTCGGGTGAGGATAAAAAAAAAAAAAAGAATGGAAGAGATCCTGCCCCAGGGTCCTGGTGGATAAGTACAAGGTTCCTGGTGGAGAAGGAAGGAAGGAAGAAAAGAGGGAGGGAAGGAAGGAAGAGGGAAGGAGGAAGGAAGGAAGGAAGGAAGGAAGGGAGGAAGGAAGGGAGGGAGGGAGGGAGGGAGGAAGGAAGGAAGGAAGGAAGGAAGGAAGGAAGGAAGGAAGGAAGGAAGGAAGGAAGGAAGAAAGGAAAGGAAGGAAAGGAAGGAAGGGAGGAAGGGAGGGAGGGAGGGAGGGAGGGAGGGAGGAAGGAAGGAAGGAAGGAAGGAAGGAAGGAAGGAAGGAAGGAAGGAAGGAAGGAAAGGAAGGAAAGGAAGGAAGGAAGGAAGGAAGGAAGGAAGGAAGGAAGGAAGGAGAGAGAGGAAGAGGGAAGGAAGAAGGAAGGAAGGAAGGCCACCACACACACAGGAAAGGACAAGCACAAAGGCAGAGTCCTAGAGGAGTCAGGCATGGTCAAGCCTGGATATGACGGGTTTGTCACAGCGGGTCTAGCCCTGGAGAGCCAGAGAGGATCCCAAGAGGCTGGAGCTGGGAAGATACAGTGTCAGACCCTGGACAGTGTGGTACTTGGGAGAAATAACAGATATGCACTGCAGGGCTGGAGAGAAAGGGGTGGTTATTGGGCTGAAATGTGTCTCCCTAAAAGATATCAAAGTCCTAACCCCGAGTTCCTGCAAAGGTGACCTAATTTGAATATAGGGTCTTGGCAGATAATCAAGTTAAGATAAGGTCAATTGACTCATGTCCTTATGAAAAGAGGAAATTTGCACAGAGACACACACACACAGGAAGAACACATGTGAAGATGAAGGCAGACCGCAGGGTGATGCTTCCACGAGCCAAGGAACGCAGAGACTGCCAGCAAGCCACCAGAAGCTAAAAGGTGGGCATGGACCAGCTCTTCCCTGCCAGCCCTCAGACGCAGTTGACCCTGCCAAGACCTCGATCTCAGACCTCCGGCCTCCAGAACTGTGAGACGATAAAGGTCTGTTGTTGAAGCCCCGCAGGCTGCTATGGCAACCCCAGCAAACGGATACCTGGACACAGCAGTTCTCCCGAGGATGGCTGGGCTCAGCCCTTCTCAACACGAAGTTCACGGGGCACTGGGAACGGAGGCAAAGAGAACTCAACCTCAGCACTGCTGACATTTTGCTGTGGGGGTGCCCTGTGCCCTGTGGAATGGTTAGCAGCATCCCTAGCTTCTGTCCAACAGATCCTCGTAGCCCCCCTGCCCCCTTCCAACTTAAAACAACCAAAAATATCTCCAGGCATTACCCAACCCCCACTGGGGAACAAAATCACCCTTGGTTGAGAATCACTGGACTAGAGAGAAGAAATGGAGTTATTAAGCCAATAATTCCTTTTGAAATTTAGTTCTGCAAAAGTTCTAGAGCACCACGTCTGAGCTGAGCTCGGCGCTGGTGCTGAGAGATCAGAAATGAAGGAAGGGCTGCCCCTGTCCTTGGGGAGCTCCCAGTCTAGGGGGGCGGCTTGCAATTCACTGCAAACAAGGCTGACAGCAACAAAGAAAAGTTTCTGGAAATTAGAGTGTGGTTATGTAAGCTAACTTGATGTGTTTATGCATACACTGTTATTTCACATTATTTCAGAATAAAGCCCCATTTCCACAGGCTAGAGGCTATTTTCCCATAATTTTCTCCTAGCATTGTTTATCCTGTATTTTTTATGAGTTTGGGGGTTATTACCGAGTTTTCAACAACCATTAGATTGTGCCTGTGACATAATTGAATACAATTTTATTACCCCAGTGAATAGACATAAATATTTAATCCTTCTGCTCCACATTTTTTTGTGGGCTAATAAATTGCTTTTTGGGGTTGCCCAGAGGATGGGTACCTTCTGCAGATCTGACTCGCCTTTCCCCCCAACGTGCTATTAATCACGTCAGCGCTGCTCACACTTCTAAGTGGGGCATCGGAAATAAAAAGGATCTCGCGGTCCATGCAAGCTGAAGTAGCAGGTGGAATTCTGCTCACTGTTCCTGATTCTATTGGGCAACTTGCCTGACAAGTGGCAGGCACAGGACTCCTCCAGGGTGCTGGAGACGGACCCTGCAGCCGGGCTCCTGACAAAGCTCCTCTCGGAAACACTGGTGTCACTTCAGAGAAAGCGTGTGGACATTGACTCCGCTTCTGGGGAACAGCAGAGGCCCCGGGAAGAAAGAGATAGCCCTCAGCTATTAATAACATGATGGGCAAACAGCGTGTTTCTTAGGTGGTGGCTGGCTGGGTCTGTCTGCCCAAGATATCATTTCCATCCACGGCCGTGAACTCGCCTCCGGCATTTGTGAAATTCTTACTAATACGGATGGTTAACCTGCCATCTGCCTTTTTCCCCTTTTCGGTGCTGATGGGGGGGGGGTGCTGTTAAAGGGGGAAGAATTTGAATAAATACAAGGTTCCACATCTTAGCTATATGAATGGGTAACCAAGCAACTTTTTTTTAAAGTTATAGTCACACTCATTGGCTAGGAAGCAATGACTACGAAACAGTTGCTATTTAGCAAAATAAATAAATAAATAAATGAATAAATAAATAAAAGCAAAAAAATAAAAGGATGAACAAATAGGGTTTGAACTCCCTGCCCAAATGCAAAAATGCTAATGCTGCACATAGCCTTATTGGATTTTTTTTTTTTTCCCAGCACTGACTCCCAGGGATGAAAGTTACACCAAGTTTATTAAGTAATTCAGTTTCGTAGAACTTGAAAGAATCCTCTAACTCTTTTACCATGCTAACAAGCACAGCACCTCTGACAGACTGGCTGCCAGGGAAGTTTCATCCCTACTGTTTTTGTTTATCCAGCAAATTGTAGTTTTGTTGTCTGAGGGAATTGGGAACAGGGGAATTGGTAGAAAAGTATAATAGAGAAAAACTTCACTGCACACAAAACAAAACAATTCTTCTCTAACAAAATTAACCACTTTGATTTCATCCCCTTTACGCCTCCTGCAGAGTAAGTGGTCTCCAGCGAGTGAGCTGGTCTCCCAGCAGGTGCAAAGCAGAGGGTCCCTGCGAACAGAAATGCCTAGGGGGGCTGGAGAAGCGAAACAAGATGCTCCCCAAACAGTAGCTGGGTCCGAGATGGATGGGTTTCATAAGCTCACCACTCGAACCTCACAGAGAACAGGGTTCGACATCAGAAGTCCTGGAAATAACAGTCTGGAACACACCTCCTTATGCTTAATGCGGGCAGTGTATCAGGATGGTGCACACACACACACACACACACACACACACACACACAGCCCTTTCATTTGGTTTTCAAAAATTATTTGAGAAACAAATGGACAAAGAAAGGTGGTATATTTTATACAACGGAATACTATTCAGCCTCATAAAAGAAGGTAACCCTGCCCTTTGTGATCCGATGAACCGGACGACATTATGTTAAATGACACAAGCCAGTCACAGAAGGACCCGTACTGTGTGATTCCGCCTACATGTGGAATCTGAAACAGTCAAGCTCATAGACGAAGAGACCAGGACAGTTGCGACCAGCCCCCGAGGGAGGAGAGATGAGGAGTGCTGTTCAATGGGGATCAGGTTTGGTTGTGCAAGATGAGTCCGTTCAAGAGATCTGCTCCACGGCATCGAGCTTGTGGTGAACCATATGGCACTGCGCCCTTAAAATGCTGTTAAGAGGGTACATCTCATGTTAAGTGTTCGTACAAAAAAAAAAAAAGGCAAAAAACAAACATAACAAAAAGAGGCACAAGCAACTCTCAGAGGTGATGAATATGTCTGCCTCACTGATTGTGGTGATGATACCAAGGGTGGATGCATGGGTCCGAAGCCATCAATGTGTATACATTCAATATGTGCTTTTGGGGCATATCAGCTATACCTCAATAATGTAGTTAAAAATGATCTGAGGCCCAGCCGGTGTGGCTCAGTGGTTGAGCGTTGACCCATGAACCAAGAGGTCGCCAGTTTGATTCCCAGTCAGGGCACATGCCTAGGTCGTGGGCAAAATCCCCAGTGGGGGGCAGGCAGGAGGTGGCCAATCAATGTTCTCTTTCATCAATGTTTCTGTCTCTTTCTCCCTCTCCCTTCCTCACTCTCTAAAATCAAGAAAATAAAAATAATAATAAAAAAAAAGACCTGAGAAAGATCATCACTTCGAGGTGAGGAGGCAGCAAATAAGAACATCCCGCTTTCTGCTCTGGCTGAGTCCCATGGGGGCACCTTGTCCTTGAGCCGCCCAGGTGGGGGCATACTGTAGTTCCCCCCCCCCTTATCCACTTGCTCACATTCCAAGTGTCAGTTACCTGTGGTCAGCCACAGTCTGCAAATATTAAAGGAAAAATTCCAGAAATAAACCATTGCTAAGTTTTAACTTGTACACCGTTCTGAGTATTGCAATGAAATGTCACGCCTTCCTGCTCCGTCCTGCCAGGGACATGAGTCAGCCCTTTGTCCAGAGTGTCCATGCTGTGTATGCTACACACCTGTTAGTTTCTTAGTAATTGTATTGGTAATCTGACTGACTGTTCCAGCATCACGGGGCTTATTTCCAACGAACCCTTATTTTATTTAATAATGGCTCCAAACTCAAGAGCAGTGAGGCTGGCAATCTGGACATGCAGAGAGAAGCCAGAAAGTGCTTCCTTTAGGTAAAAAGTATGTAACAGAGGAAAAAGCAGCATATATACAGGGTGCAGTACTACCTGCAGTTTCAGGCAGCAACTGGGGGTCTTGGAAGGTATCCCCAAGTGTGAGGGGGGGCTGCTGTGTACAGGCTGTGCTTTGTGAGAGCACGGTAGCTCCCTGGAATGTGGGCATCAGATTTGTAGGAATGGAATGCACCTCCGAAGGGCCCAGCCTCCTTGAACAACAAACATCCTCCGTGGTCTAGAAGCGCTTTGCTTCCAGTGTCTACTGTCCTCTCAAGCAGAGAGCTCCGCCAGTTCACAGCCCACCTGCCGGGGTGAAGCTCTCTTCTTCCCTCTCTCCTTCCCAGGCTGAGCAGCAGCCCTCAAAGGCACTCAGCCTCCTTCCTCCCTTCTCTGCTCTCTGCCGCGCTCTTCCCCTCCCACTGGGTTTGCTCTGCTGCCTTCAAAACGCTCTGAAAGGCAACTCTTCATTTGTGCCTTAAGTAAAGATAACACCAGGTGATCTAAGGCACTGTCCCCAGAGACATTTACAGAAGTGGACTGAAACTTCCCACCCGGTACATGGTGGGTAAGTCGTCATGAGTTCATTTCTGCGACTCACATGGCCCTCCTGTCTCATCAAAGTGGTTCCTCGCATCAGGGATTATCCCACAAGCATTCACTGACCACTAGACATTGGGGAATTCAAAGAAAACTAAGAAATGAGGAGAGACTTAGGGATATTTTGAAAGTTCAAGTGGGGTGACATTTTCTGCCTCTTTGTTAGAATCTGAGCAATGGTCTCCCAATACTCTTGCTGCGTAAGTACCAACCTCCTCACCACAGCCTGTAAGGCCCAGGATGTGGGCCTACTGACCGTTCCAGATGCAGTCAGCCCTTCTCTGCCCTGAGCCCTCCTGTCTGCTGCCACGCTGCCCTCTGCATAGTTCATGAAAGGCCACACGAGCCCGCTAGCGCCCAGCCTTTGACATAAGGCTTCCCTCCATTTGCTTGGTCTTCTCCAATTGCTTCCCTCTCATCTGAAAGACTCCTTCTCCCCTTCTTGCACAAGGGAGATCCTTGCTCACCCTTTTCATGACAGTTTCAGAGTCACCTCCTCCGAGAAGCCCTCCTTGAAGTCCGGGTCCAGGTAGGACTCTCACAGACCCCTGTTTCTTTCCAGAGGAGCTCTCATCTCAGTTTGAAGCTTTGCATGAATCACAGCGGTTCTTTTCCTTAAGTCCCTCTCCCCAGCTCCCATGTAAGTTCCATGACAGTAAGGGGTAGACAGAATCTGCACCATTAGAATCTGGCCCGTAGTAGGTGCTGTCAATCAACATCTGATGGAGGAAGGAGTGAACAGTGGAGAACAGTGTACCATCTACCAGGCAGCACTGTAGCCCGTTTGGTGCACGATCTTGCTGCGTGGTCCTGATGGCCTGCTGGGTTCAGGAGCTCTTTTGAAGCAGGCCTTGCATAGGAACCACTTCTCCTTCTTGGGTCTTCTCACTATGCCCAGGAAGCCTTCCCTCCGGATACTGCCAGAGTTCCACTTGCTTAACAAACAGAACTACTAACGGAGCTGTACCACGAAACCCATATCACCTACCAACAGTCTTCCGCTGCGGTGGTAAGGGACATAACAGGAACAAGCAGGAGCGCCGACACAGAATACTGGAGTCAGGCGGACTTCCACAGATTGATTTGCGACAATCCAGAAGCGCAGAGGGCAGAGCAATTAATATCCCGAGTACTTAAAGCGCCACCTACCAAGTTGCAACACTCTGGGCTTCGAGTACGACACCTGATTTTATGTAGACAGATATACGCCGACATTGAGTATGCAACTTTACATTTCCATATGTCAGGTAAAGTACAACCTTAAGCATATTCTGAATAATTCATTCAGGCAAAGGTCTGATAAACAGATGTCTGTAAAGCAATAGTTCTGAAGGTGGCATTTTTCTGACATGAAAAAAAAAAATCCCTGCTTAAAAGCCAGATGGCAAATAAACCCCAGTTCATCACTTAGGCTCACACGGGGAACTCCAGCACATTTTTCATCAATTCCCACTCTATATTTAACACAGTAAATAGAACAGTGAAGTATTATGTCTCTTCCTTCTCAATCCGTCTCAACCACATGCGTTAATCTCTACTGGGTCTGAAGCAGTGTTTACTCCAAATAAGCAAATGAGCTTCCATGTAACAAATTACCTCTTTGCAGAAACAACGGAAAATTCTGTATGCGTAAATGTTTTAGTGTATTGAAGATTGCCAGAAACAGATTTTGCAAAAATGTGTATTTTTCCCCTTTGCCTCTCACAACTTAATTGAGGTGTCGAGCATTCTATTACAGAAGCAAGAGCGTATCTGGATTTGCTTAAGTGGACATGAACTTGTCAGGGATCATGGTCTCAGGGTCAGCCCATCTCGGGCACCGTTTACCTGCTCGGGTTATGGCCTTCTCCAACTGCAGTAGAGATGTCCTGTTTAGTCCCTTGACTTTGGACCTGTCTTTACCAGGTGGGGCACCTCCAGGATGAAACTTCTCTGGACTCACCATGTTGCTAAAATGCACCCAGGGTGGGAGATGGCTTTCACTACAAGAGGTCACGGTCAAGAAGCGATGCTACACTTAGTGAGTTGATCTGATCTTGCCCCCGTCCCTCCATGTCTTATTTTCTTCCTCTGTACACATTTATGAAATACCTATGTCAGACATTGTGATGAGAGAAAGGAATGAGACCGTCTCATGGGGAACACTAAGTCTATCCATAGATCATTTATAATGTAGGGTGGTGAGCTCAACAGTAACAGTGGCCGCGCTAGGAACACAACACCCTGCTCTGTGTGACGCTGGCAGATGGGAGAGATGCCAAGAATCCTTCCTGGTTCCAACACACCTTATGGGAACCTCCCAGATCGCATTCAGGCAATGGACACGCGTTTTCCTAGCACCTATCGTGGGCAAGATGCAACACACAGCAGTGAGCAGGACACAGTGTCACGCAGCTCACGTGCCGGACAGGAAAGCATACACTCAACAGTAACACGAGTGACTAATCGTGACCTGCATTGCGTGCCGTGTTTTCCTACCCCAAAACAGACAGGAAAGCCATCGTGGAGCACGCGGTATTGATTCTGAGACCTGAAGAATGAACAGTGCTGTTGGCCAGGTGAAGTGATGAGAGGGCAGCCATCCAGGCAGAGGGAACAGCCTGTGCTGCGACTCTTAGCACATTGACAAAACTGGAAAAAGACTGAAGTGGCTCAAGGAGTAGCAGAGAGGAACAGATGCGTGTGCAAAGGTGGGCAGAGCCCAGACCCTGTGAGACAGTGGAGTTTGCTTTCGTCCTATGAGTGATGGGGAACCCATAAACGGTTTTAAGTGAGAGGACAGGTTGGGGCAACATGATCAGATTTGTGTTCGAAAAGATCCCTCTCCCTAATGGAAGAAGGATCAAAGGGGGTCCAGAGCGGCTACAGAAAGATCCTACATGAGTTTTTGGCAGTTCAGGTGGGAGATGTTGACAATTTGGACTAGGATATTGGTGGAGGAGCTGGTGAGAAATAGACACCTTGAGTGTATACTTGATCGTGAGATGTTTGAACCAATTCACCACACAGGGCTTGTTCGTTTCAACTAGAGCATCAATAATAATAACAACAGAATAATAATTAACTCCTATCAACCTTCTAGGTACCAGGGACTCATCTAACAAGTTTATGAGTATTAACTGATATAATCTTCCCAACAACCCTGAAAAGTTGGTTACCTGCATGTCTCATTTTGCATATAAGAAAATGGAAGCACAGAGACGTTAAATAACCTCACCCAAGTTCATCCAGCTATTAGGATTAAACACGATTCAAATGCCTGGAGCCAGAACAAGGGAAAATCATTTACTTACAAGATGTTAGTGCTTGCCTTTGGGAACGTGCTACAATGAACGGGTTTATGTACTTCAAACAGATAAATACAATGTCAGATATCCATATAGAAGTTGGGGACAATAAAAGGCATTTTGTACTAGGGTAGCACAGAATGAAACAATCGTGATTTGAGCACCCACGTGCTAGGCAATTTGTAAATATACTTCCATGAAATACTCAGGGAGGGAGGTATTTTTATTTTTCCTATTTTTCTACATTGGGAAAATGAGGCTCACAGTGTCCAATACGTGTGCCCGAGGTCTCATAGCTACTCAGAGAGGGAGCTAGGATTTACGCCCTACAAACTCTTTGCACCCAAGAAGGCAAAGCAAGCAGCGGACTGTGCTTCTGACAGACCGACGAACGGCCACGGGCTGCTGATTGAAGATGGAAAAATTGTAAAGTATCCAGTGTTGGTGATAATTCTGCACCAAGAGGAAATCAATGCCCGGGGCAGGAGAATGTACCTGCTGCCACATAGAAAAAGGACTGCAAGGAAGTCGTCCATCTGTCTTTATGTTACTCCCATTGACAGGAGCAGTTTATACCCTGTGTGACTGATGGCAGCACCCATGTTCTGTGCCCATCACGCCTGTGCTTGGCTTTTCAGTTGGTTGCAATACATCTTTAATACAGACTGAATTATGGGTTTTAAAAAATGGATAGAGCTGATTCCAAATGCTACCTACCACAATCATATATATAGTAAGCTGACACTTTGGGGGCTGTGGTGCACTCAATACCCTCACATTCTCCAGCCTTCACCCCACCTCACTCCTGACCCTCCACACCCAAGCAGATGCAACACTCTGGGAGGTCAAGGGCGATGGGGCAGGTGGCAACTTGCTTGGGGTCATTGATCACATCTGGATCCAGGGCTGGATACCAATGGGTTGGTCATGGGGTCACATTCCATAATGGGCGATGATCTTTCTTAATGGCGCTGGTTGCAGCCTCAATTACTATGTGTGATTTGGCGACAAGGTGGCAGGTCGTGAGCATTGCGTAGGATGTATTCATTCAGCTCTTTTTCCCTGAATAGTAGGCATGGAATAAGCATGGGGGAGACAGCACTGAGCAAAGGCAGACATGTCCCCTTGTCCACATCAAGCCTGCAGTTTAGCAGGGTTACAGAAATGCATTTTTAAAATTACAGCACCAATACAACATTGTAACTGTGCTAAATGCTACGAAGGGAGAAGTGTGGGCTGCGAGTACGTATAACAAGGGGATCCGACTTGGGCAGACACGAAGAGGTGGAGGATGCCTGCAGGGGCCCCAGGGAATCTGGGGTGTAGAATGTAAGGGGCGGCAGGTGGCGGATAAGCTTGGAACCTATGGGGCTGAGAAAGTCATGTTGGAAATTTGGTCATTTCCTTCAATGCAGTGGGAAGCCACATCACGTTCTAGTCTGTAGGGACATGATTCAACCCATACAAATGTCTTCTACTATAGCTTAGTGGATAAGAAGTGGGCCTTTGGAAACAGCTAACCTGGGTTCGAATTTCCACTTTGCTTTCTAAACATTGTGTCAAATGTGGGCGAGATGTTTTTCAGCTTTAGTTTTCTTATATATCACAGAGGAATAGCTCCCACCCTTCTCTCCCTTCATCAGGTGGTGTCAACACTCAGGAAGCATGTGTGCGGGGAACTCAGTGCTTAGAACTTGGTACTCCCCACAGGTGTGCTGCTGCCGCTGTTGCTATGGCCACTGTTACCATGGTAATTTCCCTACAGATGGGTTGCCAGTTGCCACTTGCCCTGAGTTGTAGCACCCTTTCTTCACTTCCTTTCACTGAATATATTTTTGAAACTGTGGCCTAAGTTCCCTGCCCGTTTCTTGTCACTCTTCCACTGACTTCTACTAGTCATCAGGCCCTTTTTAACATGACTGTAACCGCACTTACATAGCGTCAATTATGACCACATGCTTTACACACACCAGTTTAAAATCACTGAGGAGAATAAGTCCTATTACGATCTTCACTTTCCAGAAGGGAACACTGATCCCAGGGAGTTGTCCAAAGTCACACACCTGGGAAGTGGCCGAGCTGCCATTTCAACCTGTCTGATGGATCCATGGGGCTCACTGTCAAAACTCTGCTAGGATGCCTCTCAGTAGAATTCATCCCTCTTTCCTGGAAATGCAGTCCACTGGTGTGTATTCACATGGGTGTCCTTTAATCATCTTTTATTGTCTTTATCAATTCCTCTTTTCCGTCCTTTCCAGAAAAGATTGGTACTGTGAAGGATCTACAACTATGCATCTTTGCCATCACTTCTCCTCCCGACTCCTCCCTCCCCTTCCCCCTTCCTCTCCTCCTCCTTTTCCTCCTTTTCTTCTTCTCCTTCTCCTCCTTCTCCTTCTCCATCTCCTTCTCCTCCTCCATCTCCTTCTCCTTCTTCTTCTCCTCCTCCTCCTCCTCCTCTTCTTCCTCCTCCTCCTCTTCTTCTTTAAGTTTTGTGAGCATAGATTCTTCCCTTTATCAATCTCATACAGTTGCCTTGTAGAAGCTAGTAGAGGAATGAGCACCTTGTATTATGGACCATTGTTTATCCAGCAGGAAAACAAATAGTTTGAACAACTAATGGTGGAGGCAGAGAAACAGGGTAGACCAGTTGATTCCTCCACTCTCTGAATCCTATTCCATATTTACTCAATCAAGGGATTCAGAGAGGGAGGCCTGGTTCTACATTTTCTTTAAACCTACCAGGGGATTCTGGAAATCAGGAACCAGTAGGATATATAATCCCAACGATTTTGGCTTGTTCTTGGGTTCCTAGAATGTCATAAAAGTAGATGATTTTACTAATATATATCATGTTCTTCAATATGGTGCCTCTCTGAATTGAACTTGCATGGATGAGAGAAAGAGGTTTATTTATTTTTTTATTTATTTTTATAGCATTAACTTGTCCTAGGGTTTGTAGTTATTGTTGATGTTGTTTTAATTTTATTTAGAGCCATGATTTAAAGCTGGTGAAAAGTCTGAAATAGAGTGACATTTTTTAAGTGGTAATTTTCAGAGTCTTTGATAGTCCTGAAAGGGTCTATGTTGTAAACCCTAGACAGAAAGCATTTGGAAACACTGAGACATTTAATTTTAGCTGAGCGAGCCACATGCTACTTATGAAACACCTATTTTGAGAACTGCAGCAGAGAATTTAACCTGACACTCCTTATTCTGGTCTACTACCTTCACTGATAAACAAAATGAAATCACAAACACGCAGGGAAAATGGCTTTTAAGGATACTAAAAAATGAAGCGAGGGGAGTTTCATCTAAACCGATGCAATCTGGTTGTAACTGCCTTTTCTGTGTGTACAAAAGGTTTAGTTAATTTATAAATGTTTTAATGGTCTCAGGGTGTCAATTTAAAGTTTCATGAGACTGCATTCAGGACCCCGATCAGGGTCAGTATTTGGAATTGGATTCCAGAAATGCTTTTTGTCTTGGGGTGTGCTTTGGGAGGACCTCTAGTTGGAATGAACAGAGGGGTGTGAGCAGAACCGTGAGATAGATTTCCAGGCTCCAGATCAGAGAGGACACAGGCGTAGATGCAGGAAGAAGCTCTCAGAGTTGGAGAAGGAGCCACCACCTCGGCTGGAGCAAAAAGGATCCTCTACTCCACCGATTCATCAGGTTGTCTCTCAAAGTCACCCAGAGCACAGTGCCCCCTGGAGCATCTCCAGGGGATTGCGTCTCTCTCTTCAGATGAGCAGCCTCCCTCATGGACAGGTAACCTGGAAATACCCATCAGATTGCCTCCTGGAAACAGAGACGTATTACACAACTGTGTTGAGATGACCAATGCTGGCTGAGACAGAAAATGGAGACATGGGGATGGAAAGGATTACTTTGGTAGAGGAAGAGAGAGGAGCAAGAGAAAGACAAGGTTGAGGAGCTCGGAGAGAGATTACATATGTTTCTGTTTTAATATATCAATCATGTATATGTATGTATGTATGTATCCATCCATCCATCCATTAACCCACTCATCCAGTATTATCCACAAAAAGAGAAACCATATTAAAAGCTGTGTTTGGATTTCAGTAGAAGATATCACAACTGTTGATCAATTACCATGTTCTTTCTAAAGCCATTCCCTGGGTCAGTTCTCTCTCTGTCTGCGACAGTTGACCCTATCAGACTGTCTGAAATATCCCCCAATGCAGTCTGTGTCATTGGCCCTGCAGTGCTGAGTATACTTTCTGTCAGTGATTGTGATTTTTAGTAGCTAGAAAGAAAATTTCTCACCAGAGGATGGACTCATTTTGGTTTTTATGGTAAATTCAGATCTCTCAATTCACTAGAAATATCACTGACAATAAATTTTAGTTTCCATGTTAATAAAGTGCAGGGCTGACCTCAGTCCAATGCTGTATTGGAGGAACAGGCCTATTGTACTCTTTTTAAATCGTATATAAAAATCTGAGAGGAGGGGTCTAGGATTTTGTGGCCAAAAACGACTTTGAGCCTCGTGGACTTGACTTGGTTTGGGGCTCTGTTCTATGGGCTCAGGACAGTTCCCCGACTGTTGATACCTACAAGTGACCTCTACCTCACCCAGCGACGAGAGGTTTACGGGAAAGATATTTCAATGAATCAGCTAATTTCTGAAAGGGTGAAGCATAGGGATATGCAAAGGCTTTTTTTTTTTTTTTTTAATCTTGTGCTTTAACAACTTGATAACACTTTCAGCTGACCCTTATATTTGATACTTCTTGCCCCACATTAAACATTTTAAAACGAAAACCCGAGCTCCCCACCATGTTCTCCGGGGAGAAGCTGTGTTTCTTCAACAGTCCTTACTTTCCTGTGAGCATGTCCATTTCTTCTAACCCAACCCCACCAGCCACACGTGCCGGAAGAGGGTCCTGCAGCTGATTCAAAGGCAACTCATTCTGCAGAGGCGAGCTTCTGAGAGTGGAGACCAGGAGATCGGCCTCCGGGGAGCTCAGAAGTGAACGATTATGGAGTTCAGGGCCAAAGCCAGAGGCAGCCCCACACACGCTGGAACGATCACGGAACAAAGCTTGAGAGTAAACAGAAAGAAATGAGCAGAGAAGGGGATCGTGCAGGTGAGCAGAGCCATGCAGCAGCAGACACAGGAAAACAAAGAACCAGAGCAGAGACAGACAGAGGGAGAGAGAAAGAATGTGGGAGTGCACATTTCTGCCATCCCTACTTCCAAGCCAAGTCCCCCCGAACTTCACTTTCCGTCTTCGGATATTCAAGATAATGTTCCTGTCTCCTAACAATAACCTCTCTTCTGATTGAGTGATGTTTAGAGAGGTCCTGTCCCTTACCTTCAAAGAGCCTGTCTGAAAGATATCCAATTATAAAATGTTACTGCTTAACGCCTGAAGGCTTGCAGGAGCTCTCTGAGAGTTTTGCTTGGCCAAAGGCCATGCATTTTGCATGAAACTGCAATGTGAGGGGTCACCAGGAGAGCCCATGATCACCAACCAAGTACCTTAGGGACATGGGTATGATTGCATTTTATTTATTAATTTATTCATTGATTTTGGAGAGAGAGGAAGGGGGAGGAAGAGAGAGATAGAAACATCAATGAGAGAGAACATCGACTGGCCACCTCCTGCATGCCCCCCCCACTGGGGGTCGGGCCCACAACCTGGGCATGTGCCCTGACCGGGAATCGAACTGGTAACCTCTTGGTGCATGGGTGGATGCTCAACCACTGAGCCACGCCGACTGGGCGTGATTTCATTTTATTTAAAGGAAATAAAGAAATGGGATCTCTCTTGCCCCCCTAGCAAATTCACACAGGTACACAAGAAAATTCCAAGTACACAACACAGGAGATTCTTTTTTCCCCAGTGTATCAGTAAGCAGGATCAAAATGCAAATGGTAACTATGACCAGCCACGGCCCAGTATCCACAGAGTGGCCATAACAGTATCCCACCCTACGCAGGCCGGCTCGACCTGCACTCCGTGCTGGGCCGCGGGTCCTGCTGAGACGCTGGCTGAGACAGGCTGCACCTTCAGCCCGCCCTGCCTCTCCATTCAGACAAACAGAAGTGCACGTTAGGCAGGTTCAAGGAAAACACTGCGTTAACAATCTGTGAAAACTCGCAGAGATCACGCGAGGAAACGAATGCCGTGAGCTTCAGTGATCCAGAGCCATGGTGTTGAGGAATGTTATACTGGAGACCGAGAAAAGAGGAACAGAGGTAAAGTGTAAGGGACTAGTGAGTGAGGCTGCCTTTGGAAGGCTATTGCTGACCTCTGCCTCTCTCTCTCCTCCCACGATCAGTGTGGTAGTAGGGTACCGCAACCCCCATAACCCGTGGGGGGATGTTCCAAGTCCCCCGGCGGATGCCTAAAACTATGAATAGTACTGAACCCTACATATACTATGTTTTTTTTCATGTACATACATACCTAGGATATACTTTAATTTATAAATTTGGCACAGTAAGAAATTAACGCCAGCCCGGCCGGTGTGGCTCAGTGATTGACCAAGAGATTGCTGGTTCGATTCCCGGTCAGGGTTGTAGGCTAAATCCCCAGTGGGGGGCATGCAGGAGGCGGCCAATCAATGTTCTCTCTCATCGATGTTTCTATCTCTCTCTTCCTCTCTCTCTAAAATCAATAAAGATGAAAAAAATTAACGTCAATAAATAATAATAAAATAGAATAATTATAATAATATACTGTAATAAAAGTTATGTAAATGTGTTTTCTCCCTCCCTCCTTCTCTCTCTCTCTCTCTCTCTCATAAATGATCTGATAACCAAGAAGTTCTACTAGATGACAAACTAGCGGTCAGCTTGTACAGTGTGAAGACACAGGACAAAAAGATGGTTCACGTCACGGCAGGGACAGAACGGGACAGTGTGAGATTTCATCACGCTACTCAGAAGAGCATACAATTGAATACTTATATGTCTTTTTTTACTTCTGGAATTTTTCATTTGTTATTTGCAGACCGCAGCTGACCGTGGGTAAATAAAACCACGAAAAGCGAAACCGTGGATACGGGGGGACTGCTGTGTCGGGTAGAAGAGGCAAAAGGGTTTGGGGTTTCAGGCAGACCTGTACTTACTTGGTTCCTCTGTCTTTTATCAATTGGCGAGTAGATACACTTGTCTAAGTTTCAATGTTTTCATTGGAGAGGCTACCACCCGCCTTGCTAGGCTGCTGTAAGATGGTGTTCTCAGAGACAGAAAGTACCCAGCAGAGCTCCTGGTTCACATCCTGTAATTTATAGCTGCTCCGAATACTGCCGTAGCCATTATTATTAATAAAAATGGATGCATTGGCACCTATAATGCAATGCATCAGTTTTCACTGAGAGTCGCTAAGGAGTGGGTGGCTGTTAGATCAAGTCTTGGCTTCCACAAACAAACATTTATTAAATGACTGGGGAACATAACGGTGAATTAGACATAGTTGCTGTCCTCAGGAAGTTTGGACTTGAAGGGTCAGAGACACAAATAACCGGGAGAGCCAGACAAAGCGTAGGCATATTTAAACATAGACACAGACAATGGGTTGAAGCTTTCTCAACTTCACAGTCCCCTGACTTCATCCTTCCTATTTAAAACTCCACGGAGTCTGCTAACGGTTCTTCGCGCACGCCAACGGTCCCGGTAACTTCTGGAATAGGACACGAAGTGGGTGCAGAAGGTGAAAAAAATGTAGATCAGAGGGGGACGGTGAATGCATGCACTGCCCTTGTTCTCGGCCGGGAGCAAGCCAATAATGTTGAAAAACTACCTCCGCGAATTGGCCGAGAGACGAAATGGAGCAAAAAGTCCCTGGATGGGAAAGAAAATCCTTGCTACAATCACCAGCGCCATCAACAAAGACCACAGCAATGAGTGCCGCCAACATCTCTCTGTCACGATCCCATCCCCGAAGCCCAATCTCACTTTATGTGGGCTTTCAAAACAAATTCTGCGTGTGCGCGGGGCTTCCAGCAGCGTGGCCGAACTTCACCGGCTGCCGTGCGCTCGTGTCTGCCATCGCCTTACCACCGAAACGATCATTTCCTTAATATTTCTCTAGGGTTAAAAAAAAAATCTATTAAAGCAACTGCTACATAAATAAAAAGGCTACTGCACAAATACATATAGACATCCGTCTGATTATAGCCTAGTTATTACTGTTACTCACTGAAGTCTGTGGTTATCTATGTTTTCGTTTGTTTTGGACGCTATGAAATGAGCTAAAAAAGAGAACTGAAGCCTTGGCCGGTGTGGCTCAGTGGTTAGAGCGTCGGCCTGTGCACGGAAGGGTCTCGGGTTCGACTCCTGGTCAAGGGCACATACCTGGGTTGCAGGTTTGATCTCCAGCTCCTGTAGAGGTGTGTGAGGAGGCAGCCAATTGACGTGTCTCTCACATCGATGTCTCTCTCTCTCTCTCCCTCCCTCCCTCCCTTCTACTCTCTCTAAATATCCTCAGGTGAGGATTAGCCAAAAGAGAGAGAGAGAGAGAGAGAGAGAGAGAGAGAGAGAGAGAGAGAGAGAGAGAGAAACTAAAGAGGGAACACTCTTGTGACATGGAGGTCAATAAATGCTCATTCTCCCTCTCGCTGCAAGTTCATCTCAGTCGTCAGCAGTTCTGGTCCACGCCCTCTTCCCCCTGGGCCCCCGCATGGACAATGCGTTCCCTATCCAAGACATCGCTGGTTCCCCTGCAGAGGAATCCACGGTCAAAATGAGGCATCTGCCGAATCTCACATTTTCCACTTAGAAATAACATATCATTTCCGCGCACTGTTCATTGACCAAAGCAAGTCACATGGCCCAGACTGGCAGGAACGAGGTGGGAGAATGGAACCCACTGCAAGGACAGACATGCAGGGCGGGCAGTTCAAAGGAGCAGCGCATTCCAGGAACACAATAACCCATCGACTATTACAGTAATGAAATGGAGATTTGAAGCCAGGTGTTTGGAATTCTTGCCCATTGTGATAGTCCCATAAACAATCTTCCTCTATAAGAAGAAAAATACAGCCCGGCCGGTGTAGCTCAGTGGTTGAACGTCGACCCATGCACCAGGAGGTCGCTGGTTCAATTCCCGGTCAGGGCACATGCCCAGGTTTTGGGCCCGCCCCCCAGTGGGGGGCATGCAGGAGGCGGCCAATCAATGTTCTCTCTCATCAATGTTTCTATCTCTCCCTCTCCATTCCTCTCTTTCTAAACATCAATAAAGAAAAAAAAAATTTTTTTAAAGAAGAAAACTACACTAGAATTTGAGCATACACACACTTCTTTGCAGAATCACTTCTAGTCTGAGCAGGAATTCTCTTACACCCACGACAACTTATTTATGGGGTTCTAGGTGGTTGACATAGAAAAGGAATTCAGACACTAAAAGATTTTTTGAACCAAAGAAATAAGCTTACAGAATAAGGCTGCCATGCGTTTTCATGATCCTCCCCTCCCCCTTTACTTAAAAAAAAGAAAAAAAGAATCCTTGGATATTAGAATAGAAGGGATTTCTAGGTCAGGAATAATTTAACAACTGACCTGCAAGAAAGAGCAGGATGAACCAAAAGACCTCTAAAATGCACTTTCGGCCCTGTGGATCTGTGGTATTTCACCCAGAGGACAAATAGCAAATAAAAACAATGTGCAGATAAAATTTCTTGGGCAGACAGATAGTGTAATTGCAAGGGAATTTAATTTTCCCCTGAACCAAAAATGGAACCCAAGACAATAAGTGACTATATAAAGAGAACATTGCTTTCTAAATGTTGACACCAGTAAGCTCTTTCCACTCCAGGTTTGAATTTTTACAGAAAAATGAAAAAGTTTTCAAAACAGCTTCAGCCCTTTGGTGTATATTGCCCATCGGGTGAGCACCGCTGAGAATGAGGAACTTGAGCTCTTAGAAGCAAAACTCTACAAAGTGCTGTTGTCCCTTATTTTCCTTTGACTTCTTTTTATTGATTTTACCACAAGTTAATTATTTTTCGGGTAAAGAAATACAATGTTCAAAGTGTCAGAGCTACTGCCTAATGTTCTTGAATCTAAATAAAACCTGTTCTCCAGGGAAATGACTCCAAAGCTTAGGAGTCTCATTGAACATTTTATAATTACTGGGGAGCATCTATCACAAATAATAAAAATAAATAAATAACCAAGTACTTAAACTGGGTAGGACCTGGTGATGAAAAGGATGATTCTGAAGAGAGAGCAAGGGGGAAAAAATTCCTCAAAATTCTAGTTTTACTAACTTCACGAAAGCCTTTATGGTGATGTGTCAGAAGTATAAGGGGGAAAAATGTGTGGATATGTGTGTGGATAGATAGATAGATGGATGGATGGATGGATAGATAGATAGATAGATAGATAGATAGATAGACAGACAGACAGACAGACAGACAGACAGACAGACAGACAGACAGACAGATAGATAGATAGATAGATAGATAGATAGATAGATAGATAGATAGATAGATAGATAATCATCTACTACACATGATGAATGGGTCCAGGAATCGGAAAAACAAATGAAACAGAAAATACTACGTGAATTTTAGGAAATAATTACTGTTTTTCAGAGAGGCTTACCTTATCCTTTCTGCTTCTTAAAATCACACTGAACCTGTAAAGCCAGGGCCAGCTTCTCAATTTAATTGACAGGGTACCATCCTGTTTCACCATCAGGGCCCTTCTATCATCCCACCTCCCCTGGAAACATCTTCAGGGATGACACGGACTTCAAACTACAGGAATGGCTACTTTGTAGCCTCCTCTCAAATCACAGCATTGCAGGTGGCAATGAAAGAATATAAAAAAATGTGAAACAATATAAAAAAATTTTTTAAAAAGAACAGCAAAATCAACAATAAAAATGGAAGGGAAGACCATGCGTTTGGCATGGGGCATGGTGATTTTGAGACTGCAGGAAAAATCCAATTTAGGGAATATAAGAAAGGCAGCAGATTCATCAGCATACCGGTGGGAATCAAAGCTTTGGGAGTGGGTGCAACTGTCATGAATAAGAAAAGATCATTCCTTGGCTTGGTTTTAAATTGACCAGAACAGCCCAGCGGGTGTGGCTCAGTGGACTGAGCGTCATCCCATGAACTGAGAGGTCCCCGTTCGATTCCCCCGTCAGGGCACATGCCCAGATTTTGGGCTCGATCCCCAGTAGGGGGCATGCAGGAGGCAGCCATTGGATGTTTCTCTCTCACATCGATGTTTCTATCTCTCTCTCCCTTTCTTCCTCTCTAAAAAAATCAATAAAAAGATATTTACAAATAAGTAAATAAATAAGTCGACCAGAACAGAGCAGTCTTGCTCTGACCACACTGGCTAGTAAACCTAAAGCAAAGGATTTCCCAAAGCTTCTTTAACTTTCATTTCTTACATACTGTGTTTTATTGATTCTAAGGTATTCACTTTTTTTTCACCTTTTAATACCTTGGGAATTGAGATGACTTTTACAATTAATGGTGGGACATTTATTTGGTAACTTCTTTTCTTCTTCTCTCAGTCATAAAACAAACACACACACAAGAACCTTCAACTGACAGTCAACAGCATCTTTGCTGAATAAAACCCAGGTGACAACTTTCTTTAAATAAATGTGGGTTTTCAATTCTTAACTGCAGGTGACCAAGAGAAATAATGTTTATTTCATGACTGGGTGAAAAAATGTCAATATTTGTTCTCCGGTGTTGCATTGAGACAATGGGACCCATTCCTTGAATTTCTTACAAATAAGAATTGCAAGACTGGACCCAATTCACCCTTCTGTGCCTCGCGATAAAAGCCCCCACATCAGCATGAGGGACCCCAGGTACCACAAGGCAGACGGAGCTGAGGTGGTATCACAGTTTGTTTGGGAAACTCTAGGCCAGTGGTTCTCACACTTGAGTTGGCCTCGAGCATCACTCACACTTGAGTTGGCCTCAAGCATCACTCACACTTGAGTTGGCCTCAAGCATCACTCACACTTGAGTTGGCCTCAAGCATCCCTCGGGGACTTGCTACACAGATCCCCGGGTCTCAGTCCCAGAGCTTCTGATTCAGTTTGCCGGGGGTGGGGTTGGAGAACATGCATGTGCATGAAGTTCCCAGGTGATGCTGACGCTGCTGGTCTGGGAAGCGCACCTGGAGACATGGCTCTGGTCCCCTGCGCATCAGGGAAGGAGAAAGAGGCCAAGGCAGGGCTGCAGACAGCCCTCTGCTTTAGCAGTACTGGTTTTATCCGCCCCTGGATCAGACACTCCATGAAATTTCATATTAAATAAAAAAGGTTGCTGCTTCCATTGCGAGATGAAAATCATCATTGAAATCGAAAGAATCGAAGTTCAGGATAAGATGGGTCTGGGCTGTAATCCCAGTTGCGTTTCACTATCCAGTACATAAAAATATCTGCACTTCCATGTCTTTCTTAATCTCTCCAAAATGGGGGCAAGGAGACATATTTGAGGTTCGGAGCTAATGTCCACACAACACCTCGTAGAGAAGGGAGTCTTGCGTAGTGTGGCTGCTTAACACTTCGTAGGCACTGGGAATGCCGCTGTCTTCCCCACTCCTGTCCACGCGCGTTTCCCTGCAGTGACCTAGGACAGAGCATCTGTCCTCAGCTGACTCTGGAACAGCCTGCTGGGTCCCCAGCTCTGGTTAATCAAGGCTCAGAGCTGCAGTGTGTCTCGGTGCCAGGGGTTTGGAAAGCTGGACGCGCACTCACTGCCTCGCTGCCTCTGGGCCTCTGGCATCTGGAGCCCAGCTGACTGTCAACGGGCCAAGAACCATCTCGGAACCAGCTTCGATCGGAGGCAGGCCTGCTCACTCAGTCCCAGACGCCGCTCTTCCTCTGCAGTTCCTCACAGGTGCTTGCATAACACAGTTGCCAGACAGCAGTGTGTTTAAGAGGATCTGTTTGTCACCGGCAGAACAAACACCCCCTCCTTGTGCACGACTCCCCGATTTTCACTATTTCCCCATCTGCTCGGTGCTTTGGAAGGCGGCGAGTGGCAATACCATTTATACCGAAGGTAGAGATGTTCCCTTCCAACTTAAGCCTAAGCTTTTATTAAAAACATTTAACATTTTGGCAACTACAAAGAACACTGATTTCTTCAAAGGAGGAAAAAAAGGAAAGGAAAGGAAAAGAAACCTCTCTGTTGAAACATGTTTTCAGTTCACAGAGTCTATGAAGGACTATAGAAAACTTTTGGACTCTATCATCCTAAGAGACTATTTTATCTCATATTTGAACAGCCTGGGTGTAGGAGGCAAGGTTTTAATGCTTACTACAAAGATAGAAATCTAGTTCTGAGATAAGAACAGCTTGAGGGTGTTATTTCAATATTTTCCCTTCAAGGTAAGCTGAGTAGTTTCATATGGCGTCAGCCTTAGGAAGATCCTTGTTACACAACAATTAAGTAAATATTCTTGCAGATGAGTGTCTATGGGAGAGAGACTGGTGAAATCAAATAAAACTTCTCCAATGCCTATGAACACACTAATTAAATCGGTTGGTCTTTGAAATGTGTGACTTTAAAGGCTGTGATTTAGTTGATTATATGCTTCTATTAAAAATCTACCTTATTCACTCATTCAGATTCCCAGAGGCTCCAACGGTATAACACGAGGCAAGCAAGAAAAACATCTACAGCAACTTAAATTAAAAAAAAAAAAAAGTCCAACATGTAGCAAAGCAAGATTTCTAACCTAAGCACTTTCTACAGCTTGGGCTCAGAACATAAAATGTATCTTTAATACAAATGGCTACATCCCCACCTCTGCCTTAAGGACCTGCTTGATGTATATCATACCATTCATATTAATTACATCATTAATAATGGTTTCCAGAGAAGCCATCTATGAATACAGTGAGGGCAGGAGACGCATGGGTCAGCTAGAATATCTGCAGATCAGCCTGAAGGAAACAGACCCTCACCTTTGGAAATGGCCGTTTATTGATGGATGGCTAAAGGAGAGAAATCTGCGTAAGACTTCCAGGTTCAATTCATAACTCCTGGTGGGGTCTCGGGAAGCAGGAAAAAAGAGAGAGGGAGAGAGAGAGAGAGAGAGAGAGGGAGAGAGAGAGAGAGAGGGAGAGAGAGAGAGAGAGAGAGAGAGAGAGAGAGAGAGAGAGAGAGAGGGAGAGAGAGAGAGAGAAAGAGAGAGGGAAAGAGGGAGAGAGAGAGAGAGAGAGAGAGAGGGAGAGAGGGAGAGAGAGGGAGAGAGAGAGAGAGAAAGAGAGCGCTTTGTTGCAGCTGGCGGTGGGCATGGAGTCTGAAATGCAGCAAAGACATGGAGAATGAGTGCCCCCAAGAACGCCACCGCCACCCTTGTCTTGTGATTCTACCTGTCTGGAAGACTTGCCTCCATGGCAGCTCACTGGTACATTGAACTCCAAGTATCCCAAACTGAATGGTTAAATGGGTGCAGCCAATGGGTACCTACCGCTTGCTAGACACTGGACTGAGCCCTCTACATACATTACCTCATTTTATCTGCACAGATATTCCTGTGAGTGTAGGGAAGGCCATCATTTCTACTTCATTCTACAAGTTGGGGAGACAGAGTCAGAGAGGTTAAGTAATTTAACTATAGCCACACCGCTGGTAAGGTTTCCCAAGAGTAAGACAACAAGGGTGAGATTTGATGCTGAGGTCCTTCCCTGAGGTCCGTCACACCTGCCAAACCCTTTCTCCTTTCTCCTCCCCACAGCAGAGGCTGCAAATTGTTTAGATTTGCTGGACCAAATAGGCCAGGAAGAGAGTAGTAGCTAAGGACAGAATTAATGAAGCATCTTGGAGCGCAAGCAGCTTTGATTTTCCTGCTAAATAATTTAGGTCTTATCCTGCAGGGAATAGGCAGCCACTGAAATATTAAGCAGGAGGACTGATATCACCATTTTTCCAGCAATCCAGCCCAGGGATGTTGGTGATTCTGTTTTTCTCTTCCCCTTTATGTTCAACATATCCCTTATTTTTACATGTCAGGGGCCGGGGTCTGAATTCTGGCTACAGCAGCAACCCTGGCTACGCAGCTGTGTGACCTTGGGGATATTTCTTTGCGCCTCCATTCCTGGTTCTGTAAAATGGGGATGACACAACAGCCACCGTACAGGATGCTTATTCCTTCCACGGCTCTCCCTTTCTAGGTCCAGTCTTGAGAGCCTTCTGTCAGATTAAAGCGCAGACCCCTGCTGTCCCGAGCTCAGGAGAGCAACTGGGTTTCGTTTTGTGAACCAGCTCTGCTCATCTCCAGTCTGCTGGGAGCACTGCACTGAGAAGGATGGGGAGGCCAGCCTCGAATCGGTGGGTAGAGTGCCCCAATTGATTAGTAATGTCTGCCACAGGCACAGAGCAGGAGGGGGGAGAGCATGTGCTATGTATTTTTTCAACCCTGTTCGAGGCTCTCACTGGTATACTCGTCTTGAAAAACCATTCTGAAAAACCAGATTGAGCCTCCTAACGCAACACTTAGATCTTTTCAACACCATGCACAGAGTTTCAAGTAGCTTACTTCTGCCAACCACATAAAATGTATACACTTTGGTCTCCAACAACTCTACAAGTATTTAGGCATTGGCTCTTTCACTCATTCATTACAAGAAAAATAATGACAGACCCTGAAATAATGAAAATAACGCCATGCAGCCCGGCACTGTGTGTTTCATCTCGTTTTCCCCATCGCTACCCTTCTTTGGGTTCACTTCTTCCCTGGCCCTGCCTTTTCCAGTTTCCACGCCAGACGCTCTGGAAAGGAAAACAGCTGTGGCATCTACCAGTTCACACTCCTGAAGCTCTCTAACCTGACTTGAAAGGTTCCACTGCCGGTCCATCTCCCATTTGAAAATCCCCAGGAAAGCAGCCCACCTGGCCAGCGTGGGTCACATGCCCATCCTGGACCAATCACCAAAGCAAAAAAAAAAACCCACAAAAGGCAACCCTGATTGGCTGGGCCCAAGCCCCATGTCCACCCCTGCAGCCAGAGCAGTGGGTGATGGTGATCAGGGAGGAGAGAAATTCTATTGCAGTCAAGGCAGTGGTAGGAACACAAGAGGGTCTCTGCCTTCCTCAGCTTCTTAGTCAACCGTATCTCTTATTTATTCCCAATTCCTTGTATCTCTTGCCTTCCCCTGATCCTGCTGTCATGTTGCTACCCCAGAGGGAAAATTTTGCTCTCTCTTATCCCTAAGGAGTCAGGTAGATGGGGGTGAAACATTCTATGACCAGATAGCTGTCAACCTACCACTGACCACTGGCAAGAAATAATTTGATAGCTTAGAAGACTGCCATGAAAATCCCTTTGGAGGAAGGAGTTGGACCTGGTAGAAAATTTAGTTGAGTGGATGGAGGAAAAAAAAGGGCCCTTCAAGGGTGAAAGATCCAGATTACTTTAGAAGATGAACAGATAAACAGGTGGAAAGAATTAAAACTGGGATTGGCCAGAGGAAAGGACTGATTCAATAGAACTTGAAATAATCTTTTAGGATATAATCAGATCTGAGTGTGAGGCAAGGTTGCACATTTACAGATAATTCAAAATGCCTCAAGTACCTTTGTAAATTTAACACTGAATAGAACAAATAAGCTTCCACTTTGTAGTCAACCCTGGGACATTGGTAGTGGCGGCCGGGAATACTGTTAAGAGGGATTCAGAGGTTACATTTGCTTGCACAGAAAAGAATGTTATGATTGAGCAGATATGTATGACATGGATAAGTGGAATAATACAGCTAAGCCTTAATTTGTGTTCCTAAAACTTCTGGTAACAAATAGTTGTTTTGTAGGTAAACCACAGAACTTATATGCATGTATGTATAACCAATGGACAGGGACAACAAAGCTGGGGACAGGGTGGGGAGGAGGGTGTCAGTGGGGAAAAAAGGAGAAATATCTTAACAAAAACAAAACAACAACAACAAAAAAAAACCTATGCTATATCTACCTGTAAAGCAAATAATCTAATTAATTTAACTTTATAGTAATGATGAGGCTTATCTATAAATGATAGGCACAAAGATAGAAGGATAGTTTTCAAAAGTAAAGGGAAACCTCAAATGATTAAGTATATCAACAGGGTAGAGAGGAATCTGAGAATGTGTTTGCTTGGGTAGAGCGAGAAGAGCGGTCATGGTAGGGCGAATAGGAGACAGAGACTCTGGAGTTAGTCATGGCAGGTAAAATTAAGGGTCGATTGTGTTGGCTGCCCTTCAGGAAACAGGCTGATACACTGACACATGAATGTACTAGAAGACAAATCAACAAACCCAATTCATTGACTGATACCATAGTCCCCTTTGTCTGTGGGGTATATGTGTCAAGACCCCCAGTATGCCTGAAGTCATGGATAGGACCGAACTTTATATATACTATGTTTTTCTCCTATACATACATACCTATGATCAAGTTTAAAAATGTGTTTGTATTGACTTTTAGAGAGAGAGGGAGAGGGAAAGAGAAACATCAATGTGAAAGAGTAACATCAATAGGCTGCCTCCTGCACGCACCCCAGCTGGGGATTGAGCCCGCAGCCTGAGCATGTGCCCTGACCAAGAACTGAACAAGCTAAATTTATGGTGCATGGGATAATGCTCAACCAACTGAGCCACACTGACCAGGGCCCTATGATAAAGTTTAAACTACTCTTATTCTTTGGGACCATTGTTAAGTCCAACAAGGGTTACTTGAACACTGGCACTGCAGTACCGTGACAGTTGATCTCATAACCTCGAGGGCTAGTGAGTGACAGGTGGGCAGCATACACAGCAAGGACACACCAGACAAAGCTATGACTCATGTTCCATGTGGAACAGAGCAGGATTAGAAGAGATTTCATCACGCTACTCAGAAGGACATGCAATGTAAAACATATACATTGATTACTGCTGGAATTTTCCATTTTTTATTTTCAGACTGCAGTTGACTGCAGGTAACTGAAACCATGGAAAGTGAAACAACGGATGGGGGGGACTACTGTAATGAAAATTTCATATTATGAGAAACTTATTAAAAGTGCTAGTAGTCTTTCAACTATTTCGTCAATGATTTGTCAGTCCAACGCAGATGAAGGCCAACTTGTGATACATTCACATTTCAGACACTTAGCATTTCAAAATACTCAGTGATTTATGTGAAACTGTGCAGGATGGGAGTCAGGGGAAGAGTGGGGGTGGGAGAGAGAGAGAGAGAGAGAGAGAGAGAGAGAGTAATCATTGGCTTTCTGAGAATTTCTGAACAAAGTGGATTGAAAGACCACCAAACCTGTGATCAAAGAAACTTAGTAATCTGGGCTCTGTTTATTAATAATTGCATGAAATTACACAAGTCATTTTACTTGCCTGAATTTCTAATTTCCTCATCTGTAATACAGGGGGGGAAATTCCACCTTTCCCTCTACCTTGAAAAATGCATTGTAAAAATGTTCAGAAATAGCTACTGACGTCTCTCTGCCCCTTAAACCCAGAATACATTTGCCAAGACGCTCATTCTAGTCTGTGGAAAGTCCATCGCGTAAGATTTCTGCAGATTGCCAGGGCCTCACATTCTCATGGGCCCTTTGGGTTTCCGTTTCTTGCCCTCACTGTGCGGTTATTCTAGTCTACGTCTCATGCTGTTATTGACTAACCTTAAAATTAAAACCAACCCTAACATGAAAGGTAGCCCCTTTCCTTGACAACAAATACACAGGTAAAATGTTCACATAGGACACTGTGTATACAGTAGACTGTATCAGTCAGCATAAGCCAAGCAATGCTGCGGCAACAAATGACTCCAAAATTTCCAGCGCTTAGAAGCTTGTTTCTCACTCATACGACATGTCCATCACGGAGTTGGTGGGACAGAGGGAGAGGGGCTTGCTTCTCAAAGTCTCTAGGATAAAGGAAGAGCCATCATCTCATGGTTCTAGTCACCATGCCACAGGGGAAAAGACGTCTACAAAGTCCTTCATCAACAATGAAACGTTTCAGTACTTGTCCCTTTCACTTGGAGCGCAGTGGGCAGAATTAGTCCCATGGCTCCACTCAGACCACAAGAAGTGCCCAGCAGAGTATTTGGCGATGATGAGCCCTAATGGTGATGAGCCTTAATGGTGACCACACGGTACTCTGTATGGAGGAGTAGAAGAGTTTCCATTGCAGTAACACCAGCGTCTCAAACCTTAGGCATTATCACTCTTGGGAGTACATTCACGCACACCCTGCCATGTTGCTCACCCGTTTTCTTTCTTCCATCCCTCCTACCCTGATATGACTTGCACCCTTCCCTATCCCTCTTCCAAGTACAAAATCCTCAAATTCCTCCTCTATGCTTTGCACGATAACTCAGGTCTCTGCAACCCTTACCCTCTGACTCAGCTGCAGACTGCTCTTGGCTAAATCAGGGCTCTGAGTAAGTTTTGAAACGACCATTTGCAAAAGCCTGTTTAAGTGTTTAGTCAACCAGTTTAAGTTCGGAGAAAACCCTCCCACTCCCCACCCCCCGTGCTCTCTGAGTGGGTATTTTGGGCAACTGGAAGAAGACTGTTAGGTGGATTATTCCCCCAGTTAGACAATCACATGCTCTCGCATATGTGAAAGTCATTTATATTGTTCAAAGTCTTATGGAAATAATGCTTACCATTTGGGTAACTTCTCTGAACCTCTATTTTCTTATTGTAAAAAGAGAATAGCAACCCCTGCTCTGATAATATCACTGTGGCCTCACACAAGAAAATGCTTTGTTAACTCCAAAGCAGTGCGCGAGCCAACGCATGAATGTAATTGCAGGCAATCAAGACTCCATCGCCGCGGATTCGGAATCTGTCCCAGATTTCAGGCACTGAGCGCGGTTGCTCTCAATCCCTTCTGGTTACAGCAAGTAGGCATTTTATGGTCTGATAGCAAGTGGAAGTCAAGCTTCCCCACTACTCTGGTTTTGTCTGTCTCTGTGATTTAATAATGCAGTCCATATTGGAGGATGATGCGGTTATGTCAGTTATTAGGGAAGCACATTTTTGTGTGCTGCTAAAGGAAAGGAAAGGAACTCCGCCAGCTGTGCACATCAAACCCAATGGAGGCAGAGCTCCAAGTCGACCCATCCATCTTTCTCTAGGCCATGTCAACACGTGGAATTGATGAAATATGGGCTGGATTAAAAACGTTCAATGCACTTGCTAAATGTAACCAGTGCAGAAGCAACATTCCCTTTCTTCATTTGTTTGTTTTGGCTTATTGTTGGTTGGTGTTATTTTTTTTTTCCCCTCAACTAGACCGTGCTTGTTAAACGTCATCCATAAATGGCCAGTTCTGAAGCAAACACAAAATATACATATAAATATTTAATGAGAAATGATAACGGAGATATAGTGTGCATTTGTTGCTCCTCTGGAAAGCTATATTCGTTATTCTACAAATTATTCTCCCATAAATATTTCAGAAACCTGAAAGAAGGTTAGAATAGAGTACCAGCGCTTGGTGGGTCAAAAGCACTCTTGCAGTTACCCTGTGGTGAACTCCAGGCCTGCTTTCACTGCTGGGGTCCGAAATCCATCTCTTGGTCAGTTCTAGGAGGTTAGTTATTTCATATTTTGTCATAAAGGGCACATGCATGAGAAAAAAGCACCCATCTGCCTGCAGGGACTATGGGTTCTTTCTTCCTTTTTTATCTTTATTATCAAGAGTATTACAGCTGTCTCCCCTTTTTCCCCCTCGACCCCCACCACCAGGTTCCTGCCCCACCCCCAGGCCTTTACCATCCTACTGTCTGTGTCCATGGGCAATGCATACATGAATAGGAGTTCTTTGGTTAATCTCTTCCCATCCTCCTCCTCCCTCCTTCCCTCTGAGATTCGTCAGTCTGTTTCATGTTTCCAAACCCTGCCCCTTCAGTCTATTGACTTTGATAGGAGTGATTTATTTTTTTGGCCAACAAATATTTATTAAGTGCCTATTATGTGTTAGGCATCATGCTATGTATGTACTGAAGAATATAATTCTTTTTGATACCATTGAATTTCTCAAGAATGACTTTACTTCACTTGATTAACTTTGCACAGAATATAGACTCATTGTGGGGGGGTGTTGTTCAATGGTGTTAATACTACTTCCCTTTGATGGAAGGAGAGCCAATAAGTCATCTATTGCCTATTGGATACGGTAACCAGGAAGTGGCTAGAAGATACCGTGAGCATTCTCAAGGAAGACTGGATATAAAGGGTCGAAGATTAATCGTGGTGGTGGTTCTTTAGGGTATCAAATCAGGAGAGCTCATGATCATCAAAAAACAGAATTTCTGTGCTGCGACTATTTTCATCCAGGTGTGGACTGACTCGAACCTTCTTTTCTAAAAAGCAACAGCGTCTTAACAAGGCTGTTTTCCTTGACCACAGTTTGCTTTGGCCATAAGCATAAATCCCAGCCCCTGACAGAGCACTGTGTTGATGGATGCTGCGGCTAACGGGGACTCGAAGTATTCTGAGACCCGTCTTTCGTGTGAGTCATGTGGCCATGCATGCAGCTGGTACCTGAAAGACCATTTCCAGCTTGACAGACACACATCTTATTGAACAGAAGAGGTCAAAGTCCTGGGTAGGAAAGAGACCAAAATATAAACAACATTTCTCCAAGGAACTTTTTCCTCCACGCTGAGTTGTGTCACTGAGACAACTGAAAAGTGGTCAGAGATGATGAGAGTTCCCGGTGAACAATAATAGCGTCATCATTATTACCATCAACAGCAACACAATAACAATGACAAAGGAGTTCATTATGTGCAAGCATTTTAGGCATTATATGATTAAGTGTTTATAAGTAACCTGCCCAGAGTCACACTATTAATTGATAATGGGATTATGACCTAGATTTTTAGTCCCTGTGGTTCTGTTCTTTCAATTCTCTGACCACATCTTGTACCCACTCACCACCCCTCCTCATTACATGGCCAACTTGGAATCATCGTTATGATTAATAGCATGCAATATGAGAGTCAGTCTTCTTGATTTCCCATCTTCCATAATACACTTCCCATCAATGTGGCTTCATGCAAATCACTAAATTTCTCAAAGCCTCAGTTTCCTCACCTGGAAAATGGGGATAGTAAAGATCACAGGGTTATAGCAAAGACAAAACAAAATAATGTTTTCACCCTATTGTCATGGTGAAAATGACAATAAGGATGGTAATGATGACAGCGATGATGTTATAACTTCCAAGATGTTTTCAACCTAATCCTATGAGAGTCTCTTACCGTTGGTGTCAAATCTTCCAGAGTCCCAATAAAAACTAGATGTTTAATGTGTTTAACGCAATAGTTTATGCAGCAAGTTTTTTTCTCTCTCTTTTTTTTTTAACTGAAAATAATTACAAGAACATAGCTATAATTCACTGTCATTGCCTTGAGGAAGCCTCATGCAATTGAAGAAGATACACATAAAACTGTGATAAATTGAAAGCCTATTTGAAATATGTAGTCATAGTGAGCACTAGTTGTTTAATTGCATTCTGCTTACATAACTAAAAGACCTAAATTAAAGCATAATCATGTTTCTAATGATTTTGCACTCTTTCTCCCCACCCCCCAACATAAGGAAGCTCAAGGTGTTAAAATAGTTACGCTTTGGGACTGAGATAACTAATGTATAAATTAAAGACATTTCAGACATTTATTTACATAAATAAAAAAGAGGGCAAAAATTCCCACTACTCGTAGTTTATTCCTTCTCCATGCTTCAGGAGAAAGACTTGCAATAGATTTTTTCCAATGCATAGAAACTACACATTTCTCAAGGATGTGATACCAGGTACATATTTCAAAAAGTTTGGGTGGCTTTGCATAGCCTCTGAAATGCTGAGAATATAGAACACTCCAGTATATCTAATTATCTTTATGAAAGCTCTCAAAATCAATGGCATTATACTCAAAACCAGCTGTAGCTGGGGAAGTCAAACAGAGAAGAGTGTCACTGAGGTTACTGAGAAGTATGGCTCTCTTCTTAATAGCACTATTTTTATGGAACATGGAGTTTTTGAATCATCACATTCTGTTAACTCTTTTAAGGACCCAAACAGAATTCAACCACTGCTCTGAGACACAGCTCTCGATCTGGTTCACAGAGGATAACCTTGCTAGGAGTGACTGTGCTGCCTCTTAGGGCCATTGTTGTTGCAGGAATATTCCAAGAACTCGATTATTAATTGGGTCTTTTCTTGTTCTTACAGATGCTCATTTCTCTTCTTGAAGAATACTTTGAATAGAAACAAGAACTAGCCTTCCAAACAAGAAAATTCTTGAGAATACACAGAATCTAGAATCCTGAAGAAAATGGGATACTGCGTTTTCTAAGCTGAGTTTTAGGGAATACTTCATAACATGTTAAAAGCTAATAAGTAAAGAAGCTGTGGTCACAGTATAGGTACTATTACAGAGAGAGAGAGAGAGAGAGAGAGAGAGAGAGAGAGAGAGAGAGAGAGAGAGAGAGAGAGAAGGAAAACTAGAGAGAAGCAAAACTATCCCAAGCTATACATCTGGATAGGAGTGATTTATTCACTTACCCAACAATTATTTGGTCCTACCATGTGCTAGTCACTACACTAGGTGCTAAACACAAAATGATGACCAAGATGACATGGTCCTGTGTTCATAGTTTGCCATCTGGTGGGGGAGGTAGGAAAGCATATTAAGACAAAACAGGTTGCTGTGATAAGGCAATCCAACGGGGCTCCAAAAGTACAAGCACAGGTGTTTAACTGATAAGGCTTCCCAGAAAAAGTGACACTCACAATCTTAAGGAAGAATGAGATTAACTGTACAAAGCTGTTGCAGAGACATCTATGCTGCAGAGAGCAACACGCACACACTAAAAGAGCATGTGTGAGAAAGTGATATGAGGGAGGATATGGGGCAGGGGGCACTAAGCAGGCGTTGCACCTTGGGAGACAATGATACAACTCTCAGACTTGATCCTAACATCATGGGAAGCTATGATGGGAATTTCAGCAAGAGTAACTGTAATCAGCTTCAGTTTTAGAAAACGTCACTCTGGCTGGTGTATGGGGAAGAGATTGATGAGGGCAAGGCCGGAGGAAGGAAGGCCAGTTAGAAGGTCAGCACTCCAGGCAAGAGGTCAGAAGAATAAAAGGAGAGTGGAGAGACGAGAAAAGATGCACAGACTTTGGAAGGGGGGTGATCTATTGAACATGATCATTGGAGATGGGAAATGAGAGGGAGGGAACAGTCAAGAGTAACTTTCAGACATACAGAGTAACACTTTGGTTGGTTCATTTTTTAAAATGCTCCCTCAAAGACTCAGTAGAAAGAATGTAAAGAGAAAAATACAGAAGTCAGCTAGTCTACACATAAGATTCTGCCTACAGACATGTGTGAATTCATTCATTTATTTTCCCCACATTTAATGAGTGTACATTAGACAGTTGATACTGGGCTCCCACCCACTTACCCAAGGCTACAAGAGTGTGTACCCCCCCCCTCCCCTGGATAGATGTGCAAGTAGGGAAAAATTCAGGAATTTCTACTCTCTCTATAATGAGTTTTAATTCATGCCTCTCGAAGTTAGGGCCTTTTATTAGTGACTGTAAATCTCAGAGAGACAAGAAATCGTGAGATTCTGAAATTGCCTTATAAATTAGTTGCTGGTAGTGAAACAGTTGTTTAGTCTGTTGAGAACAGTTGTTTAGGCTGAGGTGGGGAGGGATTTTGGTGTTGAAATAATTATTGAACATTACTGAACCAAATAATTAAACTGTGCTGTAAAATTACGGTTATGGTAATATCCCCATCATCATTTGTTTTGTTTCTCTTAATCTAAATTATGATTTTTTTTGTTATTGCTTTGCAAAGCTACAATATAACAGTCAAACCTGAAATTAAAACCAGCCTGCAAGAGTTATACAAGGTGATCCAATATGCCCCACTAGCAATTATTCACGGCAAATACTCTCACAAAGCTCTTAAATCCTCCTTGTAAAGCTGGCTGGATGTGCACCATCTAAAACCCCAGACACTGAAAGGTATCAGAAGTGAGGTATGGCTGGCTGGAAGGGTCAAAATGCAAAGGAGCTATCTGGACATCCAAGGGAGCATCTTGGAGCATTGCAATATCAGATTTCTGTTTCCAAGCAATGCTAAATCTCAATAGTGCCCAGAGAGGAGAAGGAGCTGATCCTTTCAAGCAACCAAAGGGAATGCCAGGCTCTCTCCTGCATTGCCTCCCAGGCTGCTAACTCTGCTTTGTCTGTAACATTCTGGATGGAGCAATATACTCCAGCCAGACACTGAACCCATTTCTTATGACCCTATGAGAGCAGAGAACTGGGTGGTCCAAGAGCCCTACCATCATCGTCATCATCATCATCATCACCATCATCACCATCATCACCATCACCATCATCATCATCACTATCACCATCACCATCATCATCATCACCATCATCATCATCATCATCACCATCATTACCATCGTCATCACCATCATTACCATCATCATCATCACCACCATCATCAGACATCATCATCATCACCATCATCATCATCACTACCACCATCACCATCATCACCATCACCATCATCATCATCACCACCACCATCACCATCATCATCATCACCACCATCATCAGACATCATCATCATCACCATGATCACCATCACCATCATCATCATCACCATTACCATCATCATCCAAAAAGAAAGGGCTTTGGTAAATTATCAATTAAATAATTTTCAGACTTGTAAAGTAAACTCAGAATGATATGCCCAAATCCCACAGCCTTCAAATGTTATGTTTCACTTTGTCCCTTATTATATGGATCCTAACATTAGGGACAGGCCCCCAGTTAGTGAGATGATGGAAGTGACTCCTGGGAGGATGTTTGCTTTGGACTATTTTCAGTGAGTGAAGAAGCTTCCACATTTGGGATGGATTTCCCTCCCATTCCTCTGATTCCTCTGGAGGTCAGCTCATGTGACTTTAAAACCTACCAGAATTAAATACCACACAGCCGGTACTGTTTAGAATTTCATCAATTTCTAATTATTCAAAATGGACCTCTAAAGATTCATATGGTTTTGAAAATTTGGTGAATGTGTATTCTAGAATTTGTTTTGAGAATAATAAAAAACCCTAATCCTAAAATATGAATTGGAAGATTCCGATGATAGATTTCCTTCTCTCCTTTTCTCTATCCCCCAGTCCCCTGTGCACAAAATTCCACATGAATTACCTTTTCTTATACGGACCAACATAAGCCAGCAGATCTGGTTCCTAGAAAGAGCCCTCCCTTTGGCTTGTGGACAGCCTCTCCTTGCTGTGTCTTCACATAGTGGAGAGAAAGTTCTGGGCTTCCTTCCTCTTCTTATAACAGTCCTCATCCCATCATGGCCACCACCCTCAAGATCTCATCCAAATCTAATCACTTCCCAAAGGCCCACTTCCAAAACAATCATATTGAGGGTGTCAACATAAGAATTTTGCGGGGAGACACAAACATTCGGTCTATAACCAAAGGGCACCTGAAATGTTCAGTCCATGGCCCTAACGACAGCCACACAAACCGAGGCGAATGTGCCCTCCTGCCTCACTTGCCAGACCAGCGTCAACTGCCTGAGATCAAATATTATGTGATTCAAAAGAAATGTGTAAAAGGAGAAATAACCAGAAATCAGTAAAGACAGTCTTGTTCTCCTATTTTGCCAGGGCAACCTTGCTGATTGGAATGCTAACCAGCACCCAGGCTTACAGCGGTGTCCCTGGATCTATACGTGCGTTACAGACCCCACACCTGTAACGCACAAATCCCTCCTGCTGTATCATCCTCTTACTTTGATAAACTAGTTCCTGTGCCCACTCCTGCTGAATGGCGGGGGCCACTTCTGTTTCTATGGTTACAGGTGGTGTCCGGTGGGTACTAGACTTATCGGAGGGTCACTACGTAAGTTATATAAATGCCTGACCACTATGTTGTACTCCTGAAACTGATATGATATTGAACGTCATCTGTGATCGAACAGAAGTGCTAGAGGCCACAACATGTATCAATGCCAGGCTTTAATGGGAAAATCTGAATTAAAACTTGCTCATGTGAAACGAGTACTTAATTTTTGACAGGTACTTTGAAAATATTTTCACGCATATAATCTTACTGAACTTCCTCAACACCATAAGGGGAAAACATTATTATTATTCCCATGTCTCAGGTTAGTTCACTGAGGTATAGAGTTGTTTCAAATAACTTGCAAAGCTTCTCAGAAGCAGGTCGGGGAATGAGAATTCAATTGCCCAAGGTCCTGGATTTTTTATCTTTATATTGTATTACTCCTTTGTTGAAAAGAGTTATTATACAGCCCCCATATGACTTACTTTGCAAACTGGACATGTGTGAGTGACAGGCGGCAAGTTAATAATTACACCAGGATCAAGGTATAAATAGGGCCCGTCCTAAGCATATCTAAAGGTAAGGACACCCTGGGTAACTGACACGTAGTGACTGATAAATACATATTGGAAATCTTTCCCTTGGTCTCCTTCCTTCTGTTAATCTGCATTAGTGTCTCAGAAATGGGAAATTTCCCAGCTGGCAAGACGTCCTGGATTACGAGGATCACTAAAGGAGCAACTGCCTCAAGAGAGCGATTCCTTGTACAGGAGCCAGTGACATCCAGAAAGAGCCCTCTCCACACCCCTGCCCATCAGGGAGCGAAGGCGCACTCAGCCTGATGTAGCTCCCTGCCTTCCTCTGCAAGACCAAGGTGGGAAATCACAAAACATCTGCATTGGTGCATCACCACACTGAAAACGGATTGCTTTGTGGGAAATTCCCTTCGGAATTGTTCCTGCGGGTTAGAACGCAATCATTAAACACAAGCTCAGAGTAAGAGCAAGTCACTGAATTATTTTTTTTAAAGACCGGATAATACAGGCTCTAACTAGAAGGTTTTATTTTTTGTTTTTGTAAGTTTAAAACATTGGCTCCTTCAGATGTTTTCATGAAGCCAATGATCCTGGAGGCCCTGCTTTCTTATCTTGATGCTTTGTATGCCAAGCACTGTGCACAGGAGAGTCACACACTTAGAAACCCCTAGCCTTTTAACAAAGTCCTTTATCAAAGGTAGTTTTCACAGCATATATTTTCTGTTTAACGTAAAGACACAGAAGAAAGATACAAGCACACACAGAGATGATGGATAGGGTTTGAATGACTGTCCTTCTTCTTAGATGCACCAATAACTTTCCATTATTATACAACAGCTGATATGTTTTACTATTGCTCCATCATACCCGGGAACTGACCTTCCACTGGCCATCCTAGCCACAAGATGAAAATCGAAGCTGGTTTACATTTCATGAAACATTAAAAAATAATGAGAAGAGATTGAAGGCCTAGACAACCACCAGAGATAAGTTGAGCAAAGCCATTTTTTTTTTTAAATATAAAGAAACACGCAAATGCATAATGTGTAGAAAAAGGTGCAGGATAGATGGATTATTTCCTACAAAAATAATTGCCTTCTATCTTCTATTTCCATCTTTCTCATTCCACATTTATCCCAAAATGTTATGTTAACCAACACTGCTTTCTCTTTTTTAACTGTGGGTTTTTCTTTTTTTTTTTTTTTAATTCATTCTTCACTTGATTTGGACATTACTGGAAGAGAGCAAAATGGGTTAGTTTTTTCACATAATGCGTTAACACTAAGTCACTTAGAAGGCAAGAGAAGAGACAGGAAGAGATCGCGTTTCACACAAGAAGGAGAACACTTACTTAGACCTGGACACTTTCAGCACACTTGTGATCTATACTGCTCACCAACAAAATAAAACCCATTTGTGAAAAGTGATAAAACAGGGAATAAGACGCAGGATTCGAGACGTTCGAATGATCTTACTAAAGAGATGAGGGAATGCTAGGTTGTCATCAGACATTAAGAGGAAGAAGAATAAATCTCCTAGTCCATAATATCTTGTCAAATAAAAAAAACGTGGAACATAAAATATTTCCTACAGAATAATATAAATTGTGTCTCTAACACGTAACACAATTCCTAAAATATAGTGGTGGCTCACTGTGCAAGCATGGAATAAATGTTAAAACATACGTCTGTGTTAGGGCGTGTGTGGATTCAAAGAAAATATCAAAATGGTGCACACTAAATATAAACACTGATAACATTAGACGTGACTTTGCTTGTGTTTTTCAGCATTTTTCATGTTACCTACAATGGACACATATTATTTAAGTAATTATTATACGTATTTGTAAGACTCATCCCCAGCATCGACACTGGGAATGAAGAAGGTTAACCTTTCATTTTAATGTTTTGCATTTATTATCAAAAAGAAAAAGGATACAAAATTGAGTATTTATTTACATAATATCAGAAAAAATATGGCTCCCAGCAAAAAACTTGGAATTGTGAATGCCTATATTGAGTATTTTCTTTTTTTTAAATTTTTTTTCCTTATTGATGTTAGAGAGCGGGAGGAAGGGAGAGAGAGATAGAAACATCGATGAGACAGAACATCGACTGGCTGCCTCCTGCATGCCCCCCACTGGGGATCGGGCCCACAACCTGGGCATGTGCCCTGAACGGGAATCAAACTGGTGACCTTTTAGTGCATGGGTCGATGCTCAACCACTGAGCCACACCAGCTGGGCTGTATAAACTATTTTCAAACCTGCCTTATAGTAAATATAAATTTTAAAAAGATAGGTTGAACATAACGAAATTTTCTAGGAGGCAACATTTTTTTAAGGATTTCTCGCATTGTCTAATGGCTTAAAAGGCCAGTTTGTAATTTCCCATCTTAAAATAAAATACATGATTTTGATAATTGATTCCCAAGTGCCTGACTTTGACCCATAAAAACTTGTGGCAATGTATAGTTTAGTCCCTTATCAAAAGCGGAGACTATGGGATTTTAAAACTAAAGCTAAATTTTTAATTAAGTTTTTTTCTTTTATTCTGAGATTATATCCTTCCTACTTTTATGGGCATGACCATGTTATTTCTTTTCTGAAATGTTGGTGATTTTGTAAAATGTCTGAATCTCCTAAAATAAAACCACTCGTCACCCGATATTGTACCATGTTTGTATTTATTATTATTAAATGATTGTTATTACTGAAATGTCTTCTTGTCTTGCAGTCACTGGATTGGATGACTAAAGAATGAAATGTCAAATCTACTTTCTTATTTTTCAGTGGGTTGCAAAGAGGAAGAGTTATGTTTTTAGATAAAATTCTAGGAATCCAGTGATTTGAGAAGAAAAGTGATATATATATTTTTTATGGGATGGGACAAGAATGATTAAAAGAGTTTCCCTGAAATAACCTCCCCCTTAGATATTTCTGACTTGTTTGCTTGTCAGTTTTGGTTTTCTGCCCTCCCTGCACTCTAAGGCAGGTTCAGCCTTTGCCTGGGACACTGGTTGATGGTTTTGCAAGGTATAAATCTGAACAAAAGGAGGAGGGACAGAGAGAAGAATCTGAGAGGATTTTGCAAGAGAGACAAGAATGAAGAAGTATAAGGTGTGAAGGAAACAAATAGGAATGAATAGGTAACTTTTTAATATTTATTTTTTTATTTATTTTAGAGAGAGGGGAAAGTGGAGGGAGAGAGAGGAAGAAACATCAATGTGAGAGAGAAACATTGATCAGATGCCTCCTGCATGCCCCCCCCCCCCCACTGGGGATTGGGCCCTCAACCTGGCCATGTGCCCTGACCGGGAATCGAACTGGCGACCTCTTGGTACATGGGCTGACGCTCAACCACTGAGCCACACCGGCCAGGCGGAAAGAGTTTTTTATTTGTCTCTTCCATTTCATCAAAACCCACTCTAGGGCCTCAAGGTCAAGGTGTGCTTCCATGGACAGCAGAATCAGCATTGCCTGCAGGCTTGCTAGAAAGAAACACTTATGGAGTCCACTCTAGACCTTGGGGGTGGGTTGGGAATCTGTGTCTTCCTAAGATTTCTAGGGGGTTCTTACGTCCAAAAATTCAGTAGTCACTTAACTTTATGTCCCTGAACACAACACATACAGCAAGTCTTTGATAAACCTGAAATTGAAATTAAAAATCACTTTTTTTGGGGGGGGGGGTCCAGTGCATCCTTTCTGATCCTCCCCTGGGGTTCATTGGCATGTTCTCATCAAAGTTACTCTTGGCTGCTTGTTCCCATCAGCATTGATGGAAGCTTCTTGAGTTTGCCCGACATCCCCCACGGTCTTCATCACAGCGTTCCCCTTGCACACTCCAAGCCTGCCCCTTCTGCAGAGCCCGGCTCGTGCCAAGGAGAACACTTGTTAATGCTAATGGCATTTCTGGGCAGGGAGAAACTGCCGGCTGGACAAAAAACGGGGGCCCTGGCAGGAGAGAGGGAGAGCGCATGCACGGGAAAACACTTTCGCCAAGTATTTACAATCGATGGTGTTTTCAAATAGCTGCAGGATCTGGAAGACACCGAGCACTCTAAACCACGTCTGACCTCATCTCATACTCCCCAAAATAGAGGCGCGTGCAGGCCAAGTCTGTAATATTGCAACCGAAAGACCCAACAGAGGGACTGTTAAGTGGAACAACTTGGTAGTTTAATTTGAAATGAGAGCCTTAGATGCTAACATTGGATCTGCCCAGTTAAAGGGATATGGAGAGTCGAAGCAATTATTCCAGTAATTGAGTGGGGGAGAAAAACCATTCCTTTTGGAAAAGACAGTCATGCCTTTCAATTAGCAGTTTACATTGATCAAAGACATTAGGGAACTGCTTCTCTTGCCAAGCTTTTGTCTCGTGGACCAAGAGTACTCCGTCCCTTCGCTCATCTGCCCCAAACAATCCTGCGGAGATCTTGAACTGGAAACAGGCATTGCTCTTATGGAAAACCTTTTGCAAATCTGAAAATGATTAGCGTATAGTCATCTAAATAAAAAGCAATCTGAGGCTCAAAAAGACAGCACACACACACAAGCACACACAGCAATGGCTGTAGCTTCTCGGACGTACTCTTTGTTTCTTATGGAATATATCAGACATGTAAAAATGCAGAAAATGCTACAGCAAATGCCACATGTGCAGCTTGCAACATGAATACAACATGTATAATTGATGCTCTCTGCATTGCCCTTCCTGGTTGCAACTCTTTCTCCCAAAAGCGGTGGCCGCACCACGGAACTCAGTGTGTATCACTCCCACAAATACCTCTCCTGTGTTTCGATATGCATATACCCTGAGAATATATAGTGTTTCTTCCATGCTCAAAAACTGTACAGACGTGACATCGGACAGCACAGCCCCTTCTTCGGATTACTTTGTGTGGTTGTTTAACGTTACGGTTTTGAGATTCAATGCTGACACGTAGAAATCCGATGTATTAATTTCCACTGCAGCATGGCATTCCAAAAATTCATTGTGTTACAACTTATTTTCTCTTTCCCAATTGATGGGCAATTAATGCTCACTGGGTCGATGGTTCTTTTCCAAACTTTTTGCTTCCACAGTGGTAAAATCAATCCGTGTCTCTTAGGGATAAAATGGCTGAGTCAAAAGTGGATGTGTCTTGAACTTTTCCTGACGTTGCTAAGTTAATATCTAAAGCAGTTGTATCAATATACGGCATTCTGGAGTGCCCACGACCCCGTCCCTGTCAACACATGGCATTATCTAACTTTTATTATTTTTAAAATATGCTTTTATTGATTTTTTTTTCAGAGAGAGAGAGGGGAGAGAGAGATGGAAATATGGATGTGAGAGAGAAACATTGATGGGCTGCCTCCTGCACACCCCCTACTGGGGATCAAGCCTGCAACCCAGGCATGTACCCTGACAGGGAATCGAACCAGGGCCTCTCAGTCCCTGGGACGATGCTCAGTCCACTGAGCCACACCAGCTGGGCAAGTATTGTCTAACTTTTAATATGTGCCAGGTTGAAGAGTATGAAATATATGCTTTCCAGAGATGCATATAGCACCCCAGCAAAAATAAATAAATAAATAAATAACAACAACAACAACAAAAAACCCACTTGGCTCTATTAGAATTAAGAATATTCAGTAATCAGACATATTAAGTAATATCTTTCTACCAGTAGCACAAAGTGCCTAACACTGTGTCTGAGCATAGTAGACGTTCAAAACATATTGACCGAATGAATTAATTTGGGCTATTGCAGATGAGTCAGGAAATGAGGCAAAGAAAATATACACAAGGAATTCACTTGGTAGCCAGCATGTATGACTACCCCTTGGAAAAGAAAAAAGAAAAAAAAAAAACGGTAATTCCAAATATCCCTTCTGCACTTACCTCAGCAATACAGCTTTTCCTTTGTCAGGTACCTTTGTGTTTTCCACTCATACACTTCGCAGTCAATGAGCAAAGACCAATTCCACTCCTCAAATTCTTCTCACTTACTATTCAGCTGTCTCAATTCATTCATTTGCTTAATCAGCCCTCATCAATAACACTTCTCTCCACTGCATTTCTCTAACTGAAAGGAAAAGCAAGCTCTGAATACTCAAAAATGGGAATCTATAAAAGAAACGAGAATGGCAGGGGGAAAAAATACTTGCACAACGCCTTTTGGGGAATGAAAATAACTTCATATTAACATGTCTGCTATTATCCGAGGTCAAGGCTGGTGGACATTCTCACAGTTGGCTGAGATTGTAGCCGCCTGAAAAATGTGAATTAAATGGCTACAACATTTAGTGTCAAGCAAATGACAATTCTCCGGAGGTTAGGTATCAACACAGAGAGACTGTCCCCCACATTGGAAGATGTCTGAAACAGACCTGACAAGATGTGGCTCCTCTCAGTTCACATTGTTACAAGCAGCACGGGAAAGAGTTACATTTGGGAAATTTGCAGGTCCGTGGGCGTTACATCTGTACACCCGAATGAGACTCAGCAGTCCTTCTTAGAACTATTAAGTTTTCAGGTGACCAGACGGCCAACAAGGAAAAGAAATTATGATCTTAGGGTCAGTGTTACCCTGAGTATGGGCTAAAGAATCATAAAGCATATTTATCTGAGGAGCGAAGCAGAGAATTGTGCGTACAATCTTTGACCCTTTATTATAGAAAGATAACAGGTAACAGATCAATGGGTGAGATGAGAACAAATTACGCTCAGAAGATTTCATTTTTATGAAGAAGGAATGTCATGCTCTCATTAGCTAGAGGAATGAATTTCTATTTCTACCACGTTTTTAAAGCACAAACTACCAGCATCGGTGATATTAAGGAAACAATCTGTTTCATTCTCCCAACCTCATTCTGACCCCAGCGCAGAAATAGGTGCACATCACTGTGATTTGGTTAATTGAACCACACTGTGTGAATATGTCTTTTCCTCCTTCTGATTAATAGAAAAAAAAAAAAAATCTTGCTTTTGGAACCGCAGGAGGCTTCAATCCCATGATACTGCAGTTACAGCTGTGTTTTAAAAACAGCTGGGAGTCTGGATGTCACATGTTGAGTGTTTCACTTCTAACCACCAGGGGAGAAGGCCACTGCTCGAACTTTGGAGTTCTCAAACCACTCAACTCAGAAGAAAATAAAAACCTTTCAACAAAACAGAATAAATGCTGTGGTTTTGAACACGCAGCGTTCCATATGGAAGGTCAGGCGCAACCCCCTTATTCTGACACGTCGTTCCACACGATCCGTGCTCCTCTTTTTGATAGGGACACCCGACGTGTTCTCACGCGCGTACGAAGTCAATGAAACGATCCCTGGGAAACACTGATCTGTCACCGTGCAAACCTCAGGAAAACAAAGGCAGCTCCCAGGAACCACAGCGCTATTCCTGAACCCATCCGATACTGCAATCACAGAGCCACTGCGGGGCCACCGTTAGAGAAGAAAGAACAAAAAATGCACCAACTGAAGGAATGCATCCTGAATCCACTCTAGTTTCTCTGTAGTTGACGTAAAAAAAATCTCAGTCCAGATATGACATTTCCTACCACTTTGACAAGGACACTTATGAGTGAGCTATGTCTTCCTTCGAGCATTAAATCATAATTACAATAATAATTGGGATGTTTCTGTCGTTGGTTAGACAAAAGCCGACGGAAAGCTCATGCTCGAACAGAGGAAAGAATCCTTTTCAATCCCATAAACGAGTTTAGAATCTCCCTCTTAATGTCATCTGACCCAGGAAAAACCAGTATTGTCTTGATGTTTAAAAATAAAATAAAACAAAACGCTTTGAATTCTACGGGATAGGCTCATTAGCTGGGAGACTTGACAGGTTGCTAAATGGTAACTCAGAATGAAAAGCTACAAACACACTATAATTAATTACCAAAACAGGCACTGTTTGGGCTAAAGCCGGGGCAAGAAAGTGCTGACGGAACAAAATTCGCATTCCATTGCTCTCCCTGCCTCTCCCAATTTACAGGAGAATGGGAAATCATGAACAATTGATACACTCCGTTAGCTGCTATCACAGAGAGTAACTTTCCATGTAGCCTTAGGGGTCTCTTACACAGTTTAACACTGAAAATAAAAGGTAATGTTCTTGGCAAAGAGCTAGGGGGATTAAATTTGGGAGGCTTGAAGCAGCCTTGAATTGTAGTCAATAAAAAAGGGACCAAATAGTAATTTTGTAATTTAACTGTGCTGGTTATGCCCAATGAGTCAGACAGTTGTGAAATAAACCATGTAAATAGAAAAATGGCTTAACTCTTTCTGTCGGCACACATGGTGTTTGCTTTCTCCCAGGCTTGCTGGGAGGAGGTTCTCTGATTCAGTGAAAATAATGTGATTCTACAGATGCTGCCAAAATATCTTTTAAATAGTTCTCGTGGAGTCTTTGGGAGTCTCCCAAATATGGTGGGAATATATCTGGAGATCCAGGAGGGCCATGGATGTGGCAGAACGTTACTCTAGGATGAACATGGAGAGGCCAGAGACGCCAAGTCTTTCTTTTTTGAGGGCCATTTTGCAGCTGCATTGATGTTATTCATACTGACAGATTTAGGTGTCAGTCGATTCATGAACTGAGAATCAAAATGCTTGCAATGAAGCCCTGGCCCGTGTGGCTCAGTGGATAGTGTCGTCCCGTGCACCAAAGGGTCATGAGTTCAATTCCTGGTCAAGGGCATGTACCTGAGTTACAGGTTCAATCCCCGGCCCTGGTCAAGGCATGTGAGGGAAGCAACCAATCAGTGTGTCTCTCTTACATTGATGTTTCTCTCTCTCTCTCCCCCTCCCTCCTTTCCACTCTCTCAGAAATTCAATAGGAAAAATATCCTCGGGTGAGGATTAACAACAACAACAAAAAATGCTTACAGTGCAAACCATTATACACATTTCTTTAATGCTGTGAGTGGTGTTTTTGACAAATAAATCATAAATGCTTCATGGTAGCACATTATTGAGATAATAACTTTGCTTCTTTTATTACTATTATTATTTTTGTTAATCCTCACCGGAGAATATTTTTCCATTGATTTTTCTTTTTTTTCTTTTTAGGTAGAGTGGAAGGGAAGGAGGGAGGGGCGAGAGAGAGAGAAACATCAATGTAAGAGAGACACATTGATTGGTTGCCTCCTGCACCACCCTGACTGGGTCTAGCAATTAAACCTGTAACCCAGATATGTGCCCTTGACCAGGAATCGAACCCTCGACCCTTTGGTCTGTAGGCTGATGCTCTAACCACTGAGCAAAACTGGCCAGGGCATAACTTTGTTTCTTAGATGGAATTTGTGACCACACCCAACCACTTAAAGGGGCAGGAATATGTAAATATTTCTATCCCCCAAACCTGAATCACCCTTTGGAGAATATCCGTAAGGGAGGTTTTTCCAGTATCACCCATTTGTTCTTTTTACGGGGCAATCAGGACCTTTGTATCCTGGGCACAAAAGGCAATGACTGGTGATGACACTGTGGTCTCCTCAACGGGACCAAGGTTTCGCACCCAGATCCTAACCTCAAACCGTGGCCCCAAGGAAGCATGGTCCACAATCATCAGTGTTACCGAGAATTCGGAGATAATTTCAAAATAACACTGGTTGGGAATAAAACTCTTATGTCATCATACTCGACAATAAAACAGCTGCTAAAAAGATCTGAGCAGGAGGTGTCTGCCTCCATCATTCAGATGTTTCTGAGCCGCCATGGTAGCTGGTTCTCCATGCATATTTGTGAAAGAAGGAGCAAGTGGGGGTGGGAATTTATTGATAACTCAATATTCTTTAAAGGCAGAGGGCAGAATTCCCTGAAGCTAGTCGATCAGAGGACTCCAAGCAATCTAGGTATCCATCATTGAGATATCTCTCCTGACTTAAAGATGTCTTACTCGTATTTCTGCTTTGTGTGATGGCCTGCTGAAAACCTTGCTTACCTTGGATTGGCAGTTCAGACCCATAGACTAGAACTGTCACCTCCTTCCCTGTCTTCCCCCTCCCTCCTGCACACAGGCACACTGCGTTTACACTGTGCCTGGCTCCGTGTTGGGTACTGGGGATCACATGCTAAGACAGGCATAGTTACCGCCCTCATGGATCGTACAGTTCTGCAGTAGAATCTGTTGTTTGGCCTAAACAGATCCTCCCCTTCTCCTGGGTCACCCCTCTCTCCTCCCAGAAGCTGCTCCTCCCCCTCCCACCACAGTGTGACCCTGTTCTTGGTCCCCATAGATTAGTCCAGTCATTGGTACTGAATTCTAGTCTCAGTGACCATAGTTTTCCTCTGTCATGAATAAACCAGGACAAAGGAAAGAAGTCAGTTCTCCCTGGTGGCTGGGAGGTGAGATGCGAGATTCAGGAGATGCTGGTGGCCGCCAAAACAGGTAAACTGAGCCAGGAAAAGCTGAGAGGAAGTCCTAACTTCGCTAAATTTTCTATTTCCTATGGACTCAGAGGTCTAGATAAGCCCTTGGCTCTCCAACAATCTGGCTTCCTAGATCTTCCCATATTTATATAAGACATTCCTTACTTATATAAGGCTTTTAATAATGTAACCCCTTTCCTCTGCACAGTACTGTCATTTGTACCCACAGATTACTGCCTACCGTAGACATACTGACTCTCTGTCTTCCCTTGCATTCTCTAACTGGAAAATGGCGCTCACGGTGTATGTCCCTCTTTCTGTTAATGGAACCCAGTGAAGATGAATAATATGCATAGAATGAAAGGCATGCTCTGTCTAACCCCAGACACCATCACTGAAACAAATAAAAGCCAGACCCTCGTAATCCGAGTTGCTCTGACACTACGGAGCGATAGAGTTTTGTAGAAGGGAACATGATCACATTTGGCTTCACATAAATGAGGGTTTCTGGAAGGAACAAAGACTTCACTGCCCGAGGTCTTTCCTTCTTTCTCCCTTCCCTTCTTTCTGGCCTGCAGACTAATAGCTCATTACGGAGAAGACTGTCTGAAAAAATAAAAGTTACCTAGACATGCAGGGCACTACCCGGGAAGAGCTAATTATTTGCATAAATCATATGCTTCCTGGCCCTGGCTATATTAACCATTTGCCACACTGATCATTTGTCACCACATTGTAACACCAGTCATCCATGGGGAAGGGAATTACCCCGTGGTGGTTTCTCCAAGTGAGGTCAGGGTGCAGCTCCTCTCTGTGCACAGCGAGACAGACCACCCTCCAGGGACGTGTGTCCTGACAAACAGATCCAACCAGGGCAATACATTGCCACAGGTCCAGAAATTAGCCTCCACGCAGACTGAGAACATTTGCCAACTGGCCATGCAAATTAATTTCATCAGACTGCTTCAGATAGTGTTAGGATGCAGGAAACCATTTGCTAATACCTCTCACCATTCTTTCTTTCTTTACTGTATTGATTTGAGAAAGAGAGAGAGAGAGAGAGAGAGAGAGAGAGAGAGAGAGAGAGAGAGAGACCAATTTGTTGTTCCACTTATTTATACATTCATTGGTTGATTCTTGTACGTGCCCTGACCAGGGATCAAACCTGCAACCTTGGCATATTGGGATGATGCTCTAACCAACTGAGCTACCCGGTCAGTTCATTCATCCTTAACCCAAATTCTCAAGCAGGTTGAGATTGACATCAAGCACCACATTGCAGGTACCATCCTCCTCCATCAGGACTAATCGCCGTTTAAAGCAAGAATCCCAGTGTTTAGGGAAAGGGCAATAGAACTACGTCAGTAACTACCCCTCTCCACACTGAATTCAATCTGATGCGGCCATTGTTCAGGCATGCCTACGACAGGCATAACCATCACCACCATAACTGTCTCCATTGAAACAACATCAACGATAATATAACAAGGACATCAATATTGGTATGTACTATTGGATAGTTGCTGTGATAAGAACTATATATGTGATCACTCGTGATCACAAACGTCCTAAGAGTAGGATACAAGTATTATTCCATTTTGCAAAAGAGGAGAAGCCTGAGGCTCAGAGAAGTGAAGTAATTTGCCCAAGTTCACACGATCTTTAAGTGATGGTGTGGGGACAGGAGCAGAGCTGCCTGAGGGATGGTCCTTGTGGCTTTCTCTGCTTTACCTGGCAACAAGCCAGCTGGGACCAGCGGTTCCTCCCCTTTCAGTGGGAAAGACTAAACATGGTATCAGCTTGTCAGGTAGTCTCCTGATGTCATCCACTGACAAAGTTCCCAGCATGCACCTCACCTGGACAGCAAGTTACCAAGACACAAGGATTTGTTTTCTACCTGTGAGGCTGTCCTCACACTTACTGCAATAGGCTGAATAATGGTCACCCAAAGATATTAGGTTCTAATCCCTGGGCTTATAAATGATATTGAGAAAAAAGATTATTTGCAGATGTGACTAAATTAAGGATCCTGAGACAGAAGATTATCCTGGATTACCCTGATGGCCCTACATCCAATCTCGTGTCCTTACGAGAAAGGCAGAGACACACACAGAAGAGGAGAGGACGGGGTGAGCCTGGGGACAGAGACTGGGTCGTGTGGTAGCCATTCAAGGACTGCAGGCACCCACTGGGCACTGGAGAAGGCAAGGACCTCATTCTTCTCTAGAGGCGGCAGAGAAAGCACAGCCCTGCCAACACCTTGAGCACAGCCCTGTGACACTGATTTTAGACGTTTGGCCACCAGAACTGTGAAAGGATAAATTTCAAGTCTGTGGCACTTAGTTATAGCAGCTGTAGGAACTAATACACTCACCCTGCCATCCCTCCTCTAAAAGGAGAACTAAGAGAAACATGGTCCCTCTCCCGGAGCCCAAGTACACAGTGCATCCCTGTGTGTCTGGTCCAGAAGCCTTCTTCCCAGAGAGCCCAGAGCACACGGGGTGGGGTGGGGGCGCAACCGCTGGCCCCTTGGCCTGTGAGTTCCAGTCTGTACGGACTCATGCTCTGGGTCTACGCCGCCCACTGCCCGATGTTGGGTCTGGGGTCCCGCCCTTGTCTAACTGACCTCAGAGATGTCTTCTCCTCGGGACAACAGGAGGATTGTTGAGAGGAGGGAGGCAGAGATAATGAAGACAGGATCTTTGGAGTAGTCAAAGCTCTCACACTGTGGCAGAGGGGACTGACATTTACATTTTAAAATTTAATACACTAATATATATTTTTTAGTATTTTTATTTGAATTCAGAGAAGAGGAAGGGAGAGAGATAGAAACATCAGTGATGCCCGGCCAGTGTGGCTCAGTGGATTGAGCGTCGTCCCATGGACTGAGAGGTACCAGTTCGAATCCTGGTCAGGGCACATGACCAGATTTCAGGCTTGATCCCCAATAAGGAGCATGCAGGAGGCAACCCATCGATGTTTCCCTCATCATCGATGTTTCTTTTATATATATATTTTTTAATTGATTTTTTTAGGGAGAGATAGAAACATCGATGTGAAAGAGAAACACTGATGGGCTGCCTCCTGCACGCCCCCCACTGAGGATCGAGCCCACAACCCAGGCAGGTGCCCTGACTGGGAATCAAACCGGGAACCTCCTGCTGCATAGGTCCATGCTCAATCCCTAAGCCACACCAGCCAGGCTACACTAATATATTTTAAAAGATTTCTAAAAGCTCACTTGTTATATGAATGGAGCTTTGCAATTCAACTTCATATTTTCAGATCATTGTAGAGTCATATGCAGTTGCAAGAAAGAATACAGAGATATCATGTACCCTTAAACTAATTGCCTGAATAGTAACATCTTGCAAAACTTTTGGACAATATAACAGTCAGGATAGTGATCTTAATAATACTGCCAAGCACAGAAGAGTTCATCCATTCAAGGATTCCTTGTGTTGCCTTTTTATTACCACACTCTACCCCTAGACTACACCCCTCATTCCTGATGACCCCTGATAACTCCTGATAACCACCTATCTGTTCTCCATTTCCGCAATTTTATCATTTCAAGAATGTTACGTAAACTGAATCATATCGTGTGTAACCTTTTGGGATTGACTCTTTTTTCCTCTCAGCATAATTCCTTGAAGTTTCCGCCACGTTATTGCATGTATCAATAGTTTGTTCCTGTTTGTTGCTGAGTAGTACTCCACGGTGTGGATGTACCACAGTTTGTTTAACCTGTCACCCGGTTGAAGGACATCTGAGCTGTTTCTAGTTTTTTGTTGTTACAAAAAAAGCTGCTATGAAGATTTATGTACAGGTTTCCCTGTGGACATATTTTTGATTTTGTGGGATAAATGCCCAAGAGCGCAATTGCTAAGATGTATGGTAGTTGCACAATTAGTTTTACAAGAAAATGGAAAACTATTTTCCAGAATGACTGTACCATTTTGGATTCCACCAGTAATAGATCCTTGCCAGCATTTGTTGTTACCATTTTTTTTTTTTTATTTTAGCCAACAGTTGAATTTTTATCTGTGCATAGGTATAGATATTGCCATTCAGAAAGAGGGAAGGTAGAAATAATGTAAAATAATTTATCAGGGATAAACTCATGGAAAGCATTTTGAATTGCTTTGAAGAGCTTGGATTTGCAGGGGCCAGTAAGGGTGCTCCAACAAATGAGAGGACATAGTGCAGCAGGGTGGGCAGTGATCTGGTCCTGCTTGTACTTCCAATGGCCTCTCTCACCTCCTCCCTCCCACTCTTTCCACCTGGCCTCCTTCAAGGTTTTCTACTCAACCAGGTCTCTTCCTTAGGAAACTGCCATATACAGTTCCCTTTGTTAGTAGCTCTCCTACCCTCTTCTTCAAAAAATGACTTCTTGTCATCTTTTCTCTCTTAGCTTACCCATCACCTCCTCCGAGAAGCCCTCCAGGACCACCCATTTAAGCAGATTTCTCTGTCACCCACCCCCATCTTTATTTCCTTTTGTGGGGTACCCTATTTCATTCTTTCTCCATACCTGTCACCATTTGTAAGTATAGAATAATGTGTTTACTTTTTCAAAGCTTCACAGTAGCCTTTATGTCCCAACTAGGAATCAGTCCTACTTCATTCACAGGGTATTGTCAGCCTCCAACTCAGTCCTTGGCATCTAGTAAGACCTCAGCAACCATTAAATTGAAGACTGAATATTGGGGGGAGATCTCCCCAGGCTGAGGTAACGTAGGATTTCATTTTACAATCCAGGAAGCTAGATGTTTAAGGGTCCATTTCCATGAGACCAGTTTAGGAAGGAGTATATGTGTAGGAAGGTAGAGGGTGGATTTTTCTAATCCGTTGAGAAAAATCTGTCTCTTGTCACTTGTCACTCCTGCTCATCTGCTAAAATCAATAGCGTGTTCATAGTTCAAAGATAAAGTCCCCAGGTTTCTAACTAAAATGAACTTCTCATTCTATGGGGGAGCTAGATGCACACAAATTATAATGCAAGGCAGAGAGAGGAGAAAGAACAGGAATGAAAACAAGGAACCATGGGCACAGAGATGAGGGAGAGAAGGCTTCCAGTGGGGAAAACCCTGGTGGCTTCTTGGAGGAGGTGGCATTTGACTTGAGTTTTAAGGACTCATAGGATTTAGACACTTAATCATGTTGGAGAGGCATATCAGTTCTATATAAAGCATGAGTATATTGTTTTTTCCCCCTCTGTCAGCATCTGTTTCTCTTTAAAATGAACACAATTCCCATCAATGAGCAGAGTATTGCAGGAGCTAACTTGTAGGTGCCACAAAAAATAATTCTTTAGTATTGAAGCTCAGCACTATACTTGGACTTTTTTTTTCTTGGTTCCCTTGTCTCGTTCTCTGGGGATGGTTATATCAGAATCATAAAGGAGGAATCTGGGGAAGGGCTCATGGCAGCAAAGCTGCCTAAATCGTGTACACGGGGCATGGGGGCTTGGCCAGGGTAAGACATTCTTTGGCATTTCTTTGCTGGGTGTGATTTTCTGTTCCCTTCCACACACAAGAAAATGAGATCAGTGAATTCAGGTCATGATTACTGACACAGACATCGGACCTTCTCTTTCTCAGAGTCTAAAACTTTCTTTTCAAACATTGGTTATGAGGTTCTTTTACTTGTCACATGCTACCCCTATTGAGGAGTTTCTTTGTCCCTCCCTCCCTCCTACCTGTCTGTCTGTCTATCTATCTATCTATCTATCTATCTATCTATCTATCTATCATCAGCTAACTAACTAGATTTCACCAGTAAGTGTTAAAAAAAAAAAAAGCAAATACCACCTTCAGCCTAGGATGCATTGGAAATCTGGCTGTGTGTGGTCAACTGAAGTATTTGGAGGGCTCGTTTTTGTGTGTGTTCTGTTTCTTGGCACACAAAGCGTTTTTATAAAATTTTATATTGGTGGCCAACATTAAAAAATTGGAAATTTTACATTTGAAAAGATGCCAGACTTCTCTGGGCAAAATAGAAGGTCTGGCCACAGGATGCCCACTTTCCCACATGGTCTCAGACAGCTGCAGCTACAGGTCCCTCCACGCACATGCTCACGGGCTCCCCACTTGGGCTCGCCTCGGTGTCAGCCATGTCCCTCCATCTGGCGGCTGCAGTCTGCTGTTCGTTTGGCATTAGACACTGGGTCCCGTCATTCTTTTTCTGGTATAATTGCATTACGAGGTTTCGTTTAATTGCTACAGCAACACGATTGTTTCAAAACAAGGGGTCCAGATGCGGAAGCATTCCCAGTTTGATGAGCGCCCGGCCAGCCACCATCCCTGCTGGTAACAGCATCAGCCTCCTGGGGTCGGCTGTGGTCGCCAGCTCTTCCCTGCCCTAGTGGTCACCCTTCCCCATGCAACTGGGCAGCTCCCAAGCCGGAGACCCTGGGCGGGAAGTCCTCCGGGGGTTCCTGGGAACTTTGAAGCGAAAGGGCTATAATGAAACCAGTTTCACCAAAGGCTCATTGATATCCACAAGAGTTGAGTTCCTACGGCACATTTCTGGTCACAAAAACATCACCAAACTTCTCAATAAAGACCCAAACACTTCGAATACTAAACATTGCAATAAACATGAGCTATACATACACCGGAAAACGATGAATAAAAACGAGCAAGGCGCTTATTTTCCAACCTGCTTATTCCAGTTCAGAGTCGTCAGTGGCTGGAGCGGCCCTGGGACAGCTCAGGGTGCAAGGAGGGCACCGGCCCCACGGGACACCCTTCCATCGCACTCACACACACACCACACTCACGCAGACTGGGACAGCTGAGACACAGCTCACTCCACCAGAACATCTTTGGGAAGGTGGAGGGAACAGGAGTCCCCGCAGAACATCCCTGCAGACATGGGGAGAATGCACAGACACCACACACAGCCAGGAACTGACTTCCCCCCCTCAACATTTTAACGAAATGACGATGAATGAAATGATGTTATTGGAGGACCTGCTGTCCCTTGACTTTGGCTTGAGCCATGTGACTTGCTTAGGTGGACAAAATATGGGCCACCGGGGGAGGGTGCCAGCTCAGCTTCCTGTGTTCCCATCAACACGGAGAGGATGGCGGAGCAGTAATCAGTGCTTGCAGATGGCCGCTTCCCCAGTCCGGGCTCCAGGTAGAGCATCCACAGAGCAGACTTGGGTCAACCCCACGGAGTGAGGAACCGGGTCAGGCTGGACACACAGCACGAAGGACAATCCAGCCTGGGACGGCCAACCCCCAGCCCAGCCAGAGAGGGATGAACAATACATGTTAATTGTATGTCGGGACATGTCGTCATTGTTATGCAGTCCTAGGTGGCTGAGATGCTGGTCCTGGGAGGGAAGGCTTGAGGTGACATGTTCACCAGTGCAGGACAGGCGTGGGTGAACCATCTGTGAGGGGGCTGATTGAGGGAAAAAAGGCACTTCACTTACCACGAGAGGCAGAAATGTACCTATTGCACAGCTACGTAATGTGAGGACTTCTCCTTTTCTGCTAAAAGTCCACGGAAAGGAAACTGCCTTCTCCACCGGCATGGTAGAATTGCAACTCTTGCAAGCGTTAGCCGTCAACCCTTTCTTCCGGGGATATTTAGAGGCAGCCTTTCCTCCTGTAATTTTCTTCCAGGCTTTACGAGAACTTATGAGCATGCTGTCTGAGATCCTGCAGGCTTATTAAAGCAGCCGCTTACCAATGAATAAATAAAAAGTAAGAAGGTGGCCATCTCCCATCAAAGACAAATGACCTAATTTTGTGAGCGGACCATGTTGTAAGGTCAGCCTTATTCTCCTGGATCCCGGCAAGCATTACCATTCATGAAATTTTATTGGTTCTTGGACGTCTGTAGATGCTCAGCTGTTTCGCCCTCGACGTGGTGCACAGGGGCAAAGGTCTTGGAGCATTTCCACACCACAGCTCCCATCTCCCATCGCAGCAGCAATCAGAACCGCTCCCTGGGTTCTTCCCCAACCTGGCATGTCACACGTGTCATAGTCCATTTGCTGGGGCTTATTTCTCTCTTCCTGACTATGACCCAGCTGTCTTCTTGTGAAACACAACGTCATGCCTTGTTTCCCACTGTCCGCGGACATGATGGGAAGAGTTTCCTTTTAAAGCAGCACAGCTTGTTGTTTTGGGGGCCCCCCTTTGGTGGCGAAGTGCGCCCAGGTCTGCGAGGTGTCCACCTTCGCTTATAACACAGAGTTGGAGATCATCTGAATGATTCACCTGATAGGAGGTAAAGTTGTCACAGAAACTCAAAAAACTTGTACAGCCCATTACTTCTCTCTTTAAAAAATTTCTTTTTCTTTATCGATTTTAGAGAGAGAGGAAGGGAGAGGGAGAGGGGGATAGAAACACTGATGAGAGAGAACTTCGACTGGCCGCCTCCTGCATGCCCCCCACTGGGGATTGGTCCCACAACCTGGGCATGTGCCCTGACCGGGAATCAAACCGGCGACCTCTCGGTGCATGGGCTGATGCTCAACCAGTGAGCCACACCGGCTGGGTCCATTCCTTCTCTTCATTCTTTAATTCAACAAATATGTATTGAGGGCGCACTATGTAGGAAGTACTGGACTAGACACGAGTGTGACATAAGCATGAAAACTGTGGACTTGACCTTCATGGAGCTTGCATTTTAGTGGGAGAGACAGACAGAACACAAGGAAAGGCAGATTATGTAATCTGTGATGATGCTAATGCAGGACCCAACCACAGCCTGCCATCAGTAATCCCCGAGGGAGGAGCGTGGCTGCCGATGGGAGGGGTTAGTTAGTCCATCTGAGAAGGTGACATTTAAGGTGATATACAAAGAATCAGAAGAAACATTCTTGCAAAACAGGGGCTGAGATGACCCCAGTAGGGGTAGCAAACACGTATAAAGACTCTGAAACACTACCTGATGTCCTTGTCTGGAGACCTAAGAGAAAGCCAGTGTGTACAGGGGCTCGGGGCAGGGGAGGGAGTGAGGGATCCCGCTGGAGAACAGGAGCGGGATAGTTTTAGTGAGACCTCTGAGATCCTCCCAGGTAGAATGAGAAACCACTGAAGGGTTGTCAGCCAAACAGTGACCTGATGAAATGTATGATTTAAGAAGATTCCTCCAGAAGCCATGAGGAGAATGGGGCACAGGGCAAAGCTGGAGTCAGGGAGAAGAGCTCAGAGTCCCCTGCAGTCACCCAGGGACAAGATGATGATGGCTTAGACAAGGGAGAAAGGAGGAGTGGGGGGAGAAAGAGAGGGGGAGAGAGAGAGAGAAAAATCAGCAGTGGGGATTATTGGAAAATAGCTACTTTGTTAATGGTGAATTCCAGCCATTATGACCCAAGCAAGCCTTGCCCTTTGAATGAGACAGATGAGAACTTGGGTTATTTTTTTTCTCTTATTCTTAGACATTGCAGACAAATGTAGGAGTTATGCCAGTATTAAGGGAATGAGCAGTACAGGAGAGCTTTAACCTCAGGTTCAGATCCTGCTTCTGTTACTAAGTGGGCACAGACCAGAATAAGCAAGGATACATTCCCAAATCCACTATTTTAATGTACCTCTATGCAAAGAGAGGGCTGCAGGAATGCTTTATTATTTGAAAGCAATAGTAAGCTGCCCAAAAATTATGGAATACTTTTTTTTTACCCCCTGGGACATGTGTTTTCCTAACCACTGCTTGTGCCTGAGACTCTGTGTGGGCCCTTTCCTCGGCACAGTGGATACTCATTAGCAAAAGGTTCACAAGGGCAAGCGGAAGGACTTTGCATCCATTGTTTAAATCCGAGAGGTATCCCTATCTAACAGAAAATTTCACTCAGAAAATAATTTGCTTAGAATGTGTTTTAAAAAACCCCAAACTAGAAACAATCTGAATGCCCATCAGCAGGGGACTAGTTAAGTAAAATTCGGTATGGCCACACAATGAAATACTGCAGAGCCATTGAAAAGGAGATGTATTCACACACGCTGCCATGGAAGGATACCTATAATATTTGTCAAGTTGAAAGGGCAGAATAGAAATGTCTGGTCCAACTTTTTTTTCTACACACACACACACACACACACACACACACACACAGAATAAAATCAGCAAAACTGCCCTAAGCAGTGTCCAATCTCCAAGTGGTTGGATTAAGTAGGGAGCAAACAGTTTCTCTCCACATGCAGGAAGTATTTGTCTTTGCAATTATAGGCACGTGGTGTTTCTCTGATTAGAAACAAAACAACAAAAACAATGAGATAGCTTTAGTTGTGTAAAGAAAAGATATGCTCCTGGCACTATAGCATGTCTACCTTGTTTTCTGACTGGAACTCTTCGAAGAGCTAAGATTCAGATGCAATTTTTATGCTAAAAAATGTACTTGAAGAACACTCGAATGAAAGCCAAGTTCACTGGCTTGAAAGGGAAACGCAGGAGCCGCACCTTCCCAGGTAGGAGCAGGTGGGATGCCATCCGCTTCCCGGAAGGTCCAGCCACCCTGGTGCTCCCTGCACCGTCTCCCCCGTGCGCTGTGGCACTCCCTTACTCCTCAGGAGTCAGCAGTAACCGAAAGCATTTGTCAGAGTTTTCAGAGTCAAATCCGCTCTGGAACAGCTTGCGGAGAGGAGGCCTGTGGTAAGCTTTGCCTCGTTAGCCTGAGGTTGGACAGCTCCGAAAATCACCAGGAGCGCTAGAATTACTGACTCTACAATTCCCGAGCATACTTCAAGAGGGCTTTACCTGTAAGCAAACAGGGGAAACTACCCTGGAAAACAGGATCTCAATTCAAACGCCTTGCGGTTGCCTCCTGGCCCTGTCAGTGTGAACCAGCATATTTCAAGTGGACCCCTGCTACCGCTCTTGAAGGGAAGGTATCTTTGTTTTCTAACATCATTAGTACATCAACTAAATCTCCATGTCCTCCTTTGCGCTCACAGGGAATTCTCAACAGAACCTCGGTATTATGGTCAGGATGGTATAATTATAATGTTATAATTAAACGTAATAATGACAATATTAATTATATGATAAAGAAGGCTGTGATTATGCTCCATATGCAGTGAAGAAATAGAGGAATGAGCTCAGGAATCCCTCAATGCAGGGATAAATGAAGGAATGAATCCATCAATCAATGCCACAGATGGCAGTATAGCTCATCGCACCCTAAGGTTACCTTTTTATTTTAAGGATCAACTTCCAGTGTATTCCACATGACCAGTAGATTGGCAGTGCTTTAGCTTGGAGAAAGGCTTCTTTTAATATTATCATGTCCAATGATTTGTGGTGCTTTTCTGCTCCTTCACTGACAACCGGGTACTATTATTTTCATGAAAAAGAAACTCACTAAGGAGCAAACAGGTCATTTCAAAGGTACTAATAAATGTTTTTTAAGTTGGGTGGTCGGTTCATGGATTTCTGTTTAATCACATTTCTCAATGTTCTTCTTTGTTACAGATAGTCTTTTGTTTATACCAAATATTACATAATTTTGAAAAGAAAATGCAGCAGGGTCACGATGTGTTAAAGCAAATTGCATATTATAATAAAATTGGAAGGTCCAGAAATCTAGACACTGGGACAGAGAGGAGGGTGCTCAGAATATCTAGTGAAAACGGTACTACGACCACATCGGTTGTAATAACCATGCACTTTTAAAAACCAAATGTTCGAAACCGGTGAAGATTCACAACAAAATGATAGGTTTTCCCTGAAAAATAAATAAATAAATAAAACCAAACGTTCCAACTGCTTACTCTTCTCTTTGGTAGTTTGCATATTACAAGAAGAATTGTGTGCCTTCTAATATCCCAGCAAACAGTAGCTTAATTAAAAAGAGGAGAGTCTGCAAAAACACAGGCTGTGTGTCTCACAGCTAATTGAAATAGCTACAAAGTCCCCCCAAAGACAAGTTCAATATCGCGGAAATACCAGCAGTGTTCTCGGATACCCTCCTTGTCTGTCTGATTAAAATTTCACTTGGCCTTTCTGTCCATAATACAAGAAACCTATTTGTGCCCAGAGCTGTTCGGCAGACAGCAGACACACGTTGAATTTCAGGGTGTTTACTGAGTCTGTCCGTGTTTCTGCAGCTCGGTAGCCGAGGACACCTCAGCGGCCTTTCTTTGGGGGTGCAGTCAATGGGGTTAATGACGGTGTGAGGTGTAATCACTTTCAGACTGAGGGAGCTGTGTTAAAAGTGATGGATAAACCCTGCCCCCCCTTTTTATCCTTAAAAAAAATAGGATATGCTACTTTGCATGGTAATGAACACTTTATGGGCAAGTGGATTCTCAGTCCGATTTTCAGAGTTTGATGATAGCACCTGAAATGGACCAGCATGGACTTGTGTATGTCTCTAATTGAGAGCACCTGGGGGGGTGAAAAGCAGATTTATGATGATAATAGCATTGTAATAATGATAATTATTTTAAGGATTCACGAACATTTAAAGATGACTCACATTTAGTGATCATGGACAATGCCCAGGTTCATTGATCTGCATATTACTTAATTAAAACCATTATTATTCCCAATATTCAATGAGGTAAATGAGGCTTAGAGAGCGGGAGTGACTTGCCCGAGATTACACAAGTTGTCCCAGTGAAGGCTCGGAGCCCGGCAGTCTGTGCCCAGTGCTCTAACTCTGAACCATCTTCATACACTGTCTCCCAGTGAATTAGCACCGCCTAAGCGATGCTCATGTCGGTAGACATTACTAAGGTTCAACCATAACTCATTCTCCTATCACTCCCGGTCACTCAAAAGGCTCTTGCAGCCGGGTGAGGGCAGGGGGCTTGTTCTGGAAGTCAGCTCCATCACAGGAAACCCAAGAGCAGCTCTCTCTTGCCCTGCAGATTCAGCTGGGTTGTGCAGCTACAAATGGAAACAGCCTGGATCCTGAGACGCCTCATGGAGGAGAATCGCAGCGCACTTGCATAAGCGAGGGATACACTTGAAAGTGTTAGTACACTGAGATGGATAGCTTGCATGTTACCTAGTGCAGCCAAACCTGATTTTACAATTATTTACACTCAGAAAACCAACCTTCCTGAAGAACTGCAATTGAATCATTTGCAAACCACAGAATTCTAATCTCAGCAGTGCTCCGGTGGAGGCTAACTGGCCTGTATCATGTACAACACATCCTTACCTTGTCCTGGGATCACTCTAAAGAGAGCATAGGTAGGAGTGCTCATCTGAGAAGAGCTAGCCATATTTCTATCCTTCTGTTATTATGGAGGGTCTCATGCATGTTAGGACCAACAGTGGGGTTCACACAGTCCCCACCTTCAACATGCTGTCAATCTAACAGCAGAGACAGTACGATGGAGCAGTATGTGCTGTGCATGATAAAACTGCATGATTGTCACCTGTTGGTTCGTTTTATTTTTATATCTTTCATTGCTAAATGCTCCGCAACAAACTGGTGTTATATTTTTAATAAGAAAACAAACACAAAGAACTATATAACAATAGAAGATGAGCTATTATAAAAGTCTACACAGGATAAATTAGGGACAGGAGAAAGTCTGAAAGGGCTTCATGGAAGAGACACCCCTTAAGCCAATTCTTGAAAGATGATCTGCTATTCCCAGGAGAAAAAGGTTCCTGTTCTGAGGAGCCATTCTGGTCACACCTCAAGAGTAACTCTCACAGAAGGATGGTTTGAAGTGATATAGAAGTCGAGATAACTCTGAAGCGAGCTAAGCAGAACCCTTAAACAAATCGAGAGTTTGTTGGGAGATGTGACAAAGCAAGGTTAAAACCCCATGGGTGTCTGGCTGTTTTGCTACTATGTGTTGTAGTTCCTAAATTCAAAGGCTGCTTTCTTTCTATATCTCAGTTCCATTGCGGAGATGCAATCCTTAACTATTCCATTGTTTGTAAAACAGAGTCTAAAGAGTGAATGGGAAGGTAGCACTGTGGGACAACTACTTGTTTTCCAGGATTTATGAGAAAAAAACTGACTAACATGCTCAGTAATGTTTTACCATGAAGTGTAGTTCAGTCATTAAATATTGTAAATTGTAGCCCGGCCAGTGTGGCTCAGTGGTTGAGTGTCCACCCATGCACCAAGAGGTCGCTGGTTCAATTTCAGGTCCGGGAATATGCCCAGGTTATGGGACTGATGCCCAGTGGGGGGCGTGCAGGAGGTGGCCAATCGATGTTCTCTCTCATTGATGTTTCTATCTCTCTCTCCCTCTCCCTTCACTCTCTCTCTAAAATCAATAAAGAAAATATATATATTTTTAAAATATTGTAAATTGTGGTTATTTAAAATTTCTGTGGAGGTGTCCTGTGGCAGAGCTTGGCTAGCTGAGCATTGGCATGGAGACTGGATTTCCTCGCTTCCCTTGCAGCTGGCTGTGACCACGTGACTGCTTTTGGCCAATGGTGGGTGAGATGCTGATTTTGATTGTGTTAGGCTTGATGATCCTCCCTGTCCTTGGCGACCAAGATGGCAGAGCCATGGATGGGAAGAGCCTGGCTTTCTGTATCACTGCATGGAGGACAGACACCCATCCCTCAAGAACACTCACTTTGAGCTACCAGATAAGAAGACATAAACTTGAACTGTGTTAAGCCATTGAGATTTGCGAGTTTTTTACAGAAGCGTGTATCACTTCAATCCTAGCCCTACTTCTTTCCCGGTCCTGATTGCGCAGAATAGAATACAGAAGAATCCCACGCCTGCATCAGATTCCCTTTGGACAGTGAAACTCAAGGAAAGAAAAGGATCATCCACAGAAGACTGTATTGTGGAAGGTGGTCCACGGTGCTTTTTGAGAGAGCCATCTTTACATAAGAGGTTGAGCTTTTGAAACCAACTGACCAAAATGAAATGTGGCTTCTAGATGGACAAAACTACAGAGACCAGGAAAAAAAAAATCCTATAATGACCCTGGAAGTCAGTGATTCCTAAATGATACGCAACTATGTCTTGTAAATCGTCAAGGAAAGAGGATTCCTGAATTTAAATGCCGTTTAGAGTTATGGGTGGCCACATTCTCCCCTTGCCTTGTCATCCAAAACAAAGAACTTCAAGCTTTTGCAAGGGTTCTTTTAAGAACAAATTTCCTCCTGCTGATCTCCCCTGCTCATTAATTCATTCATTCAGCTAGTCACTGTCATTACATAACAGATAGTTCCCGGGCACTTGCTCTGTGCCAGGCAATCCTCCAGGCATCCTTTTACTCTTCTTCTCCCAAACAAGTCTGCTCACAATAGCTGAAGAGATCTTAGTAAAATATTTATTGGGTTGTGTCCCTCTAATCCTTTAAATTCCTCCAATGGTTTCCCAAGTCCAAACTCTCCTGCAGCCTCCAAGGCTGACTTCTCCAGACCCTTCTCACCTGTTCCCTCCTTCCCTCCCTGGGCGACAGATATCCTCATCTGCCAGTTCCTTGCACTTGTCAACCTCCTTTTCTTCTCAGGCAGTGTCAGCACAGTCACCTCTCTGCACCATTCCTTCCTCCCCCGTCTTCCTATCACTCCCTGCATACTCATCGACTCCACTGTCGATCCTTTACAGAGGCCTCCCCAACCCTCCATCTAAGTTAGGTCTTCCTGTTGTAATTTTCCACAGCATCTGGTGTTCTTCTTTCATTGTGCTTATCATGGCTGGCAGCTGTGTCCACCAACAACGAAGGTTTATTGAGCAACCACTCAGTTCCACGCAATGATGGTAAAGCATGAGAAAGACAAAACCCTTGCCCCTGTGATACAGAACTTCGAGGGTGAGACGGGCAACCCATGGGTAAATAAGCAAGGTACTGACAGACAGATAGGGTCAGTGAAGGAAATAATCAGTGTGACTGATGGGGAGCTGCTGGGAGAGGTCGCACTCCAGACTGGGTAGGCAAGGAAGGTGACAGTTACAATAAGTCTTGACGAATGACAAGGAGACAGCCGTGGGAAGCGCCTTCCAGGAAGACAGGAGTGAGGGCAAAGGCCCTGAGGTGCAAAATGGCTTAGACTCTTCAAATAGGAGGAAGGTCTGTCTGCCTGGGGAGCAGTGAGTGAGCGTGAGCCGTGCCAGGAAGGAGGTACGTAGGAACCCCATAGAGACGCGTGCGGCTCTGTGTCTAATACCTGTCTCCCCAGGAGACTGAAAGCCCCGAGGGTGCAGGGACACGAGTTTGCTGATCACCCCACAATCGGGACCTGGGACAGGCCACGGCACTTCGTTGGGGTTCTAACGATTTAGTAAATAAATGAATGGACACAGCCACTGGCTGCCCACTTCAGATGGGAAGCTTGGCAGCTCAGAACAGGTAAGAACGGTCATGGAAAGCTGCAAAGGTAGATACTGTCCGGCACTGGAAAAGGGCACGTGGAGAAATGTATTTTTCCTTGTGAAGTAATTACTGCAGCGGGCATACAGACCAGCAAGGAAGCAGGAAGAGACAAAGCGGTAAATACCGCAGATGCCTTCACTTCTGTCTGCAGCTGCCTCCGGCACCCCGACCTCTGAGACCCCAGGACATTTACACGAAGCAAGAGGCTGAAAATTAGGCAGCATCTCCAGATAATACCCAATAGGCCTTACATTTCATTTCAGTCAACCACTGCTGGGTTTTGGCACCATTTTCATTGCAAATATGAGTAATGCAGACTCCTTAGTCACTATTAAGTAGCAATCTGGGGAAATCATCCACTTCCAATAATCCATTTCTCTAATTTAGAACACTCTGAAACCACATAATGAATAATACTGTCGCCAACTCTCCGGTAATGACATATGACATGTGTCTTCAATTGCTCTTTTCAAGACAAATCCCACTGTGTTGTTCTCCTCAGAAACTCCTACTTATTTATTCGCGTGGGTCGCTCGCACACACGTACAGTAGATTCGTTCCCGGAGATGAATTTAGACACAAAGTTGCATCCCGGGCTCTGAAATACAGGAAAAAGTTCTATTCTCACATAATAAATTGCATTGTTTTGTCTACAAATGGTTGATTACTGTGCAATTATAGTCTTAAGTGCAGGCTGTCAATTAATTCCAAAGCGCTTAATTTAATTAGTGACACCGTTCAGTGTATTTCTATTAGCAATAGCTTCCCATTTTTACAATTTTATTCCACCCCCTTTTAGAGAGCGTTCGGTTCTTTTTAGAGGTAAGACTTTGCTTTTCCTAGTCTCTTCATGAGTAAAGGATGCTCCCTTGGCCTTCACGGCTGAGATGATTATAAAAATCCCCCCAAGTTCTGGTCTTTGTTTTCCCACTGTCCCTTCTTCCCCAAAATGTGGAAATGGAAGAAAAAGCTACCCGAAGAATCAGCTCCTTTCCACCCCCAGGAGATGAATGAAGGAGACAGATGTTAGGGAAAAAAATAGAACTGAGGAGTTAGGTGATTCTCTTTGTATTAAAAAATACTTCACGTTCTCCCATCTGAGGTCACCCTCCACAACCCTGACTCTGGCTGAAAAATAATTTCCCTGAGTTACTTAGATAATTATATTAAACATTCACCCCGTTCTGGATGCTTGTAATTGATAGGGAAATTTTATTAGGCTAAGTAAAGAGTATATAATAGGCATTTGGTTAGAGGGTTTGTATAGGTGTAATTATGTGGTTAAATAAGTTTCAGGGTGCTTCTATTTTATGCTTAGATAATGGAACTGAAATATGTTAACTCAGTGCAACCAAGACAATATGCATCACCCAGCAAGGCACTTAGGGCATCTGCGGAGCCCAAGGAAAGAAGTTTCTGAATGCTTACGTCTTGGACCGCAGGCCTGGGTGAGCTTAGCATACGATTAAATTTTGATGACGCCAAGCCAAGGTTTGAGGGAAGCCTACACTGCGCTGGGTCCGCTTTCATCCCAGACTCCCAGAGATGCTAATGAACTTATGTGCAAGATGACAAGCAAATTAAGTGAACCTTAATGAGAGCCAAGTGGTATGGATCGCCGACATTCCCTTGGAGCTGAGTTTGAGATACATTTCACCAGAGGACAAAGAGTGAGATGAACTGGGAAAAGGTTTCGATAAATCAAAGGTCTATACAGCATCCGCCTTTGGAGAACTTCTCAGACACTGAAATGGAAGGAAGTAGCTGGGTTCCACAGCGCACAGCCTACAGTTCTACCTGGCTGCTACCATCCTTGGGGGAGCGGCCTCGGTGTTCTGCAGTATTGGTCTTTTTTTTTTTTTTTTTTACCTCTATGACTCTCTTTGCTCCTTGCCATCATGACAAGGGAACTCATCCTCCCAAATCGACCCAACTGGGAAGGGCAGGGAGTCAGCAGAGAACAGTTTCTCCACCTCGGCACTGTTGACACTGTGGCCTGGATCACTCTTGGCTGTGGGGCCGTCCTGTGCACTGTAGGATGCTGACCAGCATCCCTGGCCTCCGCTCCCAACCCCCACAGTGTGACAAACCAAACGCCTCAAGACATTCCCAAAAGTTCCCCGGGGAACAAAATCATCTCGGTGGAGAACCATTGCCAAGGAGGATGGTTTTGTGTTCAAAGAAGACGCTTCCAAAGTCTTGTACCTAGACTTTCTGTGGCCTTTTCTTCAACGATCTATTACTGCTTCTTTGTCAGTTATTACAATTCATATATAAACAAGATAAAAGAGAAAGATCCCTTATCCACCTTAATTCTGGGAACTAACCGGGAGTAGTAGCTGTGTATCATTTTAGGCTTTCTCTGCTGTGGACCTTACAGAGCACATGTATCTCTTAGACATTCATGTCCATACACACTTAACGAAATCCATACATATCGTGCACATGGTTATGCAAATATCTGGTTTCATTTAATAAATAGTTCCTACACTTTTCCATACTGGTACCTACAAATGAATCCTATTCTTTTTTTTTTTTTTTTTTTTTTTTATCCTCACCCAAGGACATTTTTTCATTTTCTGTTCAGATAGAGTGGGAGGGAGAGAGAGAGAGAAACATCGACGTGAAAGGGACACATCAAGTGGCCACCACCCGCACGACCAACCAGGGCCAGGGACAAACTGCAACCGAGGTACATGCCCCTAGCGGGAACCGAACCCGGGTCTCTCTGGACCGCAGGCTGACGCTCTAACCGCTGAGCCAAACCGGCCAGGGCTGAATCCTATTCTTTTTAATGGTTAAGTAGTGTTTCACTGTATGGATGGATCAAAATGTACCAGGTAACCTATTGATAGACTTTAAGCTTCATTCTTCATATGTGTGTGTGTGTGTGTACTTTTTTTACACATACACACAAAAACTACACTGAATTCACTTCTTCATAAATTCTTGTTTGCCCCCTTGTGTATATTTATGTAGACTAAGTTTCTACACATGAAACTTCTGAGCTTTCCCTTTCTTCAGTGTGATTTCTCTTTCTGAGTGCCTCTCAATAACTCCCAGGCTTTCCCCTTTGGGCCAGACAGCACATCTAGCATTTCTTCGGTTTCTGGGGACTTATCATCTTCCATTCACCAGACAATTACAAGAGGGACTCCGTGAGGAGCAAGGAACAGTGCTGGCATCCCGACTCACTGCCCTTCCTCCCCGGCTGCTGTCCCACGTCCCATGCCCCTTCCCTCTATTCTGCTGGGTCTTTAGATCTGCGTAGCTCAGAGCCTCTTCATTTTCTCGGGGGTCTATGGTATGCCAGTATTAAGCTAAGTGCTGGAAGGAACTGATGAGCAAAAAGCAGACAAGATTTCTCCCTTATAGAGCATAGAGTATAGTTGTAAAAAAAAAAAGAGGCCTTAATCCAGACTGCTTAGAAATCCATGTAAAATAACAACTGCAAAGATGGCCATCCGGAGAGGAGTCCAGTGCTCTTCAGCGGGTAACAGCGGGACCCCACCAAGTCTGAGGTTTCAGGGTGCGAGATTCCCGAAGAAGCGGAAGTTTAGGTGGAATCGAAAGACCAGGGAAACCTTAAGCAGGTGAGGACGATGGAGGTAGCAGAGATCCAGGTGGGAGTCCTCTCTGGTGGGAGGGAGACGGCTCTGGAGACCAGCGGGGACCTCAGTGCAGGTGGGGGATAAGGAGGCAGGGTGTGCCGTGGAGGATGAGGCCGGGAGCAGGGTGCTCTGAACCTTGCAGGCTAAGAAATGGGTTTTGGCTTTATTTGGAAAGTGCCGGAGAGCAGGGGTGTGACAGTCATGTTCAGGCCTTGAAAAGATCACCCTGTCGCAGCGTGACGAATGATACAAAAGACGTCACCAGCTGTCACCATACAGAGGCCTCCTTGAACTGAGGAGAATTTCCCCGGCTTCCCTGTGAGTTCTGCTCATCAGTGACAAGCTGCATCTGATTAGGGACAGAATGTGTTCTCACGTTCCCTTCCCTGGCATTGGCCCGGTCTGGAGGACAGTCCCGAGCCCTTGGGCGAGCGTATCGAAGGGAAGCGCTTTCAGAGAAAACGGGACGGAAGCAGATGCTAGCTTTTTGTTTAATTAACTGCTAACAAAAGAATCGATTCATTAAAATTAATGTAAAAAAGAGTGTTCTCTTTATAAAAGTATTGTATCTTATAATAATGTGTTCAATTGGAGGTAACTAAGGGACTTAATAAACATGTATGCAGAAATAGTCACGTTTTATCTACTGAACTGTCTCAGGACTGCCTTCTCCCCAAACCGAAAAGTTAGTTTTCAGCGTGGCTAATCTATTGCTCTGAAATCACATTTTAACCTTATCAAATATCCCTACATATTTCTTCCACCCGCTCAGAAATGGAACATCAGAGATTTAGATTTTATTTGGAAAATTCCTTATTCATCCTAGGGAAACACATTCAATTGCATTCGAGAAATTCAATTTAAAACTAATTTATCTTACATGAATGTTTAAATTCATGAGATTCTGCATAAAGTCATTCTTGTAGTGTAATAAATTCAGTCAATATGATAATTATTAAAAGAGAAATGAGCGTGAGAAAAATACAGCGCGTGGTCTTAGGGTTTGTTCTCTTGCGTGGGCTCTGGAGCTGGTAGCAAAGAGGGAGAAAGAAGCAAGAAAAAAGGGAAAGAGAGAGATAGATGAGAAGAAAAGAGGAGAGAGAGAGAGAAAGAAAGAGAGAGAGGGAACCACTTCCCACTTCTGAAGACTTACAGTACGCCACACATCTTTCTTTCTAGGGTCTTGCACATCTCTAGCTCTCACCAAAACCAATGGGAATTACTCGAGTGATGATAATGCTAGCTAATAATTAGTAAGCCAGGCAGTGTTGTAAGTTCTTTGCATGCATTGACTGGCTCAATCTTTACACTCTGATGTGGTGAGAGGACTCCTGTCCTCCCCAGGTGAGAAAAATGACACAGGGAGACATTAAATGACAAAATCAAGCCCCACAGCAGCCCCATACATTGCAAGTGGGAAATGTGAGCAATGAGCCTGAGATGTGTGGGGTACCTACCAAAAGGTAAGGAAGGTCTAACATTTTCACAGATATAGCAACTTCGATGGCAGAAAGTCAAGCACCACGTGGTACAGTCAGGATTTGAACTTAGATCTGCCCAACTCCTAAGATCTTGCTCACTCCTGCATCAGAGAGCTCCCAGTGAATCTGAACGCCCTCCTCTGGATTGAAGACCAAAGTTCTTGAGTAGGATCAGAGCAGGTCCCCCATCTGGGACCACCCACCCCCACTTGTATCAGCTGCCAGTGTTTTCCGGATACCCACCGCATTCTCATCGCCTGGAACATCTCACACTCTCCCTCCTTCTGCATCTCCCCCCCGTTTCTTTCTTTGTGCTATTGATCGAGGACTTCTGCTTTCTGCAGTGATACAGTGAATAAACACTCACTAACTGGGAAATGAAGTCGCCGTTTCAAAAAGGAAGACTAAAATGGAATGCAAAGGCGCTTCGTTTATGTGGGTCTTTGGACCTTCCCTACCAAAGTAGACTGCTTAAAAAGTAAGGTCCCTTTCCTGTTCCCAATTTGCTTGTTGTAGGCCTAGCACTCTCCTTTGTGATAATTACATCTCCTCTCCCTTTCCCAGCCACCCTCTGAAGGCCAGATAATTTCTGAGATCTCCATTGATTCTTGCTTTTAAATATCCTACCATGCACACAGCAGCCCCACAACAAAGGAGTACCTGACCCAGAATGTCAATAGCACAGCAGGAAACAGAGAATGCCTGATCCAGGGCAGCTCACAGCTGTTGACAGTGGTTGCCTCCAGGGAAGGAGAGGGAACAAGAGGCCAGTATCACTTTACGTCTTTCCCTTCTGAGCAGTTAACAGCTTTTCTTTACAATCCACATGTATTATTTTGGGAAGGTTATTACAATACTAATATATATATCTTAATAGATTTAAAAGGTTCTCTTTAGAAAAGTAAAAACAATGTTCAAGTGAACTTTTTTTTAAAATATGTTTTTATTGATTTTTTTTTTTTGAGAGAGAGAGAGGAAGGAAGAGTGATAGAAACATCAATGTGAGAGAGAAACATCCATCTGCTGCCTCCTGCACGCCCCCTACTGGGGATCAAGCCTGAAACCCAGGCATGTGCCCTGACAGGGAATCAAACTGGGACCTCTCAGTCCATGGGATGACCCTCAATCCACTGAGCCACACCGGCTGGGCTGTTGAAGTGAACTTTTTTAAGGAAGGCAAAACAAAGAGTAAACGCAAGAAAGGTTATTTTCAAGGTAGTGGGTGATGAATCCAAAAAGGAATTTCCTTTGATAAGGAATCAATCAATTTTCTCTTCTCAGTATTGTGCTGACAAAACAGGATGACTTTAACCTATAGACTTTCATTAGGAGTTATGATTATTAAGCAAAACAGAGGAGATCCGCTTAGCATGTTAACTTAAAAAATGAAATCTTGAATTTACTGCATATCAGCGCTCTGTGTTTAAAGCAAAGTGCTATCGTGAGTTGCTGCCTCGTGGGTCAGATAACTATTTAGATTCTTCTACTTTCTCTTGACCATTCCATTCCTTTAAAATACAAAGTGGAGCTCTGGCCGGTTTGGCTCAGCCATTAGAGCGCCAGCCCGCGGACCAAAATGTTGCAGGTTCGATTCCAGTTAAGGGCATGTACCTCAGTTGTGGTTTGGTCCCCAGCCCTGCAGGAGGCAACCAATCAATATGTCTCTCTCATATTGATGTTCCTCTCTCTCTCTCTCTCTCTCTCTCCCCCCCTCCCTCTGTCCCTCCTACTCTATCTGAAGATAAATGGGAAAATATCCTCAGGTGAGGATTTAAAAACTAAAATACAAAGTGTAGTCCAAGATGTGGAAGTCTAGATGAAAAGAGTACTCTACTTTGCATACTGTTTATACTTTTATTCACATGGTCTGTTCCTTATCCTTCAAGGTCCAGACCAGACACCACCTCTTCTGGCAGTGGCTCCTGGCCCTGGTCTGTTAGGGGCACCTTCTGTGGGCTCCTTCCTGTGGTGTCCTGCTATCCTCTCATCTCCAGCCCACAGCACAGAGCCCTGTATTTCTCTGGTTATCTGTCTACGTCCCCCAAGGAAAGGATCTCCTATGATCCATCTTTATATCTGCAGCAACCATCACCATGCTTGATACTTAATAGTTATATATAACATTGATTGAATGGTAATTAGTTGAATGAGTGAATGAATGAATGAATGAACACACAAGTGAATGAAAAGAGGAATAAGAATGGCTTCTACTGATCCTAAGAAATGAAGAACAGAACAATTCAAAAGCAAGGGGAAGGGGGAAGAATAATACACCCCAGGAAGGAGGGAGACATCATACTCCTTTCTCTGCAGTTTGAGGCGGGCAGACAGGGAATACAGAGGAGAGGTTAAGAAAGAACACAGGCTCCTGACCATTCTGGGGCCAAATGCTGGTCCTGTCTTTTACCAGCTAAAAGGGCTGCTACCCTCTGATGCTGTTTCCATCTGCAGAATAGAAATAATAGTAGTTGTGAATTCATATGACGATCATGAACATGAAATCAGAATAATACATAAAAAGGACTGAGCAAAGTGCCTACATGTTGAGTGGCTACTGGGGCTCATTGGTTTTTGGCTATGAATTCTAATGGTTATCAGAACAATTCTCAGCTGCAGCAGCACACTCATTTATACTAACACAGGCCCTTTATGGGGCTGGCTCTGCCAGGCGTTTTAAGGCACAAAGAAATCTATGATTCAGCCATGACTTTCAAAAGGCTTAACCTAGTTACAGAGTCAGACCATACTCACCCCTGTCCCATGGGGTCTTGTTGACCCCTTTCCCTTCCTTCTAGCCTGAATTGTCAAAGAAAGTAGTGCTTGGACCTTTAAAACACACCATAATGAATTAGCATGGGGTTGTCTAACCTCATACCTCACGAGCAGCCTCATCTGCCATAACTTAGATTGTGATGGGAAATAAAATGCAAGCATGGCGAAGAGCTCACTGTGCACGGCAAGACATGTTTTATCTCTAGCCACGAAGTGGAATTGCATTCCTGTTGCGAAACTCAGACTGATGCATGCGTGTTATTTATAACCCTCTCTCTCAAAGTTCTTCCAAGTCACAAGTTAGCAATGAAAGTTTGCAGTGGCTTTTAAAAAGCCTGCTGGCATCTTCCCTGACAGCCAAATTCTTGCAAGTGACAGTAACAGACCACAGGATGGTCTCCAGCCAACAGGCATTCAAATGGCATGTCCAGGAAAGAATAATGGTAATAGAGGGAAAGGCAGAAAGTCTAACTGCTGAGCACAGATCCTTGGTCTAAGCACACCATACCAGCATTTCTAAATGGCTGTCATCCAGCCATCAGTCCTTGTCCCCTCTCACATCACCTAGACTCTGAGTTGACAAGAGTCCCCTTTTTACTTCCACCTTTGCCTGCCCAACCCGCCTCCTCAATGGCTGCAGAAAACCCACCCAGAACCATTCAGCTGGCCATGCCCTCAGTTTTGTCACCATTTCTATACATTTACGCTGCCCTGTTTGACCGCATAAAAGGCATGTTAGCCGAGAGTCATGAACGCTCAAATAATAGAGACAACCAAAGCAAAGACTGGAACTACAGATAATGGTCCAGCAGTTCTTCAAAGAGTTAAACATAGTGTTAGCATAGGACCCAGCAGTTCCGTTCCTAGGGATACACCCCAAATAACTAAAACAAGTGTCAAACAAGTATATACACACATGTGCTCATAGCTGCACTATTCAGAGTGGCCAATGGTAGACAACTCAAATGCCCATGAACGGGTAAATGAAAACAAACAAACAAAAACAAACTGTCATCTATCCATAAAATGAAATATTACTCAACCGTGAAAAAGGGAGTACACACTGACACATGCCACAAGGTGCATAGACCTCAAAAACATTATGCTCAGCAGAAGAAGCCGGACACAGACAGTCATATTACATGATTCCATTTGTGTGAAATGTCCAGAAGAGGCAAATCCATACGGACAGAAAGTAGCTTGGTGGTTGCCAGGGACTATAAGGAGGGGGAAATGGAGACTATCTGCTTAGTGGGTATGGGGTTTTCTTTGGTGATACAAATGTTTTGGAATTAGATGAAGGTGATAGTTGCATGAGAGTGTGAATGTACTATGTTCACTTAAACATACTTAATTTTATGGTATGTGCAATTCACCTCAATAAGATTTTTAAATAACCCGAAATAAATAAATAAATAACCACCTCCAAGATTAAAGTGGTTTTCCAATTTGAGGACAAAACTCAGTAATGGAGAAAAGAAGAATAAAACCAGGGACCAAAGTCATGGCCATGGTTAGATGTCAAGAGACACTGAGTCTAAAACAGGTATCAGAGTAGAGTTCGTGGGTGTGGACTTACAGTAAAGGGGTCATCAACACAGACAGATGGACCTGGCATTGAATCTCAGCGCTACTATTTTCTAGCTGGGTAGTGCTAGATAGAAAATTTCAGAAAAAGATAGAAATCTTCTTTGTTGGGTTGCCTCAAGAATCAAATGAGAATGATCGCAGAACTCTGTTGCAGGTCACCATGTATAACATGTAAGTATTCAATAAACAGTAGTTTTCATTATCATTTAATCATTATGCATGGGATGTGTGGTCAAAGCTGCCAAGGATGAAAAGATCAGATACATGTGTCTCTTCCAGAGACTAGTGGACTATCTAGAGGCCATCATTCTTGTGGTGAGGAATGAAGAACATGAGGGTGAACCCAACTGCACAAGCACTTCTAAAGCCTCTGGTTAGCTCACGTCTGCTAACATTTCATTGGTCGAATTAAATCACACGACCAAGACCAGCATAAATGGGACAGGCAATGCATGCCAGGTATTTCTAGTGTGAGGAACACAGCAAAGGACATAGAGGGAAAGATGGCAATTTTGAAATGGTAATACAAATATATCATGGCCTCCAAGAGATCTTTATTCCCACTTTAGAGAAAACAAAACAGACTCAAGAGATTTAGCAACTGTCCCAAGACCATTTAGCTTAAAAATGGCAGAGCTGGGTTTAAAGCCAGGGTATCGAATTCTAAAACACCATAAAGGAACATGGTGAGATTCCTGGGGGACAGTGCAGGGATGGGAATGAGACAAACCTGCATAGGGGTATGGCCCCTGCTGTCTGATGTGAATCACATTCAAAGAATGTTTCATGAATGTTCAAGCCATTGTCAATATCAGGATTTCTGCAGCCAGGAACAGACTTAAGAAAGAAAAGTCCTCATCCCATAGAAAGGTTCCTAAAGCAGCCAACTTCAGTGAAGTCTGCTCCAAAATAAGTTTTAAAACTAAATTATTTCCACTGGAAGACACTGAAAGAAGGTAGCACCTGCAGGTCCTGCGAAACAGCACCTCCTACAGGAAAGAGGCGTTCTGGTGAAGGGTCTGAAGTTAGGTCAGATGAAGGAGGTCAGAAATGCACTACACTCAGGTGTCTGCTTCCACTTGCAAATCTCCAGGCACAGAGTTCCTTGCCTCCACTCACGTGGACGGTTTGGGGTATTCCAGGTCCAGGTAAGCCTTAGCCCTTGCTCAGAACCCCTACTCAGCAATACACATGCTGACACATCGGAGCTTTGCTCTCGGGGGACAGGACTTCCCTCGTGCAGCCAGAGCCACCTCGTTGGGGGTCCAGTTGGTCAATGTGCAAAAACTGTGTGGAGATGGACTGGGGCCGGTCTTGCCATAGTGAAACTCACTGTGCTTTTCAACAGGAAGACATGCATGACTTTTAACCTTGTACAACAGCCAGTAAGGAGCTTTTCTCCCTCAAGTAGTTCCACATCTTAATATCGCTAACATTCTAGATCTCAAGATCTTCAAGTATTTCACTTCTAAAGTCTCTGCGTTGCCCTGGGCAGCAGTGGGGTGATACTATTTTTCTAATCATGCCCATTGGCATAGACAGTGTTGACAAATTCGGTGAGAATTGAATTTTTTTTTCTCCTGAAGTAATTATTAGGAGGGGAATATTAGATAATTAGAATTAGAATGAGTTTTTGCTGCGAACAGCAGGAGAGGTGTTGCTTAGCTCTGCAGGTAATAGTGCCAGTGCTCTGGAGTCCGGCAGACCTGGGTTTGATACTGGCTCCGGCAAGTCACTGTGGGTGGCCTCGGGCAAGTGACCCAATGTCTCCAATGTTCAGTTTACTCATTTGTAGGAGGACTCAATGACATGGATAGAGACTGCACAATGTTTGGCGCAGACAATGCTGGAGCAATGGCCTAAAAATGCACATAGAGCCCGGCTGGCGTGGCTCAGTGGATTGAGCGCTTTCCCATGGACTGAGAGGTCCCGGTTCGATTCCCGGTCAGGGCACATTCCTGGGTTGCAGGTGCGATCCCCAGTGGGGGGCGTGCAGGAGGCAGCCGATGGATGTTTCTTTCTCACATCGATGTTTCTCTCTCTCTCTCCCTTCCTCTCTCTTAAAAAAAAAAATCAATAAAAATATATTTAAAAATAAATAAATAAGTAAAATAAAAATGCAAATAAATCACAGAACTCATCTATGTAACATCTTTCAGTGGATTTCCTGCTAATGGGACACGATACCAGACCCTTGACCTGGCCCCTGAATGCCCAGCTGCTTCTCTCCTCTCCGACTTCACCTCCAGCCCCCTCTCTCCGCCCCGGTTGCATCCTTTAGGATGTTTTGTTTCACTTCGTCAGGTTTCCAAGACCTGCCAGGTGCCTCCTTCTCAGCTTGGAAGGCTCCTCCCAGGTTAGTCTAGTGAACCCTTCCTCATCCCTCAGATATCGTCTCGGATTTCACCTCCTCAAGGAAATGTCTCTGCTCTGCATCCACCGTCTCTGTTTCCTACTCTCATGGCCCCAGTAACTTCCCTCCATGCCACACATTAAAGATTGCAATCATTGATTTACTTGATTAATGCCTGTCTCCCGATCCCTGTTAGGCTCCAAGCTCCACGGACTGGACACCCGGTCTGGCTTGCTCCCTAGACTGCTCCTCCCACCAGCATCAGGCCTGACACATGGTGGGTGTTCAATAGTTAGTTATCGAATGAATGGAAAACGTCACAGAAGAGAAGTAAAAACACTGAGGACATGTCCACAAGCTCTGTCTTAACTTCCTTGTTTCAGTCTAAAAAACACAAAAGCAGGCCCGGCCAGTGTGGCTCACTGGTTGAGCGTCGACCCATGCACCAAGAGGTTGCTGGTTCGATTCCCGGTCAGGGCACATGCCCAGGCTGTGGGCCCGATCCCCAGTGAGGGGTATGCAGGAGGCGGCCAATCAATGTTCTCTCTCATCAATGTTTCTATCTCTCTCTCCCTCTCCCTTTCTCTCTCTCTTAAATCAATAAAGAAAAATATTTAAAAAAAACACACACAAAAGCACATTTTCAACTCTCGTTTGGATCCCCCTTTATTTTATTATATCACAGAATAAAAAAATGATGATGATGATGACGATGATTCAGTGAGATCACCTCAAAGTATTGGCTGGTGTGTTGTGTTGCTGTTCGGTAGTTTTAAATAAGCTCCCTATGTGGGCCATTAAATAAAGTAGGGACAAATGAGAGACATTATGCATCTGCTTTCCACTCCAGGACAAGTTGTTATGTTTGTCTGAATCTAATTTCCCTTTGTATAGATCGCTGAACCGAATCGCACATATCGCCAGTGCCAAGATGAGAGTGTTAGTGGTGGGGCCTGGGTAACTTCAGGGAGGAAATGCACCCAGTCTGGGCCATTGATGCGCCTCCTTTACACACCAGAGGGTTTGGCTGGGCTGAACAGAGGCAGGGAGAGGATGGACAGGTCCTTGCTCTGCCCTCTCCTGCACTCTTTCCCAACCGATCTTCCACAGAAGCTGCATGTTCCCAGGAGGTCTTCTTTTACAACTGGAGAAGGAGAGGGAAGAGTCTGATAGGAAGAGGGAGTGTGGGGCTTGGAAAGGTGATGAGGAGATTCGAAAGAGAATAGAGTTGTATGTGTCCCCTGCTTGATTCCTCGGGTTGATTCTGAGCCACCTGGGGATGGAGGGTTAGATGCAGAAGGTGAAAGGGAGACTTAGGTCAGCTTCTTTGGGGACCAGGTAAGAAATGATAGCATAGAGCTGGGAATGGGGCCATTAGCCTGTCTCTAAAGAAAACCTAAGGATGGCCTGGGGTCCCGAAACTAGAACCGTGGCAGCATCGAGAGGTGACATCTGGGATGGGCACGAATTCTCAGGGGATACTTGGCCATGGGGAGCCTCGGGGAGCACTGCATGGGTGGGGTCACCTGGAAGCTGGCAACGGAGATTTCTGATATGTGAAAATGGGCATGAGTGTGCGGCACCCTTGGAAGACTGCCAGGAGCAATTTGGATTCTAAGTAGGGTCTGGTGGAAGTCTGGTTTTTAGTCACAAGCCAGTGATTTTTCCTATAATCATAATTTCGGTATATAAAGTAATTACAACCTGATTTTTAGCCATCAAATAGCGAGGCCTTTTTTAAAAAATGGGACTGAAAAAAATTCCATGGTTTTCTCCACATAGCTCATCTTTTACTGGCTGCCATGCAGTGCGTCATTTTTCTGAAATATAGTTTTATTAAAAATCTAACAACCACCATAAGGGGGAATAAAAAAACAACAACAGAAAGAGGGAACCTTTTACATTCTTTCCTTTCCTACTTTTCCAGGCTCAAAAGAAAGACGGCGGAAACTTCCAGAAGCATCTTAACTCTGACATGACTGGCCAAGGATTCAGGGACATCCCACTCTGGTATAATGCTCTCCCTTTCATGACGCTGACTGGGAAGCCTTACGTGGTAGAGTAAGTAGGTGCACAAGGAAAATGCCAGTCACAGGCACCAATGAGGGGCCGGTCACTCAATCTCCAGGTTGCCTTGGGCCACACTTACTCCTAAAACGTGCACACAAACCTGGGCATCAAACACAACCAAAACGTGGCCACACAAACCAGCTCTTCATTGACCATGTTGTCATTTCCAAGATCCTCTTAGAAGACTATCCTTACTTGGTCTGCAGGAAGGAACATCTATTTTGAATGGATTTTCAAACAAAATAGGAAGTGTGGAGAGGTTGTTAATATTCACAGGCATTCATTCGAACAGGAGGGAACATAATTTATCCCTCGGGGGCCTTACTTTTAAAAGTCATCAATTAATTAATTTTAAATGACTTTGCTGTGACGGCAAGTTCCTCATAAAGGCTACATCCTATGAAGACAGATGAAACAAACCTTATATACACACACACACACACACACACACACACACACACACACCCAACAACAACAAGCTTGTATTGCACTGTGTTTGGAGAAACGGTCTGGCTGTCTCCATTCATGTTGGGAAGAACTAATATTTATGGGAAGATCCAGCCTACACCTATTTCAATATTTCCCCCCATGTCTTCCAAATGTTAGCACCCAGGTTGCAAATCTTCCCCAAACCAGAAATAGCCTTGTTACTTCTGGACTCATATGAGAACCAGCTACATAATCACCTAAATACCCTTTTCTCCTAAAAGGAACAGGAAGAGAGTCTATGATAGTTATGAAGAGAAAAAAAATTTCTATAATGTTTAATGAAAGATAAAACTATTAAATGTTACCTGGCTGAAACCTAATCACATTAAAAGGGGAGATGTTGGCCCGGCCGGTGTGGCTCAGTGGTTGGGTGTCGACCCATGCACCAAGAGGTCGCCAGTTCGATTCCTGGTCGGGGCACATGCCCAGGTTGTGGGCCCGATCCCCAGTGGGGGGCGTGCAGGAGGTGGCCAATTGATGTTCTCTCTCATTGATGTTTCTATCTCTCTCTCTCTCTCCCCCTTCCTCTCTCTCCAAAATCAATAAAGAAAAAACAATTTTTTAAAGGGGAGATGTTATCTGATACCATGTATCGTCTTGTCTAGTATGGCTGGGTCCAATTCTATTATTGGCGAGTTGAATAATTCTATTCCTCGTTCTATTTTTTTTCCTCTTTTATTCATTTTAGAGACATCTCAGGCTTTCCCTGCCCTAAGTCAATGCCTGCAAAGGCAGGTCTGCATAATTCTTTTCCAAGCTCCAGGTCTTTTTTCTCAGAATTCTGAGGTTTTAGAAGCTATTCGGGAAAATCCTGTTTCCTATATAGGCATCTCAGCCACGGCGTCCCTGACTGAAGGATTCAGGTGTTTTTGTGTCATTTTGTCACTTGAGATGTTTTTCTGTGTATATTTTATAATTACTTCCCGAAATTGTGTCAATCCATTTTGGAATGAGACTCAGTGAATTATCTGGCTGTTCTACCGTTGCAAGCAACAGAATCTGTAACTGGCCAACGCAAAAGAAGGAGGGATAGTCAGAGATGGGATATGGGATAGTCACAGAATGGAGGCTCTTAACAGGGTACCACTGATGCAAAAATGTATACCATTGCTTCATCATTACGTTAGTCATTCTTCTAAAGAGTCATGGTCCCGAGAGAGAACAACTGGCCAGGCTTAAGGCGTGTACCCTCCTCATCATCTCACTTCATCAGGGAGGAGAAGGAACTCACAGAATCTGCCTGGATGGCCTCCGGGGACCTGTCACTGTTTAGGACATCTTCACTGACAGGCCCATTTGGGTCACAGTATGGTAGAAAGCCAATTTCTCAAAAAAAAAGCTGGGATGGCTATTTTTTGGATGGTTAAAAAGAAAAACAAAAACAAAACCTACTCCAAATTGTATGGACAAATGCATGCAAGCTAATGTGGGTGGTTGACTCATAATCCCAAATATGTCATAAAGGGCACATTTGCTGTTCGTTGCCATCACTGGTGATCAATGCTCCTATGGGAGAAAAGATGGATAACCTATTTCCTGGAACTCCCTCATAGCTGACCTTACTCAGTTATTGAAAGCAAAAGGGAAAGCTGAGAAAGAGAGAGATGGAGGGATGTCAGACAACCAGGGAAGAAGCTCTAGATGTCTGATCCCATCAAGCTCAACTCAGGACAAGCCGGTTGACTCACCTCGGTGGTGTTTATTCGTTTGGACAAAAGCAACTCTCTCCAATTTCACCACTTCCAGAAAGGCACTGGGCTGGTGAATTACACTTGGCACGACAGCGCTCTTCCAGAGAACTGGAATGAGATTTCTGGCAGCTAAAGTGTTTTTTAAAAGCCACTGCTTTCTATGATTGCCCCTATCTCGTAAATGACTCTGTTGCTGAGAACGACCAATTCAGAGACAATGCAAAACTCCTCTCCTACAGCTCTACAAAGCTCATCTAAACTCCTCGGATTTCAGTGTGTTCCGCGCTGTGTTCCAAAGGACTTCTGAGGGGGTGGCAATTCTGCACCCAGGTGCGTGCCACCTTTGGTTTAAGGTTTCATATACGGTAGAATACAGTCTTGAGTGCCTAGAAACCAACTGAACTTTGCCTCCTGGGCCGAAACACAGCTCTGCAGTGCAGATGGGGAAGGCGGCAGGTGCTGGGGTGAGACAGACATGGGTTACCATGGTACTTTCTCTACTTTGTCACTGTGTCCTCAACCTGGGAGCCTCAGTCTCCTCGTTTATTCTTTTTATTTTTTTATACCTCACCCAAGGATATTTTCCCATTTATCTTCAGATAGAACGGGAGGGAGGGTGGGAGGAAGAGAGAGAGAGAGAGAGAAACATCGATGTGAGAGGGACACATCAATTGGTTGCCACCTGCACGACCCAGCTGGGGTCAGGGACAAACCGCAACCGAGGTAAGTGTCCTTGGCCAGAATAGAACCTTGGACTCCCTGGTCTGTGGGCCGATGCTCTAACCACTTAGCCACACTGGTCAGGGCTCAGTTTCCTCTTTTATAAAATATTGTTATACCAAATTAAATGAAAGCACATAAATGAGAGGCACAGTTCTTGGTTTAGAGAAAACAGACATTAGTTTCTGTCTTCCCTTGGCTTGGGATTCCTGACATTGTTCCCTAATAAAGGTGTTACAGTAAGTGTTCCCTTGGCTGACTACATATTTCAAGAGCTAGTAATGTTCTTTATCCTGGAAATTCTCTATCTTATGTTTGCAAGAACTTACAGACACAGAATTAAGAGTGCTAGTCTCTGGAAAGGGACATAGGAATGTTTGGGGCAGGGATGGAGAAAGAATTGATCTCCATTGTGTATCATTTTAGACCTTGTGAAATTATAGCCATATGAATGTATCAGCTATGAAAAATTTAAATTAAATTAAAATAATAACAACCCCCACAAGCTCCAAAATGGGATGATGAATTTGGCAACCACTCCCTATCAGGAAATATTTATTGAGTATCCACAACTGTCACTCCTGAGACTCTCAGGAAGAACAATACTGTTGTCCTGGCCATCTGATAGTTACTCATGGGAGAAGTAGGACGGAAGCTCATTGGTATACAGAATATTCACTTGAAGCAAAGGAACTCTACTTCTATAGCTTGTAGAAAGCATTCCTGCAAGAGGAGAACTAAAAGCCTGCTTCAATAATGTGGGCATAATCGGAAGGAGATCAGGGCTAGGATCATAGAAGCAGGGAGGGCTGGAAAAAGAGATAAGGTGATTGCAAAAGTCTGAGACATCAGGGAAATATAGAGACTCACTGCTGGAAGCTACTAGACACTCCAGTAGAATTAGAGATCTCTGTAGGGTTATAATATGCCAAGCAAATCCACAATAGTTAAGAAGTGCATGAACTCATGATCCCATCCCTTTACTCAACCCCAACATTCTTCAAGTATTTCCTATCTCGGTGAATAGTAACACCATTCATTTAAACAAACCAGAAAGACAGACGTCATCGTTGATTTGTCTTTCTCCCCAAATCCTTATTACAAATCAATCAGCACATTTTCTTGGTTTTATGCCTTAGATCACTTGAATCTGTTCATCTATTCATGTCTCTCCATCTCCCTCAACACCTTAGGCTAAGATGGCAGCACTTCTTGTTTGAACTATTGTAACAGACTCCAACCAGTCTCTCTGTCTACTCTTTGTTCTATTTCTCACATTGTAACAAGTGCTTCAAATATATATATATATATTTTATACACACACACACACACAAACACACACATATACACACACACACACACATATATAAATATGTATATATGTGTATATATACATATATATCTTAAGTTAGAAAGATATTCTTTTGGTAATACAAATAAACACTATTATCTCAATATAAACATTATCATTTTAGCATATATCATAATCCAAACTTGGTACTATATATGAGTAAAGGATATGTCAAAAATATAATCTGATAACATTTGCAGGGAGTAAGCCTGGGTTCATTAAAAAACATTTTTTTTTCCAAAAACTATACAAATGGTTTTATTTACTCATCAGAAAAGATTCTCTCTGAAATCATGTAACATTTATTAACTCAAGTTAGTATAGGAATTTGAAAATAATGCAAATGCATTTTTAGAACATAATAATCATTCTAGATTTTCTTTATTGTAGAACAGTTTCCTATTCTACCTTTCAAAACACTGTTTTTCTGGATGACATTAAACTAAGAATTCAATCTCATCAGGTGAATATAAAGCCTTATAATGACTTCAGGAAAGGAAAGTACTCATAAAAACCTTTAAAATAAATACTAGCTATAGAATAGTATTCAGTTAATTAATTCACTAATTATTCTCTTATATTGTGACCTGTGGCAATTTCATCACAATTTCTGTTCTAATTAATTATCTTCTAAATCATCTAAATATTCTAACTGGTTCTTGGATGGGTCGTCTTTGTGAACATACACTTCTCCAAGGTGCTGGAGGATATCTTATACAGCTGTAGGAAACATTACTATATGAATATTCACAGCTTTCCCACTCCGCAATCCACCAAATATAACTCCTTCTTGACCAGCATGGTTTCTGGAATTCGACTGCTCAAAACTAGTTCAGTGAGTCAAAAGTAGAACTGAAGAGGAAAAGATGAGGGATTCACGTTGGAGAGAGCCAAGTTTTACTATCAAGAGAAGGCAGAAAGAGTGGGAGAGAAGATGAGGACAACTGGGCAGAGAAGGATAGGAAAGAGCTTCTTATGGCTCAAGTGTTGGAAACTTGAGAATTAACGGTGAAGGAAAAACAAAATGCTTCTGAGAGGGGCAGTGGACATGGTATGAAGGACGCAAAATATGGACAAGTTGGGTAAAGAGAATTTTAAAGATGTTTTAGCATACATTAATAATCTATGTCTCCCTTTTTAAATGTCCTTCAAGAGATGCCAAGAGCCATTCGAGTTTCTTTTAATATCTGATGGTCTGTAATTCTTTGGATATGACCATAACCGAGACAAGAAGGTATTGATCTGGCTTTTGTTTTCCAGTTGAAACAAAATATTATTGTTTAGAATATATGCAGGTTTGTTTTTTCTTTATTTATTTTTAGAGAGAGAGGAAAGGAGAAGGAGAGAGAGTTAGAAACATCAATGAGAGAGAACATCAATTGGTTGCCTCCTGCATACTCCCCACTGGGGATTGGGCCCACAACCTGGGCGTGTGCCCTGACTGGGAATCAAACCAGCGAACTCTTGGTGCATAGGTCAATGCTCAACCACTGAGCTATGCCGGCCAGGCAACATATGCAGGTCTTTTTAGGGATGAAATGATCTATGAAGGACATCATTTCAGTTCCCACACTTTATCCATGAGACGTCAGAGTGGCAAGCACACCTAGTTGGCAATAGGGGAGGGAGTGGACCTCAAGTCCCTGTCTCCATTCTAGGGCTCTCCTTAAATAATCACCACCATGTTCTACCCCCAGCCTTCTGCAATGTCAAAACTCTTCCTCTTTAGGTGGCTAGCTCTTCTAGTAAGTAGTTCCTTCTCATTATGGACACACTAATGAGAAAACACATTGTGAAACCTCGTATTTTTCACCCAATCAATGTCTCTCAACTCCCAAAGTAGCCACATGCCATATCTAGAGTCCAGTCTCAAATTCTTTATCTGTAGCAGAAACATCGTTTATGCATCTAGAGCTGTTGACCTTGCTAGTTCTGTTGGAGGGCACGGACCATCCAGTCAATCTTCAATCAACCAATAGTTAATTGTTTACTTGCAATGTGTCAGGGCAAGATGAGGTGCCTGGGAGCCAATCAGAATTTAACCTCCAGGAAGAGAGGAACTTTTGTCTCCTTTTCCACTGGGATATGCCCAGTACCTAAAATAGTAGGGATATTGGATAAGACAGACATTTTTACACTTACAGCTCCCAAACCCCTTGGGATTTCCGGAGCGATAAGAAAAAATGGGAGCATCTTTTGTCATAGCATTTGGTCTCTGCGTTCACAGTGCTTGTGGACAGATGAACATGTGGGGACTTGGGGGCAGTGGGCACTGAGAGAGTGTGGAGGCTCCATGCCCGTCCCGATACCCTGTCCTAAGTATCTTTTCCATGGGTCTGTTCCTAAGTTATAGCTTTTCATGAGTCACTTGTAATCTAGTAAGGACAATGTTTCCCTGAGTTCTTTGAGTTGCTCTAGCCAATTAATTGAGGCAAGGGGTTGTTGGATGCTCAAATCTATAGCTGCAGAGATATCAACTGGGACTTGCCATTGGCATCGGAAGAGGGAATGGTCTCATGGGATTGAGCCCTGTGGGATCTGAGGCTCTTTCCAGGGATGTAGTGTCAGAACTGAGTTGAATCGTAGGACACCCAACTGGTGTCGAGACTTGCTTGCTAGTTATGTGGGGAAGAAACACCCCACAGACACTGTAACTGGGTGCTTGGAACCCCTTTTAGAACCTCAAATTCCTGTGTGATCCCACATTTTTAGTTCCTTAAAAGAAAGGTCACTAAGATAGTTTATGAAAGGAAAATTCTTCATAGCTGAGTCTCTGAAAATCTCCCAAGTCAACCTTCTTCACTAACTTGATATCATTGAACAAGCAGATCCTTACAAGAGAAAGGAAATCATTTACATAATCTAATTAAAAATAGAAACATCAAATAAGTGTTAAAAATAAATATTGAGCCCTGGCTGGTTTGGCTCAGCAGTTAAGAGTGTCGGCCCTCGGACCAAAGAGTCTCGGGTTCGATTCCAGTCAAGGGCACTTACCTTGGTTGCAATTCGATCCCCAGCCCTGGTTGGGGTCATGTGGGAAGCAACCAATCGATGTGTCTCTCTCACATCAATGTCTCTCTCTCTCCCTTCCTTCCACTCTATCTGAATAAATGGAAAAATATCCTCGGGTGAGGATTAAAAGATAAGAAATAAATATTGAATAACACCTATGCAATAAAATTCCCCAGAGGAGCCAAGTGAGCTCTTTCCAGCTCAATGAAAAATGTGCGTCCCGTGGCCCTCTCCCCAACCCCCACTCCAATTACGAGTTTACCTTTGTTTTATCCTAAACTTAAAAGCCCACCAACTTTCACTTATATATGACAAACAGTTTTATTGGGTCAATGTGAACTGGCTCAACAATCTTTAATTTTGCAGACTGTTAAACTCTACGTGTGAGTCTGTTTTGCATATTTATCGCGAATTGGAAGATCCCGGTGGAAAGGAGCGAGCATAAACTAAATGCAATTGCATTTTCAAAACACAGGCTTGACCATGATCAAGAGAGTCGAATGGTTTTATTTCAGCTTAGGTCCCATGTGTATGTTCTGAATGTCATAATTACCCTCATGCTGCCTAGGGGTTTAATAGTATGGCGAAACAGATACGGATATAGAGATTTAAATGTGTTTTGCAAGTTTAATTCAGATTCTCGCTACTCAAAGTGCTGTCCATGACGCTGGTATTGCCCAGGAGGATGTTAAAAATGCCCAATGTCGCCTTGGCTGGTTTGGCTCAGCGGTAGAGAGTCGGCCCGCAGACCGATGAGTCGCAGGTTCAATTCCAGCCCAGGGCATGTACCTAGGTTGCAGTTTGTCCCTGGCCCTGGTGGGGGTTGTGCGGAAGGCAACCAGTCAATGTGTCCCTCTCATGTCGATGTTTCTCTCTCTCTCCCTTTCTCTCCCTCCCACTCTATCTGAAGATAAATGGAAAAATATCCTCAGGTGAGGATTTAAAAAAAAAAAAAATGTCCAATGTCGATCCAGTCCAGGATCGACTAAATCTGAATCTACACTTTTAACAAAATCTTCATGTGATTCCTCTACTGGTTCAAGTTTGAGAAGCACTGCTCTAAATGAACATCCCACTTTTTCCTTGCTCTAACAAATGTGTATCGATTGCCCACACTGCTGCCAGACACCGCCGAGAGACGCTCACACAGGGACAGACTGACAGCAGACTATTTTCCAGATTGCCACTTGAAGAAGCAAGATAACATCCAGCTTCATGGCAAAAGATCCAGAAGAAAATGAAAAATCTCTCCACTTGGTATTCCATTTATACAGAATCACTCACTTGAGATTTTAGTTTAAACAGCTACTTTGTCATCCACTAGTTTCTGGAGACCCTAACTTAATACTTTATCCAAAAGGTAATGAGAGCTTTTTTAGTTCAAACTGATGGCCCATGGACCAACTCTGGCGCTTATGCAAAAGGCAAAATTCCGGGGAGAGAAAGGGAAAGAATTGGGAAGAATTCGAATGAGCAGGTACCCTGCCTTTGCTCTTTAACAAGCCTGCCAAGTTATTACCCTGTCCTCTAGAAGTGTGCTATTTAAAGGGCAGTGCATGGATGGGCAGCTTTGGTAACACCTACAAATTTGTCACAAATGCAGGATCTCAGGGTCCCACCCAGACCTACTGAATCAGGATTTGCAACTGAACAAAATCCCTAGGTGATACATATGCACATTAAAATCTGAGAATCGCCATGCTACAGTGCAAGAACCACTTCCTTAAGTTATTGCATAAAGAACAAAATACCTCCCGGGCTTTTAGAGTGAGGAGCACTTCTGATCATCCCAGGACAAAGGTGTCTCCAGGACGGTGAGTTTTAAGCACTGGGTGCTGAAACAGGGACAACCACAGGCAAACGGGGCTGGTTCGCCACCCTACACCATTATTGTGCTCATATGGGGTAGATCATGTACTGAAGGGCCCCCAGCCTCCTTCTCTGTACCCTCCCAGGACAGCATTGAAATAGCCTCATTCTTTGTAATCCTAAGTAAAAAAAAGCCCCTCTCACTCCCAGATTTAACAAATGGCCATTACAGAGAAACTTGAGATATTAAGAACAAGAATTCCTTTTTCCCCCCGAAACCTCTACAGAAAACAAGAGTCATCAGCTCAAACTGCAGATTGAATTACAGTCCCCAAAGCACACCAGGGAACACAATCTAATCACAGATGCTCCATAAACGATGGTACCACTAAATCTACTTTACTTTTACTCCATTTGTTCTATTTATCATGGATTATTTTTAGTATCTTGGGCATATAAATATTTTAGCTCCCATATACAATTGAATTAGTTAAAAGTGCACAATTTAAGCCGCAAGAGCACATTTGTTCTGGCCACAGAAACAAAAGGCGCTAGTCAACCAAGCACAGATACGCACATCTTTGAATGGGGACAGCTGTTAGCGTGGTTAACATGCTGCCATTAGAAACGGGGCTGTTCTCTGGGCTTCCTAGGCAAACATCAGGGGTCTGGAGTCATTGCTGCTTCCGAATGAGGCAATGTTTCAGCTCCCTGCCACTCTGAATTAAGGACTCTAGCGCTCCGTCTCTCCCCGTCTATTAAATGCACCACCTGGTGATCATCTCCATGCCTTTTGTCTCAGGATGTTTTTCATCTTTCCCCAAGTTCATTGATTCTCAAGCTTTAACCTCTGAGAGTTTATCAAAAGTGCAAATTCTCTGGTACCATCCACAGAGATTTGGGGAGTGTGGAGCAGGATCCAGGGACTTTTCTCAGGATCAAGCACCCCCTGGTCATTCTTTGGCCCCATGAACACTTAGTGAAGCTGTTTCAATAGGTGCTGCTGAGAGATATTTTACTAAGTGATGAGTATAGGTCAAGCACTGTTTAAGGGCATGGCATTTTAAAACTCATCTCCCTAACATCCCTGTGAGCTGGGGTCATCATCATCATTTCCATTTTATAGATGAGGAAGCAACGGTCCAGAAAGCCTAATCACCTTTCCCAAGGTCAACCAACTACCCGCTGGTAGAAATGGGACAGAGACTGAAGCACAGTGGGTGAGAGCTCATGGTCACAGACATTAAGCTATGTCACTTCTCACCACACAGTGCTGAGTCACACTGCCGACAGCCAGGCACGATGAGCCCTAGCATCAACACAGTTCAGAAGCACCAGACACTCAGAGTGTATGGATGGAACTGTGAGGTTTACTCATAAATCTCCCTGTCTCTCCCAGGACCACGGACAGCGGTTACTGCCACTAGGTTGCTGTTGATTTTGTTGCTGCTGCTGTTTTACCTTTTATTTCATGAAAATGCTTCTTTTAGTCCACTGTACTATGACGTGTCCAGTAACTACATCAGGCCAGAGAAATCTGAATTCAGGAACGCATTGAGCACATGCTGGGGGACACGGTATATGTGATATACATGTAACTTTCATCTCCCTGCCTTTGCGCACTAACTGTATCAAGCAATAAAGCAGCTCTCTCTCTCTCTCTCTCAGACAGGACCACCAGGTGATAACCTTCTCTCTCTATCTCAGGATGTTTTTCACCTTTGCCCACATTCATTGCTCTCGAACTTGAACTTCTTAGAGAGTTCTCTGTTTGGGATTTACCAGGATCCCGCAATGGGTTGGGACTAATAACTGTCCGTCACAGGCACTCCAGCGCTGGACAGATCCCACAGCAGATCCAGGGCTTCCGGTTCCTCCTTGCTGCCAACGTTGCTGATACCTCTGCTCATCTGCAGAGTGCTGACATGGTGAACAGCAGAGCCTCTGCCTTTGGGAGAATCGGTGTGTGACTTTATGTATTTCCTGCGCTGCAGCATCCCAGAGAATGGAAGCCTGTGAGACAAGCAGCCCTGGAGGTGCACAGCGTCTTATGTCTGCCTGTCATGTGACGCCCTGTTCCTTCCCTCTCACCCACCACGTGTTTCCTGCTTGGGATGTGGAATAAAAGGGTGGGTGGAGATCTTGGCCCATTTACCAAATGACAACACAATGAGAATCCTACAACTTGTTATGTTTTCCTATCAACCCCCAAGTTGTCAATGAAAGAATGTTAATATGTATAGCTAAGGGGCACAGAAGATATATATTTATGATCATAAATGTGTGCTCGGGTGAGGAAGTTCTTCATATGAGAACCTGAAGCCCATAAGTTACATCTGTATATATTTAAGGCTGAAAACCCCGGCCGGTGTAGCTCAGTTGGTTGAGCTTTGTCCTGTGTACCAGTAGGTTGCCAGTTCTATTCCTGGTCAGGGCAAATGCCTGGGTTTCAGGCTCCATCCTTGGTGGGGGCATGTAGGAGACAGACAATCAATGTTTCTCTCTTACATTGACCTCTCTCTCTCTCCCCCTCCCTCTCCCTTCCTCTCTTTCTAAAGTCAATAAAAACATATTTAAAAAAGACTTACAATTAATCATTTTAAATAGAGAGAGAGGGAGTGAAGGAGAGGGCACTCCTTTGTAGGGTGTTTATATGATAAATATAGATAAAGATGGAGTGAAGTGGTAAGATTAACCACTAGATACTGAACTCACAGACTGCATCTATTCTGTTACCTGCAATGAACGAAGGAGTTTTCTTGATAGTGGGGATCGTTCCAGAACGGTGCACGTTAATTTAGCAGTAGGGAGGCGGGGTATTTCTTTTAAGCAATTAGACTCAGATTCTCTATGTCTTGTTTTAGCCAGAGAATGACTGTGGCAACCATCAGCTTTTTAAAGTACGGTTTCCTGGAAAATAACTCTTTATTCCCACAGTTCTCGATTTGTGTGTGGATTTCACTGACAGGCAAACGCATTAAAAATATATGAGAACCTACAAGGGAGACAGGCGAGGGTGGGTGATTGCTGGGAAAGGCGTGGGCCTTCCTGATTTTCCCAAATGAAGACAAAACTCCCACCTTGATTTATTTTCTTCTTGTTTTCTGGAGAACTGGGGAGACATGGGAGCGTATATCACCAGTCTTCAAATAAAGACTGGAAACATCGCTGACTTAAACAAGCACTCAAGCCCCTTCTGTGAGGGTGGCTGTATAGACGCGACGAATTTAGGTGGCATATGGACACGAGTGGGTAACCTAGAAGCCGCCCAGCGTGGAATCAGCACCGTGAAACATCTGGCCCTTCTTATGAATCTTGGCCTTCCGAAGAGGATGGTAGATACAATATAACCAGAAACAAAATCTCATTAAAAAAAAAAAAAGGGACAAATATCTTATCCACTATCTAGAAAAAATGTGTTGAAGGAGGAGAATTAGGTTGACTGTCAGGAGAGGTGACTTTGAGCCCTCACTCTGTCTTAAAAACTAGTGATTTAGGGGCAATGGCTCAATAGTTGAGGTCTCAGTGTGCTCATCTGTAAAATGAATGGGTTGGTCCAGAAGCTTTACGTCCGTCTTTTTTTTTTCTCATCGTGGACGGAGAAAAAAAGCCCTTGACAATTACCTTGGGAAGCAGTGCCCCCACCAAATAAAACCCACGTACCATCTGCCACCGCGTGAAAGAATGAAATCATGCTTCCCCGCATCAACCACACAGCGGTTTGAAGGGCAACGAACCCAAGCCGCCGTTATGATTCCCATTAAACATCCTGGAGCATGCACTCTGGGACCACGGATGCGGTTTGGTTTCTGCCCACCTGCGTCAGCTGCCCGCAGGATACCCCGTGATTCATTTGTAGGTCACAGAATGAAACGCGTGTTCTGCTACACAGCCTATGCAAATGACCGTGCACCATCCCTTAAAATAATTAGGAACTTATAAAATGAGCATATGTCGTCATTACCGATAATTATATAAAACCCGCAAAGGAAATCTCTCTCCCAACCCTTCCCCTAAATCCTGAAGGGAACCTGCGCGATACGGAGGCAGCAGGTAATTAAACATCAAATTAAAAAAAAAAAAAAGTGTACAGTTAAAGAAAGCAATTTCCTGTCGTTGGAAGCCCAGTTTGAATGTCCTTATATTAAAAAAGAAATCTACAGGACAGCAGAAAGCCCTTGGAGAAGGCCTGGAAGTCCCATGTCTTTTAAGAACAACCCCGGATCCACGACCCCGGGGAGTGGCGAGGAGAAGAACCCGGGAACGCTGTCAATCCAGGAGTAATTTAACAGTTCACCTCATCCCATACTTCCTGTACTTGCAGTTCAGTCATTTCGGATGTTAGTTGGCAGTGTGTTGACTCATGTTTGGTTGAAGTGCCCTAGCATGCTTCATTACCTAGCCAATAAAGCAATCGAGCGGAGTTATTGAATCATACACTGCTCGCTGTATTACCGCCCTCTTGTTTTCATTCTGATGTGTGCTTGCTCCCCGGGACTGTTGCCGAAGAGGGAGACAGATGTCTCATAACCTTTGCGTTGCTGTTGTGTAAATCATCCCCGTCAGCGACACGAGACCTTCACTTCAATGTCCCACCTCCTCCTAAACAAAGCAAGCGGACAACACGACCACACATCGGCGTAAACCCAAAATAAACCGTGGGAAGTAGTATCTGTTGCCGTGTGGTTTTAATATAGTCTAACCACAGGGTGAACAGGGAAACGATGCGTTGTTTCTGTTTCCTACAGAGTAAGTTACTTCGACTCCTATTTCTTTTGAGTCTGAGAGTAAAGCTTCTATTTTATTCTTGTGAAGAGTAAATAATTTTGCACTGGGCCAGGAGTTGGAACATTAGCAAGTCAGTGACGCTAATCCAGAAATGTCTGGGAATGACTAAGAGGTCTAAACACTCTAGTATGTCAACACCTCCACGGGGGCACTGAAGTATCTAAGCGTTTCTCATGGGATATCCTGGGTTAAAAACAGGTGGGGAAATCCCAGCATCCTACAGGAAACAGAGTCGGATCAATCTCAGTGGGGAAAAAAATCAAACCTGGGGGAGAACAGTCAACTTCTCTGCCACCAAATTTCATTCTTTAAAAATTGCATGCAAAATCTATGCCTAAAAGGGAGACTACATTTCTATTCCCATGGACCATTAGGAGCGCCTTAAAATCATAAACATAGCCCTGGCCAGTTTGGCTCAGTGGTTAGAGTGTCGGCCTGAAGACCTAAGGGTTGCCAGTTTGGTTCCTGGTCAAGGGCATATACCTCATGCGGGAGGCAACCAGTCAATGTGTCTCTCCCACATCGATGTTTCTCTCTCTCTCTCTCTCTCTCTCTCTCTCTCTCTCTCTCTCTTCCGCTCTCTCTGAAAATCAATGGAAAAAGATCCTCGGGTGAGGATCAACAACAATAATAATAAATAAACGAAAAGAATAAAATAAAATCACAAACATGTTTGTAAATATTACACCATTTAGATAACAGGATCACACTATCTGTTTTAAAGTCTGGGGTTCTTAAAAAAACGATAAAGTTGTCTAGCTAGGGCACTATTGCGCAATTGCACCATGAACTTCCGTGGGGTCTGGCAGGAGACGCCCAGGTGTCTGGTTAACAGAGGAACAGCTTCATTTCTCCTATTTTTATCCACTGTAGGAACAGCCTGTTTTGAACTCTGTGGAGTGTCAGGCGTGAGAAGCTGCCATCAAGAGACCTGACATCCAGTTCCATAGATAGCATCCTTTCACAACGGCTCTTCCCAGCCCTGACTCAGGGGTAGGCGACTGAGCACAGGATGGCACAGAGTGGGTGTGGGGACATGCACTGTTTAAAACCTTTGCAAGGAATGGGCCGAGGGAGAACCAGGGATGGGAATTCATCGCACCAGCGGTCTCTCTGGACTAGAAGATGTAAATTGGTTGACTCTTAATTATATACTTAAAACTCTTCCTCGTTTCCAGATTAGAATAATACATTTGCCATTTGTATAAATATATGCAATTATAGAATCCTAAAATGCTGCAAAGAACTGAAAAAGTCCTCAGGGATCATCCTGAATGAGGTCCCCCAAACTCTAGATGTTTCTATGCCATCGATCTTCATCATTTTTAGCTTACCCAGGTATCATCTATACATAGGACTCTCAGAATGTCTTACAATTGACCTTGGGTTCGTTAATTACTCATTTTAACCATGTATTAAGAAATATATACATAAAAACATAGTTTCCATGGTCTGTATTATTTTCTATTATGCAATAGAACTAATGCCATTATTAAAATGTATTCAGGGATCAGCCCTGGCCAGTTTGACTCAACAGAGCGTCGGCCCTCGGACCAAAGAGCTTTGGGTTCGAGTCTGGTCAAGGGCACATACCTTGGTTGTGGTTTGATTCCTGGCCCTGGTCGGGGTTGTGCGGGAAGCAACCAGTCAATGTGTCTCTCTCACATCGATGTTTCTCTCTCTTTCTTTCTCTCTCTCTCTCTCTCTCTCTCTCTCTCTCTCTCTCTCTCTCTCTCTCTGTCCCTCCTCACTCTATCTGAAAATCAATGGGAAAATATCCTCAGGTGAGGATTAAAAAAAAATAATGATAATTTCAAAATGTATTCAGGGATCATCAGTAGTATGTGTATTTGTTAAACACAAGGTAAAATCTTTCCTTTTTTAAAGTAGGAAGTGAGAACTCCGGAAAGATAAAACAACATGTTCAAAATGCCACTGTAAATCCATGACAGGTCTGGGAACAGAACTCAGGTCTCCTAAGCGCCAGTCTCCAACGTTCTCTCTCTGTGTGTCTCTCCCGCTCTCTCTCTCTCTCTGTTTCTTGGTCTGTGTGTGTGTGTCTCTCGGTCTCTCTGTAGGTGACAGATAACATTTGTGAAGCCACTGAACCAAGTTACTGACACTTGCAAAGTACGGAACCGAGACAGGCTCCTTGGGTGCCCAGCCTGCACAGCCACGTGGGGCCACACCCTCAGAAGGCCCCTCACTCGGCTTAGTACTCTGCTTTCGCCATCTTAAAATTTGTATCGAGTTTTCAGCAGGGGCCCTGAATTTTCATTCTGCACAGGGGTTCATATATCGTGTCGCCAGTCCTACCTAGAGGGTGAAAAACAACACACACAACATCTTAAAAAAAAAAAATCATCAATAGCCAGCCAGCCCTATGGATGTATTAAGAAAAAAGCAGCAAGGTCCATGAAGCTGAGGCAATGGCTGCTGCCTACACTGGGATATCCCAGTACCTTCTCCAAGCTCTATACAGATAAACCAGGCGAAGAAGACCTAGGAGTGCCATGCCTTCCGCATAATGTAAAGACACAGAACATTATAACTTGAAACAACCTGTGATTTGCAAATAGCACCACCTTCCAGCAGAACCATTTCTCTATCTCCCATCCTGAACTTTGGACAAGAATAAGGAGGGTCTAGAAAAATATAGAGAAGAGGAGGAAGAGAAATGAAGGGTGAAGACTGGACAAAAATCGCTCCCAGAAAGAGAACACCAGAGCTGGTGGCCCGGGGCTGGGACCGGAAAGGGTATTCAGAGCTGGGAGGCGGGAGCGGAGAGAGGGAGGTTCTGAGGAACAGAACACACTTAGGAAAGCAGAACCAGCCTTTGGAAACAGAAGTGAACACAGAGCACATGGAGGAATTAAAGATCCAGGGATGTAAAAAAATATAAAAGAAAGTAACGCTCAGAACTCCTCGTGGGCCTCCCTGCCCCCAACAAAAACCAACCAGCAAAGAATACACACTTCACTCTAGTGACAAAAGACAGGATGTGTGAACATGAAACCTTGTGAATCATCCCTACCACCAGCCTTGAACCCCAAAAGCGAAAATCCAAACAGACCAGCTGGTGAAAAGTCTCCCCGAAATTCCAATCATGTTGCAAAAGAAAACTGTAATACAAAACTCCAAAGTGAATTAAATATCCTCAAAAAAGCAGGTGGAAATATATTAAACATATACACACACACACACATACATTGAATCATAAATTCAAAAATATAAAATGGAAAGGGACTCAAAACAGAAAAAAATGAAATGACAGTTGAGTGAATTCATTAATGAAATAGAAGGAAGAAAAAGCAACATCATATAATAAAGTCAAAATCATAAAATGTCCATGAAGACATAGATTTGAATGAAAATTTAATATGGGCATTAAAGGAAAGCAATAGAGAAAAAGCAATGCGATAAAGAAAGAATATAGATCAAAGAGATAGTGGAGGAAATAGAATACATGCAGAAATTATCCAACTTATGTAACATTGAAGTCTATGGGAATTAAAAACAAAAGGGCAGACTGGAATTAATATTTGAAACTATAATCCACCGTGGAATAAAAAATGCAGAACTTCTATTACACAACACTTGAGTGAAAGGGGAAATAAAAAATAAAGTACAGAGCTTTTAAAAATTATAATAAAAAAACAAAAAAGCAACAACAACAAAAACCAGTATCTCCCTGGTCAACGTTACACAGTGGTTAGAGCATTGGCCCAAACACAGAAGGGTCACAGGTTCAGTTCCTGGTCAAGGGCACGTGCCTGGGTTGCATGTTTGGTCCCTGGCCCCTGTTGGGATACTGTGCAGGAGGCAACCAATCAACGTCTCTCTCTCTCTCTCTCTCTCCCTCTCCCTCTCTCTCTCCCTCCCTCCTCCCTCCTTCCCCATTCTTCTCTTTCACTCTCTCTAAAAAAAGTAAATGGAAAAAATGTCCTCAGGTGAGGATGAACAACAATAACAAGAAACCAATACCTATTAAAATCCAGATTCTGCCCTGGCCAGTTTGGCTCAGTGGTTGGAGCGTTGGCCTGCGGACCAGAGAGTCCTGGGTTCGGCCCCCGCTAGGGACACATACCAAAAAAAAAAAAAAAAAAAAAAAAAAATCCAGATTCTAAGGGTCACATATAAAGCAGTTTACCTGAAGAAAATTCATAGCATGAAGATTTTCAATAAAAATTTAAAATGTAAATAAAAGCATTAAATTCCCAACTCAAAAAAGTAGAAAAAATCTAATTAATGAAAATAAAACAGACAATTAATATATATATATATATATATATATATATATATATATATTTTTTTTTTATTATTGATCTTTTTTTAGAGAGCAAGGGGGAGGGAGAGGGAGATGGAAACATAGATGAGAGAGAAACATCAATCAGCTGCCTCCTGCACACCCCCTACTGGGGGTCAAGCCTGAAACCTGGGCATGTGCCCTGACTGGGAATCAAACCCATGGCCTCTTGGTGCATAGGACAACTGAGCCAGACAATTTTTAAAAAGATATAAAATGCCTCTTAAAAATATGAAAACATGTGCACGATATTGAATCAAATGGCTCCATTGTACATGAATGAGGAAAGGGGAGCCCATTGAGCACAACCATTTGCTTAAAGTCATGCCCTCCATACAAGTCAGTAGTAATCTTCAGTTTCCTTGTCTTCTGCAATTATAGAACTGAACTAAACATCTCAGCCCTCTCACCATTGTCACATTGTGGAATGCATCTCAAAGACTGAAATCACTGGGAAATGATTCAACGACACTCACCTGTCATGTTGTTTTTGTGGTTTGTAGTCTTCCAACCTGAAGCTCTTTCTCAAGAGAACTCTATTTAGGAGACAGATTTCACAAGCTGATGTATCACTAAGTCCTGATACCAAATTCAGGGTGGTTGTTTCATAGTGTCCCACAGGAAGTTCCATGGCACCCATATTTCTACACCTCAGGAGACTCATTTTCAGACTGGGTCCATCTGGGAGCAGTGACTCTGCTACACGATGGGCATCGAGGATAAGACTTACTGCCCTATCATGTAGCAAAAAGAAGAGAGAATGCAAGGAAGGACTCAGGCATTTTGAAAAGGGACTCTGAGTTCTGAGAGTGTGAAGACAGTAATGGAGTCACAGCATCTGTCAAGCACAGCAATGCCATGTCGGGACAGGAGATGGAGAGGAGCATGTCCACGTGACACCATGGAGGCATCCTCAGGAATCAGCTGAGTGCCCAGTGTCCAAAGTAGACAGAATACTTTCAGAGAAGGAATAACAGTTGTTATGAAATTAATCATTAGACAATTAGATGCTTCTGTGGCCGGTGTGGAGCCCAAGGAAATATCCCACAGATGGTGGGGGATTTGGGAAAAGTGAAATGCTATTCAATCACGATGCAGATATGATGCAGCCAATCTCACTGACTTATTTTTGACAAGTTAGTTAAACCTCTCTTGTAGTATGGAATTATATCTTTGTTAACGTTATAGCATAATAGAGATAGAATTCTATCTTAAAATATTTGAGTTAAGTAGTGTTATTGGGGGAGACGAAGTTCTGTAACACACAACTGCCGGTCCCAAGGATTAACCCAACAGATGCTCAATGCTCATTTGCAATTCTGTCTAGGGTAACAGGCAAGGTGCTATGATCACCTAATCACTCTTGTACCTGATAATACACTACAATAGACTGAATGTGTCCCCCACCCCTAACTCACATGTTGAAACCTAAGCCCCGGTGATCGTGTTAAGAGGTGGGACCTTTTGGAGGTGAGGAGGTCATAAGGGTGGAGCCCTCATGAACGAGATCAGATCCCTTATAAAAGAGACCCCAGAGAGCTCTCTGGCTCCTCCCACCATGTGGGGACACAGCAAGAAGGTGGCCCTCCATGAACCACGTAGCAGACCCTCACCAGACGCTGAATCTGCTGGCACCTTGATCTTGGCTTCCAGCCTCCAGACTGTGAGAAATAAATGTGTCGTTCAGAAGCCACCCAGCCCATGGTATTCTCTTATAGCAGCCCAGATGGACTAAGTCCTAACGGCATCTTCAAAACTGGCCTCCAGGATCACTGTGGATGGAGAGCAGAGACTGTGAAAGTCACGTAGGGGTTATGGCTAGATCTGGAAGTGGCATGCATCATGTATATCCACTTTCAATTGTCCAGAACGCAGTGACATGACCTCCCCTTACCCATATAGTGTGGGGGGCGGATACACAGCCTACCTGAATGTGTGCCCAGAAGAAAAATACAATGGTTTGGAAAACACAAGATACTGTTGCTGGTACAGACCTGGTAATCTTTTTGCTGTTGAAATTCCGAGGGGAAAGAACTTCTTTCTGTACTGTTATTAATGAGTTCCTGACTTTTGCTCTTAAGATTCTGCCCTAGAATGGGCAGATCAGGTAAGCAACTGACTTAGAGAATACTGTCTCCTCGGACCAGCTTATTTCTGTCCAGGTGTGCGACCCCATGCCCTTAACTCCACACACCTGATAAATTGTCATCAATGCTTTTTGGAGAATACTCGGCTGGGGCAGGAAATCATGGCATCTTTGCGGAGGTACATTCCACTAGGGATGCTTTCTTTCCAAACATTCAAAATTCAAACTGACTGCTACACTGCTGAATTTCCAACCTTAGCCCCTAGGCTGGGGTTTGCAGCTAGACAGGTGACCGGTGAGGTGGGGAACACATGGCCATCTGACTTTGAGATAAGATCCCTAGGAGTCAATAGCCCTTTACAGAAAAGAAACTGCTGACTTCGCGAGTCTCTTCCTCTGGCCTGAAATGTGCTGTCCTCAAATCAATGTCCTACTCGTAGTCAATAATGACCACGACCCTTGCTGTGACCTCATCGTCCGCTTTCAGTGGGTGGGCGCTCTCTAAGTGTCTTACTTCCAACAGCTAAAGGAAAGAGCTGGACAGGAGCACCACATGCAAGGCACCCACCCTCAGCCCTGGAAAACAGCCCTGTCCCCATCACCCTCATCATCTCCACATGGTCAGGGAAATGAGCATCTTTTTCCTTTTCTTAAAGAGACTCCCTGGTCTCCTTTGAGAAGATCTGTCTGTGAGTCTGTCTGACGTGTTCACGGCTACCATCTTTAAAGGGGTCATACTGTTCTTCTTTCCTTTTGCTTTGTGCCTGTAAAATCGTTTCTTTCGCTTGCTCTAAGTCATGAAAACGCTGCACCGAGCAAGTCCAGAGTTAGGAGGAGAATGATTCTGGCTGGGACACGGGGCCGTCTCGTTCTCCTGGGGGCGAACAGCGTGGAGCTTTGTAGTATGAGAGGAAGTTTAGTTGGTGGTTGGAGATCTTACACCCAAGAAGCCCGAGCTCCAGTCCAGGCCCACACTTGAGAGCATCCCATTCTGACACTCACCTCCCCATGAGTGAGAAACCCACAGGGTCAGGGGAATAGATACCTGAACTGTGAACCCCACTTATTTGCCCTGGTCAGTTTGGCTCAGCGGTTGGAGCATTGGCCCATGGACCAAAGAGTCGCGGGTTCGATTCTAGTCAAGGGCATGTACCTCGGTTGTAGTTTATCCCCGGTCCAGGTTGGGGTCATGCGGGAGGCAACTAGTCAATGTGTCTCTCTGGCGTGGATGTTTCTCTCCCTCCTTTCATTCTATTTGAAGATAATGGAAAACAAAAATCCTCAGGTGAGAATTTAAAAATAAAAGGAAAAAAATGAACCCCACTTATGTGGGGTACTCAGGATCACAAAATGTTTGCTGAAGCGGATAGGCCCCCCCAGGCCCTGCATTGGACGTCTTTCCCAGGTAAGTCTGTCTGCCCTGGGGCAGCCTCTACCACTCATGTGTACATCCCAGTTCCAAGAATGTGGGTCAAGAGAAAGCCACTGGGGCAGGGGACAGAGCTTGTAAGTACTTGGCCGGGAGGTCATACACGCATCCGAGGTCCCTCACTCACAGCACATGGGAAGGGAGAGCTGGTCAGTGGCACCAGCTTCAGAGGCTAATGGGCTTTGGGTCAGTTTCCAGCGCTGACACTCCCCAGCTCTGTATCCTACCACAAGCTACCTTCACACTGCTGCCGTTGTTTCCTGCACAGCTTTTGCGTTCTCTTCTGGAAAGTGGTCACAGTGGCCAAGGGAACAGCACTTTGCACGCACGTAATATTAACCAGGGGTGGGGAACGTCCAGCCTCGGTCGTGTCAGGCTAACATCACACCCCTCAGCAGCGAGAAGCAGTTCCAGCCATCCCATTAGGGCTGAGTTAATGAAATGTTCGACCACATCTAGCAGGCTCATTTTTAAGTTGATAATTTTGTATGGCCCATGAATGGTGTTACAAATACCCAAATGGCCCTTGGCAGAATAAAGGTCCCCCACCCCTGACAGAGGCCAGAAAGGGTTCCATGGAGCATGGAACAGAGTGGACATCTGCAAGTGTTTTTAGCTGTTATCGTATCATTGGAAACAAAGGAAAAATAGCACACTGAGTGGGAAATGTGCCCACATTTTGAAGGTGGTTATTGAAGTGGTGGTGGGTGACCTCAGAACGGGGAGGAACTGTGGGAGAGGCCCAAGGGGTTCTTAGTGCCATTGTCTGGCTTCGACTGTTGTTAAGGATCGATGTGCTTTTGCACAGTCGGGAAACACTGCTGTCCATCAATCACTCCCTCAGACTCTGGACCCAGGACCCTGGGACCATTTGCTGGACCACAGAGGTAGCTTGGGAAATTGTGTGGCCATGGCCCACCATCCACGGAGTTTAGCATCATTGTTTTGTAGCAGCTCTTACGTGAGCTGGGACGGTGGGGGGAGTGGCTTCTCTAGAACGTCTCCTGTTCACTCTCGTTTTTCTCAAGAACAGGCCAGACCTGGTAGAGCCCTTAGCTCAGGGATGAAATATCACACCACCCTTAATAATACGGAGGGGAACCACGGCCACTTTCTAAAGTGGCATCTGTATTTCAGAAGAGTCATATATTTTATGAGAAATGCCCACATGTTTACTTCACACGGAAGTGCAAAAGAAAGTCAGCGTCAGTGGTAGCCATAGTTTACTCATAAAAAAAAGTCCCCCCATCTGAGCAGTAAAAAATACAGCTTCTGTTATTTTCCAAGCAACTGTAGGAGCACTCTGGGTGACAGTAACTCTATACCACCTTAACTTAACTCTTGGGCAACCCACTCAACTTCCAGCTTTTTTCTTCAAAAATGGGATATATATATATATTTTTTTTTCTCAAGTACATATATGTAACTGAATATATTTATTATTCAATTAATATCAAATTGTTGCCACCAATATTCACCCATGGAGTAGAATGATGGGTATCATGGGTTCAATGACTAATTTATCGGGTTAATTTCTTATGTTGGGTAAAAAAGGAGAAAATAATTCATAATCATGATATTGGTCAAAAAGCGTTCCTGGAAGCCATTTCTTCAACAAAATAAGTTGCAAGGAAAAAAAAAAGAGAGAGAGAGAGAAAGTTATGAATGGGGGAATGGGGGAATATAAATGAAAGAAATTTAGACATGTCTACTTATTGTTTCCATAGACTTTATTTGGACTTCAATTCAAGTAAACTAACTTTAAAAATAAATGAGTCCAGCTGGTGTGGCTCAGTGGTTAAGCACTGACCCATGCACCAAGAGTTCATCAGTTCGATTCTCAGTCAGGGCACATGCCCAGGTTGTGGGCCAAATCCCCAGTGGGGGGCATGCAGGAGGCGGCCAATCGATGTTCTCTCTCATCAATGTTTCTACCTCTTTCCCTCTCCTTCACCCTTCCTCTCTCTCTAAAATCAATAAAGAAAAAAAAATAAATAATTAAAATTAAAATTAAATGAGATCCTTGGCTGGGTGGCTCAGTTGATTGTAGTGTTGTCCTGTACACCAAAAGATTGTGGACTCAATCCCCGATCGGAGCCCATAACGGTGGCAACGGATCAATGTTTTTCTCTCACATTGATGTCTCTCTCTCTCTCTCTCCCTTACTCTCTGTCTAGAATCAACAAAACATATCCTTGGGTGAGAATAAAAAAAAAAAAAACACGTGAGATAGTTGGAAAATGTGGACACTGGCCCCACCAAGGTAAATGTTGCAGGGTTAGGTAGGAGCATTTTTAGGAAATGGACTTGTTCTTTTAGAGAAACATAACGAACGTTTTCTGGGTGACACGTATGGTGTCCGCAGAGTGGCGGCCTCGACTAAACACGCTTGGTCATGAGCTGACAACTACCGAGGTATCTGAGGGCTTATTCTACTGTTCTCTGCTTTGACATATCTTTACTAGAATAAATCACTGAAAAAGTGCCTGAGATAATGTTAGTATTTTAATTTACTTACATTTTAATTTAATTTACTTACAAGTCTGACTAGACAGACTGAATTGTTATCGATTGTTCCGTCGTTGGAATTCGGTTCTCACGACACCACCAATGTCAAATGCACTGTGGGTCCAGACACGTGTCCTCGTCCGTCCGCCCGACACGTTATTCCGTTCATGCTGCAATGACAAGCGTTGTCCCCCACGATATGTGTTCACACGTGGAACAGAAATGTATATTTACCTGAGTTTCAAACGGGCATCTCTCCTGCTGTGCACTCAGGGATACTAGCACCTGTCCTGAAACTGGACCTTTGGAAAGCTCAGACGCAGCCATCTCAATACGGATGGAAGTCGCTCTGGGCAGCACTGACCGCCAAGAAACACTCTCAGCGCAAAAAAGTGGAGCTGAAACTGGCCGGCTCCGCGACAAGGTGCGACATACACGCCTCCCCTTGTGTTTTCTCATCATGTTCTACTCCCTGGTTAAACATGTAGCAAATCCACCAGTTATGAATATCAAGCTCTATCAGGATGCATGAGATTAAAACATCAAGGTCTACAGATTTAAGAAATTGTCAGGGCAAGAAATTGGATTTTTACAAAACCGAATAACTTGTGAAATTTCCATTATTCTGTGCCTTCCCTCCCCCCGCCCGATTCTGATAGGAAGTGCAAACAGCCCCACCAGGTCTCAGGTTGCCTCGGGGAAATGAATGACAAAATAGAATATAGAAGACTTCCTAATCAAATCATTAAAAAAATAAGTTGAGTTTCCATGTCGCTGAAAACTAGTGTTTGTTTGTTTGTCCTCTGGCCTCTCCTGCCCCCACTCCCTTCCCCTTCTCAGGGACAAGTAACTACCATCAATTCAAATGCTATTTACTAGATATAGGCAGAATATAGCTCAATGCACTCACATCCTAATCAATTACTATTTATCAGAGAAAAAGCAGCACCAGAGTAGACATTAGAATGTCCTCTTTTCTTAGCACACATTTACCTGCAGTCCTAGGTCGTATTACATTTCCTGAGAATATAGAAAAACCTTTGGCACATAGCATAACAGACTGCTTACTGCGTAAGTCGGCGTTTCACCAGATTGAGGACACCATATGCGTAACCTAGAGTCCCTGTCAGGTAGCTTTTGGATCAATGTGCTATCCATTAGAGAAGAATATTAGTTTCTTTCATTACAGTTGCATCACAATCACATAAATTCGTGTTAACCTTTGAGATAATTCAGGAACAACACAAAGCCAGGTAAACATTTCCCCTCGAAAATTAATATTTGCCCAAACGAAGACAGGCCACATGCCTTGTCCGTTTGATGATGCTGGGAAGAAAAAATAAATCGCAAGCCACTTCCGGCCCCAGGTGGCAACCTGTTACGGTGTAAAATTTAACTTCCAATTTGGATGCATCTATGCAGAAATGTTTAGCAACCCTCAGCAGCTTAGTCACAGGAAGGCATCAGGTCTCAGAAGACACTCAGAGCTTTAGAACGTGCTTGCCTTTGCAATAATTCAGGTGTGTCGAGATGGCATACTGATTTGACATGGATAGAAGGAAAACTGTCCCACCCAGAGACACTGCTGAATCTCCAAATCACCCAGGAAATGGTGTAAACCCTGGATGGGATCTGGTGAAGCTCTGTAATTCTAGTGCATCTTCTATGTGTTCTAATTCTTTGCATTTAAATTGCCATTCTAGCCCAGTCGATGTGGCTCAGTGGTTGAGCATCGACCCATGCACCAAGAGGTCGCTGGTTTGATTCCTGATCAGGGCACATGCTCAGGTTGTGGGCCAAATCCCCAGTGGGGGGCATGCAGGAGGCAGCCAATGGATGTTCTCTCTCATTGATGTTTCTATTTTTCTCTCCCTCTCACTTTCTCTCTCTCTAAAATCAATAAAGAAAGAAAAAAATTTTAAATGCCATTCTATTGCTTCTCATTAGTGTCTTCTTTCCTGCACTTCTTTTCCTTCCTCTCACTTTATTATTTTTTTTCCTTTATTGATTTTTAGAACCGCGACCTCTTGGTGCATGGGTAGACGCTCAGCCACTGACCACCACACCAGCCAGGCTCACTTTCTTTATTTCCTCCTACTTAACATTTAAATACCACCCCTGCCCAACCCCGCCCCCCACCAGGAAAGTAAAGTGTTGGTTTTTTCTTAATAACCTAGGAAAGAAATGGGTGGCTGTGATCAGACTTGGAATCAATAAGCCTGTGAACACCATCCCTGGTTAGCCATTTCTCTGTCACTCACAGGAGACTCAGAAAGAGGCACGTACTGCATGTACCAGCCAAGCGAGAACTGTGGAGGCTTTGCAAACGGATTTCCACAAGAAGGGCTTTTCATAAAACACACGGATGTTGTTTCAAAGACTGACTGTGGTTCATGCATTTGTTTACGCGGCTGCCTCCTCCCCTCTCTGCTCCCTGCTTGTTGGTTCACAGCCTTGAAAGCCACTGACATGATTATTTTAGGTGCTGACTGCACAAAACACAAGGACTGAGGGCCTGCATCCACTGTTTTCGAAATGACTGGGCCAAAGGGAGGGAGGGGCTGCCTGGATTACAGAGACGATGGCCACACTCTCCCCTCTTTTTCTTGTAAGGTGACTTCAAGAGGGTGGGTGACATACTTGGCTGTATGACAGTCTCGTTTTATGTATTTGATTCATTTTTAATCCCATCCCATTTTTCTTTTTCTTTTGGCAAAATGAAATGTTCAAATCCTCTCTTTATGCCTCTTTGATCCTGCCCTGGGAGTTATTAACAGTTTAATGTGTATCTTTACACATATTTTGTCTACACTTTTAAGTACATTATATGGATATGTACATACATAATAAGATATAGTCACACATTTTTTTTTTTTTTTTTTGCTGGATAAGAGATCAGGCCATCTGATACAGCAATCATTATTCAATGGGCAACTGAAGTTTGTATTAATTAAAGTGAAATAAAATTTAAAAATTCAGTTCTTCCATTTCACTGACCACATTTCAAGAGTTCAATAGCCATGTGTGGCCCACGGCCACCGTATCGCAGAGCAAAGAAATTGAGCATTTCCATCACTGCACAAAATTCTATTTAACAGGAGCTGCTAAAGATTATTCCTAATTTTAAATCAATTGGAATTTTGTGCTTCCCTCTTAAAAATAATCTTTGAATAATCCTAAACGCAAATCGAGAAGTAAGACCAATAGCTATCAGAACTTACTTTGAATTCCAGAAACAACACGAGGCTGTATATTCGTAATTTGTCTCAGAAACCTTGTATCCGAGATCCTAGTTGTATGGATTCTGAACTCTAACCACAGAATTTGAGTGTTCAATGCGTTACGCCTATGCAGAGTCTACCAGGTCTGAAATGCCCTGCCCTAATGACTCAGTTCTGGTACTTTCTTGGAAGGATACTAACTCGGTTAGGAAGGGGTACAGTAGATATGGTCACAATTATTCCCTCCACAGCTTCTTCCCAAATTTAGGCAAAAAAGGGCCAATCTCAGTCATAGGGATTCCAGAACGACATTCTTTGTTCTGGTATCTTGATATTTCCCCCAAAGCCGAATACTGGGTGGTTTAAAGCTAGGAAATTAACAAGAAATCAGAAAGCCAAATGAGCATTTATAGGTAGAAAAAGCAAAGTGTGATTATTTGGTCTCTGAGGAGCTAATTATAGGCTCAGCTGAAACTGAGAGGATCATGGGAAGATGTGTGCGCACTTGTGTGCGCACACACACACACGCGCGTCATGCATGCACAAAGCTACTGGTCTCTGCCCACCTCCAAAGAAGCAGACTGCATCGCTGCATAAATAAACCATTTGGATGGCTCTCTGTTTGAGAACAATCGATCATTCCCCTGAACTAGGGTCAGGCAACATATATCTAGAGCCTGGCCTGACCCACAGCTGTATATAAAATGATATTAAGGTAAGCTTCCCACCGGCCCCCTTCCACTTGTCAGGCTCCCCAGCCAAACATCATTCATTCCTCTTTGCCCACGCCAGCGCCACCCACAGCCTGCAAACTGGGGGAAGTGAATGGCATTGAAAGAAGCCTGGCCCTCGGGAAACCGAAGTCCGTGTTCCAAAAATCAGGCAGCACCTCACAGGTTTTCTAGAGTGTACTCAGCAGAAGTTGGTTGAGCAGATCTAATAGCTGAGGGGGTTCTTTTAGATTCAAGTATGTTGATGATCCCACATGGACATCATGTGTGTTGCTCAGAGGGGGGTTAACCTCTTCCAGCACTTCCAAAGAACATCCAAGTCCCAAGACAGAGGAGAGAGGTGATGGTGATTTGTCTTCTGTGACACCAGGATTTGTCAACACTGGCATGGCAGGCTGGGGAGCTGTTGGTTGTGGGGGGCTGTCCTGTGCCCTCCAGGATATTGAGCAGCATCCCTGACCTCTACCCACTAGCATACCTCTCCCTCAGTAGTGACAATCAGAAACATCTCCAGATACTGCCAAATGTCACTCAGGGGGAGACAGTGTTCCCAGGACGAGAACTGCTGACTTACACACAGAGAGACCTGAGCATTGCGGCAAGAGTGCATGTCATATCTAAGAAGTCAGTGAGGCAAACGGAAGTCGAGTCATGGTCATCTGCTCCAGCTGCTAGGACAAAGTACTACAGAATGGAGCCTTAAAAACAGAAACGCATTTGTTCACAGTCTCAGATCGAGGTCCCAGCACCCTGTCGTCTCTCTGTACCTTCATATGGCCTCATGTGGCTCTGTGTCCTAATCTCTTCTTTTAAGGACACCAGTCATATTGGAATAGGAGCCACCTCAATGACCTCATTTTAACTTTAATTAGCTCTTTATAGATCTTATTTCCAAATACAGTCATATTCTGAGGCACTAGGGGTTAGGATTTCAACATAAGAATTTGGAGGTAGACACAATTCAGTTCATGACAAGAGATAATATTCCCAGACACAGCTCCAGGACTTTCTGCACCACTAATAACCTTGCTGTATTATCTTGTAGACTCAGCCCTCTTACTTAGAATGGGGCTCTCTTCACTGTCCATTCTTTTCCTGTTCAAGAAAGAGGAACTTCTTTGACCAGGGAGGCAAGGAGAAAGAATTGAGCAGGCACCTCTCCGCCTCACGCTGTCTCCGTTTACTCTGCCCGTCAGGCAGAGTGGGAGCTTCGTGGTCTCCACCCCGCGAAGTTCTGGTCCCTCTGGTTAGGGACTGATTTCTTTTTTCTACATTTAAAAATAATTCAACAGGGAATACCTTTAGATCGTGAGATTCCCTGGATGGACAAACTTTACCTATAAAGGGCCAGAGAGCAAAGACTGGCCAGGGTGAATGGGTGCGGCTGTATCCCAACTGGACTGTTACAGAAACAGGCAGTAGGCTGGATTCGGCCCACGGGCCATAGTGTGCCAACCAGAGCCCTAGAACATTAAACAGGTTATTGGATTAGTGCAATTTGTTTAAACTTGGACTTAGTCAAGTTTAAATAAAATAAGAGACACGTGGAAAATGACAATCACTCTCTTTCCTGCTGAAAAATAATCCAAGTGTCTCCCTGTTTTCCCCACCATAACTGTGGCTGGATATATTCAAGAATATTCACAACAACCATTCTAGAGGGCATTTTAAGCTGGCTTCCTGTTCCCCGCTCTCCTTTTCTTTTTACTGACCCTGCTGCCTCCAGCTCTGGTTTCTAATTTCTTTCTTCATTAAAAGTCCTGTCAACCTTCTCAAGAATAAAGTTGTTCCTTTAAAAATGCCCATCTCATAAAAGGACTGTTCCCGGAAGGCATAAGATAAATAAGATGGTTCATGAAATCCCCCTCCAAATAACAGACTTATGAGAAATAATCCTGAACTTTGATTTCAAATCACTCCAAACAAATCATCTTCAAACTCGAGGTGAGTGTCCCCGGAATGTGTTTTACAGCATCCCGCGGCAAGCCCTGCACGTTTCCATAGACACGTCCGAAACACGCCTCGTCTCCTTCTGCATGCGTGCACAAATGGTCAGCAAAGAGCAGGCCCCATGAACTGGTCCTACCTCACTGGGGACCCTTAGCAGAGAGGGATCTGGAGTATCCACTGATATTATAGCTAGGGATGTAAGAACACTGGTGTCGCATCGTCACCAAGAGGCAAAAATGGGAGATTGCCCAATGTTCATTACAGGGGGGTGAGTAGCCCTGGTCAGTGTGGCTCAGTTGGCCGGGGCATCGTCACATACACCAAAAGGTCACAGGGTCGATTCCCAGTCAGGGCACATGCCCAGGTTGTGGGTTTGATCCCCGGTGGGGGTACACACAGAAGTAGCCAATTGATGTTTCTCTCTCACATGGATGTTTCTCTCTTACATCGATGCTCCTCTCTCTCTCTCTCCCTCTTCCATCCTCTCTCTCTTAAAAAAAAAAAAATCAGTCAATCAATAAAAAGAAAATAGAGGGGTGAGTAAACCACTTAAAGACCCATGTGCATACCCAAAAATGCTGGGTTGTTGCTAAAAGAAATGTAGATGGGTGTGTATAACAGAAAATAGTCATGATATGCTGTAAAATGCAAAAGGCAAATAAAATATAATGTATGCATATATGTATATATACATTTACACATATATAAATATAAACATAAATACATATACACATATATACATATAGAAAGAGGTAATATTTAAACAAAATTTATATGTATTTGCTTATATTTATTCAATAAATATATATAAATACATTTATTCATCTATCTTTTTCTCTCATATACCTATCTCTAAATATTTTGGTCAATATATAGAAAATGGATACTATTTATAGTAATTTCCTTTGAAGGAAGTACATTTAAAAGGCTTGAGAGGGTAATGTGGTCTTTCTCCTCTATGGATTCTTTAATGTTTGATAGTCTTGAAACATTTGTATTTTTAAAGAAAGAAAATTAAACCACCTACCCTAGGAGAAAAATAAAACTTTGAAAATCCTTTTGAATAGCATGCTGTATTGTTTTAAAAATGACAAAATCTTGTTTTTAAAAATTAAAAAAAGGGTGGAGTGTGAAGCGGTCGTTCTCCCTAACTCTGTGCAGCACCGCTGAGGACTCCAGGGACACCTGCTGTACCAGTTCAGTACTTATCCTGAAGAACGATTTTTAATTAAATCAGGAAAGATGTTCCTTGGGAAAGACCATTTTCTTGAAGCTAGAAATAGACTCAGCCCTAAGAAGTCTTGGCCCTGTAGCAAGGCGCGAGGTGTTGTAGGAAACACACATTCCACACGCCCCCAAGCCTGGTCAGGAGGACCCCGTGTCTCTAGTCATCAGTGGGGACTGAAAAACACTAGGCTGAGGGGCTTCCAGGAACTTGAGTGAACGAAGTCACTCAGTGTCACTGACAGTGTCATTGAAAGACACCTATGCACCACAGCGAAACACCCAGGAGACCTCTCACACTCCAAAGCTTTGACTCACGGCTGGTCACGCCGAGGTATGTTGCAGCCAGGTAGAAGTGATGAGAAATGTGTTCATAGATCCGTATACAGTGAATTTGGAACTACAGAGCCAGCAGGAGCAGAACATTGCAGGAAGTGGGCTCCTGGCCTGAAAGCGTGCCAAGGGCGGGCGGATGGCAACTTGAGAAATACACATTTATTTCACATAAAAGGCAAAACACCTGAGTGTGATTCAGGGGTTTAATTTAGCAATTGTAGCTGAGTCGATGTACCAGTGCACAGAAATGGCTAAGAATCCATGCCCCAACCCAGAAGGAAGCTCAGTGGCAAGGAGATCGGACGGGAAACCACAAGAACACATATATGTACGCACGCGTACGTGCACACACACACACACACATACACATCCACAGTCACGCATTTCCTCAGTTTCTCTCATAGGACTGACATGAAGTCAGTTTGGAGAATAATTTGAGGATAACTGACTTCATTTTCTGAAAGTGTTGACTTCTCAGGCTGGCCAAGACCGATGTAGAATAGCATCGACTCCGTTTTAGAAACATCTTCGCTTTGCTCGTTCTGATAGTTTTTATGCCAGAGTATCTGAGTCTAAACCTTAGCCCAAATGGGATTGGAGCATTCTCGATCTTTGTGGGAAGCACAGAAAATACACCCTTTGTGGGCCGATCCATGTGTCCTGCTCCATAACTAAGGTAGAAGACCCATTAGCGCCCTCACCATATTATTTTCCGCTTTCCATACTCTTTACTATGTCCAGTTTTCTGTCATAATTTCTTAGGTATCAGTACTGTGGGTTTTAATACATTTATATTTTCATAAATGCTGTACTGTTTGTCTTTTTTTAGTAAATATGAAATTCTTTAATATGAGGTTTTGAGTGATGCTTTGGTTTTATATCAATTTCACCCACTTATTTATTTGTTAGGGCTCTTTTTTTTGCACATGATAAAGAAAATCTCCAGTCACACAAACAGGTAGTGATGGAGTCCTTTGTGCAGTGTTATTTCACTAGGCCTAGTGCAGAATTACAACCTTTCTAATTAATACCAGTTTGAAAAAGGTAAAATATGTGTAGAGGTGATAAAAGCTTTATCCAAACACAGGCAAGAAAGAACAAAAGAAGAAAGCAAGAAAACACTATTTTGATAGCCCAATCAAAGCCTCTGGTGTAAATAAAATAACATTTAGTATATTATATATACATTTCTGTATTTCTTTATTTTTTAACCAGCACAAAGAATGAGAATGACTATTAGAATGATACAATACACTCATAAATGAAGGCTTCCTCCCCTTAAGTTGGATCTGAGTTTTAAAATATTTTTAATTAATTTTATTGGGGTGACACTCAGTGGGAAAACATATTTGCCAATGATACATCTGATAAGGGGTTAATATTCAAAATTTACCAAGAACTTATAAAACTCAATACCAGAAAAACAAGTAATTCAATTAAAATGGGCTAAGAACCTGAATAGCCCCTTCTCCAAAGTGGACATACTGATGGCCAATAGACACATGAGAAGATGGTCAACATCACTAACTATCAGGGAAATGCAACTCAAAACCACAATGAGATGTCGCCTCACACCTGTCAGAATGGATACCATCAATAAATCAACAGACAACAAGTGCTGGCAAGGATGTGGGGAAAGGGGAGCCCTCATGCACTGTTGGTGAAATGCAGACTGGAGCAGCCACTGTGAAAAGCAGTATGGAGTTTCCTCAAACAATTAAAAATGGAACTGCCTTATGACAGCTATTCCACTTCTGGGAATGTATCTGAAGAAACCTGAAACACTAATTCCAAAGAATATATGCACCCCGATGTTCACTGAAGCTTTATTTACAATAGCCAAGTTTGGAGGCAGTCCAAGTGCCCATCAGTAGATGAGTGGATAATAAAGTTGTGGTACATTTACACAATGGAATACTACTCAGCCGTGTAAAAAAGAGAAGGAAGGAAATCTTATCCTTTGGGACACCATGGATGGACCTAGAGAGTATTACGCTAAGTGAAATAAGTCAATCATAGAAAGACAAGTACCATATGATTTCACTTATACATGGAATCTAATGAACAAAATAAACTAACAAACAAAATAGAAACAGGCTCATAGATACAGAGAACAGATTGTCACCTGTCGAAGGGGAGGGGGGTTGGGGGGCTGGATAAAAAGGTGAAAGGGCTGAGGAAAAAACAAACTCATAGACAAGACAACAGAGGATAAAAGAGGCATAAATGTATATAGAAGAAGACCTGACTTGGGGTGGTGAACACACAATACAATATACAGATGATGTATTATACTGCTTTGATCAGAAATTATTTTGGTTTCAAATAAAACATCAGTTCAAACTGATTTAAGCAAAATAGGAAAGTATTGTTTCACATAGGTGAAAAATGTAAAGATAACTGGATGTTTGCAGAGCTAATTTCAGGGGCTCAGAACTCGGGCCTACTGCTATAGACTTTCCATAGAATTGGCCACATTCTCAGGGAAGCACAGCAAAGGCTGGCAATTCCAGCCTCAACGCACTCAGTTACCAACACTTTCCATAACTGTCCCCAGGCTGAGTCTCATTAGCTGGACTTGGGTCACATGCTCATCTCCTAGCCAATCCCGATGTCTGGGAGATGGAACTTTGCAATTGGCCAGGATTAGGCTCCATACCCAACTCTGCACCTAGGCAAAGAGCAAGCATCCGGGGTAAGGGGATGAGGGAAAGATGGTCCCTTATAGAACACAGATTTATATAAACAGAGGAAAAAAGAAAGGAATGCTACAAAGGTGAAAACAACAGTTACTTTGTGAAAAGTGCTTATCATAAGCAGACTTGATCTACTCTCACCAAGGTCAGTAAAGTCCTCCTGAAATCATCATTGGTATGAATTCCAGCTGTGAATTCTGCTAAACCTCCAGCAGGACATTCCAAAGAGGCTCTAGAGCCGTGCTGTCCAAGACAATAGCTACTAGGCACATGTGCATATTAATTTTAAATAATTAACATTAGATAAAATTCAAAATTCAGTCTCTTGGCAGCTTGAGTTACAGCTCAGCAGCTGCATGGGGTTAGTGGGTCTACCTTATTGGACATTGCACATGCAGACTGTCTCCATCATTGCAGAAAGTTCTACTGGATGATGCTATTCTAGAGTTTTTTCTGCCCCACCCCATCCCAAATTTAAAAATAAAGAAGGACATTTGATTGGGCGAGGAAGGGCCAGGTGACCTTTGAAAGGTCACAGGCTACAGAGGCAATGGTAACAGTGATAGTGAAAACACAGACAAACATGCTCAAGTGAGGATAGCTGTTCTTTTTTCTGAACATAAAAACATAAATTATTTAGAATAGGACAATTCTTTCTTTTCTTTGTCAGAAAGAGACAAAGAGCACAAATAAAAGCAAAGCAATGAAGGGATAATGAAATCAAATGTCAGCTGCACTGAAAGGCTCCCATTTCTCTCACCCACCCCAAATCCAAAACGTTGCAATAATGAGGGGTAGTTACACAGACTGTGGACAAGAGGTACTTGCTCTCTATTTTCTTTCCAGTGGTTGCTAGAATGAATTTTGTTGTATGAAAGCGGAGTTGAGGTATTTGTGAGATTTGGAGCAAAATGCAAACTCTTGACATACCAGATCCTGAGCGCTCTGGTCTTACTTGTACCTCCAACCTGCAGCCCCTCTTCCCAATATGCACGTTTTAGCGCCATGGGCTTAGTTCTTATCTTCAATGTCTTTGCTTGCTGTTCTATCAGCCTAGCACACGCTTCCTGGACTCCTTCTCCTGCTACAGGTCTTTGCTTAAACTTCCTATCACCAGAAAATCCTCCTGATCTCCTTCTCTGACACACACATTATTGTTCTTCATCACAATATCTTGTTTATTTATTCATAATACTTGCAATATCTAAATTATTATTTGTTACTTTATTCCCCTACTATATTCAAGTGACATGTAAATTCCACAGGGGCAGGGACTATGTCTGTCTTATTTTCTGTTGTTGCCCCAGTGCTGAGTGGGCATTCAATAATTGACTGTGGGGTGAAAGGATGAATGAATGAATGAATGAATGAATGAATGAACAGAGGAGAGTTGGAAGGAATACTGCTGGGATTGTGCTCACCACGCTGTCCTGCTGTACTCGTCAATAGCAGAACTAAGAGGAAACAGAAGACTTGGGTGTTTTTTAGGTTTTGCTTCTAGGTTGGGTCATTTCCAAAACTGCTTTGCTTGTGCACAGCCAGGAGAAAATGAGGTGATGTCAGATGCGCTGGTGTCCTGCTTAATTTGTACTCTAGCTCTTATCATAAGAGTAAAATGCAGAGTGAGATGCTCAAATGGAAGATTTTTAGGGAATCCAGAGTTTAGGTTGAGTTGAGAACTCCCACCTTTACCTCTCCAAATGCAAAGGCTGGGAGGCAGAAAAATGCACATCTATTAGAGAGCACATTATGAGTGATTAATAAGGTCAACCAAGTACAGTTTATCATCCTTCACAGCATCCAGGCAGCATTAACATCCTGCTACCTCATTCTCCCGATGGCCAACTCACAGATTCATCTTTGTTCAGACCTCATTAATATTTGGAACCATAGAATATATCCAAACACTTAGCCCAGGTTCTGGCACCCAGCAGGCACTCAAATATACAAATTAAAGACATGAGCATCAGAAGATCTTTAAAAACTGCAGCAAAGCCCAGCCGGTATGGTTCAATGGTTGAGTGTTGACCCATGCACCAAGAGGTCACTGGTTCAATTCCCGGTTAGGGCACATGCCCAGGTTGTGGACCCAATCCTCAGTGGGGGGCATGCAGGAGGAGGCCAATCAATGTTCTCTCTCATAGATGTTTCTACCTCTTTCTTTCTCCCTCTCCCTTCCTCTCTCTAAAATAAATAAAGAAAAAAAAAAAAACTGCAGCGAAAGATAAGTTGCTATTCTTGCACATTTCGGTGTACACATATTTAAAGATTTAGTATGCGTTTGTAATTTATCAAGCATTTTGGGAATGATAAATTGATACTATCAGGATAACATAGGCAAATATTCCCATTTTAAAAGTAAATTATAAAACAGACTGGATACTCGGATGGGAAGTAGAACAGAAGATAAAACACATGAATGGTGAGACACCAGAAAAGAAAATGATCATCGATGACTAGGAATCAACAATAACCCTTTTCCTGTGAAAGGTACCCCAAGTGAAGCTCATTTCCTCTGTGGTGAGAATCCAAAGTCATTCAGGAGAGAGGGAAGCCAGAAGCCATGTATCTGCCATGCTGCCTGTGAAGTCTCCATGAAGAAGACAGAACAAGGTAAAGCAGATGGATGAAGACACTATGTGTGGGTTGAATGGCTGTCCCAGAGGGCACTGATGAAACGGATCGATCTCCACCAGGAGGGTGACCACTAGTGATGTGCCATAAGTCTGTACCTCTGACCCTGTCCAGGTCAACGGTCTTACCAGGAACTCCTCTTCTCACTAACAAGAGATAATTGTGATAAACAAACTATGTTACTTCATTTCCTCAACTAACGGTTGTGGAACGTTGTCCATGTGATGATACACATTGGGCTGAGGGCCTTCGTTTAAGAAAGGTAAATAGGACAGCTGCTGCCCTAAAGAAGGGGTGGTGGAGAAAGTAATCTGACATTTCAATGAGTCCTTATGATACCATCCTGGTAGCTTTTAGCGCCTCATTAAATGCCCGTGGATTGAGTGTGGAGAGTTCATCTAACCCTTCCTGCTTGCACATCTGTATACACAGATGAACGGTCTTTCCTGTCTTTCTCTACCTTCATTCAGAAAACTCCTACTCGTCCTTCAGGTTCTAGCTTCAATGTAACCTTTTTCAGAATTTTATTGATTTATTTTTATGTATTTTTCATTGAATTTATTGGGGTAAAATGGGTTAATAAAATCAAACAGGTTTCAAGTGTACAGTGCTATAACATATCTGCAAGTCTTTTTCTGCCACCATTTATCCCCCGTTTGCCCTCATCCACCTCCTCCTACTGCCCTTCCCTCTGGAAATCACCATACTGTTATTTATGTCTGTTCTTTTGTTTGCTTGTTTGCTTGCTTTTGCTTCATTCCTTCACCATTTTCATCCAGTCAAACACCCCACCCCTTTGACAGCTGTCAGTCTGTTCTCTGTATCTATAAGTCTGTTTATATTTTGTTTATTCGTTTATTTTGTTCAAGAGATTCCACATATAAGTGAAATCATATGGTACTTGTCTTTCCCTGACTGGCTTATTTCACTTAGCATAATGCTCTCCAGGTCCATCCATGTTGTTGCAAAAGGTAAGATTTCCATCTTTTTTATGGACTAGTAGTAAGGAATAACATATTCACCAATGACATATCTGATACAGGTTTATATCCAAAATTTATTAAGAACTTATACAACTCCACACCAAGAAAACAAACAATCCAATTTAAAAATGGGCAAAGGACCTGAACAGACACTTCTCCAAAGAGGACATACAGATGGCCAATAGACATATGAAAAGATAGTCCATGTCACTAATCATCAGAGAGAAGCAAGTTAAAACCACAGTTCACCTCACGCCATTCAGAGTGACTATCATCAACAAATCAACAAACAAGTGCTGGTGAGGATGTGGAGTGAAGGGAACCCTCCTGCCTGGTTGGAACGCAGATTGGGGCAGCCACTATGGAAGACAGTGTGGAGTTTCCTCCAAACATTAAAAATGGAACTTTCTTATGACCCAGCAATTCCACTTTTGGGAATATATCCAAAGAAACCCAAAACACTAATTTCAAAGAATATATGCACCTCTGTGTTCATTGCAGTGTTATTTACAACCGCTGAGATTTGGAAGCAGCCCAAGTGCCTATCAGTAGTCAAGTGGATAAAAAAGCTGTGGTACATTTATACAATGAACTACTACTCAGCAGAATTTTATTTTATTTCTTTACTCACCCATACCCATCCCAGGCAAGGAGGTACAGTCTCCACTATGCTTCTGCAGCAGCTATGACCCTGGAAACATTGGTTTTTATTTTGCAATAGTTTGTTCACTTGCCTGTCTCCCTGCCTAGTCCCAATGTCCGTTGGGGTCGGGATCTCTATCTTACTCATTTTGTACTTCTGGAATTCAACCTACTATGTGACACATCACAGAAACCCAAAATGTATTATTGACTATGAATGTCAATGGAGTTCCGGCAAGGGGACTAAACCTGATGAGATTACTTTTACAGTTTTTCCAACCTTTAAGATGCTTTTTTTGAGAGGAATTAAATGTGGAAAACTAGTATTTCAACCCTTAAATAAACTGATTGTTAGAGTATAGTTTGTAAAGAGGTCGTCCTGGTGAGACATAAACTAATCCAAAACTCCAAACCTCTTCCTATGTTCTTGCGGGCAAGGGACTGTAATTGCATTGTCTATGGCAGTATGTTCACTTAAGTACTATTTACTTATATTTTGCTTCTAACTATTCAGTAAGAAGCCTATATAGTAAGGCTTGCTAATTTTTTTTTCATACAAAACCAACATTAACACATTACCAGTTTACTAAGGACTCAAGTTCAGCATTTCTATCAGAAATTAGGATTTCATACAACATTACTTTGTAAATTTTTCTCTTGGTATTACTTTACCTAATTCTAACTACAACACTATGCAATTTTTATTTATTGACACCCACATTTTACAGAGGAGAACACTGAGGTACCAGAAAGCTAAGTCACTTTTCCAAGGTAATTCAGCTAGTGGGAGATAGAGCCAGATGTGGACTTTGGAATCCCATACCTTCCTTTGACCTTCTACACTACATTGCATCTTAGTCTTTGTGGAGTTGTACAGCTCCAAGAGAAGATGAGATGGGTGGAGAAAGTGAGCTGTGGTTGAAAATAAAAGCTAGAGACAAATGAGCTTCAGTCTAGAGGTGGAGGTGAGGTGGGACAGGAGCAGGGAAGAAGGTATCTACCTATAAGAAAAGAGATACATGCTTTTAGATTAGCATACAAATGGTACAACAGCACCCATCCCCAATAAAAGAGAGAAGAAAAGAATTACCTTAAGCATATGTTTGAAAACTAAATACACTTTAGCATAAGACACACAAATGCTAAATATAAGCCTGTTAAAAAATATATTCTTAAACATAAATAAATGATCTTTTAGATAAAAATATTTTAATTAAATATTCAAGTGTCAGTTCTCTGAATCACTTAGCTCTTGGGACTGATTAAATAGATTACTTTTTTCTCCAATTACCTGAGCTTCAAATTTATTGCTCATTTGCTTCCTTTACTTCTAAAATAAAATGAAGATCCACCATTTACGATTTGATCAAAGTCATTCTGATGAATATTTTTAAGGCATTGTCAGACATGGTTGGGCTGATTTTTAATAACAGCCCCCAACTAATCAATAGATAATTTAATTCAAAAATGTGAAGCTGTAAACTTTAATGCTCTGTTTGGTATTTTCTTATTAATTGGAAAGATGGCAAGTCAGCGTAGGCAAAAAGCTAGGAAGACATACCCATTAAAATCAAATCTTGAAGGGCATGTGGCTTGAGGAAACTCTGCTCCCAGGGACCACACATTGTTGGCACTGTCTCCAGCAGGAATCTCTGACCCTCCTCTATATGATTAAGTGACTATGATCATCTCTTCACCTTGTACCAAGGCTGTGACTTGACCTAAATGCCCCCCACAATTATTTTTATAACCTAGACACAAACCATGCAGAAAGAGGGTTTTGATCTCTCTAGTTCAATGCGTGATCTTATTTAGTTTAATCCAAATCAATCAATAAGGCCATGGTTGTAGTGAACCAATGTAGAACTGTACTGAATGCTAAGTTGTCGAGGAAACTAACAATTTCTTCCAAAAACACTTATTAACTACATTTTCACATACCACCCAGTTCAGAATGACTCTAACCATTGCTTTTTAAGCATTTTTTTAATTAAAAATACACACATCCAGGCACGGCACAGGCAACTACCAGCCATGGATCTCTTTGTAGCTTCTAACAGGGAGCCCCAGACCAGTCACAGGCAGCATCTGACCATGACTGCACCAGAGTACCTCCCAAGAGATACCAAAACCAACACACCCAGTGGGCAGCTTCAGATCACAACAGAGCACCACTGAATTAACTCCAAAAGCAACATACCCAAAGGGAGGTCTCAGAAAGCACCAGACCCAGCTGGGGTGAATTGTGCTTCATAGAGTCAGCCCCCACACTGCAGCTTATACTGAGTGGTTGGGGTCAATCCTCACAGACAGTCAGCATGAGGGTCAATCTCACCCACTAACATGCCAACAGCAATCAAGGATCAACTACAACAGGAGGTCTCTCATAAGCCAAACAAGGGACACACTAGGAGAATCTGGTTCAGGTGACCAGAGAGACTGCACCACTGGGCCCCACAGGACACCTACTACATTTTAATGCCACACTGCCAAGACTGGGAACATAGAAGATTTACCTAATACATAGAAACAACATAGAGAGGCAGCCAACAGAACGAAGCATGTATTAAATGAAAGAATAGGAGAAATCTCCTAAAAAATAACTGAATGAAGTGGAGGTAAAAAATCTACTAGATACCAAGTTTAAAACATGGCTATAAAGATGCTCAAAGAACTTATTGATAAATTCAGCAAAGGAATAGTAAGCATAAAAAAAGACATAGAAACTACAAAAAAGAACCAGTCATAAATGAAGAATAAAATAACTGAAATAAAGAATACACTAGAAAAAAATCAAGAGCAGATTACATGAAGCAGAAGATCAAAGCAGCAATTTGGAAAACAAGATAGCAGAAAATTACCAATCAGATCAGCAAAAAGAAAAAAGAATTTAAAAAAATGAGAATAGTTTAAGGGACCTCTGGGACAACATCAAGCATCACAACATTTGTATCATAGGGGTACCAGAATGAGAAGAAAGAGAGAAAGGGATTGAGAACCTATTTGAAGAAATAATGACTAAAATTTTTCCTAACCTGGTGAAGAAAATAAACATACAAGTTCACAAAGCACAGAGAGTCCCAAACAAAATGAAGCCAAAGAGATCCACACCAAGATAGATCATGCTTAAAATGGCAAAAGTTAAAGTCAAAGAGAGAATCTTTTTTTTTTTTTTTTTTTTTTATCCTCACCTGAGGACATTTTTTTCATTTTTTGTTCAGATAGAGTGGGAGGGAGAGAGAGGAAGAGAGAGAGAGAGAGAAACATCATCGACGTGAAAGGGACACATCGAGTGGCTGCCTCCCGCACGACCCAACTAGGGCCGGGGACAAACTGCAACCGAGGTACATGCCCTTAGCAGGAACCGAACCCGGGTCTCTCTGGACCGCAGTCCGATGCTCTAACCGCTGAGCCAAACCGGCCAGGGCAAAGAGAGAATCTTTATAAGGGAGCCTCCATAATACTGTCAGATGATTCCTCAACAGAAACTTTTCAGGCCAGAAGGGATTGGCACAAAATAGTGAAGTGATGAAAACCGAGGACCTACAACCAAGACTACACTACCCAACAAGACTATCATTTAAAATAGGAGAGATAAAGAACTTCCCAGACAAGAAAAAGCTAAAGGAGTTTATCACCACCAAATCAGTATTACAAGAAATGTGAAAGAAACATGTTTAAGAAGCAGAAGGAGAAAAAAAAAAAGAAACATAAATATGAATAGTAAAATGGCAACATATACCTATCAACATCATTTTAAATCTAAATAGATTAAATGCTTTAATCAAAAGATCTAGGGTAGTTGAATGGATAAGAAAACAAGACCAATATATCTGCTGTCTACAAAAGACCCACATCAGAATGAAAGACATACACAGACTAAAAGTAAAGGGATAGAAAAAGATATTTAGTGAAAATGCAAACAAACAAACAAGCAAATAAAAAAACCTGAGGTAGCAATAATTATATCAGACAAATAGACTCTAAACAGAGTCTATAATAACAGACAAAGAAAGATGTTATATAATGATAAAGGGATTGATCCAACAAGACACTATAATCCTTGTAAACATTTATACACCCAAGAAGGAGCACCAAAATATATAAAGTACATCTTGATGGATAGAAAGGGAGAGATCGACAGTAATACAGTCATAGTAGGGGATTTTAACACCCTATTGACATCAATGGATAGACCTTCCAGACAGAAATTCAACAAGGAAACAGCAGACTTCAATAGTACACTCGATCAGATGGATTTAATCGATATCTTCAGAGCATTTCATACCAAAGCAGAAGAATATATATTATTTTCAAGTGCACATGGAACATTTTCTAGGATAGACCACATTAGCACACAAAACAAGTCTCAATAGATTTTAAGAGATACCTTGAGACAAATGAAAATAAAATCACAATGACCCAAAATCTATTGGACATAGCAAAAGCAGTCCTAAGAGGGAAGGAAATTCATTGCAATACAAGCCAAACTCAAGAAACAAAACTACATTAAATAAACAATCTAACCTTACATCCAAAGTAATTGAAAAAGACCAGCAAACCAAGCTCAAAATGAGTAGAAGGAAAATAAAAATAAAGATCAGAGTGGAAATAAAGAAAAGAGTCTTTAAAATTACAAAAAATAAATAAAAAATCAATGAAACCAAGAGCTGGTTCTTAGAAGAAGTAAACAAATTTGATAAAACCTTAACCAGATTCATCCAAAAAGAAGATAGAGAGAGAAAACCCAAATAAATAAAATTAAAAATGAAAGAGGAGAAGTGACTAATGACACCATAAAAATACAAAGGATTACAAGAAAATACTATGATCAACTATATGCCAACAAATTGGAAAATCTGGAAGAAATGTATAAATTACAAGAAACATACAATCTTCTAAGACTGAATAAAAAACAAACAGAGAAACTGAATAAACCAATTAGTACTAACAAAATCAAATCAGTAATTTAAAAATACCTAACAAACAAAAGTCCTGGACAAGGTCTTAATAGGTGAATTTTATCAAACATTTAAAAAAGAATTAACAGCTATATTTTTCTTTTTTATTATTATTAATTTATTTTTGTTACAGATGTATTTTTCAAACAATTTCAAAAATTTCAAGAGGAGAGAAGGCTCCAAGTCTTGTTTTAGGAGGCCTGCATTACTCCGATGCAAAAACAAAAACATTACAAAAAAGAAAATTGTAAGCCAATATCCCTGATGAACATAGATGCAAAAATCTTCAATAAAATATCAGCAACCAAATTCAGCAATGTATTAAAAAGATCATACAACATGATCAAGTGGGATTTATTCCCGGAATGCAGGTTAGTTCAATATCCAAAAATCAATTAAGTTGATATACTACATCAACAAAACAAAGGATAAAAATCATATTATATATCAATAGATGTAGAAAAAGCAATTGACAAAATCCAGTATCTATTTATGACAAAAACTCTCAGCAAAATGGGAGTACGGAGAACATATCTCAACATAATAAAGGCCATATATGACAAACCCACACCTAACATCATACTCAATGGGGAAAATCTAAGAGTGTTTTCCTTAAGATCAGGAATATCCATTTTTATCACTTTTATTCAACATAATATTGGAAGTCTTAGTTCCAGCAATTAAAGAAGAAAAATAAATAAAAGGAGTCCAAATTGGACAGAGAGAAGAAATACTGTCATTATTTGTAGAAAACATGGTATTATATATAGAGAACCCTAAAGATTCCACAGAAACTACTATAAATGATAAATCAATCAATTAAAATAACATAATACAAAATTAGCGTCCAGAAATCAATTGCATTTTATACTCCCATAATAACTATCAGAAAGAGAAATTAAAAAAACAATCCCATTTATAATTGCAGCAAAACATACCTAGGAATAATTTTAACCAAACAAGTAAAAGGCTTGTACTCAAAAAATTATAAGACACTGAAGAAAGAAACTGAAGAAGATACGAATAAATGAAAGCATATACTGTGCTCCTGGATAGAAAGAACTAACATAATTAAAATGTCCATACTACCTAAAGTAATCTATAGATTTAATGCAATCCCTATCAAAATAGCAATAGCATTTTTCACAGAACTAGAACAAATAAATCTAAAATTTATATGTGCCACAAATAGCCACAGCAATCTTGAGAAAGAAGAACAAAGTTAGAGGAATCACTCTAACTGATACCAAACTATACTACAAGGCTATAGTAATCAAATTAGCATGATACTGGTATAAAAAACAGACATACAGATTAATGGAATAGAATAGAGAGCCCAGAAATAAACCCACATCTGTATGGTCAATTAACATATGACAAAGGAAACAAGAATATACAATGGAGTAAACACAGTGTATTCAATAAATCATGTTGGAAAAATTGGACAGACACATGCAAAAAAAAAAAAAAAAATGAAGACAGACCACTGTCTTACAACATACACAAGAACAAACTCAAAATGGATTAAAGACTTAAATGTGATACCTGAAATCTTAAAACTCCTAGAATAAAACAGAGGCAGTAAACTCTGACAGTTCTCTTAGTAAATTTTTCTGATATATCTCCTTGGGCAAGGAAAACAAAAGAAAAAATGAACAAATGGAACTACATCAAACTAAAATATTTTTGCACCGCAAAGGAAATACTCCACAAAATGAAAAGGCAACCTATTGAATGGGAGAAGATATTTGCCAATAAGATATCTGATAAGGGGTTAATATTCAAAATTTATAGAGAACTCATACAACTCAACACCAAAATAAACAAACAATCCAATTAAAAATTGGGCAAAGGACCAGAATAGACACTTCTCCAAAGAAGACATACAGATGGCCAACAGACATATGAAAAGATGCTCAACATCACTCATCATCAGAGAAATGCAAATTAAAACCACAATGAGATATCACCTCACACCTGTCAGAATGGCCATCATCAATACTTCAACAAACAAGTGTTGCCAAGGATGTGAAGAAAAGGGAACCCTCATGCACTGTTGGTGGGATTGCAAATTGGTGCAGCTGCTATGAAAAGCAATGTGGAGGTACTTCAAAAATAAAATAAAAAATATAACTACTTATGACCCAGCAATTCCATATCTGGGAATATTTCTGGAAAGGTTCAAAATACTAATTCAAAAAGATATATGCACTCCTATGTTCATTGAATCATCATTTACAATAGTCAAGATATGGAAGTAACCCAAGTGCCCATTAATAGAATAGACACTTGGAGCCCTGGCTGGTTTGGCTAAGTGGTTAGAGTGTTGGCCCACGGACAGAAGGGTCATAGGTTCATTTGATTCCTGGTCAAGGGCATGTATTATACCTGGGTTGCAGGTTCAATCCCTGGCCCCAGTTGGGGCTTGTACAAGAGGCAACCAATCCATGTGTCTCTTTCACATAGATCTCTCTCACTCTCTCTCTCCCTCTCCCCCCTTCCCTTGCACTCTTTCTAAAAACCAGTAGAAAAAATATCCTGGGGTGAAGATTAACCAAAAAAATTGACAATCAGATAAAGAAAATGTGGTACATATATACATGGAATATTACTGGGCCCTAAAAAATAATGAAATCTTACCATTTGTGACATTGATAGGCCTAGAGGGTATTATGCTCAGTTCAATAAATCAGACAGAGAAAGATAAATACCATATTATTTCACTTATATGTGGAATTTAAAGAACAACATAAACAAACAAAAAAGAAACAGACTCAGATACAGAGAACAAACTGAGAGTTACCAGAGAGGAAGAGGTTTGGGGAGATAGGAGAAAAAGGTGAAGGGATTAAGAAGTGCAAATTGTCCAGGCCAGTGTTGCTCAGTTGGTTGAGCACAGTCCTGGGAACCAAGAGGTCACCAGTTCAATTCCAGGTCAGGGCACAATCCCGGGTTGCAGGCTCAATCCCCAGTAGGGGGCATGTTGGAGGCAGCTGATGGATGTTTTTCTCTGATCTGGCTCTCTCTCCTTTTCCCTTTCTCTCCTTCTAAAATCAATAAAAACTTTAAAAAAAAAAAAAAGACGTACAAATGGGTAGTTACAAAACAATCACAGGGATATAAAGTACAGCATAGGGAATGTAGTCAATAATATTGTAATAACTATGCATGATGCCAGGTGGGTACTAGAATTATTATGGGGATCACTTTGTAAATTACATAATTGTCTAACTATTATGCTGTATACTTGGAACTAATATAAAATAATATTGAATATCAACTGTAACTGAAAATTTTTTAAATCTCAAAAATAATAACACATGTATTTCCTTGGTATAAAAATATCAGTGGTTATAATAGCAAGAGTCAAAAGATAGGTAATTTGTCAAAGTCTTCCATTTGTCTTTAAAAAGTGGAAAGAGATTAAAACAATCTTGAAGGTAAAACTATGGAGACCATAAAAAGATCAGTGGTTATGGGGGGTGGTATGGGAGAGAAAGATAAATAGGCAGAACACAGAATTTTCAGGGCAGTGAAAATACTCTGTATGATACTCTAAGGGTGGATAGACCGTTACACATTTGTGCTAACCCATAGAATGTACAACACCAAGAGCGAATCCTAATGTAAGCTATGGACATTCAGTAATTATGATGTCAATGTAGGTTCCTCAATTAAAACAAATGTACCATTCCAGTGGGGGATGTTGATAATGGGGGAGGGTATGAGTGAGTGTGTGTGTGTGTGTGTGTGTGTGTGTGTGTGTACACACACGCACAGGGGATATAGGAAATCTTTATACCTTTCTCCCAGTTTTGCTGTGAACCTAAAACTGCAAATGCTGTTTTAAACTTCAAAAAACAATCCTAAAAATAGAATCTTCACAAAAATCTTGATTCTCTTTCCACCTGTGTATGTATGCAACAGAAAAGGGGGAACAAGTATTTTATCAGGGTTTTGTCCTAGAGCCTTCAATAACAACTGCCTTTTGAAAATGTTTACAATTTGTTTTCTGATCAAAGGTACAAAGTATTCATTCCAGGCTATTCAGTGAATAAAGGCCCAACAAGTCAAAGAAAACAACACTTAACCATTGTAATGTATGCGCACATTTTCTTTCTTAACAAAGCAGACTCCTACCATCATTTTTTGTTTGTTCATTTGTTTTCTTTTAGTGAAAATAAGATCACACTGAGTCCGGGCATCCCACCCCACCCCCAACTTACTAATATGCTATGTGCCTTTTTCTGTGCCATTGACAATTCTTCTACCGTATTATTTATAATGGACTCGATGCTACACATTCAGAGACTCCACAAGGCCTGATACAAAAGTATCCTCTCAACTGAAATGTTTTAAATGGTGAATAAATAAATGGGAATTTTAGTGTTGGATTATTCCATACCGGATTTAATCAATCCCATTAGAGGTCTTTTAGGTAAGTTGCAGGTTTTTTTGCTATTCTAAATAACGTTGTCATGAACACCCTCATAGTAAAATGTTTCACACATTTCTCATTATTTCCTTAGCATACATTTTTTTTTTAATCAGGGAAAGGGCATGTACCTGGTAAGGCTATTATCAAACATAAAGTGAAAATAGGTGACAGGTCTAAATAAAACCCTGACATGTGAGAGGAGAGCCTCTGTCACAGAAATGCTGGGACTCAGACCCCAACAACAGACATGACAGCAGCGGTCAGCAGGCAGAAAGGAAAAACATGCACACACACATGCACATGTACACACACACATGCACATGTACACACACACATGCACATGTACACACACATGCACACTCATGCACGCACACACACACACACACACACACACACACCTGGACTGACATACCTTGAAATAAAGTTGGTTATGTAGATAATTAATTAGCAAGAGAGAGACAGGTAATATGAAATTCCACTGATTCCTGTACATTTCAACTTTCCTCTCTGTACAACCACTCCTTGTCTCATAACAGAAAACTTAATCACCAAGACAGAGAAGACCTATTTTTGTGATAATTTGATCAAACCATTCTACAGAGAAATATAAGTTAAAGATCCCTTTTCTAGTAAAAAAAAAAAAAAAAAAAAAAAAAAGAAAGAAAGAAAGAAAAAAAAAAGGACAGGTTCTTCCTCTTTCTGAACACTTTCCCTTCCCTCCCTTAGCACCCATCACTGTCTAGTCCATAAATTTTATCAGGGAAAGGTATCTTATCTCATTATTGTAAAACTCATTATTTGGAATTAAACGCGTTTTCTTATGTCTAAGATGATGTCATGTCTTGCCCTCGACCACAAGTTTTAAAGTGCCTGAGAATCAATGCAAACATTTCATGTAGAAGTTCTTTCTTTTCTAACTACAAGTTATAAATAGATGGTCTGTCTTGCTACTGATGCATTTTCGGATCAAGGATGTGTGCTGGTGGCGAGTCATGGTTTGGGGATGTTTTGGAACATGGTTATGCTTTATTTTGAATGATATTTAAATTGCTCTAATATATTCCACACTGGACTCTCATGTCAATTCATCAGTCTCAACGCTCTGCCTAACATTTTGCTACAAACTGGGTTCAATTGTAATTTGTCAACTCTAGCACCCGTTGCTATGACAAATAGCTTCGGTCTGGTTAATCTTTTGAACATAATAGCATTCTGCTGCTTTGATAAATCTATTATGTCGTGGTTTACATATGCTTTGGGGAAAATTTTTATTGGGACATTTTACACTAAATTATCTCTAGTCTCCACTAACAAAGCAAGAGGGGGAGGGTTGATGTTCATGGAAGCCCTTGAATATCTCAATGTTGCCAAGAGAACTTGGATCTCAAAACTCACACGGGCTCGTTAAGAGCACAACCCGGAAGTCAAACCAGGTCATTTCAAAACACAAGGATCTACATTCACTTACTTGGGTCACTGACCCAACTTCCTAAGCCCCATCTTTTCTCACTGGTAAAACGAAGAAGGGTACCTTGAACACCCCCTCTCAAAGGTGAGAGGGTTCTGTGGGATGAATTCATGTAAAAGATATAGCTCAGTGAAAAACCCAATAAGCCCAGGGTATTGTAATGATTCCACAAAACACTTATAGGTCAATGTTCGCACCACACACTTTTCATAATTGCTGAAAAAAAAAGTTTAGATGTTGGAAGGTTTCCACTGTGCATGCCAAAATAAATATAAGACTTGCAAAGGGCGTTTGGTGCCCCTGGAGGTGGCCAGGTCCCAGTGGCGGCTCCCTAGGAGACCCCTCCCTGCGCAGCGACATCCCAACATGGCTAATGTGATTTGCCGACGTGGGCACGCACTGACCTCAGCGACCAGTTTGCAACTGGCTGTAAATTGTCCCTCTCGGTCCTCACACACAGGATGTTTCCACTGGGGGAAAATGCATGGGCTGCAGTTTTCAGCAATACATTCTCCAAAGGTCAATTTCACCTTTTGGCAGCTCTGAGAGAATCCTGATTACTTTAAGTATAATAGCTCCGAATAAGGGCGATATTTAAAAGGAGGGAGGAGGAGAGAAGCTCGCAGGAGTGACAAGCAGTTGTTTTTAATAACGGGAAAGGAACGTTACAGGGAAAGAATTCCCCGGGATTATATTTATAGCAAAGTGATTAAAAGTTGGGGTTTTTAAAGTTCGGATTCCTTACAGTGGAAAGAGCCGTGGTGCTCCATGATAAAACATTGAAACGACGCGATGCCCTGCTGACTTACAGATAAATGAAACATCAAAACTGTGGTAAATATTTAAGGTGTTCTGACAGGTTATCTTGGCATTAAAACCTCCCAATTTTCCGCTTCTCTCCTCTCTCTCTCTCTCTCTCTCTCTTTCTTTCTCTCCCCGACTCTCCCAGTCTCTCTTCCTGAGCATCTCTGTCTCTGAATCTCTTTCTCTCTCCCTAAATCTCTCTTCTCTTTCTCTCTGTCTCTCTGTCTTTCTGTCTCTCTCTCTCTCCCTCTGAGTCTGTCTTTCTTCCTGAACATATTTGTCTCTGAATTTCTTTCTCTCTCCCCGAATCTCTCTTCTCTCTCTCTTTCTCTCTCTCTCTCTCTCTCTCTCTCTCTCTCTCTCTCAATCTTTCTCTCTCTCAATCTCTCCAAAAGCATCCCATATATAAACGCTGTTCCATGCCCTAGCTGGTTTGGCTCAGCAGTTAGAGCATCGGCCCATGGGCCGTAGGTCACAGGTTCAATTCCAGGTCAAGGGCATGTACCTGGGTTGCAAGGTTCGATCCCTGGCCCCAGTCAGGGTCATGCGGGAGGCAACCAAGTAATGTGTCTCTCTCACATCCACGTTTCTCTCTCTCTCCCTCCCTTCCACTCTGTCTAAAAACCAATGGAAAAATATCCTCGGGTGAGGATTAACAACAACAACAAAACATGTTCCCTAAATATTCAATGATATGGGACCAATGAAAAGAAAATAATTGAGGCCAATTTGTAGAGAGAAATTATATAAGGGCGTGAATGCTGAGAAGGGAGGAATAGGGGCACAAAGAGCATTTTAATTTTCCTCCCGGAGAAGAGGAGCTGAAATTATAAATAAACCGCAAGGAAAGGACCTCAGACACTAAATCCTCGACTAGAAGTTTTGAAATATAATTCCCAAGATGGCTTTGCATTTACAAATAAATGTGACTCCAATTTAGTGGAACTTTTTTTCAGAGAGATAATTATATCCAACACACTTATGCAATTTGGATGGAGGATATTGAATTGGTGGGGGAATCAGCGAAGTAGTTCTGGAAATTGATCGAAATAAACCAGGTGAGTATTCTGATTTGAAACCCAGGGCAGACCCTTGCACAGCCGTAGCTGCCTGAGTGATGAGTTCTGCTATCCATTTATATTCAAAAGAAAATACTATCGTGGTATGAGATGAAAAGGTCTGTGTGTGCACACCTCCGAATCTTTCAGTAGAGGGTGAGTGGCTTTAGTTTTTGATTCGGAAGGGTGGTGTGTCTATTGTATAAACTACCCAGCCATCACGGGATATCGGATGATAAGTGAGCTGGGAGAAGGCATTCGAACGAACGCCCGGCTCCAACAGGAGCTCCTCTCCTCTCCTTCAGTAATTAAGCATTCAAACCAGTAAACAGCTTGGTTGGAATGATTTTATGACAAATGACCGAGAGCCTATCAACCGTAAAACTCAGCTCGGCAAAAATCCCTCAAGCCCAGAGAGCTCAATCAATGTGGGGCAGACAGCAGCAACGTTCCCTCTCTCTGAGCCGCATAAATCCGACCAGGCCAGAGTGCTCCACTAACTTTGACACGAGAAATGAGTGAGGAGGAGGAGGAGGAGGAGGGCCGGCAGGCTCAGGGTGAGAGGAAGGGAAGAGGAGAAAGGGAAGAAATGCATTTCTCGTTCTCCCTTTTGATCTGCTGCGGCTTCTACTTACACAGGTTGATGACGAGACCAAATTGCACTGTATCTGCTAAGATGGATGCAACACATATTCAAAGAGAAGAAGCAAGCAGGGAAGGAGACCTGGACCAGAGGATAGAAGGGGAGGTGCGGGGTGATGGCGAGATGATCCTGCTACACAGACGGTCCCTGAAGCATCTCTCAGTGAAAGAATGGGTGCTGAAGGCAAGCACACACTTTTTAACTCAGTCTATGGGCCATCAATGAGGTTGCTCACTTTTATACTGTATTTTCCCAATATTTTATTACGAACATTTCAAACATGCAGCGAATACCCATACACTCACCACCTATACTCTACTGTTAGCATTTTACTGTCGTTGCTTTATCCCAGATCTTTCCAGGTGCCCATCCCCCGATCCATCCATCAACCCATCTTATTTTTGGTACATTTCAAAGTAAATCTCAGACACCACCAATCCCCCTATATATGTTAGAATGCATGATATTAACTCAAGTACAATATTGGTATTTTTTAAGGCATGGCTTGTTGAAACTATTCTGTGACAACTGTTAAATAATTAAAATAAATTTGGAGAAGTGTACACACTTCCAAAAGAATAGCTCTTTAATTTCAATGTGCATATTTCCCTGTGCAAAGCAACCGAATTAAATCGATGCATACCCATTCCTTACCAATACATTGTCCATACTGAGATAAAGATTCTCTGGGAGAACAAAGAAACTAAACTATCTGACTCTACCAAAGAGTGAGCAGAGCAGCTGAAAGAAAAGAGCGAGCCCTAGTCCAACAGTGGAGAAAGCAATTAGAGTAGAAATAAGGCGTGATGACGGCATTGGCAGCGTGGAAGGATGAACGTCAGGAAGCAATAGGTGAGGAGGGGTAGAAAATAATCGAAGCAAGATTGACACTGCCTTGGATGAAACCAACACACAAAGGTGTGGGTACTACAATTGTCCCTTGTATCCCCGGGCAGGGGACTGGAGGAACATTATGGTGAGAGACCTGAAAAGCCTAAAGTTTATGAAGTTCAATGAAGAGAATCACCCTCCTCATAAGCAAACACGGAAAAGAACAGCGCTTCCAACTGAGGACAAGGTCCAGCTATGGAGAGTGTCATCTTGGATCTAAAACCCTACACATATTTGGAAAACATAAATTACTGTGAAAAATTGTGGCCAATTCCTGCTTCATTCTCCTGACTGTTCTCACATGGGCATAGCATATTAATGAGACGGAGACCATGCCATTTCATCCAATAATGTCCAAGTTATTGGAGGTTTGGAGTGCATCCAAATTTCATTTCAATCTATCACTTCAATGTTATAGATGACAAATCAATATTTTTAATACTTTTCTATCTTAATGTTTGCTGATGGAACGCAGCCAGCACACCCCGCAAGAAATATGCAGATTACTAAAGCGACCCTTTGAACATGACGGAATGCAAGACGCTGGTTTTATGGCCCATGCAGCCAGTGGGTCACTGGAGTAGCTGGACGCCCAGCAGGAGTCAGAGGAATGAACACCTCTCTGATGTGGAAAGCAGTGGTAACTTGTTACTAAGTCACCTATTCCAACTGGGATCCTATTAAAGGGCTTGATTTGAGGGCAAGGACATAAAATCTCAATTAAAAATATTGTTTGCTAAATCCTGGACTCATGCTGGCACCCGTGGAAATTTCATATAAACCAGCAGCGCACCTCCATCTAAAATTCAATTATGTAAGTCCAAGATTGTACCTGGTTGGAGACAGCTTCATTATAGAAATAATAATAACAAGTGGGTTACCATAACCCCCCATTCTTCATAAGATCACGGGGGTAGCGGACAGTGTGGGTTCCGTAGCCAGGACTGCGGCCCCCCGCTCTGTCAGCTCATACATTTTAAGTATCCAGCCGGTGACAGCCGCTGGACTAAAGAAATAAAGCACTATCATTGTCTCTCTTTGACATCGTGTGCGGTCCGAGACAAACACACTTCAAAACTCCCAAATCAGGTGATGGAGAAAGTACTGTATGTTCTGCCTTTTTTGTTGTGCTCTGTCCAGCTAGTGACTCCATAACCATTTCATTAAAGATGAGGCAAATAGTAGTTAGACATTGATATAATTTATAAAGCGGTCCCTCCCGCTAAGTCTAGTACCCACCTGACACCATACTTAGTTATTACAATATTACTGACTATATTCCCTCTGCTGCACTTCATATCCCCGTGACTATTTTATAACTGCCAATTTACGAAATCCTTCAATCCCTTAATCCCTCCCCCTCTCACCCAGCCCCCCTAATCGCCTCTCAATTTGACAATCATCAGTCTGTTCTCTGAATATAAGTTTGTTTCTGTTTTATCTGTTTTTTAGATTCCACTTCTTTTGGTTTTTAGATTCCATATGTAAGTGAAATCATATTGTACTTGTCTTTCTCTGTCTGACTTATTTCATGTAGCATAATACCCTCTGGGTCCATCCATGCTCCTGCAAATGGCAACATTTCATTCTTTCTTTATGGCCCAGTAATATTGCATTGTATATATGTACCACATCTTTACCCAATTTTGTATCGATAACCACTATGCCATACAGCAGAAACTATTATAATAGTAAATGTCAAATGTAATTATAAAATAAGAAAAAACTCTTTAAATTAAAAAAGGTCTTAAAAATGAGGCAAATAGTTGCTTCAGAGGAAACTAGACACAGAAAATCAGGATGCTAAGTTACCGGTATATAAAGCTTCCAAGAATATGGACCACATCCTTTGAGGACACTTCCTACCTTATTTTTCTTTGAGTGGCACATCTAAATACATCTTCACTCAGTCCGTCCACTTCTCTGGGTTGAGCCACTGTTATTTCTCTCCTGTGCTACTGAAATACTGCCCTTAGCCATCTACCGCACTCTACAGCCAGCAAAGGTCATCTTCTTGTCATTTATATCACAGCCTGACACCGTCCTGCTTAAAACTCGTCATTTCTTCCCACTGTATTTTAAATATACTGTGAACTCCTACACTTAAAATGCCCTTTGAAGGTCCAACTTTTGCCTTTCTATTCAACTACACCCCCCCCATGACTCATCCTCTATGATCAATGACCTTTGTTTCTTCTTAGTTCTTTCCCACACCAGGGCCTTTGTATGTGCTGTTTGTGTTTCTGAAATGGTCTGTTTTCTATTTGATCAGCTGGACCTCTGCTTCAATGGTCCTTCGCAAAGAGGCCAGCCCTGGCCAACTGATCTGTACCTTCCACCAGCGTTCGTGATTTTAGATCTCTGGTGTCTTCGGGACATATATCCCCTTTGGCATTATACACTGTTATTATTTGTTTGTGTTTTTCTGTTTCTGCCACTGCAGTAATTAGCCCATGAAAGCAAAGGCAAATCTCTCACACTCCACTCTCTCCCCAATGCATAGAGTAGACCCTCAACAATATCAACAAACAAACGATGACTAAATGAATGGATGGATGTGTGTGTCCTAGAGCAATTGTAGATGTCACTCTGCATATCTCTCTTTGTGTTTGTATCTATTACAGTGGTGGACAGGGCTTACCTTTAGATGTCACACTCCAGTCACCGTTTTATTTTAATATTCTTTGATCTCTGATAAATGCTGGTAACACCATACCAAGAAACATATGTCAAGAAATATTAAATGTGAATAAAAAACAGAGTGTTTTCTCCAAACATAAAGGATGCTCGAGCTGGCCCAGTTTCAGCTCCTGCTGCTATTTTCAGCCCAGTTACAATTAAGTTTCTAAATGCCATAATATCACCTCCATCACCAAGCTCCTCTCTCTGACCCGCTATTAAAACCTAGAAGTGCTAGGAGTCTGTCTCTATTTTGCTTGTTGGTTTATTTTGTTCATTAAATTTCACATGTAAGTGAAATCACACGGTACAGACTCATAGATCCAGAGAACAGACCGACAGCTGTTAGAGGGGAGGGGGTGGGGGGGCTTGGTGAAAAAGGTGAAGGGATTAAGCAAAAAAACCCCAAAACTCATAGACACAGAAAACAGTATGGTCAGTATGGTGATTACCAGAGGGAAAGGGGGTTGGGAAAGGTAGAAGAGGGTAAAGGGGGATACATAGTAATGGAAGAAAACTTGACTTGGGGTGGTGAACACACAAGACAATATACAGACGACGTGTTATAGAATTGTACATCCGAAATAAAAACAAGAGGTGTTGTGAGGCTATGAGAATTAGTCAATGCAAATGACTTAACAGCTATGGATAAATCTACCTTTAACAAATACCCTCAGGTAGAGCCCATGATTCATTAGGTTTTGTTTTTTTTGTTGTTGTTTTTTTTCCTTCTCCTGGATCCCATTTTGCTTTATCCAGCCTTCCTGTCAATGCAAATACAACAGCCTCAGTCCTGACAGTAAAAGAAAGATCATAACCCTATACACCTCCACTGAAATCTTAATGTTAGCCCCTGGGTGATAGCTACATCAATTTCAAAGCTGTCCTTCCAACCCAGGACTGGTAGGGAGAAAAATTCATAAAATTCTGAGAGCACCTTCTTTTTATTTGTGTCTACTAACTCCCAACAGCCAGAGACCGGTAGCTTGGGCCTTATTATATTCTGAGGATGTAGAGAAAGAGAAGTCTTTTAGAAATGTGTTTTCTGCTGACAATTATTCCAAGGGAGACAGAAAGCAAGAGAAAAATGAAAACATTTTACATTGCATTCTTCAGTGATTTTAACCATCAGGCTGATCGGCTGACACTGAAAAACTTTCCAAGCTGCTGTTATTCTTAAACAAGAATCCGTGCACTGCAACTCTGCGGGATCGTTATTCAGTGAGGTCACTGAGATTTGCTAGCCCGATACCCTGATCAGGAAAGAGACGAAGAACATACATGAGGTCGATAACCTGTGCAAGGAAGGCGAAGAGAAGGAGCTGTGGAATCAGCCTGGCTCCTCCTCGGTACGCACTCCTGGCCGGGTTATTTACACTCCCCTGAACCTTAGCGTCTTCATTGAGGAAAATATGAGCCTTAACTCCCAGGACAATTATGAGTAGAAAGCACCCGAGTAACAAAAACAACACCAGGAACCTGTATCATCCAGTGATCCTTGGGAAAATAATGCTAACACTCGTGTCTGGGGAGCTCAGCTGGAACCAGGCAGTGTGTGGGATGCTTTACATATGCCTCCATTCCCTCTCGTAGTCAGGTGGACGCCATTACTGAGGAATTCAGACTTAGAGGACGTAGGCAACTTGCCCGAACAAGATCACATCTAATCCGTAGTGGACCTAAGACTGAAATTCCGATCTGTTGGAGGCCATGACCTGTTCCCTGAACGTGATATGGTTTCCTGAGCAGTTGCTCAGTAAATGCTGGCTTCCACGAATATCCACAATAGCTCCTCCTGCCATATGATCCATGATCTTGTATTCTTCCCTTTCAAATCCGTTTATCTCACTCGTAATTATCTTATGAAATCTTAGGCAAAGTCAGGAACCTTGCCAGTCTCACTGCCGACTCCCTAGCATTTTGTAGACACTCAACAAAATCTTATTGAATGAAGGATGAAAACTAAGATGAGCAATGATAACCTCTGAAAAACTTTAGGACACCAAAACCAAGTTCAAATGCTATACACTCCAAATAATGTATGTACAGTAGTCCCCCCTTATCTGCAGGGGATACGTTTCGACACTCCCAGTGGAACCCTGAAGCCCAAGAGGAGTACCAAACCCCGTATACACTGATTTCCCCTTTACGTACACACTTTTCACTTAAAGGCAGCACTGGACAGATTCTCTTTGGCATATCCGATGGCCAGCATCACCATTCATGCTCTTAGGGAGGGCCATTACTAAGTAAAATACGGGTTACTTGAATATAAAACACAGTGGTACCCTGACAGTCGATCTGATTACTGAGATGGCTAAAAGTAGAAATGGGTAGGAAGTGTATACAGTGCGGAGACACTGAACAAAGTAATGATTCACGTCTGGGAAGGACAACGTGGGACAGAGCAAGATTTCATCCCGCCACTCAAACCAGCATGCAGTTTAAGACGTATAAATTGTTGCTGTGGATAAGGGAGACTACTGTAGATACTGTATATACATGTGTATGAGTCTATCTATGTACCTATCTATGTATCTATCTGAGAGAGAGAGGGAGGGAAGGAGGAAGAGAAGGAGGCAAGGCTGGGTATATGTATCTCTAATATTTGCACACACTGTAGCACTGATCCTACTATATAGTACTCAACCAAATTTGCATTTATGGCCTAATTGAGATACCAGTAAATCACATCATAAATAACATCAGAAAAAATGATCTTACCAGATAAAAATTACATATGCAAGTTCAGTTAATACAGAAACGTATCAGGAAGAAGGCACAACCAACAACAGTGTCACTAATGGTGAAGAGTCCATGGCGTCACACCGCCTAAGTCTCGCATACTATGCATCTTTTCAAAGGGGAGGGAGTTCGCGAACACAGCCTACTCCGCAGGGTGCAGAGGTGGACACGCTGCTGTGTTTTCCACCAGCTCTACAATTGTGAAGCTAGACAGTATGGATTGCCTGTGAAAGTTTTATGTGGGGAAAATGACTTCGGATGCTGGGTCAGGGCTGAGAATAAATCATGATTCCAAGGTATCCTGGCATGTCAGCTGACAACACCCAGGAATCTGTTTGCAGGAGTTGATAGCCATGAGGTGGACTGTGCCCAGATAGGATTCTGCTTGTGCAAAAGAGGTAGTCATCAGAGGGAGTGGCACTGCACAGAGAGTATCCTCTCTAACAAGAGACAACGTCTGAGATTCTTAGAGACAGGAGCTACGAAGACACCGCAAATGCTGCTTTTACAGGGGATTTTCTGTAGAGTCCATCAGCAGGGCTTCTTCCGTGCTAGTGACACAATACAGCCCACTAACGTCACTTAACAGTCTCCCCAGTTGGCTCTGGTAGCTGGAGGAATATAGCGGAGGTCTCACACAACACCGGTGGGCTGACCGATGTCTCAGAAACCTTGTGGAGAGGGGATGCCTGGGGAGGAGTAGAGCTCCAGAGGAAGAGACCAGATCTGAGTTTGCACACAGATGAGACACCTGCTGGAGTCTCCCAAATACTTGGAGATGATGGCTTGGAGATGAAATTCCCATGAGCTGAACATCAACAATTGAGTCATTATGTTTAATGAAAGCTCGTGTTCACTGGTAGACTGGTAAGCACTAGGGACATTGGGAATATATTTACCAACATTGCTCTTTTGTGCCCTATGCACACTTTGTACAATGATACCCTCAAACTAGGAGCCCAATTAATTTGATAATGATTAAAGCTTAATAAGAGAACAACAGCACCACGGTCTGATAACTGAAGCTTTATTTTTACATTGTCTGGAAATGACATAGCAGTAGTTGCCCCATAGTTTTCCTTATTTTCGATGGTATTCTGGGTACTCTATGAATTTGAGAATCAATTTGGCAAGTTACATGAAAAAGTCTGCTGATATTTGATTGGTATTGTGTTAAATCTATAGATCAATTCGGGGAGAATAGGTATAGGATTAACAATAATGAATCTTCCTTGAGATGTAATTGACATGTAACTGTGTGTGTTTAAGGTATGCATTATAATGTGAGTATGTATCAAGTTACATTAATTACTTCACATAAAATAATATTTCACCTATATTCATGGTATCAGCTCATGCATCCACTTATTTAGGTGTTCTTTAGCTATTTTGTAGTTTTCAGAGTATGAGTCTTGCACATCTTTTATCAGATTTTCCCCTCTTAGTATTTCTTTTTTTAATGCTATTGCAAAAGGCATTTTAAAAGTTCCAAGTTTTAAAAACTAATATACAAAGATGGTGGTATTGCATCCTGCAACCTGATCAACTCAGTTCCAGCAGCTTTTCTCATAGGTGCCATCAAGTTTTCTACATAGTTGATCACGCTGTCTGCAAATAAAATTTATTTTACTTCTTTCTTTACAAATTCGATGCATCTCTCTTTCTTGGTTTATGGCATTGGCTAGAGCCTCTAGGACAGAGTGGAACAGAGGTGGTAAGGCAGACATTCTTGTCTTGTTCCTGATCTTAGGGTAGAACATTAAGTTTTTCCCCATTAAGCATACTACTTTCCATTTTTCGTAGATGCCCGTTATCAAGTTGAGAAAAGTCTCCTCTATTATACTTTGCTGAGGATTTTTATTAGAAATAGGTTTTGGATTTAGTTGAATGTCTTTTTTGCACCTGTTAAGACGATCATGTGGTTTCACATTTTTTAATTTGATAACATGATAAAGATTGAGTCCCAAATGTTAAAGTATTTGGCAATCTTAGAATAAAATCTAATTTTTCATAATATATTATATATTTTTATGTATTGGTGGATTTAATTTGCTACATTTTGTTTAGAATTTTCATATGGATGTCCAAGAGGTATACTAGTCTGCGGTTTTCTTTTTGTGTAAAGTTTTTTGCTGCTTTTGGTATCACAGTAATACTGACCTCTTAAAGTGAGTTTGGAAGGATCCTTTTTTTCCTAGTTTCTGAAAGAGAGTTTTCGTAAAATTCACCAAAGTCATCTGGGCCTGGAATTTCCTTTGTGGGAAGATTTTTAATTACAGATTTAATTTATCTAATAAATATCAGGAATTTCAGATGATCTACTTCTTGAGTGAACTCTATTCATGTATTTATGCCTTTCAAGGACTTTGTCATTTCATCCAAAAAATCAAATTCTATAGCATAAATTTGTTTATAATATTCCCTTTGACCATTTTAATATCTGTAGTGATGTCACCTCTTTCATTTCTGATATTGTAATTTGCATTTTCTCTCTTTCTTTCCTAGTCTGGCTAAATCTCTATTGCTTTTACTGATCTTCTCAAAGAACCATCTTTCAGTTTCATTGATTTTTTTTTTTTCTTTCTATTTTGGCCTGTCTTCTCTTTTGTTAATTTCCACTCTGATCTTTATTATTTCTTTTTTTCTACTTAACTTGAGTTTAATTTCCTATTTCTATGTCCCTAAGGTAGAAAATAAAGTAGTTGATTTGACTTTTTTTTTTCCTATTTTTTTAATATGTTTTTTATTCGAGCCTGCAGCCCAGGTGTGTGCCCTGACAGGAATCGAACCAGGACCTCCTCTGTCCATGAGATGACACTCAATCCACTAAGCCATACCTGCCAGGCTTTTTTTCTTATTTTATTTTTTTTTATTTTATTTATTTATTTTTTAATCCTCATCCGAGGATATTTTTCTATTTATCTTCAGATAGAGTGGGAGGCAGGGAGAAAGAGAGAGAGAGAGAGAGAGAGAGAGAGAGAGAGAGAGAGAGAGAGAGAGAGAGAGAGAGAAACATCAATGTGAGAGCAACTCATCGGCTGATTGCCTCCCGCACAACTCTGACTAAGGCTGGGACAGAATCACAACCGAGGTACATGCCCTTGGCCAGAATCGAACCCATGACTCTAGTCCATGGGCAGATGCTCTAACCACTGAGCCAAACCCGCCAAGGCTTTTTCTATTTTAATTTAGTGTCTAGTGCTCTGAGTTTCTCCCTAAGCACTGCTTAGTGACACCACACAAAATGATAGGCTGTATGTATACTTTATTCAGGTCAACGTTTAATTTGACTTTCCTTTAGCTTTCTTCTTTGACCCATGGATTATTTATAAGTGTGTTGTTTAATTTCCAAGTGTTTGAAGATTTTGCAGTTATCATTCTATAACTTATTTCTACTTTGATTCCACTGTGGTCACAGAACATACTCTATGGTTTTTTACTCTTTTAAATTTGTTGTGTTTTATTGTTTGTTTGTTTATTTGTTTTTAAATAGTCCAGTCTAGCATAGGGCCTCACTTGGTCATTTTTTCCTGTGTACTAAAAAAAAAAAAAAAAAAAAAAAAAAAAGTGTATTCTGGTGGTTAGGGGTAGAGAGTTCTGTAATTGTTAATTAGGGCAAACTGATTGATAGCGTTGTTCAGATTTTCTATATATTTAATGATTTTCTGGCTATCTAGTCTATCAGGTGTTGAGAAACTAGTATTGAAATCTCTGGCTATTTATCCATGCATTTTCCTCTGTTTTAGTTTCATTTATTTTGAAGTTCTATTAATGAGGTGCATAAATACTTAACATTATGTCTTTCTGATTAATTGACACTTCGTCATTATGAAACAACTATTTTTATCCCTGATAATATTCATGTTTTCTAACATCTATTTGTCTGATATTAATATAGCTACTCCAGTATTCTTTAAATTCAATTTGTGTTAAAATGGCAACTCTATTTTTAATTTTTATCTTATTTGTGTCTTCATATTTAAAGTGTTTCTTGTAAACCACACCTTGTTTTCTATTCATTCTGATAATCTCTGCCTTTTAACTGGACATATTTGGATTATTCATTTTTAATGTCATTATTGATATAATTAGTTTTAAGTCTATAACTTTATTATTTGTTTTCTGTTTTTTCTATTTATTCTCTGTTCACTTTATCCTGTTTTTCTACATTTGGATTAACTGAATATTTGTGTGATTACATTGTATCTTCTTCCTTGGCTTATTAGCTATAACTGAGTTTTGTCATTTTAGCAGAAGCTTTAGTGTATATAATATACACTATACACTTTAATTGATATCTCTATAACTTTTAATTTTGAAACAATCAGAGGTTCACAGACAGTTGCAAAGATTGTATAGAGAGGTCCTGTATCCCCTCCCCCCAGTTGGTGGCATTGGCGATTCATTGGTTACACCTTAGTAACTGCATTATAATATCATAACCTGGTATTGGCGTTGATCCAAGGTGTTTGTATAGTTTTATGCTATTTTATCACATGTGTAGATTTGTGTAACCACTACCAGAATCATGACACAGAACCAGTTCATCCGCACAGAGATCTCCTTCATGCTACTCCTTTATAAGTCATAGCCATCTTCTGGTCTCCCACCATCCTTGACTAGGCAACCACTAATTTGTTCATCTATCAGATTGCTGTGAACAGTTGTGTACAGGTTGATGTGGGGTGTTTTTTGAACATAATTTTTCAGTTCTCTGGGATAAATATTGAGACGTGTGACTGTCGGGTCATATAGTAAGTATATGTGTATTTTCTTTAGAAAACTACCAACCTATTTTCTAGAAGGGCTATGCCATTTTATAGTCCCACCAGCAATGTGCGAGGATCTAATTCCTCTGCATCCTTATTAGCAGTATTGTCACTATGTGTTATTTTATCTGTCCCAAAATGTATGTAGTGATTTCTTATCGTGTCTTTAGTTTAATTTCCCTAATGGCTGAAAATGTTGAACATTTTTCATGTGTTTGTTTGCATCCGTATATCTTCTTTGATAAAATGTCTCTTCAAGTCTTTTTTTTATATATATATATTTTTTTTCTTTATTGATTTTAGAGAGAGATAGAAACATCGATGAGAGAGAACAATGATTGGCCACCTCCTGCATGCCCCCCACTGGGGATTGGGCCCACAACCTGGGCATGTGCCCTGATGGAGAATTGAACCGGTGACCTCTTGGTGCATGGGTCGATGCTCAACCACTGAGCCACACGGGCCGGGCTCTCCAAGTCATTTGTCCATTTTCCAATTGTATTTGTCTAAGAGTTGTTCATATATTTTAGATATTAGTTATTTACCAGATATCTAATTTGCAAATATTTTCTCCCAGTTTGTAGCTTGCCTTTCCAATATCTCAACAGGACTGTTCACAGATCAAAGGTTTCTAATTCTGATCAAGTCAAATTTATCTTTCTTTTTTTCTTTTCCGGACATCTCCTTCACTGTCATGTCACCAAGTCCTAGGTCCTAAAGATTTTCTCATAGTTTATTTTCTAAGAGTGTTACAGTTTTATATTTTACATTAAATCTATGATCCATTTTGAATTAATTTTTATGAGGTGTTAAATTTATATCAAGAGTCTTTTATTTTTGCTTATGGATATTTTTTCCAGCACCATTTGTGAAAAAGACTCTCCTTACTCCATTGAATTTCTTTCGCACATTGCCAAAAAAACAGTTGGCCATACATGTGTAGAGCTATTTCTGTGTTCTCCACTCTGTTTCATTGACTTAGGTATCTATCTCCCAGAAAATCTCACACAGTGATAATTACTGGAGCTACATAGTAAGTCCTGACATGGGTTGGGCTGATTTCCCTCACCTCATTCTTCTTTTTTTTTTTTCCAAATTTGTTTTAGCTAATCAAGTTTCTATGCCTTTCCATACAAATTGTAGAATAATTTTTTCTGTATCTACAAAAAAATCTTCCTGGGATTTTGATAGGAATTGCAGTACATCTGGATATCAATTTGAGGGGAACTGGCATCTTGCTATGTTGAGTCGTTCAATCCAATGAATACAATATGGGACACTTATTTTGATCTATTCTTTTCTTCATCCATGGACAGAAGTTTTCAGCGTACAAGTCTCATATGTGTTTTGGAAGAGTTTACTGTATTAAGTGGTTATAAATGGCATTCCTTTTAAGTTTGGTTTCAAAGTGCTTATTGCTAGGATATAGAAATACAATTGATTTTTGCATATGACCTTGTATCCTGTGATTTTGCTGAGCTAACTTAGAGTCTGCAACGTGGATTTTCTGGGTCGATTCCTTGGGATTGTCTACAGGTCCAGTCATGTCAGTCACAGATAAGGACAGTCTTACTTCTTCATTTATGATCTGCATGTCTCAGTTCCATTTCTTTTCCTTTGGGACTGGCTAGAACTCCCATCCTATGTTGAAAAGCAGAGGTGCCTTGTTCCCAATCTTAGGAACATTCAATCTTTCACCCTGAAGTACAATTTAACTGTAGGTTTTTTGCATGTATTCTTTTATCAAGTTAAAGAAATTACCCTACGTTCTTATTTTGCTGAGAATTCTAAATGTCTTCAATTTTGTCAAAAAATGTTCCTGCATTGACTGATAAGATCATATGTTTTTTCTTCTTTAGCCTATCAAGAAGGGGGTTACACTGATCGATGTTTGAGTATTGAACCGGTGTTGCACCCTAGAATATTCTCCACTACGTCACGGTGCATGTTTCTTTTCTACATTGTCAAATTCTACTTGCAAATACTTTAGTAACTGTTTTATGTCTATATTCATGAGGGATACATGTTTTTAGTTTGTTGTTTTTTGGTACTGTGTTTTTTCTTTTTTTTTTTTTATTGATTTTGAGAGAGAGAGGAAGGGAGAGGGAGAGAGAGATAGAAACATCGATGAGAGAGAACATTGATTGGCCGCCTCCTGCATGCCCCCCATGGGGGATTGGGCCCACAACCTGGGCATGTGCCCTGACTGGTAATCAAACCAGTGACCTCTTGGTACATGGGTCAACGCTCAACCACTGAGCCACACCGGCTGGGCTTAGTACTGTTTTTATCTGGTTTTGGTATCAGGGTATAATGGCTTCAAAAAATAAACTCTATACTCTTCTATTTTCTGGAAGATATTGTGTGGAATTGGCGTTCATTATTCTTTAAACATTGGCAGAATTCTCCAGTGAACCCATCTGAACCTGGAAATTCCTTTTGGGGGTGTTTGAAATTTATAAACTCCATTTCCTTAATAGTAATAGGGTTACCCAAATGATCTCGTACATACTGGGAGAGTTGTGGTAGTTTGTGCTTTTCAAGGAATTGGTCTATTTCATTTAAATTGTCAAATTCATGTGTGCAGAGACATGCATAGCAATCATTTCCCTCCTTTTAATGTCTGCAGGGTCTGTAGTAATATCCCGTTTCATTTCTGATATTGCTAATAATTATCTTTTTTTTTTTTTTCTGTCACTTTTGCTGGGAGTTTGCAATTATTTTATCTGTTTGGAGAACCAGCTTTTCTCTATTATTTTTCTGTTTTCAATTTCATTGACTTTTACTCCAATCTTTATTATTCCCTGCCTTCTTCTTGCTTTGGGCTTATTTAGTTCTCTATTTTCTTGAAGTGGGATTTTATATTACTGAGTTTAGACTGTCCACTCTTTTATTGAAAGCATTTAATGCTATACATTTCCCTCTCAGCACTGCTTTAGCTGTATCTCACACATTTTATTAAATTGTATGTGTATTTTCATTAAGGTCAGTGTATTTTTAACTTTTTATTCCTTGAGAATTCTTTGACCCATGGTTACCTAGAAGTTTGTTCTTTAGTTTCCAAGTGTTTGGAGATTTTCCTGTTATCTTTATGTTCAGGACATGGTCAATCTTGGTATATAATCCATCGGCTCCTGAAAATAATGTATATGCTGCTGTTTGGGGTGGTTTTCTATAAATGTTTGTTGCATTCTGTTGGCTGATGATGCTGTTCAGTTTTGTTTAGTTTTTTTATACTGGCTGATACCTTATTGAGTTTCTCTAAATTAATGGGAGAGGGATGTTTAAGTCTCCATTTATAATTATGGATTTTTCTATTTATTTATTTAGTTCTATCTAGTTGTGCTTCACATATTGTGTAGCTGTGTTTTTAGGTCCATTTGCTGTTTAGGATTGCGATAAATCCTCTCCTGGATTTTGAGGCTTCTCTCCAGCAGTCTGTCCTAAGTGTGTTTGGTGCCTTGGTCCTGGGACAGCCGTTCTGATTCCTCAGGGCAGGGAGCTCCCAGGCTTCAGTTGGGTTCCTCTCCTCTCTGCTCGGAGACTATCTGAAGGCAACAAGCTGGGGCAATGCAAGGCTCAGCTCGCTTACTGCCTGTCTTTGAAGGTCATCGCCCACTGCACAGTGCCAGAGACCGAAGGTTTGTGTCTCCCCCAAATTCCCATGTTGAACCTAACCCCCAGGATGATGAGATTAAGAGGAGGGGCCTTTGGGAGGTGAACAGGTCATGAGTGGAGCCCTCATAAATTAAATTAGTGCCCTTATAAAAGAGACCTTGGCTCAGTGGTTGAGCATCGACCCACACATAAGAGGTCGCCGGTTCGCATACTGGTCAGGGCACATGCCCAGGTTGTGGGATGATCCCCAGTGGGTCTGCTGGTGCCTTGATCTTGGACTTCCAACCTCCAGAACTGTGAGGACTAAATCTCAGTTTCTTTATAAGCCACCCAGTTGATGGTATTTTTTTTTTATAGCAGCCCAAATGGACTAAGATATACAGTGGCATACAGACCATTGTTTCATATATATTGCCTATTACGTGGTCATTTCAGATGATGGATTAAATCTGGCCCCTGTGATTCTGTCTCGGCCAGAAGTAAAAGCCCAACCTCTCTTCTTAGAATTATGGAAAGAAAGGAATACTAATATCCTTTGTGGTTTTCGTATTCCATTGTGAAGACGCATTATTATACATACTGGCAATAGTTAGCATTTATTTAACACTTTGCTCTGGGCCAGGCACTCTGCTAAGGGATGTTCACTCATTAGCTTACTTAATAAATATTTTTAATTACATCGAGGCCTCATAGCTTCTCCCATCCTTAAGAAATATAGTGCATTTTGTTCAAGAAAAGTTGCCAATATCCTACACGAAAGGAGTTACTAACTGATCTATAAATAGCCACGGTGGAAGACACTTCCCCTCTTATTAAAAATGGATTGTTGTTTAAATTCCACATTTCATCTGTCTATCTAAACACACAACCAAGGTGCTGAGACGTGTGGGGGGAAACCAGCCCATCCCGAATCTGATTAACATCCCCACTCCTCCAAGCTGCGTTTCCTTTCTCAGCCTCCTGTCAAATCAGCCTCGGGTGAGACAATGGATCGCAGAAGCAGAGTTCAGCTTGGAACAGGAATCCGGCAGCAATGACTGCTGAAGAACTGATGGGCACCAGGCCGTCGCTGATTTAGCCAACTGGGCAGGACCAGAAACAACACGGTTTTCTTCCAACTAACAAATGATCTGCATCCTAATTCAGTGCTGCGATGCATGCTCGCAGGCACACCCACAGTCTCTGCTAGTCTTCACCTGGTCATTCAAATAACAGGTTCACCCAGTGAACTTGCAGACTTCTCAAAAGAAATACATGACAAATAAGAGCAGGGGAAATCGAAATTAATTTTCTGTAGGAACACCTGAGTGGAGATAGAAAAAACATCATAACTCCTTACCTGTTAGAAATCTATTGCCTTACTCTTTGCTTGTGCTAGCCAAATCTATCTAATTCTTGGCAACAGTCTACCAACATTTGCCTGGCGCTTTCTCCATCACAAGCCCCGTGAAGGGAAGACCATGTCTGTCTTGTTGGGCCTATTCTTCAGCGCCAAACACAGTGTCTGAAACCTGATGATTCATTAAGTGAAATTCTTCTTTTTCAGACAGTCTGCAGGCCAGGGATATGTGGTAGGTACGGGGTGCACCTACCACAGGCTGCTGCTCCACAGTGCTTCCCCCACGGCAGACATCACTAATGGATCACGGCACCCTCCCTGCTGGATCCACACCCAGGCTCAGAATCCATTGCTTCAGACTTCAAGTAGCCCACCTGCCACTCTTTTTTCTCCCCAATGAAAGGCATAGCATATGAATAAATCATTCCACACATGGTCTAAAGAGGGCAGAGTACAACGGAGACATGATATAAATAACAACCTCTCCTCAACTGATCTTCTATGATAACAATGTGGGAGTGAATTCTGTGTGCTGTGCCCCCATTTCACGGCTAAAATAATCCGAAGCCGCCACGGGCAACGCATATAGGTTAGGAAACACGTGGATCACGGTGCCGACGTCGTCCCCTCTCTCTTTCGATGAACAACTTAATCCACCTGAACAGCCCAACTAGAAAAATAAAACATAATTATTTCAAAAATGAAAGCCAGAAAAAGAACACTTATTCTTCAACCATCTGCTTATTCCAAGTGGTCACAGGAGGAGGGCCTCTGAATTATGTAACTAATGATCCAGTTCCAGAATTCATTTCCTCCCATGTCTGCTCCGCACAGTGGGAGAGGGGCACCAGCCCTGGCTCAGCCCTGTCTCTCGTGGCTCTCGGGCCGTTATGGCACACTCCCTCTCTGGGGCTTCTCATAACCAGGCTCCAGCGTCCGGGGCAAAGGCAACCCCGGAGGGGCACGAAATAGTTAAACAGCAAACAGCTCCTGCCAGGCAGAGGGCACCGAATAAGTGAGTATTGGATAATATCTAATTCCTGATATTAAGGGTAATCTATAACTTTCTAATCCTTAAAAAAGCCTCGCACGATAGGTACAATTTCCCTGATGGACAGGATTGAGTAACCAAGTCCAGAGCTAAAGGAACTCCCCGAGTCCGCCCTGTTGGTTAGTGGCTGAGTTGAGATGGGAGGTCAGGTTTATTTAACTCCCCAATCCACGCTCTCTTGCCCCGGAAAAGTAGAAATCATGTTCATGATTGCACCCAGCGGTGTCGCCGATTTTATTTTTAAAACACCTTCTAGTAACACTCGCACAGCATCAAAAACTAGTGAAAAAGCCTTCTCCTTTTCACTGTTGCACCTGTTCGGTTTTGTGTATCTAGAGTTTGTAAGAAATGTTTTACACGTCTTTTAAGTGAACGAGAAAGAGGGAAAGAAACTGAGGTCTAGTGCCTCCTGCAGACCTCTCCCTTGCAAAGAAGGTATTTATATAGTGAGAAGAAGAACTGTCAGAGAGAAAAGAACATCTGAATGATATAGACATCACCCCTGGTGGTGACTGAGGGCAGGGCAGCTAAGAATATCATCTTCTGATTGACATGGACTGAATTCCAGTTGGGGCACTCGCTCTTGGGGCAATCTGAATAAGTTACTTAACTTCCTACATCCAGGTCCTTCACCTCCAGGTTTATCGTGAGGATTAAATGAGATAATCCATGTAAAGAAAATGGCTACATGATCTCAAGTGTTCAGTAAATTCGAGCTGTTATAATCAATGATTAGCAATCTTTTGAATTCAAAACTCAGCCCAGAGGATATTCTTTTCTTCCTCCTGAACAAAGCAAATACATCTATACAAACCTTTCCCGGCTCAGTGCTCAACAAAGGGCACTTATAGACATTCAATGAGGGTTGAACGGAGGGGTCAGACTTCACACAACTGCCAAGCTGCGTGGATGTGGGCCAGGATCCAAAGCACAAGAAGCATTGAAATAAAGCTTTTGGACTCTGTGCAATGCTGGCAGAAGGCTGTGCAATCCGGTAATAAGATCGGAATGCACATTCAGGTGCACTGTGTGCAAATTCTTTAAAACAACCATAGCAAGAAGAAACATAAGCATGGACTGCACCCCAAGGATGCCAGGACTAAGCCCCAGGCCCCACAAACTCTCAGGTAGACTTGGCTTCACTGCAAGCCCCTGGGCAGACAAAGATGCTGTTCAGACTATTTAACAACCAGTCCTCAGTTGGCCCTGCACTCAGAACAGACACTGGCCATGCACCCTGGCCGGACACCAGCTCTGGAGTGAGGTCCTGCTCTTCCGTCCACCACAAGGTCGCAGAGATGGGATTAGAACCCAGCTCTGTCAGATGCCAGGACTCAGTTTTTGTTTGGTTGGTTGGTTGTTTGGGGACGAGTTGTTTTTCTAAGACTATTTTTGGGGGGAGCAGTTTCAGGTTCATAGTAAAATTAAGAGGAATGTTGAAATTTCCCATGTACCTCATGCCCCCTGCATGCACCGCCTCCTTCCATAGACATCACTGCCTAAGTGGTGCATTTGCCACAATTGATGAACCTGCATTGACACATTGTCACCCACCAGAGCCCATAGTTTGCATTAGGGCTCACTCTTGGTATTGCACATTCCATGGGTTTGGACAAATGTATAAACGACCTGGATCCGCCATTAGAATATCACACGGAGTATTTTCACTGCCCTAAAGAGCTCCGGTCTTTAATCACTGAAGGCTCTAAGCATCATTTATGTGTTACATATTCATTATTCAATGGTTTGCTCCAAAATCATTAGATAGCTTGACTTAGCAAATGCTTCCACTGCCCTTAGAAAAGCCACAGTGTGGAAGAGGGTAGGGGGGGAGGGCTAAAGGGTGATGGACGGAGACTTGACTTTGGATGGTGAACACACAATACAATGTACAGGTGACGTATTATAGAATTGCACACTTGAAACCTATATAATTTTATTAACCCATGTCACCCCAATAGAGTCAATGATTTTTTTAAAGAAAGCTTTTTTATTTAAAATTGAAGAGGCTGTAGCAGTGAGAAGATTCTGCCGACTGGCACAGTCTCTGCTCTGATGCCTGTGCTGTGTACACCAGGTAAGCACCTCCTTCCTGTGGAAGAGTTATACGTGTACACGCACGCTTAGGTCACGGTTCTATTCCATCACACTGAAGGTCGCATTTCAAAATGCCTGGGCTCTGCCATCTGCTAATGAGCACATAGTTACAAAAGTGCTTTCTAATAATATATAAGAGGTAAGGGATGGGTTTTGCTCATTATTCACATTTTGACATTTGCATGTATTTCAATGTTGCTTATATTTATGCATTTCTTTTTTGACACCTTTTACATCAGAGGGAGACCTAGACGTTGACGTCTCTTAAGTTGTTTTTTAAAAGATTATGTACCCATTTTTTTTGTTTGTTTAAAAATGCCAATAAACAATTTGTGGTCCCTTTGAAAAGTGTAAAATTAAATTAGCTTTTACTTTTTTTTTCATTCTCACTAATTGTTTTTTTTTTTATTTTTTTTACTTCCTTTATTGATTTTAGAGAAAGAAGAAGGGAGAGGGAGAGAGAGATAGAAACATCGATGAGGGAGAGTATTGATTAGCCGCCTCCTGCATGCCCCCCACTGGGGATCGGGCCCACAACCTGGGCATGTGCCCTGACCGGGAATTGAACCAGCGACCTCTTGGTGCATGGGTCGACACTCAACCTCTGAGCCACACCGGCTGGACTAAAAATTAGCTTTTACTTTATACAGAAATTGGTATTTTATCACTTGTCATGCATTGTGACACATAGGTCAACAGACCTTTAGGTATACATGTATTTTGGAAATTTTAAATAATGGTTGCCCAAGGTAAGGAACAAACAAACAAAATAACATTATTTACTCTCTAAAAATGTAGGCATACAGCACGGATGTCTAAGGACGGAGTGTGCCGTTTTCCAGGGGCATCCATCAGGCTCTGGGCTTTAGGAAACAGGGGATGTCCACATTCTCTAGAAATGCCAAGCAGTCACCTTCTCCTTCCCTGCAGTGTCACTGACGTCCTTTAACACAGGCCTGGCAGGCCTCCTATGCACTCATCACCGTGGCTCACTGGCATAGGACGGTGGGAAATGTGCCTATTCAGGATGAAAAGTGTCGCCGGTCACACCACATCCTGTGCCTATATCCCCTGGAAGTGATACTCAGTGGGTATCGCCTCAGTCACCTCCCCAGTGCAGGTGCAGGACAGGTGACAGGCCCAGGGAGGCCACCAGCCCTGGGACAGCTCATTCCCAGGCAGGCATGCTCAGTCAGTCAGGGGCATGCGCCCGACTGAGAACTGGAACTGGGGCCCGGGCCTCGGAAACGGGGAATGCTGGAGTGGGCATTTCTTTGTGGGTTCTTGACCAGATGTGGCACCACAGTAGTCCAGATGTGTGCCCGCTGACGTTGCAGAGAAGCAGGAACTATGAGTAAGCAGGGGAAGCCAGTCTTCAAAGAGAGGGAGAGGAAAAAAAAGACCAGAGGCCACCCAGAAGCAGCAAAAGCCAAAACAATAAATAAATAAATAAATAAATAAATAAATAAATAAATAAATAAATAAATAAAATGAAGGAGAAAGGGGGAAAAGAAAAGTAGAGGGGTGACCTCTAAGTTCCCAGCTTGACTTCTCACAGTTGGGGTTCCTGAGATCCCCTGGATTCTTAAAAAAATAAAATAAAAAACTTCCCTTTTGATTCAAATTAGACCTCATGCCTCACTCCCATTTGTCAGAGTTTTACTGAGTAGGCAAAATACAGGAACACACCAGCTACTCTGCTGTACCCAGATACCCCTGAAGCTGGTGATGAGACAAGGATCTGAGAGCAGGTTGTTTTTTCGGAAGCACGGGGAACTCGCTGGGGGAGGAAGAAAGGTGCACTGAGAGGAGAAGGCATCCTTTAATCAAGGGCTCACCAAGAAGCCAGGCACGCCATGGGCTCATGCGGGGAATCCTGCGAAACACACACTCAGTAGCAGCCCATCCAGGGCTATTTGCACAGCAGCTCCCGGAAGTCATGGGTTGAGAGCTGTTCCTACCCCACCACCTGGTGTCGTATGCGCCTAAGAAAGCAAACTCCTGCAATCCTGGGAAATGTCCTCAGGCAGAGAGAGACACGGACAGGGGCAGCTGCAATCGGCAGGACACAGAGGACAGGGTAGGAGGCAGCAGCCTGCAACGGGTGAGACGGGGGCACTGATGCCCTGTTTCTAAAGCATAGGCATGCACTGGTCATTAGCAGTCCACAGTGGTGACTGACCAGTATCTGCCACGCTTTGGGCAATACTTCCAGATCCTTCTCAGTTATCCTGGACTCTAGTCCCTGATCTATCTTACGATTTCACCTTAGACTTGAGCCTTTGAATCTAGACCCTCTAGGATCTGACCGCTGTCTCCTCCCTGAAGACCTGTTCCCTTCTGCAACTCTAACAGTCCTCAGCAGCCCTCCAGCATCACTCTTGAATCTAGGCTGGCCAAGAAAGGGATATAACCAGTCTGTGAAAGACAAAGGATCTTCCTGGAATAGGAATTAAGAGTCTGGTTTTTGTTCTGGGTTGCAAGATATAACCTCTCTTTCCTGATAGGTAACTTAAAAGGTTCGAACTAGGCCAATGGTTCTTAAATACTGGTTCATGGATCACTACAGGGCTAGCTGGAAAGCCTGTCAAAAGTAGGAACCCCCAGACCCCACTCTTGGGGGTTCTGATTCAGGGAGACAGGCATTCGGGAGTCTGGGCATCTTGAGGACAGTCCACTGTGGTTCTGCTCCTCAGCTAAGTGTGAGACACCCCTAAGAGATGACATCTAAGCTACCTCTCACCTCTAGAGTTCCGTAATTCACTTGGATCTTGTTGTCTCTCATGAGGACCCTGAAAATGGTTTGGGGTTCCAGGACAGTCCTCACACTCAATCACGAGGAGAGATTTACCTCAAAAGGACCGATCTCTTTGTTAACCAATGACATCACTTTCATCCCTCACCCAACCACGCTTTCAGGGTTGAATACATGACCCCACCTACTTCCTGCTTACTATATGAGATGTTTCGTGATCGAGAATGAACACAAGTGCGATGCATGGGTTCTCAGGCTCCATCGCTACCCCCTCTCCTCGGGAGCAATCCTGCCACCTCCCCAAACAAGCACTTTATATTATTTCAGGTTTTGTTCCATACCCCTTCCTCCTCTCCAGATAAATGAAGAGTTATAATTATTTGAGGCTTCTTTTAGCAAAGCAAATCCTGAAAGCAAGCAGGATTGCAGAGGTGGAGAGATGTATTTTTAACATACAGCCCAAGCATTTCTAAAGAGCAAGATGATCTCCACCGTTAGTTCAAAGCCCTCCAAATTATTTCCCAGAGGAAAACACCAGGAAGGCAATGCACCTGTCAGCTCACTAGGACCTGAAGGTTGGCTAAGCCCTTCCCTCTTCTTCCAGGGAGGCACCCTGTGTATGTTTTAGGAAGACCCACCAGGGCCCATGTTCTCTTCTAAACAGCTTTCTCCCAAACCTCATCATCCCACAAGAATTTTAGCACTTACCATGAGAAGAACCACTCCTTCCCAGAGCCAGAAACAAACTCGCCCTAAGTTAACCTAGAAGATGACTTAAAAATCCAACTTGCAGGTAAGGTAGGATTCAGCTTTCACACGTAATCCGACCTCCCAACACACACATCTGTGGTCATATATTAAGGCTCACAGGTCTTCACTTCGAACAGAAGGAAGTAGCACTACAGACAGCCAGGAACCCTGGAGAAAGCCATTCTCCCTTAGAGGAAAAGGCACTAGGCTTTCCAGGAAGCCGTATGCAGACATGGCCTTTGGTTCTGCGGTCTAAATCACATTTTTAAACATTCTCTTGGTTTTGTTTGAACGTTCCTAGAGACTACCTTGCTCGGCTGGGTAGCCAGCAGAATGCCTGTGTGACTGCCGAACAGGGCAGGTACTTGACGAGCGATTTTTGAATAAAAGAGTGAATGAGTTGTCTGAAGTGGGTTCACCACGGTGTCACTCTCGACTGTACATCAGAATCAATTAGGAAGCTTTTCAAAACCCCGATGCTCAGACCCCAATCTCAGAGCAAGTAAATCAGAAACTCAGGGGCTCGGTGACCATATATAGATATATAATATATCCCAGGCAATTCTACCGTGCATGTTTGGCTGAGAGCCAGAAAGAAGATAGCAGAAGAATCACATAAAAACAAACAAACAAACAAACAAAAAACTAAGCTTTTGAATGTAGTATTTCCATTTCCACAGAAGCTGTTCATAGCTGAGGCCATTGGGAATATCTGAAAATCATGACCAAGTAAATTAAAGTTATCCCCATAGGCTCTGTTGATTGTGTTCAATGAAATGAACGTTAGTAAAGCGACACTGTTTTGACTAAGTGTGTGCGTACAACATACATACGTGATACATGTGTGTGTGCATGTGCACTTATATACAGACATGTGTATAGCATTCACTAAAATTCCATCAGCTCTCTTCTCCAGCGTTTTGAATGGTACATGCATTAGATTCACTCTCCCGATTATGCAGAGAAATTTAGCTTAATGACCTCCAATTACTTTAATGACTTTGAAATTCGGAAGGTGAGAAGACAATGCATTTCTTCCATTGAGCATTAAGCATAAAATGCCTCTGATTGACTGTCATGAAAACCCAATTTTATTGCTATTTGAATTATTCAGAATCAATATCCGACATGAGCCAGCATGGGGAAGCTCCGATGTGAGGCAGCGGCGGAAGGCAGCGTGTCCCCACGTGGAGTGATCGTGCTTTGTGTGGGGGATAATGAGCTGTTTGCTGCATGACACCATCTCGGATGCATCAGGAATTAACAGCTTCATCTTCCCTTCATCTTATGTAATAAAAGGGACTACTTCATAGAGACGAACAGTTTTCAAGGTTATGAAACATTCACAGTCAAGGAATGGTGCCTCCTCTATAAGAAGAGACAGAGAACGAGACGGTTTATTTTAACTGTTGGCACAAGAGAGACATTTGCTCAAGGTATGCCGGTAGTTATTTGATGAGTAAACTACAACCTTGGATTCCCCCAAGCCAAAAGTTGCTTCAAGGTGTAAAGACTACACTATAGCAGTCTCGCAGAAGCTGCATTTAAGACGATACAGTGTGTGGCTCACTGGTTGAGCGTCGACCCATGCACCAAGAGGTTGCAGGTTCAATTCCCAGTCAGGGCACATGCCCAGGTTGTGGGCCTGATCTCCAGTGGGGGGCATGCAGGAGGCGGCCAATCAATGATGTTTCTCTCTCTCTCTCCCTCTCCCTTCCTCTTGCTCTCAAAATCAATAATAATAATTTTTAAAAAAGACGATATAGTGACTGCAAGAAGTGGCACAGCTTGAAGAAATTTCCCAAAAAGCATGACGCAAAGCTATGAGCACACTAGTGAAAAAATTAGTGAACAATAAAATATTAAACATCTGTCACGCGTTTCCTATTTCACTGGCCCTATGTTCAGAACTTCACTGCGCTCTTTTCTATACATCTCAGAACAAGCCTGTGGAGGGAGCACTAGGATGCGCTCCCCACTTGGCAGCTGAGGAAGTTAACGAGACCCCAAAGAACTTTCTTCCCACCATCCCCAAGTGCATCAGTGGTCCAGCTGGGATTCCAAAGCGGGCGGGGTGATTTCAAAATGAGATCCCGTAAATACTCTAAGAATCATCTCACTGACATGCCCTAGGAGGAGGAGGAGAGAAACAAAGTAACACAAGGGAAAGCCTTCAAAGCAGTAATTGGATGGGTTCTGCTGGAGCCAACCAGGTGCTTCACGGAGGTGTTCACACCTGTCCACCGGTCGGATACGTGGAGCAGGGGCATCTGTACAAGGACACATTCATCCCTCCCACTGCAAGGGAGAAGAGCCCCAACCCAAGATCATCCTGAAACTCGGTACAGCTGCAGAACTCCGCTCACACAGATCCCCCAAGAGTTCTTCATACTGTTTCCTCTCCCTTCATTAGAGTCCTGGCTTGAGCTAATAAATCAGTGCACAAATTGTGTATAATCTAATTTTTGCCTTGTGCTTCAGCTGGTGTAGGTGGAAGCAGGGGAAAATGAAAAAAAAAAAGAAAAAGAAAAAAAAGAAAGCAACAACTATAAAATGAAGACTAATGAGAACCCGGATCCTGAAGAAAATAGCCTTTAGAAATGCCCAGAAATGTCCAGTCCACACTTCGGGTTGTCAGTATTGCAGGAAAAAAAAAATGAGCCTGACTTCTTCCTTCTGTGGAATTGTGACTTGTGATGGCAAATTTTATATATATGCATATCTCCAATATATATACATATAAGTATGTAGCCCAATAATTGAAAGTCGTGGTGAGTTTTCACTGTAGGCGGTCATTTCTCTGGCTGCACTGCCTCCCGGTCTCTGGTCTCTGGGTAGCACACGGGCTGCGACATTCGGAGGTGTTAACTGTGTCCTGGGAGTGTCCTTTATTTCTCTTCCCAGATATTTATAGCACAGCCAATAATAATTCCTAAACCACCCCCAAATCATCCCACAGAGAAAACTTGGTGTTCCTTAAAACTAGCCAGATATATTAGGTGCCTGGGTAGGGAACATAACAATTACATAAGTTAATGGTATTCAAATATATAAGTTTAAGGAGGAAGCAGCCCCAGAGAAAGGAAAGGAAAGTGCATTTTCGTGCCAAGGGTTCCAATCCGGAGAGTCATCACCAAGACTGTGCTCGGGGCGTGCATGCGCGTTGGAAAGGGAGCGTTTGCAGAAACAGTGGAATATTACAAGCGAAGTGGCCGATTCTGGTAAAGGCACCATGTTCTTCTCTCACCCTTCACAGGGCCCTGAACACCCCAGAGCGCTGCACTTGGACTTCAGGTTGTCCGGTGACACGTGTACCTTCATCCAAGCATGAGCCAGAAGAGAAAGGCCGGCCTCAAACAAAGTCATCATTTCACCTCATTTACAAAGTGCAAGCAGAAAGACTTTTTTTTTTTGGCAAGTGCAAAATGTGTTTCTGTCTGTTTACAGGAAGTGATTTGAAAGGACACTAATTAAAACCTAATGGGAGTATTACGCACAACCAGAATCACAAGGAAGCTCGATATTTTCCCCTGGGCTGGGGGAAATGGTCAAATTCTAGAGAAAACGAGTGAGATCTTGCTATGTATGAAATGCAGGATTCATTTTTAATAACAGTAGAAAAGGAAATTTACTGCCCCCTCCTGGTTCTGTAAAACCAAGTTCTATTATATTTAACGTTGAATAACGTAATTATGTAGGAGTCAACCCTGAACAGGCTTAGCTCCTCTCTCTCAGCTGCGAGGGCCAGGGTGATTTGCAATTCTGAAAGGATAACACGAAGGCCAGTGTTATTATTTAATATCAAAAATAGATTTCTTGGTTTCTCTCAAGTGTTTATCATTGGAGACAGGGAACAATATCAAACTGAATTACCAAGTATCATCTATGATAAATCAAATGAAGAGAACACCACCGGAGGAGGGCGAGCTGTGTGTACTACCCTATGCTAGAAAAGAATACACCACCCCATAAAATAATTTAAACCGATAGAATTTGCAACATGTGTGACTCGTTTGCATAAGAAAGAGAGAGAAATACACCCGGGTGTGGAGTTTTAGAACTGAAGACTAAGCTGTCTTTAATGTTGACTTCCAGGTAAATACCTACTTCTCCCAAATTGCTAAGGGGTATCTCACATGCCTTTAGACAAGGGCCACTGTGGGACCTCTCTAGTCCCCCAGTTTTCCTTGGATTATGACTGGGTGAGTGTTCTCTGCCCAGCCAGGGAGTGCAGCTTAGAAACAAAGGTGAGAACCCAGGGCAGGATAGCAGGTCCATAAAGCTAAGCCCTAAAGGGCAGTCGGAAACACCAGGGTCTAGGTGAGACCCACTACCAGGTACCAAAAAGGTCGCTATTCAGTTGCAAAAAAAGTGCCTTCACTTGGGACAGAGCACATTTCTGTATGTTATTATTTGTTTCCAAAAAATGAAACTTTTTCCTTAGAAATATTTACAAAAGTATACAATAAGATAAAAATAACGGCCACAGTATAAAACAGTAATCAAGACACCCCTCCCCAGTGCCATTCACGTCCCCAGAGGAAACAAGTCATTTTTGTATGTAGAACCTTCCAGAAATGCTATGTCTATGCAAACAAATACAATCTATAATGACATTAATTTATTCTACTCCAATAGGAACCTACCGTGTAACATTCTGCCCTTCATATTTTCATCACTAATATATCTTTGAAATCACTGCATAGCAATACCTCTAAGTCTTTCTCTCTTTCATCCACAGTGGCATACTACTCCGATTTATGACCCACAAATTCCCAATCAATCTTCATAACCACTTTGTACAGTAGGTACCTATATGACATCATTGACCAGATAAGGAACATGAGGACTTTGGCCAAAGTCACATAGTACTTAGTAAGGGGAGCCAGGAATTCCGACTCTGTGCCCTCACTTTTATCCACTGTCTTAGTCTATTCAGGCTGCAATAACCAAAAATGCCATAAGCTGAGTGGCTTACAAACAGCAATCATTTATTTATCATAGTTCTGGAGGCTGGAAAGTCCAAGATGAAGGAGCCAGCAGATCCTGTGTGGGGTGAGGGTTTGCAGACTGCCATCTTCTCCTTACACCTTGTGGCAGAGGTTAGGGACCTCGTCAGGGTCTTTAATAAGGGCACTGATCCCATGCATGAGGCCTCCATCCTCATGACCTACTCACCCCCCAAGGCCCCAGCTCCTTATCACAGTGGGGGATTAAGTTTTCATATATGAATCCGGGGGGAACACACACATTTGTATCACAGCACCCATTATATTATACTGCCTTCCTCAATTTTAGTTCTTGCCGTGATTATCATTTTTATATTAGCATTAAAAACAAGATGAATGAGCTGTACCGCCACTCAGAAGACTGTGCATCCTTCCCCAAAGCCTCGGCGTCTCTCAGATGCTCTCCATGCCGCTGTGATGGGAGCTACTTAGGGGTGACGAATCAAGTGTCAGACACCAGGACTTGCAGCACTCCTGACTCGCCCAGAAGGAGCGAGCCCCTTCTCCCCAACTACCAGGATGCACGCCAGCCCCCAGCGGTCAGACCCGGCACAGATGTCAGTGTGCCAGAGCTGCACTGGGATTTCTTACTGATGAAGATCACAGCCAATGTGCCCATCTGGCCACCGAGATAAATAATGTAAAAATGAAGACATGCCTACATAATTCATGCAGTATTGATGAGCGGGGCCCTTCATTCAGACTGCTCCTACAAATCATTTCATTATGGGCTGTGCAACTCGGAGAGAGAAACAGCATTGAAGCCACGTTTAAATGGATGTGGTTTGGATTCTTTTGAGCGCACAGGACAGAAACTCAAAGCCCCCTCGATTATTCTGCAGAAATCTGTGGCTTCACTGACACAGTACCGAATACACGGGACTATTTTTACAGGCACAGTGCCATGTTTTGACCCAGATGGTAAGCATTTCATCAAGGGTGTATGCCAACTTCATCAGGGAAGTGTGGATGGACGGAGTGAAACGTTGCCAGCTGCCCTACAAATGACAGACTTCGAAAGGAGATGGCTAAGATGACACCAAGCAAACACCTCATGCCCATCCGCATAGCTACTATTTAAAAAGCAAAGAAAAGAAAGACAACAAGTGTTGGTGAAAGTGGGAGAAAGGAGAACCTCTGTGCCCTGTCGCTGGGAACGTGGAATGCTGCAGCCGCCCTGGGAAGTGACACGGAAGTTCTTCAGAGAATTAAGACTAGGGTTAGCGTATGATCCAGCCCTTCCACTTTTGTGTGTATACCCACAAAAATTCAAAGCAAGGTCTAGAAAAGGTATTTGCACACCCCTGCTCATAGCCTCGTTACTCACAACAGACAAAAAGTAGAAGCAACCTAAGTGTCCATCTACAGGTGGCTGAATATGCAAATCGCGGTGTAGCCATACAATGGAATATCAGTCAACCTTAAAAAGGAGGGAAGTTCTGACACATGTTACAACATGAATGACTGCTGAGGGTATTATTCTAAGTAAAAAAAGTCAGTCACAAAAAGGAAAGTACTACATGAGGTACCTAGAGTCATCAGACTCATGGACACAGAAAGTCGAGTGGTGGTTACCAAGGGCTGGGGGAGAAGAAATGGGGAGTTGTTTTTGTTTTGTTTTTTTAATATTTTTTTCTTTATTGATTTTAGAAAGAGAGGAAGGGAGAGGGAGAGAGAGAGAGAGAAACATTGATGAGAGAGAACATTGATTGTCTGCCTCCTGCATGCCCCCACTGGGGATCGAGCCCACAACCTGGGCATGTGTCCTGCCAGGGAATCGAACCGGCGACCTCTTGGTGCATGGGTCGACGCTCAACTACTAAACCACACCAGCTGGGTGGGGAGTTGTTTTTAATGAGTATATATTTTCAGTTTTACAAAATGAGAAAGTTCTGGAGATCAGATACATAACAATGTAAATATACTTAACAGGACTGAACTGTACACTTTTAAATGGTTAGGATGATACATTTTATGTTATGTGTATTTTACCAGAATTAAAAATTTTGAAGAAAAAAAAAAGTGATTATATCAAATGGAGACTGGGCAGCCTAAGGCGAAAACATCGCATTATTTCTCAGGCACTGACTTCGCCTGACGCTCAGATCAGAGAGCTACATTCATGACCTCATTTGAACACTCAAGATACTGATGATAAACAGTCATTGATAGGATTGCCTCATGTTCCACTGGATCCATCGATGGCTTAGGAACCGTATGGTGGCATCTTGTCAGAGGGACGGAGACAGATCCTGCAAAGAGAACTATGTAGCGAATCGTGGTTTTGCTGCCCACGAGTGGTGTGACCTTTAGAAGAGCTTTCATTCCTCAAGTGTACCTACATCATCAACCATATGAAGAGCAAATAAAGTAACACGCTCATGAAAGAAGCCCAAGTTTCCTACCATTTGTATGAGTCCCATCATGGCCTGACCCCCACCTACCTCTCTGACTCATTTCCACACAGCTCTCCTCACCTGCTAGGTTACAGAAGCAGTGACCTCGCTTCTGTTCCTTCTCCACACCAAGCTCTTTCCAGCCGCGGGAACTTTGCCTTTGCTCTTCTTCCTGCCTGAACACCCTTTCTTGAACCATCCTTGGTCCTTCTACCTGTAGGTCCTCCTCTACCTGTAGGTCTCCATTCCAATGTTCCCTTCTCAGAGATGGTTGCACTTTGAAACTAATATTCTAAAGATGGGCCTCTCCTACCACCAACTATCACCAACATCAATCACTCTTAGCATCTCACCCTCTGGGTTCCTTCCTCTCACTTATCCAAACCTGTAGTTACCTCGTTCGCCTGTCGACTTACTTGTTTATCATTCATCTCTTCGACTAAAACGTACCCTTTATAAGGACAGGGCAGTACTATTCAGCTCCATTCCCAGCACTTGGAACAGTGCTGGCGCACCTGCCAATGGAAAGGACTGATACATAAATAGTAGCTGCTGTTATGATTTCATATGGTGACTTGGTACTGATAAGCCAATAGAAGTGAAGGATAGAGAAGTCTTGGCAAGAAACTCAGTGGTCGGTTTTCTGCAGAAAATACCACCAGCTGAGTGAGAACTAGTCAGTCGCTCAGAAAGAAGACAAGGACATAAATCCTCATGCCTTCAACTCCAGGACCCCGCTGGGCGGAAGCCATTCTCCCTCTGGGTGAATCAAGGGAATGTCTGCAAAACCCAGTCTTTTCTTTCGGTCCATGTACAGACTCACAGCCCCCAAAGCACACAGTAATGACACATCCCTGGTCCAGCAGCACCATCCATAACCAAGCAACTGGCTTGTCACTTGTCAGCTCTGAAGACACTCGCTGAGCTGACAGAGTCGATCAAGACGTGACATAAAAATCACTATATTTCTGGGTAAAAAATGACTACGTGTCTCAGGCTCACAGGCTATCTTAATTCATCTGGTTACTATGCACAATTTCCGTTTGTTAAATCTCTGCCTCTGAACTTCTGAGTTTGGCATTTTTTAATTTGACATATTGAGTGTCAACCATGCACACCCACCCTCCTGTCCTCAAAATACACCATGCTGTAGCAGAGCAGACTCTGCCGGAGGGCCCATGGGCAGTACTGGATCTGAACCACTGTATACACAAAAACAGGGGAGGGGGGATTTGATTTCTTACGAAACCGAAAAGTTTAGGGCTTCCGGCTCAATCAGATGCAGGTGCTGATACACAAATGATTTCAGAAATGAATACCTTTTTAACAGTTTGCTTTGTGTGCAGACTGGCTTTCCCCGTTGTCTTAGTCCATTCAAGCTGCTATAACTAATTACCCTAGACAGGGTGGCTTAAAGAACTAACATTTATTTTTCACAATTCTGAAGGCTGGAAAGTCCAAGATCAAAGCACCAGCAGAACTGATATTAGGTGAGAGTTCACCTCTTGGCTTGAGTATGGCCATCTTATTGCTGTACCCTCCCATGGTGGAGAGGAAAGAGGGAGAAGAGACAGTAAGAAGAGAGGAGAGGAGAAGAAAGGAAAGGAGAGAAAAATATTTTCTGTCTCTTCTTATAAGGGCACAAATCCCACTCATGAGGGCTCCACCCTCATGACCTAACCACCTCCCAAAGCCCCACCTTCTAATACTATTTCATTGGGGGTAGGGACACACATTCAGTCGATGACACCCGTGTTCTGCAACATGGCCATCAGATCACCCAAGCCTACATCCTATTAGCTCTGTAACTTGAGGAAAAAGAAGTCTCTTTCCAGAAACAAGTCTCATTGGCTGAAGCCAGTCACACGCCCATTGGTGAACCAATCACCATGTCCTGAGGAATAAAAGAGGCTGATTGGACAAGCCTAGGTGCTGGGCAGACACCTGGAGTTAGAGGGAGTCCTCAGTCCCGTCGGAATGGCAGGGACCGTCACAGCAGGGAAGGTGCACATGCTCATTCTGAGATGGGTCCCGTTCCCGGAAGATGGAAGAGTGTGGTCAGGCAAGCAAACAAACAGATTGAGCTGCAGCAATGGGAATGTGAAAATATAATTGGTGACAAAATATGAGAAATGTAGCAAAATAAAATAAAACGAAATGAAAAAAAAATCTCTTTGATGGCACTTCCAGTCTTCCAGTTGCATATGTGTATTCAGAGGGAGTGAAGAAGAGGGAGGAAGGGAGGTCCGCCATGGAAAGACCAAGGAGATTGCAGCCAAGGTGGGTCATGAAACATGAAGAGGGATTTGCCCAGGTGAGCAGTCTAGGTACAGGAAAAGCACGTGCAAAGGAAATTGTTTGTATCATTTCTAACAGCAATGCTATAATCTCCATTTTATTATTTTTAAAAATATGTTTTTATTGATTTTTTTCCCTTTTGAAAGAGAGGAAAGGAGAGAGAGAGAGAAACATTGATGTGAGAGAGAAACATCAACTGGCTGCCTCCTGCACGCCCCCTACTGGGGATCGAGCCTGCAACCCGGGCATGTGCCCTGAGCAGGAATCGAACCAGGACCTCTCAATCCAAGGGGCAATGCTCAATCCACTGAAACACACTGGCCAGGCTATAACCTCCATTTTAAAATGAAGAAACCTGCCCAAGATCACTCTTTTTGTGTGTGATTTGTCTCAGGCCAGCATAACTCCAAAAACTCATCCTTTCCCCAGGACCACCTCATACAATTGAGCGGGGTGAGCTCACATCGGTAGTGGCTCCATTCACACAGGTTGTGAAGTTAATGGTGCCCCCTAGAGCTGGGTACTGCTAAAGTGGCCAACTGTGCATGCTGGTTCATTAATCCTTGAACCCAGGACAGAGGTGCAGCATACTTCTGTAATAGGCAGAAACTTGATCCCTTCATACTCTGCTAAGAAATCCAGACAGGACTAATTAATGTTCTCATGAAACAACACCATTTTATCTACTGATTTTGTGTAGCCTATGAAGATTTTAAATGGATTCTTCCATGCAATTCACTTCTTTCCACCTTTCAGGGTAAAAGTCACCCACAAACAACAAACCAGGCAATATTGGGACAGGTGAGCAGCTGCATTTTAAAGAAATGGGTTTTCCAAGTGTCTTATCTAGGTGACAGATGAAGCCAAAAAGGAAAAGTCGCTAGAGAAACCAAGCTCGGTCGATCTGGGTTTTTAGCTCTCAAGACTCCTTGGGAGTTTTTGCGACAGAGGCAATGAAGTTCTGTTAGAGAATAAATTGGTTGGGACACGAAGCTCCTTATAGATTATAACCTCTTTCCTTGCCAATTACAAGCTTGCCCATCACTTGTTTATCAACCTGATGGGTTGCTGCATTAAATAGCATCACATATTTATAACGCGCTGAGATAAAGTTGTAGTGCTCAAAATCACTAACCCCATCTGTCCTTCCTCGCCCTGGACCCACACTCCAAAGCACTTTTGAAGATAATTCAATAGAACAGGGTTTTTTTTGAAAAAGTTTAAAACTTTCTCCTGCATTGCCTCAGGGAAAGCTTCCCTGGTACATGTGGGTGTGTGCACGAGTGATAAGGGTTAGCCCCTTAAATTCATCCTGAGGAGAGTCTGTTAAAATTTTTATTTGGAAATGCTGTGGCTTCGTCCTCAGTGGCCACCCTCACTGCATTCCCCACTCTCTGCTGCCCTACACAGACTTGAGCAGAAGCAGCGAAGCTAATCTTGAATACAGATTCTTCTCCAGTTACCCCTGCTCACTATACTTCCGACCTTTCTGACCACCTCACCCGTCTTCAAAGCTTAACTACCATCTCCAGAGAGATGTCTCCATGTCTAGATTCTTGGGCTCCAACCTGTCTCAACTCCTGACTTCCCCATTTTCAGTTGCCTTCCAGACACCTTCATCTGACTGCCACCAGAATCTCAAAGGCAACCCTCAGGGATGTAGCACTTGTTATTCTGTGAAACAAACCAGCTCCTCTGGATGAGTTGCACAGTTTTGAAATGAGTTGGGGAAAGGCAAGACTGGGAGAGAAGATGAGACTGGTGCGTAGGATTTTGTACAGTTCAGCTGCTAGACGGTGTCATGGACTAAGGTCCATGCAGGAAAAGGAGGTGGAGGGATGTGAACACGTTTTCAGAGATGCTTAGGAAATATTTTGACTGCAATGCTGATCAGAGTGCCTACCTCATGACAGGACTTGAACAAAACTTTTTGTAATAAGTAAATGTAAGGATGGATGATTAAATTATATCATCCTGCCATGGAAGGCGTTGGACTGAGGCTTGGGTATTAAGCTGAGTTTTTTTATGATAATGCCCTGGGTAACTGGGTAGGCAATAATGTAACAATGGGAAATTGTAACCCACCCCACCATTCTTTTGACATTATCTCTGTAAGTGCTGACTCTGACTAATATGTAGCTTATAGATAAACAGCATGTTTATATAAGACTCTTAGGAACTAACTTCAGAAGATGGAGACTCTGACCTTTAGTCATCCCAGTTGCTGGAGAGTTCCTGACCTTCACCCACTGAACCAGGATGATGAAGACCAGGATAACACACACCAGACCATCACTTGACCAGTTCCAAGACTCTTATCAAAATCGACTATGCTGGCCTGCATGTAGAGAACTTTTCAAACCCCTCTCCTTGATTTCTTCTGATTTCCCTCTCCCTCCTTATAAAAACCTCTGCCTGCTCTGAGATGTTGAGATGGGCTTTGTGACAAGAGTCCCTCATCTCCTCAGGTTGACTGGCACTTGAATAAACCACTTTTCCTTTTTCATCAGCAGCTGTCTCACGAGTCTGGTTTTTGTGTCAGCACACAGCTGAACTTGGGTTGCAGTTACAACAATACCATTCTTTGAGATGGAGAAGACTGGGGGGAAAACAATTCTAGAGAGATGAGAAGAATGGCCAGGAAGGTACAGAGTAAAACTTTTCAAATGCTATCACTCTGGTGCAGTCATGAGGCAGGTTAGTTAGTCTGGGCCCAGGACAGATGTGCCATTTTGAAAATGTGCCATCAGTTGTACATGGGCAAATGAATATGTTGCGGTCACAGAAGGTTCCAATGTCGCCAGTCCCCAGAAACATTCCATTTTGGGTTTTTATCCTCACTATATGTAGAAACAGCCTCCAGTGGCAAATAATGATGATGGCTACCCTTCAACCTCTGCAATGCTACTTCCATATTCCAGGTTTGTCGCAAATTCATCAATAAGAATTTGCTGAGCCTCTTTAATGAACGTGTTCTAGGCACAAGAACACTGCACTCAACAGAAAGAAATGTCTGCTCTCGTGGAGCTTACAACGGTGTGGGGGGAGGGGGAGTGCAAAATCACTACAATAAGTTATTTTATGTAATGTTGAATCCTACAGCTAAAAAGCAATGGTGGGGGATGGGAAACGTAAGGGAATACAATTTTCCATAGGACTAGGCTCACAGAAACTGTGCTATCTGGGTCAAGCCCTAACATCGAGAGGGTGTAAGACCTACAAACAGCTGGAACAGGTTGCTCCAGCAGTAGAAATAGAAAATGCAAAGATCTTGAAGGAAGCCCACATCTGGAGCAAGTAGGGCATTCGCTGTGGCAGGGACGGGGTCAATGTGGAGAAGAGCAACAACAGACAAGGTGAATAAGTTGGTAGGGACCATAACTTGGGGGTCTTTTGGGAACGGGCAAGGACACTGGTTTTTATTCTCTGAGACTGAAGCCATGGGAGGAGGGGAGGTTTCCTACAGTGAATGTAGAGTCAGGAGGTTGCGTCAGCAAACCCAGGTAAGAGGTGACGGGACCTGAGCCAGAGTGACGGCTGCAGTGGGGCGGGGGGAGCACATTTCCTGATATGTTGTGAAATCAACTGGATTTCCTGGAAGAAGAATTGGGTGCACAACGTTTAAGAAATGAAGGCATCAAGAATGACTTCAGCTCTTCCTCGGCGCTGCCTACGGAGGTGGCAGCCATCTCCTGCTCGGCATCATGGCTGCCCTCAGACCCTTGTGAAACCCAAGATCCTCAAAAAGAGGACCAAGAAGTCCATCCAGCACCAGTCAGACCGATGTGTCAAAATTAAGCAGAACTGGCAGGAACCCAGAGGCGCTAGCAACAGGGTGTGCAGAAGGTTCAAGGGCCAGATCTTGACGCCCAGCGTTGGTTACGGGAGCAACAAGAAAACACAGCACATGCTTCCCCGTGGCTTTCGGAAGTTCCTGGTCCACCACGTCAAGGAGCTTGAAGTGCTGCTGGTGTGCAACAGGCCTCACTGTACCGAGATTGTGCACAGCGTGTCCTCGAAGAACCGCAAAGCCAGCACAGAAAGAGCAGCCCAGCTGCCATCAGAGCCACCAACCACAATGCCAGCTGCGCCACGAAGAAAAATGAGTAGACAGGTCATGTACACATTGTATTTGTGTTAATAAAACCATAAAATCCTGACCCAAAAAAATGATTTCAAAGGTTTGGCCTGAGCAACCTTATGATGCCTTATAGTAGGTTGTGTCATTCTGTTTGCAGTGGGTATGTGCTGTTTTCGTTCACTAGTCACCCTTCCGGGGGTGTCCACTGTATGTTGTTTTGATGCACTGGCCATCACCTGCTCTCCTTTCTTCTGGAAAGAACGCTCCCTGGCCCATGACCAACTGAGCCCATCCATGTTCGCACTGAATTTGTTTTTGTTAGACCTATGGGGGAAGATAACTCATTCATTAGAGTCACACATCTAAAAGCCACCTAGGTTTGGGATTGCCAAGTGCATTTTCCTATTATCTAAGGGTCACAGACGAGCAACCAGAGCTTACACCTGGAGATGCTCCTGAAGGCAACATTTGGGTTTCTGGACCCAGCCATACTTGAAACAAAGGGTCTTTTCTTGCAGAAGCTGATTTGAACCTACTTTCCCTTTCTTGCAACTGGGACTATCCCGGTGATGCGTGAGCCAGATTCACACCATCCAATCTGGTAGCCATCGCCACGCAAGGGGACCGCTGAGCACCTGCAACGCTCTGGTCCAAGTGGAGAACTGTCCAATACTCAGTGGACTGCCAAGGGTTCCTCTGAAAACAGGAACGCAGCATGTCTTCCTAACGTTCATATCAACGACATGCCAAAGGGATAGTACTTTGGATACAGAGAATTAAGTGGAATACACTATTTAACTAATCTCACCTGTTTCTGTTTACTTTTTACTGTGGCTACCAGAAAAACGCAAAGGACCTGCAGCCTGCCTCATGTTCTCGTAGACAGTGCCGGTATAGACAAAAACTTGGGGGTTGAGAATTGGAACCCTAGTCAATCGAACTCAAATCCCGTGGTTCTTTTGCTCTGGTTGCCTCCCCCTACACCCTACTATTAGGCAAATTGCCCCTTGCAACACGGGGCTATCTCTCAAAGGAGGAGCAGCATATTTCAGACCAGTAGGTTGCCTGTATCTCATTTCACATAGAGCACAGGTGGCTGTACCGTCTGCCAACTCACAGAATTGCCAAGTGATTCACCTTAAAGGGCCCCCTCAGAACAGCCATCCATCTGGCCAGTAGCCCCAGGCCATTCCCTCTCCAGCCTCCCCTTGCCTTCCGGCTGTGTGCCAGCCAGCATTCTGATCTGGCCTGTGAGCTCCCTGCTTCAGAGATATTTGCTGCACCCTCTCCAGGGCTGAGCGCACTTCGAGAGAATCAAACCCACACTTAAGGTACCAGGGAACTGTTCCGCTGCAACCCACAACACTATAATTACCATAAACCCTTCAGCACCACTGGCTCTGAGAGGTAAAAGAAATTAAATCAATGGGCATAGATCGAATCAGGAGCAATCTTATGGGAAATTCATGTAAATGCACAATCTTACATTGGAAATGAGTTTTAAGATTAATACCCTTCACAAATGGAAATGTACAAAGAAGTACGTACAGAATATGCTGTTGCAACAATAGGTCAACCCTCCTTTTTACGAGCTGCCAGCTACCTTGTATGAAAAACTCATGAAGCTTAACATTCTCGGTACTTTTTTTTTTTTTTTTAAGCCCTGTAAAGCAAATTCTTCAAGAGAATAACAAGTGATGCATGCTCGAAATTTATTTTTAAATCAAGAGCAAAATGAAACCCTTTAATTAATCTCGGAGAATTTAGCTCCTTCCCTTTCAGATCTGTCTTTTACACAGTTAGATGCTTAAAATAATTGCACCCGCTCTTGTGAAACTGCCGCCGTAATTCAGTGGGTTTATACTTGTGCAACTTTTTTCAAAGCAGGCCTTAAAACATTCATCTGTTGAACCAATTTACCAGCTTTCAATAAAGCATCTTTAAGATACTTTCTGCTGCATTTATATGACATAAGCTATATTATTTTAATAATCTGTGCTTCAGATATATGGTGATGAGGGAATTATCGCTCACCTGGGGAGATGGTGTAATTAGAAAAGAGGCACAGTCGGGAAATAAAAATGATTAAAAAAAAAAAAAAAACCTTGCTGAAATGAACCAGCCCCTGCTACCATGTTGGTTCAAGTTGTTGCAGAAGCATTGGAGGGAGAAGCGGAGAGGAGAGAACCAAGCAAACTTCTGTTGCCTGAAATAATTACAGTTTCTTAGCCGTCATTTCTCACGGTCACGGGGAGGAGGATGCGCACCCAGCCAGGGCAGACAAATGAGCACGGCCCCCACCGTCAGTCCAGGGGGCTGCCTGAGTTGAGCTAATGTGCCGGGGCAAGACGGTGGGAGCAGGTGTAATTATACTAATGATTTATTGAATGTTTGATTAATTGGAAATTAAGTGAATGCATAGTGGCAGAATTGTCATAGCAAATCGCTCAGCTGTTGGCTTAAAAGGTGTTTTATTTCCCTCCAGTAAAGCAATTAAGAGCATCTTAAATCATTGGGGGGAGGGGGGGATATTGGTATGGAATTGTCCAATGTAGGGGTGGATGAAACATTGCCAAAAGATCTTCATGGACTCTCAGTGGGTGGTGTTTGGAGAAAGAAACATTTTTCACAGAAGTGTTAGCTATAAAAGCACATCATTTTAGAAGTTAACTCCCACCTCATTTATAAAAAGAGACAGAAAGTACGAAAATAGATGATGGGCTCCAGAAGCTGGGAAGATGGTGGGCTTTGCTTGTTTGTGTGTGCCTGTCTTTGGCCACGCTCGGGGCGTCTGCTAACTCACAGGATGGCTTTGTGATCACAGAGAACGGTGGCTGTTTTGGGGGAACTGAACACTGAGAGAGCAGGGCTTGGCGAGAGAAGACGGGGTGGACCTTCAGCCCCAACTAGCCTGCTCAACCAGGTGTCCATGGGCAGGAAACAAATGCGGAAAACATCACTGCAGCCTTTTCGACAACCCCTGCAACACGAAGTCAAGATGAGGAATAATCAGGGGCGTTCCTCCTGGACCTAGGGTTTTGAGATAGTCTCTCACCTGATCCTCAAGAGCCTGGGCTGATTCTTAGCTGATTAGCATTCCCAGACTGTCCTTTGCAGCGCCTGGTGACCCTTCCATTCCACAGCATTTATCCACTCCCCCTCCCCCGCCCCCTCTCAGAGCAACTGCGAAGAGTTACACGTTCAATGTTTCCCGTGCAGTGCCTTGAGCTTGGGGAAGGAAAAGGCTGATGCGAATTGAATCATAAATAAGAATTTAATAAACTTTCTCTTTCGGTCTCCTACATCATCACTGAAGTTGCAGAATCTGGAATTAAAAAGGTACTTCAAAGCAGAAAGGGGGTGGGGGTGGTCTCACAGGTGCCTCCTGGGTTTGTAAGTGCTTGTGAGCTTTTGGGGAGGGCAATTCAGCCAAGTAGGTCCAGGACCTTAAAATACGCATGCCCTGTGACCTCTGGCCCTTCTACAAATTAATTCTAAGAAAGTGTTAGCTATACACAAAGACGTATATGCAAGGATGTTCACTTCAGTGATATTTATAATAGCAAAACAAAACACAACAAAAACAGAAGGCTATGTAGATGTGCAATACCCTTTATGAAAGTATAGTTTAAAGAAAAGGTTGGCAGGGCTCTTGTAATTAAGGGGAACAAGAGTAATTTCCCTAAATAATGTTCTTACGATTTACACAAGAAACTTCAGTTCAGGGATGTTCATTGTGTACTCCCAAGAGGGAGGGAAAAAATGCACATTGTCTCAGCTTAATTCTCAGGGCACAGATCAGTGGGTCCTAAACTTCAGAGGAGGTCAGTTTAGGAAAACCTGGTGTAGTCCGGGTTCAAAATCCGTTGCTGAGATAAATGACAGGTCAACGAAATAGTATGCACCTACAATCCCAGTTTTGTAAATAAAAATCACATCTGTATAAACAGCTATATGTGGGCAGATGTGTGTGCGTGTGTGTGTGTGTAACTGGAAAGATATCATACCAAAATAATAGTGATCTTATCTCTCAGTTGAACGATGATTATTGCAACAAAGAGGGGTGTCCTGGGTCACAAGGGGGACATAGATACCTATGCCAGGGTCAGCCGTCATTACAGATACAAGAAACAGGACAATTTCCTGTTACTCCTTAGAGCACATCAACTCTGGCCATATGTCCTGTAAGACTGGAACTCTGCTACCCAGACTATCAGAAAAAAACATCCTCTCTGTTGCCATTACAACTCAGTCAATTAAGGAAATCTCAAATGTGTAACAGTGTTGCCCTTCGAAAAGGCCAGGTTGGCAAGACCAGAAAACAAGCACAAGTCTATCAGATTAGTGGTGCATCCCAGCATCTAGAAACAGGCAAATCTGTTTTGTCCCCATGCACAGAAAGATACAATTAACACGGCTGCAAAATAAGTGATACTGCCTCATTACCAGCCATCAGGCTGTCCTGCAGGGGCCTCCATCCAAAGCTGAGAGGGGAGGTTACTAATTATCATGCCAAATTAAGCCTTGATTATTCCCCAAGAGACACCTGTTAATTGGGCTGCTACATTACATAACAGTTCTGCACATTAATAATTGAGTTGCAACGACTTGATTTTCTCCATGGAAATATGATTTATTTTTCACTCTCCTCATTTCAAGTTGCCCCCGTCTTCAAAATCGGGCTGTGGAAGCCCAGGAAGTTGCCGTGGTTGTGAACTGAAGGAGAGGAATCAGGTCTCACCTGCTCACCAGAGCTGCAAGGAGATTTCCAGCATAAACCCTGTCACAGCAGAGAACATAGCGAGTCGGCCAGCAGGGCCAAGCGCCTGGTTTTGAACAAGAGTGGTCAATGGCTGTCCTTCTAACACATGTTAAGCCTCTTCATTTCTCATTCATGAGACACACTGACTGCATCGTGGTGCTCTTATTGCTGTTGTTTGAGTACTTCCTCGCTTGCTTGAACTACAAGCTGTTCAGTGCCAACTTCGTCTTGTTTATTTCATGCCCAGTCCTAAAGCGGTCATTTCTCCAAGGAGCCCTTGCTCCCTGGATCGCGTAATGGTGGTAGACACCAAGATCAGGGTGCTAAGTGTGCTCACTGCTGCTGGGGTATCGTTGCTGCCAGTTCCTCTCAGACAGCCAAGCACGAAGAGGTAAGTGCATGCTAATCCATGCATACAGGCATGTCTCGAAAGAGTCCTCTATTTAACCATCTGTGCCTCTATGAAGCTAGACAGGACTTCATACTGACATCCAACTTCCACGCATTACAACCCAGGTCACGCTGGCATTCTTCCCTTGCTTATCTGTAACCTCCCAACTTGAGCAGGGAGAAAACTTTGCTCAGAACGTCCTCGGTCACCTCTCTGGAGTGGCTCTCCCATTAGATGCGCGCCAAGCCCTTTGCTCCTTTAAGTGCATTTGGAGCTGTGTAGCAATGCCTGTGCTTGGTCCATCATCTCATCTCACAGAGGCATTTGCCATGAAGGCCCTGCCAAGACTCTCCAAGACCACAGGTTCCGACTTCTTCCTCCTGACCGACCATCAGGCTGGTTGGTGCATCTGGATGCAGCATTAACCAAAAAAAAACCCCAACAACACACACATCACTCAACTTTCCAGAGGAAGGTTAAAAAACACAGTCATGAGGCAGGGGCACGCCACATAAAGAATCTGGCAGGACTCTGACTAGTGAGAGCTGGTGTTTCTTTTTAAAAACTAGAGCCCAGAAACAGCTAAAGGAGCAAGAAACTGAAGGCAAAACAAACCCTGAAATGCAGCCAAGAAGAGATGGTGGGAAGCTCAGAAAGGTTGAGGGAGGAACACAACCAAATTAAATGAAGCTGCAGTCCCTGGGAAGGATCTCAGGGAGCAGATGGCAAAAGGAGTGATTTATTCCTTTGCATTTTCATGCAATGCTGGATGTTCCAAAATAATATATGGATTTGGGATAAATACAGAGGCAGTAGGCAGTCTCTCTCTCTCTCTCTCTCTCTCTCTCTCTCTCTCTCTCTCTCTCTCCCCCCTCCCCTCCCCCTGCACCCCTGGGCTCCAGCTATGTGGAAGGGAAAGCAGCCATATTACAAATGGTGTGCGGAGCTGCCTCCAACAGCTCCCAGGCCCAGGAGGGCTGTAGAATACAGAGGCAGCTGCAGTGGCCTCGGGGTTTGCTGCCCCGCCTGCTGCGGACAGGGGGCCCTGGGCCCAGCGAGCGCGGTGGGCAGAGATGGAGAGCAGCAGGCTCAGGTTGCTAGAACTCCCTCGACCGTTTTTCCGGGACTGGCTGAAGGGTCATCGCCTAACTCTGAGACGTTGTGCTTATAAGTGGATCTGAATGTGTGAGCGTGGTGTCCTGGCGTGGGTCCCGGACCGCCTCTGTTCAGTTCTGCCACTTGCTAGCTATGGACCTTGGGCAGGTTTTTAACTTCTAGGAGACTCCATGGCCTGATGCACAACATGGGATGATGATAATACCTGCCGCACCGGGTTGGCAGGGTTGAGTGAATGCAGGGTTTAGAAGAGAAAGAGCAGTGCCTGGCATCATCGGGTCCCTCTGTGTGAAGGAGCTCAGTGAGGGGGAAGCAGATGTGGGCAATGGGATGGAGGTCAGAGGAGAAAGCCGGGCACAGAGGGTTCAGATCGAAGGTGGGCGTCGCAGCCTGCAAAGCTCCCTGTGCTGGGGGCCAGGGCACCTGTCACAGGAGGCAGTTGTGGCCTGCCGCAGCCTCAGGTAGGTCAGGGCCTTATTTAGGGTACCAGGCGTGTCAAAAGAAGGAGGTGACAGAGATCCCAGCCAAGAGCTTGGACTTGGAGTTGGACAGGTGTGGCTTTGGTTGCTGGCCCCTTACCCCTTGATCCGTTTGAATCTGCATGTTCTTATCTAGGAAATGGGATTAAGAATGCCGTCTGCTTTGATCTCAAGGAGATCTCTATACTATCTCCATATCCATGCATTATCCTCAATAGCCAAGATACGAAACAACCTAAATGTCTCTCAACAGATGAGTGGATAAATAGGTGAGATTATATATTACATATGGATTATAACTACATAGTACTTCTATATAATTATATTATAGATGTGAGGTTTTATATTTTATGTTAGATATAATCTTATATACATAGCATGTATCGTCTATCATGATTATATGTATATTTATATATTTGTATACATTGCTGTGTGCACATATATAAGTACTCTATTTAAATCTCACAGACTATTTTCAGCCGTGAGAAAGAAGGGAACCCTGGTGTTCACAACAACTGGGGTGAAACTTGAGGGAATTATGCTACGCGAAGTAAGCCAGGCAGAGAGAGACAAAAGCTGCGGGGTATCACTTCCACGTGGGATCTAAGAAGCCGAACGCAGAGAAACAGGCTAGAATGGTGGTAGGGGGCAGCCTCTGTAGGGGAGGGGCAGGTGGGGCAGATGTTGGTCCAAGGGTACAAACGTCTCATTATCAAACGGACAACCGTGGGGATCTGACGTCCAGCGTAGTGATTATAGCTAATCACACGGTAGCATATCTTTGAAAATTGCTAAGAGAGTACATCTTAAATGTTCTCACCACAAGAAAGAAGAAAATGGTAATTATGACAGAATGAAGGTGTTAGCTAATGCTCGGGGAGTCGTCATCTTGCGATATATAAAAGCATCACGACCAGTTGTACGCCTTAAACTTACACGATGTGATGTATCAACTATACTGCAGTACAGTGGGGGAAATGTCTTAAATGATAGCACATGCCAGTGCACCAGTGCTCACAGCCGCGTTATTCAACAGCTCCAGTGTCCAGGGACGGGTGCATGGAAACCAGAACGTGCTACATACATACAATGCAGATGATTCAGCCTGAGACAGAACACAGATTCTGACAGATGCTACATTGTGGTTAAACCTCGAAGACATTATGCTTAGTGAAACAATCCACTCAAAAAAGATACTATATGCTTCCCCTTGTAAGAGGTACCATGTAGTATTAGGACGCTTATTTTATGGGTAGTCAAATTCATAGAGACAGAAGGGGAAATGGTGGTTGCCGGGGGCTTGGGGAAAGGGAGAAAAGGGAGTTTGTGTTTAATGGTATGGAGTTCTCATTTGGAAAGAAGAAACAATCTGGGAAGAACGGTGGTAACGGCCGCACGACAACAGAACGACAGTACTTAATGCCACTGAACCGTACGCTTAGGAATGGTTAACATGGTAAATTTTATGTTATGTATATTTAGCACAATAAAAAAATAATTTAAAAATTTAGAGGCTCAGAAAGAAAGCCACACACCGAGAGAGAACAGTATCTGCTCTATAGCCTTAAATAAAAGGATCATTGAGCAAGTATTCCCTCCAGCCACTGGGCCAAGTATCTTAAATGTATACAGTAGCCTTGTGTACGCCTCACAACAACTCCTTGGGAACAGGGATGGTTGTCGTCCCACTTCATGGAGTGAGGGCACGGAGAGGCAGCACCCACGTAGCCCTCCGTGGCAGGACCACCTGCCCAACGCAGAGAGGAGGTCAGCAGGCAGCCTCAGCTGCAGGGGCCTCCTTGCTCAAGGTCACACCCTTCCTGCACCCAGTGACCGAGAGGAGTGAAGGATAGAGCCCAGGTATCCCCCCGGTGAGGGAAAGCCCTGATGGGACAGTCACTGCAGCACCCCCCAGTGGCTCTGCCATGTTCACATCTCAGTCCCGCCTCTCCCTCTACCAGGCCTGCTTCCTTCCTCTTTCTTTCGCAGACCTGAATCCCTCATACGCGCCTCGCTCCCCGGGTGCCTTCTGCATGTCTGCACATCACTGTAACCGGCAGCAGTGATTGGGCAGTCCAAGAATTTGACTACTATGGGGGAAACAAGGATATGGGGGTGTTAAAAAAATATATGTAGGTAAAGTCCTCATCACAGTGCTAGGTGCATCATACATGCTTAATGTTGTTAACGATTGCCTTTAATCACTTATTAAGGTATTGTATAGAAAATATGGTAAATGGCCCAGCAGGTGTGGGTCAGTGGTGGAGCGTCGACCCATGCACCAAGAGGTCGCTGGTTCGATTCCTGGTCAGGGCACATGCCCAGGCTGTGGGCCCAAATCCCAGTGAGGGGCATGCAGGAGGTGGACAATTGATGTTCTCTCTCATCGATGTTTCTATCTCTCTCTCCCTCTCCCTTCCTCTCTCTCTAAAATCAATAAAGAAAAAAAATTAAAAGAAAATATGGTAAATGTAATATTAATGAAAATTTGCGTTTCAAGAAGGTCTTGCCTTATGAGGTGACTAGCTTCAGAAATTCAGTTATGGCTATTTTTAAAAATAAGTTTGATGGCTGTGCTGAGTTGTCATTTCAATGAACCTTAGGTCCATCTATGAGAGAAAGGCCTGGGACAGGTTGATGATGAGGTAGGGGGTTCTTCCCACTTCCCCCAACCCAATAGGGAAACTGAGTGTCCCCCAACTCTGGCTTTGATCACCAAATAAATCACTTTGGGGAGATGCTTCCAACATTTCCAGTGCCTGACTGGTTTGTGCACGACGGCTGGGTAGGGGACAGAGAGTTATTTAATGAGAGAGATGTTTTAGGCTTCTCTTGCCAATCATGAGAAGGAAAAGGAGAGCCTAAAAACATTTATGACAGCTAGTTCACTCCATGTACCAGAGAAAATTATGTTGTGACTCAACAGCTCAGAACAATTTGTACCTGTCTACCAATCTGACATTGCCTTTCAGCCCCGACTGCAGAACCCGCACAGAAATGGCTATCCGTGTGCTGGGCCACTCCATGGCGTGTGCATATATACGGCTGACTGTCACGAGTTTCCCTCCACTGTGCCTGTGAGTGCCATATCTCTAAGTTTCATCTTCCCAACCTGATGGTCAACTCCTTCAGAGCAAGGACCGTGTCCAGTGGTTCCCTTCCTATCCCACAGCATCAACCCAAAGCCACGTCCATAATTAGAGCGGGCCAGAGGCTGACTGACAGGTAAGAATCCATGTCGATGAAAACACTCTTACCACTGTCTAGTTTAAAGAGCCCATTTGTCTGTGATGACACATCGCTTGCTTGGTCCTTGTGCCCTGGGCGCCTGACCAGCCAGCATGTACAGGCCCCGCCACGTTACATCATGAGCTCAGCCCAGCTCAGGCAGTATTGCCCGAGGGCTTGGCTTTGGAAGTCCGTCTTCTCCTGCGAAGCCCAGCATCACGGTCTTGTCCTCTCCGAAAAGTCTCTCCTTCTCTATAGAAAAATACTTACATACCGTGACCAGTACCAAGAATCGTATTTTAGCAGCTGGTCCTTACAGCAATCTTAGAAGAAGGAATAGAAGGAGGGTGATAACTAAGCGGGGGGGAGGCCTGAATAGAATGACCTTAAAAAGAGTGCAAGGCCACAGTCCAGCGGAACAGCAGCTGGTATTCTGCCTGGCACACTGATAAAAATGTTTTAGAAATGGACATGATGGGGGGGGGTGCCTGCAGGTGCTTTTGAACTGGGTTGAAGAAGCTGCTGCTGATGGTGGTGCTGTCACTCACCCGCCCCTTCCCACCCACAGGTAACAGCAGCAGTGTCCAGTTTTCAGCACTAACCATGTGCCAAGAACGATGCCATGCCCTCCGCCTTTCATCTCATTTCATTTCCATAGCCATCGTCCCCTGCTCTAGAGTCTCCATAGAGGGTAGACATGCATTGTGCCCATATTATGGGTAAGGGGGGAAATGTCAGAAAGGTTCCCAAACTCTCCCAAGGTCATATAACCTAGAAAGTGGCCAAACTGGGATTCAGTATCGGGCTATGAGATCTGAAATGATCACCATTGGGTAATGCGGGGAAAGTCACATCGTGGAAGAGGACAACAGGGCAGAAGAGAGATGTGGGATGCTGAGAATGCTTGGAGGAGAGCAGGTGGGAGATGCTGAAAACGGCATAAAATAATGTGATTCAAACCAAAAAGGGGTGGGACCCCCACGTTGCCTTGGTGAATAACAGATGGAGAAGTGGCGTGTTAGACCCTAAGGGCCCCCGGCAAATACTAATTGATGATGATGACTTCAGAGGAGCAAACAAAAATTCGAAGAGACAAAAGGAAGAGTTAAGTACACAAGGGGAGAGACGGGGGCCGGCCAGGGGAGAGATACTGACGGAACTGATTTGGGTTACGGCAGCCACAAAAAGACTTCACAGGAATACCCTTACTTAAGCATCTCAAGTTCTCTATAGCTGAAACATCCATTCTCCTCTCAAAAAAAAAAAAAAAGGTTTCACTTGAGGATTAATGGAGGTCTCCCCACATTCTTGTAGTTCTTAGAAAAATGAACTGGCTTAGATGTAGAAGTAGATCAGCCCCACACTCTGCTTGGGTACCCCCTCATGCTGTGTTCTTCCACCTAACGATATTTACATGAGCCAATTGGCAAATTGGAGCATGAGGAAAAATAAAATTTTAAGTGGGTTGGAAGAATGTAAGTAGAATTCTGGCTTCCAGCTCCTAATTCATGAGCACCGAAATGCATATTTCATGACCTCCAAAGAGCTGAAATAGCTCCAAATTCAGTGTGCTGTGGGACAAGAGACAATTCTAGTTAGTTCAATTACTGAGGAAGGTGATCAATCAGGACATAGTTATTGAGTACCTATCCTGGGCCAATTGACTCTCTGGTTGGTTCCTTAATAGAAATAGAATGGATATAAAGAATAGACTTTTGGTCTTCGGGCCACATCCTGTACTTGATTGGAATGGCTTTTCTAGTATCAATCGGGCACCGCTGGAGTTGACTGAGCGTGGGCCCTGCAGAGACACCTCCCAATACCAAGGTTGGGTCTTCTGTTAGGCATCTGTTGTTTTGGTTTGTCCAGCATCTGTTTGCCTTCCTGCTGTTGACAGCACTCTGTTTGTTTGGGGAAAGACCATCCCCAGCTCCATGTGTTAAAAAGGATCCACCCCTCTCCCTTTAGCTACAGTGTGGATAAATGGCCTCGGCTTGGTGCTCCCACACAGTCCACCCACCCGTCCCAATAACAGGTTTGGGGATAAGCTGTTTCAATGTGAATAAATCAAGTGGCCACACGGAGAACAACGTATCTACAATAAGAGGATGCTAGACTCTGGACAGCACTGAGTTTCTGGATTCCTCTCTTCCTGCAGTCCGTCCCATCCCAGGACTTTTCATATGAACCATAGGACTCCCCTTTACGCTTAAGCTAGTTCGAGTCGGGTGTCTGTCACTTGTACCCAAAAGGTTCCTGCTTGGTCCAATGTTTAATATTAATGTCTCTGGCAAGTGCAATGAGCAATGTCAAGGATCATGAATAAAGTAGCTGGAAAAGGACCGAGTGTTTGGCAAAATTAAGAACATGCTGTTAATCTCTTGAAGGCTCTACTGACCAGTGTTATCACCACCAAAGTAGTAGCCTGATTTGTCTAATAAGCTCATATATATATATATATATATATATATATATATATATATATACACACACACACACACACACACATAATGTGTATATATATGAATTATAAATTGATTAAATATTCATTTTAATTATAATGAATTAACAGTAGATATTATATAAATATATAATACATATAAATACATACATTTTGCACCTGTATAATATATATGTATGTGTGTGTCTGTATGTGTGTGTGTGTGTGTGTGTGTGTTTCCATTACCTGGAGGAAGCTGAAGGGAAAGGGTGAAGAATCTTGCATTGGCCAAGCAATAGTTTGAAATGCCTAAGCTTTTCGTTATGGAAGTTTTTAGACGCAGTCACTTTTGATTTAGTACAGAATTATAATCAACTAGAGGCTACAGGCATTTTAAGCCGCTGGAGTTTATTTTGGGAGTTTTGCAAGACAGCAATCTCCATTTCTTAAACATGTGCTTTAGTAAGACAAAATACTACTTCTCAGTAGAGCATACCCTTAAAGAAAATCAATGTAAATGTTATTCTACTTCTCACCTCTTTTCCCCTATAAAACTAAACACTCCAAAACACGGGCACAGCAAACTCCATTTCTAAAGGTTTTTTAAGTTAAACAATCCAAGGAAGTTACATAAAAACATCCCCTTTGAGATATGGAAGTGTTCCTATTGGAACAAGCCTGAACAGAGAGCAGAAGGGAATACAGTGCAACATTTGATGAAGAGAAGTAATTACCATTTATGAATGAGGAAGCTCAATGTTTTCCTAAATTACTCAAATTAAACCTCAAATAAATATTTGAAGTTCTCCATCTAATTTGTCTACAATGAAAAATTGAATCTCATTACCTTTGGATTTACATCAACCCTAATTTCACAGATTGTAGTTATTTCAGAAAGGATGAAGAAGCATTTTTCAGTAGGAGGAAAATGAATTGAAGTTTCAGTACAAAACAATACTCATTGCATAGCATCAAGAAAGTGTCATTCTAAAACTTTCCTCCAGAGAAAATCTCTAAGAAAAAGTCACAGATATTCCCCTTGGCTGGGAGATTAAAATGCGTACTGTAAACATCAGTTGTTCGATGCAACTGTCATTATGCGTATATAATGGTGGTATATATAGATATCACATGCCTCACTTTTAGCTGACCTATTATATAAACTAGAGCATATTATTCACTTTACAAAATAATTCCCCACTCAACAAAAATATCCAGAATAGGATTTCATTTAATAATGAGTTCCCCAGTGTATTCTACCTGTAATTTAAGTCCATTTTCACAGTTTTCTAGATACGACAATGGGCTCCGGCAAGATGAACATCTTTGTCAAAGTGCACCTACAGGAACAGTCAGAGTGCTGTGTGTACATCTGGACACCTCTTTAAAAGCTTATGCAATGCGCCCTGGCCTATTTGGCGCAGTGGTTAGAGCATCGGCCTGCGGACCCGAGAGTCCCGGGTTTGGTTCCCGCTAAGGGCACCTACCTTGCTTGCAGTTTGTCCCGGCCCCGGTTGGGGTCGTGTGGGTGGCAACCACTCGGTGTGTCTCTCTCATGTCGATGTTTCTCTCTCTCTCTTCCTCCCTCTCTCCCTCCCACTCTATCTGAAGATAAATGCAAAAATGTCCTCAGGTGAGGATAAAAAAAAAAGCTTATGTAATGTGATTATCAAAAGAATAGTCCATTGGTCACCATTCTCCCCACATCCAACCTCCTCCCAGAGCTTCACAGCCATACGATGTTCACCCGAAAGCCCTTTACATTTCAAGCAGGAAAACAAACACAAAGAAAAAAATAAAAGAGGCCCGGCTGGCCGGTGTGGCTCAGTGGGTTGAGCGTCATCCAACGGACTGAGAGGTCCCGGTTTGATTCCCGGTCAGGGCACATGCCTGGGTTGCGGGCTCGATCTCCAGTAGGGGGCGTGCAGGAGGGAGACCATGGATGTTTCTCTCTCACGTCGATGTTTCTATCTCTCTCTCCCTTCCTCTCTCTCTAAAAAAAAAATCAATAAAAACATATTTTTTTAAAAAAGAAAATAGGACCTTACAACAAAGACCAAAAAAAAAAAAACCAAAACAAACGTTATTTATTTTTGCTGCAAGATGTAGAGAGAAGATTCATGATTACTAAACCAAATTTCCCGAAGTAAGCAATAGTTATTCATTTACTTAACAGACACTGATTGAGCACCAACTATGTGACAGACACGATGGCAGTCTCTACCAGGATACTCTTCCTGAAGGCGGGAGAAAGAGAAGACTCCGAAGGAAAAGATATGTACAGCGCACACCATTCTATATCCCATTCTTGGAGACTTGTAATAGGTGTGTTAGTCTCTTAAGGGCTCTAAGAAATTCTGCAGTGAAGAAACTTATCTAATCCAACAGTTACCAAACATTTTAAATTGCGCCACTCTATTTTTCTTTTTAATAATACTCATTAACATCCACTATGAGAAGGGTTTTCTAAACTATCAGTCATCTAAAAGTTATATATATATATCTATATATATCTATATATATCTATATATAGATATATACACACACACTTAATCATTTTTTATTTTTCAATTACTGTTGACGTACAATATTATATTACTTTCAGGTGTACACCCCAATGATTAGACATTATATAACTTACTAAGCGATCGACCTGATTAATGTCATATCCATCTGACACCATAGTTATTAGAATACTATTGACTATATTCCTTAAGTAGTAGTTTACATCCCTGTGACTATTCTGTCATGCTCATCGACAGCACGCCTGATTTAACACTAAATCTCCTCATGCAGATTTGGAATGCCTACATATTATTTTGTTGTTGCTTTGTTTTTAGTTTTCGCTCCACCAAACACTTCCACTTGAGTGACATCTGTGGTTCCAGTCCTACTCCCCAGGAGTGCCTTCTTTCCCATCCTGCCTTGTGGTTCCCACGGCTCCAGGGGTGGGATCATAGACCAGGTCTGTCCAATCAGTGTGTTCAACCACAGTGAATGACGCAGAGGAAAGCCCATGACCAAAACTGGTCAAATGAAAGGCAACTCTGAACTTCATTTTTATAACTGTTACCAGTGTAGTTGCTGGGAGGACACGATGGGGCCTTTGGCCAGCTGGCCATGATGGAGAAAAACAACAGCAATTACCAAGCCAACACAGAGAAGAGCAGAGACAGAAATGGCTTGAGACTCTGGGTTACTCTATCCCAGTCAAGATGCCCTTGATGAACAAAATCTCAACGGGAACACTGTAAAGCAGCGGTTCTCAACCTGTGGGTCGCGACCCCTTTGGGGGTCGAACGACCCTTTCACAGGGGTCACCTGAGACATAACAGTAGCAAAATTACAGTTATAAAGTAGCAACGAAAGTAATTTTATGGTTGGGGGTTGCCACAACATGAGGAACTGTATTAAAGGGTCGCGGCATTAGGAAGGTTGAGAACCACTGCTGTAAAGGGATATAACTAAAATATTTTGAAATGTCCATGGGCCAGGTATTCTTTGATAACATTTCCCATTGGTATCTAAAAAAATTTCTTATGTGATGAGAGAAGTCAGTCACCTCTTCTTCTCTCTATAATGGAATTTGGATGAGAACTCCGGGTATAATCTACATAATTAATCTGTGCCAACTCCAAATGGTGGATAATCTCTTAATTTTTTTGAGATAACTAGGAGAGAAATTGGATTCATGTCCCAGCCTGTGCTCTAATTTAACAAACACTGGAGAATATTGACAATATACTATAATAGCAGCCAAGCCAAAAGGGATTATTTAATAGGGGCACAAATCTCAACACACAGTAGATGCATTACAGTTGCATCCCTATGACGATTGCTGTTGCCACATCTCCTTTCTGACCATAGCAACGGGAGGTTCTCAGCTTTTAAGGACTCTTGTGATTACATTGTGTCCACTTGGATGATCAGGAATGAGCTCCCCATCTCAAGGTGCTTAGTGGAAAGACGTCTGCCAAATCCTCTTTGCCTTGTACGGTCAAATATCCACAGGTCCCAGGGATTGGGAGGACATCAGGGGGTGCACTGTTCTGCCTGTCACAGTCATCTCACATGGGTGCACCTGGGTCACCGTGGATGTGGGGACACACATTCTCACTTCCTAGGGTTGATACACAGATGTGCAGAATGTTGTGTGTTATGCACATGATGTGATGTCTGCTACACAGCAGGTACTTAGAATCTGCTTCCCAGACTTGGGTAGAAGCCAAAACAGAAAATGAACATGGAGGCCCATAGTATGAAGAAGTAGACTAAGTAGGTCTTGAAAGTGGCTAGCAGGGATTTGAGGACAAGGGACAGTAGAAAGGGAGAGAGAAGAGTGCAGAGTGACAGCCATATGATCATTCTTAAAAAATCCGACACCCGCCTAGCCCGTGTGGCCTGGTGGTTGAGCATCGACCCATGCACCAAGAGGTCGCCAGTTCGATTCCCGGTCAGGGCACATGCCCAGGTTGTGGGTCAAATCCCCAGTGGGGGTTATGCAGGAGGCGGCCAGTCGATGTTCTCTCTTGTTGATGTTTCTATCTCTCTCTCTCTCCCTTTCCTTTCCTCTCTCTCTAAAATAAAATTTAAAAAAATCTGACACCTTTATTATGGGCCTAAAGTTCCCCCATGGTCTCCCCTTCCCCGCCCCAGCACACCACCCACACATAGCGTTGTTCTGGGGACCATAGGAATAATTTCACAGGGACAGGAAATCATCTTTTGGTGGGAGTGACATCTAGTTCCCGCACAGCTAACAGCAGACTGTTTTTGATACAAAAGACATGGTTGGGAGATTTCTCTCCAGAGCTGTATAATTCCATTTTACTTTTCCTAGCATGCATCAAGGCAGAGTGACATCTTCCTGTTAACAATCAGAGCGAACATGATGTAACGCGAATGACAAAATGACTGGACGCTGCGTGAGCTGGTGTTCGTTTCCACCCTGCAAACACGAAAACATTTCGCTTCGTGGTGATCCCCAACCCCCCTCATCACAGGCTGACAGAGTTAGCCGGCGGCAAAAATGAAAACCTGACCTCGCCAACTTTCCTTCAGAGTCCAAAGCGGGAGGAATCCAGTAACGTGAATTTATAGGCAGGAAAAGGATGGCCTGAAGTCAGTGCATTCCTCGGCTCATGGCACTTCGAAAGTCAAGAAAAACAAACTTGAAATATCTTGGGGTTGTATATGTCTTTTGGGGTTCAACCTATTTCTTACCAGATGATAATTGGTTAAAAACAGAGGTTTTTGGTTCACAACCAACCAATCAATGAATCACTGCCTGGTCGTGCTTAATAATGATGTATCCGTTCACCTTAGGATCTAATAATTATAGTTTTGAAATGATGATTTGTGAGGTTTTATCTTTCATTCCATACCATTTTTAAAACAAATGGACTTTCTTTTCTTCCTTGAATGTTAAACTATCTTAGGCGATATCATTCTGTGTTTTAAATAGCTCTAGTTTTTTAGAGTGTGATGATTTTTCATATCAATTTATGTTAATAAAACAGATTTGTGAATTACCTTCTACAGAAAGGCATATTGAATGGGTGATATTATCACCCCATCTACACTTAAAAACATGCATATTATCATCATTTCTCCACATCACAGAATTCCAATGAAACAAAATAAAATACCTTGTTAGAGAGTAATGTTATTTAAAGTAAACTGCTGATGAAGTGCCCATGTTTTAAGCCATGGGTAATATAATAGGTACTGAAATCCTTATAAGCTAGAGGCTCAAATCTAAGAACACCTCCCAAGCATTTTTATTTCAGTCATGGATAATTCCCTGGGAAAAAATTATTTTCAAAAGATTACCCAAAGAAGATTAACTTGTTTATAATCAATACCCAAAACTAATTTTCTATCAGCTTGCCCCTATGCTCTGGGGACCAGTCAAGTCTTACACATCATAGTTGCTGTAATTGACAAACACATGCACACACTCCAAAGCACAATACACACATAAAAAAAAAAAAAAAGCCTTCAGAAACTCATCGCTCTGTACAAGATGAAGCTCACTGTCCTCGCTCAGGAGTCCTGGGCAGCGAGTCTCTCCTCGAGGAAGACAGAGACATAAAACAGCTGGGCTCTCTGTTCATTTCCATGTTGTGGGAGTTGCGGCAAGAAACCAAACAGAACATGAATGATAGCTATGTCACTGAAGTACTTCCAGAGAGTGTTCGTGACAACTGCCCCCAGCTAATGTGTTTGCATCGAGGAAGACTGCAACCACAGACACCCTCTGCTGTCATTCATAGTGGACACTGTCGTGGACAAGTTGGGGCACTTTTATGAAAGATACATCCCTGAGAAGCATCTCTTATGTAATAGTAAAAGTATGTTGTGCATTAAATAAAATGTATTGGAATGCCATTTAAAAAGTTGATATTCGTCTTTTTATAAAAGAAAGAATTATCCACTACCCACACCTACTAAGTCTAGATTTTCATTATAATAAATGTAGAGGCTAACACTTAAGAGAAATACCTTCCCTATGTTTCAGTCTATTTTATTACCACATGTGAGTCATAAACACATATAACAACAAAGAACAATTCAAGCCAGAGATCCTACAACCAGTTTGTATAAAGACCCCAGACACAATCAACCTTAGAGTATGAGTCTGGGGTCTTTCAACTCCCTAATAAACACCTGTAGATGGGATGGCTGGGTGGGAAATTATGCAGGCTTGGTCTCTGTCAGAGCTGCGTTTGAATCTCAGTGTTCCCACTACCCGTGTGCAGAAGTGACCTGGAGGCTGTGATCGTCGCCACTGCCATTGTCATGAGGTTTCCATGAAAACTGCAGGTAAAGTGCACGGCACACAGTGTGTTCACAGAATGTTTTTGTTAACCCGTGGCATCTTCTACTTCTAAAGCGTATACTCAGGAAGCCCGTTTTGGCCATGGGGCAGAGATAAATGATAGGTGTTTACCGTGTCCCAGGCCTTGCCGCACATTTCCCAGACTCTCTTGCAGCTAGGCTGGGCTCAGGTAATTCGTTCCGGCCACTAGGTAGCGAGTGGGGGTGTCACGTGAGAACTCTGCGCTGACAAATACAGAGCAGGTGTGAGCTCTTCTCCCGTTACGACATCCCTGCAAAGTCATTTATGACGTCAGTATAGCTACCGAAAACAGAAGCTCCCTGGATCCTGGCATTTTCTCTTGGATGCTGACTGTCTCAGGAAGATGCTGTATATGCAGTGGGCTTTGTGTGGAAAGAATAAATTTGCAACTGATAAGCCTCTGACATATCAGGGTGTGTTGTTACTGTACACAGACTGGCCTATCCTGACGTATATAGATTATCCCCTGACTTTAAACCAGGAATTCAAAGGAACGCCAATTCTACTGTGGGTTCCTATGAATGCCCCAAGTCACAGAAATGTGTTTCTTCTACAATTGTGATTCTTTTAGGAACTTGATATCGGCCATTCTTAGATGTTATTAATACAGAGATTTGTGAAATTAGTTTAGCAAAGTTTCTCCGTGATGTCATCTAATATTTGTGTTTACCTAATGGATATTTTAAAACCATATCATGAGCAGAATCTGCACACACACACACACACACACACACAGTATAAATCAGTTACATAAAATGATTCCATCAGAAGCTTTTCTTAGAAGATCGTTTATCATTGTCATGGACACTCAAAACACAGGAGAGGAACCACAGTCCAGAGAATGTTTAGAAAGAACATGAAATCTGTATTCAATAATTTCCATGGGTCTCTTGATGTGTGAAGAGCGGGTAGGAAAAGGGTGGGACGAGGGAGACTGGGGAACAAGGAGTGAGCTGCGCTGGATTCATTGCAGGAAGCTTACGCTTGCATTTTAGTCTCCTTAGAATTTAAAAGGAAAACGCCTGCCTTTGTGTCTCAGAGTGGCCAGGAGAGAGGCACCCTTTGGGGTAAGCTCTGTGGAGTCCTGCGGCCTCACCCCCTTTGAAGAATGCATTCACCCCTGCAGTAACTGGAAATGTTCCCAAGATGTACATAATTTCATGGATGGGAGAACACCAATTTCACAGAACTTAAACGGCAAAACCATGTAGTGCTTAAATTATGCAAAAACAAGCTGCGTCCCAGCCGAGGGAGGCCTCAGCCCAGGGATCCCTGGGTGTGTTCTCAGCTCTGTGCAATCGGATGGCCCTCGCGGCTCTGCAGAGCAAAAGGGGAGGGACGAAGGCTCCGAGGAAGCCAGCGTGATTCTGCAAAGTTCCCAGTGGAAAAGAAGAAGCCTTGGGATTTCTGTGAAAGGCCCCTGACCTTAGTCTGGCATGAGACCCACCCGAGCGATGATGTGGCTGCAGAAAAGGCAGGTGTGGGATGGGTGGGAACCGGCCTGATCATAGTGAAGGGATGTGTTCCTCACACTCTCGCTCATTTACCGCGTGGAGGGAGTGATCACACCCTCTATGCGGCTGTGGGATTTCAGTGCAATAATGCAGGTAACGCACATGGCCCGGTGCGTGGCATGTGATACGTTTTCAAAGCATATTTTTATTGAGAAGTAACATCGATTTTTCAAAAGCCAGAGAGATACTATTTCTCCCAAGTTGGAATCAACCTAAGTGTACAAAAACAGAGAGATTTTTTTTTTAATGTAGGAAATATTCGTATAACAAAAGAAAGACATGAAGCCATTAAAAATGGTGGGGGTTTTTTTAGGAAAAAAATATTTATTTAGGCAGGAAGTTCTTTCGTGATCTAATGCAAACAACACTGAGTGAATGCTGTTCATTAAAATTATAGGTGGTTGGGGGAAAACCATTACAGTTCTTATTCCTGTGTGTCAAGACCAACTTACTTTCTTGTACTTTCTATATTTTTTAAATGTTCTACAATGGGTGTGCCTTATGTGTGTGTGACTAGAAATGATCTTTGGGCTTGATTTATTTTCAAAGTCGATGAAAATGCCTCGAATCACTCCCTCTATCGGCGCAGAATTCAGATCACTATTGCCGATGTAGTAATCAATGCCACGCCCTGCTGTGATCCCTTCTGTACAGGAAGGAGGCAGCACAGAAAAGGAAATGACGAGGGAGCCAGGGCTGACTCTCACTGTAACTTTTTCACCTTCGTGCAGTTTCAGGCAATGTATCCACTATCTCTGAGACGCAGCTTGCTCACCTGTAGCGTGGTGCTAACCTTACCCACGCAGGTTAATTTGAAGAGTACCCTAAGTACAAGCCGAAAATGTTATCAAGTGGGCGTGGTACTTAGTATGTATTGAGAACACACTAGCTCCCTTCCCATTAAGCTTTTCTCATTCAAAGGACAAAGGAAGAGGGTAGAGGAGAAATCATGCTTTAAGGAATTTTTCTCCCCCGCCCCCCATCCTACCCTGATTCAATTACTTTGCTGGCCAGTTAATGACAGTTCATTACAGGGGGCTTAGCCATCATGTACAGATTTAAGCCGATCTTTAATTTCTTCCTCTAGGGTTCCAGATCAACGTCCAGGACATTGATAAAAAAGCCTGCCTCCCATCTCGACGACAGTCCCCTAATCTCACCCACAGAGTCAGCTGGCTTGCTTTTCAAGGACACGGAGGATTCCAGCCCTGGAAGTAATTGATAGCCCCATGCCTCCTTCCACTGCAGCAATTTCTAAGACGGCACAAGCTGATGGTGTTGGCAAGACGGAAGTTCAGAGGGTTGTCGTGGCCAGCGAGGGATTGAATCTTGATATTCTCTCTCCACTGACACTTAAACCAGGGGGGGGAAGGATGAAAACACCTGCCCTTGAAAATGAAAAAATCAAAAACCAGAGAAAGGCGTACCTGTCTTCCTTTTAGCTAATTACTGAACAGGCGGCCAGCACTTGGGAGCGTTTTCGTTATCGTGTACTGCCATCTCCTGGCCACAGGAGCCTCTACACCAACAACCCACAGGTTGCATTCCGAAGCCTACTTGTGGACATCTGCAGGTGCGTTTAAAATCCGATCTTGGCGTTGAACTCTACAAACACACTGATAGCCCCGGAAACCATAAGGCAATTCTGCGACTGTCTCTGTGTTTAAACACACAGTGCACATGCAAGAGAAATGCTAACACGTTTAAAGTGCCCGCCATGAGCTGGCAATAACTGGGTACCGTTCACGATCTCCCCCAACGCTGGAACAAGGCCACCTAACCTGGAGAAAAGCAGGGGACGGGTCTGACAAGACACCTCTTGCTACACGACACATGCTTTCCTGTGCATCACCTCATTTCATCCTTACAACTATTTCTCGGGAGGGAAAGGGTGACTGCCGTTTACTGAGACTTCAAAGTTAGGAAACCCATCAAGAGGCAAATCGCTGTCAGCTGGTGGCAGGAGGATTCGAATCCAGGTGTGTCTGAGCACGAAGCTCAAACTCCAATGGACATTAGCTGAGCCTCCCCACCCCTCTGCCCATCAGTATCTACACCTGAGTAAGCAGACCTGCGGGTTGACTGTCACCTTAGACCTGATGTGATCTTCTTGGTTTGTGCAGCTTGCACACACACACACACACACACACACACACACACACACACACAATGTGTCTGTATGTATAGATTTGTGTATGTACATATACATGCACAAACATATATACGTACATATATGCATCCATGTGTATATATCTATCTACATCTATCTTTTGTTTTGTTAAACCATATGCAGGTACGTTGTAAATATTTCACCCCCAAATATCTCAGCATGCCTGTCCTAAATAAAAATAGTCTCCTACATTGCCACAATTCTATTATCACACTATAGAAAAAACTTTAATATAAAATGATTATCAGATATCGAATATCTAGTGTCATATAGGAATGTTTCAATGGTCATTTAGAGCTTTTCCAAAAAATAATAACAATCACCTTAGCACTGTATTCGAATGTTATGCCCTCTTTGTTTATTTCAGAACGGACCCTCCCACCCCTTGGTTTGTTTTCATAACATGTTTTTAAATTGGTTTTTCTTTTTCCTTTATTGATTTTACAGAGAGAGGAAGTGAGAGGGAGAGAGATAGAAACATCGATGAGAGAGAACATCGATTGGCCGCCTCCTGCTTGCTCCCCACTGGGGATTTGGCCCACAACCTGGACATGTGCCCTGACCAGGAATCGAACTGGTGACTTCTTGGTGCATGGGTCGATGCTCAACCACTGAGCCACACTGGCTGGACTGTTTTCATAACATTTTAACATCAGTCTTCTGGGTATCGTCCAGTGAAAAATAATGATTTGCTGCCCTGGCTGGTGTGGGTCAGTGGTTAGAGCGTGGCCTGTGCACTGAAGGGTCGAGGGCACATACCTGGGTTGCAGGTTTGATGCCCAGCCCAGGTTGGGGCACGTGCAGGAGACAACCAATTGATGTGTCTCTCTCACATCTATGTCTCTCTCTCTCTCTCTCTCTCTCTCTCCCTTCCTCCCTTCCACTCTCTCTAAAAATCAATGGAAAAAAATATCCTCTGATGAGGATTAACAAAAAATAATGATGATGATGATTTGCCAGTTACCTCTGTGTCATTAAAGAAATAAATATTAAGGTGAAGTAGAGTCTCCGGTGTGACCTCCGCCAGTTCCTCTCCTACATCAGCCCCCCCCGACTGAGAGCTGCCATCACCCACACACCCTGCTGCTCAGACCAGAGCCCCTGTCAGCCACACTGGCCTGAGCTGACTGCCTGGCCTGTGACCTTTAGCTCTCAGCATTTGTTTTCTATCTTTTGGTTCCTTTTCTTTTTTAAATTGTGGTACGTTCTCCCCCTTTCATTTCCTTTCTCTTTTTGCCTTTATTTTACCTTTAAATGTGTTTCTCTGTTTGTTTGTTGCAGAAAGTTCACCCTGAAAAGCTTTACCATGAAGCTATTACTAATGGAAACATTCTCTTCCATCAGTGATTCTCAACCAGGGACCACTGTGTCCCCCAGGGAACTTTCGACCCAAGTCTCTGGTGACATTTTTAGTTGTCATGACTTGAGAAAAGGGGGATGCTACATGAATCTAATGGGTAGAGACCCAGGATGCTGCTAAACATCCTACAACGCACAGGACAGCCCCCTGCAGCAAAGAATGATCCGGTCCCAACGGTAAATAATGCCAAGATTGAGAAGCCCTGTTCTTAAAAATTTAGCACAAAATCATTATTCAACATATGAATGAGAAATACATTTAAAATGTAACCATTACTAAATACATTTCTAATTTTCTTTTCCCACAAAATGTAACACACTTTCCAGTCTTCATAACTCCACAAAAAGGGGCCATCAGCGGCAAAGCCTGAAAACGACTGTGCAGGGTGCCTCTAGTGGCCAGCTTGGGGACCTGCACCTGAATGCTCCATTTCTGGAGCAGGCTGAGGGCTTCAGAATCTGAAAACACAGGCAGAAAGCCCTGATTCTGTTGTGTTGTTATTTGCTGGTTTTGTTTTGTTTTTAATTACCCTAGTCCTAATGCACAAATGATGCAATTTATATGCAAAAACAAAACAAAAAAACATCTACACTCAAGGCACAGGGATTTCACTATTTCCCAGGAAGAACTTTAAAAGGATTCTAATATTTGCTCTTTGGGGAAAAACACACTTGATCTAGAAAATAGATAATAGCAAAGATATCTGAGTCAGGAGAAACTCGACATCATCTTGAGATAAGTTCGAAATTTGGAAGAAGGAACAGGGTTAAATAAAATAGAGAGTAATATCAAAGCTTGTGTTCAGAAGCATGCTCTACCTTTTCTAGGCATGATCCTAGTGAATCATACAAAGGACTCAATGAATGTTTACAGGATTGATCTTCTAAATAGCTCACTTTATGTTCTGAACAACCTGGTTAAGTAGAAAGGGCAGCTAATATCTCCGCCTTACATATGTGAGAACTGAATTACAACGAGAGAGGTTCTTTCATGACGCCAGCATTATCAGATAAAAATTGAATATTGAATCCATTGGGCCAAAATTCTATTTGTTGGTAAAATGACTTGATGGTGTGCGTATGTGGAGGGGATGGGCATTGTGATTATGTGGTTTTTGTCTCTTTGCCTTGAACTAATGAGCTAAGTTAACAGTTTGTTATTCTAATTCTTTTCTCAACTGACGGTATTTTAGAGATGGAAAATACCTGTATGTGTCACGAATTCATTACAGAACTACTTCTGTTAAGTCCGGTTACACCTCTGAATCCTTCTCAACACAGTTTACTGGGCAAAAATTACTGTTTGACTCAAGTTTGCTATCAAGATAAGAAGCAAAGATTTTTTTTTTTTTTTAACCAAGATAGGATAAAAAATAGACTTCTACTTACTCTGAGACCAAGACGGAAACATGAAATGTTGTATAAACTCTGCTAAAAGTTACTCGGGCCCAATTACCATGCAGCTCATTTGCATTTATATTGTGATCTCTGTGTAAGCATTGAGTTCACGCTATGCTCGTGGCGGCGGCTGCAGCAGCCAAGGCACTCATTAATGTTTTGATCAGGAAGCTTCTAATATTGGAATGTGTGTTGAAAGAATAGCTTGCAAAGTTAGGGGGCCACCTACCATCCTTTCTGCCTTACAGAGATTAAACACAGATTTAAATCAACCACAGCAGTGTTTCTGGTCGCACCTGTACTGCCTGTCATTGCTCACCTTGATTTTGACATTCGAAAAGTAGACTAGAGCCCTGGCCAGTTTGGCTCACAGAGCGTCGGCCCGCAGACCAAAGGGTCACGGGTTCGATTCCGGTCAAGGGCACGTACCTCGGTTGCATTTCAGTTCCCGGCCCTGGTCGGGGTTATGGGAGAGGCAGCGAGTCGATGTGTCTCTCTCCTGTGGATGTTTCTTTCTTTCTCTCTCCCTCTCCCTCTCTCCCACTCTATTTGAAGATAAATGGAAAAATATCCTCAGGTGAGAATTTAACAAAAAATAATAGAACAGGAGACTAGAACCCGAATCACACTATCCACTAGAAAGTCAAAGAAAGGAATGAAGCGAGTAGTAATAATTATAATTCTACCACTTGTTGAGCGTACACGCAGCCTCAGGCCGAGCACTACCCTCTTCTGATTATCGACCACAATCCCGTGTGATCCTATCTCACCAGCCCATTTTGCAGATAAGGAAAATGAAACTCAGAGAAGTGAATGAGCTTCCTCAAGACCACAGTGTTACCAAGGAGCAAAACTGGGTTGACCTCCATCTGAGTCGGGAGCCTAAACGTTTAATCATCCCGTCTTACCTCTCAGGCAGACAAAAAAATAAAATAAAACAAATGCTTATTTAATCAACTCCAGGAGAGTAAGAAGTAAGTCTCAGAAAAATACGGAAGGAGATAAACAGCTAAAAACTGTGGCGTGGGGAAGACAGGTGTAGCATTTGTTCAGCCTCGGCCTGATGGGTCAACCAGGAACAGATGGAACTGGAGAGCAGAAAGGAAAGGAAGAAGCTGCTTACGAAAAGATGTCCTTCCTTCCTCACAGAACACACTGGGGTCCTCTTAGATGGTTACTTTGGACTCATCTGAGTCCACTCTTTGGGTAAGCATTTTAAATTTTTGAGCAAAGGAAATCCTCAGAATACATCCCCCCCTTTCCAATCCATGCCCTCTTTTTGTAAAAAGACCAAGGGGCCGCCTCCTGGAAGGAAGGGGTACCATGGCCCACATTTCCCTTTGGTAGCAAAGGGTCTCAGGTGCTCTATCCACAGGTCCCTCGTGACCGGGAAGCATCGTTTTTGGAAACTGCCCAGGGCTAGGAAGGGAGACTGAGACCCAGAAATGACGCCACGCCATGAGGTCTGGAACAGGCAGAGAAAAATCTCCCCTTTGCAACGTGAGTACAACACGAGCATTCCCCAGACGTCAGTCCATTCGCTTATCAACGTCACTGTTTTTGCATCATTCAGGGTCACCTTCACAATGAATAAGTGATTCGTTTTCTTTAAAGTGACTCTTTTACCCTTCAATAAAATGTAAAACACTATTTCGTATCACCACCCAAACGGAAAGCCAGTCTACCTGGCCAGAAATCAGTGGAGACTATCGGCCTAAAATGGGTTCAAAACACAGCCGTTCTCCTCAGTGGTTCAGTTCTGGCTGGATATTTTGTCTGCTGAAAGCCCTCTCTCTCCTGAAAAATATTAGCAAGGGTTAGAGAAGTGTTAGAGACATAACAGTAACACAGAGAGATGTTCTCTTTGACATTCGAAAGGCTGAAATGGGTTTGAAAGGAAAATTACATTCTCCCTCTACGATTTGATGACATGAAATGACAAGTCCATACAGCACCCAAAGGGACCTCATACACACCTAAACCACTATGTAAACCGCTGCTCTCTTGCGCCCCCTGGATGAGATGAACCACATGACAAACCTCATCAAGGATCCGCAGTCAGTGACTCACTTGGGAAGCGTCCAGTGAAGGAGACACGAGCACTTCTTGAAATCAGTGGCCGGAGCTTCTCTTCTGAGGTACACGGGGCGTAAAGAATCCCTGCCTCGATTCAGCACACCCTGTGTCTTAGAAACACTGTGCCCCAAAAGCTCATCGTTCAGGGGAAATCTAGTATGCAACCGCTTCTCCAAACAGAAACTCTTATGTTATTGGGACCTCTCTAAAGAGATCCCTCAGATCCTGGGTCTCTCTTTTAAATGACAGGAGTGCCCTGTCCCTGCACTGCCCAATACAGAAGCCACCTGTGGCTACCGCGCCCTGGGCGTGCCCAACACGAGGCAGCCGGCGAGTGCGAGACGCACACCACACGTAGAAAACAGCACGCCTGTCTAACACATCATAAATCATGTCATATTGACTACATGTTAAAATGACAGCAGGGCATGTAGGTTATAGAAAGTGTACTATTAAAATTAACTTCACCTGGTCCTTTTATTGTGGCTACTTGCACCAGTGACATTATGTACGTGGCTCGCGTTCTGTTTGCGGGATTAGGTGTGAGATGTCTGTTGGGTTGGTGTCAAGTCAACGGCTCTCCGCGGCCCCTTACTGATGATCTGTCTACTGATATATAAAAATGATTCCCTAAAATCGCAACCAACTATAAAAATAGACCCTTTAATTTTACGAGGTAAAAGTCACTGGTAGGTAGTTAAAAAGCTTTCCTGTCTCCGTTCAGCCTTCTTCTCTATTAATAACCTTGATAATGATGTTAGAAGATAAATAGCTCACTGTCTTTAAAGTTAGAAAAGAAGGAGAAAAAGATTTCACGGCTCATCTGTGTATGGATAAAGCGATCCAATTTTGGAGCAGTCCAAACTTGTTCCCTAATCAAAAATATACTTTTAATGAGATTTTATATTTGATTGAAAATGTAAGCCTGTAATGAACTGCTGGATCATTAATCTTCTTCTGGCCTTAATTTTTATTTATTCTAGCTCCCTGATGTTTTTGATATGGAGTGCTTAATTTATGCTGGACATTTAAAATTTTCTTTTTGGATCTTTTGATGTGGGTCCCCCTTTGAGGCAGTAAGTCCGTTTTGAACTTACAGTAACAAAATAAAGATGTCTAGCCCTGGCTGGTGTGGCTCAGTGGTTAGAGTGTCAGCCTGTGCCCTGAAGGGCCTCAGGTTCTCAGGGTCAAGGGCATGTGGCTGGGTTGTGGGTTTGATCCCCAGTGCAATCCCGGCGTGTGCAGGAGGCAACCAACTGATGTGTCTCTCTCACATCGATGTTTCTCTCTCTCCCTCCCTTCCACTTTCTCTAAAACTCGATGGAGAAAATATCCTTGGTTGAGAATTAACAAAAAGTTAATTGAAGATGTTTAGTCTCCACAGAAATATGTCACATACATCTATGTCTCCATGTGTACTTGCACAGGTCCAATGTTACAACAGGGCCTCGCGTGTGTTGGTCACCTTTAACCACTCGGCGGCTGGACGTAGCTGAAAAGCGGACGGTCTTTGGGGTTGAGTGAGCCTCGTGGTCACTGTGGGCCTGCTACCTCCTTGCTGTGTGAGTTTAGCACACTCATTTAATCCTTCTGGTGTTTGATTTCCTCATCTGAAGAAAAGGCGTCTGTCTCCTTTTCAGTGGGGCATGCGGATTGAATGAATCATGCTTAGAAAGCACGAAGCACTGGTCTTGTGAGTAGAAAAGATTTCGTACTCAAAAGCAGTTGCTATTCTTTCTGAAGTCTTTTCCTCTTCCGGTTCTGTGGGGGAACACAAGTTCTCTGGAGGGTGTCCAGGTGATTTTACCCCCAAGGGCATGGGTCCAGGTCAGGCCCTTCCCACGTTCTCTCTGCATTGCTCTCACACTTTTATTTACTACTGAGAGTTGGCCTGGGGCCAGGACTCCCGGAGGAAGTGCTACAGATGCAGACAGGAAGGGCTCAGAACCTCCCAGATTTGTAGGAGGGTGGGATGGTATTCTGTCTCCAATCCACTTTCTCCCCAAACCTTTCAGATCATGGCAGGCCTTCCCCAGAACTCCCAGTGACTCTACGTCTGGCCTCTCGGGCCAATGTTCTCAAGGCTGCCCGGGTCACCTTCCTGCCTGCACTCAGGCTCTCTATCGTCTGATCCCAGCTGACCTAGGGAAGGAAGTGTGTGTGTGCATGCTTGTATATGCATGCTTGTGTGTGCATACATGTGTATGCATGTGTGTGCATGTGTGTGTGTTCTCTCCTGTGCAACATCCTTTCGTCTACTTTTGATAAAACCATCCCCTCTCCTCCTCGTCTCTCTTCAGTTTTCCTTTTGGAGTCCTCTCTCCTCCCTTTTCCGATGGACTCCATGTGGAGCTAACACTGACCCCAAGTTCCAGGGATGCACATGGGACTCGGGCATAGCCATAGCCAGCCTTCCGCACCTGTGGTGTCAGGAACTGGTGTCAGCCGTGGGCACAGGACCCACACCTGCCTAAGCCGAGGACTGTGTCAGTCAGCTGGTCAAAGGTGAGTCTGGAATTACTCTTTGGAGCCACTGTGCTTCACTTGGGAAGAGCCTGCTGAAAGGAAGTCGACTCCAAGATAAACAGACCCAGAGGTGGAGAGAGGCATTGTCCTGATGACATGTTATGAGCACCTGGATCTAGCCAAACCTGAAGCCAGCCAGCCCTGGATTTTCAGATGTGGAAGTATATCAGTTCCTAGGGCTGCTGTAACAAATCACCACAATCTGGGAGGCTTAAAATAACAAAAATATTTTTTTTTCTCCCAGTTATGGAGACTAGAAGTCTGAAACCAAGGAGTCAGCAGACCAGCATTCACTCTGAAGGCTCTAGGGGAGGGTCCTTCCTTGCCTCTCCTATCTTCTTGTGGTTGCCGGCAGCCCTTGGCTCTCCTGGGCCTGTGGTCTCATCACTCCTCTCCCTGCCTCTGTCCTCTGCATCTCCGCATCCAAATGTTCCTCTCCTTTCTTTTATAAAATCACCATAATTGGATTAGCACCCCCAACCCCCAATCCTGTATGACCTCGTTTTAACTTGGTTACATCTTCGAAGGTCCTATTTCCAGATAAGAGAATACCCACAGACATTGGGCACTGGGGCTTCCAACATGTTCTTTTGAAGGTTATTATTCAACCCATTATATGAAGTTAATCAATTACATTTTTAGCTTGAGCCTATCTGAATTGCATTTGTATGACAATCATAAAAGAACTGAATTTCTCACTTCTTTCCTATAATAATCCTAAAACACTATTTCCTTAATATGTCTCTAAGGGAAGGGATTCTGTTCAGACTGTTTCCTCCTTTCTAGATTCCCTTTCCTATGCACTCCCTGTAGGCAGACACTTTCCGGCGGGGCCAGGCTCGCAGGGCCCACCTGCCATGCACTCCTCCGCACACATTTACTCCTCCAAAGTCTACGAGTAGCTTTACCTCCACCACTGACTTGGCTATTATCATTCTCTGTCCAGAGCTGTGCATTGGCCTTTTATGTAGATATGAATATCTCATCTCCTGGACTGACTGTAGAGTTCTGTCCTTTTTTTTTTTTTTTTAATATGTTTTTATTGACTTATTAGAGAGACAGGAAGGAAGAGAGAGCGAGAGAAACATCCATCAGCTGCCTCCTGCACGCCCCCTACTGGGGATCAAGCCCAAAACCCGGGCATGTGCCCTGACCAGGAATCGAACCAGGACCTCTCAGTCCATGGGACGATGCTCAATTCACTGAGCCACACCAGCTGGGCTAGATTTCTGTCTTTGAATTCATTTATAGTTCTTTCTCTGCCCCAGGCAGGAAAGAGGAGCCACGTTCCTCCTTCTTCTGTTCTATTCGGACCCTCAGTAGATTGCAAGGTGACCACCCACATTGGACAGAGCAATCTACTGAGTCCACTGGTCCAAATGCTAATCTCATCTGGAAGCACCCTCATTGGCTCATGGAGAAATAGGATGTCATCTGGGCATCCCTTGGTTAGTCAAGTTGACACATAAAACTAACCATCACTATGAGTTACTTTCTAATTCTCAAATCATACATTAGTGAAATTATGTTTGAATAAAAAAAAAAAAATCTCCCTTCTCCCATGCAAATTTTATACATGATCATAATCAGAAGCACATGCTACCTTATGGAATGTATTTTTATTCAACATTCTATGTGTTATTAGTCCTTGGACCTCTGACACATGCACAGTAATCATTTTTAACAGCCATGTAATACTCCGTCATGTTCTACACTCAATATAATAAGCCATTCCCTTAAGATTGGGCATTTAGGTTATTGTCAATCTTTTGACATTGCAATGAAAGAAAAATAGTGTCTCTGTTTAGGTGACTTTTTGTTTCAGTTAAAACAAAATGTATTCATAGAATTAATTCATAATAATTCATGGGCTTAAGATTGGGATCAAAAGAATACGAATCTGCATGGCTGTTCAGAGATACGGGGACTCTGATTTTTAACTGATATTCACTAAATTGCAACAAGACCAGTAAAAACAAAATGAAGAAGCCCGTTTCGTGGCAACCTAGCCAGAGTGGGAAGAGGTAACATTCTCATTTTATGTTAATGTGGCTAATTTAGTGGGTAGAAATTGGAACCTCACAGTGGCTTTGATTTGTATGTTCATACAACTATCGAGGACAGGTGTTAACCATGTGTCTGGGTCTACTGATGGCTTCCTCTGCATGAATTTTCTATTAGCTCCTTAGTGATCGCTCTCAGGCGTCTCTGATTTCCCCATGAAAACATTCCCATCACAGGGGCACAATTAATATCTGTCCATGGGTGAAACGATGCGTTGGAGCAACAGAAAAACCCAACCTGAAAAGATCAATTCAAAAACCGTGGTTTTCTGTTAGTGCAATTTAGGGTGCTATCTTGAGGGGATGCAGAGATGCACTTCAAGTTTTCAGTTATTTCTCTGACTTGATTCTCTCTGGGCCACAGGTACCAGCGACCCAACTGGCTCAGCTGACTGAGAGAAGCTGGGAAGCTCCCTGGCTGAGTCAGATCCTGCTAGCGGGCTCACGACAAGCATTGGCTTCCTACATCCGCTCCCTGCGCCCGAGCTTGAGATCTTTTCTGTTCTCAAGGATCTGCCCTCCAATCCACCCGGCAAACATGCTGGTTAAAAAGAAAACATGAAAAACCTCTGCTCGACCAGATTCTGAAAGCGTTCGGTTTTCAGAGACCACAGCAAAAACGAATGCATGTTTGAAGACTTTATGCAAAAACAAAGTCTAACCTAGAACTAGATATAAAAAAAAAAAAAGCCTTCGTAAAATAACAAGTCAGTATAAAACGTGCATGAGCTTGTGTGTGTGGGTGTGCGGGCACATGTGTGTGCACACGTGTGTGTTTGCACAGGTATGTGTGCATTTCCCCTCACACAGCCTGGGATTCTGCTGCCGTGGCATCAAGTTCCATCAAAAATTACTTCAGCAGTCTGGCCGCTGAGATGGATGACACAATCCCTGCGTTCTCTGACCTTGATCAACACGAGGAAGATTTCAGCTGAACTGTGCAAAAGTGCCGGGACCACATAAATCACATTTGCACCGGGCATGCTTTCCATCTGAAGCATAAAGTCGCCATCCCATATCAAGAAGTGGAATAATACACCAGCTGAGAGAAAAAATTAATTAACGCTCACTCTGTCCATCACAAAAGAACTGGTGGCCTTCCCCCCCCCAGAAGAGCTTTCTGAGAAAACGGCTCTGCATGTAATTAAGCATTTTCTCAATGCACTGGAACTCAGACTTTAAGGAGAGAAGTATCACTAAAAAATTAGATAAAAAGAAGAGATTTCTTTTAAGCAAAATAAATGACAAGTGAAAACAATAGCTATAATTAACGGTATGAAAATGTAAGCAATTCCGTCCCCATGAATATATAACTGCAGAGAGATGACAAATATCATTATGAACAAATCACACTTTTGAAATGAAGGTATCGAGGACATAATCCTACCTCTCTGAGGCTGAAGTCAGGTGAGTTATCACCAAAATGCAACGGACAGGGTGGATGGACTTCTCGAGGGCCTAGGGCAGCGTGGCTACACATGCCTGATATTAGGCCCTTAAATGCTTCCAGGCCATTCACTGCCTAGAGACATACCGGTCCCTGATAGACCATGCAAATTCATAACAGGTGAGCCTGAAAGTCAACACCAGCTCGTGGGTGCAACAGAAGCATGACGTGTCTGTCTTTGGGCTTAAATACAGAGCAGTTGGGGGTGTTTCTCTCATCGGTTGCAGATTCTGTGCCAGGAGCAGCCCAGTCGGGGCACACTCACTGAACCCCCCTCCTTCAGCCTTGGCAGGCATCACTAATCAATCATGCACTCTTTCGAGGAGAACCCACATCTCAGACTCCTCATTCACACAGCGTTCTGTGTAGTTACTATCCATCTACGCTGACACCGGAGATCGAATCTGTTTCCAGTCCGTGTTTGGCTGTTTTCCCTCCCTCTCTGCACGCCTTCACCCAGGTTGGTAAGTGCCCACAGGACACCCTCAACCCAGACCTATCACGGGAGACCTGGCGTCTAGTCCAGCTTTGTTACTCCCTTTGCTGTTTTACTTCGCAACTTCTTGGATGCCTCCAGAGCTCTACGAAACTGAGACAGGAGGAAAGAAGAGGAGGAGGAGAGTGAATATAAGATGCTACAATAAGGCAGCTTGCATTTACCGTGCTGAGCCGGGACGCTGAATATTAGCTCATTGCGTTGCACCGTGTCCCCAGAAATTAACTACTCTCGTTCCCTCCATTTGATGTGGGAACTTAAGCATCTGAGAGGTGAAATGACCAGGAAGCGACCAAGCTGGGATTCAAACCCAGGCCTTTGAGAATCCTGAGTTAAAACTGTGATGCATTCGATGAGCTCCCCAAAGCCACCTTCAAGGCCGATGGGAGGGCTCATCAGACAAACGGCCTGATCTCCCTCAGTAGCTCGGCACTGACTTTCTCGCTCACATCTCTGTCCGTGGCACTGCGGAGCGCGCCAGCACCCCTCACCACCATCACAGGCTCATTGAACTCCACACCACATCCATTTCAGAAGCTCTCCCAGTTTTTACGTGCCTTCCCACCACCCCCTTCCAATTGTCCTAAAAGGCATGAAAGAGGAAGACGTAACTAACATCTCATTTTCAAAGTTTCATAAAAGAGGAGCACATCGGGGAACCTGCAGATAAAATATGAAAGGCAGGCACGGAGCCCCGTCCTGGAGGAAGAGGGCCTGGTCTACAGAAATAACTCAGTCCCGCAGAGCAGCGAGGCGCCGGCGGGAAGCCAGAGCATTTTGATCATTCCGGAGAGCAGACCACGGCGGGCCCCGGCATAATTCGCTGGGATGAGTGATTAGGAGGCGGTCAAATGCAGAGACACATCACAGAGGACCACTTAGCATTGGCCCGGGTTATCTCTGTTCCGGCGCGGGCTCTGCAACAATCGTTCTCACAAAGAGAGCTGCCTTCACCTGCGTGCTGGGCACTGAGCCCGTGCAGCAGTCGGGCTAGTTACCATGTTCTCCTGAGCGACATCTCCGGCAGAAGTGGTGAAGACTCGAACCCAGACCACCTGGGCTTCAGTACCGTCCTGCCCTTACTACCTGGGTGATCTCAGGCCCATGAGTTAACTCCTCTCTCCCTCAGTTTCCTTATCTGTAAAATACAGACACGGAGTGCGTGTATCTTCAAGGATCTTTATAAAGATTCGTAACAGAATGCTCATAAAGTGCTCAAACAGTGCCTGGGACATAGTACGTGCTCACTGCGTGCTGGATGCAATCATCATTGACCGCGTTCTCCTCCGGAAAGACAATCAGTTAAGGAGGGTTACCTTTAGGGACTCTACTTTGAATTCATTTAAGTCATTCAGCAGGGGCCCATCCTACTTCCAGCTGTGGGCAAGGACAGACAGACAAGCAGAGGACCGCTGTCCGTAGCTAAGTACGTGGGTGTCACCCCCAGGAATTGCACTAAAACTACCGAAAGAGCGTTTCTCTCTTTCCACGGGTAGGATTTAAGCCTATAGCTAGTGGTCACCGTCTTCAGCACCTCATTTAAATTTTAAACACCAGGGTCCAGCAATACCAGAAGGCAGACCGATTTTACTGGCACTGCATTCGACGGCTGTCTTTTTCTCTCTCTCTTTAAGCTGGCCCAACCCGATTTCCCACTATGCCATTGAAGATGCCCTGACTAATGCAGCCCAGAAAATACACGCGGCCTGTGTTATCTGCCCCCATGCTATAGGTGTGTGTCTGCACCAGGAAGCTAATGGGAGTTTCCCAGGATCCCTCAACTTACAACGGGCAGAGCTAGGATTCCAACCCAGATCGGCTACACTGTCTTCAGAAATAAATTATGTAGAAGTAAACAGAAATGCTGAGGAGTTCTTGGCAGCCACCAATTTGGGGGGCCAGTGCCCCTTTCTACAGTGGACTTCCATCCCCTCCTATTTGAGGTTCCAAACACATCATTCCAGACACTGGGATACGTCATCTCTACCCTCGCGGAGTAAAACTAATGAGGTCTGGCTGTCGGTGGCCACGTGTGCAGCTCTCTCACGGCGCCCTGTTTCCTAGCAGAAAACAGGGGTGCACACCAAATCCCACCTAGGTCTCAGCCACAAATGCTTGCTGAACAAAGGAGCTGAGGAAGGTCTGCAAACATGAGGCGCTTGGCTGGCACTAAATGGCACCTTCTTTGGCTAGAGATGGTGGCAGGGAGAGTGAGCTGCTGCCTGAACACAGTCAAACCACCAGCCAACGAGCCACTGTGAATTCACTGGGAGTGAGCGCCACGCCGAGAGGAATGGTGGTTGATAATCTTGAGAAAATTCACAGTTCCGGGAAATTGCAAGAGATGTACCCTCTCTGCACAAACAGAATAGCCTAGCCACACAGACAAAGGCTTTGCTGGTGTTAAATGACTCTGGCCTGCGCCTTGGCCAGGGATGGTGGGGATGCGGGTGACCTGCCAGAGCTCTTACTGGCCAAGCACAACTGTGAGCAAGGGGACACCCCGAGGCAGGGGAACTGTCTCTGTGCATCTGGTTATTTCACAGGATCAGATCACATTCCGTGTACAGCAGATTTCATTCTGTGATAAAGGACAAAACACTCCCCTTGCTTATAAGGCTTCAGATGACTGGGCCCTTGCCTGCTTCCAGCCTCCTCGCAAGCCACACACCTCTATTCGGTTCCCAAATCACGCCACGCCTCCTCCTGCCGGCTTCCATCACTGAGCCCCGTCCAGGAGTCTCTCCCCACCTTCCCCTGCTCTTGGAACTCACCTATCATTCCTTAGGGGTACTCCAATGTTCGTTTCCACAGCTGTGAGGAATCTTGGAGTGCCTTCCCATTCAGTGCATACATATAACCAGCCTTAAACAAAGGACATTTGGAGCCAAAAAGAGACCAATCCCCACGTGAATTCTGTGAGTCTCACCAAATGGTGCTCACTGCGGGCTTTGCCCCTGTCTGCCTGGAAGATCTCATTTCGGTCTTTAATGAGACTCTGGTCCATGAACGCTTGCCATCCCTGGGAGAGCCCCTCGGAGTAAGGAGCGTGTCTTCTCCTCCGTCTTTGTTCTGCCTGTCAGAGCCCAAAGGACTAATCCACTGCCATCCCCACAGCAAGAGATCAGCGCTAATAGAAAACCAACTCTGCTGACAGCTTTTTGCTCACTTTCATCCTCACTGGCATCCAAGCCTCTAAAATCCAGGAGATTAATTTATTGTCTGTGTTTATCAACTCGTCTATTCACAGCATCAGTTGTACACAGATACTTAAGCTGAGCAGTGTCTGAGATGTTCCTGGGTGGAGCTGTCCACGCCCCGTGGAAGAGACCCATCCCCGTGGATAGGACTGATTGACTTTCGCAAACCCAGACCTTCCTCTTCCTGCGTGGTGCTCATTCAGAGTCATGCCCTCTGGCCCAGCCCCTAACTCCATCCATCTCGTCCCCTTCTAAGTCCCCCTTGCAGACAAGTAGCGTTTGAAACCCCTCAAATGCAAACCCAAGTCTCTCTTCAGATTGCAAACCCACCATTAGAAAACAGTGTGTCTTAAACTCCGGTTCACTGCAATCCACGTACACAATTTTTCCATATCAATCTGACTTTCATTGAATGAACTCAGTTCTTTGTTCTTGATAGATCTGTTAAAGTTATACAACTAAATCTTAAGTAGACTTTTTGGAAAGGAGATAGTTGATAGAAGTCCATGGAAAGAGCCGTACCCTTTGTCATGCATAGAATATAACCCCAATCAAAAGTAAAACAATGTTATTAAATTACAGCTACACATTAGAGCTGCCTGTCAAGAGTTCTGGGTCTCTTGGTTACGAAGGTGGATTCGCAACTGTTTGAAACCTTTTGGGTTTGTTAAACAAACTAACAAACAGAACCCCAAATTATTTCTCCTTGATATAATCCCAAGGTCTGAGAAATAGCTGCGGAGAGAAGGGGTCCAGCCCTGCACGGAGGGGTCCGATGCATGTCCTGGAGCCACCTGAGGTACTTCCTCTACCGTATGAAACCTGAATCACGCTTGGGCAATGCTGGTCTGCAGGAACACGTGGTCCTCCGCCACCACACACCTTTAAAAAAGGGACACCCGGCTGGCAACCCAGCCCCACTATTTCTTAGAGTCCTGGCCGACGTCACGGTGCAGCCAAGGCCTCCATCCTCACTCCACTCGTACTCGCCAGGGCCCGCCTCTGGCCCCACCTCTGGGCTCTGTCCCCAGCCCTTTTTTCCTCTTGACTCTCTCCCGTTGGCTGAGTTAGTCACACAGCTTCATCTCCTTGGTTCCATACAGATCTGGCCCTGTCCAGAGATACCCGCCCTCCTTTATCTCCACTTCCACTGGGAGGGGAGATGGACGCACAGCCCCGGTCCATTGGCACGGCACACACAACCCTTCACATGTTCTGTCGCCCCCGGGGCCACTGAGGAGATGCACACTGGACCTCTGTCTACCTTACACATACCTCATTCTCGTGCACCTCTATGCATGGCCCACGAGACTTAGTCTGCAAGTCACAAGGCCTGTGAGTCTGTTGAACCTCTTCTGCACGTGTGTTTGATTTGGCGTGTACCGTGTTTTACACACCAGTGGTTTGACATGAAAATCCAGATGTTCAGAGTGGCTTAGCAAATGGCCACCCTGAACCTATGTTCCACATGGCAACCGGTAGCTGTCCAACAGACCCTGCCGTGGGGCCAGTTCTCGTCAGTCCACCGCTGTCCCCACGGCTTCCTCTTCCCCTGCGGCCGCCCTCTGTCTCCCTTCTGGGCCCAGCAGACAGGCGAGGGTGTTATTTCCTGACCTGGGCCAAGCATCTCTTCCTCTCTAAAATATTCCCGAAGCCTCCTAGGTACCACCGGGGGCCCATTCCTCTGAAGCCCCCTAAGTGTCTTTTTAAAGGAATTTAATGACCGATGACATGGAATGCCCGAAGGTGTGGACGTCAGCAAAAACCAAAACAGAAGCCGCGACCGTGGGTTCTCGTTTTGTGCCAGGCACTACACGTACTGTTTCACAGTATTATCTTGTCAGTGCCTCACATCAGCTTTTCCAGGGAATGTCATTATCTCCAAGTCCCAGAGAGGCGAATGGAGACCGAGGTGAGGGCAGGGAGCCTCTCGGGTCGCAGAGCTGCTGAGGAGGGCGCAAGGCCAGGACGCTCCGGCCCCCAGCCTGGGTGTCACTGCTGCGTGATGCTGACTCCTTCAGAGCATGAAACGTCTAACCTCTGCCACATGTCCTGCTGGAAACACAGAAGCTCAGAACTGCACCGGGTCTTCTGGAAGCTGAAGCCAGGGCTGCACTTGGAGGTCACTGTCTCTCGTCCTCAACACCAGCAGCAGCGGCCATCCTCCCGCCAGGAGCCAGAGGCTCACCAGAGGGTCAGAATGGACAAGGCTGTGGCGAGTCCCCACTCTGAGCCAGCTGGAGCTAGGACATCGGAGGCTGAAAGGTTGTCCCCAACTGAAAACCAGATCACTTACTTGGCAGTGGGTGGACACCAGCTCAGGCACAAATTCTTCCATTGGAAAGGGCAGTTCTCATATCTTATAAATTTAATTCTCTTTGTGTGTGCATGCATGTGGGTGCATGTGTGTGTGCACATGTGTGTGTACTGTGTGTGCATGTATGTGTGCGTGTGTGTGCATGCATGTGTGCATGTGTGTGTGAACTGTGTGTGCATGTATGTGTGCATGTGTGTGTACTGTGTATGCATGCACGTGTGTGTGAACTGTGTGTGCGTGTGTGTGAACTGTGTGTGCATGCATGTGTGCATGTGTGTGAACTGTGTGTGCATGCATGTGTGCATGTGTGTGTACTGTGTGTGCGTGTGTGTGTTTAAGGCAGAGTAGCACTACAACTAAGAGCATAGCCTCTAGGGGGAAAATCTGGGAGTTCAGATCCTGACCTATGATGCAATGTGAGTGATCTTAGGCAAGTCACTTAACCTCTCTGAGCCTCTGTTTTTTTTCACCTGTAAAATGTGGACCATGTTGGAATCTGCACACATAGCTGTTGTCAGTATCTGCAGGTACACACAATGGCTAATCTAAAGCATGGCAAAAGAAAAAGTTCAGACCTCTCTCAGTGTCACCTACTGCACGACAGAGTCTGCCTCCCGATCACCATCAGCTTCCATCGGACCCAATCTGAGAGTCGCCGTAACTTGGAAAACCACGCAAACCCCTCGCGTGCAGTTTCATAGTGGATCGGAAACTGTTTAGCCGCACCAGGCCGGGCGGTGAGTGAGAAGAGGAAGCCTGTCGGTGTTGATAGCCTTTGACAAATGGGCTCTCATCTCCTCCTGACAGATCCTCTCCCCGACTGATCCATCAGCCTCTCCTCTCAGCACCTGAACTGCACTCTTCATAAGAGCGTTGAGATGCAGATGGATTTTACATCACAAATAAAAATGAATTTGAATGCCTCGGTTCCCCACCAGCAACGCGGGCACTGGAAATGCCCATCGCACTGGTTGCGCCAGGCCCTGCAGCCGCTCTCAGTGACGCGTCGCCTCCTGTCACCTTTGCTCGCCCTGCCTGAGCTCCGTGGCATTCACCGTGGGAGGAAACAACCAATGCTCTGCCCTCTTCAGCTGGAAAACTCGACCAGCCTTTCTGATCCCCCGGAACATCCTCCGGGTGACTCCCAGAAACGGCCAGGAAGCCATCTGAGCCCAGGTCCTTCCACAGGGGCTCTGCTCATCGGTGGCCTTGGAAGCACAAGAGAAACGTAAAGCAAAGCCACACTACAGTAGGCGCCACGGATGTCTCCGTAAACAGCCAGGCAAGGTTCTCCAAAGATAGTTCGCGTTCTGTCTGCCAATGGAAAATAAACATCGAGGATAAAGGAAAATCAAGAAACAGGAGGAAAAAGAAAATCCTCTCCTTCTGTCCACAGTCTCAGATCGAACCCAGACTGTGTGCTGACCAAGAAGAGAGATTTCCTTTATTTAGAAGAGGGCTCTCTTTCACTCTTGAAATTCACCGTTTCTCCTCCATCGTTATTTCCGGTCTAGGTTCCCAGGGGAAAATGAGTCACCTCCGGGTAAACGGCCTCACTGAATGGATAAGGTGTGACACTCGAGGGGGCCGGCAGGAGAGACCCTATTGGAAGTGATGGAAAACTTGAGACCCTGTGTTTTCCAAAGTCCTTTTATCAAGAAGATGCCCCACAGCCACACAGACAAAGGTATCATAAATGTGAGCACACAGGTACATCCAGGGGCAGACAGGAAGGAAAGGAAGGTAGAAGAAAGATTTAAAGAAAAAAGAAAGTTTTTCTGGGAAGCCATCGAGTCCAGAGACCTCACGCTAAGCTCTCGTCACTGAAGGAAGGGCGTGGGAAGAACACACTTGTCCTCCTCCAGAGCGCTCAGCATTCCCCAACACCCGCCGGGCCACGGGGCGGCCTCTTCAGAGGCAGGCTGACTTATTATTGTGGCACCTCTGTCATCTGCTGTCACTTCAATTCCATTTTATCAAATGACTGACGGTGCCAGAAGCATTGGGGTTAAATGGAGAGGGACACCACACATGCAGGACCGAGCGTCCATGTCCACGGCACAATTTCGTCATCACCCGTCAGGGCGGCAGAGGAACTGGAGTCGGTCGAGGAACAGGTGCCGGTCACTGCAGCTGCATGGCGCTGTCCCGTCCTGCACAGGGGAGGGCGGGTTGGGGTGGGACACTGGCCCCCCCAGGAGGTTAAGTTTTGCATCTTGACTTTTTCATTGAGAGATAGGACCTTCACGTACAAACTACCTCCAAAACCTCACCCCTGTTTCCAACCACATTAGGAGACCCAGAGAAGCCATAGGCCAAACGCACACATCACAGAAAAAGAAATAAATCACAAAAGAATCTAACAGGAAGCAAAGTTCTGTTAGACAGAAGACATGAAAAGTCCCCAGAGAGGAAGACAGCAAGAACAGAAGTAGGTATTATGGTAATTGTATCTCTAGGAGTCATCGCCATTCATTGCAACCAAAGGTTGGTTAATTCACGAGTCATTCGTCGTATGAGGTCAGGGAAACAACAGAAGAACAGTTTAGAAATGAGGCTTGGTTTAAAGTGTCTGACTCAACCCACCAGTCCGTGACAAGCACAGAAACCCATGTGTGTGCGTGCCCATGTGTTACTCGTGCTTGGGAAATGGAAGCCATGTTCAGAGTGATCAGGATGACTTCTGCCCACTGGTGAGCACCACAGAGCCACCAGTGGCTCGGGGCCTCATTCTCATCGTGACGTGGGAATCGAGGCAGCTCATTCATATCGTGGGTGACGGAACTGACGTTGTTTTAATAGTACCAGCTCTTCTGACATCTTTCAAACAATACTGGCCAAGAAAATGGAAACAAAAGAAAGAAAGAGCCCGGCCGGGGTGGCTCAGTGGTTGAGCATCGATTCATGCATCAGGAGGTCACCGGTTCGATTCCCAGTCAGGACACATGCACAGGTTGTGGGCCAGATTCCCAGTGGGGATCATGCAGGAGGCGGCCAATTGGTGTTCTCTCTCATCAATGTTTCTATCTCTCCCTCCCTCTCCCTTCCTCTGTCTCTAAAAATCAATAAAGAAAAAAAATTAAGCCCTGGCCGGTTTGGCTCAGCGGTTGGAGCGTTGGCCTGCAGACCAGAGAGACCCGGGTTCGGTTCCCGCTAAGGGCACGTACCTCGGTTGCAGTTTGTCCCCAGCCCTGGTTGGTCGTGCGGGTGGCAGCCACTCGATGTGTCCCTTTCATCAATGTTTCTCTCCTTCTCTCTCTCCCTCTCTCTCCTTCCCTCTCTATCTGAACTAAAAATGGAAAAATGTCCTCAGATGAGGATAAAAAAAAAAAAAGGAAAAAAATTAAAAAAAGAAAGAAAAATTATTGGGCAGGAACACGTGAATTCCACACAAGTCCAAGGGAAGGAGAAACATCCTGAACTCGGAAGGACAGAATGGGCGTCCACCGTATGGGAGCCGCGTGGCGTGGCTGGGGCAGATCACTGAAGGCTGGGCTGGTGGGGACAGAGGACACATGCGGTGGACACATGTTCAGCCCACGTGGCGGTTCTGTTTGTCCGACGCACAGAGCACCTGCCCAGGAGCCTACCAGCATGAAAACACACGGCGGACATGGGTCTGGGTGGAAACACCTTTGCCTGGCAGCCAGAGCGACGGGCAGCTCCGACCCAGGGAAGATCACGCAGAGGGAGTGTAAGCTACCGCATCATCACTCCTTTCATTGGGAGGAGATAACACTCCCTAAAAGAATGCATGGCAATCGCCTTTCACTGCAAAGCGAAGTTTGTTTGGAGAATTTTCCCACCACCTTATTCATCAGGGGATGACTGAGCTGTCAGGTAACCGGGGCTGAAAGCCGGTGCTTGAAATGGTCACGGCGTCCGGCAATCACGGTGCAGGGGCAGAGACAAACGGCTTTCGGAATTGGGGCATGATGTCCGAAGCAGCCAGGAGGTCCAGACCCAGACCTCTTTGGATTCAAGGCATTAAAAGTAAAAATCTGATCTGCTTGGATGCGTTCCGCCCCAGAAACGTCTGTGAACTCTTGTCAATGAAGAGACCGTGAGACTATTACAGGGAAGGATCGTGGTCTAACAGTGCCTTTTTCTGAGGGGGTCCACACCAAGTGTGACAAGAAGATACACGGGGGGAAAGTCTAAATGTGGAGAAAATATCTCCCCCTTGCCACCCCCAAAACATCTCATGTACATAGATTCATATCCCAGGAAGTTGTCACTGCTGTGACTGCGTCGTGATGGAAACTGAGGCAGACCCTTTCAACCCCAAGGGCACAGATCAAACACAGGGACACACCGGAAAATCCCAGCATCACACCCCCTATATATACTATTGAACATTAGCTAACCATATGCAAAATGGGACATCATATCTAATCATCGACGATATTCCACCAAAATGTGAAATGAGCTAACAGGTAGATGGGCCGTCTTCCTGAAGGGGTACGTGATTACCACAAAAGCCAGCACCACTTTCTTTAAGGAAATGGCAGCAGGCACTCGCCATCGAAGTCATCAGAAATGACACAGAGCAAGGAAAAGCACGACGAGCGATTTAAAGCACGGCTGTCCGGACGTGTCCGACACCGGCACGCGTGTCGCCTTTGCGAGCCAGCGCCCAGCAAGTCGTGCCTCCCACACAGGGTTCAGGTCGCTGAGCTCTTGATTGGTTCGAAAGCAAGACAATGAAGAATATCGACTTACCTTTCTGTCCTCTATTTCCACACAGGTATTGCAGTCTGCTTGGATATCCTGAGAGGAGGAGGGAAGAGAGAGAGAACAAGCGTCAGACTGCGGTCCGGGCACATGCGGCAGTGTCGCTGAAATGCCCTTTGAAACAGCCGAGAGCGCCCTGCCAGCTGCCGCCCGGCCGCTGCTCTCCACGGCGCTTCTAGGAGCCTGTGCCCTGGTGTTCGCGGGAGAGCCATGTGGATGTCATAACGAAGCTTCATTACGTGCAGATGTGGGTAAAGGCACACGCTATGGATCCGAGGCCACAACAAAGAGAAGCTGATGGTTCATATAATAATATGCTCCCCAGACCCCTTTGCTCACATCAGCAAAGACTGCCCTTAATCAGACTTAATGTCTCTCCCATTCCAGATTTAGGACAGTGAAATCATCCTCCTTTCAACACAAGACCATCACTGGCTATTCTTTATCTTTCCATCCATCCATCTATCCACCACCATCCATCCATCCATCTGCCCACCCATCCATCATCCATCCATCTGTCCATCTGTCCATCCGTCCATCCATCCATCCATCCATCCATCCATCCATCTGCCCATCCATCCATCATCCATCCATCTGTCCATCTGTCCATCCGTCCATCCATCCATCCATCCATCCATCCATCCATCCATCTGCCCATCCATCCATCATCCATCCATCTGTCCATCTGTCCATCCGTCCATCCATCCATCCATCCATCTGCCCATCCATCCATCATCCATCCATCTATCCATCTGTCCATCCGTCCATCCATCCATCATCCATCTGCCCATCCATCCATCATCCATCCATCTGTCCATCTGTCCATCCATCCATCATCCATCCATCCTCCCTCCATCATCTATCCATCTGTCCATCCACCCATCTGTCCATCTGTCCGTCCGTCCATCCTTCCATCCATCCATCCATCATCCATCCATCACCCATCATCCATCCATCCATCCATCACCCATCACCCATCCATCATCCATCCATATTTATTGTACACCTACATTTTTATGCATTTGTCCTGTTGCTCGTGAATGTAATGGTGAAAAAAAACAAACAAACAAAAAACAACATGGTTTCTACCCTCAAGGAACTCTCCAGTTAGAAGGAATGGCGCGCGCGCACACACACACACACACACACACATACACACACACACACACGAGCAACTGTGATATTCATTTACTCATCCAAAAGCCACGCATCAGTACCTACTGCTCTCGGCACGGAGAGCTCCATCACACACAAAGCACGTGGCGGGCCCTGCCCTGGTGAGACTTCAGTTCTGTTAGGAAAGACACGCAACACAAAGAAATGCCAGCACACGGCTGCTTTTTCGGAAGAGGATACGTTCTCTGAAGAAAATAAAGCAGGGAGAGGAGGACGGGAAATGCTGAGAGTAGGAGAATAAAAGTTTAAATTTTAAAGAGAAGTGGCAACAGAGTAAAAGCTTGAAGACAGTTATGGGATGGGCCTGGGGCCATCTGGCCAGGAGCACCTCGGGGGAAATGCGTGGGATGCTGTCAAGCTGGAGGAAGGAGGTCCCTGTGTCTGGAGGGAAGTCAATTAGGGAAATGGTGGGGGATCAGGTCAGTGAAGAACCACTCAGCGTTACTGTTTTTATTTTAAGAACACGCACATAGAATTTACTATTGTAACCATTTCGCAGTGCATAGTTGGGTGGCAGTGAGCACATTCACCCTGTCGTGCAACCACCACACCACCCATCACACACACGCACACACACAATTTTTGTTGTTGTTGTTAATCCTCACCTGAGGACATTTTCCCATTGATTTTTAGAGAGAGTGGAAGGAGAGGGAGGGGGGAGAGAGAGAGAGATCAACTGGTTGCTCCCCATGTGACCCCAACTGGGGTGGCGGATCGAACCTGCAACCTAGGTACGTGCCCTTGACCGGGGATCAAACCTGAAACCCTTCAGTTTATGGGCTGACGCTCTAACTGCTAAGCCAAAACAGCCAGGGCTGTGTATCTGTATATCTATATCTATATCTATATCTATATCTATATCTATATCTATATCTATCTATCTATCTATCTATCTATCTATCTATCTATCTATCTATCTAATCCTCACCCAAGGATATATATTTTTTATTGATTTTAGAGGGAGAGGAAGGAAGGGAGGGAGGGAGAGAGAGAGAGAGAAACACGGATGTAAGAGAGAAACATAGATTGGTTGCCTCCCATGTGTGCCTAGACCAGGGACTGAACCCACAACCCTTCACTGTGTGGGACGATGCTCCAACCACTGAGCAACCCAGCCAGGGCCGTCTCCAAACTTTTCCATGTTCCCAAGCTAAAACTGTCCCCACTAAACCACAAGTCCCCGTCTCCCTCTGCACAGCCCCTACAACCACCCTTTACTGTCCGTCTCTGGGAAGTGACTACCTGAGTCGGTCTGCTGGAGCTCCATGGCGACCTTCACAGACCGGGCGGGGGCTTAAACAAAGAACGTATGTTTAATAAGCCACCGAGCTGGAGGCTGGAAGTCCAAGATCAAAGTGCTGTCATGCGTGGTTTTGGTGAGACCTCTCTCCTAGGCTTGTGGACAGCACCTTCTCACGGTGCCCTCACCTGGTATCTCCTAGGTGTGCATGGAGACAGCCATCTCTGGTACCTCTTCTTCTTATGAGGACGCCAGTCCCAGCACATTAGGGCCCCACCCTTGCGACCTTATTTAACCTTAATTACCTCCCTAAAGGCCCTATATCTAAATATAGTCACATTGGAGTTTAAGGGGTTCAACATATGAATTTGAGGGGGGACACAATTCAGTCTATAACACTCCTATAATATCAGCTCTTTGCTATGTGGCTTATTTCATTGAGCATCATGTCTTCATCCAAGGTTCATCCACGTGAAACCTGTGTCCGGATTTTATTCCTGACACAATGTTCCACGATGTGCACTGACCGTGTTTTCTTTATCCATCGATAGATAGATGCTGGGCTGTCTCCGCCTTTTAGCTGTTGTGAGTAATGTCGCTACGAACGCAGGTCCGTGTGAACATATCCGTTCAAGTCCCTGGTTTCACATCTTTGGCGAGTACGCCCAGGCTGGGACGTGACAACTGCCAGATCACAGGCTAACTCTTTCGGAGACCGCCCCGTTTCCCACAGTGGCTGCGCCATGTCCCATCTCCGCCAGCAGCGCCCACGGGCTCCCAGGACTCTGTGTGCTCACCAGGACCTGTCTTCACCCAGAGGCTTCGAAGAGAGGACACACATGATCTGACTTCAGTGTTAACAACAACAGACAGTTGAGAACTGAGAGTCACCGTGAGGAGACCAGGGACTGGGAAGGCGGGGTGGCTTGGTCAGAGGCTGGGCAGAGTCAACAGGTGTCCTGAGAGACGGATGTGGACGGTGAGGATGAGCTGGAGGGCTGGGACCCTCCCTCGTGTGCTAGCCCTGCAGAGGCAGGCCCCCATGGTGCAGGGGTCTGCAGGGGTCAGCAGGGCGCAGTTCGGGACAGTTAAGTCTATCCTCTCACCAGGAACTAGCTGGCTTTATTCTGCTGATGCGTCATCCGAACAGGGTTGGCGAAGGCGGAAGGCCATCCCCACAGGGAGCCGTTCAGTGCAGCAGGTTGTGGTTCCGCGTGAATCAAGAGCGGGACCAGATGGGACCCTGTCACAGGGGGAAGATTTTGTGTTCCGTGGCACAGACTCTTCACATCGGCTGAGTGGGATCAAGACAGTGAGCAGTGATGGAGTGCCCCTTTGGTGCCAGGGACAGCGCTGGGCGCGGTTCGTGCTTGTCTCTAAACGCCCCCAACCAGCCGAGGTCGGCGTTCCTTAGTTTGGACCATATGAATGTTGAGAAGATTGATCCGTAACTCGCCCTGGAGCTCACCTCTCTGTGCAGAAGTGACTCTAACCACCCACACTTTTCATTCCTTTCGGGTGATTTCACTGGTTTCAGTCGAGGTGGTTGGTCAGTCTGGATCGTTCAGGCCCCTGTCTCACTGTCTTCCTTGCTATGGGGAGGGAGGGTCCCTCATGCAGAAGCAACGGCGGAGGAGGCACAGGTGTGATTCCCAAAGTGCACTCGCCAGTCAGCGCATCCCCTCGGCACCCGTGTCAAACGCATATCCTTGGGCCCCGTCCCAGACCTAGGGAATCGGAAACTCTGGGGCTAGGGCCCAGAAATCTGTATGTTGGCAAGTCCTCCGGCAGACCCCGCAGCAGGCTCAAGGCTGAGATGCTACAGGCCAGAGAGTGGCGAGTGAGCAGTTCCCGTCCTGGCACCCGAGTCCAGCACCTGGCGTGTGGCCTCACCAGCTAGCCGCCGTGCAGCCGTGGGCGGGTGCCCTTACCTCTCGCGGTCAGTCCCTCGCCTGTAAGACAGGGGTGATGTGGAGAACGTGCTGTTCAAAGCAGCGTGTACACCCCAGCAACCACGCCACCATCAGGGAGCTGTTCAAATGCAGCGCCTCGGCCTTCACCCCAGAGATACTGAGTCGGAATCTGCATTTTCACAAGGGTGGGGGCTGAATATTTGTGTTCCCCACCCCCAAAGGCACAGGTTGAAACCCTAACTCTCAGTGTGGCTGCATATTGGAGAGCAACCTCTAAGAAATAAGTAAGGCTAAATGAGGTCCTAAGGGTGAGGCCCTCATCTGATAGGATTAGTGCCCTTATAAGAAGAGGGACCTCAGAGATTGCTCACTCTCTCTTTGAGGACACACACCTAGACCAAGCTATGTAAGGACACAGAGAAGTGGCCATCTGCAAGCCAGGAAGAGAGCCTTCACTAGAACCCAACCCAGCTGGTACCCTGATCTCAGACTCCCAGCCTCCACAACTATAAGGAAATAAATTTCTGTTGTCAAAGCCCTCAGTCTGTGGTACGTTGCCATGGCAGCCCGAGCAGATTAAGACGAGGTTCCCAGCGGATGTGCAAGGCTCAGTCCTAGGACACCAGGTCACGGTTTTCTCACTCACGCTCCTGTGTTCACCACCGAGGGCTCTGACTGACCCTGGACCCCGAGTGAGCAGAATGCCTCTTACTCTCACTAAGAACTCTTTGAAATCATCCTCTAAGAACCACAGAGAGAAAGCAGAGATTAACTCAGTCTGGGAGTGATGAAAAGCGTCGATTATTTTTAAACCTGAGATGCCATCTAGAAACAAGGTGAAGAGTAGCTCCCTGTGGTTCTCACGCAGTTCCGACGCGGGGACGCCTGCACTCCCTTCCTCTCCTCCAGCGAAAATGTGTTGCATTTGCAGGGAGAGGTCCATATCCGATTTTGATTTATCCACGCAGAAGTGGCAGGTGTTAATCAACTCCCTAACAAAATCAGTGAACCAAAGGCAGGTTTTGTTTTAAATCTGCCACCAAGGACCCGCGCAGGCGACAGAAGAAAGCCAGCTGGCGGCGTCAGAACCCTTTCCCGAGATTATTCGATTTATTCTTGTCAGGACTAATTTACTAAGCCCACGCTCGATTTTTTTATTTAGATGATATTGTTGGTTTGCCATCCGCTGCGGATCTACGCGGGAGGCGCCCCAGGGGACGGCACTTGCTTCTGAACAATGTTGGAGTCAAATTGGAAAAATGTCACTTTGGCGGGAACAAATTATCGTTCGAATCGCTCCGCACAGAGCTGGTGTCTCCAGATGGGCTCCGGCCTGACCTTCTCTGAACCAGGGGAGTTCTGTAGGTGCCTCGGCCCCGCTCGAAGACTTCGCTCGGAAAAACAGCTCAACTGCTTCCGTGCTCGTAGGAGTTTGGAGGGAAGCACTCAGTGTCAAGCCATTTCCCTACAGAAGCCATTCATTCTCCTTTCTGCAGCAGGGACACCTGGACAGTGACTCCATCACTGGCAACCCGGGCACCCGCTATGGGGGCACAGGGCTTGGGTTACATCGCTGGGCCCCGCCCCACGAGATGTGAGCCCGTGCCTCAGTGTCCCCATCTGTGAATGAGGATGGCAATAACGACCGCCTCGTGTGTTGTGAGGCAAAGATCTTAGCGTATGGCGAGCACTGATCAATGCTAGCTGTCGCGGGTGACATCATCCGAACGTCTTTGCGAGACCTGCTTCCCAGCGGAGTTTGGAGAACTTAAAAATGTTCCATTTTTAAAGTCTTCTCTTCTAAGGCTTCTGAGACATCAAAGCCTTTGCTTTGTGCTTTTCAGACGTTGCTCTCTCTCCCGGGGGCGGTTCATTTTCCTCCGCACTTGGTGTGTTGGTTGTTTCGAAGGATCTCTGTAGGTCAGGGTTACTCGTGGCCGCCATGGACGGACACCATCACCCTGGACCGGGGACCAGCATCACTCACAGCTCTGAAGTCCCTGTGAGTCGATGGTCCCCATGCGCAGGTGTGGAGAAAGGTCTGCCAATGAGATCTGGGAGGCCTTGGAGGATTTAGAAGGTGGGAACTGCAGTGAGTTGAACAGTGACCCCCAGAAGGTATGCCCAGACCTCATCCCTGAGCCTGTGCATGAGAGCTGATTTGGAAATAGGGTCTTCTCAGAGGTAATGACAACTCTTGAGATAAGAGCACCCTGCACTATCTGAGCGGGCTGTGCATCCAATGACAAGTGACCTCGTAAGAGACGGAGAGAAGTCCACATGAAGACGGCAGGGACTGGAGCGCTGCGGCCACCAGCCAAGGACCCCGGAGCTGCCAGGGGCTGGCCGAGGCGAGAAGGACTCTCCCCAGAGGCTGCGGCAGAAGAACGGCCCTGCAGACCCCTTGAATCCAGACTTCTGTCTTACAGAACGGTGAGAGGATAAGTGTCTGCTGCTCTAAGCCACTAAACGTGTGACAACTGTCTTCCAGACACCACAGGGGACGAATCGGGGGCCTCAAGGAGCTTGCAGCACAGAGCTCCTCCATTTGACACCTGGCTGCTCAGCACTGGGAGAAGGAACGCTGATCCAGAGACCACCCCCTGGGATCCACGCTCCGGGCGAGAAGAAAGACCCTTTAACAGGAGACCCCGAGGCAGCGGTGGGCTGCTGTGCTCCTGGGCCCTGTGTTTTCGGAAAACAGGTCCCGGCAGCTCTGAATGAGTGAGTTCAGGTCAGTCCCGGAAGGGCGGTGGACAGGAGAGACCAGGTGCTCGCATCTGACGTGAGAGTCGGGTGAGGGGCCTGCGTGTGTGAAGAGCACTGTTCTCCCGGCCTCAGTCACTCACAGAGTCCAGAGCGTGTCACAGGAAACACAGCTGACGTCGTCTCTGGTGATCCGGGGAGACACGGCCAGAGTTTCACCTAACCAGCCCCAGCCGGGCTGATGGTCAACCGGCCTTCCACTGGGGAAGGAATCCAGGTGCCTCCCACTTCCTTCCAGACCGAAAACAAGTGCTATTTATTCCACAAAGTTTACTCCATTGTGAAAAGTGCATTTCGACATCATGCTCCAAAAAGAATTCAGAAGCTCATTTCAAACTCTGAGTCGAGGTGACGGAGAAGAGGAAAACAGTTTTGCCTCTCGCCTTCCAGGTTCTTGGCCGAAGGCCCCCTCCCATAATAAAAGACAGATTAACAGGAGAAAGAGCAACAGACGTCTACTAACGTGTATACCTCCTGGACTCGCGGAGAGACCAGGAAAACCAAGTAGCTCCCCGAAGGCCCAAGCCACCCCCTTATATACCATCTCCAGATAAAATCACCAGGTGTTGGGGGAAGGCCAATTATGGGAGGTGACCGGGAAAAGTGCAGTGGACAAGGATAAGGTCCTTATAGAGACTTAAATAACTTTATCTTCAATGATAAGAGTTTCTGGAGATTCCGTCATCTTTCCTTTCCCTGGTACAGAGAGGGAAACACCCTTACAATGCAGATTTCCTCTATAAATGTACATTTCTCTTACAGAACGGGGACTTCCACTGTGTTCAGAGCTCCTCCTGTGTCTGCTGCTTCTCAAAAAATCATCACCCCTCTGCCCGGCCGGTGTGGCTCAGTGGTTGAGCGTCGACCCATGCACCCAGAGGTCGTCAGTTCGATTCCCCATCAGGGCACATGCCCAGGTTGTGGGCCAAATCCCCAGTGGGGGGCACGCAGGAGGCGGCCAATCGTGTTCTCTCTCATCGATGTTTCTATCTCTCTCTCCCTCTCCTTTCCTCGCTCTCTAAAAATCAATAAAGAACAAACTATATAAAAAAACAATCACCCCTCAAATAATCCCTATGCCAAAGAGGCATATTTTGGAGTGACAGATTCCGCTCCCCTTCCGTTGTCAATGGTCTCCTTTCCAACAGCAGTTTTTCTGATAGCCTGGGCTCTTAACTTTCCTATTGGTCTAAGAAAAACAATAACTTCTAATTTAAAAGTCGCCAACCAATATGAGTTTACGTTTTTGGACTTGGAACACGGTGATTTACTGCAACCTGAATTCTTAATTTTTTTTACTTCAATAAGTACTCAGGCTTTAAAAATAAACATAAGCCATAAGGCCCGGTCGGCCCAATGCTTCCACTTCGCAGATGAGAGAAGAGAGTCAGAGAGGGTAGGGAGCTGGCTTTGACAGCTAAAGATGTGGGAGGGATTGAGATCCATCTGGTCTACCTGCTATGTATTTTGTTTTCCTGTATACCACATATTATCCTTGAAGATGAATATTTAAATCATTGGTCTAAATTTAACTGCCTTAGTTAAGGATAATGATTTTGACTCAACTTTAAATAAAAAACACAGAATAACTGTATTGTCTCGTAACCATAGTTGAAGCCATGCATGCCTTTCAGCTCAATTCTTCAGCCTGTGTTCACTCAGCTGAAAAGACCAAGGTTCCCATAAGGCTGCTTGAATACACGAAGAATAGTCTACAACGTGATAAATGATTTAAATGTAACTCATGAAACCATAAAAATCCTAGAAGAAAATGTAGGCAGCAAAATCTCAGACATCACACTTAGCAGAATTTTCGCTGATCACCTAGGGCAAGAGAAACAAAGGAAAAAAGGAAACAATTGGGACTACCTCCAACGAAAAAGCTTCTGCACAGCAAAAGAAACCAGCATCAAAATGAAAAGGGAACCCACTGTATGGGAGAGCATATTTGCCAATGATACACCATCAGATAAGGGGTCAATTTCCAAAATATATAGAGTACTATACAACTCAACAAAAGGAAGACAAACAATCCAATCAAAAAATGGGCCGAGGACCTGAATAGACACTTCTTCAATGAGGACATACAAACGGCCAAGAGACATATGAAAAAATTCTCAGTGTCCCTAATCATCAGAGAGACGCAAATTAAAACGGCTATGAGGTATCACCTCACACCTGCCAGAATGGCTGCCATCAACAAATCCTCAAACAACAAGTGCTGGCGAGGGTGTGGAGAAAAGGGGACCCTAGTACACTGCTGATGGGAATGCAGACTGGTGCAGCCACTATGGAAAACACTATGGTGTTTCCTCAAAAAATTAAAAATGGAACTGCCATTTGACCCAGTGATCCCACTTCTAGGAATATATCCTAAGAAGCCTGATTTGTTTTATCTACTTCATAAGAGGTCTCCATTCAGTTGCTCAGCCACTGCAATACCACATGTGGCCAGCAGATGGGAGCAAATAACTTCGCAAAACGTCAAAAGCACCACACAGTAGACAGAACATCTAATTCACGGTGTCTATAAACTTCTTGAAATACCACAGTCTTTCTGCTCCTTCAAAAATTTATGTCTCAGATGACAATGCATTTTAATTAATAAGCCTTAATTACTTGCCAGGAATGTGATAATTCGAGGAGGCATTTTATTAGTATGTGTTACAGAATTTTCAGTCTGACAGAGATCCCTGTTTCAAGGCACAGGGTATTCTGAAAACACTGAAGTTTCTATCTAAATGTGAGAAAGGCCAAGAATTTTAAGGGCAATTTCACCTGAAATCATACAAATGGCCAAAAAAAAAAAAAAATGTGTAAACTAAGATCTCAACATAAATCCGTTCCACCAAGAGTCAAGCCTGCCTTAGTTGGCTCGGTCAGACGGCAAAATTTGCTGACTTTATAAACATTTGGAGGACTTTTCAGGGGCCTTGGGCTATTTTCTTTGGGAAGGAGTGGCAGGGGACATCTGTACAGCCAGAAATACCGCAAAACAATTCCTGCACCTGACTTTCCTGCAAATAAAAATAGCAGGGCATTCAAAATAAGAAGTCTGTGTTCTTTCTTTGAGAATAACACCCTCACCCCCATGAATTATTTTGTTCTCTTCGTTTTTTTTTTGTTTTTTGGTGGTTTTTTTTTTTGGTCTATGGGTTATGCATCTATGTTCCTTGGCGAATCCCTTCACCTCTGTCTTTCTAATTTTTTTTGTAGTTTGGGCATCAGGGGCGAGGAGCAAGCTGCAAGAGCCTGGGAGCCAGGGCTGCGGGCTCAGCACTGTTCTGGTTGATATCCAGGAAGGCAGCACCCGCAGGAAGGAGCAACGTGTCAGGAGGTGAACTCAAACCAAGGGTCTGTTTGCAAATAAGAGCTATGCATTGGCATCACAGCGGGAGTGTAATGAGAGCACTTTTAATTAACTGTAAAAGTAATTACCCATATTAGATGTAAAGCGCACTTGTTTTTACATGAGGTGAATAATTTCAGCGCAGCTTTTAAGAATAATGCTGGTGGCGGAACCCTCAGCTGCAAAGTCTCTCTATAAGCCAGCGTGTTGGAACTCCGTGTGGGGGAGAAACAGACCCACCCCACCCGGGAAGGCCTGGCTGTGCCTCCTGGCTGCCTCCCTGCTCACTGACTCCCTGCCCAGCGTCTGAACACACCCTCCAAGGCGTCACTCAGGCACCAGAACGACAGTTTCCCAAATCTCATACCTTTGTTGGTGGCTTCTGACTTTTAGCCTCCTGGAGGGTCCCAGCCCTTCCTCTGATGGGCTCTTGTGAGTATTGAGAGACTAGGAACCAGAGGGAAGATAAAGAAAGGAGCCTCACAGGCCACTGGTGTGTGCCCTCAACGAGCTAAAGTGGAAGCAGGTGTGGGAGCAACCCACTCAGCCTCACCTTGATCCCCGCGCCCTTCACAGAGGCTGGCGATTGGACTTGAAAGTCCCCGGGCAGAACTTCTGATGAGGATAGATGTCTGCGTCACCAGCCCCCAAACAAAAAAAGGCAGCTCTCCCTTGGATGTCCAAATAGGGCGAGAACACCAGGGAGGTCAGGTGTTGGGAGGCAGCGATGGTAAACCCGGACTCCGTGGTGGGTGGGGAAGTGCGTTAAGGCCCCTTCCATTGGGCTCTGAAACTCCCCTGACTTCCAAAAGACTGAGGTGGGCTCCCGAGCCTCCCCTCTGAACCAAGGTGAAGCATCGACAGCCAGGATGGAGTTTGCAAATATGAAATTACTGGGTAATTATTTATACTCTGATAGGCACCATCATTAGGGATTTGAGGAGGCAATTATCAAATTGCAGTTTAGCACACTCCAGTTAAGCAACCGAACTGAAGATCAGGCCCGGGGGCTGCAGGAAGATGCCTGCACCTCTATCCGGCCTGGAACTTCGTAGCCAGTCAGGTCCCTTCTACACAGAAGACGGGCCTTCGTTTGAAGAGCACGGCGTCCAACGCGATTCTTTTCCTGCCTATGGCCTCCTTTGGGTTTTTGCTGCTGTTGTGTTGTTATTAAGGCTTCTTTTTGCCTTAAGACGACCCCAAGAGGGAGCTAAAGCAGGAAGGAAAGTACGGGTTTGATGTGAGAACTTCATCTGGTTCAAGGTCAATGGAGAGACAAGTCAGAACTGGAATCCGTATCTCCTACGGGAAGCTTTGTGATTCTTTCCATAGGGCCGCAAAGGTTTGCCCAGGTCTCCTACATCTGATATTCCCTAAATGTATCTGCCTCCCACACTGTCTATATAAAGCAGCGATTTTCAACCAGTGTGCCGTGAGAATTTTTAAAACATGCAACATTTGACTTTTTAGTCAGGGGCACAGACCCTCTTTTCCCTTAGATTGTCAAATAAAAAAAAATGACAACAGTCAACATAATAATAGCTGTCTGGTGTGACTGAATCAAAATTTTACCTTTTTTTTTTATCCTCACCCGAGGACCCTTTTGCATTTATCTTCAGATAGAGCGGGAGGTAGAGAGGGAGGAAGAGAGAGAGAAACATTGATGTGAGAGAGACACATCGACTGGTTGCCACCCACACGACCCCAACTGGGGCCGGGACAAACTGCAACCGAGGTACGTGCCCTTAGCGGGAACTGAACCCGGGTCTCTCTGGTCTGCGGGCTGACACTCTAACCGCTGAGCCAATCTATTTTGCCCCGGTCGGTGTGGCTCAGTTGGTCGGGGTCATCCCGTGAAGCAGGAGGTTGCTGGTTGGATTCCCGGTCAGGGCACATGCCAGCTTGCGGGCTCGATCCTCAGTAGGGGACGTGCAGGAGGCGGCCGATCAGTGTTGAACTCTCAAGTCGCTGTTTCTCTCTCTCCCTCTCCCTCCTCTCGCTCTAAAAATCAATATTCTTTGAAAAAAAATTATACCTCTCTTTTGTCAGATCGGCAAAAAATATATTTTTGATGCGACGCAGAATTTTTTCAGTAGTTATGTGTGCCATGAGATGAGAATGGTTGAGAATCGCTGATGTAAATGATTCCAAATAAGAAAGAAAAAATAACTAATGTAGCAACCTCTTCAGGAAATGTGACATGGTGAACATTGGGCAACGCTAGGTAATGAAATAATCCGCAGTGCTTATTAGAGGGAAAGGCAGCGAGCTGCACTGTGATTTCACCTCCGCGAGTAGATCAAAATCTCTGAGAGAAAGCTCGCAAGGAATCTGCCACGTTGCTGGTCCCAGCGCTGCCACTTAATAGCTACGTGGCGCTCCAAGGCCACTTCTCTGTGTGTCTGTTTCTGTCTCAGAGAAAATGGGTTTGTTTTTTCCTGGTACTATCAGCTGGTCTCAGTATTAAGGGAATGGAATGCATCAAGGGTAGTCACATGGTGAGTGATCAGAATGCTTGTTATTACAGTTGCAATTTTAAAATTGTATTATATTTATATCTATATATCTATATATCTCAATTGTGTATTATTCTGTGCATTATATAATATTATTGTAATTCTTCTTCTTCCTTCTCAGTATACGATGCCTCTAAACAGTGCCTGTCTGCCCGGCCGGTGTGGCTCAGTGGCTGAGCATCAACCCATGCACCAAGAGGTCACCGGTTCGATTCCCGGTCAGGACACATGCCCAGGTTGTGGGCCTGATCCCCAGTGGGGGGCATGCAGGAGGAGGCCAATCGATGTTCTCTCTCATCGATGTTTCTATCTCTCTCTCCCTCTCCCTTCCTCTCTCTCTAAAAATCAATGAAGAAGAAAAAATGTAAACACTGCCTGTATTCTTCTAGGTCGTAGCCCTTGCCCTCCATTCAGTGATCTCCTGGAGGCAAACAAAGCTGCAATTTCTAAAAGGACTAGTCTCCTGGGAACTGATGCTGACCGATGGTCTATCTCAGCACCCACCACTCTTGTCAGGAGCCTAACACAAGGACTAAACAAAACCACTCAATTGAATATTTAATTTCTCCTTAGGAATCAGAAATTCCATAAAGGCACCCAGTGGTCAGAGCAAGATGTATGTCAACTAGAGAAGGCACAGCACATCTGAAGTCCCGCAGAGCTGTGCAAACTACGAAAAAAACAGCATTCTTATGCCACCTGGTGCACATACAGAGGAAAGCTGCCGGTTTCCAGGAAATGGCTCTGCTCTAAGACATTGACGAAGCTTTGTTGACGGTTGGATGGAAGACGGTATTTGCAGTCTTCCTGTGGAGAGTGACCACCTCGTCAACCACAGTTTCTTGGGAAGCAATGTTTTCTGTCCCTGAGACCTTGGTTTGGCATCTTGCTTTCTGGGAGAAAATGGATAGTAGCCCTTTCCACAAGATTAAGTAATCAACTCTTTGTTCCAGGAATACAAACTTTACTGTCTACAGCTTTAAGTAATCTACCTGTGCAAAGGGGTTGCCATGACTCCCATCTCTGCTCAACCTGAACCAACAGGGACTTGCAGTAGTTAGAGAAGGTCTCCTTGTTCTTGTCAACTTTCTACGCTCTGGACTGGGCGTAGGAAGAAGCTAATGCGAAGTGTAGAATATTTGCTATCAGAGGGTTAAACATCATACAAACGGCTGTTATCGAAAAAGCTACTGTGATTCAGTCTTTGTGCACATACCTTCAATTATCAAAGAACATAATCATCTTCTTGGTTTAGCTTCCAGTAGAATAGTTCTAAGTTTGACAACATGCGACCAAGTGTTACTACGCAAGAAATAAATGTTTATTTTTTCTTATAATACATGTTTCCATCTAAATACTTGGGCCCTGAACATGCTGATACCCAAGAGTGAATTAAAAAAAAATCATCAGATAAATAACCATTTAAGCTTTTTCAGAGAAGTAAAATACAGAGGAATAATGAATGTATTTCCCATGCCGTGCAATTTACTAGTAACCCTTTCTGCAAAATAATCAATTCTTACATGAGTGCAGATAGATAGATATATATCTTAAAATAGACAGTTTAGTATAATCATATTGCTCTGTTCTTTTCCAAATGCTATGTTTACTTGCAGAACCTATCATTTGCTTTTTATCTGCAATACAAGAATTAAGAATATCCCCTTGATTATCTAACCACTAAGCTGCATACCTGAAACCAAATCATTATAATAAAATACAATAAAAATTACTCCTTAAAAAAACAAAAACTAATGACTACAAAAGAAGAATATAACCCCTTTAAAGATTTGGTTACTTTCTCTTTCACATCGGCAGGCCCATCGATTTACAGACAGACATTGCTTTGGGAGCGAGCACCAGAAATCTAGGCTACCCCTCAGGATGTCTTAGATATCTCAATTATTCATATTGTCCTGGGATTGAAGTAAGAAAATAAATGTTGACTATATGAAATCATGAAGGCTGATCTCTTTAACCACAAAAAATTCGTCATTTTAACCATTCTGGGTGAAATCTCTGTGAAATGTATTTCACTGTCTTCACTTTCTAAAACATGGAAGGTTGAATTTGGTAGAAGACCACCTCCTGGCTTCTGATACCCTTGGAATGCCCTGCCCTCCTGCTAAACACTGCAGATTGTCCTGTTCCCGAAGAGGCGCAGGCGCATTTCTACATTCTCCTAGTGCCCGCCTTCATGGTCAGCTACTTCCTGCTCTTTCATTTCACTGGGTTCCTGATTCACTGGGAGCTCTCTGGGGACTGCGTTAGCGGTTCAGTCTCTTCAACATAAATGTTATGTTCTGGTTTTTTTGTTTGTTTGTTTTATGACTTTCAGATATCTGAGTTTCAGATGATCAAGTGTAACAGAAATCTGTCTGATTTCTGGTACATTAATTAAGGATTAATGCCTTTTAAAAAAGTTTTATTGTTTTCTGGACAGATGGAATTAGATATTGGCCTAATGTATGAACTTGATTTGTGCATTAAAATCGTTTCTGCTGCATGAGATATATAAATACTTAAATTAAAATAAACCTCCTTGCCCTGGCTGGTGTGGCTCAGCAGTTAGAGCATCAGCCCACAGACCGGAGGGTCTCGGGTTCGATTCCCAGTCAAGGGCATGTACCTGGGTTGCAGGTTCATACCAGGCCCTGGTCAGCAGGGGAGGGGGGGTCATGTGGGAGGCAACCAGTCAATGTATCTCTCTCACATCTCTCTCTCTCTCCCCCTCCATCCCTTCTACTCTCTCTAAAAATCAATGGAAAAATATCCTCAAGTGAGGATTAACAACAACAACAAATAATAATAATACATAAACCTCCTTTTTGGTGCCATGATTACCTGGAAATAAGTTTGAATTGACAAACACATGAGGCAATTTGCATTTATTTAAATTACTGGGGAGCGAGTCACACTGACCCATCCTACCTACTTTCCTTAACTCATATTCTACAGTGTTCCTCCCCAGGCCCTGCACTCCATCCGAATCCATTGGTCCATAAACTTTTTTTTTTTTTTAATCCTCATCCGAGGACATCTTTGCATTTATCTTCAGATAGAGTGGGAGGAAGAGAGAGAGAGAAACATCGACGTGAGAGAGACACATCGAGTCGTTGCCACCCACACGACCCCAACAGGGGCCGGGGACAAACTGCAACCGAGGTACGTGCCCTTAGCAGGAACCAAACCCGGGACTCTCTAGTCCGCAGGTCAAGGCTCTAACTGCTGAGCCAAACTGGCCAGGGCACATTTTTTATGGTCCAGAGTCTTGGCTCCCTGTGTCCCCTCCACCTGAATCACCCTCCCTCTGCTCACCCAATGGTCTGCCAACCAGAGCTAAGCGCCCTCCCTCGTCTGCTCCGCCCTGGAACTGATGCTCTCCCTGGCTCCCCACTCCTGTCTTCCTGCATCTCTTCTGCAGACCTGGCTTCCTCAGGGCCTGTATCCCCAATGCCTTTTATGTGCCTGTCTCTTCATGGTCTTCTCAGCTCCTCAAAGGACAGAGTATTAACAATAGCTAACCTTCTTCTAAAGAGCCATTATTCACGATGATATCGATTATATATAATCTTATGCATACTATAATGTTATATGTATATAACATAATATAGGAATACATTAACAGAATAATGTAATATATAATATAATCTATATAAAATGCATGTAATCTTATATTATGCACAAGTATATATCAGATTACATATATGTAAAACTGCATTTCATTCCATGAGGCAGGCACAATATTCATCCCCATTTTCAAGAAGAACTCAGAGAGTGACGTCTTCCGCCCAGGGTCTGAGCTGACAAATGTTGACTCTGGGCCTTGCACCTGGTTTGTGCCACTCAGAAGCTGGTGATCTTAACTCCTCAGTCAGTCTGCTTTCCCCTTGTACTCACGGTCGTTTTCTTAAAATACTAACAGAATACAGGAGGGAAACATTGTTCCTAACGGAGGCGTCAATGAGCACACGGCAGAAGGCGGTTGTACCCTTTATTTGCTTTTCTAACCATTCTGAGGCTGCATCCGTTGCTCAGTGTAACTGGTGTGACCGTGTGTGTGGACGTGTACATACACATGCAGTTGTGACTATGACAAATGCATGCAGAGAGTTTAACAAACAGCCTGGATTTGAAAGTCACTGATACACAAGGCCAATTACAGGCATTACTAATTGCCTTCAAGCCAAGTAACTACATGTCTTTCTTTAGCCAGGCTAAAGAGACTCTGGATTTCAAAACTCAAGAATGCCTTCCACCTGTCAGTGGAAGAGGACCGACTCTTTATTAATCTCTAGCCTTGGTCTATATCAGGAAACACACACCCCAGGAAAACGCACCAAGAATGTGTGTTCCAATCTCCTCTCTCTCTCTCTCTCTCTCTCTCTCTCTCTCTCTCTCTCTCTCACCTCCCCCAGGAGCTTGAACGACAGGCAGGAAGCCCTCCACCTGTCTTGGAGGCTTACAATTCCCCATCAGCTTCCTGTCTGAGAGCTCCGATGGTCCCACCCCCTTGTACAAGGTTAACAGGTTTGAAGAAAAAAGATCCGCTCTGGTAATAGCAAATAGAATGAAAAAGAAGAGCCGCCACCGATAAAGTCAGCCTAAGTCACTCTCTGAGGCCACAGGCCTCCGGGCCGCTTAAGCCTCATCAGGGAATCCAGGTCGGGCAGGCACCTTGGCTAAGAGGAGCTTGGCTGGGTGTGATGCGGGCACAGCATCACCAGAGAAATACCTCCAGCAAACACTCATGCCGGGCGGCCCTCTCGCCTCGGAAGGATCATCTTTGTTCTGCTGAAACCCATCAATAACGGCAGAGGTGTTATGTCTCTATCTCCCCCAAACGGACTTCCTGCGTGTGGACGGCAGCCACAGACAGGCGGGGAACGGCAGTCACCTTATCCTAGTAACCACAGGACCACTGTCTCAGCAGCCCCCCTGATGAAAACACACACGTCCCCATACTGTTTATGAAGTCTCTATTTCTCCCCAGACTTCAGATCTTTTCGTTTTCAGATATCTTTATAACAACTGGCCCGAGGTTCCCCACATCTTCTGTGGTTGCTGTTTTGATTTTTAGCTCGGCTGTGCTGCATACTGATTCCGCCCAGGCACATCCCCGAGAGGTTCACCTGCCCCCTTCTGAAGCAAGCAGACGCAGTGGGTTTCTTTGCTACCTGTACGCCAGGGAGGACGAAGCTGAGTTCGGAGATGAAGTAATTCTGTTCAGTACGTGCAGTTAACAAGTGGCAAAAACAGACATCAAACCTGGGTGTATCGTCACGAAATCTTCGTTAAACTATGGAATTTCTCTATTTGAAACTCTACTGGATGAACAAGTGGGTCCCAGAGAAAAAATAAGCCAGAAACATCGCTGGAGACAAAATGACGAAAACAGAATCTATCCTACTCCGGGTACCTCGGGCCAAGGCAGGGTTCTTGGGAAAAGACAATGATGGGGAGAAACATACAAGGCAACATGGCAAGAGGAAGACCAAATATGAGATAGACGGACTCCATTAAAGAAGCCAGAGGCCTGAGTCTACAGGAGCTGAGCAAGGCCGCTGAGGACAGGACACTGGACGTCACTCATTCACTGGGTCGCCAGGAGCCGTAGCTGACTCCAAGGCAGGTAACACGCACGCACAAAGGCTTCCTGTCCCACTGAGGACGAAACCTGTTCCCTAATGCTGCCTCTACCGACTCCTGCTCACTCCCCCTTCACCACACCGACATTCTCACAGCTTCTCAAATGCAGTGGGTGTATGCCCCGCTTGGGCCCTGCTTGCATTTATGTGCCCACCTCCCGCAAAGCTCCTGGTGGGGACATCCGGAGGCTGGCTCCTTCCCCCCATGCTGACATCAGTTCAAGGGCCAGCTCATCAGGGAGCTCCGCCCCCCACACCTGGACCTGTTCTGACGTCTCTGTTTTGTTTTCTTTGTGGCACTTGCCATTATTTGCACTGGTAACCCTGCCCTTGTTGTTTATTTTTCTGTCTACATCGACTAGACTCTCAGCTCCATGAAGACAAGGTTTTCCATTTGCTTTTCCATGGTGGATCCTCACCTGGGATCAGTACCTGGCACGTGGTGTCCATTCCATTAACAACTGGAGTAACTGAAGGAACACGGTGTCTCTGCCTGCTCGGTACCCACCTCCCTACACAACTGGCCTTTTTATCGGGGTCTTTTAGAAAAAACAAGTTTCATAAGGAAGTGGGTTTTAAAAAATTATTTCTACTTCACCTTCTTGATAAGTGTCTTCCTTTTTTCTTAAATATACATTAAAGATGCATTCTCTCTCTCTCTCCTCTTGTTTTCCCTTTTTCGGTTTTATTCTATTTGTGTCTTTCCTTTCCCTTATCTTCCTATTTACCTACCCCTTAACCTCTAATTCTTTCTCAGATCCACAATTTCCAAAGTCTATTTCAATTACGATGGCTTTGACCTTCTAAATTTCTATCTGCCTTTTCATGTTAGTGTTTCTTTCTCTTCTCTGTTCACGCACCCTCCCTCCAATATCCAATACCCCCTCTTGTACTTTCATCCATATTAAATGTCTTTTCTGGTTTATTTTCAGCCAGGCTGACAACCAACTAGTGAAGTCCAAGTGCATCCCCCTTCTCTCCACCAAACCCACGTCTATTCAACAGGGTACATTTAAACATTCTTTAATTAAAGTGAATGTACACACATAAAGGGTTCTATATCATAGCTGTTTGGTCAAATGTCCCGGGTGGGGGGACTACTGTCCTCGAGGAAAGTCAACTTTCTCTGTCAGTAATAGATCAGGAGATGGAGGTAACCTACCATTTGGACATCCTTCTCATGACACTTTCATCATACATCCTAACCCACCCACTTTGGGAAGATAAACTTGACTACAAATACACGGACATCTAACAGAGATGCTTGGGGTTTCATGAGTGTTAAGAATCTGCTAGTTATGGATTCAAATTAAGCTTTTGATGCCTACTAGCCATGAGATTTGAATAAATTCATTAACTCAATGAAATCTTAGCTGTGTCCTGTGAAGAGGGGGTATTACTAGGGCTTCCTTCCTAGGGCTGTCAGGAGTATTAAATAAGATCATATAGGAAAGACACCTGAAGCAATGCCTTACACACCCTGATGTCATCATTGTCCTCAAGATAGAAGACCTTGTCATCGCCCTTGCCTACCTCACCTTCTTTTGAGGACAGTACCATCCAAACAACACAATGCACGGCAGGAACCGGTGGACTGGTGAAGCACATATAATCCTCACATTTCCGCTCTGGTCCCCTCTCTTTTCCTTCTTTGGGTGTGGGCAGGAGAAGGAGGCAGGAGGAAGGGGCAGGAGGGCAGGAGGAAGAAGCATCCCCATCTCTCTCTGTCATGCGCGGGGGAATCAACACTGAATAATACATTCAATGAGTTACTTAATTAACGGGGTGAAGGTGGCCCTGGAACAGCTGAGTTAAATAATGAGCCGTCAAGCACAGAAACTCAGACCAAGGAGGGATTTGAAAACCCTCTTCCTGTCAGAAGAAACCACAGGACTTTGCAGGCAGATGACACCAAGGGGTGCAATCTTTCCATTTTTGTCCTTCTGAAAGGGATGGTCTTCAAAAAAAAGGAGTGAAACAAGGCCAAATGTAGAATTAGCATTTATGTAGCAGAGGTCATTAAAACGAGTTAGCCCAGGCCCTTTCTCACATTAAGCCAGTACTAAAATGGGAAGAATGAAAAAATAAAATAAAATAAAAGGTCCGGTTAAAAGGATCTTAAGTGGAGAGGCTGCTGCTAATAGCAAGGCTATCTCGGAAAGACTAATTAAGCTGGAAATAAATGTGGTTCAAAGGGAAGGGCTGTGGTGTGATCTACCTAAATGTCAGATGGCTGACCACAAGCCTCACCTGCTGTTAATTAAAACCCAGTTGTCATCTCCAGTTAAGGAGCTGTGAGCACCTCCTTGGATTCGCTAAGAATATCGCAGCCCAACCCCCACCTTCCACACCCATTCATCCTGCCAATTAATGTTGGTTCTCATCTTTGTGTTTTGGGGTCAAAAGATGAAAGTATAACCTGCTTTTTTAAGGCAATAGAGCTGATCCCCGCTTAAGTATTTGTGACATTAATGAGTACTTAGAAAATAAAACACAAACAAAGGCTGACTCGGAGAAAAGGTAGCCGTTGGTACTCTCAGAGGAAAAAGTCCTTAGACATCCTCAATTAGGTAAGGTACACTGTTTCTTTCCATTCATCTTGGACATTACATCAGTGCAGTCACGCACATTTCATACGCTCACGTTCTTTCTGAACTCAACGATAATAGGATCAGGCTGCCTCTTCCCTACGTCTGTAATTGCCGAATACAGGTGTACCGATAACACGCAATTTTGTCTCATCTGCATACCACCTGTGCTATGCATGCAATATGAATTATGCATACACACGTATGTATACATACCAACATATGCACACATAGTCACGTTTTAACTTAAGCTATTCGTATAATCATAGGTTTAGTATGTAAGCTCTTTTTCAAATACACATACAAATTATACCCAAATTTTGGGGATTGATGGCTCTGTCGCTTCACAGAGGTTCATGTCAAACCTCATCAAATGGTGTACTTCAAATGTGTTTTTCAATATAAATATATTTTACCTGGAAAACAAACAATGAATAAATAGTAAACTCGGTTAAAGATCTGCAGGCTGAAGTGTTCAAGGGTGAGGGGTACTGGTTTCCTGCAACTCACTAAGAAATGCATAAAAAACAAAATATGGCCCGGCCGGTGTGGCTCAGTGGTTGAGCATCAGCCCATGCACCAAGAGGTCGCTGGTTCAGTTCCCAGTCAGGGCACATGCCCAGGTTGTGGGCCCGATCCCCAGTACGGGGCATGCAGGAGGTGGCCAATAGATGTTCTCTCTCATCGATGTTTCTATCTCTCTCTCCCTTCCTCTCTCTCTCTCTAACATCAATAAAGAGAAAAAGCAAAACAAAATATGGTGGGTAGGTGCATGGATAGATGGATAGACATGCAATAAAGCACATACAACAAAAATGTTAATTGTAGTGTCTTGCTGGTGAGTGTGTGTGCATTCACAACTGTTTTCTCTTTCTATATTTGAAAAATAACAAAATATTTTAAAAACCATATCTAAAGGTCAACAAAATGCTTACCCATACACTCTGAAAATGAAACCATCTCCCACCATTGGAACATACTCCAGTTTGTGGAGAACCCCAGTGGTTTGCAATCAATCAACCCTTCATGGAAATATTGCCAAATTTTGAACAAGATGCAAAATGTATTTCCACTACAATTAAGTATACATTCTTAACAGGATCCTCTGAAGAGAAAGGTGAGCTGAACAGGAGGCCTGAGCTGTAAGAGGAAGACTGTAACACAGCCGACACCCCAGAACGATGTCTCGTCTACAGTAAGTGGGGAGCTTTGTCCCGTGAACAGTTGAGGGAGTCTGGTCAAGTGCCTGCACATTTATGTTCAAACAGTGACCCACAGATGCCCTGTGGACACCAGGGGGCGCTACACTGCCGCAACTGTTATGTTTTCATTGCTCCTGCCAGGTCTACTGATGTTTAGCATGGGCCGTGAACAGATAAAGGCTGAGCATGGCCACTTCAGAGAGCCATTTTTTAAGCTACTCTGTGTTATAGAATGTCTAACAGTCTCATGAAAGGTCTTCTTTTATGTGACATTCTGTTTTATTCAAACGTTACCTGCCTAGCGGGGCACACCTGTCCATTCACAGTGTAGCTCTAGCTTCATCTCCCACCAAATCCCCACCCTCCACCCAGCCTCATGGGAGGAACGGTTGAGCCTTCCCACTACCACATGCCTTTGTTTTATTTAGAAAGTGATGCTTATTTGTCTGGAAATTTACTTCATTCATCACACGCCATGGATTCTTAAATGTCAGTCTAGGGGTTAACAGTTCTAAACCTCTCTTTCCTCCGAGAATTTCCCCGTGACCACAAACGATGGGCTTACTCCGATCTCCACTGTGTTATGAGTGTTTTGGCAAGTGAGAGTCCAATCTTCACCCTCACCCTGCCTACCCCAGGGGGGCTGGAAGGCTTTACTTCTGATGGGAGTTCTCTCTCTCCCTGGTCCTCGCCCTGGCCCTCGCTCTCCCTTTCTCTGCTTGCTACCTGTAAACAATGCATGTTTTTCTACTGACCTCTGTTTCCTAAGCTCACCCAGGACAGGTAGGCACGCCCAGGGCAGGGTCGAGGGCCTCACCTTCCAGAGGCCAGCTCTGTGCCCCCCTTCTCTGGACCTGATCCCCCATGGTGAGAGGTGGGTCCATGTAGCCATGTCCGTGATCTAGACGGGGTGGCAGGGGTAACAGGTGTCTAGGGACAGTCAGCTTCCCCTCGGGGAGAAGCATCAGGGCATCGTATTTAGAAGCACGGACTCTGGAGCCAGACCACCTGGACGGGAGTCCTTCCACGCACCAGCTGGGTGGCCTTGGGCAAACTCTTCCAGCTTTCTGTGCCTCAGTTTCTTCAGCTTTAAACGGGGGTAGGGGTAATGATAGCTTGTTATTACAGTAATTAAGAAGGTTTTTGTTCGTAAAGCCCTGTGAATCATATCTGGCACACAAGAACTATTAAATGAGTGTCTGCCAAAAAATATATATATATATTAAGACACCATTTCCAAGGTAGCCTCCTGGGTAATAAAGTGAATTCTGTACCTTAAATTCCCACTGGGTTTGTGTACCTATTTTTGACTCGGTTGAGAATCCTTGGGGAGAGAGGAGGAAGGATGAATCAGCTCTCTCCAAGCTCAGCACACAGCTGCTGGGCACCCGCTCCGTTCCATGGACCCTGCCTCCGCCCTGAGGAGCTGCCCGGACCCTGGGCTGGGCCCAGCACAAAGGACGCCCAGACAATGTTTTCTGAGCAGGACACAAAACTCGAGGGGCATAAATGTTCAATCTGATCAATATCAGAAGATAGGAGTTCTGAACCACTCTGCCATTTAAACATTTAAAAAAGAAGGAAGGAAAAAAACCTTACAGAGTTTCAGACCTTAATGAAATGTTGGTACAAAACTCGGAGACGCACGGTGGTGTGACTTCAGAGGCTGGCAACACTATAATCAGCGACTAAATTAGGTGAAGCTGTTTCTTTATTCCTGTAATTTGATTGCACATAAATCAATTCTGATGAGATTCAAAAATTACTGAACATGCACCTCAATGAGCTGTCAAGTTTTATCTGATAACGTCAACTTTACATGGGATCAGTGATGATTCCTACCCAGAGCCAATGTAAGAAGCCCCAGCAACAATGGCAGACATCATTAAATGCTGCAAATGTAGAAACGTAATTAAATTAGCCGATAATCATCGTTCTCCTTCTATAGAGGCTCTAATTTAATGTACTTGCAAATGTGATGAGGCTCGCTGCATGGAGAAATATGGTGGGAATAACAGAAACAAGATTACATTAATTGGAAGCGATACTGATAAGGCAGATTGCCCTGCATATTTTTTTTTTTTTTTGAAAACCACACGGTTCTGAAAACTGGGATGAGGCTGGCTTCCGCCATAGTGGGAGGGAACATTAGTGTAAGGAGGGATAACATAAGAGAGAATCTCTTAAAGTTCGAAGAAAGTGAGTTATTTCCATCAGAAATACCTGAAAAAAGGAAAGGACCTTCAATTATAAACATCCATGTGGCTGCAGAATGTTTGTATCGGGCATATCTGTGCACCTTCCATGTATTCATTCGTTCATTCCAAGTGTTATTATTTTTCATGGCAAGCATCTCCTATGGCTCAGACTCTGGGGTTGCAGGGTGAAGGGAAAAACAGTCTGTGTCGTGGGGTCTTCCTAACTTAAATACCTGGCTCCCTGTACTTCTCCCGTTAGCCCTACTCCAACTGCAGTGGCATCACGGATGGTGGAGTTGTTTCGGGAAGGTGCCTGGCTCTCACGCCCACCGCAATGCAAGTTATCAGAAGACAAGGGCTGCTCCCTGGGGTCTTTCATGGTGGTTTACACACTGTATGTGCTCATTAGGTGTTCAGTGAATAAGTAAAAGAATGAGTTTTAAAATTTCCCTCGTGGGCCTAAGATTGTACAAGTGACAGGGGAGCCCAGCTTTCTTCCCTCCTGTCTGGGTTGTACAGTCCCCTCAGAGTGTCCAGTGACCTCAAGGAATGGCAGGAAACTCACCACACGGAGCCGTGTCCCTTCGCTTTCCTTTCCAACACAGCTGCCCCAGGGCTGCTTTTGCAATAGGAGATGATCTTGGGAAGATAATGCAGAGCACAGGTGTTGCAACTCCCCAGGGACAGAAGGTCCCTGTGACCGGAACACCAGTGGATGGGAGGCGAGATGTTGGGTTCGTCAAAGGCGTTGGAAGAGCTCAGAGGGTCCCTGGCTTACTCACCATCATCACTCGTTCCTGGGCCTCCCGACAGATATAATAAAAGACACGGTCCTGCCAAAAACCCTGATCTCACCAAAGCCAGAAACATAGCCAAGAATTTCAAGATGGCAAGAGACAGGCTTTTCTCTTTCCTTTGGGGACTCGGAGACAGACCACACGCAGAGCCCCGGGGAGGAGGAATGAGGCATCCCCCTGACCCAACGTGTCTTTCCCTGGATTGTCGCACAGAAAAGGCCATGTCAGCCATGCAGACTGCTTGCGTTCCTTTGCATACTTATGTATTTTTCATTTCCCCCCGTATCTTCCTTTACGGTGGTACGTCACTGTGAGACAGACCACGGGACAGAATTTCCATGTAGCAACATCCAGCGTGGAGCCCCTGTCAGTGAGGTCTGAAACTCACAGCCTGACACCTTCCTTGGCGACTTGGAATGGTCTCTGCTCCCACCACAGCAGCCACACAAACACCAGCTTTCACAGAGCCCCCCCAGCCCCCCAACCTCCCGCCCCCGAGATCTCATATTTATCAACGTAATTTGTTTGCAGGCATCTTTTGATCTCTTCCTACTAGAGTGTGAGGGGCTGGGAGGAAAAGGGGAATGAGCTTTTGCTAGTTCACCAACGTGTTCCCAGTTCCCATAATACTCCTGGGACGCAGGAGCTGCTTAATAAGTACATGTAAATGGCAGAATGACAAAAGCCATTCAATAATACGTTTGGTGAGAGAAGCTTTGCTGAAGATGTGGCATGCCCGTTTAAATCGCTTCTCCATGAACTGTTTAGGGATGTGAAAGGGTCTAAAGAACCAAGTCCATATAAGAATTGAGCGCATTAACTAGCACCCTCGAGGGCCACCAAGCTGAATTCCACATTTACTCTGTGCCTAGAACTGTGCCACTATCTCTTTTTTTTTTTAATCCTCACCCGAGGATACATTTTTTCCATTTTATCTTTGGATAGAGCGAGAGGGAGAAAGAAAGAAGGAGAGAGAGAAACATCAGTGCGAGAGGGACACATCGACTGGTTGCCTCCCTCATGACCCCGAGCAGAGCCGGGGATCGAACCTGCAACTCAGGTACAAGCCCTTGACCTGGAATTGAACCTGAGCCGATGCTCCAACTGCTGAGCCAAACCACCAGGGCATGTGCCACTGTCTTTAAACATCAGTGCCATTGATGGTTATCATTTTCATATAACAGCAAAAATCCAAGTACAATTTAGGGAAACTCGGGAGGAGAGAGAGGGATAAATGCCCATTCACTTATTCATTCAAATTTTTAATTATTTTGTATTTATGTATTCATTTACTTGTATATCCTTTCACTCAATAAATTCCTTAAAGGGTGTCTACAGAGTTCCAATGACTCAGGAAAAGACTCCAATGTTCCATTACTGTTCCTTTTCCACACAGATACCCTCTCAAACCAAGCTATCATTCCCGGATCTCTCCATGGTCTGAACATGGTGGGAGCACTTTTGGTTAACATGAACTTGAAAAGTACGTACATCTTTGTGTGATTTCTTCCAAATTCACTTTCTCTCTACTTTTTTTAAAATTACTTCATTCACATGGAGTACACAACTTTGTTAAGTGTCCCTCGAGATGTTTTGTTTCATCTGCGGGTTCTTCTAACTGGTAAGGTCATTATCTGGGGTTGGTACGTGTCCTAGGACCGGCCAGGGCAAGCTCTGAGTCCTTCTAGCTGCAGGGACTAGCACAGAAGTGAATGTCGTCCTCAAGCCAGGTGATCAGAGCTAAGGAGCACTACAGGACTTCTGAGTCCTGCTCTGTCTGTATTGGGGTTGATCCACTGGCTTGTGTCGTGGGTTGAATTGTGTCCGCCCGAAGGATACGTCTGAGTCCTGACCCCTGGTACCTGTGAATGGGACCTTATTTGGAAAAAGGGTGTTTGCACATGGAATTAAGTTAAGGGTCTTGAGAAAAGGTCGTCCCGGATTTAAGGTGGGCCCTAAATCCAATGACGAGTGTTCTTATCAGAGAAAGGAAACGGACATTTGGAACACGGAGACACACAGAGAAGAAGGGCCGAGATCGGAGTGATGCAGCTGCAAGCCAAGGAAGGCCAGGGGTGGCCAGCAGCCCCCCAAAGGTAGGAGCCTGGATTGCCCTTCACAGCCTCCAGAAGGAGCCAACCCTGAAGACACCTTGATTTCAGACTTCTGACTTCTCGAACTGTGAGAGAATGAATTTCTCTTGTTTAAAGACACCACTTTGAGGTAATTTGTCACAGTAGTCCCAGGAGACTCAGACAGTGGGGTATGAGTCTGGAGTTCCCAGTGACCATATATAAATAACCTTGAGAATAAAAACCAGCCAAGCTAAACGCAGTTGTGAGATGTGGAGGAAAACAGAGCTTCGTAATGGCGCCCAAGGTCTAGGCATGCTGAAATGCCAGCCCCGCCCTTCACCTCTTTCATTTCATCAGCACGAATAAATCCTTTGGGTTTTCCTTGGTTTTGCTTCAGACAAGTCAAGTCGAGGTTCTGCCTATTGCAACCTAAAGATTCCGAACCGAGGAGAACGCCATCCAGTTCACGAGAAACGAGATCACTGGAGAACTGGCTGAACCCTCACTGATGATGTAGTTGCACAAACTGGTCTGCAGAAGAGGGTACGTCGCCAAGCACACCCCCCTTATGAGATGCTTGGCACGGACAGTATGCAAAGTCAACCGGACTGAACATTTTCTCCTGGGTCAAGGTGTGCTAGCCAGAGGGATGAGCCCCCTGAGTCATCATCACAGAACCTGACATCGTTAGCGTTGTGCTGCAACACCAGCGCTGGGCAGGGCGCCTCCTCGCTTCAGGGGACAGAGGTGCGAGGCATCAGGACTTGTTTTTCCTTCCCGGCAAGAACACGACGTGGGTCTATAGCTAAGCGCCGTGTGTGCTAAGTGTCTGGAAGTCATTTTAATTGGTTTGCAGCCCTGTCCCTTTGGGAGTTCTTTATTGCCGCTCTCCCGTGTTCTCCCCGAGTCCCGGGAAATGATTAAGCTCTGCACGCACCTTCTTTTCAGCCCGGGCCACTGCTCTATAAATAACCCCCTGCATCCTTTGTGCTGTGTTCTCGCCCTATCGCTCTGTGTCTGTGGATGGCTCTGCTCAGTCCTGTCTCACGGAAGGACAGCAGCACCGTGAACGCTGTTCCGGGCGGTGAATTCTTCAACAGGAGAAGCGCGAGGCCGCCGCGCCCAGAACACGGGTCGGCTCCAAGGACACAGCGTCCGTGGATTGTGCTGAATGTTTACCTTGAACAGCCAGCTTCACAATAGGCTGCTGAGGGCTTCACTTTTCCCCTTTCTGATGTCAACACACCACACTCAAGTGTGGGGTGCGGACAAGGATTCTGGAACCAAGCGCCCAAGAATCTGAACCCCAACTCTGCCATGCACCAGCCTGTGATCTTGGGCAAGTTATAAAACACATCTGCAGCCCGAGTCCCTCCTCTAAGAAATGAGTCTCATAGCTCTGCTTGCTCCACAGGGTTGTTCGAGAATTAAATAAAACAACCCACATTAAATGCTTCGTGTTTAAATAACAAACACTAGTTAATGATGCTTGTGCGTTAGGATTATTATGAATGCGGGACTTCGGACACATTGCTCTAACCTGCCTGTTCTTCCATATAACACGAGTCTAACTCATAGTTACTGAGCATGCTGAATGGGTTTGTGCGTGCTGAGTACTTGGAACAGTGTTCTAAGTACATGTTCAGTAAATGGTACCACGTATAATCAATGATTGAATTGCTATCATTTTATTTTTGTAGGGGATACACATAATCGCATTGAGTAATCATTTTGCACCAGCGATGGCTAGGTCCCTGTGTGGGGTGCCTGGAGACGAGATGGACAGTCAGACCCAAACTGCCCTCTCCGTCTGTCCATGTAGACACACACAGATAACACTGGGCATGCAGATGTTCCGGAGACAGTGGAAGAAGAGGAAGGAGGAGTGGAAATCCTGCCTAGGGCAGTGAAGAGCATCACAAAGCACTTGAGCTGAGTCCTTTGCCCGGTGGGCAGGACGATCCAGGCAAGCCCTCCCTGCCTGTGGAACACACAGCCAGCACCAAAGCACAGAGCGGGGAGCAAACCCAGGAGAGTTCTGGAAGGCTGCAGAGAAGGATGCTTGCAAAACCACCTTACATTTGAGACGCTCCACTTGGGCTGTGACAGCTGCCCCAGACACTCTCCAGGCCTCCATGTTACTTTCTATCCTCATCCAAATTCAAGTCACTTCCTCGGGGTGTCACTCCCTGACCTTCCTGAATGAAAGGGGGCTCCATCACTCACGATGTCCAGCCTTGCCTGGGTCCCCCAGCTGAGAGTATATACAATATCCATATTGTGTCTGTTTACCCATCGTCTGTTCCTCCTCCGTCAGACGAGGCTCCCTGAGAGTCAAAACCTTGTCTGTGAGGTGCACCGGCTCGTGCTCTGCACTTGGAGCTCATGAGAAGCATCGAAGACATGCTTACAAGAGAACCCAGTGTGGCTCAGTGGCTGAGCGTCGACCCATGCATCAAGAGGTCGCCGGTTCAATTCCCGGTCAGGACACATGCCCAGGTTGTGGGCCTGATCCCCGGCGGGGGGCGCGCAGGAGGCAGCCAGTCAATATTCTCTCTCATCGATGTTTCTAGCTCTCTCTCTCTCTCCTTTCCTCTCTCTAAAATCAATAAAGAAAAAAATATATATTAAAAAAAAATTCCAAATTTGAAATTTCCCTGTGGAAGTCTATACAGAACTCTGTGGGGACATGAGATAAAGATGGAGCTGCCTTTATGGAAGGGTTATAACAACCCACCATCCCACTAGTTATATCTCCCAAGCCCCCTATGGTGGCTCGAAGCATCTCTAGGTTCTTAAGTACCCAGTCTGAAGACCAGTGAACAGCAAACCTTTCCTGTGAAGATGTCAGTATCTCCAAAGCCAGGCCAGACTGTCTCTGTTGCCAAACGCATTTGCTTTTGAAGCATGAAAGCAGTCATAGGCTATATATAAACAAGTGGGCGTGCCTGTGTTCAATAAAACTTTATTTACACAAACAGACGCAAGACAACTGCAGCCCATGGTGGTAGTTTGCCCTCCCCAGGTGTTAGATCATCCCAGAATTAATAAAAATAATGGCCTTAGCTACAATGGGTTAGTACTCTTCTTACAAAAGTTCTGCCTCTGCAATAAAATAAGAAAACTCATTACAATAATGTTTACACTAGTCTCTCTGAAGCAACAGGAAGTCTCAACCATCTCCTGGTTGTGACTTGTACCCGTGGTTATTACATGAAAGGTAACTTGAGATGCATTCATTTGAATCAAGTATCAGAGAAAAATATGAATCAAATATTAGGTCACACAGAAATTTTTAAAAAATCCAGTGACAGTAGATTCTATTCACTCTTCCCCCAAAGTCCCATTTTTCTCTTCTTCCGAAGTGCACAGCTAGACTACATTTCCCAGCATCCTTTTCACAGGGGCTTTCCAAGGGATTAGTTCTCAACAGTGAAATATGAGCATCAAAATGTAATCTGATTCCAGGCTGAGGCTTTGAAGCAAATGGATGTCTTCTCCAGGCTCTTTTATTTTCTCTATGCTTTCAAATCCTCCTCGGCTTGTCAGGTGCTGGTTACAATCATGATGATGACAATGGCGATGATGATGATGATGGTGATGACGATGAGACTCTAGGGGAAGGCAGGTTGAAAAGGTGGGTAGAACCTGGACCCCGGAGTCACAGCAGGGAAGGAATCCACTCACCTATCAAGCCCATCCAACTTGGACCATTAAAAGACAAAAAAAAAAATAAAAACACTTCTGTTGCATCTCAGTTGTCATTTGTGGGGAGCGGGCTCTACGGATGACGGCATATAGTTGACTAATTAAACGACTTAGTAAACTAACTTTTTAAAAGAAAGTGGAATGTGGGTACAGACATGCTTTTCTTGTTGACTCATCAGGTGCCCAAAGAGTGGAATAAAGGACAAGGAAAATGGTGAAAAATTTGCTTCTGCAAAAAATCCCGACAATTCCTACGAAAGACTCCATAGTTTGAGAATAAGTTTCTGTCTCCTATCGATGGCAGCCCGACTTTCCTAAAAGTAAAACTGGGCAGTGTCCTTGTCTCTCTCTATAGATTCAAGTCCAAACTCAGCAAGCCAAGCTATAACGTCAAGGGATTGGTAAAACTGGCTCACAGATGGTGCCTGGAACTGAGGGAGGTTATGGCGGGTGGGGAGTCTCATGAGGGTAAGCCAGCAAGGAATCAAACTTGCACACACCAAGCAGGCAGCCTGTGAGAAAGGGGTGTGGCTGAGCCCCATCCACCTGCTGTTAGTGGCGTCTGCTGTTACTGATGTCTCCTGGGCCCGCCAATAGATGAAAGCTATAAATAGAGGCTTTCCGAGGAGGGAATAGGAGGGTATCTGCAGTGACAGTCCTGGAGCAGGAACGAGTGACGGAAATGACATAGCCGTTTCGTGTAAAAGCAGTTCTTTGTTTAAGGGAATGGTGGCTTTCCCCGTGACCATGCTTATTGGGAAGGAGAACCTCACATGTGGATATTTCTGAAGTATTAGCATCGATGAATGAAATTCTAGCTTAAATCTACTGGGGAGCTCTCTATAAAAAAGTAGTCATTCTTTAATAGGTTGGAAATTGCCACTTTTAGAAAGAAAATTAGCCACTCACAAAATATCTATTTTGTACATGTAAACTGCATTGCATACAATTGATTTGCATTAAGCAGAAACACAAGTGTGTTCAGGATACGATCCCAGTGGCCCTCAGTCTGCAGCAGGGGGCTTAGAGATCTTGTTAGATATCACTATCATTATTTCGCTTAATAGTGATGTCTAGGTTCCCACCCAAAATATTTAGAACTTGCAGTTGAGATCCAGGCATCTGTATCTTCTAAGCGTCGGTTAACAGCATAAAGATATGTTGAAGTCCTAACCCCTAGTACCTCCAAATGTGAACTTTTTGGAAATAGAGGTGTTGCAGATGTAATTGTTAAGACGGGGTCACACTAGAGTAAGATGGGTCCCCAACCCAATACGATGGTGTATGACTGGTGTCCTTGTAAGAATATGACCAGGTAAAGACAGGGACACATGGAGAACGAACAGGAAAACAGAGGCAGAGATTGGAGAGACTCATCTATAAGCCAAGGAACATCAAGCATGGTGGGAAGCCACCAGAAGCTCAGAGAGAGAGAACAGCTTCTCCCTCAGAGCCTCCGAAAAGGAACCAACCCTGTTGACACCTTGATTTTGGATTCTGACCGCCAGACTGTTGTTTTAAGCCCGGTTGGTGGCATTTTATTTCGGCAGCCTTAGGAAACTAACACAGTGTCCCACAAGTAATTGGCTTATCCAGTCCTGGTTAAAATAGGCCAGATTTCAACAACTACCTCAGCTTTTATTCTCCACAATAACTGTATCTCCTGGGTAGATGCCACATTCTTCATGGAAATTTCTCCATGGTGTTACTGCTTGACTCTCCCCATGATATTTAAAGATGGTTAGAAGGCAAAAAGTGTCTCCAACACAATAACGTACAGACAAGGTATTCCTTATATCTTCAGTTTATTATTATCCAGCTAAAATATTGTCACTTGTAGCAGATGATTTGAAATACATCAGAAATTATCATTATTTCATTATTTAGAAGAAACATGTTCTGATTGATACTGTTCTGTAGAGAATATTATGTTACACATGGCAATGTTTTTGGCGAATCCCCAAAATACTACACGTCCATTATAAAATCCTCAAACAATAAAGAAATGTACAATGTAGAAAGTGAAAGTCCCCCCTAAACCCACTTCCCAAAGAACTCTGGTTAGTACCTGGGATACTCTTCTGTATTTTTGGAGTATCTGTACCTACATATCTTCACACGGTGTAATTAGATTTTGACCTCATTACGTTTAATAATCATCCAGTATTCCATAGTATTGGGTAAACATGCCACATGGTATCTAGCCACCGCTGAGATTGTGATATGGTTGGTACCGCATAAAGCCAACTGTCCTCACGTGGCAATGGTTTTATTGCTGACTTGACTGCGTAAATTTTGGGGGTGGAAGACTTTGCAGGAGCCTCTGGCTTCACTTACTAACTGCCTCGCTACATAAAGAAGCTACTCGGCTCTTGTGTTGCCTGCATTATTACAAGGACTTTCTACCTGTTATGAATAGGCCCCCACTGTGGGTATTCACATGAAATTGCTCCCCATCTTTCCCAAGTTTATCCTCGTAGCAAATTATTTTCCAAACTGAAAATCTTTTAGCAAGGATGACAACAGAGCATATGACATGAAGGAGAAAACCTCAGCGGGGGACCACTGGGAAGTTGATGCCGAAGGCTGCTTGGTGGGGGACCCACGCGGCAAGCATAATGTCTGCAGACCGAGGCACACGCACGGTGAGTGTGAGGTATTAATCAGGCCTGACAGTTCCCGTGCCATGGTATTTATCATGTGAACTCCAAAACACACAGATGCCGAGACCAGCACCTGCCCCGCTCTCTGCTCAGGAGCGGCGTGGGGACTTGCGAAGCTGAGTTTGGTGAACTGGACCTTTAGTTTTAAGGGAACACTCCTCTGGAACAAACAAATATTCTAAACATCCGGGAGATTAATTACCTAGCCCCATGGAAATTCCAGCTGTCTCATAAAAGTAGTTTCTGTGGCATGACAATTGAAGCTTACTTAGGCCAGTATATTTAGAGATTTGCACACACATCCATACAACACACACACATACAAATATATGATATGTGCATTTATTTAATATGTGCATTTATTTATTTAATTTTAAAAGCAGAGGCAGTATTTGTTCTATCAAAAGCAAACAAACATACAGTTGTTAATAAATACCTGTTGAGTGAACAAATGCCTAATTTCACCCTGTGATGAATGTGATAAAGAAAGGCAGAGAGGAGGGGGGAAAAACTCATGTGAAAATTTGGGCCTCCTGTAGGAGAAATGTCTGAGTCTAGGGCTGGGGCAGGAGAAATACAATGAGCATGAGCCATACGTCAATGCAGAAAGTAAGGAAAGTCTCCAAACACAAAGAGATGGGTCAGGGCACAGGGACAGTCACCCACGAGGAAGAGCTCCTAGTGGCCAAAGCTGGGACCACGTGAACAACCAACTTTGAGATCATAACCCAAAGCATAAAATAGCTACATGAGCCCACACTGATATAAATAATTGAAGAAACAACTGGAACCAAAGGGACAAATATTCCTTATCAAAATTTATAAATAATATAGGTATACAGATGATCCTCCTCCCCGGGGAACTGAATTCTCCTCACCTTGAGTGTGGCCTGGACTTAGTCACTAATGTTCAAAAGATCAAGTGTGGCCCTGGCTGGATTACAGGTTCAATTCCCATGTCAAGGGCACATACCCAAGTTTCAGGTTCAATCCCAGGCCTTGGTCGGGGTCATGTGGGAGGCAACCAATAGATGTGTCTCTCTCACATTGATGTTTCTCTCTCTCTCTCTCTCTCTCTCTCTCTCTCTCTCTCTCCCTCCCTCCCTCCCTCCCTCCCTCCTCCCTTCCTTCCACTCTATCTAAAAATCAATGGAAAAATATCCTTGGATGAGGATTAACAACAACAACAAAAAGGTCAAGTATGGAAAAGGAAAGAAATCATAACAATAGTGGAGAAGACCTGGCAGATACTGCCTCAACCAAGTGTGGACATCACACGCTTTCCAACATGATGTCCTGGGAAGGGCATCTCACCCTGTGCTATTCTCTCCACAAAGCTATAACCGAAGTCTCATCATGAGAGAAACAGCAGACAAACCTAATCCTGGGACATGTTATACAATACCTGACCATTACGTCTTCAGAATGCCAATGTCATACAAAACAAGGGAAGGCAAAAACTGCCACAGTCAAGGAGATGTTGTTGCTACATGTAATGTGGTACCTGGACTGGTTGCTGGGAAAACTGGTGAACTCTGAGGAAAGCCTAGAGTTTATTCAATCGTCTTAGACCTATGCTGGTTTCTTCATTTTGATAAGCATGCCATGAGGACGCAAAATATCCCCATTAGAGGGAAGTTGGTGAGGGATAGAAAAGAACTCTATAAATCTAAACTTACTGTAAGTCTAAGATGATTCCAAAATAAAGGTTCATTAAATAAAAAATACGCATATATTCTCATGAGTGACAATACCTAGGTCTACCATCTTTTGCACACAAGAAGGAAGCGCTTTTTCAGACGTAGACTTATCAAGGTCATGCAAGAAACAGAAGCCATTCCAGGCCTTCTAAACAACAAAGGAACGTAACACATGGAATTGGGAAGAGTTAAGGAGCCAAAGAGGGATGGTGGGGGACCCAGAAACGGGGGTCTTCCAAAGCTGCCACAACCCTTGAACCTGGAGACGAAGGGGACGAGGTGGCATCTCCAGAGCTCGATGGCACCTGTGCAGGGGGAGGGGGCGTCCTGGAGGAGGACATCGGGGAAGGCTCTGAAGATGCCCCAAGAAGCAGAGGAAGGAAACATAAGCCCTGCCTCCTCCCATAAGCAAGTTTCCTACCCAGGCCGCCCATTGGCTACACATACCCAGAAGCCATGGTCAAGCAGTCCAAGGTGCTTCCTCCTCTGAGACAGAAACCGATGCAGAGGGAAAGGGAGGAAGGTTCTGAGTCTCCTCAAGTTTTCTGGACAGTGGAACACGATGATGGAAAACTATGTTCCTTGCGGAGTCATGTGTCGTGGAAAGTAATATGATGCATGCATACCAGAATCAAGTGGGCAAAGGGCTCTAAGGAGCAGGAGGTGGGCATTCTCCTTTTATGCCTACCTGTCCATTTTCCCCCAAATCACCATTGTTGGTGATGCAAAGAGACTGGCCATGCCATTGCACCACGCTAGGTGAATTCACACTGGGTAAATTCACTGTGGGGTACACAGATGAGCTAAAATAATAAGCAAAGTTGTTTTTTATAAAAAGGAAATGCCTTTTAAAAAAAATCATCTTCAAAAATCAGCATCTCCATTTTTCAGGACCTGCTACACGATGTACTAGCCAGCCACTGTGCTAAGAACTTTGCTCAAGACCAAAAACCACTCTGTGAGATGGCTGTGGGGGGCAGAACGATGGCCCCCTCCAGAAACGCCCACGTCATAATCCCCCAAACCCGCGAATATGTTATGTCACATGGCAAAGCGGAATTCGGGTTGCAGATAAAATTAGGTTCTTGATCAGCTGACCTTGAAACAGGGAGATGGTCCCGGACTATCAGGGTGGTGTTAATGTCCTCTACCCACAAGGGTCTCCACATGCGAAAGAGGGAGGCAGGGTAGTGTCAGAGTGATGTTATGTGAGAAGGACTATTTGGCCATTGTCAACTTTGAACTTGAAAGGGGCCATGAGCCAAGGAATGCAGAGAGCCTCCAGAATTTGGAAAAGTCAAGAAAACAGATTCTCCCCCAGAGCCTCCAGAAAGGAACACAGTCCTGCTGACACCTGGATGTTAGCCCAGGGAGACGAATTTCAGACTTCGGTCCTGCAGTACTATAAGGTGATGAAATTCTGTTGTATTAAGCCACTATGTTGGTGGTTATTTGTCAACTTGTACAGGTGATGACTGGTATACCCATTTTGCAGATGGGAAAACTGATGTGTACCAAAAAGCAAACAAAAAGACAAAGTAGAAGCAATAACACTGGGATTTAAACCGAAGTATTTCTGGTTCCAAAACATTAGCTTTTTTTGCTTCTTCGTCTTCTCTGAGACACTCTGTTGCTTTACTTTGACATGCTTTAGTGAATTTACATAGATAGTATTGATCCTAAATTTTTTTAAAAAATCGATGTCCTAAAAAGAATATGAGAAACTGTGATTATTCAAAAACAGCAAAATTAAATTAAGCTTAAGAAGACATAAACATTAAGAAAATCAGGAGCAATTGATGAAATAACATTTCTTGATCATCTATTATTTCAGACCTTTTCTACACATTGTCTCATTGAATTCTCTCGAAATCCTGTAAAGTGAAGATTATTTTTCAACTAAGAGGATGATAAAACTTAGAGACACTACATTGCTGCCAAAGCTTACATGACGAGGGCGGGGCTGGGATTTTCGGTCAAGCTTAGTTCTCTCTCCCAGTTTGCATCCATTCTGTTTCAGCATTTTGCCAACTCCAGAAGCAAAGATGTTGGTGGACGAACATATTTTAAAAGTTAAATGAAGCTTGCCCTGGCCGGTTTGGCTCAGCGGTTAGAGCGTCGGCCTGCGGTCCAGAGAGACCCGGGTTCGGTTCCCGCTAAGGGCATGTACTTCGGTTGCAGTTTGTCCCCGGCCCTGGTTGGTCGTGCGGGTGGCGGCCACTCGATGTGTCCCTTTCACGTCGATGTTTCTCTTTCTCTCTCTCTTCCTCTCTCTCCCTCCCACTCTATCTGAACAAAAAATGAAAAAATGTCCTCGGGTGAGGATTAAAAAAAAAAAAAAAAGTTAAATGAAGCTTGGTCGGTGTGGCTCAGTTGGTTGAGCATCACCCCATGAACCAGGAGGTTACTGGTTCGATTCCCAGTCAGGGCACATGCCCAAGTTGTAGGCTAGATCTCCAGTAGGGGGCATGTAGGAGGCAGCCAATCAATGTTTCTCTCCCACTAATGTTTCTCTCTCTCTCCCTCTCATTTCCTCTCTCTGAAATCAATAAAAACATTTTTTAAAAAGTTAAATGAGGACATAGGCATCTTAAGTATGTTCTCCCATCCTATGATAGCCCATAAATAGGCAGAACAGTATTATTTTTGGTCTTTGCTGTTTTTCCAGCAAATTTTGGAACTCTATACTGGATGGGAAAACCACATAGTTCTGAAGTAACTCTTTACGCCTTATTTGTACACACACATATACAGATAGGTAGACGAGAGAGAGAGAAAGACAGAGAATGTGTTGTAATTGTTTATAATCACTGGAAATAGCAGTCTGATTATAATAACAGGTATTTTGAATGAATTATTATATACTAATGTTTGATTATTTTTAAATGATCAGAATATAAAAGCTAAGGGGTCCCTTCCCTTTTAACTGTAATAAACACAAATGAATTATTTCTGGAAGATTCAAAGTCTGCTCCAACATCTTGTAGTTGCCCAGTGCCTAGTCAGGTGGGTGCCTACCTGGTCACCCACGGATTCTCTAAAAAGCCAGTTAAAAATCCAGAGCCCTGATTCCACTCTCAGGGATATGATTCACTAGGTCTGGAGAGCAGTGGCCTCAGGTACACTTAAGTATGTACAGCCAAGAGCAAAAGCAATGAAACTGGACCTCCTTCCCACCCTCCACACAGCAAAAACTCAAAATGGATTAAAGACGTAAATGTTAGACTCAAAACCACAAAAATTCTAGAAGAAAACTTAGGCAGTAAAATCTCGGACATTTCTCATAGCAAAATCTTTTTCTGCTATATGTTCTCAGGCAAGAGAAACAAAAGAAAAAAATAAACAAATGGATAAACACATCAAACTAAAATGTTTTTGCACAGCAAAGAAAACCATCAATATAATGAAAAGACAACCCACTGAATGGGAGGACGTATGTGCCAATGATACATCTAATAAGGGGTTAATATCCAAAATTTATAAAGAACTTAAAAAACACAATATCAAAAAAAAAAAAACTAATTAAAAAATGGGCAAAGGGTCTGAATAGACACTTCTCCAAAGAGGACACACAGATGGCCAATAGACCTATGAAAAGATGCTCAACATCACTAATCATCAGAGAGATGCAAATTAAAACCACAATGAGATGTCACCCACACCTGCCAAAATGGCTGCCATCAATAAATCAACAAACAACAAGTGCTGTGAGGGTGTGGAGAAAAGAGGACCCTCATGAGCTGCTGGTGGGAATGCAGATTGGTGCAGCCACTATGGAAAACAGTATGGAGGTTTCTCAAAAAATTAAAAGTGGAACTGCCTTATGACCCAGCGATTCCACTTCTGAGAATATATCTGAAGAAACCTGAAACACTGATTCAAAAGAATATATGCAGCCCTATGTTCATAGCAGCGCTATTTACAATATAAGACTTGGAAGCAGCCCAAGTGCCCATCAGTAGATACGTGGATAAAAAGTCGTGGTACATGTACACAATGGAATACTACTCAGCCATAAAAAAAGGGAACTATTACTCTTTATGACAGATAACATAGATAGACCTGGAGAATATTACGCTAAGTGAAATAAGCCAGTCAGAGAAGGACAAGTACCATATGATTTCACTTACAGGTGGAATCTAGTGAACAAAATCATTTAACAAACAAAATAGAAACAAACTCATAGATACAGAGAACAGACTGACAGCTGTCAGAGGGGAAGGGGTTGGGGGATGGCTGAAAAAAGGTGAAGGGATTAAGCAAAGAAAGAAAAACACAGACAACAGTATGGTGAATGTTCGAGGGAAAGGGAGGGGGAGTGGAAGAGGGTAAAGGGGGATAAATGGTGATGGAAGGAGACTTGACTTTGGGTGGTGAACACACAACACAATATACAGATGATGTATTGTAGAACTGTACACCTGAAACCTACATAATTTTACTAACCAGTATCACCCCAATAAATTCAAAAATTTTTTAAATTAAAATTTAAATGTAAAACATAACACTAATATGAACAGCATGTTGTAGACTTATCAAGGATGACAATCCAGAAGCCATGGTCATTGCCTTAGCATCCCCACCTGTTAGGGACCAACAGGTGTTCAAATGCTGAAGGTGTATATCCTCATATCACATGACTATCCTGGCCGGCATGTGCCAGGCAGATCTATAACACACCATGATAAAGGAGATTCATATAAGAACATTTTAAAAAAAGAAGTAGCATCCAAATTTGTTCTGTGAATGCAGTCAATAAAAGTATGTCCAGTTTTGCGATGTGGTACCCTGGGGCGTTCAGGATAACAATTTACCTGCATGTATGAATTCCGGGGAGAGAGTGCTTTCTGATATTACACAAGAAATATCAGAGCTGTACTTTACATAATCCCCATCTCGGTCTCTCTTGACCTTTCCAAGTCCACCTATCTTTCTCGCCAACACTTGTATTCCTGTGTTACTAGAAATATACTCAGTATGATGAGATGCACAAGCACGGGCCAGCACAGGAATGGACTCCAATGACAAACTCACTGGATGATTGCATTTGGGCAAAATGCTGTCCCTTCTGGTTTCCCTCTTCAGGGCTTATTGAAGATTGTAAATTCAAAGCAGCGAGAAAGCTGATATTGCCACAATGCAAAATCCAGTCCGCAGTCTGTGCTTGATAATACCACCCATAAATAAAGCAGAAGTCCAAATGGGCGCACAGCAACGGAAACAATGCCATAAGGCGAACTGTAAGAGCTAACATCAGTTACGTCAAGAAGGTGAAATCATGGATGATATTTTCTCTATTTATTTGCCTAATTGCATGCGTTGTTTTTATTATGAAACTAGTCATGTATATTTAGGATGTCATCCACTAATTTGTCTTGCTGTTACTTCCATCTTGAGCGCAGATTAATTAATAAGAAAGAAATAGCTATAGAATCTTGGGACCGCGTATTCTTATCAGATCCTAGATGTATACACGTGCGTGCATGATGAAATATTTAAGCATTCACGAGAGTAGAACCTATTTTATAATGAGCCCCTTGTGCCCATCACCCATATTCAACAGTAATCAAGCTTTTCCAACTTTGTTTTTAAGTTGCTTTTTTCTTCTTCATTTATTTGCTAAGTAAACTCCAGAGTTTGGATCATCTCAACTCTACTTCCTAATCAGTGTGCACCACTAAAAAGTATGTATACTTTCCAATATAACCACAATGCTATCATCACAAGAGACACAATCGCTGATAAGAGTCACAGAGATTTTAGAAATAAAAGCCATTCTAAAGATCCTCCTGTCCTTCTCTGGTAGCTTCCGGGTCCATACTGTTGGTATTTTATTTTGCTTTTTGCAGGGCTTGCTCGGGTTATCACAGTGCCTCCAGAAGCTGGCACGGAAAGGCAGGAGGAGCGTGTGGCAAACAGCAAGGAGGGGAAGGAGAAGCAGATGGGACCGGAACCGGAGCTAAAAAGGGCTCAGCAATACCAACAGGGGCTCCTGGTGTTTCAAGGACAAGCCTGCGAATTCACAAGGACACAGGCAGCCGCGCAGAGCATCACGTTCGGCTGGACAAGCCCCAAGGCTGAGAGATGAAAAGGAGATCAAAGCTAAGAAGCTACAAACAAACTTCAGTGAACCACCCACTCGCTCCGGAGGTGTGATACGTCGCAAAGTTTGGGATCGAAACTTCACAGAAGGGACACATGGCAAATGAAGTTAAAGAGACATCTGTCTGTGTCTATAAAATGCCCAGAAAAGGACCAGAAAGAAAGACACGCAGCCAATTATCCAGATGTTAACCCTGAGATTAGGGCCAGTTTGATGTCCTGCAATCATGGTCCAGATGTCCTTACTGAAGGGAAGGAGGAGGACGGGACAGGATCCTGGCTGCAGACACTGCTTTGAGCCCTGCAGTTCTTAACCCTCCGGCACAATACAATCGCCTGGGGGGCATTAATGAGTCTTGATGCCCTAAGTGCACCCAGAGAGATTCAGAGGCATTCGGTCTGGAGTCAGGTTGAATGACACACTGGCATTTTAAAAAGCTCTCCCCCTGATTCCAATGTGTGTGTTTTGAGAAACACTGGTGTAATTGCAAAAGCAAAGATCTTCAAATCCACGGTCCACACTCAGGACACACACAGAGGTTTTGTTTTGTTCAGGAGGCAGCGACATTCATGTTGAAATTGTAAAATTGATTCCTTTAAAAATGTAAGTTAAAAAAAATCAAGATATTGCACACCAGAATCGCATTTCCAGGTTCTCCTAAAAAAAACAAAAACAAAAAAACAAGCTCTGGCCATTTGGGGTTGTATTCCCATAGGGCCACTCCACCCTTTGACCTGCCGTGATCTTGGCCCTGAGACGTCTGAGTTTGTGATTCTTATCGCTAATGAACACTGATTCAGACCTGTCCATGGCCACTCCTGAGATCATCTCACATTCAAACAACAATCCACTAAGACCGAAGTGGCAATAATTATTTTCTATTCGCGACTCTTCGATTATTATTACTTTTCGTGTGCCATCAGGATGAAGACGAGAGCAGATACTTACAGAAATTAATGCAATTATGAGGCTGCTCTTCTGCGTGTGTGTGTTGATGACAAGAAGGAGCAGGGGCGCCGCCCTGAGTCGGGATTCCAGTCGCCCACTCTGGTTTCGCTGCCCATTAGTTATAGGAATTCAGGCAGGGATCCTAACCTCTCCAGGCCTCGGCGATTTTATTTGCCTGTAATGGGGCTGGGCTTCCATTGCCTTTTTGTTCTAAAATCTGGCAATTTTCTAAGAGCAAAGTGGTAGCAGTGGAAACCCACAGAAGGGATAAAGCAGTGAGTGGAACAAGGAGAACTGCGTTTCCAGCCCATCTTGAGTGCGGATGTGGTTCACGGGTGAACATATGAGCTGTCCATGCATCACTGAGCACCTGACCACCTTGGAGGTGAGCCAGCGGAACGGGAAGGAGGAGGCTCTCCCAGGAGTCCGGCCTGGCCTGCCAGCATCGCGCACATCCCCACCCTGCAGGTGGTCCTTCTGCAAGAACAAGAACACCTTGGCAACTTGGGGCCTGGCAGTAGGGCACACACTGCTCCGCTCCCCTGCTAGCTGGAGGTCTAAGCACCAAATCATGAGATTTCACTGACCTTCCCTTCTTGTTCCAGAGAGGGCACCTGGATTTGGACAAATACACAGTTTGCTGCTGTTGTTATAAACAGCTTAGGACCAAATAGACACATTGGACTTTATCAAGATTTACAATTTTTTAAATCCTTACCCGAGGGCATTTTTGCATTTATCTTCAGATAGAGTGGAAGGGAGAGAGGGAGGAAGAGAGAGAGAAAGATTAATGTGAGAGAGACACATTGACTGGTTGCCACCCACACGACCCCAACCGGGGCCAGGGACAAACTGCAACCGAGGTACGTGCCCTTAGCGGGAACCGAACCCTGGACTCTCTGGTCCGTGGGTCAACGCTCTAACCACTGAGCCAAACCTGCCAGGGCAAGATTTACAATTTTTGTGCATCGAAGGGCTCTATCAAGAAAGAATGCAACCCACAGGGGGTGAGATCCTATTTGCAAATCAAACCTCTGAAAAGGAACTGGTATCCAGAATATGTAAAGAACACCTAGAACTTAACAACAACCAAACCCTATTTAAAAATGGGCAAAGGACTTGAATAGACATTTCTCCAAAGAATATATACAGGTGGCCAATAAGGGGCTTAGGAAATAAATCGTGGAGGGAAACGAAATTCCAGTCCTCTCCTCATGCCAAGCCTGCTCTGTCCAGCTGTCCACTTCACTGCTTGATCCCCTGTCCCTGCCCGCAAGAGAGAACTGTCTAAATTAATGATTGCACCCAGGTACCAGCAGATGAGCTCGCTGTGCTTTAAAAGGCATGACCCTCGGCTCCAGCCCCTTCTCTTCCACATGTCCTGTGGTCCCATGAGGTAGAATCGGAAGGCTGAGCAAAGTCCTATTTGCTTGGGTCAAACCCAGACGTGTCTCTCCTACTTTCTTTCTCTTGTCCTCAACACATATATCTGGGAGGATAAGTTAAAATGGAGCCACCTCCACAGACCTGGTGGTCTCTTCTCATCTCCCTGGATGTATCTGCACGTGAGTGTGTTTGAGTGACAGTTCTGAGGCTCAGGCTGGGGACAGGAGGGAAGAAGAAGAAGATCCCGGTACAGCCTTTGCCTGGAGCTGACTTCAGGTGCGGGGTGCTGGGGAGCTGCTCCCGCCCCTCGTGTGTACAGAGGGAAACTGCAAAGACCCATTCATGATATGGACAGAAGCACACACACTCTGGCCTTAATGCCCACTAAATCACCCCCAACTGAAGGAGAAGCTCTCCTGAACTTCCGTCAGAGGGGCCGCCCTTCCAGACGCTGAAATGCTCCGGCTGCAGCCTTCCAATGCTAACCCCAGTTGGAAGCAGAGCCTAGCTCGAGGAGCCACTGGGCGAAAATGGCCCTTCCATTCCAGGATCCGAAAGGTACAGTCTTCAAGCCTACATACTCTCCTTCTCTAAAAAACTGGGTATTTGTTCACCTGGTTTCTTTGGTCATCTTGTCATCCTGCACGATCTTTTCCAAACAGCAGGATTTTTGAAAAAAATATAACACTGGGAAAGTTTTGTCTCGCTGCTACGACTATAGTTTCCCTGACTCCAGAAATGTGCCTGGTTGAAGGAGGCAAATCGGCTCCACCCTTATCTGCTCAGCTGTGTTCGGTTTGATTTCTCTCGGAGGCTGGCTATAATTTTGCCAGTTCAGAATCATTAACTTGGATGGTGACTTCCTTTGTCTAACAGAATTGTAAAAAATATCTGTCAGAGTAAAAGAAAAAGAACAGGCTTTCGATTTCAATTTCAACATTCACTTGCTAAATAATTGTGTCCCTAGTCATTGTTTTTTTTGTTTTCTTGTGTTTTAAGTCCCAAATTGGGTATCTCATTCCTTTCTTTTTTTTCAATTTGAAGCACAAAGGCTGTAAAATGTGGCTCAAGGGGTTATTTAAATCCCTAAACTGTTGCTACTCTGTAATGTCTGGTCTGACACCAAAGTTTTAAAACATTTTTTTTTTTTTTCTTTCATTCGTCTCTTTCAATGCCCTTTCTCGGGGAGTAACCACAGCTCTGGCTATAATCACATTTAAGAGGCTATATTTCCACACATTTTTCTGATTCAGAGCATTAGCTGGGGGACTTTGTTTAGTCATATTAGAGGCTTTTCACAGATCTAATTCCCCAGTTAATATCCCCGGGTATAATTCACAAGGGTAGCATTTAAGTTCCTCTTAAGGGATTTTTTTTTTCCTCCTTTTCTTTCTCACGGTGCCTATGTCCTTGATCCACATAAAAGGATATAATCTTGCTTGTTACTTATATTGTCTGCCTGCGAGGATGAATGTTTCATAACGGGGCTGCTCCTTAAATGGGAAATCTATAAACGTGTAATTCTATCAGGCCACGATATTTAGGTGGATTCAGATCCGTCCCGTCCGCCGTTTCAGCTCTGATTTCCCCAGAACTGATGACAGGTTTGTAAGTAATATTAACTGTCTTTTGTAGTAAATTACATCTTGTAATCACCGCGGCGTTCATCTCTGGCCAGAGCAGTTATCAGCTGAAGCAAATAAAGGGTTTGGAGACGCTGCTATCTGTTTCCTTTCAGAATGCCAGAAGTCCTCTATAAACACGAGTGTGCGGAATGAGAGGTCATCTTTTGAAAGCTATAATAAAACAAGATTGTGACAGGCTGCCAGGCCGAGCAGCTCCTAACAGTGGCTCAGCTGGAGCCGGAGGCCAGGGGGAGGGCCAAGGGGGAGCAGGAACAGAAGCACGTCCTGTCCATCAACAGCATAATTAATTTTTAAAAAAACTGCCTCTGAGAAAACAAAAAACTAATCAGTCTGTGTCCCTCGAACTTGCGTGACGAGTCCTAGAAGGGAGATGAGGGAAATGAGACGACAGAGCCCAAGAATGGAATCCCAGACTCCTTCCCTGACTTGTGCCAAGCCCCAGCCATGACACCCAGGTTCTCTCTGCGGCTCCTCCGGGGCTTGGGGGAAGGTGATGCCATCACCACGTTTGTTTCACACACACCCTGCGCTGTGGCTTCTGTTCAGGGCGGGGCTCGTGTGTCTTACTCAATGGGATGGACTGGCACTTAGTAACATGTATGAAACATCTGCTATCTGCTAGGTGCTAGTCTAGCTGTCCATGAGCGTTAACTCCTGTACGCGGGCAGCTCTGTAAGCTCAGGGCTCGGTTCTGAGTTCAGAAAATGCAGACTTGAGAGCTGTACTGTTAAAGCACCTGCTCGAGATGACCCAGACAGGAGGTGAGCCACTGGGATTTGAACCTGTGCCGTCTGGCTCCTCAGTTCCAGCCTTCCACCACTCCACCACACCGCCACCGGAGGGTATTAGTTCCCCTGTTAGGGGGTGTTAGGGACTGAATGTGCTGAAATACTGGCCCTCAATGGGATAGCGGGTGGGGGCGCTTTGGGAGATAATTAGGTCATCAGGGCAGATCCCTTCTAAAAGAGACCGGAGAGCTCCTTTGAGGGCGCAGTGAGAAGGCACCAGCTCTGACACAGGACCTGGGCTCTCACCAGACACCGAATCTGCCGGCACCTCGATCTTGAACATCCAACCTCCAGAACTGTGAGAAATAAATGTCTATTGTGTTTAAGCTACTCAGCCTATGGTATTTTTGTTACAATAGACTGAGCAGCCTAAGACAGGAGGAGACTATGATCAGCACCATGGACCTAGGAGAAAACTGAGTCTCTGCATGTAACAAGGAGGAAGGCCCCCTGCTGGTGGAGAAGGAAAAGTTCCTAACTGCTAGGCTTTCCGCTGCCTGGTCAGTGTGGGAGCCTCTTAGACGAGTTGGTGTGTGTGCGTGTGTGTGTGTGTGTGTGTGTGTGTGTGTGTGTGTGTGTGTGTAGCTTCCTTGTTATTCTGAGATAAGCAGGGGGTTCCAGGACAGGGTGTGTATGTTGAACTTACAAGTGAGAAATGGTCTAGGACTGGAAAATATTAGGGGGGTCTTAATTAGCTTGAATTCACTGAAACCCACATGCTACTGGTAGACCTCAGGCGACAATTTCACATATCTACACAACCATCAGTGAACCCCTGGGTGGTTGCAAATTTAAAATGCATTCAACAGCCTGGCCAGTGTGGCTCAGTGGTTGAGTGTCAACCCATGCACCAGGAGGTCACTGGTTCGATTCCCGGTCAGGGCACATGCTCAGGCTGTGGGCCCGATCCCCAGTGGGGGCATGCAGGAGGCGGCCAGTCGATGTTCTCTCTCATCAATGTTTCTGTCTCTCTCTCCTTCTCCTTTCCTCTCTCTCTAAAATCAATAAAGAAAAAAAATTTTTTTAATAAAATGCATTCAACAAATGCAGATCTGTTTTATTTAACTTCTGTAAAGCAGCAAGAAAAGAGCCATTTATCAATTCTCATGTTCCGAGCAGGGATTGGGAGCACGCTTGATGTGAGCGCTGGGTGGGAAGAGTGAAATGGTGTCATGCAAGGTCACGGGTAATGCCAAATGTCCATGTCAGATTGTTTGAAACAGAATGTATAAACAAATTCTTACAGTTCGATAACCAAACTCAGTAATAAAAGATAAATACCCAATTTTTAAAAATAAACAGATAAAGGATTCAAGTAGATATTTACCCCCAAAAGACACACAAATGGCCAAAAAGCACATAAAAAGAAATTCAGTGCCCCTGGTCATTAGGGAAATGCAAATCAAAACCACAGATATTACTGTGCACTCACTAGAATGACTGTAATCACAAACGTAATAAGTGTTGGCAAGAATCTGTAGAAATTGGAGCCCTCTGATATTGCTGGTGGAAATGCAAAATGGTGCAGCCACTTTGTCTGGTTTTGTTTTTGCAACACACAAGATTGCATTTTGATTGCATTTTTCATGGTGCAGCCACTTCTTCAAAATGTTAGATACAGAGGTACTATGTGACTTGGAATTCCACTCGTGGGTGTATATCCAAGACAGATGAAAGTATGTCCACAGACACACTCACACATGAATGTCCACAGAGTCATTACTCATCAGAGTCCAAAACAGGACACAACCCAAATGTCCATCGCCTGGTAAATGGACAAATACAGCGTGGTACATTCATATACTGGAATATTATTTGGCCACACAAGGGGATTGTGTTGATGTTCCCCCAACTCTGGGAATATAATAAAGATCATTGAACTGTACATTTTTAATGGGTAGACTTTGTAGCACGTGGATACTATACAGTATGTGAATCTCAACAAAGACTTTTTTTAAACCCAGTGCGAAGTTTTGTGTGCATGGACCCCTGGAGGTGTGCAGTGCCCAATCTGAACACACTTACTTCGTGGTCCGTGCCTTTTGATGTTGGCCCAAACAGTTTAAAAAATGGCCCAGCCGGTGTGGCTCAGTGGTTTGAGGGTCGTCCCATGGACTGAGAGGTCCCAGTTCGATTCCCAGTCAGGGCACATGCCCGGGTTTCGGGCTCGATCCCCAGTAGGGGGTGTGCAGAAGGCAGCTGATCGATGTTTCTCTCTCACATCAGTGTTTCTATCTCTCCCTTTCTCTCACTCTAAAAAAAAAAATCAACTTAAAAAAACACATTAAAAATATAAAAAATAGGCCAGTGTGGCTCAGTGGTTGAGCATCAACCCATGCACCAAGAGGTCACTGGTTCGATTCCTGGTCAGGACATGTGCCCAGGTTGTGGGCCAAATCCCCAGTGGGGGGCATGCAGGAGGCGGCCAGTTGATGTTCTTTCTCATCGATGTTTCTATCTCTCTCTCTTTCTCCCTTCCTCTCTCTCTAAAATCAATAAAGGAAAAAAAATTAAAATATATATATATATAAAATAAAAAGTGAAGTAGTACCGATCATTATTAGAAAATAGGAAGATTTCACATTAAAAACCTAGCTATTTGGCTTTCCTTGGATAATCAGAAGATCTGGCCCGTGGCTCCTTCATCTTTCCATGAGAACCTTCTGCTACACCTGAGCAGTCTATTCACCCGGAGCATTGACTGTCCAATTTGCCACAGACCCCACCACTCCCTTTTGTACACTCACCCTAAAATTAAAGCTAAAAGTCAGCTGCCATGTATAATCACACGTGCAGTCTTGCTTTTCTCCTAAGATTGTCAAGGACAAGAGAAACACTTGATCTGGTCGGCTTCCCGGGGCCTGAGGATTGCTGTGCAGATTGTGCCTGTGAATCCGGAACTCTCCGCTTCCCCGTTGATTTATCAGGCACTGAGATCTATTTATTTGCTGGCTGCACCTTCCTGGGCACTTCATCCTCCCACCAGATGAAGGCTTTGCTTCCACCTGCTCTTGATAAGGTCCTGTCATTCTTTATGTATTGCTTCTCCACTCCAATGTGATGATGACACCTTCCGGGGACACAGATCAACTCAAGTGTCCTCGAACGGTCTTCTGTTCCCCGGGTAGTTAATAAATATTCAGTCCAAGCTGCAACATTAGGAGGAGGGAAGCCGTAGTCCTCTGATATGCACGCCAGATCCTAAGTACCAAATTAAACCAAGGCAGTGGGGTCCCAGGAAATAGCCAGGCAGTGGGAAGCCAATACCCCAACATTTCCTGTAAACTCCCATCATCCATGAGCTGCCTTCCCAATGTGGCCAAATCTGTGGTCCTCGGTTAAACCCAACCTATGCTCACAGCACCTGCCTTTTTATGGACCAACCGACTGCTTTCACCACGCATTCCAGTGCTACCGAATGGCATGCCTTCGTCGAATAAAGAAAAAAAAAACACAACCTTCTTCCAAACAATTCATTGTTGTAAGTCAAGGGAACAAAATTTTAAAAAATTAAAAGGGAAATCTTTTATTTATTTATTTTTATTATTTTTAATTCATTTTTATTGTTGACACTATTACAGATGTCCCCCCCTCCCGGTTCTCCCCCGAACCTTTGCCCACTTCCACGCAGCCCCCGCCCCCTCCTCTGGCCATCATCACACTGTTGTCTGTGTCCAAGGGGTATGCATATATGTTCTTTCTTTTATTACTTCCATCAATTAAAAAATAGGAATGTGATCTTAAAGAGAAGGTAACTATAAAAATAAAAGCAACCCCAGCAACAAACGATGCGCACCAGTTCTAACTAGATCCCCTTGCCAGCCTGAGCCCCAAGTCTCCCTTCATTACCAGGAAGACACGGAAATTCCATTAAGGGTAAACTATCGCCAAACTGAAAATGTCCTCTTTAGGTAATCAGGACGCTCATGAGAAAAATGAAAGGCTGATTATTTCCTTGCTCTGGGAGTCGAGATTATTTTAATCCTTTTTTTTTTTTTTTTTTTAGAGTCTAAATTCATTGCAATGACCCCTGGTAAACTCACACTGCATATCGAGCAACGTATCCTAGGAAGATGTAAGGACCCAGTGGAGCAAGGAGAGGACGCCTGGGAGGAGACAGCCCATATTTTTCATCCGCAATCCCATGCTCGCTAAACCCATGTGGAGGAAAGCTAGTCATCAATGCCTTGGTGAGTGGGAGAACTGGAAACGCAACATTAACTTCCAGGGTACATTTGCCTACAGTACGATGATCCCACATACCTATTTCAACTGCTCAGAGCATTCTGTGTGTACACACACACTCACGCACACACACACAATCTTGCTCAAGAGACCATGCGCTTCAGGCCCCAACACATGTGCAGATTCCATCACTGAAGAGCTGAGCCTCGATTTCCCTGAATGTAAAGCAGGAATAAAGGTATTTATCATGGAGGATGGTTATAATTGATATGTATGCACCATCCAGCTTGCTGCCCGGCACCCCCACAAGAGCCTCATAACTGGTAGCAATTCTTCTTCTAATTTTCCTATATTGAAATATTGCAAAGTGAAGCTAAGGAAAGAACAGAAAGCAAGGAAGTTGGTGAGATGCATTCAAAATACAGACTTCATGAATCTTTCTTCCTTGTGATCCGTGGCAGCTGGCTAAACTCTGCATCTCCAATTTCATGTCCATGAAACAGTACAAAAGAGTTAAATGTTATAACTATTAACTATGTAATTAGATCACAGGATTGGTTAAAAGTCACCCAGCCCATATGTGCCAAGTACGTGCCCAGGAAATGTGAGCTTTCTATCTGCAGTTGAACAAGTCACCAATATAAAAATGCAGGTTCACAAAGCAAATGCATTTTCTGATCTAATTTTGCAAATTCCTTCCAAAGGATTTCTGGGTGTATAAGAGGATCGGCTGATCTTACTTTAAGTAGCCAGCTCTGTTAGTGCATTTAAAATACAGCTCCTTTTTTATTTAGAATTGCAGACCCTGCCTTCTGGGCATTTTCCCAGTTACACATAATACCACGAATTAAGGATAGAAACTGGGCAGCAGAGGGAGCAGGTGCTGCCCGAACAGGTAAAGAAGGACTTCAGTGCTGCCTGTCACCGCAGCGGCTACTAAGACTAAGACTGGAGAGCTATGGAGACGTTGCCATCACCTTTCTGACAAAAGCAATGGGGACGGCTCCACGCAGGGTCTGCGCTCCCGGCCCCACCACCAGAAACTCAGGCAGGTGAGCCCCGCTGCTCTTTATAGAAGACACCTGGTGTAATACACTGAGCACACACTTCTTATGTATCATACGCGGTGCACCCACTCTTAGAGAAAGAAGTCCAAGTGTATTAACTACCATTGGCTGTATCTATGGTTGCTATAGGTCTGTACTTGCAAAGTTCATGTAGATGTTGAAATGGATGCATGTGCATCGGTTACTGATTCAGAGGAAAAGCAGGGAGCACGTGGCTGCCTGGACTCATGGCCAAGGGCACCCTCTCAGCCATGCAACTCACCTGCTGTGGTGAGGTGAGTGGGCCCCTAACCCCAGGAACCTGTGAATGTGTTATGTAACATGGCAACAGGGACTCAGATATCATTATGGTTGCAGACCTTAAAATAGGGAGGTTATAATGGATTCTATCCAATCTAATCACACAAACCCTTGAACAAGGGGAAGTTTCACCGTGGGAAGTAGGTGAGAGGGCGGAGGCAGAAGAGATTTGATTAGAAGGTCGAGGGGGCCACTAGCCGAGGGATATGGGCGACCTCTAGCGGCTGAATACCACCCCCAGCCAAAATCCAGCAAGGAACCGGGGACCTCAGTCCCTCAATCATGTGGAACTGAATTTTGCCCATCATCTAAATGCATCTGGAAGCAGATATGCCCCCAGAGCCTTCTGTTAAATTCCCAGACCAGCGGGCACCTGGATTCCAGTGTTGTGAGACACAAAGCAGAGAATCGACCCAAACCTCAGCCCTGGACGTCTGACCTACAAAACTGTGCAGTCACGCATTTGTCTAACTGTAACCACACTTGCGGTATTTACTATGCCAGCGATGGCCATCAAATGCATCGAATGCACCTGTGCTGCCAATGCTGGCCCCTCTCCCCGAAATCAGAAAAGGTTTGCAACTGAGTTTTAGCAGCCATCTGCAAAATTAGGACTAGCTAAAAAAAAAAAAAAAAAAAAAAAAAAAAAAAAAAAACAGGGCCTCACATTTTCCATGGATGGAGAATAATTTGGCATAAGGGCATCAACTTTTTGTTCGCAGGGGCCTTACGCTGTCCTCTGTTTTATGAAATGATGATGATGGTGTAGTTGATCACTGTCTTTATTGGGAAAGACAAAATGAGGGCAGTTCTGTTCTGCTGTTTGGTTCCCTTCCACATTTTAATTTTTTTTTTTTTTTGGAATTTTATGGAGCTGTGAAATCCTAAAGTCTGAGAACCATGTTACACATGATACACTTTCTCCTTGGATGCCCAGAGTTGCATAAATGGTACCCAAAGGGTCACCAGAAGGAGAGAGCAATCATTTGGGGCATCTGGATATTGACTTGCGTATATTCTTCTGTTTAGGAAGACAGGCATGCCTTATTCCACCAAGTAGGCATCTTCTCAAAACTGTGGCTGAGAGATACAGCCAATGGTAGTTAATACACTTGGACTTCTTTCTCTAAGAGTGGGTGCACCGCGTATGATACATAAGAAGTGTGTGCTCAGTGTATTACACCAGGCGTCTTCTATAAAGAGCAGCAGGGCTCACCTGCCTGAGTTTCTGGTGCTGGGGCCGGGAGCGCAGACCCTGCGTGGAGCCGTCCCCACTGTTTTTGTCAGAAAGGTGATAGAAACATCTCCATAGCTATCCAGTCTTAGTAGCCGCTGCGGTGACAGGCAGCACTGAAGTCCTTCTTTTCCTGTTCTGGCAGCATCTGCTCCCTCTGCTGCCCAGTTTGAGAGCATGCCCGAGAGCACGTGTGTGTGTGTTGTGGGCTGGTGCGTATTTGTGTGTAGCTGTACATCTAGTTATATCTCAAAGAAGGAGATAAGATGCGACGCCAATAAAACGCTCTCCACTCGTCCGCTCATTCACTCATGAACACTTACTTGTTGAGTGCCTGCTATGTGCCAGGAGCTGTACGAGGCTCTGGGAATCAATGGTGAACCCAAACACAGTCATTTCATGGAAGTTAAGATCTCACAAAGAAGACACGCGTCAATACATTAATGTCACCAATATATGCCAAACTGAAAACGCCATGAATGACAGAAAAAGATGCACGTGTAGCCATGAGACATCTCCCAGCGGGCTTTCGTCTGGTCAGTCTGGGTGTCAGAGATGGCTGGCCCGAGGGAAGGATGCCTTAGTGAGAATCTGAAGGCTGCTGGGAACCAACTACACAGAGCAGAGAAAACCAAGAGTTGTACATAAATATAATGATCCTTATGTGCATAGAGACACGTTCTGAAGATGAGAGATGGTGGGTCCATATTTTTAAAAATCCTCACCCGAGGATATTTTTCCATTTATCTTCAGACAGAGTGGTGGGGGAAAAGAGAGAGAAACATCAGTGTGAGAGAGACACATTGATTGGTTGCCTCCCGTATGTCCCTGACCAGGGCTGGGGACTCACTGAACTGCAACCAAGGCAGGTGTCCTTGACCGGAATCGAACCCACGACTCCTCAGGCCAACGCTCCAACCGCTGAGCCAAACCAGCCAGGGCCATTTTTTTTTTAAGTGGAGCTATCCATGCCAGAAGAGGCAAGAGGAGAGAAGCCCTGAACTACCAGTCTGGAAACTGGGTCCCATTCTCAATGTTTTAGTATAAAGGTCACTCAATCTCTGATCTTGGGTTCCTCCTTTCTAGAGTGTTGCTGTGAGGTTCTACACATTCTAAACTGTACGGTTCTCAACATCTGACCCTTCTAAATCATCACTCTCAGGAAGAGTTGGAATGAACTGATACGGAGCCTGACAGCAACCAGTAACGACAATTAATGTATTCCACTGTGCACGTACTCTGTGGCCAGACACTGCGGACTGTTTTCATCAATTATCTCATTTAAGCCTCGTAACAACTTAGGGCATATGTTTATGTGGCAGCAATTGATATGGGTCCCTGATGACGGTGAGCTCTCAGCCTCTGGACACGTGGCAGGACTGAAGTTCCTGAGCCTGTGAGGCGGGCAGCACTCCATGACCTACGTCAGCCAATGAGCTGTGAGCAGAGTTGATGTGTGCCACCCCCTGGCTGAGAATTCATGTCGGCACTGGGCCCTCCAGAAGACTCTCTTTCCTCTGCTAAGATGACTGGTGATCCTTTAGGTGGTAGCTTGTCCATAAGCCTGACGTGCAGACTAGCCCATGGACTTGATGAAAACTATGTCTGTGATATGTGTAGCTACTGACTGGGTTGATTGCGACTGGCGTGTATCCCAGCTTACCGACTGGGTTGATTGTGACGGCAGTGTATCCCAGCTTACCCTGTCTAGCACGGAATTCTGTGGATCTGCCTTTGACAAAGGCCAAAGCTATGTTCGGAGAGGTTGCAGAACTTCCCAAGGTGGGGAAAACGATTCCGTGGTGCCACCAGCATTCGGATCTATGCAGTCTGACCCCGGGTTCTTTCACACTACGCTGGACTTGCCAATGCAGGACCTGCTGAGCCACTGGTTATTGCTCAGAGTTCCGCAAGTCTTTTTCTTTGCTGGTTACTCCTCACCCAAGGATACTTTTCCATTGATTTTTTTTTTTTTTTTGAGGGAGAGACACACACACGTCGATTGGTTGCCTCCTGCACAATCCCAACTGGGGCCAGGGATTGAAACTGCAACCCAGGCACGTGCCCTCGACGGGGAATCGAACCCAGACCCTTCAGTCTGCAGGCCCACGCTCCAACCACTGAGCTTAACCGGCTAGGGCGATTTCTGTCATTCTTGCCATAAAAATGCACTCACCCATATGGCATATATGTCCCTGCCGCATAAACAAACGTTCTCACTGAATTGAATGCAACCATCCCCAGGCCCTTGGGGACAGTAAGAGGAAGTTGTGGAAATTTACACCGCACCAGCCTCCCTTCCAGTTTTCTAGAAAGAGTCCTAGTATGCATGTAAATACCCTCTGAATTCAGAGATGAAGAGGCCTCCAGCTAGGCACAATAAAGCCAATTTAGAGTCTTAAACTGAGCACTGCTTTGCAAAATAATCCTGTGGAACTCTCCACTAAATGAGTTACAAACTAGTCGCATGGGGCTTTCTTTGAATTTCCTGTGAAAGCTGTAAAGGACAATTGTCTCTGAACCAGGTACATCAAATACAGGCCTGCTACTGTGTAAAAGCTTGGAATTCTACACCACCTACACACAAAGAAAATTAGCTTTTGATTGAAAGGGAACACTATTGAACAACCCCAGGGGAGGAAAGAGAAACAACACAAATGAATGACACCTACAGGCAAATCTAATGGTTGAGGCCATTTGGCTAAGGACTTTCTTAGTCTGAAAGGAAGAGAAAAGTATAATTTCTGAGGACCATGAAAGATAATCGAACCAAATCAAAGGAAAAGTAGTCACTCTTGAAATTTTAAACAAAGAGGGTTTAACTATGCCACGTGGACATAAAATAGAAGTTTTCCACACTCCGTTCTGGGTATTTAATGCTGGGGAGGAAAGGTGCCATGCCTTGGAAGCTTGCTTTCTTCTTCTGATTGTCATTATTCCACTTGTTTCTTTCCTCTCTTCTTTCTATTTCCTTTATTTGAAGATTCGCAGCAAGACTTAGAGCCGCTTCTTAGTCTCTCAAACACTGTAAGAAGGAGAGTGAGCTGTAACCTCGGTCGTTACTGATATTTTCTTTATGGTCACAATGTAGCTACAGGTAGAGTTCAATCATTTTTGCCCAATTCTATGGAAGTGGGTTTTCTTTCCTGGTAGTGATATTTCAACTGGGTGCTATGGTTCTGCTGAAGGGGTACACCAATATTTGGGTTGATTTTTTAAAATATGTTTTTATTGATTTTTTTTTTAGAGAGAGAGGAAGGGAGAGAGAGATTGAAACATCTGTGTGAAAGAGAAACATTGATCTGCTGCCTCCTGCACGCCCCCTACTGGGGATCAAGCCTGAAACCCGGGCATGTGCCCTGACTGGGAATTGAACGGGGACCTCTCAGTCCATGGGACAATGCTCAATCTACTGAGCCACACTGGTTGGGCTGGTTTGCTTTAAAAATATATATATAAATAGAATGAGTCCTGGAGGGTTTGGCTCAGCAGTTGAAGCGTCAGCCTGCAGACTGAAGAATCTCAGGTTCGATTCCTGGTCAAGGGCACGTACCTTGGTTGCAGGTTTGATCCCCAGTCCCTGTTGGGGTCAGGAGGGAGGCAACCAATTGATGTCTCTCTCTCTCTCTCTCTCTCTCTCTCTCTCTCTCTCTCTCTCTCCCTCCCTCCCTCCCACCCTATCTAAAATGCAATGGAAAAATATCCTCGGGTGAGGATAAAAAAATAAAATAGAATGAGAGAATTAGAAACACACTGTTTTCATTACTCTCTGTGTAGTAACCAATTCAGATAAGTGACTAATTCAGAGAGGTGAAAGGTTGATGAAGAAGAAAATATTTTTGTAGTTTCAAAGTATAGGCCCACAGGTTACGTTATAAGCACTAGACTGGTTAATACTGGGAGATCTGCCCGTTATCCAGTGATCAGCTCGACTGCCATCAGCGATGGGACAACTTGCCACGAAGGGCCTCCAGGTGACAGGCAGTGGGACAGACATAATGACATCACCCGTGCAGCACTCCAGACGGAGAGATAACATGGAATCTAACCACGGGAAACATTCAGATAAAGGCTGATTTTGCAACATTCTATGAGGAAATTGTCCAGGACTATTCAAAACATCAATAGTATGGAAGATTAAAAAAACGGTGGAGGAAATTTTCTAGATCAAAGGGGGAAAAGAAATAGTGCTAATGCAACGCGTATTCCTTAGCTAGATCCGGGATTAAAATGATACCTGTATTGTGGTTATGTCAGAAAATATGTTTTTAGGAGATGCGTGGTGAGGTGTTCGTGGTGTCTCCAATTCTCAAACAGCACAACTTATGTAGGGGAGAGAGCGTAGACAGGGAAGGTCAATGTCACATAATATTAACAATTGGTGCATCTAGGTGAAAGGGACATGAATCTTCACCATACTTTACATTTTTCTACAGGTTTGCATTAAAGAAGTTCGGAAAGAAGAGACAGTCTTTCCCAAAAAAGTCTTTTTTTTTTACGTTACAAACCTGTACTTTTTAGTAGGCTTCTATTATTTCCTGTCCGTCATGCCTCTAGCTTTTTCTCGCAGTAAGAAACCCTTTCCCCTTCTCCTACAGTCAGTTTGTGTGGCCTTGGTGGCACTCACCCAACGCCTTGCTTCTTGGGATGTGTGAGCAGCGGATGTCTGGCCAGCACTATCCTGAACCTCTGAAATAAGGCTCTCTGTTCACCGTGCTCCTGAGCTGCTGGGATGTAGGTGTGCCGCTGGTGGCAGCCACCTCGCCCTTGCCAGGGACCAGCTTGAGATCCAGCCTGCACAGAGGACTGTGGAAGGAGGCACTCCTGCCAACGCCATCTGAGCATCTGGACGCAGCCCCAAACCTGCTATATATCTACATGTTTCATTCACATGAGCCAACATGTCTCTGTTCAGCGTGAGCCTATGTCACCACCAAAACCATCTCTGAGTAACAAAGAATAAGAGAGTCACAGATGTGCGAGACCTGAAACGATGATACATTGGTGATCTACTACATTAACGTGGGCTGCTAATTTCCCTTGTTTTGTGGGCATTTGAGAGAGCTTCTTCAGCTATCTCTGCCTAATAAATACCCGGAGGACGCAAGGTGAGCTGTTAAAGGAAATGGTTGGTTCTTACCTCCGCCTTTCTGAGTGAATTGGGATTTTCTTGACACCGTAGGCAGAGTGTACATACAGCTGCTTGCATTCCGACTGACTTCAAATGTCTATATTTACCCGAACAGACTTGTGGTTTTTGTCAATGGATATAGAAGCACATGTTACAAATTCCAAGCTAAATATGTTTACTATTAAATACAGCTAATACCAGTTTTAACATATTGCACCATATAATTTGACTTGTTGGGGAAAATGTATCCCACTGTTTGAAATGTGAAAATCTATGGTTTAAAGCTATCTGCAGACACTTTAATTAGAAGAGAGTTACATGCAATGTCTACTACAGAAGTCTGCGGCACTCACAAATACTCATTTTACAGAACGTCCCTAACATGTTCTATTTTAATGCATAGACTTCTACCCAAGTGGTCTGAGCACCCGAGAGAAAAATCGAAGTCAGCTTTGCAGTGACGGCCAGTGAGGGCGCACCTGTCGTACTCCCTTTGAACTGCAGCCACCTGAGGCAGGATGAGGGGAGGGAGCAGAGATTTATCATTCTGAATATCCGCTGTTGTTTATGGCATTATTCTTGAACAGAAAAAGGTTGTGTCTTTGCTCCAACCAGCACTCCACCATAGCAGCATCCGAGGAGCGGAAGCGCCCCACGCCACCACAGTGAATTAAACAGAGCTCAAAGTCACGGAGGCAAGAGCCTTCCAAAACATGTCAAGATGAAAAATGGGACTTGAAACATTTCTTTTGAGTGTGACATGGGGGATCTATGGTTCTATTCAAAGGGGACAGGAAAGACAAGTCAACCTTAGAATTTAAATTGAAATAAAGTCAGAGTAAATGCCAAGCAAGGCAGAGACGTTTCTGAAGTTTCCAGGAGCGTGAAGGAGCGCCTCACACAGTCAGCACGTGTAATTAAAATTCGGAAGGACCGCCCTGCAGAAATCTCTTATGTCACACACATGCTCGATGACAAAGGTGTCCTCTTCTCTAAGACAGGACAGGTGATCACTATCTGCTAGGGAGTGCTTAGGAAAAGGACCTCAGAAGACACTAGGATTCCTGGCATGGGCCATAGAATGATTTTCCCTTTGCATAAAAATGACTCGGATTCAAGTTTTGACAGTTGTGTATAATTTTATAATGAAGGCATATGGAGAAGCAGAGCCTCTCTGCGCATGTGGGAAGGAGAGGTGGTACCACAGCCCTCACCGGGTGTCTCTCTGCTTGGCAACACCATTTGCTTGTTCTTTGGATTGAGCATCAGGACTTGATTCCCATTATCATAGGGGCAGAGGAGAGTTGCCATCAGTTTTCAACACTGTGCATAATCTTTGCCTTGAGATGGAAGAAAATGACCAAACAGGCCTATCTGTTGTTGAAACTGTAGCCCAGCATGGGGGATCTGCTGAGGAGATGCAGGGAAAACCATTCTGGTTTGTCCCAAACCACACACAGTAGCCTCACCACCATGAGAGAGTACCGCCACCTTCCAGCTGAGGGTAGAAAGACTGGGAGAAGCTGAGGAATTTGGGGCAGGGGTGTTGCATTTTCAAAGGAAACACAGCATAAGAAGCCCTTCTGCTGCCCTCACAGTCCCATCTCATTGCAGTCAAAATAATGAGCGTGTGGTCTGACCGACGACCCGTCTCACAGGACTGCTGCTTTGGTGTACTGAGAACATTAATGCAGTTCCACCGGGCACAATGCCTGTCTGGCCGGGGCACACACATGCATCGGGGCTCGGACTCGCTTCTGTTCCCTTCGAAATGGCCTTTGCGTGTTTGTGATTTACTTATTTTAAGAGAGACCTATATTCAGGAATCTCAATTCTTTAAAAAAAAAAATACTGTTCTTATTTTACTTTTTAAAAAATGTAGCTTTCTCATCCGCCAAGCTGGATTGACAGCGTCACAACCGCCTTTCTTTACAAACAAGTGCAGCCAAACTCATTAGCCTTTAACATTTTCCAATCCTATTATTTGTAGATTCTCCTACTTTTCGATGAGTAAATAAAACAAGCTGGGAATGAAACATTTATTTTGGCATCACACCAACCTAATTAAACTGTGGTTTCATTAGGCTGCAGCAGGCTGCTGAAAAATCATGTAATTGACCTATTAAAAGTGACTACTTTGGTTCAGTTTTCTGAGCTAGGAGAAATTACAGTGTGATTTAAAATGCCTAGTTACCTTGACAAAACCAGCCAGAGAGCAGAGAACTAAGAGTTACAGAGAATGGAGAGAATCCAATTAGAAAGGAGACAGGTAACAAGACACTCTCCCCAATCACAATTACTGGAGGAAAGCAATAAAATGCAAAATGGATGTTAATGGTCTAGTTATTTCTGCCATTGACTAAATGTTGTTCATACACGGGGGCCAGTGTGAGACACTCTCCCAAGATTTAGCAGTGAGGTGGTTTAACGAGCAGACATTTGTTCTGCGCCCAGTTCCACTTCATTTGTTTGGTATCAGCGGGCCAGTGGCTGTGGGAATCTACCCCTTTCCCGGTCTCAAACCACGAGTCCAGGTGAAGGGAACGCCAGGTTCTGAGATTGTGCTTGTGTTCCAAGCTGGCCAATCAGAGCTTGGCATACCCTTGACCACAATGATTGATTCATTCGGGGACCAATCAGAACTGCTCCTGGGCCTTCTGCGGCAGTGACGGGAGAGAAGACCTCTACTGCCCCGCTGGTGTTCTGAGAGCGGAATACCCCTCTCGGTTGGTACCCATCTGCCATCTTGCAGGGAGAACCCACCTGAGAACGAAGTCAATTCCAAAGGGAGTGGCCGGGTGGATGGCAGGGAGTGAGACAGAACAAGAATAATCAAGAACAACAGTCCTTCCCATACCATGTTTTTTTTTTTTTTTTTTTTTTTTTTTTTAATATGTTTTTATTTATTTATATTTTTAGAGAGAGAAAGGGAGAGGGAGATAGAAACATTGATGTGAGAGAGAAACATCAACTGGCTGACTCCTGCACGCCCCCTACTGGGGATGGAGCCTGCAACCTCGGGCATGTGCCCTGACCGGGTATCCAACCGGGACGTCTCAGGCCATGGGAGGACGCGCAGTCCACTGAGCCACACCGGCTGGGCTCAATGCCATATTTTTAACCAATACTCCCCATGGGCTTGGGACCTCTGTTCTAGGTCTGGGCCACCTGTGAATTTCTGGATGAGTTCCTCCAGCTTCCTTCACCAGATGCCCTTCTTAAGATCACTCAAATCTCCTCACCCCTTTGTTTATTCATGTACTCATTGTTTCAACAGGTTTTGCTTCCCAGTGGATCGGGCCCTTTGCTAAGCATGGACGATACAGTCAAAGCTGTCCACATGCTCTATCATGTTCTAAAGCGTAGCATTGACTGGTTATTAGTGAAAAACTCATGTGCGTGAATACAGAATTGCATGGTGGTGTAGATCTAATTGAACACGGCATTGCCTAAATCAGGGATGGTCTCTCTGAAGAGGTGACATTGACGTGAGGATATAAGGAATGAGACACAGCCAAGTATTGAATAGGGGAGGACAGAAAAGTGCCCCTGGCAGAGGGGCAGGGGGCACCAGGGGGCTAGCTAGAATGTGGGGATGAGGGGAGGGATGGAGTGACGTGAGCTGAGGCTGGAGAGCAGAGTGGATCGCAGAGATTCAGGAGGAAAGGAGGCAACATTCTTCTAACTGCAAAGGGAAGACATTAGAGATTGTCACCCTACCATCAGAGGAGTCTCTCCGTGGTGGTGGCATTTGGCATGCTGGTCTGGAGAACTTGTGTGGTGTCCCTTTAAGGACATCCTAAAACAATGAGTGCTGTTTTGAGGAGTGATTATTTCTGACAATCGTGCAAAGGCTGATTTACGATGTCATCATTTAAGTATTAAAATGGGTTTTGTAATCCCTGACTGGGGAGCATGAATCGGTTCAAGGACGTTTCAGCCACCTGACTCTGGAGGCAGACTGAGGGCCTTTGAGTTCCAAGGGCATCCGGCAATATTTGAAAATTGGGGGAAAAAAAAAAAAAAAGGATTCGTTCAAATTTTTTAAGCAGTCAAATCAAAATTAATAACTGCTTAATTATATTCCTCCAAAATGCAATATTATGTCAGCATCATTAATTGTTAAATTTAAAATTCATAAATATTTTATGATGTTGGCAGAGAAGTTGTAAGCTATTTTTTTCCCCTCTTACAATTATTTCCACGTTTATGTCATGATTGCTGGGGAAGACTGACGAATCATAAATTCAGAGAGTTATTAAGAGTTAATTCACTTCAGCAGCAAGATTATAAAAATCCCTTCAAGCCTCTAGTGTAACGGCATTTGTTTTATATAAAATTGGGGGGCATCTCAAGATCGCTCATATCAGGTGTTTTCAACCTCAACACTAGTGACATTTGGAGCAGGTAATTCTTTGCTGTGAGGGCCCCCCCCCCCCGTGCCTTGTGGGATGTGTGGCAGCACCCCTGGCCTGTACCCCGAAGATGCCAGTAACAACACTCCCTCGGCTGTGACACGCAAACATATCTCCACCATTGCCAAAGGTCCCCTAGAAAGGGGCAGGGAGCAGAGGCGCCTCCGTGGAGAATAACTGGCTTATATGAACGCCAGGGGCAAAGGGAACTCTTGCAGCGTGTCTCAGGGTGTTAGATCTGTGATCGATGACTGCCTCCTGCACAGACCTCACACCAGAGCTAAGAATCTGGGACACATATCCAATTTTCACCAAGTTCAAGCGTCTCCAGGAAAACCTACCTCTGGTACCAGGTGACCTCCATCAACACGGCTGAGAGTCCCCCGTTAATAAGCTAAGCTGGACGCGGGAGGGAGGCCCCCTCGGCAGCCCGGGAACCAATAGGTCAGCTGTTTATGAGAAGGCTATGCAGTGTTTTCATAGAGAGTCAACACGACCAGAATGGAAAGATCGATACCTGCCTTCTGCAAGGGAAGGGCCCGTACCTAATCAGCGCTCGCCTGTTGTTTGTTTCGCCTCAGCTGGACCCTCAGGCCCTCAGCAGAGCTGGGGGGGGGGGGTTGGGGGGGGGCAGAGCAAGCCTTCTTTCCCACAGCAGCAGTAATGTGATGGGGACTGGGAGCCCCAAGCCCTCTGCCAGGAACAAAAGCCTCAAGAACACCAACATAAAGAGCCCACCAGGATCATAAGAAACCACCTGCCCCTCTGAAGAGGGAGGCCAGGGTGTTTGGTTTGCCCTGAACAGAAGTTGTCAGGAAAGCAAAGAGTAGGAAATACACTCTAAAGCACAGCCAGACTGTGCAACCCACCCAAGGGGCAGCGTCCCCAGGTCAGGGAGCCTCAATGCAGGAGCCTTCCTGAGGCGCAAGGAGCGAGGAAAAAGAAAATGAGGTTGGAGAAACATTTAGGGCATCCTTCTCAAGTCGGATTTTTTTTTTTTTTGACACTCTTCATCCAAAGCAAAAACGTGTCCTTTAAAAGACTTCAGAGGTTTGCCTTGACAATGATGACTTTAGAGAAAGAAGAGAAAACGCTCAAATGAGATGCCCAGAGGCCTGTGGCTCTGCTCACTTTCATTCTTGTTCTCTCGGAATTCAACTGCATCCAGGCATCGGTGGAGACGGGGTGTGTTTGGAAGGGCACAGGCTTGGGACATAAGCAGATGTGGTTTGACTCTCCGCTCCCGTGTTGGATCAGCTGCGTGGGTCCGGGGAGCTGACGGAACTGCTCTAAGCCCCGACTGGAATGGTGGAATGCTGGAATGGTGATGAGAAGACTACTACCCTTGAGATCTATGTTTGGGTCTGCTTTACCTATTCCACAAAACGCCTTAACGAGAGTGGTCCTTGGATACGGTCCTTATTCTTCACCCTTCCTGTGACGTTTCTGGTTTGGTAGTATAAAGAAAACACGTATTTATGTCTTTCTCCTTATTTGTGTGTTTATGAATGGGACCATAAGGAATCATGTCTTAGGGAGCTTTTAATAGTGTATGTGGTTTATTATTGGGGCTTTGCACATCAGTGTGGCTTAGTGATCAACTATTCATTGGCCACATAATTAGAAAGTAGCATTGCTCTCCAGATTATTTGTCCAGTTGTACTGTGATGCAAAATTACCTGGAAATAGTTATCAACAGCTGTGGCGAATCAAAGTTATGATGGAAAAAGTCAAAGCGCATAATTCCAGTGGACATATTCGTGGAGTTATACAGAGACTATGTGCTTTAAAAGCAAAAGAGTTTGGCATAAAAGATATGCCGCAATGAAAAGACAGATATTCGGGGAAAAAGATATGCCTCAATGAAAAGATACTGACGTCAAACCAAAGGAGATGAAAAGTAGAAAAAAGACAACACTGTTTCAGTAGCCTCATTTTGGAGCAAAGATTTCTTTCGTAATTAGGAAATACATTTAAAAACTATTTTATATTGAATCAATGTATTGTTGTCTTTTTGGTTCTGATGCTAATAAAAGCAGGGAGAAAGGACATGGAATAAGAAACACCTCCCCTCCCCCCCCGACACACACACACACACATAAACACACACCTCATAGCAGACATTCTTCCATTCAGCACATTGTATGAAGTTCAGGATGGAATGTTTGTGCTGGGTAAAATGCAAAATATAGCTTCATTTTTTACCACGGATCTTGATTTATTTCTCCTAAACACCCTCAGAAGCACATCAGTGCTCCATTAACTATCTGGCCAAGGACAGACGGAAGAGAACAGCAGCCATCCATAAGCTGATGAATCAAGAAATACTTTCTCCCTCCCAGTGTATTCCAGAAACATCGCTGTGCTAATCCCCCCACCATGCTCTCAGACCCCTACACCACTGTCCATGTCTTGTGTCCCTGAGAAAAAGTGTTTTGCAGTGACTTGCAAAAGCTTTCTTTGACCCTCACATCCCTACATAACGACTACCTGTGACGTTTAATGTCTACAACCAGTCAGAGTGCAGGTAACTGCTGGGTCCACATGTTTGTCTCCCACAATGAACAGTAAGATTCTCGAGGGCAAGAACATCATCTCACATTTGGTTAAACATAGAGAAGGGATTCAACCAACGGCTGGCTCGTAAATGAAGTGATCACCCTTGAGTGACATCCTTCACGGTGAAACTTGCCCTATACTAGTTGGGCAGCCTCGTCTAAATGACGCAAGCTCTCTATGCTCCAGTTTTATCATCTGCAACGTGTGCATAGCAGTAATATTCCGCTATCTGGTTTCTCCTCTTCTGAGCACACGGGAGGATCACAGGCGGGCAGAGCAGGTCACGTGACTAGTTACGGGATTTGGTGGAAATGAAGCATGTCACTTCCTGGCAACAGCCCGTGATGGCCAGTGTGAGCCTTCTGGGCCACCATTCATCACTATGGAAGTTCCTTAAAAATAAAGCCACGGGGCCCGACCGGTGTGGCTCAGTGGTTGAGCATCAACCCATGTACCAAGAGGTCACCAGTTCGATTCCCGGTCAGGGCACATGCCCAGGTTGTGGGCCCGATCCCCAGTGCGGGGCATGCAGGAGGCGGCCAATCGATGTTCTCTCTCATCGATGTTTCTATCTCTCTCTCTCTCTCTCCCTTCCTCTCTCTCTAAAATCAATTTTTAAAAAATTAAAATAAATAAACAAAGCCACTGGGAGTGCTGAGCCAGTACATGGAGCACAGCCCCCTGGAGAGTGGCCCAGACGCTCAGTGGACTTCGTATCAGGCACCAGCCGTGGTTGCGTCATGCCACGGAGATGTCAGGGTTGTTTGTTTTCACAGCCCAACGCGGCTCTCCCTGACTAACACAGACTGGAGAGCTGGACGATGAAAGGAGATAAGACCCGCAGAGGGCTTGGCACTGGGCCTAGCACTCAGATTTGACAAGCTATTATTGCCAGATACTAGGACCACTGGTCCGAAATCTAAAACTTTGCTTTTCGTAAGGACTCACGATCACAGCAGATGGAAACAAGCAACGGCCCGGCAGTATCCGCCTAGGCATCCCTCGCTACTCCAACAGACACCCCCCTGGTCAGAGCAGGAAAGGGTGGGCACAGTCTGGAACCACACAGTCCTTCAGGGACCCAGGGATGCTACCATTTTCAACAAATAGCTTCCACGGTCAAGTGGGTGTCCACCAGAGGATGGGGGAAGGGGACTGTAGGAAGGATCCCAGAGGAGGCTTGATGGGGTCAGTCCTGGACGTGACAGATCACTTCTTCCCACATTGCTCTGGGTGGAGCTGAGTCACTGCTGAGGTAACAGGTGGGCTGGAGCTGTGTCCCTAGACAGGCGGTGACCTGTCAGTTATTTGAATTGTGGTGAAGGGGGAGCACAAGCAGCAGCCAGCCCTCTGCCAGGCGTCTGTCACTGTCTTCGGAAAGCAGGTTCCCGACAGCTGTGGGATGTGCCTGGCTCCGCACCCCTTCCCCGCACAGGCTGGGGACGTCCTTTTATCTGGTGCAAACCTCCAAAGCTGTAGTAAAAAATCACCTCCTTTTTTCATTTTTTTATTTAGTAGAGACAATATCTTTTGACATAGGTTGAGTTCGGTCACCGCCTCCCTCCCCGACAGCAAAAATAGGAACAATCTCCTGTTAGCTGGTAGTTGCTCCCAGTTTCAGCTCTAACAAGGTTCTAAGTAAAGTTCCTTTTCGTGTTTCTTTATAAAAACACACACAGACCTCAAAATAGGAGAGAGAACTATACCATTTCAATGTCCTCACGTTTTTAAGACCTTTATGCGAACTTACAATTGAGCATACGTTTAAATTTGAAGAAAATATCGATACGCAATGACCAAAAAATATGCATGTATTTAATCAAGCACACACTTGCTTTTAGACGCTAGGATGTAATTATCTTTATCAGAGCTGTGATACGGTATGGAGAAAACGACGGAAATAAAACAAGGCTGTGTCTTCCTAAGGCAGATTTTAGCAAATGGGTCAAATCGGACCTCATCTCCTGGGGAAGCTGTGGACCCCAGCAGGTCTCATAGTGACCACATACGGGATTCCCACTGCTGGTTATTTATGGATTTTTAAATATGTCTTTATTGATTTTTTTAGAGAGAGAGGCAGGGAGAGAGAAATAGAAACATCCATGTGAGATACATCAATTCGCCGCCTCCTGCACGCCCCCTACTGGGGATCGAGCCCGCAACCCGGGCATGTGCCCTGACCGGGAATCGAACCAGGACCTCTCAGTCCATGGGACGACGCTCAACCCACTGAGCCACACCGGCCGGGCCCTGCTGCTCGTTATTAAAAGAAGACATGGAGGCTGACAGACACCTTTATCACACATTACAGTGCTCTTTCTTCTGGTCCAAAATTTTGGCAGTGAGCTGGCATGGGGGGAAATGTCCTGAAAGCAGAGAGTGGCCATCGTGTTCTCCTGGGCCGACCTCGGCACACCTGGGCAGCGCTAGAGTAAGGGCAAAGCTGCAGTGAGCAGCGTGCGTGATCTCAGTATGTGACAGGTGCTAAGGGTAACCCCATTCTACAGATGAAGAAACTGAGCCTTAGAGACCTTAAGGGACTTGCCCATGATCCCACAGATAATCAGCGGCGGGGCCAAACTTGAGACCAAATCTTCCTGGGTGTGTAGCTCACGCATTAGCCTCCCCCACCAAGCGTTCGTCCACCCGCTGAAGAGTTCCAATTCTCAAGAGGGAAAAGACATTCACAGACATGAGTGAAACCGGTTGCTTGACAGTTTTGCCGCTGTCTTGACATCATGGAAGGTGTCTTTTAGAAACGAGCTGACCGAGTAAGTGAGGGCATACCCTGGAGGGAGGCGACGGGTGCCTGGCATGCATTCACTGCCTGTCCTTCAGGACCCCGACCCCGACACGGTGAACACAGGACACTGCAGGACTGTCCCTGTGATGCCAGCGGGTGTCACTGCCTCCCCACGGTGCTCAGAGGACTGTGACGCAGACAGCAGCCTGTGACACACCAGCCTCCCAGCTCCCACAGGAGCTGAGCACCACACGCCTTGCCCTCTCCACGGACTGTCCTTTCCTGAGGCGTCTCGTCCCTGTGCCCGTCACAGAGCAGGCGACCCACCTGTGCTAGCGACCATCGCCAACAGCAGGGTTACCAGGGTTTCTCCCTCATCCCGCTGCTCCCTTTCAGAGGTCACGCTCCACGTACCATCAAGATGAGATGGAGGGGAAAAAGCAGGATTCCCAGAGATCTGGATTTATAGGGAATGAGATGCATTGGTAAAGCCTTTCCCAAGGCACAGCACAGTCCTTGCGTACGACCTGCGTAAACGGCCGACTTGCAGCAGTCCTGTTACTCAGGAGACAAGCCAGCGGAAGGTCACATCTTTAAAGAAACTCCTCAGAGCAGAAGGAGCCCCAGTCAGGGCAGGACAGAGCCGTCCCCGTCACTTACTTTCCAGTGGAGTGTCTGGTGTCTGCAGCAGCATTGAACGAGGGATGTCTGTGACCGCCACAGCCTCCCCACCGTGCACCACGTCTGCTGGTCCCTAGTGTCATCTCCTCAATGGGCAATGTCCACGTGACAGTGACTACAGACCCTGGGCAGTGGGTCTTTCCCTCTCCCAGGTCAAAGCTCTAGGGGGATCGAAGGCAGACTGAAACACCGTCCTATCTGCGTCTGTTAAAGGTCGATCTGCTGTCTTAGCAGAGGGACCCCACATAGGCGGGAGTACAGGCACCTGAGGGGAGGTATTTATTTTGTTCACTGCCGCGTCCCCAGCATACAGAGGAGTGCTGGGAACACAGTAGGCACTTCATAAATATTTACTGAGTCAACCTCCAGAGAAGCAACAGCAGGAGGATGTGAAAATGTAGTTGTCTATCTGAGAAGAGCTAGCAAACATGTCTGGTTACAGTTTATGCTAAATAATGTAACGGATTAGATGAGTTAAAACGTAACACAGCATGATATATACATACCCTATATACGTTTATATGTATATATGTATATGTAGATATTACATGTACATGTACACCTAGGACAGTGTCTGCAGAGCAGGGCTCCAGCGAAAGGACACAGGGCTGTGCTCAACGTTTGCCCCACCCATCAGCTCCTCGGGTACTTTCCACGACCACTCTCTGGAAGAACTGGCAGGGAGATGGTGAATTCCTCATCGAAAGCCGGCATCTCTCTAAACCCTTAAATCTTTGGAGCTGACATGATTTGCTTCAAAACATTAGGGAAGAGCCTGGCCGATGTGGCTCCGTGGACTGAGCATCGTCCCATGGACTGAGAGGTCCCAGTTTGATTCCCGGTCAGGGCACATGCCCGGGTTTCAGGCTCGATTCCCAGTAGGGGGCGTGCAGGAGGCAGCGACGGATGTTTCTCTCTCACATCAGTGTTTCCATCTCTCTCTCCCTTCCTCTCTCTCTAAAACAATAAATGAATAAATAAAAATAGAACCGTCACTCCCTTCTCCACCACCCCGACATTCACGCCCCTTGCCTCTTGTCTCATCAAAGCAGAATGACTCGACTCAGGAAAGAAAATGCATTTGAAACATACACGATATAAAAATCACTCAGAGCACCGGGTCTCTGCCGTAGGTCATGGTCACCTGTGACTGACAGCTAATAGCAGTGGCCTCCAAGGGGCAGAAGGCGGCGCTGTCTCAGGAGCACTGCCCCCGACACCCCCGGAGCGTGGCCTCCCTCCTCCCTCTGCTCTCCAGTCCTGCGTGGGTCCCCAGGCTCTCGGAGCCACAGTTAACATTGTTAAGGGGAAGAGCCTCTGACAATTTCCAAAGCGGCCTTGCGGGAATACACCCCCTTTGTTTGTAGTTATCAAAACAAATCATGCGCTACATGGCTGAGATGATGTTGACGCCGAGATGTCTTCCCTGGGGTCCTGCAAACTCTCAAATGTGAATTCGAGTCTTTCATAGCATAAAGGCCGACCGAACACGCACACCGACCTGAATACAGCGGCTCCTGAATGGTTCTGGGGGGGGGGGGGGGTCTGCATTCAGAGTACAATAATGTCGTCCTGAAAACGGGGTGCTCAGGGCTCCCGATTAGTGAGTTATAACGGTCATTGAATCCAAGGTCCTGGGAGGCTGGCATGTCCCTGCTCAACGCCTCTTCCCTCTCCCCATCCCGCCCTGAATGCGGGGGACCACCGCGGAGGGTATCCAGAGTGAACTGAGTCTTTGAACGTGAAATAGTTATAATAATCGAGGGAAAAATATTGGCTACTGCCACACTTAAACAAATGCCACATGGCACATAAACCCGCCATCTGTTGTAACTTCTCCTCAGTACGAAGCTGGCAGGTAGCTTAGGATCATCTGATAACTTTCAGCCAAGTCTAAATAAAAAGTGCTTGGTCTTCGGGTGTCGTTTTCAAAAGCTAGAAATATATAAGATCAACCACAGAACGTGCTCTTTATTTTTCTCATTAAACACACATACATAAATTACATTTCATATATATACATATATATGTGTGTGCATGTGTGTGTGTGTGTGTGTGTGTGTGTATATATATATATATATATATATATATATATATATATTCCACAGTGAACTCATTATACTTTTTGAGCATCATTAGAGTATAAGCTGAATCAAAAATGCTATACATTTTGATCTTTTGTATAGCAAACCCTTCATTTTATCTGTTTCCGTGTGCTCCAGGAGAGGCCTGGAGTACTAGGCTCCGCTTATGCAGGTGCTCTGAAAGGTAAAGCAATAAAAACACTCATTTTCAGAAGAAAAGTGGGTTTTACAGTGGAGGGGGTGCAGCACGCCGTGGGGATAATTTGTATAAACTGAAAAAAATGAATTCATGGTCAATGAAACCGTGTCCTTGTAGAACACTAGAGGGTTCCTAATATATAAGGGAATTAGTGTAGTCAGATTTCGCCGGCGCGCTTGGCTGTGCGGTCCGTTATTTAAACAGCTCTGTCAGTCATGAAAGAATACCTCAAGAGCATGACAACAAAATGCTATCAATAGTGAAGGTCGTCCTCTAAATCAGAAGAGAATGCCAGGGTTTCCTAACGACTTCTTCTCAAACAAATTACCGGCAGGCCGAACCCAAATGAGTTTTATTCCTGAGGACAAGTGAACTGTATGGTACTTAAAGCAAACACATTAGAGGATTAAAATTGATTGAAGGAGATTGGATTTGAAAAGATAGAAATAGGGGAGACATGAAAAATCTGCTCCGAGTGAACCTATCAAAAGTGCGGTGGAATCCGGCCACTGGCCAATCCCTTCGGGAAGGCTGGCTCCGGTGTGCTCCGCAGAGTGAAGTGGGAACGGTGGCTTCAGGATGGTGGTCCCGCTGTGACCCGCGGATGTGCCGTGGCTACAGGATGGGCACCCGCAGCATGGACACATCAGACTGACGGAGTCCCTGGGACGAAAATTAGACTCTCTCTGCGCTACTGGACCTGATCACAACTTACCAAAAATGTTGAAATGGACTTCTCAGGGGTCTGCCTAGGACGCTTCAGTCTATTCAAGGAGAGCTGAGGATCGCTCAGGCCACTCATGGATCAGCCACGGACAATCCAAAGAAAACTAGACAACACTTACTTCTTCCCTGCTTTTCGTGTGGCCAGCTGTCTTCCGTATGCTTCGCAGGACCTAAACGACCGAATCTGTACAATTTCAAGGCAGGCACTATTAGCATCCCCATTTAACAGGACACAACACTGATGTCAGAGAAGCCAATATATATATCTTCCCAATTCACATGGCTGTCAAAAGGCCGAGTTCAAAGATCGGCTCCTGGCACCAGAAGTTGTGTTCCTACGTGCAACACTCTCGAAGAGTTATAAACACACCGGAAATCAAATCTTGCACCCATGCGGGAAGTTGAGAAATGACGTCTGATATATTGAGATATGTGTTCAATGTATGGCTCCATTTGGAGAACAAGGTATATGGTACCTGCTTCCAAGGTGACCCCCACGACTCCCACCTCCTGGAATCCACACTCTTGGACTGATTCCTCCCACCAGTCCCCAAGGTGGCCCCCATAACCCCCACCTCCTGGAATCCACACTGTATCAGGGTCATCAGTCTATGTGGCCGAATATGGTAGAAGTGATGGTATGTCACTGTGAAATTAGATTATAAAAGACTGTGGCTCCCATCTTAGGATCTCTCTCTCTCTCTCTCTCTCTCTCTCTCTCTCCTTTCAATCTGGAAAAAGCCACCTGCCAAGTCTCCAGGACACTCCGCAGACCTGTAGAGGCCCGTGTGGCCATGTGCCAACATCCACATGCGTGAGCTAGGAGGCAGACCCTCCAGACGTCATTGAACGGTTGCCCCCACTGAGGGCTTAACAACCACCTCACGGGGGCCTCTGACCCAGCACCACCTAGTGAAAACACTCTCTGCTTCCTGACCCTCCGAAACAACGTGAGACAACAAATGTTTGTTGTTTCAAGGTACTCATCTTGGGATTAACTTGGTACGCAGCATTAGATAACTAACACACACCGTTACCACAAAGATGAACTCTCACACAGTGGGGTTTGTTCATAAAGCCCTCAAGGCTTAGTTAATTCCTTACAAAGTAACCCAGTAAATTGTCCTGATCTGAACTCCATTCCTGATCGAGAGAGAGTGTAGTGTGTGACATGTATTCCTCCGTTAAACATGTCTCAGCATCTCCTGGGTGTCAGGCACTGCTGTGCTCAGAGATGGCACTATAAAAACAAGGCCCCTTCCTTGCATTCTAGTGGCTACATACTGAAAATAAATATGTAGATAAATGAGAAAAAAGCAAGGAGATAGTGACAGTACTGTGAAGATTATACAGAGCAACGAAATAGGGAACGATGGTGTTTTTTCCCGGATGGAGTAGTCAAGAAAGGCCTCCCTGAGGAGGAATATTTGAGAAGAGGCTGGAATGATGAGAATGGCCAGCCATGAAAATAACCAAAAGAAAAAGATCAAATAAACTTGGTCTAAACCTGGGCTATCAGTAGTTATAAATGCCTCCTTACACTTGAGCCTCATGTTCCTCCTCTATCTGTGTGGGACAATAATACGTTTTCACAGAACAATGAAGTCAGATTTTATATATATACTTGTACATTGAGATAACACAGATCATTGTTCCCCCTTCAAAAATAGCATGACTGCTTTGGTCCAGCTCTGAAATCACCAAGACTGGGGCAACAATGTCCCCAAACCCAAGGCGATGCGGGAAAATGTGGACAGTCTGCTGAATTAATAGAATATCAATCTCAAGGGGAACTAACTCAGTTATGAAACAGTCTGACCATTAATTTCAATGATTTGACTGTGTAATATAATGTTTCAATCCTAGAACACAATTTAAACTGGGACAGGTAGTCATTACTTAACTTCGAGTCGGCAAATTCATCTCCAACATGTCAATTTTTTGTAGTCTATGTTCAAAGACTTGCCAAAAAAGATATGGGGAAAATATTTCAAAGTCCATGAAATCTAGCATCTCGATATCAAATAGTGCCTCCACCGCTACTCCAGATAAAAATGGTGATAGAAATTTTTATTAAACCAGTAAGCAAAGAGTAAGCACGCTTGTCAAACACAGATCCTGGTTCCCATAGAGATGAGTGGGAGAGACAACCGATTGGGTGGGATGCCAATGTATGCAAACTATGAAGGAGGTGGGGGGACAGTGACGAAAGAGTTACAATGAGTACCTATCAGTTTTATCTTCTGAGCTAATGAAAAGAAAACAAAATAAACAAATGTTTCAACTCATACTCCAAAAACAAACAAGCAGCCCATGGTCTGAAACTAAAAATTCATTCCACATTAATGCAGAAACCCTCTGTCGATGGAGAGATCCAACATTCCAATCTAGGGACCAATGAGAAGGAAAACCGAGGTGGAGAGGAGTCAGATTAGATGGATGGCAGTGTGTCTAGCCACAGAGTTACACAGATGGGGATGAAAAGACTATGACTACACCTCCTGAAAGCATTGCTTCTGGCATGATCACCTTTGGGATCAAGGTGTGGTCAGGTGCAGCTGTTTCCAGTACACCATAGCTGTTGTTCCCCAAAAACATCTACTTCTCCTTCAGGGTGAAAGGGGAGACTGTTTCCTTGCCTGCTTGAATTTAGGTGCAGCCAAATGTTTTGCTCTGGCTACGGAAATGTGAACGGAGATGACACATGTCAAGTTGGGGCAGAAGCGTTAAGAACTAGTGTGCAATTAACCTTGTTCTTTCTGTGTCCCAATAACCATAGAAAAATGGAAGTGGGGCCTGTGACCTGAGTGAGGGAGAAACCCAGCAGCGCCCCCTGCCAGCCTGCAATGGACATAGAGAAGGCATGAGAAACACATTGATTCTTTTAAGCCATGGAAGTCGGGGCATGTTTGTTGCTGCAGCATAACCTGCCTTATCCTGACTGATGTCGTCAACTAGCTGCTAACCCTTCTAGCCTTCTTTTGCACAAAGCGGGGCTTAGAGCAAACACTGAGGAGGAAGTCATTTGACATTTTGGAGGCTCTGGCCTTTTCTGTAAGGAGCAGTTTTCTGCTATCCAGGTTCCTCACCTTTCCTGCCGCAGATGCTTTTTGGCTTTCAAGAACAGGTTCTTCCTTTGCATTCTTCCTCAGCACAGTGGGTGGGGAAAATACCTCCCATATTTTTACTAAACACAAGAGACTGTGTTTGCTATGTACTTGTTGCTTTGACAAAGATCCTAGGCCATTTCAGTACATGGCATGCAGTCATTCACAATGCGGACAAGCAAGGATGCACGGCTCTTGCCCTCACCAAGCTTACAGTCTTCTGCGGAAGACAGAAGATTCAAGGGGCCAGCACACACGCACCGAATTCTATGAGGACACACAGAAGGTATTTGAACTTACAAATGGGGGACAGAGTGGTGAGAGATGGCTTCTTGGGAGGGAGCAAAGACCAAGTGGACAAGGCAAAGAAGAGGGGACAGATGGCTGGAGATGAGAAAAAGCAAGGCCTTCGGAGCAACTAGACTTTGCTAAATGTGGCTGAATTGTGGGAGGAATGAAGAACAATTCACCTAGAAGAAAACACGAGACAGCTTCTGACAGGCCTCAAAATCATATCAAACATGTTAAATTTCATCCAACGGATGGTGCAGAGCCGTTGAAGGTGGGGTGGTTTGTTTGTTAAAGAGCAGGTTAGCGCCACCATGAGAAGGGCTTGGAAGGGCTAAATATAAAACAGAGAACGTTAGCTACCAGGATATCACAGCAAAAGCTGATGGTAGCCCGGATGAAAGATGGTGGGTACAGAGCTAGAAAGAACATAAAAGAAGAACAATAAGAATTGAGATATACTTTGAAGACTGAATTGGAGCAGTACGATTTAACTTCGTTCCTGCCTTCAGTGGTGTTACATATTTGGAGATGGAAACAATTGTAATCCTTCATTCTTTGTTAAAGCTATTTCAGTGGAGTCCCTTTGTATAAATATAGGACCCTAGTCACATTGAAGCATATAATTATGTTCCCTATTTGGAGAATGATTCCATTTAGGATTATGTTCATTCCCAAAAAACATTATTTGCAAGCCCTGCATTTGATCGTAAGTTCCAGTAAGAAGATCTATCTACAGAAGGTACTATGATGTGACCTTTTAAAAAAATGGAAGTATAATCAACAAAGAACATGATATTTGTTTCAAGTACGACATAATGATTCGATATCTATATACATTGTGAGATGATCACAATAAGTCTAGTTAACATCTGTCACCATACATAGTTACAGAATTATTTCTTGTGATGAGAACTATTAAAATCTATTCTTAGCAACTTTTAAATATGCAATATAATGTTATTCACTGCAGTCACCATGTTGTACATTCCATCCCCATAACTTGCTTTTATTTTATTTAACTGAAGTTTGTACCTTTGGACTCCCTTCACCCATTTAGTCGACCTCTCCACCCCCAACAGGATGCTGAGATTGTTGTCTGGAAAGTCACACAGCGTCATGAACTGTGCAGAATTAACTCAGAGAGCCAGTCACAAAAGGGGAGACGGCATCAACCTGGTGGTTGTCTATTTTGCATGAGGTACCACAGGAGGGTCTGGAGAAAGTGCACAGTCAGCAGGTATGGGCCACGCCCTTCTGGAGCCTCCGATCTCATTGTGCAAATGGCATCCATCGAGCCCACGATCAAAGCTATGGTGAGCCACACGAAAGGTACATCACAGAAGGACGTACCTGACCAGAGGTTCCAGGGGCTCACCCCATGGTGCCCCACCCAATAACAGTCAGCCGGGACAGAAAAGATTCAAGGTCTGCAGCGGTTTAGGCAGACTCCACTGTAGCGACTTTCTCAATGAGAAAGAGAGAAAAAAGGCAACTTGTGCAGAATTTGAACCTCCAAGGAGTTTCAAAGGGCATTTCCTGAGCGGCTAGTTTTAAAAATTTATCTTTATTGTTAAAAGTATTACAGATGTTCCCCCCTTTTTTCCCCTATTGACCCCCTCCCCCCAACACCCCCTCCCCTGCCCCCCACTGCCTTCACCCCACCGCTGTCTGTGTCCATCGGTTGTGCCTATATGCATGCAAGTTCTTTGGTTTATCTCTTCCCATCCCCCACCCCGCTTCCCTCTGAGGTTTGTCAGTCTGTGCCCTACTTCCATGACTCTGGATCTATTTTGTTCATTAGATTCCAGATATAAGAGAGATCATGTGATACTTGTCTTTCTCTGACTGGCTTATTTCACTTAGCAAAAGACTCTCTCAGGTCCATCCATGCTGTCTTGAAGGGTAAGAGAGCCTTCTTTTTTACAGCTGCATATTATTCCATGGTGCAAATATGCTATAGCTTTTTAAAAAATGTTTTGTGTTGATTTTTAGAGAGAGAGGAAGGGAGAGGGAGAAAGAAATAGAAATACCGATGAGAGAAAAACATCAGTCAGCTGCCTCCTGTACAGCCCTAGGCATGTGCCCTGACTGGGAATCAAACCAGTGACCTCTTGGTGCATGGGATAATACTTAATCCACTGAGCCACACCAGCCAGGCTGTACCACAGCGTTTTAATCCACTCATCTACTCACAGACACTTGGGTTGTTTCCAGCTTTTAGCTATTGTAAATAGTGCTGCTATGAACATAGGGGTGCACATATTCTTTCTGATTGGTGTTTCAGGATTTTTAGGAATATTCCTAGCAGTGGGATTACTGGGTCAAATGGAAGTTCCATTTTTAATTTCTTGAGAAAACTCCATAGTGTTTTCCATAGTGGCTGCACCAGTCTGCATTCGCACCAGCAGTGTGCCAGAGTCCCCCTTTCTCCTCAGTTTTCCAAGTAAGGAGTTGCAGGTTCATAGCTACTTTCTGACTTGTCCACTGAAGGTATTTATTAGAGCATGCAGTCTGTTTAGAAACTTGCACAGCCCCTAATAACCTATTAGTGAAACATCCAATTACACGCCTGGCCTCTTCATTTGCTTCCAAACCCTACACTTGAAGATCTGGGCTGCGTTAACCTTTGCCACTGCCATCTACCGCTGTAGCCCACATGGAAGGTACAGGGGAGCTAGGAAGTATTTTGATTAATATTGATAATAGTGGATGCCATTCATTAAACATTCAGTGTGTTCTCTGAAGGGTGGTAAATGATTTATGGGTAGTATTAACTCCTTACGAAGTGGGTACTAATGGCATACCCATTTTACAGATAAGGCAACCGAGTCCTAAAGTGGTTAACTCACTCGCCCCCATTCAAAGAGGCGATGCCCAGGTCATCTGGTGCCGGAGCCACAATCTTTGGACTACAATTTCACACATCCGTGAATTACCTCGAACTATGAGCCCAGCTCTCTATTCCTGGAGTCACCAGTCACGATGGAAATTCATAGTATCCACTGAAAACTCACTGCCTCACAGCCATCTTTACAAGAGTCATCCCTGTCCAGCAAGCATATCTAGACAGCTGGTATAAAGATGATTCACTTCTGCTTGACGTCCCTAGACTGGAGCGATGACTACTCATCAACCAATATCCTCGTGGGAGAGCTCCCCGAATCCAACCTGTGGATCCTCTGTGGCCATGAGATTAGCAACGGGGACATCATTGCTAACACTTGTTCAGAAGTGTGTATTCTAATCACTTATGAAGCCATATCACGTTGCCAAGAATTAAATTATTTAAACATGTACCCTGGTGTCATTAGAATTCAGTCTTCAGGAACATGAAAAAGAAATGAAGAGGAGGAGAAGAAGGAGAATGAAGGGGTGGGATGTAAAAAAGAAGACACAGGAAAAGAAAAGAACGGCAGGAACAGATTCTACAACTGTATTAAATTTTCCTTCCAAAATTGGTTTTTGCTACATGACAACCCTTCGCCCTTCTAAAATCGTTCATCTTTTTTTTTTTTTTATATATACTATGTTCACATTCAAAACATCATTAAAACCACATCTATAAGTCAGCCTGATAGACTGAAGACTGGGAAGGTTTCTTGGAAACTGTTACAGCCTATTGGATAAATACATAGTTGGTACACATTCTAATTTTGAAAAACATGTTATTTACTTACTAGACTGTAACAGTTCTGCTGAACGGCTATAGACTACCAGGTAAATATGTATTTTGGAATGCATGCATACTAATTCTGACAGCATGGGTCATTTACCCAGCCAACTGTAACCCTCTGGCCTGCCTTGGACAGCCCCTGCCCCATGAATCATTACCCTGGAGGACCACAGGGATCGTTTCCAGTCATTTGCTTGGGCACGAAGCATGTTCTTTTTAAGGAGAGGCGTCTTCCAAACTAGCATCCGATTTCTTTTTGTTGGAAATATCAAAGTTCATATATTGCAAATTAAAACAGAACCAATTAAGAACAGTTGCATATAGCTACAATTAGACGGATAATTAAACTCAAGCCTTTGGTTGGGGGGGGTGGGTATTGAAGTCGTCTTTAAATGGGTGCATAAAAGTAGATCTGAGCTTGACATTTGCATGTTGGCTGTCTACAGTGCCTGCCTGTGAGGGATGGGTGCCAACAGGAACCATTTGGTCGTGCCCTGTATTCATTTTATTCTTTCCCATGAAATATTTATTGGAAACGACATGCCAAGCACTGGACTTGATCCTGGGGATTGAGTGAAAAGCAAAACAGATACTACTGCAGCCTTCTTGTACCCTAGAGTCCGTTGCTACCAACTATAGTAAGTGCCCGGAAAATATATTCCCAGTGCACATGCCCGAATTATCCATTTAAAATATAAATCAAGTCCCTGTTTTACTTAAGTAAAAACCAAAGTTCAAATGACTTACAAGCCCTTCGTGATCTCCAGCCCCTCCACGTTGCCTTTCCCTCAGCCCACTCCCCGCCACGTGTGGTCTCTCTGGCCCCTGGTCACGCCTCGAACATAGAGGCACGCTCACCGCTTCGGTCTCTGGCTTTGACTGTCTGCTGGCTCGGAAGCTTCTCTCCTCTGATGTTGCCGTGGTCACTCTCTCAGGTCCTTCCAGTCTGCTGGGTGTCACCTTCACAGGGAGACCGCCCTCATTCCCTGCCCCTCCATTTAAGATTTTACCACATTCTTCCACCCTGCTCTCTGTCCTCCTTCTCTTTTTCCTGTTATCACAGCACCAGTCTAACACCCTGTGCTGATTTATCGTGTGCACTTCTCGCCGTCTCTCTCCCCAGCTAGGATGGAGGCCCATGAGAATTCATCTACCCTTTGTTTGCTTTCACTGATGGGTTCCAAATGCCAAGATGAGTGCCTGGCACACAGTAGGCGATTGATACATATATACACACATACACACACACACACACACACACACACATGCATGTGTGTAAACATGCACATATATACACATGTATATGCATATACGCACACACCCTTCATACATGTGAACACCTATATCTATACATGCATATACATGTATGCATACACATAAGCACATATACATATATGCATGGATACACATGCACACATATATACATACATATGACTAGAGGAAAAGTACAAATTGCTATGAGACCACATACAAGCAAACTGTCAAGCAGCTTAGGGAGTTGGGAGTCAGGGGTGGGAATTCCAGGAAAGACCTTCCCAGGAGAAATGGCAATTTTGAGCTAAAATTGAGATGAGAATTGAAAAGTAATTTAGCAAAGGGTTGTTGTGGGTAATTTAGCAGAGGGAACCAAATGAGGACAATGCCCCACTCAGGAAAAGCTTGACACGTGTGGGGAAATACAGGGCAGTTTGCCATGCGGCTGTAACGGAAGCACTAGGTGCTTGAAAATATGACACGCGGGCAGAAAGCGCGTTTTCCCCACTGAAAGCTGGCTTCAGCTGTGAGCGGGAGAGAGCGAGAGAAGGAGAACGAGAGAACGGGAGAGTGAAGAAGGAACACACCTCTGCTTCGGCGTTTTGTTCTGTTCAATCAGCCACTTCGGGTCATAGGGCACAACCTGTCTGCACACGTACCCGACAGCCCCACGTCCCGGCCCAAAGCAAGAGCCCCGCGTCAGTCTGCAGGCCGAACTCGAAGGTCGTTGCAAAGTTCTCAACGAGGCAGCTGACTTCCCAGGGTCCTCTCCAACCTGGCAGGTGACTCAGTTTACAGAATTCAAGAAGCCTCCCATTCCTGAATAGGAAATCCGTGTTTCTTAGAAAATGCACAGCTCAGGACAAACCCTCCCCCTCTTCCTAAAAGAGAAGACGCCGCTGGGACGAACTCATGCCAGGGCCAGCAGCGGCGTTGCTCCCAGAGGCCCTTTCCTCCTCATTTGCAAATGCTTCCTCTGGTTGCATTCCCACAGTGGGAGGTGGGGCCACATCAAGTCATTCCGCCATCGCTGACCAGCACACCTGCCGTTCTCCACCTCCACCCCACCCTTTCCAGGCAGAAGGTACGTTTTCAAAGATCTGGAAGGCCCTCATTTGGAGTACATAATAACGCAATATTAATGGAAGGGACCACTATTTAGTGAACACAAAAAAAGAGAAAAAAGGCTCCATTTATAAAAAATATATCTCAATTTGGCTAGAAATTGCCTCGGTGACAGCAATGTATCCCGGGACCAAAAATAAGGTTGCTGCAGGAAGGAATTTAATTAAGATGCGTTGGGCTCGCCCTGAGCCGTGCAGCCCAGGGAGCATTAGGGAGGTACTTACCACACTGAAGTGGAAAATACACAATATCAAAATGCCCAATAAATTAGCCTACAAATCGACTTAGCTGTTCATTTCTCCTGCATCACCACATAAAACACTGCCTTGAAATGGAACCGTCTGAGATTTTTCATACCAAATCAATTTGTACTGAGTGAGGAAAATGTAGCTGGTTTTAATGCAGAGGCTGTTTCACCCTGCAACGCCCGAGTTAATAAAGTCAATCCTCATATTCGGAACGTCTCTAACCCCACGCCCTTCTGTAGTCAGTGTTTAATGGGAATCTACTGAGAACCAGGCCCTGTGCTGGGCACTTGCATTTAAAAGTGAGAAAATGTCTGAAACTAGGCATATCTGTCTAAATATCAATGCAAATTCACACAAGTGTCTATGCAACCACACACACACACACACACACACACACACACACACACACACACACCAGATGGGGTGATGTCCTTCACAACATAAAGAAATGGACTTCTGCCACCCGGCCAGTGTGGCTTAGTGGTTGAGTGTCAACCCATACACCAAGAGGTCATCGGTTCGATTCCCGGTCAGGGCACATGCTCAGGCTGTGGGCCCGATCCCCAGTGGGGGGCATGCAGGAGGCGGCCAATCGATGTTCTCTGTCATCGATGTTTCTATCTCTCTCCCTCTCCCTTCCTGTCTCTCTAAAATCAATAAAGAAAAATAAAAGAAAAGATAAGAAGTCTACGAAAGTTCTTGGAAGCTGTAAAGAATCATGCAGAGACAGAGACTACTCCTAGACGTTAGAGCCAGGGCGGCCCTCGCTGGCACAGCAAAGTGCCGGCATAGGCAGAGGTCCGTGACAAAGTCTAGACACGGTGGCCTTGACCCCCTGTTTCTTCTGCCCTAGGAGTTCGCATCCCATGACACCTGCCTTAGGTGGAAATCTCACACAAACCCAAGTTATTTTTTAACTGCTAACTCTACAGTCGCTGTGCTTGAGGACATTGCTGAACACAAGACTACAAGCTACAGAAGAGGGTGGTACACACTCATCCCTCACGCCCGACGTCTCCGTATGAAGGAACTCCTGTAGGGTAATAGTCCTGCTCTTTCCCCAACCCTAAGAAGGAATGGCTTCGTGGTTACTTGGGGGAAAGGGCTGGGCATGCCCAGTTCAGTTCCCTCAGCCCCCTTTTCAAATTCCCCAGCTGATAGAGAGAGGGGGGTGCACTCCGGTCCTCTTTGTCAGCCAGGAGACTTGTGAGTGTGCAGGGGAGGGGAGGGGAGAGAGGAAATGCAGGGCGGGGGGGGATGCCGGAGTCCAGACCGTCAGTGACTGGTGGATAAGTCTGAACAAATCGCGAGTATCAGTAAGCCCCGCTGGCCTTCATTTTAATTTGGATTTATTTCATTAACAAGCTGGCCATTTTCTCTTGCCTTTCTAAAAACCAAAATTCACCTGTTCAAAGTGAAGATTTCAACAGTCTTTAGTATATTCACAGAGTGGTGCAACGGTCCCCGCAACTTGATTTTAGAACATTTTCATCGCCCCAGAAGGGCACCCACATTGACATGGACATCGCTCCCATCACTTTCTTCCCCCAACCCTGGGCAACCACTAATCCACTTTCTGTCTCTATGGAGTTGCCTCATCTGAGCGTTTCATATGAATGGGATGAGAGCGGCGAAAGCGTTAGGCTAGGTGAGTAAGTTTGTTGTTTTCCCTTTGCCTCCCTGCTCTGCTTCTTTGTCAGTGGGTTCTTCTGCACTAGGGAAATGAGGGGATGCTATTTCTTGAACCCCTAGAGGGACCACATATCTGGAACGGTTCCTTGTGCCCCGCATTGCCAGTATCAGATTACTTCTTTAGCACTTCACAATTTCATTTTGCGTAGACATTAAACTGTTACACGCAGCTCCGCATTCGTTTTCCCACTTCTTCTTCCTTTTATATTTTCAAAACATACGTATTGGTCCCCGATATGTCTCCCTGACCCCGAAGGCCCTGAAATGAACACAACGTGGCACCCAGAATATACGTCCAAGGACTCTTGTTCATTCTCGGAATCATTACAGGACTTGACATTGTTCCTAGCTGCTGTCCCTGCAATTCTCCTCACCTTTTGTGAAACTGTCCTGCCTGGCTCACTGGCCACCCCCCGACCGTCTTCCTGCCATTCTCTCTTCTCTCCTTCCAACCATTCATTCAAGCGGCCCTTCCCTGCGTAAGTCCTCATTTCTGTTCTGTCTTCCTTTCCTTGGGGACATCATCCATTCCCACTACTGCAACTACCAGCACTTTGACAGCTTGTGAGTAGCGTAAGGCTGAGTAAGTAACACATGTTAAGAAGGACTTAGCACCCTGGCCGGATTGGCTCAGCAGTTAGAGCGTCAGCCCACAGACCAATGAGTCGCGGCTTTGACTCTGGTCAAGGGCACCTACCTCGTTTGCGGTTCGTCCCTGACCCTGGTTGGGGTCGTCTGGGAGGCAACCAGTCAATATGTCTCTCTCACATCGATGTATGTCTCTCTCCCTCTCTCCCTCCCTCCCACTCTATCTGAAGATAAATAGAAAAATATCCTCAGGTGGGGATTAAAAAAAAAAAAGAAGGATTGAGCATTGGAGCTGAGCCTTGAAGAACACACTGCATTTTGGGGTGCTGGGTTCGAGGTGTATGCACACGTAGATTGGCAGATAGGGCATCAATTTCTACCAGGTATCTCTGCCATTCCCTACTTGCTAATAGCAATTAGTTCACTCATCTCAACCAGAGTAACAGTTCTTTCTATCCACACTGATGTATGTTCACACAATAGCCCATCGACTCCATACATCACGCCCAGCATCTGCGGTCTAGACCTGCCTAGACGATCTTTATTTCAGCCGAAAAAGCCACTGTCAGCTCTAGACCTGTGGCTTCGCGGAAGCTATTGATCTGTGGCGATGACCCTTCTGGCCTGCGCACATCTCAGATCCACGGAGCGAGGGGAGCCCTGGAATATTTATGCAGACAGATAAAATCCTCCCCGCGTCACAGACCCGACTTCCATGACCAGTGGGCACGTCTCATTACCTGGGGACGTTTCCACGGGATTACCCAGCGAGGCTCCAACTGCGACTGCAAGTTGTTGCCACCGAATTGTCGAAATAAATAACAGGAACAGCCAACCCTCGGAGAACTTGGAGGCTGCTGATGCTGGCTCTCTAAATGAACTCATACTTCTTTCTTTTCAATTGCATACAGATTCCAACAGAGATACCAGGAATATATGTCATCTAATAGCTTACCATGTATTTTCTCGTATTATGTATTATATAACACAAAACAGAATATACTACTAAATGTGCTCTCTATTACTACAATAGATGTTACTATGTTAATATATTATATATCTGGATATACTCTATATTATATATTGCGTACGATATTACTACATATAATTGTGTATATAGGTATGCATTCTATATGCAATGTAGGTAAGAAAAGGTATACACACACATATGAGCATATATCATATAACCATAAATTCTGTGGAAAGGGGAATATAATCATTGGTTTCTTCTTCCCTTTTCTCGGACCTACGAAACTGAGAAAGTAAAAGAATCACTCAGCAAACCTCAACACTCTTCAAGGGTTCTTGTTCATCAGAGTCATCGGTGCATGCGACACTGAGAAAATCACTATGATGTAATCAGCAATTATCACATACCAGACAGGCTTCTGATCCTTTCGCCGGTAGCATCTCTTCAGTCCTCCATTCGTTGGACATTGTTATTCCGTTCTGCAGGTGGTATTACCACGTTTCAGAGAACTGGAGGGACTGGCTCAAGGCATCAGTCATTTGAACCTGGGTCTGGGCTTTTACCCACTGCTCTGACGCCCCCTTGATATTAGCTGTTCTCTTCCTTTTATGGGAACAGGGCTGACCTCCTTCAAACAATTTTACCATTATTTTAATCACGGGTCTCATTCAACCTAAAATAAGATTTTTTTTCTAAAAAGGAACCAACATTTACTGAGTATGTTTTACCTCTCTCAAATGTTGGCACAGCTTGGCCAGACACACGAATGCCACTGTCCCAACAAGAAGCAGTGAGTCATTCGGAAGTAATTTCTAAGCACAGTCTACGGCACGGAGAAGAAACGGGAGGCAGGACTTTCCTCCCTCGCCTCTCGGGTTGAACGGATGGATGTTCTAAATTGGCTGGAGAATGAATGGTTGGAAAAGGAAAAGGCAATCCTTCTGAAACCCAAGAGACCCCCCAGTCATTTACAGACATGGAGCTGAGGCGTCTCTTCCTCCCAAACGGCCAGTGCGCTGAGAGGAGGATCGCCTTGGCGGAATATGAGATCCCATTCGAGTGATCGTCACAGAAGCACTGAGGTCCAGGTTGGAAAAGGACCGTCTCGACCACACACAACTCCTTCTTTCTTATCAGCCATCAGAAACTGATGAGTTGTTCATTTGGGCTCTAATCTACGGACGGTCTTACGTGTAGTTAGATTAAATACGCACTGCCAGGCAAATTTTATATCATTTCACTTTATAGGTGTTTAAAACACCAAACAACTCCTCTTCAGATCGACTCTGTTACAATTTGCATTTTGAATATGGTCATTTGATTAACGTCAGTTCCATCAGCTTGCTGGCTCCACGAGCCAATAGCTACAAGTCATAGCTATAGCTTATTGAATGCTTACTATGTGCTGGGCATTACACAAGCAGTTGCTCCCTTAATCTTCTCAACAGCTCTCCAAAGTAGCTATTGATCCCCATTTTATCAATAAGGAAATTCAGGCATGGGGTTGTTAAGTAACTAGTCCGAGATCCCACAGAGAGTTGACAGGCAGTCCCAGACTGCACCCCAGGCAATCAAGCTCCAAAGATTAAGGCAAGAGCTATATATATATGTATATGTATGTGTGTGTGTGTGTGTATATATATATATATATATATATATATCTACCATTACATATCCCCAGGACATAGGAGGTGCTTCAGAAAATGTTAAGAATGAATGAGAAGCTGCTTCTTCTGGGTTGAGTCAGAGCTACACAGACATGCAAGAAAGACCCTTGCTTTGTTTTATAATTTCTTTCTCTTTATTGATTTTAGAGGGAAAGGTAGAGAGAGATAGAAACAGCGATGAGAGAGAACATCGATTGGCCGCCTCCTGCGTGCCCCCCACTGGGGATCGGGCCCACAACCTGGGCATGTGTCCTGACCGGGAATCGAACTGGCGACCTCTTGGTGCATGGGTTGATGCTCAACCACTGAGCCACACCAGCTGGGCGACCCTTGCTCGTTTTAATCTCAGAGAGAGGAGCATGTCCTCCTATAACCCAGAGCTCAGCAATTATCATACAAAATGGGGCCAGGGGAAGCAAATTCCCACAGCCCCCAGTAGAGACAAAACTTTTTAAATGATTACTTCATGCCCACAGCCACATCCCCCTAAGCAAACACAGCCAGACCCAAAGGAGACTCGAGTTGCCCAAATACTCAGTTCCTCCTTTTGTCCTGTCTTGGAAACATTCACCAGAATGAGACATCTATGTAGCGCCGGGCACTGTGCTACTTACTGATCCTGAAGTGATTAAAACAGAATCACAAAACACGGTCCTGTTGCAAAGAAAGGCATGGATTCCTCGAACTTAAATTAAAAGTTGAACATTCTAAGGATTATAAAAAAAAAAAAAAGATACACGTTTCAATGCAAACACAAAAGAAGGGGAAATTAATCTGGGCTCATGCGAGAAAAAAATCGTGAAGAAATAAAGAATGTGAAGAGTAGCTTTACATTCAGAGGAGGGTTGGAGTGGACCGGGGAACAAGGGCTCTGGGCAGGAAGCAGCGTTGGGTCAGAGACACAGGGGAACAGTGTTTCAGACTCAGTCATTAGAGCATGGCTTAGACTTCTCTGGTGGACTTGAAACTGTCACCTCTATTAGGCAATGTTCAGGAAATGGCAGAAATGAGAGCAGAGCCTTCCAAGAAATGCAGCTGTGAACCGGCAGGCAAAGCCGGGCAGCTGGGCGGCCGGCAGCCGCTGGCTAATTGCAAAGGGGTGGACGGGAGGGTCCTTCAACTCCTCTCTCGGTTTTATTGCTTTGTTTTCTGATCTACCCAAAATCCGTTACGTGGAGGAACCACCTTTATCCCGCTGTACATTTGATTACATAGTTTAGGTGGGCTGTGCACCTCTCCCCCACCACTTACTCCGTGGGATGAGACTCAAGACCAGCCAATCAGAAAAGCCAGTCCTACAGCCCAGGGATTTGCTCTGGAGCAGGCACATGACTCGAAACGGTTAATCAGAGCCTTCCCTGATGCTAACTTCTGGGAGAACACATATGGTTGAAGCTTACTGATGCAGGGAGAGCAAGCAGATCCAAAGAGAATCAGGGCCCTGGTGACATCATCAAACCTTGAGACAGCCATGCCTGAAGCCTACATGTTGGGCTGCCCAGTTCCATGGCCCAATCCTCCTTTTTTCTTCAGTGTATTTGACTTTTGGGTTTTATTTGTGATTTTTTAAATTTACTTCTTTCCCCTCGGCACACGAGGGATCCTGATGAAATCAGTGCCTAAGCACCCCGGAACCTAGCATTGGTATTCTGCACCTGCCGTAGCATCCCTTCTCAGAACGAAGACTAGCAGCTTGAAGAGATGCTATGTGCTTGCCCAGTGAGTTCGATAGCAAGACCTCCCATCTTTGAGTCCTCATCTCTGTTCTTTTAAGCACCACATTGTTTCCAAATTGCCAAAATGATTCAAATGATCTCAGGTACCATGGCTTGTTGGACAGTTTCTGCCATCAAGCAAACCACACACACACACACACACACACACACACACACACACACACACCAGTTATGAAACTGAAGGAGGTTATAAATAAAGTATTGCAACACTCAAAGACTAACCACGTTTAAGACATGTCAGTAAAGTGACACACTGAACTGGCTCGAATTTAAACCATCTTCACTCTGTAAAATGTGTATATTCCTTATACAATGTTAATTTGTCCTGCAAATTGCCACACCAATGAATAGTCTGATTGAGCTTACCAATAAGGTAACAGGTGGTGAGGCCTGGTTGAAGGGCCCTACCTGGCCGCATGCATCACAGTAGCTCTGTTTCTCGCTTCCTAGCTAAGGGTCCCCCACAGCCCCACGTACAGAAATAGTCTGGGGTTTAATCAGCACGCTAACGGTGAGAAATCCTGTGAACTAAATCCCAGCCCTTTCCAGAGTTCAAAAACGTCACATTTTAAGGCCAAGGTTTAGATGCAAATATGAGAGATGAGATCCCGAGAAAAAGCTATCAAACATAACCAGGAAGGACCCCTGCTTCCTGCCTGAAAGCAATGTGTCCCAGGGTAGACTTCCTCTGATCTCTGCTTTAGGAAGACCGGTCCTCTTATCTGAAACCTCGAAAAGCTGTCACATTTATTGTATTTCTGGAAGCTCATCGATGATGAATGTGCGTGCCCTCCTTTTCCCCTTCTTCAGGAGAAGGGGGACTAAAAAAAAAAAGTGTTATTCTGCCTGACTTCCAGGAAGATTTCATGAGTATCTCAAAAAAAGAAAGAAAAAAAAATACCCACCATTTGTCTGTTGTTATCAGCAATTAAAGATACTTTATCTAATTACTATGGAAGATGCACCTTTTGACACTCGTCTCTGACGAGCTGATCATTATCAGTAATTTATGACCAGTTTCTCAGTTAATTGTCCTCAGGAAGGAGAGCGAAAACCATTTGTATAGAAAAATAAGTAGTCATTAACAACAGTGGGATTTGTTGGGAATGTGATTATAAATCACCAGCCAGGGCCGCTAATGATTCCTGGGAAGAGAAGAGAACGGAGGCCGTGTAGACTTTACACCCAACTTGAGAGAACTATTCTGGGGGAAGAACACTTCATAATGAACTTTTCCCTGCCAATTAAAATGAAGAACGGCTCGTCTTCCCTTGAAAGAGTATCAGGCACTCTACTCTAAATGCAGTCGAGTCGGGCAAGGGAGGAAGACATTTCTGCTTCCGTGGGCAGAGCTAGTTATAAAACTCAGGCTCAGGCCCTTTCAAGTGTGCCTCTCCTAACCACGCTCACTTTGCATAAAAATAATGGGCCCTACTTCCCTGTTTTCTAAGTGAACTGAATCCATCCGATGAAGCTTCGGCTCGAGGGCTTGACAACGGTGTGGTCCATAAACCAAGCATGAACGTGTGAGTCCTGATGTGTATTTGAACTTGGCATTTCCAACTGCAAGCTGCAGAACCTCGGGCCCATGATGGAGACTACGGCCCCATTTGTGAAAAGGGAATGGGGCCCAGGCCTGCTAGGGATTGAACTGTATCCCTCCCAAAATATGTTCAGCCTACCTTCTGGTACCTGTGGGTGTGACCTGATTTGCAAATAGTCTTAGCAGAGGTCATCGGGTTAGAATAAGGGCATTAGGGTGGGCCCCGATCCAATATGCCTGCTATCCTTAGAGACCGTGTCCGTTTGAACACAGAGACACCCAACAGGAAGACGATGGGAAGGCACACAGCAGTTATGCCGCTGTAAGCCGAGAAATGCTAAAGATCAACGGCAAACCACTAGAAGCTAGGAAAAGGCAAGCAAAAAACGTCCCCACAGGTTTCAAAGGGAGCGTGGCCGGGCCATCACCTTGATTTGGGGCTCTCTGCCACCAGAACTGCGAGACAACAAATGGCTGTTGATTTAAGCTATCCCATTTGTGGCACTCTGTTACGGTAGCCCTAGGACACGAATACAATACCTAACGGGGACCTTGGACAGAGTCTATGAGAAAAGGCTTGGAATGGAGGTGCCTAGGACAGCTTAGCAGGTGACATGTGTGCAAAGAAAATGCTCGTTCAAGGCCTCACGGAATATAAGGCTACTTAGACAAACAGTAGTCAATGGGTACGCAGACCATAATAGTGTCTGGAAGAGCCCCGGGCTTAGCATCGGAAATCTGAGATTCAGACCCAGTTCTTCCATTGTCAAGCCTTTACCACAGTGCGCTATGGACTCCTCACCTACGCGTCTGAAACAGTCCAGCTACGCCTTCGTACAGAGATGCTGTGAGCCCTACCTGGGATCACACACATCAAAAGCCCTTTGTTGTTTGAAGCATTGTTCATTTAGCAGCCGCGAAGACAGGCTCTAGAAATACCGCGGTGGGAAAGTTAACAAGAAACCACAACAGTAAATCTGCCATTATAAACTGGAGACAGAATAATGCAGGGAATAAGAGAATGCAATGAGATCTTTGGGGTGGGGACAGTTACTGGAAGAGTTGTAGAACGACTCACTGCAGAGGTTAAGCTGACATTGGTCACAGAAGTGGACCTTGCTGGGTAACGGAGGCAGGAGGTGTCCTCTGGCAGAAGGAGCATGTGTCTCTAAGACTGGGGGCAAGTGTGGTCAGGGTCCTAGAATGAATGGTTAGAGCAACCATTTCCCTCTCATGACATAATTACTAAAATCCTGTGGCACACAAAAAATATAGCATATTTTTTGCAGCACTGACCAAAAAAAGGTACAATTTGTATTCATTTACCCCAGATGGCTGTTGTTGTATTGGCTGTTGTCATTTTTTTTTTTATTTGACAATCTAAGGGAAAAGAGGCCATTGACCCTGACTACATAGCTAGGTATTGCATGTTTTAAAAATTCTTGCTGCACACCCCCTGAAAATAGCTGGGTTAGGAAGAAAGGCAAGGGGCGAGGTTGTACTGAGACTGCCAGGCCAAGTTGTCCATTTTCGTGTCATCTTCGGGTTTTAATTCACTGCTGGGAGGGTGTAAAGAGTGTGGTGATGTGACCTGATTGGAATATTAAAATGTTTGCTCTGATTATTACACATAAATGCGATCTGCCAGCAATAAAACAGGGAGAGCAGTTAGGAGGCTATCATCCAGATGCGGGTATCTCGGATCAAAATGGCAACAGTGCAGCGAGGAAGAAGTGGACAGATTTTGAGATATCATTTGGAGCAGAGCCATTATTATTACTTTTATCTCCTAATTTAATTCAACTCAGTCCTATTGGAATGCCTTCTGCTACTTCCTGACAGATGGTCAGCCCGTGAAAAAAAATTCATTAGTTTAAATAACCTATGCTCAATCACCCTTTTCCACGTTGCCTATAAAAAGTAAACTGTTAACTAATAATAATAAAAGCAGATGTGTGCAAACAGCGCTACTGGGCAAAGGTAACTGGTTCCAAGCTAGGTCAAGCTCAGTAATGATCACATTGGCGGTGGGTGCCCTTCACTGACGGATTCCATGTGCCTAGCGTCATCCAGCACATTCTGTAACTTAGATTGCTCAATCCTCACAATAACTCTCGGAAACTACTCTTATCATCTCTATTTAACAAATGAGGAAACCGAAGTTTTGAAAGGTGGAGAAACTTGTCCAAAGACACACAGTTAGTATGAGGTTGACACACAGTAAGTGAAATTGTAGGCGTGGTCCTACAAGGCACCGGGTCTCATGGTGAACCATGAAGTTAATGAAAAGGGCATTTGATACCAGATTGAAACTAAGAAAAGAACAGTCACTTGTAGCCATTTATAACTGATGATAATGAGCCAGAGTTGAACGTACATGTAAACATTTTTATGAAATCCTACGGAACACTAACTTACAATACTTCCCAGAACATCCATTTCTCTAAACTGCACCATGAAACTGAGGAAAAGTTTAGTACAGATATTTGCTAGGTGTTTCTCAGATTGGAGGTGGGGAAAAGCTTCTTCTAGACTATTCGTAACACTTCTGCTACTGCCTAGACATTCTTGATTGGAATGCAGTCACTGTTCTCAGGTTAATTTCTTGTTACCATAGAGGCAATGACCTGGAAGTATCTCCCTTCTTCCAAAGTGGAATCCAAGTACGATAAGATGTGTGTGCCTATACCTGGCCAAGATAAACAGTCACAGACACAATGCTTTTCACCATCTCTCCCCGCTATGCTTTTTTAAGGTTAAAAGGAAAGTGTCCTGTGTTTTCTGCTGCCCAAATACCCAGATGACCTTTGTATCTTGTTTTTCTCTTGCCCCACCCCCCACCCCCATGCAAGGTGCCCCACGCAGATACTCCTTCCTCTCTCAGGGAAGGTCCTGCTGTGGCGTTTCAGAAAACTCTTCTCACAGAGTGCTTAGAAAGAGACTCTAACTCCCTTGGAGATGCTGCACCGTGAACCTCAGGGATAATTTTTCACTTAATCCTGTAGGTTTCCCCCAAAGTGCCTCTCACTAACCAGGCAAAAACCATCCAAGCCAGAAGGGCATGCAAGAGGAAAACAAAGAAAAACAAAGCAGCAGAGGTCTTCCCTGAGTCACAGTGAGGTATAAAAAGTGCAAAGCCCAGGTGTGGGGAGGGACGATCTCAGAGAAGGGAAGAAATAAGCTCCCAAGCTGAGCCAGAAGTCCGCGTCCAGAAAGAAAATATTTCTCAGGCAGCCCTTGCTCATGCCCATACACGAGGGTGCATGTAGACCAAGGGGTTTCTGACCCCCCATCTTTTCAAGTCACAGACAGTAAAAGACCTTAATGACTGGCTGCTCTGGCAATGCCCAGGGTTCCCGAGCTCACATGCTGTAGGTTGTAGGGAAGAGACGCCGTACTATGACATTTTAAACATTAAGCTAAGAGAATGTTTTCCCCCACCGAAAGAATGACAACACGTTCTACCTAAGGCACGGGTACAAATGTGCCACATTTTTGAGTACACCTCTCATCAGCGGCGAAACACTGAGCTCATTTCCATTTGAAACGAACAAAGCTGTTGATGGAAATGGGCTTAGATGTGATCCCTGCCAAAGGACAGACTGGCCTGGGGACGGCGAGCACAGGAAGAGGAGTGATAAACAGCAGCGTGTCAGGGAGCAGAGAGATGTCACACTGTGATGACAAACATCCTTTCAAATTGTGACTCAACATCGTGTGGTCCCCATCAATGGATCGTGAGGAAGTCAACAGCAAGTTAATGAAGTTCACAGAGAGTCTCACACAGGAGGATGACCGCAGCACCCAAGAACCCGTGTCCAAGACGGCGGTTCCACGCAGGGAGGGTGATCACGCTGTTACCCACGGAGACCTGTTCTTTCAGCTCTGCGTTCCCAGCTCAGAGGACAGCAAGCAGCAGGGTGAACCCCTGTAGCACACCTGCGCTGACCCCTGAATTTACCCCACCCCACAATCCAGCCCTGTGTGAGGTGTTATTCGGGAAAGGGAACGTAGATAGACATCTGCCTTCCGACCAAGTCTAGGTTGCGAATCTCAAGATCTAGTCTAGAAACAGATGTAAATCCGAGGTATGAATGCTGGTTGCACGGCCTCAGGCAAACCTTTCTTAGGTTTAATGCATTCAGACGCTCGAGCTGAAAAGCGAAGGTTTCTGGAAAGTCGTTTTGCTCACCTCTCACGCTAATCCTAGAGAGAAGCCCTCGTCCTGATGCCAGCAAAGGTCCCATATCTGTGTGTGTACTTCTGCCCCTCCCCACCGCCACCCCCTTGGCATGGCTGCCATCCTGTCTCCCCTGGCCTACATCCCTTATCCTGGCTTCCTCTGCTGCACCCATTACCATAGGTTCTCCACACCCTTGAGAAAGAGGTCATTTGAACACAAATCGTAGTCTAGTCGCCCTCCACTGAAGACTCTACAGTGCCTTTCCATTGCGCTTGGAAGAGCCAACATCCCAACTCCTTACTGTGGCTTCCATGGACCGAGCCCTATCAGGGGTGGAGCTGCATCACCCTGGTCATCGTCACTGTCCCAGCGCGGTCAGCGGGTCACTCTCAGCAGGTCGCTGACTCCCTGTATCCTGCCTGATTCCTGAATGAAAACAGAAGCTCCCTGGGAGCAGGGAACGTTCCAGGCTTGGTCACTACGGTTACCCCTGTTTAGGACAGTGTTTGCCACTTAGTAGGTCCTCAACCAATACTTTCTAGAGGAACGAATGCATGGGAGAGTCCTCTAGCTCTGCAATGAGGAGGGCGAATGTCCTGATCACACAGTTCCCTTCCAAGACTAGTCTAGGAGAGTGCAGCTGTTTCCCTTCGGTGGCTGACGTGCGAGCATCACACCACTGCACAGCCTGGAAGGTTCGCATCTGTGGTCCACCGTCCACTCGTACAACCGGAGGATATTTTTCCTCTCTGCCATATAGCTTCCCTGCATTGGGAAACATCCTGGAGCCTTCCGGCTCTAACAGTGTCATTGTCTCAGATTCCTCTTCATCGAAGTACTTTATCCGTTCCTGGCTAATGTGATCGCTGCTTGTTCTTGGTTCTGCTGTGGAATATGGAAGCGCCCTGGGGACCCGGGCAGGGATTTCCTCTATACCAGATAATCACTGACCTCAACTCCAAGAAGTCAGAGAACAGACTTTTTAATAGATTTATAATGTCAAGGTATTAAGGATGTAATTTAAAATGAAATAATTGACTAGCAGTGTCTCTGTCTAATAAAAAAAAAGCTAGAACTAAGCTTATTTATGAGACAGAGTGATGGTTAAATTGTATAAGCTGGGCCTGTTTTACGCACTGTGTAGAAATTGGCCAAACAGACATCACGGACTTGTGACGAGCATTCATGGAGTTTCGAATTGAGTTTCTCGTAGCCAGCGTGGGTGGTAGCTATCTGTGCACAAACAGCATGGAGGGAGAATTTCACAGGACTCACGGACAAAAGCTGCTTTTAAGAAACACTGAAATCGCCCTGGCCAGTTTGGCTCAGTGGTTGGAGCATCGGCCTGCGGACCAGAGAGTCCCGGGTTTGGTTCCTGCTAGGGGCACATACCAAAAAAAAAAAAAAGAAACACTGAAATAGTGAAGTATCCATTAATGTCATTAATGTGAAAATATACCTGTGCAGTCACAAGCTGGATTCCCCACGCCACACACAACACCAGATCGTTATTCTAGCTGACATAGTAAGGGCAGCCTGCTTGTCTCATTCAACATGTTCACAAAGAAGGAAAAGGGCAATTAACTTATAGGAGGAAAATGCCGGAATTACAGAAATTAGAAAAGCTAGTGGCTGCCGTGCACAAGTAGACCCAAACCACACAACACGGTGGAGAACGGGGCAGGGACAACCACAGCCACAATGTAGCAGCAGCTGGCACCGAGGGCCACGTGCCAGGCAAGGGCAGGTGCTTTCCTGCGCTATCCTGTCTCATCGCCAGCCACTCCTCCGATGTATTTGGGGAAAACAGGCAGAGGAAGCTGAGGGACTTGCCCAGGTTAAACACCCAGGAAGTGGCAGGATCAGGGTTTACACCCACATCAGTCCCCATCGTTCTGTCCAGTGATGGAACTGGGAGTGTCTTGCCAGAACAATGAACAGTCATGGCTTAGGGTCATTCTGCATCAAAAGCCATCATCTGTTCTTTCTGCGGGAGTCCAAGAAGTCAGTCTGATGGAGAGAGCCATGGGGAAGACTCTTATGTTAATCCTACAGGACTCTCTACGTGAGATGGTAAATAGAGTTGGGATAACAACGCACCTGAGTTTGGGTGGCGGCCAACCGCTCCACCTCCCCACCTGCCCCGGCTAAAAACAGACAATGAATCACTGCGATGAGGAAATAATCCCTTGAGCCCATGAGAGCAAGTCTGGCACTTTTTTTTACAAAGGCTACGATATTGATATGTGCCAAAGAATAGCAAGACGGAGGCCATTGAAGAAGCAGGGAGGAAGATCAAGATGCAGTGGAAAGAAGACAAAGAACTCAGCGATCAGAAGTTAGTGAGAATCCTAACTTCCCGAGTACCCCCAAAACATCTCCCACAGCGGCTGTACCATGCTGCCTTCCCGCCAGCAATGCATGAGGGCTCCAATGTGTCCACACCCTCGACAGCACTTGGTACTTCCCTGGTTTTTCTTTAACAGCCATGCTGGTGGGGGCGACGTGGTGTTTCCTTGGGCTTTGATTTCCATTTCCCTAATGACTGACGCTATTGAGTGTCCTTCCCTGTGCTTATTGGAGTTGACAGCTGCACAACATGGGGTATGTACGAAATGCCACCCAACCGTATGCTTCGAAACGACTAATTTTATGCTTTGTGAGTTCCTCCTGAATACAAAAAGTTCAAAAGCAGAAATCTAAGCAAAACGATAAATTAATCTGCCTGTCACCGCAGAGTTCTTAGGATAGACATCCTCTTGTCCCATAGCTCATTTTCTCCGTCCAGCCAATGACTACAGACGATGATTTGATTACATATATATATAAATGTGTTTCCCCTGAATTGCAGTTACCAGTGAACGTTTGCTAGCCTTCAACTGGACCACCTCACCTGCGCTTGTCAGCTGCAACACCTTCAGGCCTGGCCTCAGGTACTCAGCTAGGCTCAGTATTTGCTGAGGGGTGTAAAGGTGAAGATAGCCACACCACAGACGCTGGGCTCTAGACAAGTACACTGCCTTGCAAGGCAATCGTCTACGGGCAGTCGAGACATGTACACATGGTCTCCGAAATCAGACAGCCTGATTCCAATGCCATCTCCACCACGCACCCCACGCTCTCACGAGCTGTGCACCTCGATCATCTCAGTAAAGCTCTCTAAGCTGCCCTACAGCCCCGGCACTGTATAATGGGGATAAGAATAATGCCTGTCTCTACGGAGGTATTAAACAGCACCATCACGACTCCGTTCTCGTCGGCGATTAACTATTCACGTCTGCTTTTTTTCTCGTCTGCATGCAACTCGGCTGCAGAGGCACGCACGTGCGAGCGTGTTTGTTTATTCTTGGTGGAGAGCCTATAAAATCTTGCTGCTCAGTGTGTGGCAAGCTGGCAGCATCCGTGTCACGTGGGAGCTTGCAAGCAATGCAGAATCTCAGGCTTTACCCCGGAGCTGCTCAACAAGACAGGCCTTTTTGGAAGAGTCCCAGGTGGCTCTCAAGTTCGCAGAGCGCGAGAAGCACTAGTGTAGGACAGGTGAAGGAAAGACTGCATTGAACATGTTCCCTAGAGCAGGGCAGTGAGCAGCCATAGCTGTAACCCCTACGGTAAACAGGGGCATGCACTTGGCTTCTTCCCTGGGAAAGGCAATGCATAGAGGGGAACCTCCTAAGACTAAGGGGATATTAGAAAAAATAACAATCGCTCCCTACAAATAGATTAGATATGCCATCACCCAAGCCTCCAAATTATTCTAATGTTCCGGAAGTGTTATTGAACTCCCACGAGCAAAATCAGCCACAGGAAGGCCTGACTGAACTTGACCTGGCAGGCCAGCATTTCTAATCTCCAGCCTCATCAGTCTTCCTTTAGTCTTTCAAAATGTGCTCTCTCCCTAAGAGTCACCTCGACTTGCTGGGCCTAAGACACACACTATAGAGTCTAAAGATCTCCTGGAGATCCACGGGGCCTCACACATCTTACTAGCTGAAGGAACACTGTTGCTTGCTGATAACTGTAATTACATTTATCCCCCTGCAAGAACTAAGGAAAAATTAAAAAAACAAAACAAACAAACAAAACAAACCTCCTGGGCCCCCCATCATCCTTCTGTGACAGAGCTCATTTAAAATGCAGTGCATCATCAAAGCCGCCTTACTCTGATGGCGGAGAATTTATGAGGGATGTCCTACTTCATGTTACGCATTAACTTGAAGTCAACAGGGGAGGCAAATAGGGGACAAAATTCAGAACGTGCAAAACATTTGAAGTCAACTGAATGTACTCAGTTGCATGCCAGTAAAACATGAACTGCCAAGTGATATTCATTTTTTTCCCTTCCTACAAGATTCGCTAGAGACCGTGGATGTTCCCAAAGACTTGAATAGGCTGGCGATTCCCCTTTAATCTGAGGAAGCAAATACTTTCACCATCTCAGGTTTTTCATTGCATTTGTACAAAATGGTCTCGCAGATCGTCTGGGTATCAATGCCTACCAAGCGTTTGCTTGCTCATATCCCTGAATTATCTTTGCTCTTTACTGGATGTCCATCCTTGTGCAATGAAAGCAGGGACCAAAGCCTTTGAGTTTTGCAAATGGCCCGGGGAGAAAGAGATATGAAGTCTTTGAGCAGCACCAGAAGAGGCATCTTAGGGGATGAAAGTTGGAGGTCAACCCTACAGAGAGCTTACGGGAAAAGGGAAGAGAAATACAACAATAAATAATGAATTCTAAAAAATCCATATTGCCACCCTCCGAGGAAAAGAGGGAGAGCGAGAGCTGGTGTAGCATACACAAAAGGGGCAGTAATGACGAAATACACGTATGCTGTTTGCTGTGGCCCCAGATCAATATGGAAGCATCTCCTATAAAGGCCTTGCTTTCAGAACCCAGCTCCAGGGGCTGTGGCTTAAAGCCTGAAACGTGCTTACGTGTCTGGATTCTGGTCTTTGAAGGGAAGTTGAAGCAACTGATCAATTCATTGGGTCATTCATTTAGTCATTCAAGCAAAATGCATTAATCACTTGTGCCAGGCCATTAGCATAGACGGAAGATACACTGGTGAATAAACAAGACACGGCGATCACCCTCAGGGAGCTTGTAACCAATGGCAATGCAAACACTATGAGCCAATGATTTTAAGGGTGTTGTTCTTGAACAGGTGTCGTTCATCTGCCCACCTGCTTAGTATCCATCTCCACTAGCCCCAGGTTTCGGCTTTGCTAGTCCCATGTTGGCACGGACAGGGTAATGCCCGCCATCTAGCACGCGGCCAACCTCGAATGCCCCTGTGGACGCCACGGGTGTTTACAGGCTAGAACACACGGTTCACCAGACGCAAGCTTAGTCTTCTGAGGACTCTGGTCCCGAGCTGCCAGAACTATTTCCTGTAACCACAGGTGTTCCTGAGGGCCATGAAGAGACGTTCCTTTACACAGACGGAGCGAGACGGCAGTGACAGTGATGTGGGTGGTCAGGGAGCCAGAGGGTGGTCTCCCATCCACAGGGGTCTGAGATCTCTGCTCTCCCGCACTCCGCACTGTGCACAGCCTAGGAGCCGAGACAGGCAGCACGGGAGTGGGGAGGGTAACTGCGCTAAAAAGAGGAAAGATGTCGGGGTTCAGGCAAATGGGTACTGAGCCCAAAGCAATACGAGCAGTCTGGAGAAGGAGCCCCTGGCACCCCAGGGCACCGTCCAGCATGTGCAAGTTTAGGAGAGAAAGCGTGGAAGGAAAAGGCGTTGGCCAGGAAGTACACGGCGGCTGATCTTCAGAAAGGGGATGGAAGGGTGAGGAGGAGGGATGTTCAGGCGGCACGGAAAAGGCAGCACAGGGGACAGTAAATACCACCTTCGGGACATCCGAGGCAAGGGAAGGTGGGTCATGCTGTGCGAAGGGGGCTGAGACAGCTCCGAACCCTCCACGCTAGAGGAGAGCGGTGGCCCTTCTGGGTGAAGAGGAACTGACCAGCATGTCTTGGCACAGCAGTGGGCTCTTTCCTAAGATGCCCAGGGTCGAGCTCCCTCGCTTTGTGGTGTCCTGTTGGGATCACAGAGAGGTGCCTTGCCTGTCCACTTTGGAAGATGAAGAGCTTCCTGAAGGCACCTGCTGTCAGACCCTAGCTCCCTCTGCCCGCGTGGATTCAGGGACATGGGGCCTGAGCGTGGCCAGTGGGAAGTGCTCTCCGTGGATCCAGACGAGATGCAGGGAAGACATACTTGAATTCGCTTTGCTGCCAACACTGATTTTCAGCCTCCTCTCAATCCCGGAAGCTCCCTCCAAATCACTAACAAATATCCTGTGTGCTTACTATGAGGGGGAAATTGGTTTCTGTTGCCTGCAACCAGAGAGCCCTAATAGGTCCACAGGTTTTAGACTGTCCCTGTAATTAACGGCAATGTTTAATTTCACCCCTTTGTAAATTGGGTTGATATTCTTACATGAAGGATAATTACTTTGTTCTCATGTAATCCCTTTTGATGTTATAAATCTCCATTAAGAAGCCCTGTTTGAGTCCATGAGAAACTATCGCTACCTCCCAGAAAGGCGAGACAAGGGTTATTACACGCCCTGTGCCCTCGTTCGGTACACAGAGACACGGACGTTCGGGACACTTACTGAAACACTACTCAGCTCTTTTTGATACACCAAACATAGCTATTTTCCAACAGCCAATGGTATAAAAATTAAAAAGTGTGAAAAGTAAAAAAAAAAAAAAAAAATTCACTATGTTCCCATATTCATCAGAGCCTGTCCCAAATACAATTGCCTTAAGATAGGTACAGGTCTCAGAAGAAATCTGGCAATGAGTAGGAGGGTTTCAGAGAACTGAGCGTATGTCTGAGGGTCCTGGCACCTGCTCCCAAGTTCACTGGAGAAGCCACGTGTCCATGCTAAGAGAATCCCTTGAAAATACCAGCAGTGCCTGCAAGAAAGGGAACTGAAATTTCTTTGCCCAGTCGGATGTCTGCTGAGACAGCACCCTGGATGGGTGTCTGAGAGATGTCCCTGGGCACAGGGCAAACGGGAAGCGAAGGGAGATGTGGGGCAGAGCAGCGGTGGGACTAACTGCAGGATCTCAACCCTATCATTTGCGCTGCAAGCCTGAGTGAGTTTATTGTCATCCGTGTGGTTCCAGCAGAAAGAGCTGACTCGAGCCAGCTTGGTGCATTCTAAGAAGGTCACCTGCAAGGTGAGGGGACCATGACCTGTGGGGTGTATTGCTGGAACAGACATCATGAAGGGAGTTTGCCAGAGCTGGATTTTCCCCACGGAGAAATGTAGGAGCTAGGAGGCCCCTGGCTGAGGCGTCTGTGACACTTCAGCAGCCTGAGAAAGTCAGATCTAGATTATTGGCCAAACAGAAGCCAAACAAATTGCAACCATCAGCAGTAAGAAGAAGACAATGGTACCTTTGCGTCTGAGAACCATGACCTTTGCCTTTCCTTTCCTGCCCCAAAGCTTGGCCGGGATTAGAGGGTAACAGCGGCGAGGGGGGAAGTGGCCCAAAGGCATACGAAGTCCTCCCTCTCCACCCCACACTAAAGGGAGGGGATGGAAAACATCCCTCCCCTTCTCTTCAGGCCCAGAGCTACAAGTCTGACGAGGAACAGAAGGAACCTTCGATGAATTACGCTGCTTTTAAAAAGTAAAATGACTAAGGCATAAATTCCAATTGAGACGATGCTAATAACCAAAGTGACCAGAAAGCTGAGAAATCTGTTCAAGATGACATTACATGTTGGGGGGGGGGGCGTGGGGGATATGCAACCCAGCACAGCTGGGGGCGGTGAGTGGAGAAAAAGATAACCATCCTCTATTTGGGTCCCTGAGCTGAGACGATTCAGTGCCCTGGACACATGTTCGATACAAGTGGTGAATAAAGAGATCTCAGTAAGCCACACAGTTGACCTTCCCAAGTGTTAACGCAGAGGGGCCTCGGCGGGGCCCGAAACACGCACTCCTATGCTGAGCAGTCCAGGCGGACGTCCAGCGACAGTCCATCACCAGTTAGCGCTTTGATACACCTGTCTCCCTTCACCTGGGTGCCCTGCTGCAAGCTCAAATGGTTGACTCAGTGTCAGGTGTAAGGTAACGTGTTTGTGTGTGTGTGTTTTCTTTTTAATTAATTTACTTTTGTTACAGATGTTTCTCCTTTTTCAACCCTGACACCCTCCTCCAGATCCCTCCGCCCCCCAAGCATTGTTGTCTATGTCCATTGGTTACGCATACATGCATGTAAGTTCTTTGGTTTATCTCATCCCTCCCCTCGCTCCCCTCCTCTGAGGTTTGTCAGTCTGAACCGTACTCCTTTCTATGTCTCTGGGTCTATTTCGTTCATCAGCTTATTTTGTTCATTATAGTCCACAGATAAGTGAGATCATGAGATATTTGTCTTTCTCTGATTGGCTTATTTCGCTTAGCATAATACTTTCCAGGTCCCTCCATGTCATCTCAAAGGGTAAGAGATCTTTCTTTCTTACAGCTGCATAGTATTCCATTGTGTATATGTACCACAACTTTTATTTGGGGGGGGGGAGGGTATATGCCCCTAGCGGGAACCAAACCCGGGACTCTCTGGTCTGCAGGCCGACGCTCCAACCACTGAGCCAAACCGGCCAGGGTTACCACAGCTTTTTTATCCACTCTTCTATTGATGGACACTTGGGCTGTTTCCAGATCTTGGCGATTGTAAATAGTGCTGCTATGAACATAGGGGTACATATATTCATCCTGATCGGTGTTTCAGGCTTCTTAGGGTATATCCCTAGATGTGGGATCACTGGGTCAAATGGCAATTCAATTTTTAATTTTTGAGGAAACACCATAATGTTTTCCACAGTGGCTGCACCAGTCTGCATTCCCACCAGCAGTGTACTAGAGTCCCCTTTTCTCCACACCCTCGCCAGCACTTGTTGTTTGAGGATTTGTTGACGGCGGCCATTCTGGCAGGTGTGAGGTGATAGAAGGTATCGTGTTGTAATGCAGGGTAGCGGGCGCCATCTTTTGAATATGCTTTGGTTTAGCACATAGTTGGCCGTGCGAATGGCCCTCTTTGGTGGTGTGCTTTTTGCAAATGCCAAGTTGTACAGATTTGTGTTCAGGTGGAAACACACAGAGACTGCCCTGGGCGGTTTGGCTCAGCCGTTGGAGCATCGGCCCGTGGACCAAAGAGCTGCTGGTTCGATTCCAGTCAAGGGCATGAACCTCGGTTGTGGTTCGGTCCCTGGTAGGGGTCGTGCAGGAGGCAGCCAGCCAATGTGTCCCTCTCACATCGATGTCTCTCTCCCTCTCTCTCCCTCCCATGCTATCTGAAGATAAATGGGAATATATCCTCAGGTGAGGACTAGAAAAATAAAAAAATAAAAAAAGAAAGAAAAAGAAAGAGAGAGGCTTGATATTTGGGGTGATGTCAGCAAGTTTTTACCCACTAATCAGATATTGAGAAAAGGGTGTTTCTCCGAAGTACATGCCTAGTGGATTAATCGTTCTTCACGTGGATAAAAAGAAGACTGATTGAAAATGTTCAAGCTTTGATCATTTTTACATGTTCACTCAGCATCTGTTGAGCTCCTACGCCAGTGTATTTCTTCCACCAGGAAACATGTTGTGATGTCTGGAGACATTTGTAGCTGACACAACCCGGTGGTGGTGGTGGTGGGGCAGGGGTGTGTGCGTGGCACTGCCATCTAGTGGTTCGAGAGCACAGATGTTGCTAAACCTCCTCCCATGTGCAGGACAGCTCCCGGGACAGAGTTCTCCACTGGTGCTTGAGAACTCTCCCTACACCATGCTTGGCCCAGGCAATGCCAACATGAAGAAGCCCGTACCTTCAAAGGACTCACGCCCAAGATGTAATTTTGAAATCCCATCTATCCTTGTTACACTGACACAGAATCAGACTGGCTATTTCCACCGCTTCCAAATATAGGGTGTGTGAAGGACATCTCCCTTCCCCAGCTGTTCACCATTCTCTCCGGTTGCCTTTGGAGATGATACTGGAGGAAAGAAGCAAATACAGAAGGGGGGAGACAAGGTCATTTGTATCGGCTCTGCAGTGACTGTGCATGGACGGTGGTTTTATCCAAACATTTATAATGCGTTGGAGACTGTTCAAACAGTCAGGCAGCTTGTCAATTTTCTAATGAGGGAGGCATCCCGAGTTCGGAAAGTAGAGGTCTAGTTGTCTCTGACAGGTGGGGGGCATGCAGCACACACCTCAGGTATTTCCATGGGATTAATTACCAGATGTGCAGGACAATGAAGGGAAGGGGGTAAAGGTGCCTAAGAGACAGGGAAGGGAGGGGAGGGATGCTGTAATGAGCATCAGGGTCTATGTTTAAAAAAAATAAAAAGGAGGGGAAGAAGCGATTTCAGTTGGGTGACTCAGGAACGGTTTCCTAAGGTGGCAGGCTGGCAATCTTCGAGGGTGCAAAGGATTTGAGGTCAAGTGGGAGGACATTCAACGAAAGACATTCGCGTGGACCAAAGCACAGGGTGGGCCACGCATGACACATGGAAAGGAAGAACAGCTCAGTTGTGGATTGAGAAAGGGGGCCACCGAGGAGATGAAGCTGGAGACAGCACGATCTTGAAGGTGTGGACACTCTTCTGCATCGTGGATGTCTGCCTAGGAGGTGTGGATGGAATCTGGGTTGTATCACCCCTTTCTAAGGAAGCAGCTACGAGCAGCAACCATCACCGCCCCCAAATGCTTCCCTTGGTTCCACTGCGAGAGGAAACCCCAGGCCAAGCGTCAGTGACTCAAGTCTCTGACATTGGAAGGTGATCCTCGTGTTCCGCAGTCCCCTTAAATAGGGAGCTTTCAACACGATCGAGACCAACTCTCAAGATACAAGATTTCCACATGGTTTCAGGTGCCTATCACTACACTTTAGAGAGTCCTAATAATAAGATAAAAAGGTGTTTCAAGTAGCTCTAATAAGGCAGAGAGGACAGGCAGAAGTGTGACAATCCATAATCCACACAAATTACACGTTCAACTTAAATACTTACCCATGTGTTTCAAAGGCCGGCAATGTGAAAGGTAACCAACAACACATGAAATAGGGGACAGTCCTGTACGTGGCACGGCTGGCATGCATGATCACCCCGTGGCAGAAAGGAAGGGAACACACATCCCTAGCGGCGTATCCCTCCACTGCCTCTGGGAGGTCCAGAGGAAACGGATCAAGACTAGTTGCTTCCAGGGATAGAAAATGAGAGGCCAGAGATCACGCCTGGAAAATCTTATTTTTCTCTATATATCATTGATAATTTTTAAATATTTTAACATGCCTGGCCAGTGTGGCTCAGCAGATGAGCATCGACCCATGCACCAAGAGGTCGCTGGTTCGATTCCTGGTCAGGGCACTTGCCCAGGTTGTGGGCCCAATCCCCAGTGGGGGGCATGCAGGAGGTGGCCAATTGATGTTCTCTCTCATTGATGTTTCTATCTCTCTCTCCCTCTAAAAAAAAATCAATAAAGAAAAAATAAAATAAAAAATAAATAAATAAAATATTTTAACATATTCAATAACATCTGCATTAAATACAAAGAAAAGTCGCCAGTACAAAAAGCTGTATGGAAAATTCTGCCAGACTCCTTCGGGAGCCAGTGTACAATGATGTTTCAAAGCACAGATTTCAGCTGGTCTTCCAGATTGGAACTGTTCTTCTCTCCATGGACAGGCCTGTGACCTTGGGCAAGGCATTTACTCTCATGGAGATTATGCATTTTCCAGGCAATGAGGAGAGGAGTCACACCTACCCCATAGGGTATTAGAGTTAAGCATTAAATGAGATGCTATGTGCAGAGAACCTAGCCCACGCCTAGAACATCAGTAGGGCGGCAGCCCGGGTCTCCACATTCTAAAGCGACAGAGTGTGACTGCCGCCTAGGCGGCTGGAATCTCTTGGCTGGTGGTTCAACTCAGATACACGTCAGCAGAGTGTTTCACATTAGCGGTGCCCTCGGTATTCATGCTCGTCCCCTGCAGCAGAAGAGAAATGGCCCTATATGGCCCGCTCATAACGACACCATAGGAAATCCAATGCAAATCACTCAATGCTGGCAGGGAGGGGCCCCTCCCTTTTGGAAAACACGGCAATGAATTCATTGGTCACTGTGAAATTCAATGCTGCATCTAAACTTTCTGCCAGAAGCTTCATTTCTGGGAGGAGGCTTCGAATCAATCCTCGGTAGGAACTATCAGGGATGCTATGAGAAAAAAGAGTGTGTCCAAAGAAAGCCCAGGTCTGCATTTCCATGCTAAAGCTCCATATAATTTTCACCTAAGAAGAAAGAGTTCAGAGTTACACAGAGAGAGAGAGAAAGAGCTCCAGGGGTGTGAAATAGAGGATGGGTGTATAGGGGTGCAGTGGATATTACTGACCTTCTTTTCAAGTACACATTGCACGCCTCACTCTACCTTCTTACTATACTGCGCTCCCAAGGCACGGACACTGGTTACTTTCGGGATGCAAATGGCACGGCCAATTGCTTAATTCCATGTTTTCCAATCTCAAACCCAGAGGTCCTGAAGCCATCTTTACCTGGCTTCAGGTTATGCACTCAACCAACTAATTTCACAAATTCTCTCTCTCTCTCTCTCTCTCTCTCTCTCTCTCTCTCTCTCTCTCTCTCTCCCTCTCTCCCCCCTACCTTTTTCCTTCTTTCCTTCTTCAGATATTTACCGAGTGTCTGGCCTTTAACAGACACTCCTCTACATGCTGGGGGCAGAGAGATGAGTAAGGACCATCATTTCATGGTGCTTATGTTCTAAGTGGCAGAACTAGGTGATGAGTAATTAAACAAATACATAATGCCCGGCCGGTGTGGCTCAGTGGTTGAGCATCGACCCATGCACCAAGAGGTCACCGGTTCGATTCCCAGTCAGGGCACATGCCCAGGTTGTGGGTCAAATCCCCAGTGGGGGGCATGCAGGAAGCGGCCAATTGATGTTCTCTCTCATCAATGTTCCTACCTCTCTCCTTCTCCCTTCCTCTCTCTCTAAAAAATCAATAAAGAAAAAAATATTTAAAAAAACACACACAAATAAGTAAGATTATCTTAAAGAGCATATATATAATGAAAGAAAGTGACCCCTAGGAAGGAGTTCCCTTAGGGCGCACCAGGAGGGGTGCTTTGAGCCTAGATAAGAAGGACCCAGCACTTTAAAGAACCCGGAGTGCCGTACCCCAGACAAAGTTAGGACAAAAGCAAAGACCCGGAGTCTGGAGTAAACTCAGGAGGGTTCACGGAAGAGAAGGGAAAATCGGAGGGGAAGGTGAGGCACAGGAGGAGCTGGGCCCACACGTCCACAGGGGTTTGGATTACATTCTGAAGGCAGACGGAGGCATAAAAACGCATTTATGTGATATCCCTTTTCAAAATATCCCTCTGTGGTTCACTTTTTCTCAGGTACTTTAGAGGCAGGCTAGTTATTTCACATTCATTAAATATTAACCTGGTTATTAATATTAACTTATTTCATCCCAGTGTGAGGTATGGTTCCTGAATAGGTGATGTTTAATTTTACACGCCACCCCCGCACCTTCCCATCAGCTAAGTTCAGAGAAACAGCTTCATCCAGAATCACTCTCCTTACGCGAAACCAAGGCATATTTTGGCAGACTTTTTTAAAAATATGTTTTTATTTTATTATTATTTTTTTTTTACAGAGAGAGGAAGGGAGAGATAGAAACATTGATGTGAGAGAGAAACATTGATCGGCTGTCCCCTGCACGCCCCCTACTGGGGATCAAGCCCACAACCTGGGCATGTGCCCTGACCGGGAATGGAACCAGGACCTCTCAGTCCATGGGACAACACTCAATCCACTGAGCCACACCGGCTGGGCAATATTTTGTAGTCTTTTAACTGTCTTATTTCATTGATGAAGTTGATGTTTTCATAAGCATCCTTTTGAAACAATCCTCCAAATATGACGGAATTATGCATCTCCGGGTGAATGGCCAGCTTGCGTCAAAATTAATCCAAGGTGGGGGAGAGGCAGACTGTCACTGTCTAACAAATATCACCTCAGGAGTTATGGCGTCCCCTCCCACCGCGGCTGGACTTATCACTTTAGATCCCCTCGTGGGGGGCAGGGCAGAGTCTCATCTGCCTGGGAGACACGGAAAACCCTCATCCTCATTTTTCAGACACACATACTGTAGGTCCCCAGAGCTCCAGGAACAGGGCTGCATACTCCTTGGAAATCGAGTCAAAGAGAACAGATGCCAGTTTTCCTAGATGCAGGGACACCTGTACTCTGCTGAACCTCCTTACGCTTGCGTTAGAAAACATGCACCTGGCTTTGTAGAAGCTGGTGGCTAACCTCGCCAAGGTGGTAAGGGCTAAAGTTTGCATTCCTGACCTGGGATGTCTAAGAGTCCTGGAAAAACAGCAGCAACACCCATTCCCCTTCCAGTAGCTCTGATTCAAGACCCAAACACAGAATGAAGGTGAGCTGGTGACAAAGATGGCATTTCCTAGTTCCAACCCTAAGCCTCCATTCTCAGACAACATGAGGGGCCCTTACTATTTAGTTTTAAGGATCATAATCTATTAGGAGAAAAAAATGATCAGTTTTTAAGGTAGCATATCAAAATTCAAGTCTTAGGAATTGGGGTGGGATGGGGAGGATACCAACAAGGCAGAACGTTCCTAGGTTGGACACAAGTCCCTCTTGGAGATACAGCATGGCCTTAACGCATGATTGCTGGTGTCTTGGGTAAAGAAGATACGAAGGAAAGAGGAAGAAGGGAGGGAGGAAGGGAAAAAGGGAGAAGGATGAAGGGAGGGAGGGAAGAGGAAAGGAAGGAGGGTACAAGGAAAAGCTTAATCAAAATTAAATGAGCAAAGAAATGCAATGAATAGCGGAATGTCTGAAAGAGATGCCTTGGGCTTTAGACATTAACATACCCATTCTTTAAAAAGGTACCTTGTCCTTGACCTATGAGCGACACCCACACAGCCCTTAGGTTTCCCTGCCACAATTTCTCCCTGCTGGAATGGAACCGGTCCTCCATCGTGAGGTATCATTTCCTCTCCCCATGTACTCACTATGACAGAAAAACACCATGTTGAACATCTTGTAGACTATGTTTCCTACTTGCCTGATCTGATGGTTGTATGTAAACGTTGTAAAAAGGTTTTGATACAAATTGACAAAGTATCCTTCTGAACGTGTATAATGATTTATGCCCCTCTAGTGGTTTGGGGATTACTTTTTCCCTACACTCTTATATTATCACTTTACTTTAATTTTTTTCTGGGCCATGTGCACCTACTTTCTGTGGATAAGAGCATCCCAATCTCCTTTGGGGGAGTTCCCTCCAGCCCTCTGGACTCAGTTTGTTGGGTCTGTGAATCAGGTGTCTTGGTTTTCTCAAATCAAGGGGCAGGCACTGGACCCAAACTAGTCACCCAGAGGCTGAAAGCTGATGGACTCGGCTCTTCTCTCTGATGGTGTCAGGAGAGAACTCAGCAGAGCCCCGCCACTGAGGCTCCTGGGCCTGTCCCACTCCGCCCTTTCTGACCTGGTCCCGGCTCTTCCCTTCACTCCACCAGGGTCCAAACATCTTTTTCACTGAAGTCACCCTTTTCCTGCTTATACTCAAACAGCCCCACAGATCCGCAGTTCAGTTGAGTAATTTCACTGGAGACCCTTCACCAGGTATCCTAGGCTGCGTGGCAAGTGGGGCCCTGATAGGATGGAGCAGATCGTTTTAAACTAGAACTTGATAGCCTACAAAGTGTTTCTTAATACACAGTCTCATGCCAAACGACTGAGGACAAATGTGAGGTCCTCACAAGGATTTGGTAGCTAGAAAAACCAAACCCAACCCACATGTTATCTAAATCTGCAGTTCAACACCCTGCAACACAATAACATTAAAACCCTTAGGTGAACGTCACGCTAAAAGCCTTATGCGTCCTGCAGGAAGGAGCGTGTTTCCCCACAGCTTGGGAAGATTTTAATGCAAGAAAGTGAGCCCTGGCCAGTTTGGCTCAGCAGTTAGAGCATCGGCCCACGGACCAGAGAGCCCCAGGTTCAGTTCCCGCTGAGGGCACGTACCTCGGTTGCAGTTTGTCCCTGGCCCCGGTTGGGGTCGTGTGGGTGGCAACCACTCGATGTGTCTCTCTCACATCGATGTTTCTCTCTCTCTCTTCCTCCCTCTCTCCCTCCCATTCTACCTGACAATAAATGCAAAAAAATGTCCTCAGGTGAGGATTATTTAAAAAAAAAGAAAGAAAGTGATTGACATTCTCCAGTTGCAATGGGGCAGCCAGTGAGTCCCCTAGAGATGAAGTGGACTCCTAGACATGGCTGGGCTCTGGTTACAGAAACCCTGTACGTGAACGCCAGAACACCCACATGGGCTCTCAACATTTATTTTTGTTCCTCTCACACCAAAGAAGGAAGGCTGGTAACTTATTATCATTCCGACTAATCCAAGGCGGATCTCCACCCTTGCAGCTGGGGCGTTCAAGGATAGGTTCAAATCCACAGCTCAAGCATACGTTAGCCGTCTAAATTTGGGCAAATCCTTTAATCCTTCTATGCCTCAGTCAAAATGCTAATAATAAGCCCCTGTAGAGATTCAATGAGAAATGTATAGTGAGTTGCTAATACAGAGCCAGGCACAGAAAGAGTGGTGGGTAATTGGCAGCTTCAGCAGAATCGTCATCAGAAAGGAAAATCTGGGGGATTTTAAGAGCCTGGGGCATTGTATGGAATGCTGGGCTCTATGCACCCCACTGTACAGACTTTCCTCTCAAAGAACATTGGTAATAACTATATGACAATGTGATGCAGTAATACCACTGGTCTAGTCTCATTTGACCCTTTCCAGGGGTCAACTATGTTGCCACATATGTTGCCATTCCATTTCATCGAACCCAGTGTGCCAGGCAGGGTGGGCACTGTCCCTCCCATGCCAGAAATGAATTACACAGCCGCTCCCTCCCATCTTCACGGCAGAGATGTTTGGCTGGTTGAGCAAATCAAATGTCCCACTTGACACCTGCATAAAGGATGTGGCAGCTTCTCCCCCAGAAGGGAGAAAGCAGTTAGAATAAAGCATCTATCTTCTCCCAGTTCTCGGGAGCAGGTGGAGAAGAGCTCCCCCTTCACTTTCCTACCTCTCTGGGCAGTAAGACAGAGTGCAGAGTATGTGTGTAGTTGAATTTCAGCAAAGGTCACCCCTGCTTCTGCTGGCTTCAGGGGAGAAGGGGCACTCGTGCTACTTCTGCCAACTGTGTCAATGTAAATGACACACACACACACAAAGATATGCATACATACAGGATAGATAGTCCCCAATGAGCCGGGCTCTGGGAAACCCTTGAAGTGAGACGAGGGCTCCATCAGGAAGATAGAGAGTTGGAGGTGATGGAAATGGGCTGAATTCCACCTTCCCGAAGCTGCCACGTGTTTGAGGAGCAGCAAAGGAGAGGATGGGGCATGGCTTTGAATTTGGAACTGGTCTGCCACCCTGGGACAACTACCTAACATCACTGAGCCTCAGTATCCCCACCTATAAAATAAAAACATTAATTTAAATAACGTGCCTGTCACCTGGTCCGAGGCTCACTCTCTTTTTCTTGCCCAGTAACCCCCATGTTAACGTCCTCTGTAAGCCCTGAGGCTGAAAAGTGAATATGTCCCCAGATATATCCTCCCTAAGTCAGATAAAGACCTCACTTAACTACGGTTTCCTGTGTACACAGTGCATGGCATTTGGACCAGGCAACTCTCACTTTAATCAAGACACTTCTCAAGTACCAACCATATGGCAGGCTATCCATCTTATTGACTCAGACATCCTAACAGACAAATCCATATCTCCATCCATTGCAGGAACAGCAACTCCCGGGGAGGGGGCAGGGGGATGAAGGACAAAGAGAGACTGCAAGAAAATCTGCGACTTGAACTGGTCCAGCAAACACAAATACGAACTTACCAAGGAGGCCTCCAGAACGTCATTTCAACCCAGAGGGTCCCATTTCTTCTAAATGCAAAACGGTCATCATCATCAATACTATCACCATCAGGGCCAACATTAGGGCCCCAGACCCTATAGGGAACGTGCTTCTCATCTAATTCACGGCCAGGGAATTTTAAGAATTGGAAGATAAGGCAGGGACGGATGAAGAAAAACCATAATTCTACCACTGGGGGGGGGAAAAATCCTGGGCATAAAGGGATGCGGGGGAAGATGGGGAGGGTCATTTTAAAACCGAGTCCATTCTATGGGCGAAGACAGGCTTTGTAATCAACAATGAGGAAGAAGAAAGTGGCCATTTCATTGCAGCAACAGAGCCCTGTCTGGGGAATCTCAGGGGTCACGGGTGTTAAATGCCCAGGCAAAGCTCTTTCTGGAACACAAAGCCTACCTAAATTCTCCGTGAATAGACATCCTCCAGCCCCCTCCCACTTCAGGAGTGGGGGTGGAAGAGTATCATCGCCAAAGCGAAGGCCGTCAGGAGGGGGGCTGCCATCGGACAGGAGAACTCGCCGCGTCTCTGTCCAGCTGGGAGGAAGAAAAGGAGGCTTCGTGGAGTAATTAACTGTCACACGTAAGATTAATTGACGACCCTCCAGTTTCGCCCTAAACACAGATGTCTTGGGAGCAGGACACAACCTTAAATACTAGAGGGGAAGGGAGAGCAGTTATTTCTGGATCAGAGCAAACTGAATATGCAGAATTGTGGGCGATGTCCAAACCCACGCGGTGGAGCTGGGGGAAACCATACATCATCACGCCCTTCCATAAAGGGGCTTGTCAGAAACTAGCCAAGGACTTCCACGAGGAACCAGTGTCTGCTGGGAAGGTTCTTTGCAATGACTGGTGCAGAAGGGGCGCGCCTGCACCAGTTAGAGAGGTTTGGACACACTGCTACTGTGTTTCCAATGTGCTATTTGCATGAAGAGGCTAACAGGGAAATGTATAATTTTCCTATCTGTAACAGTAGCAGATGATGCTCACAGGGTCAGAGCCAGCCTGGTGCACTTACCGCTGACCCAAGAGTATGTTTTGTGGGGATAGAGGGTAGTTTTCCCTAAGACCTCAATGTGCCACCATTAGGGCTCTTTCCCAGAGGTAACATCCCCTTTGTTTGCCTGTCCTCCATGGCTGGGCGGTCTCTGCTGCAGTAAAGTTCTCCAGGAGATACTGAAAGAATTATTGGTTCATCTATGCATTTTTATTTAATCTAAATGATCTAAATCCAGGGGATGAGAGTGAGAAAAAAAAAATAAGATTGTTTATTTTACTTTCAAATGATTGGTGGCGCGTTATCAAAATCCTTACAATAAACAGATTGTCTTCCAGTGTCTTTTTCAGTGAAAAAGTGTCTTTTTCCATTCCATGAACGTGTTGAGTTTTATTTATGAACTTGTCACTGTGCAAAGTGCTAGGGTTATAAAAATGAATAAGCCTCATACTTGAGGAGCTCTTACTCTGAAACCGCTGACACTTTTCAACATATGTATAAAAATATACACGTAAAAAGAATCATGATACCAAAACAGCAGCAGGTGCCTTTGTGGAGCACGGCTGAGTGCTTCAGAGTCACCACGATTATCCTCACAGCTGCATGAGGTGGGTCTGAGGCTTATGTCCATTTTACAGATGAACAAAGTGAGGCCGAGACAGGTTACCGTACCTTATCTAAAGTTGCATATTTAGTACCAGGCAGAGCTGAAATGTAAAGCCACGAAGTTTAAGCGCAGGGCTCGGAAATTTCTGTAGAGGTATTTCTATAGAGATAGGAAAAGAATACGGATTATCTGGGAGAATCCAGGGACATTCCGCAAAGCCGACATTCGAGCTAGGTATTAAAGGACAGAGCAGAATTTGCCCAGGTAGAGATTAGGATGGCTGGGGCCCTCAGGTGGATGGAGTACTTATTCCAGATGATGAAAACTGGAGATGTTTAAGGCTAATGCTAGTTCAGCATGAAGAGAAAGCAGGGGAGGGTATTCAGACATGGAATTAGAGAAGGCGGGCAGTTGAAAGAAAAAAATTGGTCTAATTTTGTAGGCATGGGGGATAATGGACAGATTATGACCAGTAAAATGTCTCTGTTGGAAGAATATTATCCCATCTAAGCAGAGGTCCATAAAGAGCTGGTTTCATGGGGTGACTGGGGAACAGTGTAGAGGGACATTTGGGCATGAATGGAAGGAGGTCAACTATTCTGTTCGCCTGTCTTAGACTCTCAGGAAAGAAAGTCCAGGACCAAGTGGGAGGACGCTGAACCTCAGCCTCGTGTGTTTGGTTTAGATGCTGTGCTCCTCTGGGAACTCCTGGTGGTGGTCTGAGAAGGGAGACACGGGTGCTGTGCCCGGGGAGACAGCCTGGCAGCTGGCAGCACACAGGTTGGCCAGGGGAGAAAGAGTCAAGAACACGAAGCCCTCTGTGCCTCCACCTCGTCTGTGAAATGAGGATAATCAAAGGACTGATCTCGTCCAGTCCTAGTGAGGAGGATGGAAGGAAAAGAATGTAGCCCAGCTGGTGTGTCTCAGTGGTTGAGCGTGGACTCGTGCACCAGGAGGTCGCCGGTTCGATTCCCGGTCAGGGCACATGCCCAGGTTGTGGGCCCGATCCCCAGTGGGGCGCATGCAGGAGGCGGCCAATTGATGTTCTCTCTCATCGATGTTTCTATCTCTCTCTCCTTTCCTCTCTCTCTAAAATCAATAAAGAAAAAAAAAACATTTAAAAAAAGAAAAAGAATGTAAAGTTTTAGCTATCGAGCTTGTCACAGAGCAAACCGTTAACATAGGCTCACTTCCTCCTTCGTTCCCTCCTTTGCTCCCTCCTTCTCTGCTTTCTCCCCTCCCTCCCTCCTTCCATCCTTCCTTTCTTGCCTCACAAATTATTGATGCCTGTGCCAAACTTGTTCTCACGGTGCTACTATTACAGCTCTTTGTGCTGTGTTTCTCCTCCTCCTCCTCCTTATTATAATCATAACAACAGCATTACTGTTGATGTTGCTGGGAGTTACAGGACTGGAGAGGAGGGGAGAGCCTTAGCAACGCCCTGGCGTCAGGTCAGGGGCAGACCGCTCAGAGCCCGCGACGGGAGGCACAGTGCCCGGGGTACTCAGAACGCACCCTGCACGTGTGGCCACACTTCCCGCTGCCACGGCGCATTTGTAAACATCACCGGGACAGAGAAGACTGCGAACTGGATGGGTGCTTTTGTATGGACAACTATTTAGTCGGGCTAAATATAATCTCAGTAGGGGACTCAACCTGCTGCCTGAAGGAGTGTGGGATGAATACAAGCCGGCAGAGGAAAGATGACTGGTTGTTCTTCCAGCCTCTGAGAGAGACGAAATGACGAAACCTCCCGGCTGACCTCCGGGCGTGGCAGGAGGTCACGCAGGTGAGAGCGGTAAGGACAGGTGGACAGAGAGCCAGGTGCGCGTCATGAATGTCACCCTGAACACCTCTGCAGGCAAACAGCACCTTCAGCGGGTGGAGGGTGTGACTTTCTCTCAGTGGCTCACAATCAGAAAGAGCGCAGGCTGGAACCCGACACCGAGGGCTGATTACTTCTGGGTTCCCCAGCTTCCTGTGGGGCGCACTACAGAAGACCCATGACCGTGGCTTACAGAGCGACCTGTCTGTGCCTCGAGGAGTGAATTCCCTCCAAGAAGAAGACTCTCTGGCTCTGCAGTCAGGCCTGCCTGTCCCAGGTGAACGAATGTGTACGGCAATATGCAAAGCACGCCAGGTGTGACTACTGGGTCTCCTCCACCTGGTCTCCCTACTTCCATCTTTCCCAGCAGCCCCTATTTTCCATTCTGGGACCTCTTTGAACCTGACTCCCCGTCATCCTCTTGGCCTCACTGACTGGTTCCCCGTTGTCCATGGAAAGGAAAATGGTCATCATGGTCTTGGACCTTGAACCCAGAGTGATGAGACAATCATACACTCACTTCCCCTAAGAAGTGTGGGGTGTTGATGAGGCCAGCAGGGTTGCGATCTGATCGCGAAGCTGACATCCAAAGTGGGTGAAGCTGAGAGAGCCCCAGCCAGCAGCCCCGTCCTAATAAGGGCCGCCACATGCTGGGGTGTTGAGTGTGCTGCATTCACCGACCTTTTTATTCTTACCTGCACCTCCCCTCCCCAAATGAACACCTGTTGTTCTCATTAGTTTACAGATGAGGCACCTGAGGCTTAGAGAGGTTTGCACTATGCCCAAGAGTTTGCAGCTAAGAATGGATTGTGGAGCTAAACTTTGAAACCAGGCTAGGACTGGCTGGCCCAGACTCCTCAGTGCTGTGCTCTACTGACAGGTGACTTCTCGGAGCGGGAGGGGACATGGATGGAAGGAAGGGACTCAGCACACATCCCTCTGCTCCTCCCCTCCATACCAAGACCAGATCCAGAAGCTGATGTCTCAAGGAAGTACGGACAAGACGCCAGGCCAACTCAGAGTTCACATTCTCTTTAGCAGGAGGGTCTCATACACAGGTCTGGAGGAGCAAAACACAGACAGTGAGGGTCCTTGCAGCTCAGGGGCACTGCACTAGAGGAGAGATCTCACAAACGCCCCATCTTCTCAGAGGGCTCTGGAATTGGGGGCATCCATCTCTCAGCATCGTCATGGATGTTCAAGGGCAGAAGCTACACAGAGCCTCTCCTCTGATCTACACAACATCAGCCTTGGCTCAAGGTGTCCTAGCACTGTGCTTTGACTGGGCTCTGAACGTCTCCCATGCCCACCTTTCAACTCAAAGACTTACCTATGAAGCGAAACACGCCCAGGGCCTGAATGCAGTGCATTCTCTACCTTACCCAAGTTGAACATTAGGCACCTGTGAAGTGTCCTTTTCAATTATATGGGTTTTTGTTGAAGATTGAAGACACGCATAGGTGAGCACTCTTGAGGCCTTATCCTAGCCATGAAAAATCTTTGGCGAAGACTTGGTCACTGTGAAACAGTGACGTAATCTCATGGACTTCATGATATAGATTCTTCTATAAACGGTTCAGCCGACTCTCTGGTTTCCTGTAGAATCAAGACATTTTCTTTCTTTTTTAAAAAATATGCTTTTATTGATTTCAGAGAGAGGAGGGAGAGATAGAAACATTGATGAGAGAGAAACATCCATCAGCTGCCTCCTGCACTCCCCCTACTGGGGAGCAAGCCCCAAAACCGGCCATGCGCCCTGACTGGGAATCGAACTGGTGAACTCTTGGTACATGGGTCTACGCTCAACCAACTGAGTCACACCAGCTGGGCAAACATTTTCAATAGAAGAGACCTCTAATGTTAAAGCCAAACACTTTTATGAAGATAAGGCCACTGGTGGGATTTGAATAATCTCCCCTGGACAACAGACTATCAAAAAGTAAATCTGTGACTGTCACTGTATCCTGCGTGCGTATCACTAATGCACTGCACCTCCATTTCCCACTAATGCACTGCACCTCCATTTCCCACTAATGCACTGCACCTCCATTTCCCACTAATGCACTGCACCTCCATTTCCCACTAATGCACTGCACCTCCATTTCCCACTAATGCACTGCACCCCCATTTCCCACTAATGCACTGCACCCCCATTTCCCAGCACCATCACCTTCAGTAAAGCAAAAGGTTTCTTTCTTCACCAGGGAGTAAGCAAATATTAAAACAATCTCGTTGGTGCTCATTCTAACCAGGGCAATCATCCATGAGGACTATTCATCGTGGACTCAGTTTGACAATAATTATTCTTCGGTACTTTCCATGGGCTTCTTGCCTCTGAAGGCATGGAAACTAATTTTGATTCCAAGGATGCATGTTTTAAAATTGCCCCATGCCAGTTCAGCACCTCGGAAGACAGCGGAACATCTCCAGGCCTTCATTTGGCATAGGATTCTGTGTCTGCCAGGAGGGACTTATTCCAGCCACAAGAGACACGTTGAAAAGTGCAGGGAAACTTTGCACAACCTGCATGTGCCACGCCACACTGGAGTCCGGTATCCTGGCTCGGGCCTCTCTCCTTCCCGTGAGCCCCGGTATGGCCTGGCACCAGCAACTCCAGAGGTCACACTCCTCTGTCCTTCCTTCGTCTTTCTCTCCTTGGTCTTCCGGGGGCCTGTCCATCAATCCGCTGTTGCCCTTGCAGGAAGGCGGGGCTCCTCCGCTCTCTGCTTGTGGATGGAAAAGCCATTCTGATGCACTCTCCCTCCATGACCCCAGCTGCCTTGAACCTCAATGGTGCTTTTAAAAGTGTATCTGTCGGTCTTCATCATTTTGCAGCTGTTACAGCTCTTGATGTTATAATGGAGGAGCAGAGAAGCTCACGCCAGGGCTCAGATCACTCCCGGACGTATGTGCCTGAAATTATTACCAGTGTGCATTAAAGAGAACAAGTCTTGATTTTTTTTTTTTTTTTTTTGCACACACAAAGCTTTTTAAAGTTGCTGTGCTACCTAACGAATGACAGAGACCTTCAGCAGCCCTGCCAGGTACTGGCAATGAGTTGTTTCTCTTTTTTTCATAGGCTGGGACAATGAGGCAGAGATCTCTCTGTACCCAGATTTGGAAGTTCTCCAACCGTTAAACTTTATTGCCCAACAGAGTATGCAGCTGCGCTTGTGGGAGGGGTTGAGGCCACTGAAATTCATCGGGTACTGAGTCTCCGGAGACTTCTCTGTCGCGTGGAATCCAGAAGACTCCGTTTTCTTCGGAACTCGGTGAACACATGAACGATAATAATGCGTTGTCATTTGTGCATACTGTCCCTGCCCTGGTCCCCTCGGAGAACAAAGGCAGGTTTCTCGGTGAGGGGCTTAGCCGGGTCAGGGACTCTGCGTGCCGTCAAGAACACGGCGGACCTGCGTGAGGATCCTGGGAGCTGGCTTCCATGGCATCACATGTGACCTTCTGTGAACAAAAGCAGTTCCACTCTCAAAAACACTTCAACTTGAGGTCACCGCAAAGCCAGCCTTCAGAGACGCTTGCAGGAAACAGAGACGGCTCTGTTATGGTTGTTCAACGCCAGGCGCAGGAGACAAAGGGACCCATAAAAATTAATGCTTATAATGAGACAGAGAATGCATCTATTTCCACTCCCTCGCCAAAGAGCTCTGGAAACAGGAAGGCAGAGTCAGAAGCTTTCAGTGACCCCGGGCATCACAGGGACGCTCCATGCACGCCGCCCCCTGGAGCACGGGAACAGGCAGAACCTGAGGCAGGAGGCCGACCGCGTGAGGCTGGTCATCTTCTCACCTGCCTCTGAGTAAGTGTCCATCATTCACAGTGTTTCTCCCTCATTTTCAGAGCTAGAGTTGATTTTACATTTCCTCAAATCTGGCTTCTCCTAAAATGTAGATCTGTTGGCCAGCCCTGAAGAAAGCCTTTCCCAGGCCATGTAATTTTTTGAAAGATCCTCTCTGTATAAATGTCTTGAAAAACTGCTGTGGCCGGGTGGCCCAATTGGTTGGGGTGTTATTGCATGCACCAAAAAGTTATGGGTTTGATTCCTGGTCAGGGCATATACCTTGGTTGCGGGTTTGATCCCCAGTCGGGGTGTGAGTGGGAGGCAATTGATTGATGTTTCTCTCTTACATTGATGTTTCTCTCTCTCTCTCTCTCTCTCTCTTTCTCTCTCTCTCTCTCTCCCCCCCTCCTCTTCTCTCCCTCTCCCTTCCTCTCTCTCTATAATCAATGAAAACATATCCTCAGGTGAGGATTAAAAAAATAAAGTCTTGGTAAACTTAAAAACACACACAACCTTTGTCAGTTCCTTGAAACAAAACCAGTCCTTTCTCAAGGTCAGTGGTAGACGCTACAACCTCACCCGGGAGAGTGGTGCCATTTTGAAAGTGATCTTGTGTATGCTCTTAAAAGAAAACCTTATAAAATAGGAACTCCGCAGTCATTTAGTAATGAGAAACCAGGTCTCAGATCGGAGGCATATGAAATTAATATTAATGATAACAACAATCATCAGCATCTTTCTCCTTATTATTATAATTTATTATTCTATAAAGGATAAATGTCTTCTTTAAAGGTAATTGACAGTCTAAAGTACGGCAAAGAATCCATTCTATGAAGGTAAGGGGAGAGTGTCGTGCTACGAAGGAAGTGTGAGTGCAAAGGGTTATAATGACCCCGGCATGTTTGAGGATGAATAAGAGAGAACGGCTTGAGTCGAGCGAAGAGAAGCAAACTTCCAGGAACATGAGGACCCTGAGAGAGGAAGCGACCAGATGTTATGGGACCTTTCAGATGGGGATCAATTCTTCCCGCCCCCCCAAGCATAATGGAGCACCATTGGAGAATTTTAAGTAGGGAACTAAATCAGTTGACTTATGGCTTTTTTAAATGAAGATTTTTCCTCTTGTGGTTAAACACCAACCATAAAACGTGCCCTCTTCCTCACTTGGCGTGCGCCGTTCAGTACCGTCCGGGATATTTTCATGGCGGTGAAGCGGATCTCTGGAGCTTTCTCATTTTGGAAAAGCAGAACTCCGTGCCTCTGCAATGAAAATGTGCCCAGCCTCTGGTAGCCAGCGCCCTATTTTCTGTTTCTGTTTGTGCGACTTTGACTGTTCCCAATTACTCATTGAGTGGGTTCGTACAGTACGTGTCTTTTCAACTGGTTTATTTCACTTAGCACAATGTCCTCAAGATTCGCCTATGCTCTAGCATGTGACAGGGTTTCCTTCATTTGTTAAGGCTGAATAACATTCTACTGTGCGTGTAGGAGACGCACTGTTTATCCATCCATCCAGTGGTGGGCACCCACCTCTTGGCTGCTAAGAAACATGAGCGCGCAATGGATTTATATTTTATCTGATTTGGGAAGTTATGTGGATAGTGGATTGGAGGGGGCAAACTCAGATGCTGGGGAGCCCGGGAAGGAGGCGGGGGCAGTAGTAAAGGTGGGCGACAGTGCAGCTTGGACTAAGGTGTGGCAGAGGAAACACCGAGACGTGGAAAGGCAGAGGCTGACCCTCAGAGGCAGGGTCTGAATGGCGTGTTGACGGATAGAAATGGGGCGGATAGAAAAAGGGAAGAACCCAGGGATGAGACCTACGAAACAAAAAGCTCAGTGCCTGGCATGCAGTGATCCTTCAATAAACACTCGCTCTTCTTACTGTTGTTACCCTAATCCTAATTGCCATTTATTGATCTTTACACTGGCAAATGCAACACAGGAGGCAAGTCTAGACTGTATGATCGCCCACAGAGAGCACAGGATTATAGACGGTTACTACTTGGCCCTAACCCATCTTTGTTAACAAAGCTGAAATCTTGGTCCATTCCCTTAGACGTCTTTCCAAAGACTCCCAGCTAGGCCATTCCACACTGGTACTGCCTTCCTCTGGTGTCCTGTGGTGTCTTTCCCGCAGCTGTGGAGACCTGGAGACCTGACTCCCTCCCTGCTCCCTCCATCCTCTGCCCTCTCACACACAGCTTTCCCTGTGTCTCCCACCTCAAAGGGTTTGCCAGTGCTCCCCCCAGCCTGTCGTCTGGAATTACCAACACCAGCGCCCCCACCTTTCCCTGGCATCCTCGAGTTAACTCTTCATCACCCCTCCCCATGTCAGCTCAGCTAGCGATTTCCAGTAGAACACGTCTTGACCTGTTCAACTTTAAGTGGGGTTCCTTTGCGCTCTGCTTTCCCAGGGCCATGCACCTTTTCTGATGGGCAATGATCTCAGACGATCACGATAAGTTTTCTTTGGGGATGATTTGACGAACTTCCTCTCCTAACCCCACTCAACTGTACATTTCTAGGTAATGAGTTCCCTGTCGGTTCTGGCCCATCATTTAACACCAACACTGCCCGGCCAGTGTGTCTCAGTGGTTGAGCATTGACCCACGCACCAAGAGGTCGCCAGTTCGATTCCCGGGCAGGGTACATGCCCAGGTTGTGGGCCCGATCCACAGTGGGGGGCATGCAGGAGGCAGCCAATCGATGTTCTCTCTCATCGATGTTTCTATCTCTCTCTACCTCTCCCTTAATCTCTCTCTAAAATCAATAAAGAAAAAATCTTTAAAAAAAAAAAAACCAACACTATGACCTGACACTTAGTAGGACGTTGGCTTATTTCCAGAACTATCATCTCCGAGAAATGCTCCTGTATCACTCTGTGTTTGTGATGTTCCCTTCACTAAACTACTGTTGGTGTTTCGTCTGCACCAAGGAGCACCACACTTTTCCTCGAGGGTTTCATGAAGGTCTATTCTCATGTCAATTGAACTGGGTAGAATTCTTGAGGACTGAACCAATGCCGTATTTATGTCGCATCCTCTCTCTTCCTCTCGCTCCTCTTTCCACCCGTGTGCCAGGGCAGCACAGTCTCTGCCCCGCTGTGCCAGGCCCTGAGCAGGTGCAAGCCGAGCACATGTCTGGAAACTGCATTGGGGGGTATCTAATACGCTTTCCCATTCTAATTTTATCTGGGGTTTTAAAAATTCACAGTTCTGCTGGATGTCACGGGGGTATTTTGTTTCCCAAGGTTTTCCAGTTTGTTTAATAAAAGAACTTTCAGAAAGCCATTTGTACCGATCATCAATTTGTGTGTTTTTAGATTCTTTTAATAAACAGCTCAATTGAGTCATGAACGTCAGCGTGAGAAGAAGTGTCTATAAGCTTTACATTTCTGCTATTGACTGTGACCTAGTGAAAGTGACAACTCTATAGAAGTGATTGACAATCAGCAGCTTAAAGCAGCGGTTTTCAACCACGTGCCATGAGAATGTTTAAAGTGTGCGACACCTGACTATTTAGTCAGGGACACTGACCCTTTTCTGTCAAATAGAAAAATGACAACAACCAACACAACAATAGCCGTCTGGTGTGAATGAATCAAAACGATACCTATTTTTTTTTTCTCAGATCGGCAAAATAGAATATATTTTTTGGTGTGCCGCAGAATTTTAGTAATTACTTAACGGGTGCCATGAGATGAGAAAGGTTGAAAATCTCTGGCTTAAAGGAATACTCCACATCCATCCACTGAGCAAGAACCTGCATAAGCAGGGCAGAATCCCCAAGTCTGGCGAAGAGAAAAACAATTTGAGTAGACTTTATTTTTAAATAGAGGTGCCAACCGGACACACTTTATTCTGCGTTTGTAGAGGAAGGTTTACAAGCGTACAATTCAGTGCCTGGACATGGAGTTGTCAGAAACCAGTATGGCAGTAGGAGAATGCATCCTTCTGAGCTCACACAGTTACCCATCTATCCACCAGTCTGAGGCGTCAAATAAAACTCAGTGTATGTGAAAAGCAGACAGGCAGCTCTCAGGCGTGGTTCTACCTGCCTGTCACCGTGTGCCCTCTGCGCTTTTAATTGAGCACTATTTAGTTTCTCATTCATTGGAGGTTACCACACAACACTTCTCACATCATCCTCCCATAATCTGTGCATCCACAAGCCAATGGAAGCACACACTTGTGCCTGCAGAATCAGTTAAGCAAACGTATTAGTTTCCCAAATGATCTCTGAAAAAAAAAAAAAAAAAAGGTAGCTGATGTTTAAGGACAGGGCAATGGGAAGCTGAAGCTGGATGCACTGGCATCTTTGGTCCAAAGCAAATGGATGCCCCCCAGGAGGGCTGTGAGGATGCTCGCGATCAGACATACTTGTCAGAACTCCGCTGGTGCTGGCTGTCATGTGAGAACTCCCTGCAGGTGTGTGTGCCTTTATCTTGGGGATGCTCTGTGTCACCATAGGCATATGACTACCTTCCCTCTGGGCTGGCATTCCAGTGAAGGAAGAAAAATATATTAGCGTTGTTGCTTAAACACTGAAAGATAAGGAGGACGTTTAGGTATAAGCAAATAGAAGGCTCTTGTGAAATAAGAGATGGCATTCTTGGACTCTGCCGCTGAGAGTAATTTTAGGAGAAAGATCTACCTTAAGGAAAGTCCTTCTCATAGGGTATCAAACCCTTCAATGTACAGTTTGCCTCAAAGAGGGCTGGGTGGGTTGCCAATAACAGCCACAAACTTATCCCATCCCTGTTTGCACAGATCTGTTCAAGGTGAGTCTGCTGTTTCTTTCATTACCCTATATCACTCTGCCCCTGACCCTGGGAATAGCTGTGTGACTTGCTTTGGCCAACTAGATATTAGCAAATATAATGCAAGCAGAGGTTGGAAGGTGCTTGTGAGTTAGTTACCCTCACACTGCACTTGAAACTCTGAGGCTCATGCTTGCTTGCTGACTAAGTCTGAGCTAGCTTTCTGAGAAGGCCACACAGAGCAAAACTGAAGCACCATTTAAAAAATAAATCACCAGCCGTGTGAATAAAGACATTCTAGACAATGGAGCCCCAGTGGTGTAAGCCCAGGTAAGCCAGTTCATGCTGCTGTCACGGAGAAATACGAGCTAATGAATGACGTTGCTTTAGACAATGAGATGTTGCAATTGTTTTGTTACACAGCAAAAGCTAACTGTTACAAGACTACAAATGTTATCAATCCCTGGGATGCTGCAATCTCTTTTATAAAACTTAGTCTAGAGAAGTTGAGAAAAGATGAAGAAAGACTATTCATGACTAACTCTAGAGATGAGGGGGCTGTGCTTAATAGTCATTTTTAATAATTACTTTATGGGAAAAGCAATGCCTGCACATGGCAAAGAAAAGTCAATGAGGGCAAAGTGGCACACCGTGAAGTGTTAGCCTCCTCCTACCCTGACGCCTCAGCTGCCCTCCCCTGAACAATCATTATTATCTGTTTTCTGCCTTTCCAGAGTATATGCAAGCATCCATGTGTATACGTCTTCATACCGAATATGATCATACTACATACATTGCTCTGTGCCTTTCTATTGTTCCACTTACCCATACATAAAACATCTAAGTTGAGTCAATAATTATCATGTTGCCATAGTATTGCATTTAGACCTACCTCATCCTTTCCGTGGCTGCACAGTATGACTGTGTACAAGTTGTAACATGGGATTGTTATAAAATAGACATAACCCCGGATAGTATTTGGATTCAATCCAGAACCAGCGAGGACCAAATAAAATACTGAAATGGAAGAGTCCCTGGTCCATGCCTAGAAAGGAAGGTGATACAGGTGGTCCATCAGGGACCTGTCACCCCAGAGGAGGTGAGCTCTATGCAGGGGTCAGGCCATAATGGCAAAAAAATGCAAAGAGTTGAGATCGTTAAAAATAGAAATGGCCACACGCACAGGCTCGCCAGCACAATTCATCCCCCAACAAGGCACGTCTGTCTCCCCTCTCACCCCCTCTCGTGAGAGTTCATGTGTATTAAGCATCTCCTATGTGCTAAGTTCTTAGAGATGCACAATCTCATGCAGTCCTTAGAAGGGTCTTCTAAGATGGGTTGCCATCCCATTTTACAGATGAGAAAACTGAAATTTACTGAGATTAAATAACTTGCTCGAGGTCCTTAGGGGAGGAGTCGAGACCCGAGCTTCTAATTACACCACTGCTCCAGGGGCCCCTTGGGCTTCCCCTACCGTCACAGGGCTGAGAGTACACGCCTCGAAGGTGGCATGATGGGTGGCACAGGGTTGTGATGTCAACTTTCTCTGGGCTACAACTATTACAGCTGGTATGTGTCCCTGTCGATGGATTGGCACAGCTTCCCGTGGGCTGGAAACATCTCATGGAACCACATACTCTTTCTATATCCTACCACTGCCTCAGGCCGACGCCTGAAGGGCGGTTGGGGTGATTTAAAGCTCTAATTAGATTCTATTTTGTTAAGGGAGGAATATCCCGAGCCACTCCCAGAGAAGTCGGAGCCCAGAGTCAGGCCCTCCAAGTCAAGGACCCACAGCTAGAACGCAATCCCTGTGAGAGCAAGAATCTCGTCCTTCCTGTTCACCGCTCTCTTTAGCACCTCCTGGGAGCCCTGTTAGGTATCTAGTGAACCGATGAATGAGTAAATCCGGAACAAAAGGCAAGTCCTAAGAGGGGTGTGAAAATCAAGAAGTATTTCTACTGTCAACAAAGAGCCTCAAGGAAGAATCGCTCATTTTTAGAAACTTAAAAAGGAATATGAAAAAAGGGATACTTGGCACCTGGTAGAGTACTCCATAAATACCAACGAAAGGCCAGAGACTTCAACAAATGGGGCTCTTGATTCCAAGAACTTTTAACTGGCAAGATGCAAAGAGACACCTCACGGGCTGTAAGCTTTGTCAAGCTGGGAGTTCCAGGGTCAGACTGAAGACCCGAGAATGAGACGAAGGGCCACAGCCAGGATGCATCTCCCATGCTGGAGCAGCTCTCATAGGAAGGGGCTCTGCCAGGAAAGGGAGGAGGAACAGACAGAGCCATGGTTGCCGCAGCTCCACCGACGCCAAACTGGACAACCTGTAGGCGGCCCTGGGTGAACAAAATAATTTCCCGTGGGCTGAAATGAAAGGGCATGATTTTACCAGACAATGGCAACTTTATTTTATTTTTTTAATATTTTTTTCTTTATTGATTTGAGAGAGAGAGGGAAGAGAGACATTGATGAGAGAGAACATCGATCGGCCGCCTCCTGTACGCCCCCCACTGGGGACTGGGCCCACAACCTGGGCATGTGCCCTGACCGGGAATCAAATTGGTGACCTCTTGGTGCATGAGTCAACGCTCAACCACTGAGCCACACCAGCTGGGTGAGACAAAGGCAACTTTAAAAACATGGTGATGTGTCTGCTGCATACATATTAAAGTTGGTTTCATAAACTTTGGAGGGGAGGAGAATGATAACCTCTTCGCATGTGGGCAAGATGTGATCAAATGTTGATGTCAGTCTTGAAATCTTCCAAGACCCTGTGCTCCTGTGGTCAGTGCCTCCTCCCTGTGCCCTCCCGGCTCTGTGCTTGGACCCGCTGCACAGGCACCGCCTCTCGCCTTGGCCACTGTCCACGGGTAGACTCCTTACGGGAAGGAAGTCTATTGCATTCGCAAGCGCATGGAGCACCCGTGGTAGGCACTGGATTATATTTCTGAGGAGCTGACCTGTCTGTGCAGACATTCTCATCCCCTGCTAAGTACTGGGTATTAGACATGCATTGTGGACTTGCTGTTTGTGCTATTGGTGACTTGAGAATATCGTATTAACATGCATCAAATAACCTCTCACGAAAGCATCTCTGAGCATGTGTGTGCGCACAGGTACGTGTGTGCATGTGTGTGTGTTCATGCATGTGTGTGATGTGTGTGTGTTCATGCGTGTGTGTGTGTGTGCCTGGGCATGCATGTGTGTGCATGCATGTTCATGTATGTGTGTGTGCGTGTGCCTGTGTGCAGCAGAGCAGAATGTGTATACTGATCAATGGCATGCAGAAAGCAGGTTGTCAACTTCTCACTGTACGTTTCTTAAGTTCCCAGGTATTTCGCCAATTAGGGAAAGGATGGAGGACCCTGTCTTTACAGTCTGAGCAGGATGATGAGGTAGTAAGAGAGTTGGCATGACTCAACAGGTTCCAGAAAATGTGCCAGGACACAGACTTTCAAGAAAGGCCCTCTCACCTTGTTCAAACCAATGGGAATTGCATCGTCCACAAACATTTCACAACAGAAGGAATGACACACTGTGCTAATTCGGCAGTGGGGGTTTCTCCAGCAGACATCCTGAGAAATGCCAAACCCCTCCCGGCGGCTGCAGGTGAACGCCAGAGCAAGCCCTTCTCAGAACAGAGCCGGTCCAACGCGCTCGCCCTACCACACCACGCTACCCACCTCCTTTGTAATCTAAGCAGGTGACAACTTCATTCAGTTGTTAGCAACAAGAGGAGGGATCGATTCCCTGCGAATGCCCTAACGACTGGAGACTGGGACACAAACCATAAATGGAGACTTTCGGATTCCAAGTGAAATTATAGTTTGCCCTGTGAGATTGCACAATAAATCAGGGGAAAAACCAGTCAACATAGGACTCTGGGGTCACTGAAGTGATGTTGACACATTACAATAATGAGAACTTGAAATACCTCATGCCCTATTGATTTTTAAGCTGAATCATTCCCACTGCAGAAGATTACAAGACTCTGTCTTGGAATCATGGCTCACGCGGGAGATGCTGATGAAAAATACACCCAATCCAATCAAAATGAAAAGCTTTACTTGTACTTATCACAAATCTAATATCAGTGTCCCTAGGCTGTGTGATAGGCACTTAACCTACAATGGAGGGGGGAAAAAACCCACATTTTTTTCCTTTTAATTAAAACGGTTCATATTTTTTCCTTGCACATAGCTCTCTGCCGTGTCTATACAGTAAAAAGCACCCCAAAGTAAACAGGCACAATGGCTCGATTAATGCATAAAGGGCAATTTCCTTATGCTTTTCTAATTCCAGGGTAGCTTTCAAGTTCCCTGCATCACCATATCATTTTGAAGAATGGAAAATCATGTCCTAACAACCAACTTATTTCCTCGTCAATAGGAAAAGATGCATTCCGCCAGTACCCAGCATCCACAGTAAACCAAGCAGGCCTTGCTGGTCTCCCCTTTTCCCTGAAAAGGGCTGTGCAGAGCTGAATAAACACAGTTGTGGGGGGCCAACTGGTGACATAAGTTAATTACTAACCTGTCACGCAATTGCAGAATGGTAATAATTTATTTTCACTGTTGCATTAACGATAAGTTGCTTTTTGCCAAGGGGCTGTGCTGGGGGAAACGACACTAGAACATCACTGCTTGCTGTATACCCGGGAAAGGGGGGTGTCGATATTTTAATGGGAGATCAGATATAACCTGTGCCACTGCTTTCCCGATGGCATGTTGTTCTGGCCACAGTTCAGGAAGGAATTACCCACGTATCTTGCATTATGAGAGAGGGAACTGGTAGATAGGAAAAACGCTGACTTTCCTCAATAGGACTCTGAAAATATTACCTGATTATGATAAATGCAATGATTACTTAGGTTTACGGGGATTTAATACATAATATATATTCTGGCATAATCCATTGTGAACACCCATTCTTTGAAAACATTTACTGAGGTCCTAACATGGGCCAGGCTTTGTGCTAGGAATTAACGACATATCGGTCACCTGTTCTCTGGCTTCAGGAAGTTTACAACCTATCATTACAATCTAATTCATGAGAGGAACACCTGTAGGCGAAACCTATGGGTCTAAAATGGCCTGATTAGAGTACAAACCCGTGCGCTGTTCTGAGGAGCTTGACGGAAATAAATGAATGGTATTTAGAAGCGAACTGGTCTTTCTGCTCCCGCATATATCCTGATTGTTTTTCCTCTACTAACTTGATCTGTTGATGTCTTGCTCTTCCTGAAAATATACATGTCTGCTTATCAATCTCCCTAAATTCTGCTCTTTCATTAATGTTCTCCACCTCCGGGTCGCTAGCGGGGAATTGTTACCTTTTATCATGGCTGCAGTTGAGACCCAGGTTCTTCTTTACGTTAATCCATTTATTACTAAGACTGAAAGCAGGTGACTGATTTCAGGCACGCTATCACACTTGTTGGTAGAAACCAGATCAGAAATTGGTATAAAGGGGGAGGCTGGGGGTTACCCCACATGATCCGATTCTGTTTCAGCACCCCAGAGAGATCCTCTGCTGTCTTCACACCACCTTCTTCCGGCAAGCCTCCTTCTGGGGTTCGAGAAATCTCCTACAGGTTCACGCGCAAAGCTGAAAACATCGCTGAGAACTGAAGAGCTTTGCAGAGGACTCTAAGCCTGATGTCTCCTTTCGGCAGTTGGTCCACCTGTCCCAGCTCATGTCACCATGAGAAGGCCAGGTCTGGAAGGCACTGAGCGAGCTTCTCCTTTTCTAGAAGCGGTCCTACAACACAGCGGTCAAGCGTGCTGTTTCTGGGCTCAGTCTGCGCGTGCTCAGACCCAGGGCCCGCTGAGTGCGAGCGATACGACCCTGGGTGAATTGCAGTCTGAAGCTGCTCCCTCGTCTGTAACATGAAGACAAGGAGCGCCCCTGCCACCCAGGGCGCCTGGGAGGGTTAAATAAGCCACTGTCCAGTGCCTCCCACAGGGCCTGTCAGATACTCGACTCAGTCATTTTAGCCGTGATGGTTCTCCCAAAGCATCAGAGCATTCGCTCGGAGGCATTTGCTGTGATTTTCTGAGCTCAGTTCAGCAAGGGGCAAGGCGGAGTAGTGACAGTTTAGATAACAGTGCCTCAACTGATATGTTCAAGTGGGCAGCCAGAACTGATTCCCATCTGATTGTTTCTCTGAGAGCAAAGACTGCAGCATGGCGACGAGAAGTTCGGCACTGAGAAGCAGCCCTAGCTGTTAAGAAACGCAAATCTAACTCTTCCAGCAACGCATGCCTAGCACACAGCACCCCCCCCCGTTCACTCGTCCCAGTGAATGGCAGGAAGTCACCGCAACACCTGAAGAACCCCAGATGAAATAAAGTTCCAAAAATTAGATAACGCCGTTATTTCCTTTCAACGAGGTCTCCTTCGCCACTTACGTCGACAGTCTGTTCTAAATTCACAGGACAGAAATAAAAAGGCACGTGGAATGTATAGGTGCCGATTCAGAACACCAGTGCCACAAGGCCACGCCTCGCAAACCCCCTGGTCATTTCCTACAAGGCGCCACCGAGTAGCACATCTCTTTCTCGTTAACATGGAATCCTTCCATAAACATACGCTTGTTCTTGTCAACATTTTGTCCTGTCACTGCAACAGATGGCTTTACACTGGAGCCTACGAAAATATTAAATACTTTATAAGCCTGTGGAAAGAGGCAATGCCTTTGGAGGACCGAACCGCCCCGCGAGGAATGGAAAGCAGCCACGCAGGGTTCTGTTAGAAGCAGGTACCTTTAAATCGTGCGGTTGAGCGGAAGTGGTCGCCATCAATTTCACATCTTCACTGAAGGGAGACAAATGACGAGGGGCCCGGCTCGCCACAGACAGATCTGGGCCATGCTGAAAGGCAGAGCAGTCTGCGACAGAGCTGTGAAATATTGCAGGGTGTAAGCAGGGAGGGTTGCAAAATCCACTTCTTGGAGATCTAAGAGCCAGAAGAAGCCTCCGTCTGTCTGAGATGGTCAAACAAAGTAAGCTTAAAGACACAGCCATGAGTTGAGGGACAGGAAGGCAGCTAGCGGATAGCTCTATGAACCCAATTCCTTTTTTTATTACTTTTCAGAGCCAGACGGATGGATGTTTACCCAACCCATGAGTGTCGCCATGCCCGCCAACCCAGAAGGTATGACCAACAGATCTGGGAACGAGGTTCAGATCATCAAAGCGTGGGTTCTGAAGCCAGGCTGCCTGACTGCCACTGATGATATCATCTTGCCAAGTTCCCTACGCTCAGGCTTCTGATACAGCCTGGCATATGCTAGATGCCACATAAGTGCTGGCTAGTCTCTGTATTTAGTACTGTGTGTACGTAGAAATAAACATGTGGGTAAGGTTTTCTATTTTTCCTTTTATCGTTTTGTGGGTAGCCGGCGTGGACTTCCAATGGGCATCACATATTAATGTTTGACATAATGGGTATGAGTGAAGAATGGCCGCTCCTGGGCATTTATCCCAGGGAAGGGAAATGCCTGTCCATGCAAAAACCTTCACACAAATGTTCGCAGCACTTCGTATGTGATAGCCCAAAACAATCCAGGTGTCCTTCAGCAGGTGAGCGGTTAAACAAACCGAGGTTCATATCACCTACCGTGGAATACTACAGAGTGCTAAAAAAGGAAAACACGATTGATAGATACAATCGCTTAGATAAAACTCCCGGTGACTATAACAAACCAATCACAAAAAAGTAAATACTGCCCGATTCCACTTGAAAGAACAGAACGTGAGAAGCGGAGGACAGAGGAGCGGCTGGCAGAGTCCAGGGCTGGGTGGGTGACAGCGAGAGGAGGCGGATGCATTGGTAAGAGGGACCGTGTGAGGGAAGAGTTCAGCATCCCATCTGTGGTGGTGAATTCAAGGACCTGCACACGGGATAAAGTTGTCTAGGACTAAGTACACACATACAAATGAGTTAGTCCATCTGGGGAGGTCTGAATGAGATTAGTGAGTTGTAGCAACGTCAATACCCTGGGTGTGATGTGACACATGGTTTTGTAAAATATTACTATTGAGGGAAATTGAGGAATGTGTACAAGGTATCTCTCTATTTTTTATTATGATTGTATGTGAATCTACAATCACTTCAACAGAAGTTTCTAGAATAACCATTGCCAAGGCCTAAATAAAGCTGAGGTGTGTTTGCAATCCATTTAGGGACGACCAACCTGCTCCCTGCTTATTAAGAACCACCCTGAGCACAGCCAGTGCGACTCAGTGGATTGAGTGTCATCCCATGGACTGAGAGGTCCTGGTTCGATTCCCGGTCAGGACACATGCCTGGGTTGCACGCTCAATCCCCAGTAGGGGGCGTGCAGGAGGCGGTCGATTCATGTATTTCTCTCACATCGATGTTTCTCTCTCTCCCTTTCTCTTTTTTGAAAAAACCAATAAAAACATATTTTTAAAAAAAGGACTACCTTGACTCTCTAGACACATTGCGTAACTATGTATCAAGTATAAACGTTATTTTTTCGATGTAATGATGCCTGAGTTACACTGACTAGTTCTAGGTTTGGTACGTTTGGTTGCTACGTTTCAAGGAACCGAGATCTGCCAAGGGGCGTGCAGAGGTTTCCGGAGCTACCTGAGCGGTGCTGGCCTTTCTCTGAAGTGTTTTATTATTCTGAGCCGGACCCACTGAATCTCCCAAGGTATGAAGTTGAGTTCGAGATAAAAATATTTTATCTGCTCTTACAGCAAATTGAAAGGCTATATAAAGGGTTTTGTTATTGCAGTGTTTTCATAAATATATAGTAAACATCCTTCACAGTGGGAAATGCAGCCCAAAATACAATTTTCCTACACAGCCATCTCGTGGCTCACACAGGAAGATGAAATGACCCAGAGATGAATAAAAAAATAATAGTATACAACTTTTAGCAGCCTACAGTCCCTGACAGGCACAGGCAGCTGGGAGGATAAGGATCATGATTTTCAGTGCCTCCGATGAATGACAAGTGTCTGCAGCATCCAGGGAATTTCGGTTTCCTCTGTGGCCAAACCATCTTGGTTAACACGGAGTTTTATCCTTTTCAGAAATTGCCAACAGCCAACCACGCCATTTCAGAGCGCCTGCCAACCCCAAAACCTTAGCCACAACACCATTTCAAATCAAACAACTTTCAGAGGTCTTTTAAATTTTTTTTAAACCACTTTTTCAGTCGCGCTTGAACACATTTTCAAAGCAATTTGGATATTGCCTGTCTCTAATACACAAGATCTATGCTGATATCGAAGCTGGTTTATGTCAGCGTGGGGTGAGGGGCTGATCCCAGGTCATAGGAAAAATGGAAGCTCTTTTTGTTTTGAACAAAGTATTTTTTACTATCTAAGTAGAGCACGTGTGTTGATAATAAAAGGAATAGAGGTATAATTTTTGAACAGCTTCACTGGGTACATTGATACACAACTACACACGCTCAATGTGTTCAATTTGATGAGTTGGGACATATGCACCCACCTGCCATACCATCAACGCAATTAGGGTAATAAGCATGCCTATCAGCTCCAAAAGTTTCCTGTGTCCCTTCTCTGTGTGTGTGTGCATGTGTGAAGAACACAACATCAGACCCATCCTCTTACCAGTTTTGATGTGCACACCACTCTGTTAACATAGGGACTGCTGCACAGCAGATGTCTAGAGCTTACTCATCTTGCATAATCTTTTTTTTTTTCTTTATTGATTTTAGAGAGAGAGGAAGGGAGAGGGAGAGACAGATAGAAACATCGATGAGAGAGAGAATATTGATTGGCTTCCTTCTGCACGCCCCCCACTGGGGATAGGACCCACAACCTGGGCATGTGCCCTGACCGGGAATCGAACCAGCGGGCGACCTCTTGGTGCATGGGTCGACGCTCAACCAGTGAGCTACACTGGCTGGGCCATCTTGCACAATATTAAAAGCAAAACTTCCACTCACCCCTGCTCCCTTCCCATCACACTCTACAGTAACCACAAAGGTCAGTCCCTTTGTTACCCTTTGCGACTTCACTGCGTATGGGAAGCGTTCTCATTGGGTATGTTCGTTTTCTAACAAAGTGTTCCAAACGCCTGTCAGGAATTGAGACTCTTGATCACTTACAACATCGCAGGCATCGTTTCAGGGCCGTGCAGACCCACCTCATTCCTTGGAAGCTTGTTGACCTCAACCCCCTTTAGTTGGGCATTGAGTTTGCTCTCTCTAGCTTCTCCTCCACTGTGCACTGTGCTGCGGTCAACAACGTGTATCCGTGTGACCTTGAACAAGGACACAGATCCTACAGGTGCAAATGCTGGGTCAAAGGATATGCACTTTTTCCAAAATTAAAATTTCCAAACTGTCTTCCACAAAAGAATGGAGCATTCCACACTTTCTCCAACAGTGCACAAAATGCCTATTTCATCAAACATAGTGTTTTTCAATGTGATGTATGAAACATTTATATGTACAGACAAAACTTTCACATATATAAAAATATATACCCACATGTGTACACACATATAGGTGTATTTTCATATACTTACTGGTATTTACATTTGTTTTTCTGAAAACTATATATGTGCTCTTTGCCAGTTTTCCTTCTGTATCATTAGTCTATCTGTTTTTCTATCTATCAATCCATCCATCATCCATCCGTCCATCCATCCATCCATCTATCCATCCATCCATTCTGTCAAGATTATAAGGTTAGTGCTAATGAGAGGACCACAGGGACTTCCTAGGGCTAAACAAATGTGATTTATGTCAGATTCATTTTTCATCAGTGTTAGAACAAAGAGTATTATGGCTGAGTCAAAAGAGGGGGAAATGAAGTCATAAAGTTTCACATTTGATTACCAGTCATCTACTCACTAGCTATTGGTAGCGCTAGAAAAATCACCTAGGTCTCAGTCTTCCTCCATGAAAATGGGCATAATGGAAACATCTGCATCCGAGGGCTGCTGGGAGGATTCAGTGCAACGCTTTGTAACCAGATGTTAGCACATACATGGCTCATTGCAAGTATTCAATGGACAGTATAGGTAGTAATGACAAAATATAATTCTATATATTCAGCAATCAGCTAATGCATCAGAACAAAACCTGGTTTCTTTTTCTATCAGCCGCAAAAGTTGAAGCCTGAATCACTTAGAACATTGATGTAACCTCGACATTGTTAGCTCCCTAGGCAAATGGACTCAGCAGAAGTCCATTTTCCCTTTGTTGGAAGTACTCTCTTCTTCTTTTTTTTAAAATTTATCTTTATTGTTGAAAATATTGCAGATGTCTCCCACTTTTTGCCCCCCTATTGACCCCCAACCCCCCACTCCACCCCACCCTCCTTCACTGCATATGCACATACGTTCTTTGGTTTATCTCTTCCCACTCCCCCTCTGAGGGTTGTCAGTCTGATCCCTGCTTCCGTGTCTCTGGGTCTACTTTGTCAGTTTATTTTGTTCATTAGATTCCACCTATCAGTGAGCACTCTTTTTAATGGCACACAAAGTTTATCACCCGTCGTCTTTATTTCAAAAAGCGCATTCACATTAAATGTGGAAATACGTTAGAAACCAATTCTAATGGAGATGGCATTTACATGGCCATTTTAAATCCAACTTCCTATTCTTTTTTTCTTTTAGCCAATTAAGCGAGATATATGTATTTTAGCACTCTAGACTAATAGACAACACTTACAAAACTTATCGGATAGTCTTAGCTGTGTGAGTTTATTCCCACTTATTCTCCATTGCGCAACATATTCCGGCTTAATTTTAAGCCATTTCCTGAACCAACACTTAGATGGAATAGGTATTCCACAAAAGCCAATTTGATGAACCGTATTAAGAAAAGAAATCTGACGATAATGGACCCAACATCAGCCCTTTGACAGTTCAGAAATGGGATTCACTCCTTGCTTTCTGTGTAAATGTGAGTTCATTGGGCCTGAAATATACAGGAAGAACTGTAATGATTTCCACTTTAGTTCAGTTCCTGGACTGTTCCGGGGGTGGGGGAGGGTGGCTCAGGGGTCCCTTTTTATGCCTTTGATATTGCTGGACGGCCAGACCCAAGTTGTTCAACAGGGTGACCTTTCCCTTCGCATATGAAAGGAATCTGTGCCTTGTTGGTCCATTCTGTGGGTCTGAAACTTCACATTGTCTATAGGAGCTATGGCCCAATACTTAAGTAATGTACAGTTGGGTCGAAGGCTGAGGGATCAGTTGGCATGGGACCGACTTCGGTCCCCTTGGTGGTCTCCACCGCTACAACTTCCTCTTCCTCCAACATTTTGTATTGAAGATACAAGATGTTTCCTTGATAAAGCACAACCCCTTAAGAAGTTCATACCCTTAATAGAAACATTTTAATGTAAATTCTTCCATCCAGTTATTCATTCATTCAACTGACGTTTATTGAGGTGCTCGACTCCCAGCTTGTTTTTTTTTCGTTTGGTTGTTTTTTTTAACAATCACGTGCACATGTTTAAAGCAGATTTACAAGATCTTTTCTTCTTCTGGTGCAGAATAAAGTGTCAAACTGGCACTTCTATTTAAAGATCTATGCAAGTCGTTTTTCTCTTGTGAGGTTTTACTACACGCGGAAAACCCAACAGAGAATGAGCTAGGCGTGGTCATTCCCATGGTCCACATGAGGGACGAGAAACAGACTGGCTTCAGCAAGATCGAGCCAGCCCTCAATAGGTCCATATCCATCATCATATCCCACTTGATATGGACCACACTGGGCTTCCTGGAAAAGTCTGAAAGTGCCAGGAAACCAAAGAGTTAAATTTCTTGATGACCCTTTAGGAGGCCCAGGTGAATAATTTCTCTCTAGTTTTCTAGTACCACAATTAAGTAGGGACTAAAACGGAGATTATTCACCCTGTAATTATGCCCTTAGTTCTAAATGCTATTGTTTTCTTTCGGTGGTTTTTGTTGTTGGAGGAGATCATGTAAAGAGAATTCACACGTCCTTCTGACCTTGGCTCAGTACACGCTGAGAAGTAGTTAAATAGTGAAAAATAAAGCTGTGGGCATTATCACTCACTCTCATCCAAAAGTAGTTAGGGTAGTGTTCTTGACCAACCACCCCAAAGTAAAACAAAAACTGTCTTTTGTTTCTTTTTTTATTTTATTTTATTTATTTATTTTTTTATCCTCACCCGAGGACATTTTTTCATCTTTTGTTCAGATAGAGTGGGAGGGAGAGAGAGGAAGAGAGAGAGAGAGAAACATCGACGTGGAAGGGCCACATCGAGTGGCTGCCTCCCGCACGACCAACCAGGGCCAGGGACAAACTGCAACCGAGGTATGCGCCCTTAGCGGGAACCGAACCCGGGTCTCTCTGGACCGCAGGCTGGAGCTCTAACCGCTGAGCCAAACCGGCCAGGGCATGTCTTTTGTTTCAATGCTGAAGTGAAGAAACTGCATGAACAATGCTTCTGTGCATTTAGAAACAAATTTTGAAGAGCACGGCAAAGTGGTTAAAAGCACAGACGATGGAGTTTCAGTCCTAGCTCTGCCACTGGAAAGCTGTGTGACCTCGGGCAAATGTCTCAACGTTGCTGGGCCATGGTTCTCTCCTCTTTAAAAGTAGATCCTAACAATATCAACCCTGGCTTGCTTTAAGGAGCAAATGAGTTATTATTTTAAAGCATTTACAACAATATAAAACACCAGTTACGTGTTTCTTAAATAAATAAGCAAATAAACCAATGTGCCAAACCTTTAAAGATAAGGAGAAAATCACAGTGTTTGAATTCTGACGGGGAAGAACAAAGGTTCTTCGAATGACTGTTCCATGACTCACTTCGTGATGCCTTATTTCCCTTCGTCTGACATGAGTAGCACAGGAACAAGTTTTGTTTTCCACAACTTGTCGGAGGTAGCCCTGAGCAAATCAAAGAAAGGCAGGCACGAAACCACAATGACCTGTCGTGTTTATCAGGAAAGATGCCAGAGTAGGCAGCTGTAAAGTTTTAAAGTCAAATTGTAAGAAAATGTGGACTTTCTGATTTTACATCACGATCCTCTTCACAGTCTCCACGTGATTTAAAAAAAATTAATAACTGAAATTCACATACCTTATCCATTCTCTTGAAAAAATCAGGCCATGTGTATATTAGTTATGGAACCACTGATACCACTTAGGACGGGACGTCTCACCTCAGCCCTGTTAGCATTACGAGCTGGACAATCCTTTGTTGTTTGGGGGGTAGAAAGCTGTCTGTGTATCCTAGGATATTTAGCAGCATCTCTGGTCTCCACCCAATAGATGCCACTGACACACTCTGCCCAAATGTGACAACCCAAAATGTCTCCAACAGATTGCCAAATGTTGTCCCCGGAGAAGAGGGAAGTGAGAAAATTGCTCCTAGCTGAGAACCACTGGCTTAAGGCATCTGTTGAATCCCAATTTTGTGTATCTTTCTAAATTCAGAGGAGTACATTCCAGTGGTATCTTGGTTTACTGGAGTCAGAAAAATCTGGAGTCTAATGACTTATTCTAATTATGAAAAGTCTTGATGATCGCTTCTCTGGCCCTAAATTATGCATTGCAAGTCCTACCTGGCAGAGTCGTGGCAAGGACCAGAGAAAATGCGGTGGAGGTCCCAGTCCGATGTCTGACACACACAGGCAGCAAGTGCCCAGACATGGTATCGCGATTCCTGTAACTGGTCAGGTGTGATCACATCCTGCCCTTCTTCATCCTCATCGTGATAACAAACATGGAAGCCTTCCATCTATCCATGCAAATAACTATAAGAGATACAACAGGTACTTCCCTCTCGTTAGCAAAAGAGCAACCGATTTCCTCATGAGTAGAGATTTCAATGAAACAACAAAGAAATGTATCAACTGTCGAGCTGCCAACGCAGATGCAGAATTAGCATGAAGAGAAAGGGAGAAGCTGGCAGAGGCTTTCCTAATATACGTTCCTTCAGGGGTCCTCTCTCCCAAGCCAACACCAGGCACGCAGGCCAACTTGACTCGCGTGGTTGTGGCTGTTTTCTGCATTGGGCTGAGCGTGTGAGGGAGTCGGTACTGAGGACCAGGCTCCCCGAGGGTCCACACTCTCTGTGTGATCAAGGTACGTGAAGCCAGTCTAGGAAATTTAACCAACTAACCAACAACCGCAGGGACGTCAGTGCTGCTGGTCGTGACTACTAATGTCTCCGTGAGTGAAAAGGCCCAGTTTAAAGTACAGTGAGCTTTGGCTGATTAGATCAACAGGAATCCAGAATTCCAGACTTCAAGTCTACAGAAGTAGAGATAAAGACACAAATATGCCCACCATTGCATAAGGAAAAAAAAAATAGCATGTCATGCTGGCAACGTGGATACACTGTGTGCTACAATTATATCATTTCTTGAAGAGTCTTCTCTGGCCTCCTTGACATTGGGACTAGCTGAACGATTAGTCACCACCAATTAATGTGAGGGAACTAACACCTGCTCTCCTTGCTCTTCCTTTAAACCCAACTGAAATCATTTCACGAGAACTTGCAAATACAAAACTGTGTTAAGAACATCCAATTGATCCTGTTTACCTTCCTACATCAAAGTCCCCAGACTTCATAAGCAGCTGTGAAATGGGGCCTTCCAATACCCTGTACGCTATGCACACACCTCACCAGAAAGAACGCTTTGAACATTTTATGGAGCAGGAAAAATTGGAAGTGTATTAATCTAAGCAGTGAAATTGGGCTTTTTGTCATGTTTAATTGCTTGAATTCATAACCTAGTTTTGCTGAATCAAAAAAAACCGAGTCGCTATAGCTAACAGGAGCTTTTTCAGCTTTTTGGACACACACACCCCGCAACTTTTCAGATGAAATGTATATCTATCAATAAAAAAACACTTCTGAAAACTGTTTCAGACATTATTAAATGGTGAAATACAAAGGTTTCAAGTCCAGCCCTGAGAGCTGGAAGCTAGCTTGACAAGATTTCTTGCTTTCTGTTAGCGCTGTGCAAACAGAGGGGGCAGCACGCACCCCGAATCGCCAGGACTGCTACTTTGTTATATGTGATTCCATTCAAGTACATTAAAATGTATAATTAAAAAACTCTCCCTGCCCTTATTTGCTCCCGCCTACAATTGCTCATAACACCTGCAAACTCTCTCCTCTGCAGGAAAAGAGTCAGAGGACAAAGAGGGGCTCCGTGAATATGTACGAAGATCTCAGGTATGACCACATCCTGAAGTGTCCAGATCCACATCGGAATAGAGTCTAATGTGGAAAAAGCACGAAGGGTCCATGCTTTTTCTCCCTTTTTATTTTCACGTTCGTCAGGAAATCAACACAGGATGGGGACCGAAGTCTCATCAATGACATTTTGTGATATTGCCTTTAAAATTACTTTCAGAGAACTTACTCCAGCCCTTTCTGTGATAACTTTGAGACTAATATATCAAAATTTAAAAATAGCGAAAAAGTAAACATAAATAAAAGTTCAATTGATAACGTTTTTATTATTATTTCATAAATGCTCATTTTCTTTTGGACAACATTCCATTTCTCTGGTACTGCCACTTTGTTCAAAACCTGATATAAAAGTTATAAACTGAGACAGAAAACAGGACCAAAATTATATTTCTCTGGACACTAGAATGGTTATTTAGCTCAATATTGACCCATCAAAACAGGTTCTCTGTAATCAAACAGAAAACAGTGAGAAATATGTTTTCATAGTCTTCTATAATATTCTCAAAATATGACCATATAGTCTCAAAATCTCTCAATTATAATTTAGAGGAAGGAACTTGTTGCTAAAAGCCCTTTAACTGAAATCTATTTCAACTTTGTGTCATATTCGTGGGGAGGAAAAAAGAAATTTGGAGAATGAAAAAGGAATACACTATTTTTGTAATCCTTAAATAAAGTGGCCTGTAAGTCCAGGCTAACGGTTATTTCTACCAAGTCCAAGTAAATACAGATTAAAATGAATTCAGAGTCTAAAATTAAGGAAGGCAATAGGGATAACAGAAGTTCAAAGCACAAGGTTATAGCAGACAAACGTGAAAAAATCTGTTTACCCCAATAAAGTTATAACAGGCCAAGGGCCCTGCTGTAGAATCCCATCAGTTGGTGACAACAGAGAGAAGATTCAGCTCTTTTCATGTAATAAAGGCATTCTCCAAGAGTCTGTTTGCTTGGTTAAAATGAAATGACAAGAAGAGTTTAAATATTCACTTTTTAAATAAGATTAGTGTACAGTGGATTGCCTGCTATTAATTAACTCTTGTACATGATCAGAGAATATCAGAAAGGAAACCACATTCCAATTATCCTTTGGGGTGCGACACATTTGTTAAAATTGAAATGTAGTAGAAGATATCGGGGAAGCTTTGTGTTCCAGGTACAAGAATAAAGACAGAAGGGAGGAAAGATGGATGGATGAGAGAGCAAGGGAGTGGGAGAGAAGGAAAGAAGTGAGAGAGGAGAGAAAGGAAGGAAGGAAGGAAGGAAGGAAGGAAGGAAGGAAGGAAGGAAGGAAGGAAGGAAGGAAGGAAAGAAGGGAGAGAGGAAGGAAGGAAGGAAGGAAGGAAGGAAGGAAGGAAGGAAGGAAGGAAGGGAGGGAGGGAGGGAGGGAGGGAGGGAGGGAGGGAGGAAGGAAGGAAGGAAGGAAGGAAGGAAGGAAGGAAGGAAGGAAGGAAGGAAGGAAGGAAGGGAAGAAGGGAGAGAGGGAGGGAGGGAGTAGAGGAAAGGAAGACAAGGAAGGCAAAGGAAACCTTCCCCCATAGGTAATACTCCGACTCTTCAGAGAAGCAATGTTCTCTTCGTAATCTGTGAGCATTCTAATATCGAGGCAGCACTGGCATGTATGGAGAGTGTGAGTGGGCATATAAGAGTTGAAAAATCCTGCTTCTTTGATGAACATCAGAAAGCTGCCCGCATTCCCTATAAACCCCGTGGTAAGCAGCGGTCGCTGATTGACTTCAGTTTACTTACTGGAAGAACAACCCTCTTCAAACTTCATCACAGCAAACCAGAGAGGCAACTTACTCCATTTCACAAGCGCATTTATGCTCCTGCCCTTTGGATTTCTGAAGATACATATTGACCTCAAACAAAACAATTTGCTACCCAAATAAAGAGGATTACACAATCAGTTTTGACTGCCTCCATCATACACTGCGTTCATGTATGTGTGACCAAAATTAAACCACATAAACAATGAGTCAATTAGGAGATATCTAAAGATACACAGAAAGTGACTCTTTTTTTTAGTCAGTAATTTAATGAACATCGTAATAAAGCGATTGTGCCAACCAAACTTTTGCATTCAGAATTCCCCTTGCGCCCCTATTAAGTGTGTGTGTGTGTGGGGGGGGGCGCCGCTCTTTTGTCAACAGACGTAAGTAAAACCACCAATTTCACTGTAATCTGAAAAGGATGGCTAGCAGGACAGGCTGAGACAGTCTTCTAGGTGATCCTCCTAGGCTGACAAATGTCGTATTCAACACTTTGCATATTTTACAAACGCTTGCCAGTTCATTCCATCACTTTGGAAGGCAAAGCACACTCCCCTCATTTGATCCCTCCAAAAGGGCAACTCTTGTTTCATTTAATAAAATGGCCCGGAGCCCATTTCTCAAGTCAAAGCATTTTCAATATTGTCAGTTTCACGTCCGTGCCCCGGGAGCCAGGAGAAGCAGAGGGGAGAGCGCACACCAGCGCAGCTGGCACGGTGGACATGTTTACACAAACATGCAGTGCCTATTCCCGCACACGCACACGCACACGCACGGCCCACCGGAACGTGTGAGCCTGCCAACTTTCCCAATGCACGGCCCATCTGGCCAGTGGTTTCATCAACCTCCCATTTAAAGAACCGCGCAGCCTTGCAAAGCCCCTGCCAGCCTACTGGGACTTGCACGCCTTTTCTTATAAACGCTTATTCATCTCTGGAAATAAAGTTAAACGGAGTCAATGAGCATGGGCAATGAAGTTCCCCGTGAACTTCTAGCCGGTAAAGAAAATCGATTCCTCCCTGGGCTCCCCTATCGCTCCAAACGCCCCTCGCCCTCCCCGGGCGGTCAGCGCCCCTGGGTGCGCGGGGGCGAGCCCTGAACCCAGCCTGCACGGTCCCCGGGGTGGCCTTACGTACCGTGGCTCACTCAGGCGCCGTGAACGCAGCCGCAGCCCTCCATCGCGGCTCCGCTTTTCCCGGCTTCCATCCGCCGCCAGGTCCCTATTCTAATCAGCAGCCCCGGAGGCGCACACGCCGCCACCCTCTCTGCGTGCACGTTGGACAGCGGCTGACAGCGGCTCCTCTGCCACAGGCAGCCAAAAATGTCAATTTGCACACTCCTCCCCTCTGTCGCCCGCCCCCGTCCCCGTCCCTCTTCCACCCCCCTCCCGTGAGTCAGTGGGCTTCAGGAAGCCTCTGCAGCCGCCGCCTGCTCTCCATCCCTCCCTCTCCCTCCGTCTCTCCTTCCCTGACAGCGTTTAGAGCTTCCTCTCGCCTTACCTGAAGGGCATCTCCCACGACTGCAATTAGATGCCAAGATTTCATTGTCGGCTGCAAAGTGCCTCCTGTTTCCTCCCCGGGAGAACACGGGAGAAGTCCGAGGCAACAGCGCACGGCCCCCACGTGCGAGCAATGTAAATGACTCCAGTCCTCCGCCGAGCGCGCTGTGCCGCGCTGCGCTCGCCCTGGCTGCCTGGCAGCCTGACACCGATGCCAGCAGGTGCAGAACGTGCGGGGAAAGAGAGAGAGAGCGAGCAGCCCGAGCAAGGAGGCAATCAACGCGGAGACATACACAAAGGGAGGCCACCGAGGTGCCAGGGACGCTGCAGCACCCCAGCCCAGCTTCCTGGGTCGCCTCGGCCTCCGCGCCAAAAACGCTCGCCAAATTGGACGCCCAATGTTTTTGCAAAGTCTTGCAGCCAGGGGAAGGCGGTGGATGCCCAGGCTGCGTGGGTCCCGCCTCCACGCTTCTCCAAGCGCGTGCAAAGCACTGAGCTGGCAACGCTAGTCTGTCTCTCTCTCTCTCTCTCTCTCTCTCTCTCTCTCTCTCTCTCTCTCTCTCTCTCTCCACGCACGTGTCCCTTCCCTTGTTCTTTCAAGCATTAAATATGTACCACATGACAGAATAGGGCACCTTGCAAGGTCCTCCGAGTCCACACTTGACAACCAATTTTAACTCACCAGCAGTGAAATGTCTAAAGGCAGGATATAAGCACTTCCAATTACTTACACTACTCCTGCATTATTCAAAATGTCCACGGGACAGTATTTACGACTTCCAATATGCTACTACACATATAAATACCAGTAAAGGATGGAAATCCCATGGCGCTCTTCCCTGAAAGCTGCTGACAGATTCCTTCAGTGTTTCCTCCTAGAAGCCGTTGCACTATTTCAAGTATTGGAGATCTCAAATCTTCTTACACATGATGTACTGAATGAGAATGCTGGAAAATTGGAGCCTGCTTTGAGGAGGAAAGCATGGACTGTGTCCTGTTGAACTTGGGAGATCACCTTTGAAAGTGTATTTACCTTGAAGAATAATGACATCAAGGTAAACCCACCCCTCCTCTTTTTTTTTAAGTTAAGTGGGGATGAGTTGTACAAGGTCCCAGCTATTCCCTGGCTAAGTGCTGCTTCCATTAAGACTAAGCAATTGATTGGCTGGGGAAGTGAGTGTTTTGGATGTAGAAAAATTAGTTTTTTCTTGTTCCTTACAGGCAGAACAGAAAACTGCATGCCCTAAGATGGCCTTGCTTCTTCACGCACTTATCCATTGAATGGGAGAGATCGAAATGTGGAAAAAAAACTCTCACATGTGGGCAAATATACTATAGTTGATTAATAAGGAAAAATTCTTTGGCTTCCTTGACCTTCCTCTGATACTTTATTTTAGTGAAAGGCCTTGTGTACAACTGATTAGAATTTTATATATCAGTAAGCAAATTGTGGAATGCTAATAAATCTTTCAGATCTTTATTTTCCCATTTATTACAGCTTCACATCCAGGGGCCATATTTTCAGGGTTTTTTGGAACATGCCAAGTCCTTACATAGCCATCATCCATCTCTGTCACACCAGGAACAAAATGAGAAGAGTTTCATTTATTTTTCCCTTCTATGCATTAAGGATGTTTTTAATACTGCGTTACAACACTGTTTCAATTGCTGCCTGTGGAGTTAAGAAAAGTTTACATGTGTTTTCTCTGCCTGCCTTTCTTGGGGGCAGCGGCATTTAAAGGATGCTAAGATAGCATTAGGTAAAACTTCCTTTCACAGTAATGTTATTGTAACAGTTCAGGTCTAATGTAAGCACATATCTTCTGCCCATGGCTTTCAATGGCATCAGGTAAAATGGCAAATCTTTTTAGATTTTTATATAACCAGACAGGTCTCCAGACTTTTTGCTTAACCAGAACCCTATGTATTTTTTGAGATACACAAATATAAAGTATTATTTCCCTTTACATGCCAGCAGAAACTGGCATTCTCCGTGGAATAATTTGATTCACAAATCAGTACACAAAAGCAAGGTTATTCCGAGTTAAGGTTGGTGGGGGTGGCGGGTGGAGAGACAGCAAACCCTAATTACAACCCCATTTGTCCTCCTGTTCCCTGGCACATATGGCCATTTAATCACGGAGTGTGACAACCTTGGCAGATGTTGCCAAACCTGGTTATTGATATAAATTGCTATCCTCACGTGTAAGTGACCCAGCAAAGAGTTAAAACGATGTCTGTACTCACCCAAAGGGAAATAAAGGTCCGCACGAGCATCTGTGGTGACAAGACAAGATGATCAGAGCTAAGGCTGTTTCCTCGCCCAGCTCTATAAGGAAAACAACAATGGATGAAAGCCCCCAAACCCCCACAGGAATGCAAAGTGGTACGGTCGCTCTGGAAACCACTTTACCGATGTGTATTACAATGGAGAAGCGCTCACCCTATAACCAAACAGTTCTACTTTTCATGTCCACCTAACACATATAGGCACAAGCTATGTTTAGGGATAGAACAGCACCACTGCTTGGAATAGGAAGAAATTTGCTCTACAATTTGCTTACTAATATATAAAATTCTAATCAGTTGTACACAAGGAAACAAACTAAATACCTGTCGGCACAAAAATATGATATATCCTACGTGGAATACTATATTGTGGTGAAAAATGTTGATTAAAGCTACATGTGAACAGTCTGTAGCTGTATAAACATGGATATGTATAGAGTAAAATAGATCTATACAGACTACATAGTACAACTATATATACATATATTTTTCAGTAAAAAAATTGCTGAGATAAAAAAGCAAGTTTTAAATGATACGCACACTGTGATACCATTTATGAAAGAAAATGCACAAATGAAATATAGTAGATTTTCTCTAGATAGATACATATTTGTGGCTGCATAGAAAATGATCCAGAAGGAAGGCTGGCCAAACTCGGCTGCTGCCTGCTTTTGTACAACCCACTAGCTGGAAATGTCTTTTATATTTCTGTGGTTTAAAAAAACATAAAAAGAAGAGAAATATGTTATGATATATGAAAAATGGAGACAATTCAGATTTCACTCTCCATGAATGCAGTTTTATCGGAATACAGCAATGTCCCACTTGCTTACACATAGTCTTGGACTGCTTTGCTCAGTGGCAGAGTTGGGTAGTGATGACAGAGACCCAGTGTCCCACAAAGCCCAAAATATTTACTCTCTGGCCCTTGTAAGAAAAAGTTCCCCAATCTCTTGTCTAGAAGAATGGGCCCTAATTCATAACAGTGTTCTCTCAAGGGAAAGGGGAGGAGGCTGGGGCTGATGGGGGAGGGGGAAAGAGCTCTAGCTCCCCTTTTAAGAGAATTTATATATTGAATTTATACTTTTATAAAAGATCTATGTGCATGTTATATACATAAAACTTTTAAATATGTATATATATGTTCACTCATACATATAAACACAGACAATAACTTACAAAATGAAGTTTGTATGTATATAAAACCTTTAAAAATATACATGCCTATAATGTATTCATACATATATACAAACACTATACACACATATGGCTTGTTTTGACCATAAAGAGAATGTGTATACCATTTTTAAAATGTGCGTGTGGGTGTATGTAGAATACACATACCTGGAAAAAAATAAATTCAAAATAGGCAGTTCTTAGTGGTAGACATATGGGTGCTTATTACTTTCTTCTTTGTTATTTCAGGTATTTGTCAGTTTTCCAAACAGATGTAAATATAAGGACATGGTGGACACCCCTGGCCATGTGAATGGTGACAACCGTCACTGTGCCAATAGAATTTTTCTCACCGGGATCTGCCTTTTCTCTTCAAATCCTGAATGATAAGACCTTCAAAAAAAAAAACATCAAGGCTTGGCTTACACTCACCTAACATTTCTGGAAAACCCCAGTATCTAATTGCTTCTTCATAGGAAAAAAAAAAAAAAATTGCTAAGCCTCAGTGCACTAAAGATTTTTATAAAAATCGATCTGATCCTCGAAGTAAAATGCGACATAGATTATCCTTTCTGCTAGAAGTTATGGTAATGACCTACTGAGATATGCCTCACAATACCATAATATCGCTTCTTTACCAGTTTGAAAATATTTTCTCATAGAAAAGCACAAAGCAGGTTCTCTCTGGAAAAAATAAAATAAAATTACATAGCAACCACACTGGCGCTTTGTAGGATTAGAACAGTGGGACCTAATGATTTTCTTTGTCCTCACATCGAATAATCCAGTGCATCAGGGAAGGTGAGCTTAATGAAGCATATTGAGATGGGAGAGCATACGATTTATGGTGGACTTATTGTGCTTATATTCTGAAATGGATCCCATTAGCTCAACACTGGATGCTAGCAAATGACCACGTTTCCTAATAGACAAATGCATGAATTACCTGGGCATATTTCAGCAGCACGCTCTACGAAATGGTTCACCTTACCACGTGAAGGTAGGACCAGGTGAACGACATTCTTTAATGAGGCTTAGCAGACTTTTTCCGAGCAAGAAACAGGATTATTGGCCCTGAACATCCATTCCACCTCTTTGTAATTTAGCATGTACACGCAACCTTTTCCTCGCGGTGGCATGTATCAAGCACAGCGCTGAGAGGAATGTTTTGTAATTAAATAGCACGGCAACGAACAAGTGTTGTTTCTCAACGCTTTTTATAAATATGAAACCAATGCGTGTTGCTCGTGGACAGTTTAGAAATTTTGGAAAAGCACAGGAAAAAAATGTCACTCGTTATTTTACCAGCCAAAGATAGCCATATGCAATATTGTATTGCAAATCTGTCCACCTCGGACATTTTTCATTGCATAGGTAACTAAAAAGTCACGAGCACAACGACCCTTGGCCACATACAATGCCTTATAATATCGTTGCACTTTACAATATATCCTGAAGACTTTCTGCCTAATAAAAAAGAAAGATAACATCAATTTTAGTATGCTATGCTGATGCACGGTTTTGTTTCACTCTATGTTAAATAACACTGAAATGAACATCCTTGCCCGTATCGTCCTGAGCTTGTCTCTGTTCGTTATCTCAAGGTAAATATCTTGACAGTGAAACAGATGAGTCAAAAGGTGGGCCCCGTTTTTAGGACTTTAGACATAAGGAACCAGAACACTGGAATGTTATACTAACCCATAACTAGTTCCTCTTTCAATGACCATCTTCCTGGCTCTGGTCCCCGTTCCATCCACCTGCTCCGGTTGGGCCACCACCCAATTGCAGGCTAAATTAGCATCAACGAGCTCCAACACAGAAAACAAAGGTGGTAATGGGGAGCAATTGAAATCTAAGCTTATTTAACCTAAGTGGCTAGTGGCTGTCCATTTTGTCTTAATTGCCTTTTAAACTAAAATCAATGTTAAATTACCTGAACAACAGCTTCTGCACAATCACAAACTGAAAATTCTTTAAGTGCCTCCTCAAAAGCCTTTGGCTCTTATTTGGCCACTTGACAGGGAGAGTCTCTTTCTCCTTCACACTGCTCCAGCTTGGGATTTGGGAAGATGATTCAAGGGTGGGCATTCCTGGATACAGCTGCCCTGTCCGCTCCGATGAGCTGCTCCTTAACACGGAGCTCGCAATGAAATCTACACAATGGAAGTTGGATAATAGCCTTTCTTCCTCCCTCCCTCCCTCCCTCCCTCCCTCCCTCCATCCCTTCCTTCCTTCCCTCCCATCAACAATGAGAGACTAGATATACAAATGGAAAACAACCAGGCCATATAGAAAAATAGAACTCTGGCCCAGGATCCCCAGCAACAAGGCCAGAAAATCAGCACGCTATCCACAAATCAGACGTTTAGGAAGTCAGACCACCTCTGACTTCTACCTCTAGCAATCAGTTCAGGAAGCCAAACAGAAACCCCGGTAACATTTGGCTCAAAAACAGCCAGGACTTGATTAGTAATGGACAGCCTCTCTAATTATTGTCCCCACTTCCAACTTAGAACCAAGAGAAAGCTAAATGCGCCCCATAATCAGTCACACAGAAAGTCCCGCTTCTCCTCAGTCCGCCTGCAGCTTCCCCGGGCCCAGAGCCTCCCATCGGGGCATCCCTGAAGCCTTCCTTTTCCTCCTATAAAGCTTTACACGCTCTGCCCAGCTTTGGGCCTCCGCCGAAACACAAGTGATGGTGGCCGACATCCCAGCCGTAGCAAGCTCTCAATAAACAGCTTCTGCTTGTTCTCATTTAGTGGGTCTTTGCTTATTTCTACAATGGTTGTTTTCAATACTCGGTTAGGTATACAAGCCAGACACAACCCCAGCCCTCGTGCGCTTATCTTCTAGTGGGAAGACAGAGAAAAGCAAGATGCTAGATTTTAGTAGCGGCTACGTAGGAAATAAACTTTGCCATGAGAGGTGGGGGATGAGGATCGGTGCCAGAGATGAGATGCTTGGGTTGTTAGGATTTATTATTACACAGTTCAGCTTCCTGCCTTTGATTCATTCAGATACGTTCGAGCACATGCCATCTGACTTCACTGTCGAGCTACAAAAATAAGGCAGATGTACTCTGCCAGCAAAGAGCCTTGGAGGGTGATACATATTTTCACTAATAACCAGAACACAAAGTAGACAAGTAGATGCGGCCAGAAATAAGATTCAGGGTAAGAGCTGTGAGAGCTAATAAACAGGAGGGACATTTTACTTCCAGCTATTACAAGGTGTCCTGGGATCCGGGAGTGGAAGATCGGGTGGACAGTGGTGGGGTCCAGGCCAAGGCTACTCCAAAATACAGCACCTTGGCACACTGGATATGTTAAGCTGAAAGGATCTGAGACACGGCGGGTGCAGGGCAGGAGAACTCTCTGCTCTCCCGTCCTCCCTAAAGCAGGTCCTCAGAGTGAGAGGTGCAGCCCGCAGAGGAAAGAAGCATCCTTTTCTCTGGAGGTGGAGGGACGCCGAGAGGAATCCAAATAAACAGGTCTCACTAAGTTGCCTACGACCCTTAGATCCTATCTCTCTGTCTTACCACATTTCCCACGACTTTCTGGTTCTCATCCACCACAGTACAAGATGCTCAGACTTCACTGCTTCTCTGGGTCTCCATCTCCTTATGAAGGCTCCCGTGTCACACACAACAACTTACACGGACTGAAAGCGTATGGTCTTCTCTTGTGAACCTGTCCTCTGTCCGTCCCACTCACAGGGCCCCGGGTGGAGAACCTAAGGCGCGTGGAGGACAAGATGCTTCCTCCCCTACCGTGGGGAGAGAGAGCCGCACGTTATTACTGGTATTTCTGTACGTTACGCCAGCATGGATGTTGTGGAGACAGAAGCGGTTTGCTTGGTCATTCTATCTTCATTAGAATCACTTAACCTTGAATTGCCGAAACAGGAAATTGGATAAACAGTTTGGAGACCAAAAAAGTGATAAAAGATACGACTGATCACTCTGTCCCCCGAAATGCCCTCACCCTGCAGGTGGTAGCATTCCGTCACCCCATAGGAGCGAAACAACACGACTCCGAAGTCTGGGCTAGGACAGGATGAGAGTAGAGCTCTCACACTGGAGGGTGTCCTTTTCCTGAGGGTTTAGGAGGTGAAAGGCTGATGATACTATAGGTACATGTCAGCCAACATCTCCTCCATGGCTAGCAAAGAGATGCCAAAGGCTGCCCCCTTTCTCTTAGAGAAACTGCTGCTCTCCCAGCCCCACCTCAGCCAGTCACCTGTCCAGGGACCAGGGTCAGACACATACCCTTCTCTGCTCAAATGGGAGTCTCTTCTAAAGAGACTTTTGGAAAGACACGGAGGGGTGAGCTTTCATAGCTGGACTTGTTAGATCAAGTAGATTTCATGGTAGAGTCTAATGAGCTGTCAAGAGACACAGTCCATAGCGGAGTAAAGGGGAGGAGGGGGAGACAGGAAACACAAACAAGAGTCCATTCAGCCCCAGAGAAAGACAGAGATGGGGAGAGGTGTGGTCCTGGCCACTGACAGCTTTCTTCCTCAGTTCTGCATTCCTTCTCTGCCCGTGTGCATCTCAGGAAAGCCAGCTTTCCGTGATGTCCCAGCCACACTCTCCAGCCCTGCTAGAATCTCTAGACACAGCTGGGATTGCACAGGACATGGCCAGCCTGCAAAAGAGTCCCCAGGTCCCTTTGCTTTGCAGAAAAGCAAAATATCCCAAGGCTGAGATGAAGAAACCTCTTCCCCGTGGCCCATGCTCTGTCATGAAGCATAGCTGGAGCCAGCCCATCAGAAATGCAATTTAAACACTGAGTGTTAAAATAAATACAAATTCTCTGATTCTAGAGGTTTTGTTAGGTTTTCTTTTTTTCAATTATAAGCATAACGATGTCTTCCTATCTAAGAATGTCACCAAAAATATAAATGATAGATTCAATGATTTCATTCATTCATTCATTCATTCATTCATTCACTCACTATATTCATTCTGGAATATAGTGAATACTCACTATATTCCATATGTAAATCCAGAACCTTAGTCAGGCCTGGAGATACAAAGTTAATAAGTCTGTTGATGAAGGTAAATACAAATAATATTGCACTATAAAATAGGATTATAATCACTGGAATAAGGGACATAAAGTGTGCTAAGCATCTGCTCAGCGGAGGAGGCTTCTTGCTCTGCTTAAGGGCAGAGGGCGGATTTCAGAGAATTCACAAAGGTGATGTTTGAGTTGGGTTTTAAAGGATGCACAGGAGTCCGGCCGGTGTGGCTCAGGGGTTGAGCGTCGACCCATGCACCAAGAGGTAGCTGGTTCGATTCCTGGTCAGGACACATGCCCAGGTTGTGGGCCTGATCCCCAGTGGGGGGCATGCAGGAGGCGGCCAATCGATGTTCTCGCTCATTGATGTTTCTATCGCTCTCCTCCCTTCCTCTCTCTCTAAAATCAATAAAGGAAAAAAATTTAAAAAAATAAAAAGGATGTACAGGAGTTCGTTCAACATAGTCAGAGGAGAAAGGCATTCTAACAAGAGGAAACAGCTTATACAAAGCAACAGAGGTGTGACTGTGTGAGCTAACGGGCAGGGTGGATGCATGAAGACCAGGCAGGGCAAGTGGGCACGGGCCAGATGAGACAGGCCCTGTAAATCATGCCGAGGCGTTTCCAGTCCACTGCTGCACGAGGACAGTGGAGATCAGCGGTAGGACATCTACTCCGCTTGGAATGTGGAAATGAACCACTGAAGGCAGAGAGACCCACAAGGAGAGTCTCGTTATATTTCAGGCCAAAGACGATGAGGATTTGCATGAACAAAGACACGGCAGGAAGGATAAGATGGAAAGGAAGGACTTGATAAATACCTTATACATAGAATTAACAGGACTCAGTGAATAATCGGAAGATATATATGTGTGGGGAGGATTTTTTAAAAAGGGTGGAGAGAGTCCAAAAGTCGATGTCAGTTCCTGGATCTGTGTTACAAGTTATTGATTGAATAGTGACACCAATGACCAAGTTCAGGAGCCTCAGACAAAGACGTGGGAAAGATAAAAGGCTCATTTTGGCTACAATGAGTTGGGTATACCTGTGGAACCTCTAGATGAACCTACCCAGGGGCAATTGGACTGATAGGTCTGGGACTCTGGGGAGAGGCTTAGATCATCTTGAATTTGTGAGCATAGTGAGATGAAGCCACGGACATAGACTAGGTGATCTTGAACGTGTAGATAGACTCTGATATTTAACAATAGGATACAGTTGTTAGTCAAGTCATAAAGTACATTGGAATAAATGCACAGAAGACAGGACTGTCCCATATCTTTGCTTTCATCCAACAAGGTAGACACACATTTAATATCCATGACTAGTTTATAACCAATAAGGTGCACCGAGGTAGTTAAATCCATGCACTAACTGTCACTGTAACCACCAGGATCAAATGTTACCTTTTTAACATAGACACACTTCACCCATCCAGGAAGCACTCAACGGGACATGCTCACCAAAGCAAACAGCCAGACCCACCTAAATGCAAGAATCTCAGCTACAGACAATGTTTAATCGGTTTCTACATGTGTATATTTAAAATGAATGGTAATAGGATAATAAAGTATTCACTAAACCAAAGTCTGTTTGCCAGGCACAGAGTAGACGCTCACTGAATGTTTACTAACTCCAAGGCTTACAGTGTGTCAGGTCTGAGCAGGAAACACAGCTTTCTTTGGGTCACTTTGCTGTCTAGAACTTCAGCTCGGTTGTTATCCCAGACCCTTTATCACTAGTATGAGGGAAGTTATTCACCAACAGCTTAGTTCACGTGAGATACAATATAGGACTGTGAGCTTTCCACCTGCTACTCTGCAGACCTGGTTGACATTTCAGGATTCCTAACTCTCCCTTAGGGAGCCTATGGAATAAGAGGGCATTTCACACGCTGGATTATTCCTGCTGCGAGAAGCTCGATGTTCCAATTCTAAGTAGTCACATTGTAACCTTAGTAGTCACATTCAATTGATTACTAAGTAGTCACAGTCCACTGAAACATGGGAAGTAAGGAAACAGAAGAGAGAAAGCAGTGTGAACACTGCCAGCCATTCCTCAGCATTCCAGGCAACGCACTCATGCTGGTGAGTGAGCGTGAAATAGGAGCTGAGACTCTGCTTCTTCCCTGGGTTCTGGGCTCGCAGATGCCCCTCAGAGAGGCGCAGCTCATCCCACCCGGTGCGAGTTCTCAAAGCTGCATCTTTTCCTCTTGGCATGGCCCCTGCATGCAAGCCAACGCCTCCTCTGGTGCCTAATTAGAGAGCCGGAGAAGCACATGGTCGTGCTGGTCTTCTAAGGAGGCTTCAACCTAAGACCCTTTGTCATTGGGAACAATGGATGCCATGTCTTGGTTGTATCTTCAGAATGTCACTGGCACAGGAGGGGCAACGATTTTATCGGTTATTAGGACTTGCTGTTTCGCTGAACGTCCTTAGGTGTGAGTTCATTTTCCTTTCTACTTTTCGATATTTTACCCCGGCAATTTTCCCCCCTTTTCTTGCCCCATCACTTACTTTTCTATCAGAATCTCCAATATCCTCTTTTGAAAAATGTATCTTTATTGTTGAAAGTATTACTGATGTCCCCCTTTTTCCCCTCCTGACCCCCTCCTCCCCGCTCCCACCCACCCTCTGCCTTCACCACACTGTTGTCTGTGTCCATTGGTTATGCATACATGCATATAAGTTCTTTGATTTATCTCCCCCGCCTCCACCCCATTCCTCTTCCCTCTGAGGTTTGAGAGTCTGTTCCCTACTTCCATGTCTCTGGATCTATTTTGATCATCAGCTTACATGGTTCATTATATTCCATAAAAAAATGAGATCATGTGATACTTGTCTTTCTCTGATTGGCTTATTTCACTTAGCATAATATTCTCCAGGTCCCTCCATGTCATCTCAAAGGATAAGAGATCTTTCTTTCTTATAGCTGCATAGTACTCCATTGTGTATATGGACCACAGCTTTTTTATCCATTCATCCACTGATGGACACTTGGGCTGTTTCCAGATCTTAGCTATTGTAAATAGCGCTGCTATGAACATGGGGGTACATATATTCTTTCTGATTGGTGTTTCAGACTTCTTAGGATATATTCCTAGAAGTGGGATCACTGGGTCAAATGGCAGTTCCATTTTTAATTTTTTGAGGAAACTTCATATTGTTTTCCATAGTGGCTGCACCAGTCTGCATTCCCACCAGCAGTGTACTAGAGTCCCCTTTTCTCCACACCCTCGCCAGCACTTGTTGTTTGAGGATTTATTGATGGCAGCCATTCTGGCAGGTGTGAGGTGATACCTCATTGTCATTTTAATTTGCATTTCTGTGATGATTAGTAACTTAGAGCATTTTTTCATGTCTCTTGGCCATCCCCAAGTCCTGTTTGGAGAAGTGTCTATTCAGGTCCTCAGCCCATTTTTTAACTGGATTGTTTGTCTTCCTTTTGTTGAGTTGTATGAGTACTTTAAATATTTTGGATATTAACCCCTTATCCAATGTATATGTTCTTCCATGCAGTGGGTTCTCTTTCATTTTGATGCTGGTTTCTTTTGCTGTGCAGAAGCTTTTAAGTTTGATACAGTCCCATTTGTTTATTTTTTCCTTTGTTTCTCTTGCCCTAGGTAATGTATCAGTAAAAATTCTGCTACATGAGATGTCTGAGATTTTGCTGCCTATGGTTTCTTCTAGGATTTTTGCTGTTTCACAACTTACATTTAAGTCTTTTATTCATTTTGAGTTTATTCTTGTTGGTGGTCTAGTTTCATTTTTTTGCATGTACCTGTCTAATTTTCACAACGCCATTTATTGAAGAGGCTGTCTTTACTCCATTGTATGCTCTTGCCTACTTTGTCAAATAGAAATTCAGCATAATGTCTTGGGTCAATTTCTGGGTTCTCTGTTCTGTTCATTGATCTATATCTATATGATTGTTCTTGTGCCAGTACCAGGCTGTTTTGATTAGAGTGGCTTTGTAAAATAACTTGATATCTGGTATTGTAAAATCACTCGATATACAATTTTGTTCTTTCTCAAGATTGCTGTGGCTATTCAGGCTCTTATTTGGTTCCACGTACATTTTTGGAGTATTTGTTCTAGATCTGTGCAATATACCACTGGTATTTTAATAGGGATCGCATTGATGAAACTCTGCCACTACCTTGGCACAGCTGCCGGCCACATTGAGGTTGCAATGAATGCACCACACGCTCTCTTCCCTTGCTCATGTAGTGGGAGAGAACGTTCTCAGGGGTCAGAGAAGATGGCCTAGAACCCTTCCCAGTCCTGGGACTTCTCCTCCATGAGAAAAGTTAGAGGGATAAGGAAGACGTGGCTGATCAAGGAAGAAAAATTAGGACACATTTTAAAAGTCTCTGCTGAACATTTTAATGTTTTAATGCACATGCGTAAGTAAAACAATTTTATTTGTTTCTGCGAATGTTAAACCAAAAAATAGTCATTTAAGGGCTATTTAGCAGGTGAGAATTTTTATGGCCAAATAATGTCCCATTAGAATTGTTAATAAAACAAAAAGTACTGTGCCAATCACAGCCTGAGTGACAGCGACGAGTCATTCAGGATTTCCAGACCTCGTTCTGTTTCCAATGTCCCGCTGCAGAGAGCAATGCCCTACATTATATCCGTGCTCTTTACAAAATCATTTTGGGGTTATAATATTATTAATTTGTTCCCAGTGGTCTGGTCCAGCGGTTAACTCCAGTGTACAGTTCCACAGTGAATCATAATTCTGAGCCTTGCAATTCTGCCCGTGTATCAGGGTGAGGTACTAGCAGTCCTTATTTGTAGAAAAAGTAAAAATCTAAATGACAGGCCCTTCATAATCAAGAGACATAAGTCAAATAGCCTTCCTAACCACCCCTACCCTCATCAGAGTGTGGGGGACATTAGACATTTGCCTTGTGCAGCGAAGGCCTGACTTCAAAGTGTCCCTTTGCAGAGATAAGCACCATCCCCGCACCACACATTCCTACCCGCCCCATCCCTCGGGCCTGGATGAACTCTCTTTCTTTCTGTCTGTCCTTTTGACACAATCGCCTAGGAGACAGAGGAAGTTGCTGAGATGAACGTGTGCAGCTGAGCTGGGAGAAGGCCGTCATCACCACACCTCCACCCTGCCTCAGAGCGCAGACATTTATTCTCTGGCGAAGAATCTTTCCCAAACCCATGAATGGACTTGGCAAAAATTTTTTTTTAATTTTTTTTCTTTATTGATTTTGGAGAGAGAGGAAGGGAGAGGGAGAGAGAGATAGAAACATCGATGAGAAAGAACATCGACTGGCCGCCTCCTGCGTGCCCCCCACTGGGGATCCGGCCCACAACCTGGGCACATGCCCTGATGGGGAATCAAACTGATGACCTCTGGGTGCATGGGTCGACGCTCAACCACAGAGCCACAGCGGCCAGGCGGACTTGGCAAACTTTATCAACATGTTTTACTGGGAGGTGTGTCAGGAGCCTTGTCGTGGCCCACGTGTGTGAATGATGTGTCTGAGCTCTGATTCCTCTTAGCAGTGGTTGGGAACCAGGCACAGACGAAGGACCGAGACATGTTGAAGCTTGCAGAGGCCCCATGCTTCCCTCGTGGTGCTGTGGGCAAGTACTGCCCATCTCTGACTCCGGTCCCGTCACTCGTTGAGCTAGGACGGGCGTGCCCCTCAGGGACGTGGTGGGATTAGACAGGGTACATGTGCAGCCCCAGCGTGGACACGGGGAATGCCCCAAACGTGTTCACTGTCCTCTCCCCGTTCAGCGAGTTGTATTCATACCTGCACAACTCTCGCTTGCTTTCTTTTTATTTTTTTCCATCACCATTTATCCCCCATATAACTTCTTCCACCTCCACCCACCCCTCGCCCCCGCAGTCACCACACAGTTGTCTGTATCCATGAAAATAATAATAATAATAATAAATTTTATCTCTTTAGATAGAACTTCTTTTTTTTTTTTTTTTTTTTTAGTTCAAAGGGTAAAGGATGTTCTGGCCACAAGATGACAATCAGAGACACTGACTTAAAAACAAAGCTTATCCTTTATTGGCCATGTTACTCTCTTGACCAAGACAGACAGGTTGCTTTAGCAAACTTAAGAACTCCAGAAACGCCTTTGGGTGGAGCAATACTTTATTGCTCTGCAGAATGCCCCCGTAAGTGCCACTCAGCAATGGCAGCAGAGAGCTGTCTTATCCCCCCACTGGAAGAATCCAGGGGCTTGTAAATGGTGCTTCATATTTCACGCCTTCTCTTCCCTATCTATTTATTTTTATAAAAAAATGTAGCACCTTTCCTCCAAACGCTTCGAGCAAAACTGATGGTCCAGGAAACCAGCTCTGTGTACTCGGTGGCCAAGGTTCTCTGTCTCTCCAAATTGTATTTCCAGGGGGTATAAATACTGCAGTTTGGGAAACCCAGCATGTACGAAGTCACCTTGCCTGGGCATTTATGTCTGTCACTGCATTTAACAATAATAGCACTTATTATTACAATAACAACACTATTAAAAATAAACACTGTGTTAATGTAATCTCACTTCTTGGTGTTACTGCAGCACTTTACATATAATAATCCATTTAAACCATATTAATTGAAAAGGTGTTCAACACAGGAAAATCAAAACCACAATGAGATATCACTCACACCTATTAGAATGGCTATTATAAAAAAAAAAAAATAGTAAGTGTTGGTGAGGATGTAGAGAGAAAAGGGAACCCTTGTACACAGTTGGTGGGAATGTAAATTGGTGCAGCCAGCAGAGAAAACAGTTTGGAACTTCCTCGGAAAACGAAAAATCGAACTACCATTTGATCCAGCAATCCACTTCTGGGTATACGTCCAAAGCAACTGAAGTCAGGACCTCAGAACGATATCTGCACCCCCATGTTCATTACAGCGTTACTCACACCAGCCGAGATACGGAAACTATCCGAAATGTCTATCAGCGGATGAACGGATGAAGAACACGTGGAACACGCACACGGGACTATTTTTCAGCCTCCAAAACAAAATAGAAACTCCTGCCATTTGCAACAACATAAACGGACTTTTGCTACACGAAAGAAGCCAGACACAGAAAAACAAATACTGCATGATCCCACTTTTATGAGAAACCTCAAACATTCGATCTCTACAACCAGAGAGTAGAAGAGTGGTTACCAGGGGTGGGGGACCGGGGAAATGAGATGTTGGCCGAAGGGCACACAGTTATGCAAGACAAGTTCTGAAGATCAAATATACAACATGGGGCCATCCTACTGTTTGATCCAGCAATCTCCCTTCTGGGTATACGTCCAAAGGAATCGAAGGCAGGGCCTCAGAAAGATAGAGGGCTATAGTTAACAATTCTGTACTGTAGACTTAAACGTTTTCTAAGAAGTGAAATGGTATGTTAAGTGTTCTTACCACTAAAGGAAAACAAATATTAAACATTATAAAATAAGAGGGCAAATAGAACCTTTTGGAGATGATGGAAAAGTCTGTGGCTTTGACTGGAGGGATGATTTTACAGGTGTGTACTTATCTCCAAACCCATCAGGTTGCGAACATTAAATGTCACAGCTTTTTCAATGCCGATCACACAGAATAAAAGTGGCTTAAAAACAAATATGTAGATTAATTAAACCGCATTATATTGTGAAACGTAATTTGTACAGGTGATTAAATAATATAAATGATTACATCGACTGCATTTAATTATGGTAGAGCCAAGAGAGAATGGGAACACTGGTTCCCAAATTAGGAGTGTTCAAGTTTCTGTGCCTCTCTGCGCAGATTACATTTTGTCTTCACCTTTTCTATCGTTTCGTTGCCAGATTCTGAGTATCAGTGCCCATCTCAAAGTAAGAGAGCCTAGCCCAGCCGGTGTGGCTCAGTGGACTGAGCACCGTCCCATGGACTGAGAGTTTCCATTTTGATTCCCGGTCAGGGCACATGCCCGGGTTGTGGGTTCGATCCCCAGTGAGGGGCGTGCAGGAGGCAGCTGATCGATGTTTCTCTCTCATATTGATGTTTCTATCTCTCTCACCCTTCCTCTCTCTCTAAAAAAAATAATAATAATAATAAATAAATAAAAATATTAAAAAATAAAGAGAGCCCTGGACGGTTTGGCTCAGTGGTGGAGCATCGGCCCGCAGATCAATGAATCTCGGGTTCCATTCTGGCTAAGGGCACACACCTCGGCTGTGGTTCGTCCCCGGCCCTGGTCAGGGTGGTGTGGGAGGCAGCCAGTTGATGTATCTCTCTCACTTCAATGTTTCTCTCTCTCTCCCTCTCTCTCCCTCCCATTCTATCTGAAGATAAACAGAAAAATATCGTCGGGTGAGAATTAAAAAATAAAAATAAATAACTAAAGAGAGAGCCTAGCCTAATTCAAAATGCCCTACAGAGATGATACAAAGGACGAAACTAGGTCTTGAGCCCTTTTGTGCCTGTGAGGCACCTTCTTCCTCCCTGGACTTCCCACCCATCTCTCATGGAGTTGGCAACAGGACAGTGAAGTAATGTGTCTGATCATCGCACACCCCACTACCATCAGCTTGAATTCCGACGCGTCTAAGTTTGAATTCTGGCTCGGGCAAGTTCCAAGAAATGTGGCAAGTTCTTGAAATCCTCCTCAACACCTGTTTTCCTCTCCTCTAAAATGGGTTTAATCCCAACCCATTCAGATGGTGGCTGAGGATTATGAAGTTAAATAACATGATAAAGCCTCCAGCACGGTAAGGGGGAAATGGCAGGCTTTTAAAAAGGTTTGTAAAATAAAGCAATGATGTTCAAATGCACTCAGGAAGATTATAACCACTGATGGGTTAAACACTTTTTAATTTTAATTTTAACTTTTTAAAACTGATTTTAGAGAGAGAGAGTAGAGAGAGAAACATTGATGTGAGAGAGGAACATCGATCAGTTGACTCCCGTCGAATCCCGACCAGGGATCGAAACCACGACCTGGGTATGTGCCCTGACCAGGAATCAAACCTATGAATTCAGTGTACAGGACGACGCTCCAACCATCTAATCCACACCTGCCAGGTTAAAAAGCGTTTTTATCCTTTTTTGGTTAAGGTAAGCGTTGGCTAGAAAGTTTAAAGGACATACATATACACACACACTCGTTTGATCACAAATATATATAGTTTTCAGTCTTTTACTGGTGTAACAATGACTCAACCCAAACCTCAGTCTAAATCAGGAATCAAACTTCTCCCGCAGAGGCCCGGATAGGACGTGTTTTCTGCACTGCGGGCCAGATGGACTCTGCTGCAGTTACTCAGCTCCACCCTTTCAGCACACACACTCTAGGCAATATGGAAACAAATGAGCGTGGCCGTGTTCCAAGTCAAGTCATTCAGGGACACTCACATTTCCATGAGTGAAAACGCTCTGGTCTGAAAGTCCATTCACGGCCCTGGCCAGCTTGGCTCAGCGGTTACAGCGTCAGCCCGTGGACCAATGAGTCTTGGGTTCGAGTCCAGTCAAGAGCACGTACCTCGGTTGCGGTTCGCCCCCTGGTCGGGGCCGTGCGGGGGGCAACCAGTCGATGTACCTCTCTCACATCGATGTCTCTCTTTCTCTCCCTCTCTCCCTCCCTCCTACTTTATCTGAACATAAATAGAAAAATAACCTTGGGTAAGGATTAAAAAATAAAAAATAGAAGTCCATTCGTGGCCAGGGTGCTGCCATTTTACTTTGTATGTCAATTTTAGACATGAAACCCTAAGGACCTAAGGGCTGAGTCCAACTGTCCCCTCTCAGGACAAAAATGAAAATAAGAGATATCCATTATAGAATGGAACCGAATCCACCGTGCTATCTTGACTCTCACAGACTCATCTAAAATGTCAAAATAGAGAATAACATCCTTACGTGCAGAAGGTGGAGGGAGAGTGTCCTTCGTACTATCAAATAAAACAAATAAATCGAAAACAGAACTCATTCCACCGCTTTTTATTTCTCTAAATAACCTACTCCACCTCATTCTGCAAACATATAAAGTGTTAGACAGCCACTCTGCCTGGGTAAAACCTACTCCTGTAGGAACAGGAGGACAGAGACGGTCAGCCACAAGAGGCAATTCAATGTGAGCAACACTTGCAGAACGCTTCACACACACTCTCTGTTATTTACTGTTCCTGGTCATCAGGCTAGACACGAGAGGCTGAAATGACTGTGAGCGTTTTACAAAAGAAGGTATGGACTTTCCAGGGCTGGTGAGCCCCTTGCCAGGGGGCCTACAGAGCTAGTAGCCACTGGCTGAAGAACTGACCCTAGTCGGCTAAGTCAGAAAACACAGTTCAGCTTGCTGTGTGTGTCGGAATGCATGCCTGGCACCCTGAGCACCCCTAGAGAGGTCCCACTCCCCGGGGGCCACCATGCTGTAAGGAAACAGCCATGCAGAGAGGCCTCCTGTAAGTACCGCAGATGCTAATCCCAGAGACTGCATCTCCAGCAGACATCATAACCCCGAGCAAACGGGCCTTCCCACCATTCCAGCCCCCACCCCCTAGGCATCTGCTCATCACCAGCCTTTGCATCTTACCACCGAGGCCTCAAACATCATGTGTTAAGAGACAAGCCTCCCCTGCTATACCCTTCCCAAAGTCTTGACCCATAGAATCTGTGAGTATAATAAAATATTTGCCGTCTAAAAATAAAGAACTGACCCCAGAATCTTTTCCTTGGAGGTTTTCTGCCATAGGCCGCCAGCTCTATTTACCGCTCAGCTATCCAGTCAACTGGGCCTACACACACATCGCGGGAAGGGAGGAGGTGCAATATATTCAGCGAAGTGATTAAATGCCGTTGCTGAGTAATTAGTGTTCTGAATATGATCCGTAATCCATATGGAAGGTGTAATCAAAGCACGAGAGAGGTGACCTGCCCACGCGAGAGAAAACCTTTCCAAAATGCTAACCAAGGTTCGATTTTAGGGCCACACCCTCGTTCAGGAGCTGTTTTCCTTGCGTGAAAAGATTCTCTTTTTTTGGTATTAAAATGAATAATTGCCCTTCCTTCAAGTATCAGGCAAATGCATAGCCAGACAGCAAGTTTGCAATCAGCCCACTACTAATATACATTACCTTGGATATGATTTTGATATTAGGAACAATGCTACATTCTTTTCACATGTATTCTTCTGTGCATTTGTGTGGCTATTTTCAAAAGATAAACTAACTAAAAATATTTGTGCTATAGGGTTAATTAATTAAAAAGACATTACTGAATAAAACTGTATCTTTATACTTATGCATACACACATATATGCATCTATCTATCTACATCTTCAAAAGTTATGCCAATTTACACTCCCACTCTCAGCATATGAGGGTTTTTGTTACCTTACAGTCTGGCCCAAATTGACTACTAACAATTTTGTTAATCGTTGCCAATTCAAGATGTACAAGTGGTATGTCATTGTTATTTTAATCTGTTTTTCTCTGGACACCAACATTTAAGTGCAGTCATTAAAGCTGGTCCCCACTGGGATGAAAGGGCTGTCTTCACCCCAACAGCTGAAATGTGATCAGAGGCTGGTGACAATCACGGGAAAACATGCATCAGTGACTCCGTTTAAAGGGTTCAATGAATTTCCAGAAATAATATGGAAATTTGAGTCACACTGAATCACGTGTAGTGAACGTCTCCAGTTTTGGATGCTCAGGGGGCCACCCCCTCTGCATGTAATTTTTTCCTAGTGGTCCCCTCTCAGAGAGGATGCACCCGCAGTCTGGACGGCTGCCTCCTGCAGAGCTGATTCTCCGGCTAGTCACGTGAGCACGCGAGCTGGCCTGGCGGTTGAGAAACTCACCTCTCTCTGACAACGGGGGTGGCTGGAATGGCGCGCAGGTGACCCAGCGTTTCCCATTCAGAGAACGAGAGCAAACCTGGGCCAGAAGTAATCATGTACCACTTATAATGGCCAAGGCAGCCTAAGCAAGGCAGTAACAGAGCCGGCCAGAGAGCCAGCCCCAGCCCTAGGGTGACACTGTTTGAGCTCCTGGGTTCAGCAAACATAAAGCAACTCCAGAAGTCTGCAGTTCTGAATGTTAAGTTCTTCCCTTTGGCTTCGGCTAACTTTGGTGAGGTTTCTGCCACTTATACCCCAAGGAAACATAACTAGTAGATCAGTTCAGAAAGCTTCTGACCCCAATTGTTACCTGCCCAACACCTGACAGTAGGGAATTCTTGTCCTTGCTATGTCATTCCACAGTGTTCTGTCAAGACTGAAGGACATTAATGAGCAAAATACTAGTAAGTCACAGTAAATCAACAGTTGAATGAATAAAGACTGTTGAAATGATGTGTGTGTGTGTGTGTGTATATACACATACACACATACATATATATACAACTTGCATATATACACATATACATATATACAACTTGCATATATACACATATACATAGATATACAACTTCTGTATACACACAAGTTAACGGAAACGGTGCACTACTGAATAAATGGTGCTGAGTCAGCTGAATAAAGCTTTTCAAGAAAAATAATGCATGTTAGATTGGGTACTTAATTTTTAAAAAAGAAATTCCAGGTAAATTACAAAATCTAAAGATAAAGCATAAGACCATACATTACTATAACAGGCTATTTTTATAAAAGTTGAATGGGCAAGGATAGCTTCTTGAGTCAACAATTAAAGTGATCACACAAAATATTGAACTTTTATATGGCAAAAAATAGATGAAGTCAAAAAGCAAATGATAGCATGTGTTTATAACAACTATAACTGACTAAGGTGAACAGCTAGAGCATACCGAGAATTCCTACAAGCTAACAAGAGAAAGATAAACCAGCTGAAAATGGACAAAGATTGTACATAAATGATTCATACAGGAGGAAAGACATTGTGTATCACAAGTAATCAGGAAAATGCAAATTAAAGCAAAAATATCCCATGTGCCATACTTACACTTAATCATTAAAAAAATATTGCTTTGGGGGGAAATTGGGGACATCTGTAATTGTGCCAGCAATAAAAGAAAATATTGTTGTTTTTAACTTCTATTTTATAACTTTATTTTTATTGTTGACACTATTACAGATGTCCCTATACCCCCACCCTTTGCCCACCTCCACCCAGCCCACGCCCCCCTGCCCTCTGGCCATCACTACACTGTTGTCCTTGTCTCTGAGCTACGCCCATATGTGTCTTGGCTAATCTTTTCACCTTCTTTCATCCAGTCCCCCTTCCCACCCCTCTGACAGCTGTCAGTCTGTTCCATGTATCCACACCTCTGTTTCTATGTTGTTTATCAGTTTGTTTTGTTCATTAGATTCCTAACACCCAGAGCTGGTCAGGTAGCTCACAGTGTTGAGAAGATTGCAAATCATGCTAATGTCTTTGGGTAAAATTTGGTAATAGCTGCTGAAATTGAAAATTGGCAAAATATTCACTAATCATTTCATTTCTTGGAATTTATCCAACAGAAAGAAGAAGTACCAGAACTAAAGAAATATATACAAACTGTTTATTGCAGCAGTGTTTAGTTTTATCTGGAGACGAAACAAGCAAACCTAAGGTAGAAATAATCTAAAGGCTATCAGTGGGTGGTGGTGGAACAAATTATGCTGCATCCATGCCATGGAATACTATACAGCTATCACAAAGGACCAGGTAGATTTGTAACATTGGACCTGTAAGGATAATAACCATGCCGTGTGAAAAAGGCAAGTTTCTCAATAAAATATAGACTATGAGAACATCTTAAAAGGCATGTATATTTATATTAGCAAAGGAAAGAATACAAAAGAGCATAAACCAACTTGTAAAGGGAATTCCATTTCCCTGGGGGCAATCTTGGAGGACTGAAGGGGTAGACGGAGAAGGGCCACCTATTAATTTTACTTTAGATAGATCTGTGTTATTTTAATGGTTCCAAAAGCCATGTGTTATTTTTTTTTTATTCAAATGACTAAAATAAAGATTTTAAAAGAGATAAAATCATCTCTGAAACTTTTCATTTAAAATAGTCTTATAACACTTCGGCCCAGTTTTCATTTGCTCTCTGCTCTAGGAAAATGCATCATGTGAAATGTTACATATACAAGCCTCTTGGCATTAATCCAGTTGGAGCCTGCCCCACTGAAAGTTAATACGGGCTGTTTAACAAAGCATAATTAAAAGCACCGAACAACTAAAATATCCATATAATTACCACAAAGCTGATATAATTGCATACATCCTTTTATTGGATGATAGCATTGTCCCTACATAAGCACAAAGCTGAAACAGAACAGTCCTCCCAGCTCTTTGATTCACATAAAATTATCCGATTAATCTGCAGATTGCCAGTGGAAAAAATAATCTTCTATTAAATTCTCTCAAAACAGAATCAAGTTTTTAAATTCCTAGGTGGAGACAGTCATTCCTTACTTTCAGGGGAAAAAAAAAAAATTGAAATTCCACATTGCAATAAAATATTTCTGTGCTATCTATCTGGGTAAATGTTATGGGTGAACTGTTCGTTGGAATGTTTTTTTTATTTTTTATTTTTACATTTTATTTTTAGAGCAGTTTTAGCTTCGTAGCAAAATTAAGAGCAAGGTATAGAGATTTCCCATTACCCCCTCCCCCTACATAGGCAAAGCCTTCCGCATTATCAACATCTGCACTAAAATTGCACATCTGTAATAACTGGTGAACCTACATAGACACGTCATTATCCCTCAACATCCTTGATTTACATGAGGGTTCACTCTTGGGATGGTACATTCTGTGAGTCTGGGCAAATGTATAATGACACGTATCCATCATTATAGTATCATATGAAGTAGTTTCACTACCCTAGAAATCCTCTGCGTTCTCCCTATTCATTCCTCCCTTCTCCTCTAGTCCCTGGCAACCACTGATATTTTTATTGGCTCCTCACTGTCACCTTTTCCAGAGCATCAGAATTGCTGGAGTCAGTACACAGCCTTTTCAAATGGGCTTCCTTCACTTATTAATTTTTTTTTTTTTTATCCTCACCCGAGGACATTTTTCCATTTTTTGTTCAGATAGAGTGGGAGGGAGAGAGAGGGAGAGAGAGGGAGAGAGAAACATCGACGTGAAAGGGACACATCGAGTGGCTGCCTCCTGCACAACCCAACCAGGGCCGGGGACAAACTGCAACCGAGGTACATGCCCTTAGCGGGAACCGAACCCAGGTCTCTCTGGACCACAGGCTGATGCTCTAACCGCTGAGCCAAACTGGCCAGGGCTTCCTTCACTTATTAATATGCATTGAAGTTTCTTTTATGTCTTTTCATGACTTGATAGCTCATTTAATTTCATGCTAAATAATATTCAATGGTCTGGATGTACCATGGTTTATGGATCCATTCGCCTCTTGGTTACTTACACATTTTGGAAATTACTAACAAAGCTGTTTTAGCCCTGGCCAGTTTGGCTCAACAGTTAGAGCGTTGGCCCACGGACCAGAGAGTCCCAGGTTCAGTTCCCACTAAGGGCACGTACCTCGGTTGCAGTTTGTCCCCAGCCCCAACCGGGGCCGTGTGGGTGGCGACCAGTCGGTGTATCTCTCTCACATCGATGTTTCTCTCTCTCTTCCCCCCTCTCTCCCTCCCGCTCTATCTGAAGATAAATGCAAAAATGTCCTCAGGTGAGGATAAAAAAAAAAAAAAAGCTGTTTTAAATATCCTTGTGCAGGTTTTTGTGTGGATGTGAGTTACAACACGTTTCAGTAAATACGAAGGAGCAACATTGCTGGATTGTAGGGTGGGAGTATGTTTAGTTTTAGAAGAAATCACCAAACTGTCTTCCAGAGTGGCTACACCATTTTGCATTCCCACCAGCAATGAATTAGAGTTCCGGTTGCTCCTTGTCCTCGCCAGCATTTGGTGGTGTCGTTCTTCCAGATTCTGGCCGTTCTCATAGGCAAGTAGTGGTATCTCATCTCATGGTTGTTTTGGTTTCCATCTCCAAATGTTGTTTATTTTGCCAAAAAATGAATGGGAGCACAGTTAAACAAATTGTGGTTACCTACCTGATGGGCTAAATTGTGCCACACCCCCTCAAATTCACAGGTGAAGTTCCCACATTCCAGGATAGGGCCTTCGATTAAGTTGAAATGAGGTCAGACGGATGGATGGACCCTAATTCAATAGGACGTCCTTATAAGAAGAGATTAGGACACAGACACACATGAGGGATGACCTTGTGAGGACACAGGGAGAAGACAGCCATCTACAAGCCAAGGAGAGAGGCCTCAGAAGAAATCAACCCTGCAACACCTTGCTCTCAGATTTCTGGTCCGCAGGAATGTGAGAAAATACACTGCCATTGTTTCAGCTGCCCAATTTGTTGCACTTTGGCATGGCAGCCCCAGCAAATGCAAGCAATCTGAATCATAGATTGTTATGCAGTTGTTGACAAGAAGGGACAAGATTTTAAAGTATTGACCATAAGGCTACTCACAACATATTGTTTGGATATCAGGAAGTATTGTCAACCGTCAAAAACATAAGAAGCACTAGATAAAGGGGAAGTCCTGTAAGGAAAAATCTTTGGGGCAAGACTTGTAGGTCAGTCGTGTATTCGTTACACAAACATTTTCATCCTTAGGTGTCTTCCGTTTCAAATAGTTCATGCAATCCTGAACTTGCTATAATCCTTGATGTACCTAAATTAATACTTAGAAGATTCAGAGAAGAGACATCAAGTTAAAACTCTTTTGAAAGGATGACACTGTAAGCTGAGTGAGTATCTTGAAGAAAGAAAAAGTGCTGATATTTAAACTCCAATGTCAAAAACACTGACTTTCTAGTGGAATCTCAGGAAAGCTTGGAAGGGGCACTTATCATTTCTAGTCTGGGAGGTACTGGGAACACTTCCAAAGCCCTCTGACAAACCATGTCTTGGGGAGAAAAACAGTGATCCACAGAGGACAATGACTTGAATCCTCCAGGAATTCTGGGGGAAATATCTAGAAGCAGACCTTGCAAGGGCAAAATGCACTTGGCATTATGTGTTTGTCCTACAAACCCACATCCGTTTTGCATTCAGCTCATACTATATCTGTGATGCTATTTACATAAAATAGCATTTACAACTCTTTTATTTCTTACTTCTAGGTCAAATGGGTGCTCCAAATGGTTTTTCTCCGTGGTTTGAGAAGCCTCCGAGAATGCTGCCACATGGTCAGGGACAGTTTGGCTGGCTTAGGAGATAATCCTGGACATCAATTATTTTCTTTCTCTGAAATACGAATGGTCCATACTCAATCTTCCTGACCAATGATGTCTACCATGATGAAGATGTGAGAGTAAATTAACTTTAGCACTTAGGACATGCGTGGTGTCATGCCAAGTGCTTTTCATGCCCTTTCTCATGCATTTTCTCCCTTAATCTTTCTAATAAGGCAGAGAGCCTGGAACTGTGACCATCTATATTTCAAAGATGGAGAAACTGAGGCTCGGAGGCATTAAGTCTATCTTTTCCAAGGTCAAACAATGAGAGAGCCGGTCTGTGAACACAGGCAGTTCTGCAAATCCCAAACCCTTAACCACCATGCGCGCTCCGTGTTCCTGAGCGATGTCAACCAGGTTAAAAACCCCACGCTCCAAATGAACCTCCACAGCTCAGAATAACGGGGAGTCCTGCTGCACACGGAGGGGCCACAGGAACAGTGACTAGTGCAAATCAAGTTGCAGAAAACTTTTAGTTCCCTTGCTTGAACTTCCTAGCACCAAATGTCGACACCTTACACACCTTCATTTACAAACATTCCCCTAAGAAACTGTACCAAGGGATTATCATCGCTCTCCGTTTTGAGGGCATAAACCTGTGCATGTGTGTGCCCAGGTGCATGGGCTGCACTTCACCCTTGAGTGAGCATCCCAGGCTTCATCTCATTTTGCGCCAGTCATCTGTCAACTGCATTGCAGGGGAGAATCTTACACCCACTTTTTTTAAGACGCTGGATTTACAACTCCATTCGTAACACCTATCTGCACACAACAATTGGCTAATTACACTCTGGTCATTAAAGCAGATCAAACGATGAAGGACAGCAAATCACTGGGGTCCACATTATCATTCATCCTAGCAGATAGCAGCACCTACTCCTGTGCCTCAAATGAGACAATAATTTCCAGAATTTCGACTATGCACATAAAATGGATCCTTAATTGGGAGGCCTTTGAATACCCCCAGCAATTTAATGAGTCCTGGGGCACTGCAGGAACTGTGATAGGAACTGGAGCTCATGTTATTAAAGTTACAGTTCAGATGTCTGGGAAAGCAGTCAGTAATTCACAGTGTATCACTGAAGGCACATTTCTCTCCACATCAAACCAAAGCTGTGGCAGGGTGACTTTCAGAAACTCAAGGTCACGTGAAAACGCAAGACCCCAGAGATGACTCCTGGGATCTTGTCTTTTTTCACTGTGTTCTTCTTGAATTTACCAGCCAGTGCCATAGCTTCCATTACCAAGGGACCCCATGGCCGCATGATACCGGCTGCATCACCTTCTCCTTCGTGCACAGGCTTCTTTCGTTTCTGTGACTCCCCAGTTTCCTGCTGTTATAATGGTGCTTCGACTTCTTTTCTCCCCAGGGAAACCTCTCAATGTGGAGATCCAAAAGGTATTGAGTCTTCTTTCTTTCTCAGTCCAAACTCTACTACAATGACTCCCATCAATTCCCACGGCTTAAAAACTATGTATACTCCAAGGCTTCCAAATATGGCATTCACCCCACTTCCCTTCTGAGTGTCAGAGTCATACACTTAGGTGCCTACGAAACATCTATCTGCACCCAACTGTCTCCCATCCCCCTCAAACATCATGCCTCCGACTCAGTCAGCTTCTCCCTTAGACCCAATATGTGCTCTTCTTCCTATTTCTTCCATCTCATTAGATGTCACCTGCATCCACCCAGAACATCCCAGAATGAAACCTGACAGTCCGAGTTGCTCCCTCTCACACCTTCACCCATTATTTACAATTAATCGCTGAGGTCAATTGATTCTCCCACCTCCCACCTCATAGGTCCATGCAGGTCTCTCCACTCCCATAGCCATTATCCTCACCAAAGCCTCCATATTTCTCATCGGCAGCATCCCCTAACTGCTGCTCCTCTCCTGTCTCCTTCCACCGCAATCCATTCTCCACACTGCAGGGAGAGTTACCTTTCTAAATGGAAAATTTGATCCACTTCAATGGTTCCCAATTGTCCTTAAAGTAAAAGCTAAACTCCTTAACTTGCCTTAACAGAGCCCTAAGTTATCTGGTCCTTCCTTATCTCTAGGTTCATTGACTGCGGCCTTCTCCACATCATCATCGATAAACTCAAATAGGTGTGTACACGCGCGCACACACACACACACACACACACACACACACTGACCTACTAACCCACTTCCTGTTCTAAGAATGCAGTTCCCTTTACCTCCAGGCCTTTGAACATGACATTTTCTCTACCTGTAAGAACCTGGCCTTAATCATATGTGTTTCTTCCTCCCATTCCTCGGCATCTACCAAAATCCCAGCAACCAAGTGGGTGCTAAATAAATTATAATGAAGAAATATAGCAAGATAGCAGGACATCTCCCTCCTTTCCTTCCTTCCTTCCTTCCTTCCTTCCTTCCTTCCTTCCTTCCTTCCTTCCTTCCTTCCTTCCTTCCTTCCTTCCTTCCTTCCTTCCTCCCTCCCTCCCTCCCTCCCTCCTTCCTTTCCATTTAACTAGAATTCTTACATATAAAGATATAAGCTTTGTGCTCAATTCCAGTGGCTGGCTTTGACCTAAGATTATAATATATTTGAATAAATGAAATTTTACAAATTTTTTCATATACTTTTCTACCCTCCAGCCTCTTCTTTCTTACCATTACTCTCCTGTCACCCTTTCATTATCAGGCTCACACCATTTCTCTGGGTTTAATGATACCTTACGGTGTTCTGAATGTGTGCCTTATGGTGAGCCATCTCCAATCCTTTCTGGAACTAGAGGAGGACAAAAGGCAGCACAGAGTCGAAGCAGACGTGGCCATGCCCAGCCGCAGGTCCCCACCTCCACGCTGTCTGAAATGCTGAAGACCATTAGCCCTTGATTAAAAAGTCATCATATATCTATGGCAATGTGAGTTACCTGACTCTATGATAAGCCTGGGACAGGAAGGCCTTTCAGTAATATTGATCTAGGAGAATAAAAGCAGCTTGTCATTGTTTTATGGTAATAGTTCCCAACAGCTTCACGGTGATTAATAATTGCATTCATAGAACTCCTGCCCTCTAAGGGATACATTGTTTACATTCTGCCTGTCACTCACTGGGAGGCGAAGGGACTTGCTGAAGGTCAAGGATGAGTGTCACCCTTCTCTGTGCAGCTTTTCCTACCACTGCTGAGCAGGAAGGATACCTCCCTCCTGTGGGTGGGCTGTTCCATCTTTTCCCTGCTCCTACAGCAGCATCCCTGGTGTTACGCTGCAGCTAGACTGTTAGGTCCCTGAGCTAGACTGTTAGGTCCCTGAGCTAGACTGTTTAGGTCCCTGAGGCTCCATTAGACTTTGGAATCTGAGACTAAGGATATTTTCTCCTTAAAAAATAGAAGAACCCGGCTGGTGTGGCTCAGTGGTTGAGCATTGACCCATGCACCAAGAGGTCACCGGTTCGATTCCTGATCAGGGCACATGCCCAGGTTGTGGGCCCGATCCCCAGTGGGGGGCATGCAGGAAGCAGCCAATCGATACTCTCTCTCATCGGTGTTTCTATCTCTCTCCCTCTCCCTTCCTCTCTCTCTCTCTAAAATCAATAAAAAATATACTAGAAGAGTAGTGGTATGTAAGGAGGGAGAGAGTGTAAGAAACTGAGGGAAAGTGGGGGACAGCACAGGGAAAGGGGAGAGGGATGGAAAGGAGGATTGAGGGAAGAAGATCTACGCTTTTCCTTGTTCAAGTTCAATTCATTCCTGAACCACACACAAAACACTTTCCCAAGTTCACAGTATTAATGTTTCCAATGTTTAGGCAGAAAATAGTACGATTTTAAGAAACACATTATCAGTCTTTTTCAATAGCACTAACATTGACTTAAGTTTTTACTGTCTCCCTTTCCTACTAGACAGCACTATTGGGAAGAATGTCCTGCAGTGGTGGAGATGTTCCCTCCATGTGTGCTCTTCAGTGTGGGAGCCTTCAGCCGCCTATGACTAGTTAGCACTTGAAATGTGACTTTTCTGACTGAGGCACTACACTTTTCATTCTAATTCATTTATTTGTCAATGTCAATAGTCATTTGGGGCTTGGGGAGGTCATATTGGTCAGCACAGGTGGAGATTATCAGCTTTCAAAAGGTAGGAGCTTGGTCTACTTTGTGTCCCACTTACAGTAGGTGTGCCGTAAACACAGTTATGGAATGAGAGGAGCAAATAGAATTAAAGGAATGACAATCTAATAGACTGAGGTGTTTCCCCATAAAGCAATATTGAACATTACTCAACATTATAATAATCGTGGAGATTAGTAACTAACATTTAATACACATCTATGTATGAAACCCTACCCTAATAGCTTTACAGTGATCATCTCCTGTCCATTCAGTAACCCTGTGGGATGTGGAAACTGAGGCACAGAGAAGTTGGTAACGTACTCAAGCTCACACAGCTAGTGAGATAAGACAGAAGAATCCACATTCAAGCAACCTACTTACAGAGGCTAAAATTTAGTCCCTGTAGCCAAGGTTTGCCTTGAGCATCATTTGATAACCTCTAGGTCCCTGGTGGTAGCTCCCCAGAGGGTCTTCTCTGCCCTCCAATAGCTGTCACCTACAAAATATGGCACTGAGGCAGGGAAGGAAGAGCACTATAGGCTAGTGTTCCTTCACCATGTGCATGAGTTCTGTCTGTGGTGTGTGGGGTGAGAAACACAGGAGGGGTGCCTCACCTAGTTGGGGTAGGCAGGGGAGGTTTCCAAGGCAGGGGAAACCAGAGGGCTGAATCTTGGATGATGATTAGGAAGTATCTAGTTTAGAGAGTCAGAAAATCTTTCCAGGTGAAGGTGGCCACATCTGCAGAAAGGAACAGCAACATCATGGGGAGTTACAGCATGCCCAGATGCTAAAAGGTGGAAGCACTAAGCAAATGGTCCTTGGCCTGGGAGAGTTACTCTGTGTTCCTGTGTCTCCATGATCCCATTGATGATTGTATCTAACTATGAAAAATTCATGTGAAGTATGCGACAGCACCTACCCAGGGCTCCATACCTGTGAGCTATGCTTTTCCTTGATGTTGATAATCATCATAACCATTCATTATTTTATCATTTCACATCCACAAGAAGCTTTGCATGACATATACATTTTAGGCCACTTCATACGTACTCTTTGGCTTCAAATAAAATAACAATAGGTAGAGTTTTAGCAAAGCTTGCAAGCATGCACCTGAGTTGACCGAGCACTGTGTTGAATTTGAAGAGCTCAACTTGAGAAATGAACGGTGGGAAAGGGGGTCATTGGGACACTCGATGGTGAGAAAATATGGCAAGGGAAGTATCACAGGAGAATGGAAAATATCCAATCTGTTTACAACAGTTCCCACAATCTCTATTGTCTTAAACTGGGCCCATTTTTCTCATTGACACTGTCTGCTTGGATATTTGAGTTTGTGGCCCCTGTTGCTCAGGGGATATAAAGAATAAGACCAGATCGATATTTTGGGGGTTACATTTATTTCTAGATCTATTTATTACTCATTCCCCTGTTTCCTTGGGTCCAGGAAGGATTAAATTGGCTTACATTGACAAACACAGCACAGCGAGATAAAATAGATTTATCTATCTAGTTAATAGGTGATAAAAGGGAAGAAAGGGAAACCGTTGTAGGAGACAAACGGGCAGCAGGAATTTAAGTCAATACTAACACATGAAGCACAGAGCCCTCTTGGTTTGCTAGGAGCACACCAAAAAGTTTGTCCGGATTTTCCTACCCGTCCACATGGAAGGGGATTTTATGACTACTCTATGTAATGCCAAGTGCCTGCAGTATGAACATAAACCAAGGTTCATCATGATGATTCCCCAAGGCGGAGGCGGAAGGAAGTGTGGCTGTGTAACAAGCATGGCAGTCGGATTCCGCCTCGCCTGGTGGCAGGCTGCGTGTACCGGAGGCCTCAGCTCTCCGAGAGGCAGGCGCTCACTGCTCTGGTCCTCACCTGACTGGTAAGAAAACCGACGCTCATGGAGGCAAGAGGAATGCTTTCGCTGAGGGTAGAGCTGGGATTTGGACCCAGGCAGTCTGATATCACGGCTGCATTCGTAGCCATTGGGCAGACAGCCTGAAATGTCATACCCAGGACACTTCCTCACAGAAGCACGGAGGACGTTTCTGCTTCCTGCCGCAGCCTTCGATAGGGGCTCCTGGTATCACCCCACACCGCGATCTGAGCAAAGCAGTTGGAGGAGGGAGCTAATGCAATCCAATCCACAAACACACCTCTGCTGACCTGGCGTCCTCAGGCTTTACTTTTACAGTTGCTAGAGTAACTAGCAGTAGGTAGAATTGCTAGTTACTCTTGAAACCTTTCCTTCTTGAAACCTTTCCTAAACTCTGCTTCTCATACTCACCTTCTTACTGATTCTGGGGCCAGTGTGACCAAACCACCTTCATTAGCAAGAACCTGATAGGATATTACATTGTGTGGCTTGATAAATATGGACCCCCACCATGTACCCATTCTTTCCTGTGTGCTGAATTTAAAGAACATAAAATCAGTCTTAAAAGCCACCAAAGCTGTGGTACATATACACAATGGAATACTATGCAGCTGTAAGAAAGAAAGATCTCTTACCCTTTGAGACGACATGGAGGGACCTGGAGAGTATTATGCTAAGTGAAATAAGCCAGTCAGAGAAAGACAAGTACCACATGATCTCACTTATTTATGGAATATCATGAACAAAATAAGCTGTCAATCAAAAATAGATCCAGAGTCATGGAAGCAGGGAACAGACTGACAAACCTCAGAGGGATGGGGTGATGGCAGGGGTGGGAAGAGATAAAGCAAAGACCTTATATGCATATATGCACAACCAGTGGACAGACATTAGGTTGGGGAAAGGAGGGGGTGGGAGCAGGGAGGAGGGGGTCAACGGGGAAAAAAGGGGAACATCTGTAACACTTTCAACAATTAAAAAAAAAAGACACCAGAATTCTGCATTAGAAACTCAACCCAGTGTTAATCCTAAACTCTAGAAGACAGGAGGAAGTTCCCTCTGGGTCCCCTTCCCACATAGCAGCGTGCATCCCCAGGTACCCTGTGCAGTGGGAGGGGGCCAGGTCCTCTAAAGCAGAGAACTGCAAGGAAGCAGCTGTTTGTAGGAAAACCAAACCGCTCTGCTCTTAGCTGCCGCCCACAGGAAACAAACGTGTACACAGAGCTTTTGGCAACACCTAATCAGATGCCTGCCTTCCAAGGAAATTCACAGCCCAGAACGTCCTACCTCAAACAGGAGCACTGCAAGTTGTGCAAAATAATTGTTCCATCAGGCCTTGGAAGCATCCAGGTGGCCCTTGGAGGGCAACAGGGGCAGACACGGGAAAGGGGCATGGCTCCGTTATGACTGAGTTGATGACAGAGTAATTTAATTCTAAGACTTTAAGGAAGAGCCATCCAGTGAAGCTGGTGAGTTTTATATGCTGCCCTTCACCTCTTCCAAAACCCACTGTGTTTCCCTGTAACATTAGTGAAGGGGTGTAAGGAAGCTTTGCCCCTCTGTTTCCAGACTGTACCATGCATGACTTGCAGTGACAAGAACATAGGACGTGACATCGTTCTGTCCCCATGATGCTCTTACCTGCTCTTGCAAGGTAGTTTTACATAAAACCACCCACACATCTGGGAGATTAGTTTATAGAAATGTATGTCTGCGCTGGCCGGTTTGGCTGAGTGGTTAGAGCATTGGCCCATGGACCAAAGAGTCATGGGTTCGATTCCAGTCAAGGGCACGTGCCTCGGTTGTGGTTCGGTCCCCAGCCCTGGTCAGGGTCATGCAGGAGGCAACCAGTCAATGTGTCTCTCTGATGTCGATGTTTCTTTCTCTCCCTCACACTCTATCTGAAGATAAATGGAAAAGTATCCTCGGGTGAGGATTTATAAAAAGAAAGATATGTCTTGCCCAGCCGGAGTGGCTCAGTTGGTTGGTGCGTGGTCTTGTGCACCAAAAGGTTGCTGGTTCGATTCCCAGTCAGGGCACATGCCTGGGCTGCCCTGGTCGGGACATGTACAGGAGGCAGCCAATCGATGTTTCTCTCTCTCTCAGCATGTCCTCGGGTGAGGATTAAGAAAAAAAAAGTATGTCTTGTTTCTCTCTTCTCAGAAAATTATTATCACTTTTAAAGTGGCTGTAAATGGCTGCTCTCGCCCTGGCTGGTTTAGCTCAGTGGTTAGAGCGTCAGCCTGCGGTCCAGAGAGACCCGGGTTCGGTTCCCACTAAGGGCAGGTACTTCGGTTGCAGTTTGTCCCCGGCCCCGGTTGGGGTCGTGTGGGTGGCAACCACTCAATGTGTCTCTCTCACGTTGATGTTTCTCTCTCTCTCTTCCTCCCTCTCTCCCTCCTGCTCTATCTGAAGATAAATGAAAAAATGTCCTCGGGTGAGGATAAAAAAATAAATAAATAAATAAAATAAAAATAAAAATAAATAAATGGCTGCTCTCCCTCAACGCAAAATGAAATGCATTACATAGAACCAGCACAACACGAAAGGCTGCAGATGCACTTTGCATCAGTGAACACGCAACAGGACGAGAAGATTGAAGGCACAGAGACTTCTGCAGGGTGAATCGGAGCTAAACACACACGCTGAACATGTTTCCGTCGATAACCTAAATGATGGTCCCATGAGTCTTCAACAGGGGCTCTCAAGCAGGGTTATGGCTCGTCCTCCAGGGGACATGTGGCTGTCACACTAGACTAGAGCAGGTAGGAATGCCAGGTAAAGTCCGGGAGTGCCGGTAAACACTTCATGATGCACAGAAATGCCCACCCCACCCCGATACGACATCATTGGGCCTAAGATGTCAGAACTGCCATGATTGAGGAACCCTGCTCAGACATACCTTGTAAAAGAGACATGAATTAGTCCAAGAAAATGCATCGAATCGAGAGAAATATCTCTGCCACCAGAACACAACACTTCTCCAATGACTGTGCTTAAGTTTGGCATTGAGAGAGAGAGAGAGGGAAGAGAGAAAGAGGGAGGAGAGAGATGGAGGGGGAGGGAGGGGGGAGAGAGAAAGAGAGAGAGCCAGTCTTACCAGTGATATCTTGTTATTACCACACAGATCACCGATTGACTGATGGAAGGAGACAAAAATGCCCAAGGCCCCTCTCTCCAACACATCCTAACACTGGGCTTCACTCTGCGATTACATGGCTGCCTCTTCCCTTCTGGAGATGAAAAAGAACGGATGTTCTCTTTTTTTTAGCGTCATCTTTCAGGATGATGAATAAAAGGTTTAATTTGCTGACTGCTAAAAATAAAAGCCCTGCCATAACTCTCAAGAGGCTTTGGTGTAGCATAAAAGCTGGTTTAGAAATCTGGATTACGAATTCTAATTTTGTTAACACGTGGTATTAGCTAACTTCAGGTGACATGTCCATGCATGTAGAGCTATGCAGTAGGCATGCATATCCGTATAGCTACATACAGAAGTAGCACATGGTCTCCGAATGGCCACTTTCACACTGATAGACAACCTCGGCCATGAATTCTGGCAACCGCACATTAAAATGATTGAAAGTCAATTCTAGGTTTCGGAATGTGCTATCAGTCCATCCCACGCCTACCAAATCTTCATAACATATAATTCATATAACTCCCGTTTCTGCATAGTCCAATTAACTTCAAACAGGTACATAATTGTTGGTCTTGAGGGATCTGTTAGGCCATCATTACTAAATTATCCCACTAGATAGCAAGATGGCATTTCCAAATCCATTTCACTCCTGGCCACAGGTTCCAAATTCGGCCTTTCTGGGCAAACTCTGTATTTCTACTGTACAAGAAATCTGTTAGACAATCTGTCACATAAACATACATAGGAAATGTACATAATGCAATGCTTGAAGGAAAAGAAGTCCAATAGACCATGAACTTTTAATGAATGAATTTTAACAGTTTGCAATCTGGTGTGCGGGTTTCCAAGTTTCCTTGTTGAAGAGAAATGTGTCTGGTGTTTTATGTTTTCCTAGGCTTGATTTAATTACAATGACAAAGAGTGAAAATACATTTTTCACTCCTGCAAAAAAAAAAAAAAAAGAGGGGAAAAAAACCTTTGCTGATTAGTATTCCAGACAGGTGTTTGCCTCCCAGGTTGGCAATGGTTTGGGAAACCAGGGCGCATTTAGCTCTCGGTAAACTCCTTTCTAGCGTGTCCCTTCACTAGCCCGGGTACTGTCATCATCCCATCGTGATGTCTGTCTCTTTGGTTTTCTTTCCCCTTACTAAACCCCACGCTTTAAATCTATGTAATTATTTTGAATATTGTATATAGTAAATATAACTGTGTATGGTCAATATAACTAACAAGAACAGTAATGCTAAAATAGTGATGCTGAAGAAACGTGGATGGTCTTACTCGCATTTTGCAGATATGAAAACTAAGGCTCAGGCTCCCTAACCTTGCGTGATCGGTCGATGTCCCCTCCCGGCGCTGTGCCCCAGAGTGCCTCCCGCACCACTGGACAGAGAAGGCATTAATACGTATTACAAAGAAAGAAAGCGCTCTAAAGCCTTTGTCCCTTGTATGTCACTCAAGTGCCTTTTGCATAACAAGTTCTTTAAAGTTGAAAATCTATTATTTTATGAAAACAATATGATTTAAATCAAATTCTCTACCTCCTTAAAGTGATGCAATTGAGAATCTTTAAAAATTTGACAAATAGGCCCTGGCCGGTCTGGTTCAGCGGTTAGAGTGCCAGTGGACCAGTGAGTCCTGGGTTCGATTCTGGTCAAGGGCACGTACCTCAGTTGTGGTTCATCCCCAGCCCTGATTGGGTCATGTGGGAGGCAACCAGTCGATGTGTCTCTCTCACATTAATGTTTCTCTCTCTCCCTCTCTTCCTCCCACTCATCTGATGATAAACAGAAAAATAACCTCAGGTGAGGATAAAAAAAATTTTTGACAAATAGTCCAGAAATTACAAATATATTGTTTATGATGACTCTTTCTGCTGTTTTATTATTTGTTTTACTTGCCCAAATTCCCTGTACTGATGTTACTTTACAGCACAGTGAATGGACATGCATACAGGTTACAAAGTGTTCTCTCCAGTAATTCAAGTGCCCACCTAGCACCATAGATAGGTATTACCTCACTGTTGACTATATTCTCTATGCTATGCTTTACATCCCCATGCCGATTCTGTAACTACCAAGTAGGACTTCTTAATCCCGTCACCTTATTTCACCCCGCCCCCCAACTCCCCTCCCCTCTGGTCTCCATCCGTCTGTTCTCTATATTTGTAAGTCTGTTTCACTTTTGTTCCTTTAGTTTGTTCTTTAGATTCCACATATAAGTGAAATGATAGAAATGATATGGAACTTGTCATTTTCTGTCTGGCTGATTTCACTTACCATAATACCCTCCAGGTACATCCATGCTGTCACAAATGGTACGATTTCATTCTTTTTTATGGCCGAGTAATATTCCGTTTTAGATATATATATACACACACACACACACACACACACACACCCCACTGCCTTTTTTTAAAAGATAGAATGGAAGGCATTTGGGGGGGCGGAGAAAAACATCAATTCGAGACAGACACATCAATTGGTTGCCTCCTGCATGACCCCAGCTAGGACCAGGGATCAAACCTGCAACCTAGGCGTGTGCCCTTGATCAGGAATCAACTCATGACCCTTTGGTCCGAAGGCCAACACTCTAACCAAGGGGTGGGGAACCTTTTTCCTGCCAAGGGCCATTTGATAGTTATAACATTATTCACAAGCCATACAAAATTATAGCTTAAAAATTAGCCTGCTGTAGTTGGTCAAACATTTAATTAACTCACCCCTAATGCGATGGCTGGAACGGTTCTTTGGTGAGGTGTGTGATGGTAGCTGGTATTGATGATGTTGCTACTCGCAGCTGCTTTTCTGGGTTTGCGTCCGTCAGTCTGGAGCACAGTCGACTCTTTGCAGTGGTAAGTTTTGAAAAGAACTGTTCACGGCAGTAAGTTGTTCCAAACACAGATGCATATTTCAATGCATGTCTCCTCAAAGTGGGAAATTCATCATGGTTTATGTAACATTTATAGAACTCAAGCAGTGGGAGGTGGTTGTACCTAGCTTTCAGCTCATCATTGCTTTGCAGCTGAATGATTTCGTGGTGTAGGTTATCAGGCACATCGTCTGGTTCCACAGTGAACTATGCAGCAAAGATGTTCAATTCCATTTGTTTACTGTTCACGTCCTTGAATCTTTCATTAAATGTCTCAATTAGTTTCACCAGCATATTCAAGTGTCATAGAAGGCTTTTGTCCTTCCAGAGTGGAGAAATGCACCATGTTATTCCTTTTGAGTTGCACTTTCCACAGCCTTAATTTAGCGTCAGATGATTTCATGTTTGAAAGCAGGGAGCTGAGAAGCTGACTGGGGCCCTGCAGCTTGACGTTCAGCTCTGAGAGGTGCTTGGTAATGTTTACCATGAACACTAAATCACACAGCCGCTTGCTATCATCGAGTTCCCTGACAGGTTTTCCCTTCATCTCCATGAACTGCTTGACTTCATCCCGCAGTTTGTAAAACCTCATGAGTATGTGCCTGCGACTCAGCCACCACACTTCACAGTGATAAACAAGATCGATCACCGTACTCAGAGTCAAGACCATTCAGTAACTTCTTAAACTGGCGGCTGTTAAACCCTCTGCTTTTGACAAAATGTATGCATGACACTACTGTTGACATCACATCGTTGAGCCACAAAGACTGTGCACAGAGACTTCCTTGGTGTATGATGCAGTGGCATATAATTAAATCACTTGGATAAAACCGAGAACATTCATTTCTTTCTTGACAAATGCCATTAACCCCCTTTGAGAGCCAGCCATGGCTGGAACTCCATCTGTAGTAAGGCCACTTCACTTTTCAAATGTTAGCTAAGGTTTTTCCATTGATAAAACAAGTTTCTCAAACAAGTCCTCACCTCCTGTGGTGCCATGCATGGCTTCCAGTGATAGCAGTTCCTCTCGCGTGTCAAACTCTGCAGTTATCCCACGAATGAAAATGGCCGGTTGGGCCATATTTGTTATGCCATTCTCTCGTCACAAGCCAGAGAGAAAAATTGGAAATCTCCTGCAGAATCCTTCTGTGTTTTTCCAATATCTTGTGCTAAGTCAGGAATCCGATCTGAGACGGTTCTCCCAGACAAACTAACACTGAAACAATTTCACTTTGTCTGGTGCTAACACTCCGCAGCAGCCACCACGCACTCTTTCACCAACTCGCCTCTACGTGAGGCCTCAGCTTCTCTGCCATTAGCTCGCTCACTACGTGACTCGTTTGAATAATGTCTCTGTCCCAACGAGGCCTAGTGAAAGCGGCCTGTTGTGATTCCAAACTCCGCTGAAGAGCATTGATTTTATCCAGACGCAGTTGGCCTCCCAATTCATTGAGTTTAGCAAGTTTTGAGCTGTAATGACACTCCAGATTGGCTTTTGTCATTACTGCTAATGCATCGCCACAAACTAGGCACATGGGTTTGCCTTTGGCTTCAACAAAAAAATCATTTGTCCATTTCTCTTGGAAAGATCGACACTCTGCATCCACCTTTCTGTTCTTTGTAGTCTCTATTTGTAGGATGTCACACCACTTAAGTTCTACTAACTACCCAGTGTGTGTGTTGCCAGCAACACAATTATTTTAATTCTGCATCTTGGATTTGGAACTTATCCAACATTCGTATCATGGACTCTTGAGGTCTTTTCTGTGCACTGTAATTTCCTTAATCTTCATCTGAGGTTCAGTTTTTGCGAGGACTGTTGATCATGGACGTGTGGATAAAGGATGGATTGGAGTTATCATCCGTGTCGACAAAGAAGTCGACAACATCATGGTCAATCATCGGAGGCAAGGTCATCAACATCGCAAGGAATCATCTCATCGCATCTCATCTCATCATCACCAAGTCGCCGCAGTTTCTCCACAGTGTGTTAACACTTTCACGGCGTGTACACTCCCAGCCTGCCTGGCACTGACTGTCCTCTGAGGCACCGCATACAGGCAGACGGGCTGCAGGCAGCCGATGAGAAGCATTCGTGTCTGTCCCCTCATGTACTCGTATGTGTCCTGTCTATCCCATAATGGATGTTCCTTGTTTGCCCCTCAAATTTTATGTTATTATTATGATTCACTTAATATAAATTTATGGTGCTATGAGAAAAGCTCTCAGATTTACCAAATTTCGAGTCCTGCCTGTGGTTGCCTTGGCAGGGCCAGAACAAATGATGTCGTGGCCCTTATACAGCCCGCAGGCCAGACATTACCCAACCGTGCTCTAACCACTGAGCCAAACCAGCCAAGGCTGTACCACTTCTTTTCAATCCTCTTGTCTACTGGTGGGCACTTGGGTTGCCTCCCTATCTTGGCTATAATACTGCAGTGAACATAGGGGTGCATATATCCTTTTGAATTATGTTTTGGGTTTCTTCGGATATATTCCCAGAAGTGGAATAACTGGGTCATAAGGCAGTTCCATTTTTAATTTTTTGAGGAACCTTCACACTGTCTTCCATAGTGGCTGCACCAGTCTGCATTCCCACCAACAGTGCACGAGGGTCCCCTTTTCTCCACATCCTCGCCAGCACTTGTTGTCTGTCAATTCACTTCTGATAGCTTTTCTGACAGGTGTGAGGTGGCATCTCATGTTGAGCATCGTTTTATGTGTCTCTTGGCCTCTTTGGAGCAGCGTCTGTTCAGGACCTCTGCCCATTTTTTCATTCGGTTGTTTGGTTTTGGGTGTTCACTTGTCTGACTTCTTTATTGGATATTAACCCCTGTTGAATGTATCATTGGTGAACATCTTCTTCCATTCAGTAGGTTGTTTTTCCATTTTTGCTGATGGTTTCCCTTCTGTGAAAAACCTTTTTAGTGTGATGTAGTCCCATTTACTTATTTTTTCTTTTGTTTCCCTTGCCTAAGGAGATATGCCAGAAAAAAAATGTTGCTAAGAGAAACTGCTGATATTTTTACTGCCTATATTTTCTTCTAGGACTTTTATGGTTTTAGGTCTTACATTTAAGTCTTTATTCCATTTTGAGTTTATTCTTGTATATGCTACAAATATGTTAAAAGCACCTACTATGTGTAAGCTGCTGTGTTAGGTACCGAGGATAATTAGTCAAATGAGTCTTACTTCCAAGAGCTCAGAGGAAAGACGGTAAAATAAACATATACTAGTCTGATAGTTTCTCTCTCATCAATGGGCTTCCCTGGTCCCTATCAGAATCCCTTGTTCATCTCGTTCTATAGGCTCTCTCTGGCTGGTATTGACTATAATAATGGATTAAATCACACCCATCCTATCGGTCTCCTTGCCATAGCTTTAGCCCAGAGAGAACTTTCCCCCAAGCTTCAGATGTGTGAAAACAATGGTTGACCAGATATCTCCATATGATATTCCACAAGCCCCTTAAAGATAATCCAATCAAATCCTACACAAAACTCATTTCTGCTGGCTCATCCTCCTTTAAAAAAAATGCTTTTTCTGCACCCCTCCACCCTGTCACCCCAAGTTGGAATCTGGAAGTTACCCTGAATCACTCCCCTGCCCCCCCTCACTCTCACATTTAGTCAGTAAGCCTTGGCCACGAGTGTCTCCCCCACACATTGCCACTCCACTTCTACCTCATCAGAATCTCATCATCTTCTGCACAGAATACGTAAAACAGCTTCCTGACTTCTCCCCTGGCTTCGATCTCCCTTGAATCCACTCTCCACTCAGCCTCCAGAGGAACAAATGGAAAATGAAAGTCTGGCCACCCACTCCCCTGCTTCAAGCCTTCCCGTGACTCCCCTGTTTGCACAGGGCAAAGCCCCAGCTCATCGGGTCACGTGGGCACCCCCGTTTTCAGTAGTCTGCTGGCCCCAACCCTGCATTTTACCCTCGAGCAAAGCCAGATCAGTTTTTGTCCCTCCCTTGGCTCTCTCTACACCCTCCACTTGTCCATACCACAGACGTGACTTTTTCCTCTTTGACATTTTCCTCGTATCGCACCTTCTGCCCAGGACATCTCTTGGCAGACACACCCCAAGCATTGTGTCCAGTGCTGGCGAAAGCATGTTGACTAAAGCAGACGCCACCCTTGCCCTTGCGGAGTTTACAACCTGCCTGGGGGAAACTGACAACACCAAGTAAAGAAACGAGCACTTGATTTCAGCTGTGGTCCACACTAGGCAGAAACCCAAGAGAATGCATTGAGTGAGAAGAATGTGTCTTCTGTGGATATTTCCAATGCTGAGGATTTCTACCTTGTACACTATCTGCTTATGCATGTGTTCCCACCACTATACTAGGACCTTCCTGAGTGCCAACACTGTTCAAATAATCACTTTTGGTTCTACTCGGAACACACATAGGCATTCAATAAATGTTAATTAAATGAATGGATGGATAGCTGAGTGAATGGGTGGGTAGATAGATGAATGGATGGATGGACGAATGGATGGAGGGATGGATGGATGAGTGAATGGTTAACAAATTAAACAGTGGATTAGTAAATAAAAAACATTTTTCCCTTATCATTTTAGCTTTCGAAGTCATTGATTAAAATCGTGTCCTTGGTAACAAGAGCATCTTAGAGGCTCTCATCTATAAGCTCGTGGGGACCTGCTCTACCCGTGGGAGAGAAGTTACAGAGCACACTTGGTGTTTTCAAGCGTTGTTAAGGCTCCCGCTCACATCCTTGAGAGATTTTCAGAAAGGTCCTTGTGCACTAGAGCGTTGCTGGGGATAAACGCTTCATAAGGAAAAAGCTAAACAATGCAAACCTCCTACACAAGGCGGGCTTGGCCAGGATGGGGAGAACGGGAAGATCGGCAGCAGAGGGAACCTTTCTCTAAGAAAGGAGCATTTATGTTTATTTTGTTTTTGCTCTGCTTGTGGTAGTAGGAGAAAGATGAGGGGAAAGATAGAGGAAGGCTGTAGGAGAAAAAGAAGGAACACAAGGTGGGGGAAAGGGACCTTCACACTTTGGAGCTGGACATGAATGAGTATCTCTTTCCTTGGCGTGGACAGAGGAGCACACAATGGCTTACCCGGGTCTGGGAGAAGACCAGGCAGCAACGTTTCGGGGAAATCCAGGGACTAGGAACTGGTTGCCAAGTTCCATTCTGAGGAACGTAAAGCAGTGTTTTCCAAAGCGTGTTCTGCAGAATTGCCAGGCTCTCGTTCCAGACACTGATCCCTGGAACTCACTTCAGAATCAGAGTCTTTGAGGGTGGGGCTCAGAAATGCACATTTTTACCAGATTCCAAAATTTGAGAATCCCTCTGTTAAAGATGTTCCAAGGCTCCCTCCGAACCACGTCTACCTAACGAAGCAAGGTGGGACCCATGAAAGGGGGGGTGTTTTTAAAGGCGCTTCATAGACACAAAGCCTGTGTCACTGGGGATTTCGAAGAGCAAAGGGGAGCTGATGTCACAAAAGACGAATTTCCAGAGACGTTTTTATACCCGAGGAGAGGATACGCTAAGGGGGTTTCCAGAGGAAGAATCGAAGAGTATCCATTCTACCCAGAAACACGTGCGTTCAGACGAGCTCCTTTTGAATGCGTCCTCCTTTAAGCACCAAAGCACCACAGGGTATCGACAGGGGCTACCACTAAGGCAAGCCCTGTTCCCCTGATCTGCCAACTAGATGGTTCAGGGCTGGACAGCATTAACCCTTTCTATCACCTGGCAGCTTGTGAGGGCAGCTCCAGAGATCATTCTCCTTAAGGCGCCAACGAGCTTGGGAAATAATTCAGTGCATTCCTTGGCCAATTTGTGGGAAGTCACGTTGCCAGCTACGTGAAATGGTCAGCTCACAGAATCTTTCGAGGACTGGACCCTATCCACAGAGCCCATTTGGATGGAGTCTCCTGATTCAGGAGACGGTGGCTGCCCTTCCCTGGGCTGGGGTGAGAGAGAGCTTTCAGCTCACCCCTCTCCAGGGGCTACAGCTGTGACATGTAAAACTTGGGCAACCCTGCTCTGTGAGGACAGCCGGTCGGAAATCAGAGGAAATGAAGCTGACAAGCAGAGAATTGGAGAGAGAGAGCAGTGTGCTCTGGGGACGGTGGGTGCCTCAGGACTCTCGAGTCCCATCTATTCCCAGGAGCCATTCACACCCCCCTCACTTCCTCTTTCAAAATCCTATCTCACCCGAAAGTAGTGGCTTCACACTTTCCTGACCCCACCCCATCTCCGGCTGCCGTGCACCCCGACCCAATCACCCCCTCCCTCGCTGACGCCATCGGCCGCTGACTCACTGCCCTGTTACTGTGACCCCTGTTACTGCGGTCATCACCCCCTCCTGGCTGCCCCCATCTTTCTCATCATTCAATGAGATGACATTGTTCCTCCTCAGTCACGTGCTCCATGGACACACCCCTGACTTCCTCATCTGCTCTGAAATCTTAGGCATCTCGTTTTCTGAGTATTACCTTTCATTCTTCCAGCCCATGCCTTCTGTTCTTTACCACATGTGTCCAGGCTCATCGCTGTCCCTGGTCCCTCGATCCTACCACTCCGTACTGCCCTCTGCATGTCTTCTCTTTCCGAATCTCTCGGCCGAAATGCCGTGGGCCTGGACATGAACCACGCCCAGGCAATGCCCCCATTCCCTTACCACTTGGAAATTCTCTGGGCAAGCCCCAGACGTGGGGACACCGGCGCTCTTTCAGACATGAGATGCCGACCCCCCTCCTTACTCTCCAGGCCCCTGGTCTCCTTCTCGCCTCTCCAGCCTAAATCATGCTGCAGGTGAATTTCCTACTCAGCCACCTGAGTATACCTGGAAATGGCCACCTGAGTCCTAAGTACACACTGTTTGGGTTCCAGACCTGAGTATTATTCTTATCTTTTCACTGACATTTTTGAGAGGAGATCCGATTGGCCCAGTGGTCTGGACAGCATGTGAGCTACCTTGGATTAGATGCTCACCTTGGTCCACGTGGATGTGTTTGCAAATTGCAAGGTAAAAGCTTGGGAAGGGACAGGTCCCAGAGAACGGCCAGGCTGGGGATGTACCCCAAATAACATGCTTACACGTCTATAAAATATTGTGGGCTAGAGCCGCTTGTGGGTTGCTTAGCAACTGGAAGTAGTGCTGAGCCACACACAAGAGAATAGTGGTTTGGGGAAACAATTTGTCAAGGAATCAGGGAGAGTGTATTGCATTGAGCTCCAGTCAACACCTTCCCCCTCCCACACTGCAGGCTGGATGATCTGGCCAGCCAAAGAGGCACGGGGGAGGGTGGAGGGAGGCCATGGACGGCTCTCATTTCTCCACAATCCCATCACTTGCCCAGGCATTTCATCGGGGGCCTGAGCAGAGTCACAGCCTGAGGTAAGAGCCACAGTGATTTCTGCGGAGCTCACAGCATGTTAATCATGCCTGTCAGGCTCCCAGGGAAGGAGAGGTTGGCTGTCCTGACAGTCTGCATTAACGTGGGTGGGTGGTGTTTGATTATACCTTCATGACAGCGGTTTTCATTTGCATCTTTCATCAGGGCTGCGGGATGTGCTATTTGCCCCGACTGTCCTGGAGTCTCATCCCCCTGCCAGTACGCAGCTGACCTCAGGGAGGACACAGCCTTCAGACCGTGGGAGGCACAGGCGGGCTCGGGTGGGACCCAGCTGCCCTCGAGTGCGTGGGTTTTTACAACAAAGTCATCCTATAAAAATGGCTGGATTAATTTTCATCTGGGGTCAGTTTCCAGGACACTGCTCCATACCAGAGAAGCTCAAACTATTCTAAGAGTGCAGAACTTGAAGCCACAGGCAGTGAGAATGCAAAAGGAAGAGGCCCTTCATGATAGCCATCCACTGGCCACACTGTCAGTTGCCAAATTTAGCAGATATTTAGAGATAACCAACCAAGTGCCATGCACAGTGCTAAGAACTCTGGATACGGTGCTGAGCACATGAGACATTCATGTGATGCTCCGGTTCTTTTGTTGTTGTTGTTGTATGTTGCATTAATCCTCACCCAAGGATATTTTTGCATTTAATTTTAGAGAGTGGAAGGGAGGGGAGGAGGGAGAGAGAGAGAGAAAGAAACATCAATGTGAGACAGACACATCAATTGGTTGCCTCCTGCCTGACTCTGATCAGGGTCAGGGGTTGAACCTGCAATCCAGGTACATGCCCTTGACTGGGAATCAAACATGTGAGTCTTCAGTCCATGGGTGAACACTCTAACCGCTGCTTGGGGTTCTTTAAAACACACACACACACACACACACACACACACACACACACACACATATATATGTTTTTATTGATCTTAAAGAGACAGGGAGGGAGAGAAGAGAGAGAAACATTGATTGGCTGCCTCCCTACTTGGGATCAAGCCTGCAACCTGGGGACTGGGAATAGAACTGGGGACTTCTTGGTGCATGAGATGATGCTCAACCAACTGAGCCACATGGGCCGGGCAATGCTTGGAGTTCTTGATGGTACAGTTCGTGTCTCAGTTGCCACTGCATTGCTTACACTCAAGATAGCTTACATGGTGTTTGGTAAGTCTCTACTGAATGCCTGGACATCTGCTCCTTGATTCTGAACTCCTTATAAGGGACCAAATAACACCAACCTCAATTCAAGGGTTGCAAGAAGTTTTAGTTGGAGGGAGGACTGTAAGTAATTGAATATATCTGCTAAGTCCTGAGGTTATTGAAACCCATGATAGCAATGAACTCCTGGGAGGCTCCCTGTCAAACCTGGGTAGTCCGAAGTCTTTACTGAACTGCACACAGCACCTGGCCCTCCCCCCGAGGCCGAGAGCCAGTGGCCTGTAGAGGAGGAAAGCAGGGAAGTCACTGCCCAGCTGTCAATGCCAACCCCACCTCCTGCCAGCTGAGGGCCTTGACTGAGGCACTTGCCCTCCGTGAGCCTCACTCTGCCCATCTTTAAAATGGGAACACCAGTACCCCTCACACAGGTCTGACTCAGGATCACACTGAGATAATGCCTGTGAAGGCATGTATTAAACATTAGCTATTTAGGTAACCGGTGATTAGGAGATTGTGGCGCCTATTTTATTTCTTTCCAACTTGGGTTTATCAAAGACAGTGAGGTGAAATTCACAAATGGCATGGTCTTTGATGAGGCATCCGTATAAAAGCAAGTGTCTTAGCCCAGCTATTCCCTGAGGTGAACAGCATAGGAATCAGACACGGACACTGTTTCCTGACGCCACAGTGGAGACCAGGGGCCGGAAGCTTCCTGTCCTGTCCGTGGGGCTCCGTGGACATACCAGCGCCAGAGACGGCTGGTCTGTGGCCCCGGAGAATGGGGACCCCTGAAACCTAACACATGGCTGCAGCAGCATCCCTGTGATTGGAAATATTTTGAAGGATCCAGTTAGGTGCTGGGGACACTGACCAAGCAAAACTTACAACGAAGCAAAAATAAAAACAGCAGACAACCTGGGCTTTGGAAGCCGCACGTGAGTTGCAGAGAAAGCTGTTCTCTGTGCTTCGTTCTGCACAGACACTCTTAAAAAATAAGATTCATCTAGCTTAAATTAATAAAACTAAATAAAGTCAATGCAGGTCAGGAGGGAGTTGCTGGAGCGTGTGAGCGTAGACGCTCTGGGCGATGCTTCCCGTGATAGAGTGAAAACAGCCTGTCCATTCACCGACGCGGCCTCGGTGATGCATCTCCTCCCAAAATAGTCTGTGCAAGAGATGAGAGGAAACGATCGCCTATTAATTTGGTTTTTAAGTCCAGATGAAGAACCTTGAAAATAGCCAAAGAGCCAAAAATACTGCGTAACTCCACATTCCGAACGGTTCTTTCTCCTCTCTATATATAGCAACATAAAAATAGAAAAATCTGACTCTGGGCTTGCAGGACTGCGGTATGATTATGCCCAGGGCCTGGAGAGAAAATGTCTGATGAATTCACCCCACGTTGTCAGTTTGCTTAAATGAGCCCATCTCTGAGAACTTCCTAAACAAACTCAACCTTTCCCATTACCCTCATCTGTTCAATATGCAGGTGCGATTTTGTGTCTATTTTGATTCATCCAACGAATAGTACCATCCATCTCAGATGTTGTGTTCAGTGTGGGGGATATGAGTTATCAAGTATTTCCTCATGCAGCTTACAGTCTAATAGAAGTAATGATGGGGGGGGGGATCAGTTAATTAATTGATTGCAATTATGGCGAGTGCTGAGAAGAAACCGGGTGTGGGGCTGGCAATGGTTCCCCCCCAGAGGAAATAATATTCAAATTTTCACCTATTTGTTAAATAAAACTTAGCCAGTTTGGGGAGGGGGGAAGTAGAGGAAAATAAGCAAGATACTGGCAAAATTACTTAGAGCATGTGTTAAAATAACTACAATTCTCCCTCGCATGTGAGGGAATTAAATATCTGTTTTCTTGAACAAGATGCCCGTGAACAGAATAGATTGCATCTTCCAGGCATTTAGGTGTTTATAGATACTGGTGGTATAAAGTACTCTGGCAGAGAGAAGGCTTACAAAATAAAAAGTAATTTCACTAGCAATTCAAGATAATACATTACCATTCCAGCAGCCACTTTAATTAGGGTAACCCTTGCATTCTCATGGTTAATACGACCCTTAACACAGGTATAACATTTGCTTAACTTTAATGACCTGCATCTATCTTCCTAACTAGAAGAGAAAGTGTTCATTTCTTTCTTAAAGCTTTTGCCATATTTTCATGTTCTCTTTGTGTTTCCAAGAGCCAATAAGGAGTCTCTCCAATGCACTGAAAGCAGAGATCACAGAGGAAGAGAGAAGGCAGAGGTTAGACGTTTCTAATTCGCTTTCGACTCTTTCCCCAAGAGAATGACCTCAAAACAACAAAGAGGAAAATGGAAATCGTCATACAGGGGGAAGTTCAGAGTGGGATGATGGTGGCAAGAGACGTCATGCTCTGTCAGACACAAATCATAAGTTTATGTAAGATTGGAATTAGGTAAACGGTGCATTTGAGATAAGCCGGTCTACTAGTTGACTATCATCAGCCACAATAGGCGTCAGCTCCTAGTCTGATGAAAAGAAATAATCTGGACCCAGATCAATCGTACTCTGGGTACCATAACATCCTGCAAATATTTTAATTGCAGAAATAGATATAGTGATTTACAAGCAATTGCAGGTAGCAGAAGAGAAGGCAGAGACATTTGGAAATGGATAAATGCTCGCATATCTATAAAGGGGGAGGGGGTGGATATTACCCACAGTGAAATCATCAACATGATGCCAAATGCTATCAGTTTACCCAGAGTGCTAATCAATGGAGCAGCTGTGTCCGTGTCTGTCCACATCTTCCAACAGGACTCACACGCTCCTTGGAAGGAGCTCTGATGTTTACAGTTTATCATTGAATCTCCTGGGTTTCCTTACGTATTGTAGAACTTCATAAATGCCGAATGAAGGATCACCAGCCACAATTTGTCGGAAGAGAAGAATTATTTGTAATGACGTGTGCACACGTCCTCTCAAAAGTATAAAACACTTACACGCAGGCGACAGGATGTAAGAAAACCAAGTCAGAGTCTCTTGTCCGGTTGGACGTTTTTATCAACAATAGAAAGGACGACCTGAGAGATGCGTTTATCAAATTTACAGCTGGTGCAGACCCAGAGGTAGCATGCAAACAGCGTGGCAGTTTCATGATTCAAAATTATGTGTATAGGCTGCAGGAACAGACAATTCTGTTTTTAGTAGTTGCATCCAATGTGCCAGGCACCAGGCCATGTGCATTACCTTACATCAGCTAATTAAGTTAAATGAGTTAATGTACAGTTCATATATCAAGATTTTCAGCTTAAGGATAAAGGAGGCACATGAGACAAAATTATGGGAAAGGCCTATTTGCAGGAAGGCTGGGGAGCCTTGATAGTTATACAAAAGAGGGAGGGAGGTAAGGAACCAAGCCAATAAGAAAGCCTTGGCCATCGCCGTGGACCGTGTGGCTCAGGTGGTGGGCACTGTCCCATGCACCGAAAGGTTGCCAGTTTGATTCTTAGTCAGGGCACATGCCCAGGTTTCGGGTTTGATCCCTGGTAGGGGGCGTGCGGGAGGCGGCCCATCAATGTTTCACTTTCACATTGGTGCTTCTCTCTTTCTCTTCCTCTCTCTTCCTCTCTCTCTCTCTTCTCTCTTTCTCTTCCTCTCTCTCTCTAAAAAATCAATAAAAAATATTTAAAAAGAAAGCGTTGGCCATTGGAGGTGTGGCAGGAAGAATAATGGTACCCACCCCCCGCCAAAGATATCCGCATTCTAATCCCCAGAACCTGTGACTATGTTACCTTGTATGGCAAGAGGGACTTTGCAGATGAGACTAAGTTAAGGACACTGAGATGGAGAGATGACACTGGATTACTCCGGCGGGTGCAGCGTCATCAGTCACAGGGGTCCTTAGGAGATGTCTGAGTCAGAGGAAAGGGAGCTGAGATTACAGAATCAGAGGTGGGAGTGATGCACTTGGAAGATGGAGGAAGGGGCCATGAGCCAAGGCAAGTGACAGACTATGGAACCTGGAAAGGCAAGAACGTGGATTCTCCCAGGAGCCTCCAGGAGAAACACAGCTCTGCTAATACCTCGATCTCAGCCCCAGAAGATTCTTTTCTGGCTACTGCTCTCCAGAGCCATAAAATAATGAATAAGCCACTGAGTCTGTGGAAACCAGTGAGGAGAGATGGGAAACTCTGAGCACAGGGGCTCTTTCTCACTCGCAGACTGGGATCCTGGCCCCAAGACCCGGCAGTCATGCCTGAGCCCCATGAGAAAGGTGATGGAAGTCCTTGTACAGTATTTGTTGGAAGCAATAACTGAGCTAGTGTAATACCAAAGGCAAAAAGATCCCCCGCTTCTTATTACTGACTTCCGTCCTTCTCTCCTCGTCTGTTCTGCTGATAAAAGGTGGACTAGAGTGCCAAATCCCTGTGAGGTTGGCTTCCCATCACATTCAGCCCAAAGCTTTGCAATGCCTGCCAAGGCCTCATCCCGTCTTACAGCCCCCATTTACCCTCTGACCTCACCCTCCTACTCACCTGCCTTCAAACTCCACCTCTAAATACCTCCAGGCCCCCTGACATCTGTTTGCAGATTTCTCTGATCCGTGCACACCTGTTGCTCAGTGACATGCCCAGGCCTCCCGCTGAGAGGCACCTCATGCTGTTTCCTGGACTGAAATACTCAATCCCAGGGTACTTCTTTCCTTCCTCTTCCAAGGCTTTGCACAAGCCTTCTGTATTTCCTGCCGGATGGCCTAGCATCCACCCGGCTCACCATGCCAGAATCAGGTATCATTATTTTTTAAAATATCTTTTCATTGCCCTGGCTGGTTTGGCTCAGCGGTCCGAACATCGACCCGTGGATCAAAGGGTTTCGGGTTCGATTCCGGTCAAGGGCACGTGCCTCGGTTGCAGTTTGGTCCCCGGCTCTGGTCAGGGTCATGCAGGAGGCGACCAATCGATGTGTCTCTCTCACATCGATGTTTCTCTCTCTCTCCCTTCCTCCCTTCCTTTTTCCTACTGTATCTGAAAATATATATATATATTTTATATATATATATATTATATATATATTTTATATATATATTTTATATATATTTTATATATATATTTTATATATATATTATATATATATTGTGTGTATATATATATACATATACACACACACACACACACACACACACACATTTTTAGAGAGAGAGAGAGAAAGGGAGAGGGAGAGAGAGACATCAATGAGAGAGAAACATCAATAGGCTGCCTCCTGCATGCCCCCACTGGGCATGTGCCCTGACCTGGAATAGACCGGTGACCTCTTGGTGCATGGGACGATGCCCAACCACTGAGCCACACCGGCCACGCTCAGGTATCATCCTTGATTCTCTGTCCAGCACTCATATCCACAGAACCCTGCATTCTGCTTCCTAACTTTATACAAAAGCATCTTCTCTCCATCATCCCCACCACCCTTACCTTAGTGCAGACAGCTTTCTCCACCTGGGGCACTGCAGTGACTTCCTCGCTAGTCTCCCTGTGTTTAACCCCACATCCATCTGAAACATCGTCCACAATGGAGCCACGGTGACCTTTCTAAAATGCAAACTGAACTTCCTTTGCAAGCTCTCATTGATTGTCTGCCACTTACCAAGTACAGTCCAGACTTCCCTGGGGCCTTCCTTCTACCTGTCGGGTCCCCCCTTACATCTGGCCTCATTCTCCACGCCAGCTTCCAAGCAAACCCACTGTCTCCTGCCTCTGTTTCCTTTGCATGTGCTGCTCCTCCTGCCTGTCGTGTCTTCCCTCCTTCCCTCTTTCCCACGCTTCGCCAACTGGGCTTGCCTGCAGAAATTCCTTTTCCTTCTTCAAAGCTCTTCTCTGGCTCTGATGGTGTTAATCCCACCTTCCTTTGTAGAGACTGACCCGTGGCATTCATACATCGTAGCGTGTTGTAATTGCTTGTTCACATCTCTCTCTCCTAAGAGGTTTCGAGCTCCCAAAGAGTAAAGACTGACCCTCACTCTTGTGTGAGTTCCTCCGTACCAGCACAGTGCTGAGAAACGTAACCAGCATGGTAGGCATCGAAATAATCCTGCGGATACTCATGAACGAATGAATGAATGAAGAACCGCCTGTATTACTCTTAGGAAAATACGAGGACCTACAGGTGGAATCCACAGAGAAACAGATAAGGAATAAACACGAGTTGTGACTTCCCAACAATTCTGTTGTTCAGGAATAGAAAGGGATGGCCTTCGGGGGCCACCATGGAGTCAGGCCAGGATCCCAGTGCTGTGGGGGAGGACGACCCCAAAGTTTGGCACCTTCGACATGACTTCCTCTCCAACTTTCCACCAAAGCTCTCCCCACAGACACATCTCAAACACTTGGAGCTTGCTTGTTGATATTTAAACTCCAGCACCAAGCACCGTTGGCCATCCAGAGGCCGCCACGACATTTCATAACTAATAACGGAATAAGCTCCTTAATCCCCCAACATAAGCGCGCCTGCCAAACCCTGGGAGGAGCACACAGTCGAGCCTTCCAGGTGAACTGCGCGGAGCAGGTGCGCCTCCCTGGGTGTGCGCACCCAGGCAGGGCTGTGCCTGCAGCGTGTCCGTAACCCAATCACGTTTCCAGTGCTCTGGGATTTCAGAACAGTCTTTACTGCTTCCTACCTGATATTTTGATAGAGCTAATAAATCTCTGGTTAAGATAAGCCATTGCAGCCTAATTTGTGTGTTGAATTAATTCAGACTCCGGATTGTCAGTCTGACGTAAAAATAGAACAGCCTGTGTTATGTAGAATACAAATGATTGTATCAAGGAACTATGTGTACATACATGTATATTTTATGCATGTAGCCAGTGAATGTTCTTCGCATATAGACTTCAGGACCTGAGCAGCCTCCAGGTCATAGTAACTGCAATAATGATGATTATAAAAGTGATGGTACATTTACGGCAAAGCGTGTGTGGTAAGCACCTGACAGAGGTTAGCTCCTGGAGTCGTCACAACGACCCTACAAAGTGCCAGAATTGCTCCCATTTTACAGAGGAGAAAACTGAGGCACAGAGAGCATAAGGAACTTATTTCATCACAGAATATGCCTACATTATACCAAATAAGGAATTATTATACCAAGAAACTACATACACACATGTATTTATGTAAGCGGCTCGGTTGAATATCGCTCTCATTGAAGATTTCAGGACCTAAGCTTCCAGGTGATCATAACAACAGCAAATTTATTCAATACTAACTATACGCCAGGCACATTTCTGAGCACGTTCATACATTCCCTCCTGAAAGCCTCACGAGCTTAGACATGATCGGTATCACCCCCACTTTAGAGATGAGAAAACTGACAGCCAGAGAGTGATTCACTCCAAGGCATGCAGCCGATGAAGGGTGGACCGAGGGCCTGCACTCGGGTCCGTGTCTTCAATTATTACATCACACCAGTAAGAAGATTGCAAAAAATCCTCCACGCGGCAGCTCCGCACTGTCCCGAGCTCGCTCCATGCTCTGCACTAAGGTGTTAAGAGAATCTGAGACCATTCAACGCAAATTAGTGACTTCCATGTCCGTGCCTAAGCCTCCGCCTTTTGCCCCTTGCTTGTCCACACCGGTAGGTGGTTAGCCAGCCTGTCTCAGTTCTCACCACAACTCTCATGGCTTAAAATAGCCCCCACGAGGAGGCCGTGCTCGCGTTCCCAGCAACCGCGTGTGAAAGGTTTCCTGTGGACACGGGCCCGGAGTTCTCCGTGACAAGGAGAATAATGGACATGGAACTTGACGGTGATAATGAAGAAACACTCTGGTCGGCGTTTATCACCTGGGGTCCTCAGGAAGCCTGCCAGCAAGGCTGAGGCCTGTTGCATCCGTGAGGGCAATCCATTAATGGAGCCGGACGTTCACTTTATGAGATTTAATATGGAAATACTACACTTAAAAAGATTTATACAACAGTCTCTCTCCCATTGTTCCCGGGTTTCCGAGCGATGCTGAGGACCGGCTCCTCCCGAGCTAGCCGGATCAGCGGCTGGTCCATAATAACTAGGCTCTCTGGACTTCACCCTGCTGTCTGCACAGGAATCACAGAGACGCAATTAATAAGCGGGGGAAAAAACTGAAAGCCAAAGCAATGGCAGAGAGTTGGTGTCCAGATGTCAGTGGAGGACTGCGGAGATCACAAGGGGACTCCCGAAGGCTCGGGAGCTTTGAGCCCTGAGACAGAGCCTGTTATTGGCAGACTGCCTGCCTCTGCCTGGGCTGGAGACGGGTCTAACCCGTCTCCCTTTGTTAACCCTCTTTGAGGTGATCAAGTGCATTTAGAATTTCAGAACAGCTCTTTCAAATTGATTCGTAGTCTGTGTGTGAGTGTCTCTGCCTTTCTGGGGTGTATGCATGTGGGGGGATCTTTCCTTCAAAACCCAACCTGGCTTTTTCCAACTCCTAGACTCTTCCCTTCTCCTCCTTCTTAACCTCCTCCTCATCTTCCTTCTCACTTCTTCCATGTTCCAGACTTCTCTCTTCTCCTCTCCCTCTCTCTCTCCCTCTCTCTGTCTCCGTTCTGTCTTCTGTCTCTCCCTCTGTGCCCTCTCTTTCTCTCCATCATCCCATCTCCTTGTGAACTTGCCATGCCTTCCTGTGTGTATCCTTCTCAGAGGGGTGGGGGAGGGAGAGAGAGAGAGAGAACGAAACAAAATACAACTAAAAACGCCAACAGGTTTCTAAGTCTATGAAGCACGCCCAGTGGTTGCCAGGGGCTGGGTGGAGGGGGGATGGGGAGTGACTGCATCGTGGGTACTGAGCTGCCTTTTGGGATGTGAATGTAGGAAATGCCATTGGATCGTGTATGTTAAAATGGTTAATTTCATGGTATGCCAATTTTATCAATAAAAAAAGAATCTCTCTCCGTGTGTGTGTGTGTGTGTGTGTGTGTGTGTGTGTGTGTGTGTGTTGGGGAGCACAGGTGTGTGTCTGTGGTACCAGGGAGAGTAAACAAGACAAAACAAACTCACCCAACAGAAACGGCTACTGAATGCATCCAACTGGTTTTAAAACAAACAGGAGCTTCTTCACAACAAAACAGAAAAACCCACGCGATAGGTAACAACTCTCCTTTCCTCCACGGGGGCACTGAGTTGATGTCACCGTTTGTCTAATAGCTCCAGGCACCCACCCTGCGAGACACACACAGTGACTAAACCCAGGCCAGCCAGAGTGGCCTGGGGAGAGACAGGGAGCTTGGAGGGTGGGGCAGATGAGAGAGCACATTTAAAACTGCACCTGATCCTCAATGCAAGAGGAACATCCGGAGAGGGCATTCATTTGATCAATGAGTGTTTAAATGAGAAAATGATGGTTTTAGAGCACTGCTCTTCCAACTCAGCCATGGACACTGCGAGGGAGAGCCAAATGCTACCTCCTCCAAACTTTCTGCTTCCTGACCCTCCCTGCCTCTGCGTTTGCAAATATATTCTTGTCTGACTTGCCAGCCAACGAGAGATGCTGGACAGTAAGACCTGGCTCAGCTATCCATTCGAATTTCAGTTTCGTGTTTTAAAACGTAGCATTTTTCTCAGATAATCGCGTCATCTTACTCTCACTGTAAAAGCTCTATCTGTGGAGGGCTGAGAAGATATGTGATAACACAGAGAAAAAAATTAGACTTGTTCATAATTTTAACATCTAAGGAATAATACTCAGTATCGTAGAGTGTTTTGTTGTTTTTTTCTATTCTAGATTGAATCTTGACTTAGATGCAGATAAACATAAGAATAGAGAGGCTTTTAAAACAAAAACTGAATCGTACTGCCACCCGGGTTATTAGTTTGTTTCCACCTAACAGGATCCTAGGAGCCTATTTCCGTCTCAATCAACATCGTCCTAAGGAATCATCTATAATCACTGCAAGGTCATTTCATCATATAGGAAAAGAAACTGCCATTTGTTTTCCCAAATCCCTATGGTTGAACACATAGTTGTTTAATTTTTAGTACCATAAACAATGTTCCAATGAGCATCCCTGTACCCTGTACTTAAATCCTGTACACAGTTAAGGCATCCTCCCCATTCTCTCCCTCTCTCTCTCTCTCTCTCTCTCTCTCTCTCTCTCTCTACCTGGACACTGATGACATTTGGAGCTATAAGCCTTCGTGATAAGGGGCTGCCTTGTGCATCCCGGGCTGTTTGGCAGCATCTCTGGCCTCCATCTACTAAATGCCAGTAATACCCTCCCCAGTTTGCACAGCTAGACCTATCTCCATTCATTGCTCCATGTATGATTACCCCCTGTTGAGAACCAGTGAAATATAATAAGGGAAGTAGAACCTGGGTGGAATGAGATACAATGTTTCAACACCTTTTGATATTTGACCTCCAAAGCACACTGCTCCACCAAGCTCTGGAGGAGCCTAGTCGTCTCCTCACCGGGTGCCTGCACCTCTTACACAGGTCCCTTCCCCAGGATCACACCTGTTTCCCACTCCTGAAGCCGAGTTCCAGACTCTGTCTATCTTACTAAGTTAAGTGTGGATCCCTTATTGTGGCTCGTTATGTGGCCTCCTTCCTGATTTCCCTCTGGACGGATGGCTTTCCCACAGCCGTGGTGTCGAGTCGCAGCCGATCCACCATCCCCCACTGGCTGCCCGGCTTCCTCCAGCCCACCTCCCCACATCAGTGTCTGGGCTCGCACCCAGTCCTTCCTGGCCCTTACCTTCCCCACTGTGGCCAGAAGGCTTACCTCTTACAGGGCTAACGGCAAGAGTTATCATCAGACTTCTGAAAAGCTTCTCTGCAGCCCTCCGAAGTTTGAATGTGGGTCATATACTTATGACCCATATATGTGTTATTGTCAGAGAAAATGGGTATTGAGAGGAGAGACACAGGGAAGTAAATGGCAATGAACTAGGAGAGAAAAAGGAGATGAAAGGAGAGGTGGAGGTCCCCAGCATCAGGAGCATGGGAGGGGGGCACCAGGCCAATGGAGGGGGGTTGTGATGGGAGAGAGGTCGGTTAACACGTGCCACAGTCTGACTTGGTTTGCAGTGCAAAACTCCAGCACAGAGATAAGCCAGAGCCAAGATAAACCTGTGTATTGAAAAGACATATGGAGAAGTCTCTTTGTGATAATTAGTGTGTTGATAAGTTTACCACAATCGATTTTTTGTTATCTAAAGCACCGTGTTTCCTTCTGTACCGGTGGCGTTCAAGGGGATGCTGGGCGGCGGGCGCCCACGGAATGCAGTAATATTTCTGCATTATGCAAAATGTATCGGAGCCACCTCCGTGCTCACAGCCATAGTGAATGTGTCAAAATTGCCCCAAATCTTGTTTAAAAGTACATTGCTTTCCCGCTAAGAAGCATTTCTCTGACAGCAAACTCTGATTCAAAATTCATAACCCCCTTAAAGTAGAATTTCTTTGAATAAAATCATGTGGTCCTCAGATGTGCAAACAGTTTCGGGTGCACGTAACACACTTTTCTCATTCACCACAATTTGTCAGCTTTTCATGTTTTCAAATCAGCAGTCCACAAAGGGCTCAGGCTCCTTTACCCATCGAGAGCAGCTGGAGAGGGAACAGCACAGATGTGAGCTGCCCGGTCCCCTCCCAAAGGAGAAGACAGAATCTGAACCAATGCTCTGGGGTGGCCGGGGATTCCTAAAATGCATCAACAAACCTCTGGGTGTCTCTTGTTTATCCCCATGTTCATTTATCCCCCCAGCTTGCTGACACACTCAGCTTTCCTTTGATTGACTTACAAATTGGAGTACAAATTATGTTTTCTATTGCCTAGCAATTAGCCTTTAAAGAACAGTACAATCAAAATACAAAGACAGAAGATATTCATACTGCAAGAAGGGGCCAGTGGAAGAGAGAGTCCTTCAATCCCCCAGCCTCCAGGCTCAGCATCAGTGCCCTTGAATGTGGGTCTAGCCTTTAAATGGCAACACTATTTACTCCCTGCACTCTCTGCGTCAACCCACGCATAAAGCACTCAGAGGGTGCAAACACGTCTTCTTCATTTCCCCCCATCTTCTCTTCACTCGTCTCTCTCTCTCAGCATCATTTCTCTGGTCTCTGCAGTAATATTGGTTCAAAGGCTGTCTGTCAATACTGCAAGTGAATGGCGATAAAACAGTTAGTTGCACAAGGTGGAGACTTTCCTAAGTGCAAAGTCCAATACACTAAAACTAAGAAATGTGACGAGGCTAGGCTGCTGGCAGCGTTATGTATACTAAGGACCATACTTCAAGTTGCAAGCTAATTTTCCAACTGCACTCTTTTATCCTGATGGAGTTTTTTTTTTTTCCCCCTTCTTTAATGTTGAAAATTTTCTAGCTTAACATCTCATCAAAAGACTGCACTTCCTTTGTTCATCCTTGATTTAAAAACACTAATTCTTTAATTTACTTATTCTTATTGTAAAAATAATACACGCTCATCACAGAAAATGTTGAAAGCGTAAAAATGTATCAAGAAGTCGGGGGGAGGGATCCCCTCATCGTCAAACCACCCGGAGGCAATCACTATTAGAAACTTTGCTCTATTTCCCATCTTTCCTACTTACGCATTTTTAACACATTTAAGAAATTGCTGTGTATATGATTTTGCTGAAGATACATTTTTGTTAAACTGCTGAAGAGAAAGGGAGCAGATCACCCTGTTCATCGACTGCACCCGGCAGAAGCAGGGAGAAAAGGACAGCGAGGCATTTTGTGATTAATCTGAAATGAAGATTAAAATCACTGTGAGCTGGAAAACAAGGAAATTAAGTGATTGTCACAAACCACCTGAAACAGCTCAGTGGGGTCCATTAAGATTTTTAACAGCTCAGTGAAATCTAACATCTACCTGACAGCCCTAAGGGGAGGGGGTGGGGAAACCTGCATTCTCTCCTCTGCATTAAAACGAGCAAACTTTTCACTGATGGATGGTCCAGGAGGCTGAACTGACCTCCACCTTCAATTAACTCAGTTTGAGATCATGCCTCTACCCTGCACAGCTTGTCTTCATAATCTGAGATAATAAGAGTTTTAAAGGCTCAACAAGGCAAAAAGTGGTGTGTGTGTGCTGTGTGCGAAATCTAGTACATGGCTGGGAAGGGCCGTGTCATCTATGAAGAATGAGAACGACGCGATACCTGTAGCTATCCCAGATGTACAGGTGCGCTCTCCGCTACCAAAGCCTGCAGGCAAGCATCCATCTGGATGTTTGCTGAAATGAAATTGGCATGGGGCCCACACTGGCTTCATATTTTCCTGTGGCTCCCTTGCTCAGGAATTTCATTCCAGAAACTCGGTAGAAATGTACCTGAATTAACATGTGTTTCTTTCCTTCTTATTCCTTCCCTAGCCCTTTCTTTGTCTCTCCATCCCCCAAATATTTATAGGGATGCTGGTAAGTGATAGAGAAGCAAGGATGAACATAACAGAGTTTCAGGTTTCAAGGAAATTATACAGAGAGGACTAACATGTCAATAGGAAATCCTTACACGGGGAGGCACAGAGTAGTGATAATTCACTTACTATACCAAAGCATACACCTGGGAAGTGTAAGGAAATCATGGAGTGCTTCAAGAAGGAGGCAACATTTGAGTGGGATCTGGCAAAAGAAGTCAAAGTCTGTGGTAGAGTTTAGAAAATGGAAAGGTTTGGAAAATTTAAGAAAAATCACCTTGGGCTGAAGGGAAAGGGCTGAGTCATAACCCTGGGAATGGGTGGGATGCTGCCCGAATCGGGGGCGGGGTCGGGGGGGAACAGCCACAGTGAAAATTCCGCAAATAGTCTTTGGTTCCTGGAGAGGAAAAGTCTAGGCCCACCCAATTCCTCCCAAATCACTTTTCTTCTGGCCTTGAAATTGCAATGCAATGGTTTTTCCACATAGAGACACTTCCTTATTTTTAGATAACATTAAGGGACAAAACCCCAATGAGGGAAAGCTTATCAAGATTTCAAAAGACGACTGTCCAGAACTAGAGATGATGTGAATTCCACTTCCCACTTGGATAACATCGTAATGAGCTCCCATTTCTCACCCTGCGTTATTGCCCTCAGATTTGTAGATACTTTCTCCGAAAGAGCAGCTCCTAATATGAGTCCTCAGTCCTGAAATTCTCCGTAAGGGAGACTATTCTTTCTCTATTACAGTAGTGAGAACAGTTTATAATAAAGGAGCTAAAAGACAGACCTCCCGTGTTTCTATCCAGACTAAACCTGGGCGTGTTGTATGGTTTCTCTGAGCCTCCATGACCCATCTGTAAAGTGGAGAAAATAAAGAGCTTCCCTCGTGAGGTTAAATGTCATGGTGCATAGAAATGTCCAGTAAGCCCTCAGCAAGTGTGAGTTATTATTACCTAGTAATGGGAATAGTAAGCCAAAGGGAGCCCTTTGGGTCCAGTTATCTTGGTTTAGGCCTTGGCCTGTGGTCCTTATTTAACCCTGATCATTCATTCATTCCATACCTATTTTCTGAGTACCTCCTAAGGATTAAGAATTACTGAGAAAACTTTCTAAAGGGGGAAACACACCTCTTGCCTTACAGGGAATTTTATTTTATATGTGTACCTCATCAAACTAAAGAAAATAACAAGGAAGGAGGCTAACATTCCCCTGTCTTTATTAAACAGTCAAATAAACAGATTTATGTTTGGCTAATAGAAGCCTTTATTTGATCAAGTATGAAGAATCAGCAGAGAGGGCAGGTGAAAACGGAAAGAGGAGAAAATTACACAATGACTTTGGAGTCGGCAGTGGAATAATTTGCAGAAATTCAAGGTGAGGGCCAATCATATAAGTGATCATCATACACTATGCACAGAACCACATATCACACTGTTGGTAACGACACCCCAAGACGAAAGACAAAGATACTTATTGGGAATCCGTCATTACTTCCTCACGCATGCCAATACATAAAAGATGGGGGGGGGGCAAATTTGGTCCCTAAGTCAGTTATTAGCAGCACAGCTACCTGTTCCTTTCATAGTGTGTATCGTGAGTGACTTCGTAACGATGACAGCATTGGACACTGACATGCTACCACAGGAACAAGTCACTAGGGGTGAAGGGCTTCAGATGCAGCGTGCCTCCCTCGGTTTTTCCTTTAAAAGCACACAGCTTTTGCCTGGCCGGTGTTGCTCAGTGGTTGAGCGTCAACCCATGAACCAAGAGGTCGCAAGTTCAATTCCCAGTCGGGGCACATGCCCAGGTTGTGGGTCAAATTCCCAGTGGGGGGCATGCAGGAGGCAGCCAATCGATGTCCTCTGTCGTCGATGTTTCTATCTCTCTCCCCCTCTCCCTTCCTCTCTCTCTAAAATCAATAAAGAAAAATAAAATAAATGAAAGCACACAGCTTTCCCTTTAGGATTCTCGATTAGTGCCTCCCCCTGCAATCCCTCCTTCACAGGAAGTCTCCGCACAATTCTTTCTTACCTATTGCCGAGTGTTCTCTTTCTCTCACTTGCAACACAATGTCTTTCAGAAAAGAGAAACACAGGGAAGGAAAGCAGGAACAAGACAAGCACGAAGGGAGGAAAGGACAGAAGGAAGGAAATCGAGAGTCAGAGAAACGTTCGCCTCTCCATCACCCTGAGCACTTCCCCACCGAGAAGGGCCCGGTTTCAAGAACCATTTAAGGACGGATATCTTGATAATCAGAGGCTTGAGCTCTATAAACTGTTGGGTGATCTTACCGGCTCAATAAAATCAAGCACTTGCCGGGGCAGTGCCTGGATGTGCAGGAGGCTGAGAAAATAAATCACCTAATGGGAAATTACAGAGGAGCTGCTCCTCCTTTGCATAAGTGAGAAACTCACACAATTTGGTTTTGAGGACTCTACTGCACGTTGTTCTAAAAAGTAGACACAGCTTTTGTTGTCTCGTTACAAGATGATAAATATTCATGCCTCTGAATTACTGCTCACTAATGGCCCAGTATTTGGCACACCTGTTGTGGCCTGTCTCTAAAATAGCAGGGACAGCCTGGGATGACAGCCCTGGCAGGTGTTAACAATGGGATATTGTGATAAGCCCAAGGAAACAACAAATTTCAAGTTCCTGATTAAACCAAAGCCCCCCAAGTGAGCCCATCTTACCTGGCACTCATCTGCAAAAAGGTTTCTCATTTTCAAACCTGTAGAGACTTTGAAGCCCCTACCTCAGGTGTCAGAACAGCTACTCACGTTTCCTCATCCATGCATCTCCCACATGCTCCCGATTGCAGGGGCTATCCATTGGAGCTCTGCAGCCAGGCTCTGCTTGCAAAGCCTTGCTGTAGCCCGGCCGGTGTGGCTCAGTGGTTGAGCATCGACCCATCCATCAGGAGGTCGCTGGTTCGATTCCCAGTCAGGACACATGCCCAGGTTGTGGGCCTGATCCCCAGTGGGGGGAATGTAGGAAGCAGTCAATCGATGTTCCCTCTCATCGATGTTTCTATCTCTCTCTCCCTCTCCTTTCCTCTCTCTAAAATCTATAAAGAAAAAAAAGAAAACAGCCTTGCGGTACCCCATAGAGCTCTCTGGTCTTGGCCGTGTCTCTCAAGCCACCTGGGTCTTCTTTTTGTGCTTTTATAAAATGGGGAGACAATAGTATCACCCTTCGCAGCAGGAACTCTGAACCCCAACCCTGCTGACATTTGGGGCCAGACCGTTCTGAGTGGGGGGGCTGTCCTGTGCAGTGCGGGATGATGGGCAGCACCCCCTGACCTCTGCCCACTAGACGCCAGAAGCACCTGCTCACCCTTTACCATTCCGTGACAACCAGAAATGTCTCCAGCCAGACATTGCCCTCTGTCCCCTAAGAGCTGAATTGACCCTGGGTGACGACCCCTGCCTTACAGAGCAGTTCTAAAGAGAGGATGCATGGCGGGTACAGTGCCCACAGAGTGCTGGGCACACGGCGAGCCCTCACTGTGGATGGTTATGACTGTTTGCAAAGCGCTGTGCTGGACACTCGGGCGGGATGTAAGCTGGAGTCAAGTGAGACTCCTTCCCTCATGCAGCGTACACAGTTCTTCATTCTGTTCTTTGTGCTCGTCACTTCAAGGCATCACCTTCTTTATTTAGGTATTCACTTGTTAATAGCTGTCTCCCTCCCATGAGCCCATAAGGCTGATTTGGATCAGAACCTTATTTGCCATGGTTGTTGCCATAATCCCTACAACTAGTGCACAGTCTAGGACACACAGATGGAGGAGAAACTGATGGGAATGATGCTGTATACACCACACCCACACCCACAATCCCAGAGGAAGGGCCTAGGAAACTATATATATATATAGGAAACACATATATATATATGTGTGTGTGTGTGTGTGTGTGTGTGTGTATACATATACATATATGACATATTTTACAATACAAATGCCTTAGGTGATTCATAATTTCAGGCAAATATTAGAAACACTATCTCAATCTACCTCTCTATGGTTTTTCTGTCAGTAGAAGCTTCACCAAATGGAAATGAGATCATCTTTCCTGCTTAAAAAGCCTTCAGTTGTGAGACTGAAAGCCTTCATCTTAAAGGTGTAGGTTTGCCCTGGTTTACGTGACTCAGTTAGTTGAGCGTCATCCGATGCACCGAGAGGTCGCAGGTTCGATTCCAGTCATGGCAAGCGGGCTCCGTCCCCAGTAGGGGGCGTGCAGGAGGCAGTCGATGGGTGTTTCTCTCTCCCTCTCCCTTCCTCTCTCTGTAAAAAAATTTTTAAAACAATTTTAAAGTGTAAGTTTGATGTTTGGAAATAGTCCCTGGGAACAACAGCCAACTGAGAATTTTATTCTCCCAAACACTCTTTATTAAAGATAAATTTCATTGGTATTTAATAGGGCAGGTTCTGCATGCAAATCGTCATTTCTAAACTAATAAGGGCTTGACCAAGAATGTCCCAGGGTCTTTTCACCCACAGCTCATGTGATGTACTTGCCAAATCTTTTTTCTACAGGGATGTCAAAGGTCAATTTCTGAGCGACAACAGATTCATAATTGTGTGGCTCATAATTTTTCTGAGTAATTTAATTGCTCAATAATTTTGAAGTGTCTGATTCAACGATGACTTTTCTTGCAAAAGACTTTTTCAAGCAAGCCTGAGAGAGACGAAACACTCTCCATGAACTCAGAGGGAGCAGGAAGGCAGAAGTGGACATACATCGGTCGCGCATTTCTGGGTCCCTGCTCGCTGACTCCGATCACTAGAGGTACGGACGCACCTAAATCACGACATGCGTGTCCAGGAGCAGTCATGAGGTCAGCCGTATTGCTGGCAGCCAGCATTTGCTTCTAAATTACAAACCTGTTTCCTATATTGCAGGGGAGTCCTGGGCAGCAATGTAAAACGCATGTCTTGTTATCGGTCACAGTAAAAACACAAAGGTTCAGACGTGGGTGGGAGTTTCCACTTGAAATTCAAACCTAGCACAGACTAGAAAGGCAATCCGTATGGGGTGGTGATTCAGAGGCTCGTGGGGGTCCATGGACATTGTGAACGGGACCAGTGGGCATCCCCCGTTGACCAGAGATGAAGGTGTGGCATCTTTTTAAAGGCAGACCTGAGAGAATGCGGTCCAGGAAGTTGCCCTGACGATATCTATGAGTGTTCCCGAAAAACATGTTCTTTCCTCTCCTGGGAATTCACCCTCTCCCCATTAAGATTCGTGTTTCTAACCTGTAGAATATAGAAATTGCCTAGTATTTGACCATTGTGACAGGGCCAATTTTTTTTTTTTAATCCTCACCCGAGGATATTTTTCTATTTATCTTCAGACAGAGTGGGAGGGAGAGAGAGGGAGAGAAAGGGAGAGAGAGAGAAACATCGATGTGATAGAGCCACATCAACTGGTTGCCTCCTGCACGACCCTGACCAGGGCCGGGGACAAACTGCAACCAAGGTACGTGCCCTTGGCTGGAATCGAACCCGCGACTCATTGGTTTTCGGGCTGACGCTCTACCGCTGAGCCAAACTGGCCAGGGCAGGGCCAGTTTTTGACTATTTTATTTTTAAGAAATATTAATCACTCCATCTAAAAATCTATCACTGTTTAAGATGTATTTCTTACAACGATTGCTTATTTGATGTAAAGTAACATTAAAACTCTCAGGAACATACAGTAGGCTCTTCCCACCAAAGGTGACAGAATGGAGGGCAATTTTAATTTTCTCATTCTTAACTCATAAGTCACATCTATAGTCATTAGTTATCTATTTTCATATTTAATGAATGGTTCTGGTCATGATTGCCTAATTTCTATGACCGTAGAAAAAACCGTCTGCACGTAGTTGATAATATTTATGAGGTGTCAGTTTTCTATAAACAGAGAAATTCAGAAGTTGCCACCAGATCTAAAGTAATATAGGAAAATTGATGAGTAATTGATAACAAAGGCATGTGTTCATTGGGAATACACAAAACAGAAGTGTGAACACACACATTGTCACTTTGATCAAGCTGCAAGGTGGCCCCTTTGCAGGGTCTCCTCTGGACATGTGGCTGTCTTAAAGGAAGAACTACTTTGCTTGGACCTCAGCACTGCTTATCACTGTTGATAATAATTTTTGAGCACAACAGAGCAGAATTTGCACACTTGGGGGCTATCATCCCCTCTGCCTCCTTTCAGTCTGGCAGCCTTGGTGGGTTGTGGGAGCGGGTTTGTTAACCCAAGGAGCCATCCAGCAGGGTGGGCAGAGTACAGTGGGTTCTGACTCTCTGGGTTCCTATCTTCACTCCTCTGTTGATTCGATGCATGCAATTGATGCAAATCGCTTTGCCTCTCTGTTGGCCTGGGTGTCTCCAAGTGGTGTGAATCCTCACTTCCCACCTGCTGCCTGGGGAACAGAGCCACCCCCCGGCAAGAGAAAGCCATCGGGCAGAGAAATGCAGGCTGGCTGATGGAAGTCAGGTAGGCGCACACGGAAGGGGGCCAGTGAGCAGATACGGGCAGGTGGACCGTGCTTCAGCATGGGCGGGTCTCCAGAAAAACCAACCACTGATGCTGCTGAAAGGATTGGAACTTTGGGTCAGCCCAACCCTGGGGAGAGGAGGACTGGACATGATGTTCAACTGCCCAGCCAGTCTCGCCTACAGAACGAAACCCCAGTGGAAACTCTGGACGCCATGGCCCAGTGGAGTTTCCCCACTGGTGACCATCTGATGACTCAGGGGGACATACCCAGACTCCGTGGACTCAGGAACTCCTGGGGGTGGGACCCTCCCAGTCTCTGCCCTGGGATCTCTCCATCTGGCTGTTGATTTATGTCATCTACAGAAAACTTGTATAATGAAAGTATAGCACTTCCCTAAACTCTACGAGTTGTTTGTAGCAAAGTATTAAAGTGATAGAGAAGTGTGGGGGCTCGGACACCTCCCCAGCTGGTGGCTGGTGTGCGAAGGGGGGTCACTCTTGTGAAGGACTTTGCCCTTGTTTGTAGGAGCTGTGCTAAGTCCAGATGGCTGCTGTCAGAACGGAGTTGAGTTTCAGGACTCGCAGTTTGTGTCAGAGAATTGGTCTCGGAGCCGGGGGACGTAGTGGTTTCCTTGTCCTTCTTTCAAAATGGGAATAATATCAATGACTCTATTCTGGGTTTACTGAGCAGGGATTGCTCAGATAATATATGTTAAACCCTGAGCAGGTCCAAAAACAGTAATTTAGCCCTTTTATCCCCACCGATTTGATGAGAAGATGGGTGCTCAGCGAAGCAGAGTGACTTCTGTGGAACGTGACAGAACGTGGCAGGACACGTGGCTGGATCCCCAAGCCGGTCAGTGTCTACTCCCACTGTCCATCTTGCCTACACAGCTTATCCCACTGGTTCCCCACAGCTCTTTCTAATGAAAGGCACTGGACGTTAGTACAATTCCATCTGAATAGACACACAGGACCCAACACGCCTCCCCTGGAGGCAGCAGCATCCGAGGGCTTCCGCACACTTTGGTTTTAACCATAGTCCTAGCACAAGGGCCTCAAAGTGACAAAACCTTGGGTCAAAGTTTCATCAGCGTACCCCGGTGGGAAGGCTGGCTCCACGTGATTTATTTTCTTGAACCTATAAAAGCACATCTATACACACACGTACACACACAGAGCCCTGTGATGCTTAAAATTCTAAACTGCACTAAAGAGGAAGGGAAGTTGCCAATTTCATGAGCTCAGGAATTTGGGATGGGCCGGAGCACAGGCGACTTCCCACCACAGGGCTCGCATCCTTCCCCTCACCTCGCAGAGGACATCTCCGAATGTGAAGGCAGACACAGCAGACAGCCTCCGGCAGCGGCTGATTTCAGATGCGTCGCAGGTGCTCACGCCTTGTTTTTCTGACCAGGATCAAATCCTAAGATTTTAAACCCAAACTCTCCAAGAGCACAGCCACAAGACTCTCAAGGACAAAATGATTATCTCAGATCTCCAGAAACTGAGCGATGTACGAAACAGCTTTGGGAAGGGAAGGGTCGCTTGTGGAATTTAATTTTCCCTCGGCTTCTAAAGAATATAAATTTCTTGCTGGCTTAAGACAGTGGTTTGTAGCTAGATAAATTCTATCTGAAATCTTTGCCTTCCTTCTCTGAAATAATCGCGTGGGGACCAAGGTATTTTGTTCATTCGAATTCTTTCCCTTTCTTTAACGTTTCACAGGATATGCTAAGTAGTGTGTCTTCATTGTAAAAGGAACACTTTTTATGGGGGTAAAGCATATATACTGAAAAGTGCACAATTAAACAGGCTCGCTTAATTAGCACTCATACACATATGAACTTTCAAACAGAAAGTCAACTTATAGGTTTCCAGTCTCAAAGTGATTGCTAAGGTTTATCTGTTGCAGAATATTTGCATTTGGAAACGTGCGTGGGAGATACCTGTGAATTCACTTACGTAGTCAATCCACAAATATTGATGGAGTGCCAGTGTGTGCCAGGCTGTGGATGTGTGCCAGTGAGCAAAACAGAAGACATCCCTACCTTCAGCGTGCTTACAGAAGAGGGGCGAGAAATGATACCAAAAGGTAAAAAAAATATACAGAAATCCATGCAATGATTATTTCTGACAAGAGCTAAAAGGAAACAGATAGAGTATAATAACAAAGAATGGCAGCAGGATGGGGTGGCATTTAGGGTGAATTCAATTAAAATGCAACCACAGCCTGGCCAGAGTGGCTCAGTGGATTGAGCATCGTCCTGTGGACTGAGACGTCCCGGTTCAATTCCAGGTCAGGGCACAAGCCCGGCTTGCAGATTCGATCCCCAGAGGGCGGTGTGCAGGAGGTAGCCGATCAATGTTTCTCTTTCACATCAATGTTTCTATCTCTCTCTCCCTTTTTCTCTCTCTAAAAAATCAATAAAACATTTTTTTTAAAAAGCAACCAGAAACAGCTGTCATTTTCCTACGTTCACCTGTCTCTTTACTTAACTGTGACTTCAGTCTCCTCAGCACCAAGTCCTTTGTCATGGGAACTTGCTGAAGCCACAACAATGGGCGTGCCTGTAAATGTCTGAGAGGAAAGAGACAACGACTGGTTTGGAGACCCAAGCACGGTGTGCGATTCACGGAGACCCTCACAATGGACTAAAACTATATTCGTTCCATTTCAAAGGCTCTGGGAGTGGCAGTGTGTGCCTGCCGCACGGGGCAGGAGAGGACGGGGACTGGCAGGTGAAGGGGAGCCAGGCGCACCTGCTGGGTGCAGAGCTGGAGTGTCTCTCGATGGGAATGTCAGTGTATTAAGAAGTACTGACAGCCCTGGCTGGGTCGCTCAGTTGGTTGGAGCCTTGTCCTGTATGCCAAAGGTTTCGGGTTCGATTCCCAGTCAGGGCACACGTCGAGGATGTGGGTTCGACTCCTGGTTGGGATGTGCACTGGAGGCAACCAATTGATCTCTCTCTCTCTCTCTCTCTCTCTCTCTCTCTCTCTCTCAACTCTCCCTAAAACCAACAGACATGTCCTTAGGTGGGGATAAAAAAAAGTACTAACAATTAAGTTTAGGCTATTAAACAAATACTAAATTAGATATAGACAACCATGTAATGAAAAGTGCCCCCTTGTGCCTTAGGAGACCTCTGTGAAGGGTCGCACTCGTGTGCAGCTCAAACAGGGGTATTTCTTTTAGGGATCCCTTCACAAACCCAAATAGAGGGGTCACATACACCGCACAAGGGTCAGGGACTTCATGTTTTATCTCCTGTGTGTCCCCCGATGGCCCCCGCTGGGAGGAGAATGTTATTTTGATCTATTTTTTTCCTCATGGCACTTGCCATAATTGTAATTCATTCAAGATATGTTTGCTTAGTGCAAGTCCCTACTGAGGGCTGTAAGTCAACTGTGATGGCTCATTTATAGCTGTTTCCCCATTTCTTAGGGTGGAAGATAGTGCTCTATCTCTCTCTCTGTCTCTGTCTGTCTCTCTCCATCTCCATCTCTCTCTCTCCATCCTTTCTCTGTCTCTCTCTTTCTCTGTCTCTCTGTCTGTGTAGGTATAGGCATAGATATACATAAGATAAATGTATAGGCATAGACATAGTCAGAGATATAGCTAGAGACAGATACGGAGTCATAGATTAGATATAAACGTACAGATAAAGGTCTGGCGATAGAGCAGATAGATATAAGCGTAGGCAAAAGTACAGGCACAGAAATAAAAACAGACGTACAGATAAGGGTATGGACATAGAGCTATAGATACACAGACATATATGTATAGATACGGATAATGCATATATTTGCTAAGCAAATGGAGGACTCCTGACCTCTATGATCACACATTGATCTCAGTCAACCCCTATCACTAACACTCAGTCACAACATCACGTATCTGTGGAACCCTCAGCATCTGCCAAACCTGTCTCAGAGAGTTGCGCTCACTCAGACCCCAGCAGCCCCGTCGGTGCACACGCCGGGCAGGCATGGCAACCCCATCTCCGAGCTCAGACGCAGAGGCTCGGATTTGCTCACAGTCACGTGACCAGTCGGTGATCAGACATGCTACACACACACGACTGTTCATTTCAAGCCGCGGTTCTGATCTCTTTTCCTAACGCCTTCTGAACATGATTTTTGTTTGTTTTATTAATCCTCGCCCGAGGATATTTTTTCCATTGATTTTTAGAGAGAGTGAAAGGGAGGGAGGGAGAGGGAGAGAGAGAGAAACATCCATCGATGTGAGAGAGGCACATTCATTGGTCGCTTCCTGCAGGCACCCGGACAAGGGCCCAGGGATCAAACCTGCAACCCAGGTACGTGCCCTTGACCTGGAACCAAACCTGTGACCCTTCGGTGCGTGGGCCGACGCTCTCAACACTGAGCCACGCCGGCAAGGGCTAACATACGTTTTTAAACATAAAGTCTTAACGTGAATTGCCTAACATTCCAGTTTCCCAGCTCTGGAAGGTCCCCAACACCCCAGAGACCCCACATGGCCGTTCAGACATCCATCACAGCGACGACGCTCAGAATGACGTGAGTCGCAGACTGTGGGCCCACTGCACCGTTTCAGACCCATTCATGACCTGGCTTCGGAGGGGAACAGGACGAGCTCTTCAAAATTCTACTACCGCAAAGGTGCCAAGTACCAGTAACGTGCTTTAAAAGGAAAAAACAAAAAAACCTCAATTTCAAAAAGTAGTTCAGCAAATGGAGAAAAGAGATGGAATGGACCTCCCAATGACCAAACAACCCGAAAGGTATCATGCATTCCCCTCCTGCAGGAAAGAATTCATTTTCCCCATTTTTAATAGCAAATAACTCCATTGCATTAACGATTTCCAGATTTGTCTAAATTTTATTTTTTTTTTTGGCCAGAGTCTGACGCTACACACACAGCTTCGGAACACGTCCAAAGTGTTCTCCGGGGGCAGAAGCTACCGCGGTTTGATTATCCGAGGGAGCAGCCGCAGTGAAAGGCCACGGATCCCGGGAGCGTGGAGGCTGCGGGGAATTAGTGGCCGTTGCCTTGGTAAAGAGAATCTTAGGTCCTCAGAGGAACGCTACAAGGACCGAGCATCCTACTGCACTAAAGAGGAGATTGGGTGGAGCCATCGTGTAAAACACACGGTCTTTAGTGCTGCCCCATTTGGAAAGTTGGGAGACCGTGCATCAGTGAGCCCTGCATGTTCCTTACTTTTCTGCACATAGGGTGTGGGCACCCCAGGTATGACTAGCCCTGGGCATTTGTCCCACAGTGTCCTTGTGCACTTCCAGTTTTAAACTGTGGAAAATACGTCAAGCCATTACATTTTGTACTAAAAGCAGATGGCCTCCAAATATTTCAAATGAGTTTTATTAATCATCATTAAAGAAATAAATCCCTATAATTACTCCTCGGAGCAACTATGAGAGTAGCCCATGTTAGCCCTGGCTGGTGTGGCACAGTGGTTAGAGTGTCAGCCCACACACCAAAGGGTTGCAGGTTCGATCCCTGGCCCAGGTCAGGGTGTGTGCAGGAGGCAACCAACTGATGTGTCTCTCTCACACTGATGTTTCCCTCTCTCTCTCTGTCCCTCCCTTCCTTCTACTCTCTTAAAAAAAAAAATCAATGGAAAAAATATCGTTGGGTGAGGACTAACAAAAAATAAATAATAAGTTAAAAAATAAGAGTAGGTCATGTGTAAAGCGGCCAGATCCCAAATCAAAGGTTTATTCTTCTGGGGCACAGCAGCCTGGTTTCAGAGGGGTCCACCCCTTGGATCCTAGTGTCACTTCCATTTCTCATTTTCCTTCCCTTTCTGGCCACAGGAGGCTTCGGCCCCAGGCTCCCTGTGTTAGGTGTGGCCATGTGACGAGTCCTGACCAGTGAGCTTCACTTGCAGGCCAAAGCACGTCCAAGCTGCTGCCTGGTTCTCTCCGTTTTCTTCCCCAGACCCAGTGACAAAGAAAGCGGCGTGTTCCAGATGACGAGGGTGGCGTCCCCACAGCCTGAATCCCCGAGTCACTCCTTGGAGCAGAGCCATCGGCAAGTCACACCAAATACACGAAAACGTTGGCATATGAAGCTACTGAGATTTGGGAGTCAATCTGTTACTGCAGCTCAGCTTAACTTATCACAACTAACTGACTTTCCAGGTCAAATGCTCCAGGGGACGCACGGCCCATCCTCAAAATGCGGTGAAAACCCAGCCATCTGCTCCTGTGTGCTCAGGTAACAGACACATCAGAGCAGTCTTAAGAGCGTGTGTGGAAATGTTAAACATTTCTGTGTTACAGGGGAGACTGCAAAATGTACATTGTTTTATAGTAAAGCACGAGGGATAGCAAATTCACAGAAAGCTCCTTCATCATTCTGATTGGCAAACATAAATATTTAGCAGTGAAGCTACACCTGGTCTTAGAACTTCTTCTGTAGAATTAGCTTGAGGTTATCAAATGAGACTTGGGGTGGAGGAGAAGGCGACTGGGGGTCCCTGTGTCTATCCTGAATTCCCTTCAGCGTAGAGTGGCCAGGCTTCCCCCTTCCACGGCAGGAACAATCTAAGGTCTAGGTGTTTCAGAAACTCTAATCTGAGAGTTACTCTGTAAGTCACTGGCAGCTAATGATGGAATTTGATCTTGTGTGGCTGTGTGAAATTCTCAGAGGGCAGCTAAGCACTGTAGCTCAGGGAAAACTTGGGAAAAGGATACGGGGACCAACCAGGCCAGTTTGTCTGATCACCTCCCCAGTTTTATCGCTGGAAGCCCCACATCCTTAAAAACCCCCTGGTTCCAAGCAAACAGGGACCATGGTGGCCATGGAGAAGGGAGAAGGCTCCGTGACTACAGCCCCCTCTGGCAGGAGGCGGTGCAGATGGGGAGTGCATGGCCCCACCTCTGTTACAGCCAAGATGCTTTAGGAGAAAACTAAGCGTTTGTAACTGAACCGTCTGGTCAGCCCAGGCTGCCACAGCAAAATACCATAGACTGGGTGGCTTCAGCAACAGAAATCTTATTTTCTCACAGTTCTGAAGGCTGGAAGTCAGAGATCAGCATCCAAACACGGTCAGGTTCTGCTGAGAGCTCTTTTCCTGGCTTGCAGATGGCCACCGTCTTGGTGTGTCTTCACATGGGAGAGAGAAAGATAGCTTTCTCTCTCTTCTTATAAGGTCACCAGTCCTCTTGGATCAGGATCCCATCCTCATTGAATCTTCATTACCTACTAAAAGCCCTAACTACAAATACAGTCACATCGGGGATTAAGGCTTCAACATATGAATTTGGAGGGGAGGGGTGTCACTATTCAGTTGATAACATGAACATTGAGCCCTATGTCTCCCCATCCCTTCAGAGTCCTCTCCAGTATGCCTACAGATCCGGTCATTAGGAATCCATTCAGCTCATCAGATAAGATCGCAGGTAGATAAGGAAAAGCAAGGCACTCCTTATTGCTTGTGTGCATCACATCTGAGTGAGAGGCTTGGTTTTGATAACCAGAGTAAACTGATGAAGTGCTTCTGAGACTTTACTTACAAATTAACTGGGTATGTTGCTAAAATGCAGGTACTGATTCCACGTATCTGAACTGAGGCGACAATCCTGAATTTCTAACCATCTCCCAGGTGCAGCTGATGCCCAGCAACTGCAGAAACAGATCTAATGTCCTCAGTCCTTTTCCTGACCCCAGCGCGAAGGCTTTTAACACCCCAGCCTCGCTCATCACCTGAGCCCCTAAGCCATAAATTAAATAAATACATCAGCAAACAAGCAAATAAACAGATGAAATTGAGAAGACAAGGGTTGAGCGTTTTGAAATGCCATGTATTCATCCACGCAAACCATGTCTACTGAAGCTTTCATTAGCCTCCTTTGTGCTTCAGCTCATGACTTCCACCACTATTCTATCTGGTTACCCTGAAAGTCTTCCCACACGTACATACTTCAGGTTCTAGAATGGATATGCAAGGAGAACTGGTTACAAAGTGTAAAGCAGAAACCCAAGAAAGAAGCAATAATATTCAATATTAAAAGTGTGTGCATGATATCTGCAAAGTATTTTCATATAACTTATTATTCAAAACATGCTTTTCAACTGCATAGAATCTACTCATAATTAAAATGTGTGTGTGTGTGTGTGTGTGTGTGTGTGTGTGTGTGTGTGTGTAAGTCAGCATCGTGTCCATGGTGGGGAGAGGAGGCAGAGAACAGCCAGCCAGTATAAATGTATAGTTCAAGGACAAAGTGAAAATACTAAGTAGCAAGCAGTACTCAGCTTTCATTTGGGTACCATAGAAGAAAAAGACTATATTTACCACTTCAACCACTCTCCAATAGGTAGGGACTGAATTCCAATGAAAGTGCACTAAACAAAGAAAGAAAACAGACCAATTCTGTTTGTTTTTGTTTGGTTTTGGAAAGAACTAATTAAATATCCATATTCATTTCATTTTCTCCTACTGAATGATATAAAAGCCTGAGATTTCACCCATCAGCCATGGGCTTCCCTCATGGGAAGAGTCTTAAGCATACTCTGCCCCAGTAACCAGTAGGTGAGAGTCCTTCCTAGATTCCCAGCTTAACTTTGGTTGAGGAGTGTACTCTAGGAGTACATGAACTCAAGGAGTAGGTGTGGAATGAATGGAGAATGAATAAATGAATGAATGAATGAATGACTTTCACCTTGCCTTCCCACCTTTCTCCTTTGTCTCAGAATTAGGCAAGGGCATGGTGGATGGGCCAGTGGCACATTTCAGAGTTAGCTAGTCTGGCTCACCCAAATAGCTCATCCTATAGCCAGCTATAGGATCTTAACCTCTCTAAATAGGTTTTCTTCTCATCAGTAAAATAGGAACAATCAAATCTCTATCATGGAGATATTGACTAGTTTGCCAGAGAAATATAAAATGGATCCTATAAGCATCACAGATGACCAAGAAATGATCATTTCCTATTTTTAAAAATCTATATTATTTGTTTTCTGTTTTATAATTACTTTTGTAGTTTAAAAAATTTTTTTAAGTGAGACAATGAATTTTCAGGCCGACCAATGTCCTAAGGAAATATATTAAAAAAACTCATCTGATGAGCTCCTCTGACTATCTCGAAGAACAATGAAATCTCTCTGGAGACAGTGAGGGTGGCTTCTCCTGTGCATGAAATTTGAAATGGCTGATAAGTAAATAAAGGTTATAGAATAGCTGAATAGTGATTATCCTTTAGTTAGAAATAAATTATAAACATATGGCTAAGAGTTGCTTTCACTAATTATCAAAGGGCTTGCAAATCAAAATAAAAGATCATTGCATGATTGCATGCCCTTCAAACCAGCATGGGTTTAAAAATGATAACAGTCCAGTGTCAGTGAGGATACTGTCATGCTTGACAGATGTGAGTTATGACTATAAATTTGCAGTAATGTTTATATTGTAAGGAAGAAATATCCCACCTCACCCCTATTTATTTATATCAGTGTATACTCATGTATTTATATTTTATGTAATGGGTTGTAATCTGTTACTCTCATTTTTATTTTAATACTCAAATAGCTCCAGATTTGATCCCTTGTAGCTGGTGTCTGTATCCTTTTGACATGTCCCATCATTCTTTGGGCATTTCCTTTCATATTGGCAAATAAAGGGAAAAAAAAATCCAGATGCATCCTATAATTTCCCTGCCTCAATTAAGGAATCAGCCTTTTCTCCAGTCAGTCCTGGTTCCTTTTAGTGATGAATGATATTTAGAAACCAAGATCTGGGTGCAGGGGGTGCTGATTGCTTGTAGAGTCTCATTGATTCTGTGTCCTCTAAATTTTGGCATATCTATATAAATTCATAAGCCTAAATTCATACTGATATTTCTCATTTTAATCCAATACCACCAGGTACTATTAAATGTTTGGTTTTGTATTTTACTTATTTTTGTTTTTATCTATATGTCCTTCCTTTTACTTCATTTTATTCTATTTACCTAGGTTCTTAAAGTAGAATCTTGAATTATTAATTAAAATTTTTTTTTCCTTTATTGATTTTAGAGAGAAGAAGGGACAGGGAGAGCGAGAGATAGACATGTCAATGAAAGAATATCGATTGGCCGCCTCCTGCATGCCCACCACTGGGGATTGGGCCCACAACCTGGGCATGTGCTCTGACTGGGAATAGAACCGGTGACCTCTTGGTGCATGGATCAACGCTCAACCAGTGAGCCACACCGGAAGGGCTGAATGATTAATTTGAAATCGCTCTTAACACTCAAAGCAATAAACGTACAGCATTCGTTGATATACTTTCCCTCTGTCCTTTAGCGGCATCCCATAGATTTCACTCTATTGTTTTTCATTGTAATTCAGTTCAAAATATATTCTAATTTCCCTTGTGATAATCTTCTTTAATTCAAGAGTCATTTAGAGGTGTGCTATTTAATTCCAAAAGCATTGGGACTTTTCTAGATATGTTATTATTACTGACTCCTCATTGAATCCTACTGCTGTCAGAAAATGTATTTAATAACCTTTCAAATTTTGAAATGGGTTAATATTTGGTTATGCTCAGGATATGGTATACTGTGGGGAAATATTTCATGTGCACTTGAAAAGTATGTGTATTCTGCAGTTGTTGCATATACCATTCTACAAAGGTCATTAGGTCCAGTTGGTACATCGTGTTGTTCATGTCATCTATACCTTTCTGATTTTTCGTCTGGTCTGTATATTTTTCCTTCATGTATTTGAAGCCCTGTTATTAGGCATAAACATTTATGATTGTTACATCTTCCTTGATGACTTGATAATTTTTTCATTATGAAATGCCTTTTATTTCTGTTAATACCCTTTGTCTTGAAGTATACCTTCTTGCTATTAATATAGTTGCTCAGGCTTTTCCTGTACTTGCTGTATTTTGTGTACATATTGTTTTATGTCCTTTTATTCCATATGTATTTAAAGTAGGTATTTGTGCTCTAGGTAGCTCAGTTGGTTAGAGCATCATCTGGATACGCCAAGATTGCGGGTTTGATCCCAAGTCAGGGCACATACAAGAATCAACCAATGAATGCATAAATAAGTGGAACAGCAAACCTCTCTTTCTCTCTCTCTCCCTCTGTTTCTCTCTCTCTCTCTCTCTCTCCTTTTCTCTTTCTAAAGTAAATTAAAAATAATAATAATTATAATTATAAAGATAAAAGTCACTCTCTTATACACAGCATATAGGTGGCTTGTTTCAAAATCCAGTCTGACAATGTTGTTCTTTTAATGAATGTTGTCCATTTACATTTAGTGTAGTTATTGATGTATTTAAATCTAGTTTTATCATTCGCTTCCTTATTTTCTATTTGTCCTTTATTTTTGGTGTTGTTCCCCTAATTCCTCCTTTTCATTTTTTCTTTTTGGTTAACTGATATTGTATCATTCCATTTTAGTTCCTCTACTTCATTTAAACTATATATCTCTGTATTATTTTTAGTAGTAGCTCTGGGGATTAAATATGTATCCTTAACACAGCATGGTCTACTTAGAATTAAAACTATACTACTTCTTGTCAAATGTAAAAAGGTTTCAACAATATAGTTTTAACACTCTCATCTGTTTCATAAACCCCGCAAATAGTAATATCATTTTTCTTTTAAAGAGTTGTATGTATTTTCAAAAGTAATAGAAGAAATAATATATCCTTCTATATTTATTGATCATGTCTACTTTTCTTCGTCCCTTCCTTTAAATACAAGTGTCACTTAGGGTCATTTCCTTTTAGTCTAAAGATCCTCCTTACATAGTTTTTGTAGTGAAGGTCTAATGGTGATAAAATTTCTGTTTTGGTCTGAATTTTGCTTTACATTTTTGTCTTTATATTGCTTTCTTCTGAGAAAGCTATTTTTAATGGATATAATTAGGGAATGGCAGATTTCTTTCTAATTTATTTAAAGACTCATTCTATTATCTTTTTGCCTTAATTGTTTCTGATGAGAAGTTGACCATCTTTTTTATTGTTATGCTCCCTGTAGATCATGTATCTCTCTTTCTCCCTGACCGGTTTCAAGATTTTTTATTTATCTTTTGCTTTTATCACTGGGACTATGATATGGAAATTAAAATCACACTGAGTGTGGTTTTCTTTGTATTTACTTTGTTTGAGGTTTTCTGAGCTCCTTGAATTTGTTAACTTTGAAGTATTTCACCAAATTTGGGGAAATTTCAACTATTACTTACACATCATCTTCTTTTTCCTCTTTCTGGGACTCTAATTACATGTAGGCTATATACCTCTTGATATTGTCCCACTGGTCTTCTGTAAGTAATTTAATCATTTCTCTCTTCTTCCGATTGAATAATTTATATTAATCAGTATTAAATTCACCGACCTTATGTGCTGCTATCTACATTCTGCTGCTAAACCCACCCAACTCTAAAATTTTCTTTTGTATGACTATGTATTCCTTTAAATTCCCATTCAAATTTATAATAGCTGCTTTAAAGTCCTTTTCTACTAATTCCAACATCCTGGTCATGGCAGGGTTAACTATTTTTTTCATGATTATGGGTTACATTTTTCTAATCCTTTCATAGCTAACAATTTGTATATATTTATTAATTTTATTGAAACAGAATACTGGATCTCTAAAAAAAAAAAAAAAGGAAAAGGTCAAAATAACCAAGCCATAGCCACAAGATAGAAAGTTATGGAGCCATTAAAACTATACTGAAAAAAAAAAAGTGAAATAACATAACCACAATTCTATTATGAAAATGCATGAATAAAAGACAAAAAAAAAAAAAAGAAGAAGAAGAAGAAAAGAAATTTGATAGAGTTTTCATTTTACATGAGAGACTTTGACTGAATTTTTAAATTCTACTTGGTTGGTATTTCCCATAATTTCTTTGATAAACTTGAATTAGTTTAATAGTCAGAAGATTTTCATTTTGGAACAAAAATATCTTGTCTTCATTCCAATTCTTCCATCCTTGGGAAATAATTCATTTCCATGTGCTGCCTGCATGGATATCACCACATCCTTAGTAGACGTTTCTGTTAAAAGGGAATGATCAGAATCCTTTGAGTCCAAAGCCATCAGTCAGAATACGGCCTGTTTCACTTAACTAACCAAACGGCCATTGACCAGTCTGAGTGTCCATGATTCTCATTTCTGTATGTGTATATCAGGGGCAATAACATTCATTTGAGAAAAGATCAAATGTAACAAGAGTGGAACTGGTTTTAAATAGTAACACACTCGGAACTGCTGGTATTTCCGCTAAAATAAATAGTTGTGGGATTTTAAAATGGATAGTTTCTTATTGCAATCCTGACCTTTCCACTAAGGACATATGGGCCATTAGGCCTCTTTGGGGGATCTTGGCTGAGACATTTTGGTTTATAAGCATTTGGCTAACGACCTAATCACAGAGGATTGGCAGAGCTTTCTCCTTCTTTTGGTATCTAGTTGTTTATCCAAGAAAGTTCCTTTGAAATGTGCACATATTCCCCCGTTATTCTCGCTCTTTCCCATTGCATAATTTCTCCTCCTTTCAGAAGTACCAGAACACCATTTTCCCGCTGCTATTTTTGGGGTGAATTTAGGGTTCTTTTCAAGACGGAATATGCTTTCTTCCCTACTCCCACCAGCAGTTGAGTGCTGAGAATTCAGTTCAGTAAGTCTCCTTTATCATCAACATGGAATATTCCTCTGAAGACAAAATAATTTCCACTGAAAACCTTTCATCTGTTGATCTCAGCAGTTCAGAAACTAATTAATCTCCACAATATGCTTGGATCGGCGTTATCCCCTTTGTTTTCAGATGAGCAAACACTATGAAATTAAGCAGAATGCCCAAGGTCAAACAAGGAGTCAACAGCTGAGCTGAATTTGAACTCAGAACCCCATATTTTCGAGCCTGGGGATGGAAACACAGTCTGAATGCAAAGCTCACTGTGGACAGCATTTGACATGCATAGTCTCCAAGCATCTCATGGTGCTATACATGTGGGTAATAGGGGCTGCTATTTCAGTCTAGTCTCGTGGAGAGTTCCCAAAACGAAGTACTTTCCAAAGATGCTGTTGGAAACAGCAGGCTAACATTCCTACACGTTTCTTCCTCCCTTACATAGCGCGGTCATCATTCCCAGTTTGCCTGGGACAGTTCCTATGAAGCCAATTTTCTGACATACTAATTTAAATGAACCCTTTTAAACCCTCAAGAGCATTCCAGTTAAAACCAGCATTACCGGTCACCTTATCTATAAAGCATCTGGCCGGCAGCATAACACCCTCACTTAGGTAAAATGCAGCCACTTCCTTTTCCGAACCCAGGAAAGAGGAGAGTACTGCGTGTCTAAAGAAACAGTGAGCAGAGACTACCTGGGATGGTGGGAAAGTAGAAGATGGACAGAAACAAATGAAGGGAGGTTGGCAGAAGCGGTGAATTCCGAGAAAGCAATGATTCCCCAAGATTGCGAGGGAATTGGAAGGGTGAGAGGGTTTTGGTGCATCTTCAAGGGTTTGGATCCGTGGAGATGAGTGTCAAGCATTAACAAAGATCTCTTTTTCCAAGTGTGGCACCGAGTGAGTGAGCAGAGCCGTCCCCTTTCAAATGAACTGAGCAGGTTTGCAAAACGAGCCTCCTTGCCCATGAAGTCCCATAGACGCGCAGGCCTTCCCTATGTCCCAAGCATTCCCAAGACCCATAGACACATGTCTAATACACGGAGGGTGGCGGTGACCATCCCCAGCCTTTGTAATCAGCTGTGATTGAATTTCTCAAAACTCTGGTCATCGGATAGGTTTTCTGCATCCTCACGGGGTAGGGTAAAATTCATACCAGCTCCCCTTATCAAAAAGCAAGCAGCATTCAGCTGCAAACTACATCCATCGTTGATACCTCCCAGACACGAATGTCACAGGAAATGCCGGGCAGTCTGAGGGCTCCATTTACTCTAGTGTCCTTGCTTGGTTGTGTCCCGGTCGACTGCCCAACGGCCCTTAAAGACAAAAGCCAGGAGTTGGCACCTGGTACAGTGAGCATCCTGGAGCAAGCGATTATGAAAGACCTCAGCCCGTTGTTCTTCCATGGAGGAAGAGGGTGGGTCGAAGGGTTTATCCACCAGCTGGCGTGTCATCTGATGAAAATACGCCCGTGACGCGTAACTTCAATTGTGCATATGTTTACTAAACTGTAAATGATGAATTTATGATCCAATTTTCTTGTCAATTTGAGAGATGTTGTTTAATCCCTGCAAAGGAAGGAGGGGATTTAACATACCATCTATTTCTCAAGGTTCCAATCTGGAGTGCCCCCAAGTATTTATGGAATGCCATCTTCTTCAAGGCACTGTCTGCATCCCGTTAGGGGGTCTATGAGTCCCCCAGGCGAAGGTTTCGTGGTGCTGGGCTTGGAGCAAAGGGGATATTGCTATGGTCTCTCAGAACCATATATTCTGCCTTTTCAGACAGTATGGGGTGTGATGGGACTTAGCTTTTACTTGATATGGTTGCATTTACACAAATAGAAACAATCATCGTTGCTCCTGAGGTTCAAATGAACAATCTAAAATGTGTTAGCTCTCGGTTTCTGAGTAAATCCACATTACTATTATTAAACCACAGGGTTTCATGTCCTCACGGTACTCTCTGACTCCAAAAACAATTATCAAGAAATACGGAGCAACTCTTCTACGGAGCACATGCTTCTTTTGAAATGCAATGTAAACAAAATAAGATGCAGTGTCTTCTTTCAAGTTAAAACACTGGCAAAACCTCTTCAACATTCTCAGCTAACCAGCAAACATCTGCCTTGGCCCACGCATTAAGAAAGCAGACTTTTCACAGACGAGAAATTGGAGGATACTCGCCCTGAAGTCCCACTCAAGGCGTAGGACAGAGTCACTCTGGGCGTCCTTTGCCTTGACAACAGTATGAAAGATTAAAGAAGAGCTACTCCCTATGCGTCTTCTTTTTATAGGTCAGGAACCTGAGCGCCTTCCCTACTCAGAAAAACCCTACGTAGTCTTCAAAAAAGTTTCAGAGCCTCTGAGCAAACCCTCGTGTCTTCAGCTGAAAGAACGACTCTCTCCGTAGTGCTACCACGATTTGTACACGCATTTATTAGGGCCCGTTGTGATGAGCACAACACGCAGGTTTTCCCTGGCATCAGTGGGAGTGTCTCGAGGATTGAAGAGGTATATTATTTGTTGTTCAAAATTCTAGGAATTCCCTTCCATCTTCTCCTTCCCTCCCTGCTCACTCAGTCCAGAAATAAGTTTCACAAGCATCAACCAAACATGCCTGTCCGCAGGACTTGGTTTTCATGCTTCTCCCCTTCCATCACTGAATCATCACCTCCCTCTGGGGTGATGCTTTCCTTTTTGTTCTTCCACTTTCGCCCTCCTACAATCCACTGGTTCCTGACAGGCAGAGTGATCTTCTAAAAATGTAAGTCGAATCCTGATACTCCCCTGTTTAAAAGGTTCACCACCTCTCCATGGAACCCGGAATAAAACACATACTTCTTGCAGGCTGCAGACCCGACTTGGGTGGTTTTCAGCGCAGGGAGACCTTGTCAAGCCTCAGGGGGCATCTGGTTGCCACCTGGAGGGGTCAGTGCACGGTGCCTAGTGGGTGGAAGCTAGGGAAGCACTCAACATCGACCGTGCGCAGGCCAACCCCACGACAGGGGATCCAGCCTCGGTGCCCACGGTCTGAGGCTGGGAAGCTGCTCCGGGAAGGTCACTGCCCACTCACCTGTCCAACGTTATCTCATGCCGCTCTCCCCGCCAGCCACTAAAGGCCAAACATATTGTCCCCTCCCTGGCTCTCCTACCACTCCTCCCACCCCAGGGACTCTGTGCTGACTGTTCGTTGGGCTTGAAATGCCCCCCACCCCGATATTTACATGTGCCTCCCCTTTGTCAGGCATACTTCAGCTTAAAGGTTATCTCTTTGTAAAACCCATCCTGAGCCACCCAAGCTTCAGGATCTAACCTGCCTCTTACTGTTACATCAACTAGTTGTAATGCATAGATTATTTTAATTTTATTTAAATAGTAATTTAAATCACAACCACCTGCTTTTTACACGCTTGTTTGTTCATGCCAGTCACCCAGTAAATTATAGTAAGTTCCATGAGGGCAGAGACCTTCTCTGTTTTATTCCCTATTTTATTCCCAGGAACTAACACAGTGCCTGGCATATGGGATACATTTTTATTTTATTTTTTTCCTTTATTGATTTTAGAGAGAGAGAGGAAGGGAGAGGGAGAGAGAGATAGAAACATCGATGAGAGAGAACATCGACTGGCCACCTCCTGCATGCCCCCCCCCCCCCACTGGGGATCGGGCCCACAACCTGGGCATGTGCCCTGACCGGGAATCGAACCAGTGACCTCTTGGTGCATGGGTCGATGCTCAACCACTGAGCTACACCAGCCAGACTCAATACATTTTTAAAGACTTAATGAACGTATTAATAAATAATGTGCTCAAAGTAAAACACTAGGTCCCTGCAGTGCCCCTCAGGTCAATATTATTACCACAAGTTCACTCAGGTTCAGAATTGGAGGGGTGAGCAGATTTTTACTCTCCACCTCTGAGCCAGAAAATAATTAGAATGACACCTCAAAGAGCTAAGTGGAAAGACTTGGGTTTAGGAATATGCAAATCATGGAATGCACGTGCCTACATAGGAACACTAAGGGAACATGCACGAAGCGCCAATGATGACTGCAAACCTTCTCATCACAGCCATGCACCATGAGTGCCATTTCAGTCCACAGCGACCCCACATAAGCCAGTGGTCCCGTAAGGTTATAATGCAGTGGAAAATTCCTACCACCTAGTGACACTGCAGCCATCCTAACCTAGTGCAGGGCGCTGCCCACCTGTCCGTGGTGATGCAGTGCAAACACACCTGCTGCCCTGCCAGGTGCACGAGGGCAGAGCACGCTCACTTACAGCCGTGGGCTGGAGCACCTCGGGGTGGAAGAGCACTCTGTATTGTTCGCACAACAACAGAATCACCTAATGGCATTTCTCAGGACGCAACCCTGTCACGAACCAGCACGTGATTGTCATGAATCAGTGTCCACTTAGGGAACAACAGAATGGACAATGCTCTCAGCTGGGGCCTTTCCCAGCAACCCCTCATTTCACAACCATGAGAATACACAGCCCCTGACATAAAGCAGTTTAGCCCAAACACACTTTCACTGGGTCTTCCAAAGAGGTTATAAGTCACCCACTGGCCAAGTTTCACCAGCGTATCTGCCAGGAAGTTGAGATGGTGACTCAGCTGACAGATGTCACCTGAAGAGCTACCATCCCGGGAACGTAAAGCTTGAGAAGGCAGCCTCCAGTTTTATCACGAGCCTTACGAGTCCCCAGCCGGGTTTCTTCTGGGTGCAGCTTCATGTCGCCAAGGCCACGCACCCCGGCCGTGTCCATTCCTTTGGCAGCTGAAACCTGGCCGCTGAATTTTCGAGCAGCATGGACATCATTGATCAGCACAGAGGAAAACTTAGCTCGTGTTTGCTTTTGTTATTCAATTTTAGGAGCCTGTTAATACGCTACCCACCCACCATAGCCTAGAGAGAGGAATCCAAGATCAAAACATCACAGGTTCTTAGAAGAGTAATTGGACTAAGTGAGCCTTCATTTTAAAGTTATGGGAATCAAGCCCCAGAGGAGATGGAAGTGAAGAAGTCTAATATTTCAAAAGCCAGGTGCTGGCTTTCACGATGATGTACTTAATGATCTCATTTTCCTGAGCACTATCAAGAAAAAAAAAAGAGATGTAATTTAATGATTGAAAAGTCTTTTATTTTTATTTTTATTTTCTTTATTGATTTTAGAGAGATAGGAAGGGAGTGGTAGAGAGAGATGGAAATATCAATGAGAGAGAGCATCGATGGGCTGACTCCTGCATGCCCCCCACTGGGGATCTGGCCCACAACCTGGGCATGTGCTCTGACCAGGAATCGAACCAGTGACCTCTTGGTGCATGGGTTGACGCTCAAATACTGAGCCACACCGGCCGGGCTGGAAAGTCTTTTAAACAATAAGCCAAGGATGTGCAGTGACAACCCAGTGGTGCACCACACACGCAGCGTCTCTGCCGAGCCTGTGGTCCTCATCGCCACAGCACACAGGAACAAGAAAGAATGAAGACAGCACTCCTACATCCAAACCACTCACGATGCATATCCTGAGAGTTCCCCTCATGATCTGAAGTTCTAACGAGCACCTCACCTCTCTGGTTGTCGCTGGCAAACAATGCAAAGCCCAGCTGGCTGAAGAGAACAAAAAATAAAGGCACAGAGGAATTCAGGCTTGGCTGGATTCAGGGGCTTTTTAATGTCATTGAGTGCTGGTTTCCTTCTGTCTCATGGTTCTACTCTCCCCCATGCTCCTTGTGAATGTGGGTTTCATTCTCAGTTTCCTCATGGTGCCAAAACGGCTGCAAGCAGCATCAAACGTACATCCTGCCAAGTCCAAGTCCATTTTTTTTAAATCCCACAGACTTCATGTCACTGGTTCAGACGGGCACACGTGCTCAGCTTTGAGCAATCGTGATGACTGCTTTGATTGGCCAGGTGCAAGTCACATACTTCCTCCCCAGGGACTGGCTAGAGGGAGCTCTACCAGAAGTCACAGAGACTGAGAGTGGTGGGGGAGAGACCCGGAAGAAAACTGGGCACCCCTAGAGTAGTGGGAGTGAATTCTGGGCTGCAGAGCCGACAGACGCCCACTCCATACTCGAGCCACAAAAATAGCTCATTTGGGGCAGAAGAGAAACCCAAGCGCAACGAGGTTAACAACAATAACCAGGCAGCCTGGAACAGCTGAGGAACGCGTATGTATTCCTTCTTTCACATAACCTTGAGCTGGTGGCTGTTTTTCGAGAGCTTGTGAGCAGATTTGTCATCCCAAACATCTTGAGGTTAAGTTGATGTTAATGGATTTACATGTTAGGTTTCTTTCTTTAAAAGTTTTCTTCCTCATTGAGAGCTCTTGTATCTAGGTAGGTCTTCTCCCACAAGCCAGACTTGCATCTCCCAATCCGAGGAGTGCAAATAGAGGACAGGTGGCAGGTGACAGCAATATGCCCATGAGAACGACAGACACACGGTGCCCTGAGTGGATTCCACAAAAGCACAGGGAAGGTGTGCCTCTCAATTTCTCTCACCCCACTGAAAATTAGGATTACAGATCCTACAGGATGTGAGTGACATGACTAAGGCTGTAATTAAAGCCAATGATGGATCATACAGGAACCCCTTATTCTCAGAACCAAGTGGTCATCCCTCAGGGTCCGTAACCCTAAAAGGTTGCAACTTCAAGTGTCATGAACAACTTTACCATGGCTTCGATCACTTCCCTTTGCAGTTCAAAACCGAACCACGTGCCCCGTTACATGTTCCCTGTGTACTTCTGGAGCCTCATCTTAGGGCAATCTTCCCCCACTCTGACCCCTCTCTCTGTATCCTTCATCCTCACAGATACAACCCAGCAGCTTTCCAGCTCTCTGCCTTCCTCACCAGCAACACTACCGTCCCCCACATCCTCAACATGGCCCCCCATCTTCTCATGAATAGCTGTTTAGTTTTCTGTTCAAATATCCACTCCTCAGAGAACTCTGTGCGCTTCCCTACCTAAACTACCCCATCGCCCTCCAACATTCATTCAACAAACCATTCCTGAGGACCTAGCATGGGTCAGATACTATTTTAGCACCTGGGGATATTGAAAGAACTCCTTCCATCTCCCTTTGTGGTGCCTTAGTTTCGTTCACATATACGTCATGTCTTGTGATTTCTTTATTTACTTGTCCGTGTATTTGTTGTTGCTTTTCTAGCCTTCCCACTAGAATAAAAGCTCTGTAAGTGCAGGGACTGTATTTGGTATAGCCTCACCTTTGGGACTAAGTAGATGCTCAGTAGTTTTTAGTCAAATAGATGGAGAAAGGCTTGGACTCACTCATGTTGATATATAAGCAAGAAGTGAATAAGAACTGACGGCAGGGAATAAACTCAGTGGTTAAGGAAAGGCATACACCAGAGTGTAGGAATTACCCCTGTGGGTATTGGTCCTGCCCACACTGAGCTGTAGTCATCTTACCTATGATCATCTAATCATGAGAACATGCCAACCAGATGAGATTTAGAAATATGTCCCTAAATGGAATTCCACGGGTAGCTGTGGGAAGCTATCCCACATAAAGATCTCATGGGCATACTCTTCCCCAAACTAACTTGTCATCTGCCTGGTGCTAGACTTTGACATTTTACAGCAAAGGGGTCATTTGTTTGGCTTGTTGCTAATAACTGAGAACTTGCGATGCTCTGATCAGTGTGCTCAGCTCTTCACGTGCTTTAACGTGCTGAGTTCTCACAATGGTGTTATGAGGTAGGTTTATTATCACCTCCATTTTAAGGACGATGAAACTGAGGCAGAAAAGAGGTTCAATAACAAAATGAGCTCAGCTGGTAAGTGGCAGAGTCAGGATTCGAACCCAGACCTATGTCCTTCACCGCTGTGATTGCTGTCTGCCCTCATCTCCATTACGTAAGTGTGGAACACCGGGGCTCAGCAGGCTTTGCTGGACTGAGCTCGTCTACATCATTAGCATCTTCACACGAGAATATCCTATGACGTTGAGCATGATCGATCCATTAACACTTCTGAGTAAATGAGAGTTTCAGAAACTTTGAAAGAGCTGGCTTTTAGAAGGACAGAGGGGGAGAATTTATAAATAACACACAGGAAAGAAGGTAAGTCAAACTTGAATATGGCCATAATTTATACAGAAATGGTGTCTGCATAATTATCAAGAGGCTGCCCACAGGCTAGTTCTAAAGGAAGACTACTACTCTTTGGATAGAAAGCAAGCATCCAGCCTGGCCAGTGTGGCTCAGTGGATTGAGCATCATCCCATGAATTGAGAGGTCCCGATTCGATTCCTGGTCAGGGCACAGGCCCGGGTTGGGGGCTCAATCCCCAGGAGGGGGCGTCCAGGAGGCAGCTGATGGATGCATCTCTCTCACATTGATGTTTCTATCTCTCTGTTCCTTCTCTCTCTAAAAAAAAAAAAAAAAATCAATAAAGGCATATTTAAAACAAAAGAAAAAGAAAAGAAAGCAAGCATCCAGGGCACGGGCTGAGCGAGATCTCCATGGTGTGAGGTGGGAACTGTACGCTGTATCAGTTCATTAAAAAACAGCAAAGCTCGCTGCCTCGGTCTTTAATTAAAATGTGACATCCAAACACTGTGAGATGGAGGCACTTATAAAGTTGTTCACACATTTACAGGGAGGCCTGGAAGATTAAATTCTTCATTTGTTCCTTCAAAGAAAGAATTATGCGATTGCATAACCAGATGAATGAGATGACCTCTAAAGTCCTTCTTACCCTGAGATTCTACAAGAAAACAAAGGAGGAATTGTGTGAGCTCCATTCCTTCTTCAGCCTATACTCTTGAGAAGCCCTGTACAGTTCATGTAAGATATTAAGGAAACACATGTGTAAACCTTCCAGGAGAGAGTATATAGAAGAATAAAAATGGGAGACAGAGATAAAGGAGAAATACATTGCTCGGTGCCACCCTGGCAAAACCCAGCTGAATCGAAATGCGTAAGAGGGGAGAAGGAATGCAATTTTACTGCAATATTTGTATATTATTTTTATCTTCCTCCACAAATAAGATGATGATTGAATTCAAATCACATTTCAAACAGGATTCATTGCTGAAATGTCAAAAATGAGGTAGCACTCAACTCTGGCAAAACCTTGAAATCTGTTCCATAAAAGGCAATTTCAGCATAAAGCATGGTTAACCTTGAATCGTTAGATTAATGATCCAGCACCTTTCAACTGAGTGCCGATGAATAAACAAAACTTTACAAGCAAATTTAGCAACATCTTAGAGGAAGAAGAGCAAAACCAATCAAGAGGGATGAATGGCGGTGAAACAGACACAGTCGGGGACAGGACGAGCCTGAGAGCAGCCGTGACTGTACTGCAGAGGATGAGAAATCGTTTCCCCCCTTCACATCTCCCTACCATAGAGGACCCATTCTGTTTAAAGACAACAAAAAATAATCCCATTCTGTTTAAAAACCAACAAAACAACAACAAATAACCCACCCACCCACATAGCAATATCTTCTACTTTGACAACTGGGCTTAAAATCTTTCGTTCTTACCTCTTAGCTTATCTTGCCTGCTGAGCTGTGTTTCCAGAAGGGGTGTGGTGCATTGCTGGAGTTGATCTTGTCCCCACCAAATAAAGGATTCAAGATGGGAAAGAAACCTACATCACTGTCCAGATGCCCCAGGACAGAAGGAAAAGACACACGCTGTGCTTGTCTCCCAGACCAGGCACGGAGCAGGTGAATGCCTGGCTGGATGACGGAGTCCACCTGCTGGCATCCACAGGAACACAGTACGGGCCTGGTTCAGCTGGGGCAGGTGAGGTCGTGAGGGTCCAAGGCCTGGCCCAGCCAGTGGATCCACAACCCCAAAGACACGACAGAAACAAACTGATCTGTCTCCCAAGTGGACAGGGACAGACTCAGACTGGATGACTCAAGTAAGTGTGTGACATCCAATAAGTGGAATCCAGAGGCTGGGACAGAGCTTATTACTATCTCCATCCCCAAAACTGTACCTCCTTCTGCATCATCCCTCCTGGCCAAAAAGTTGAGTACAACCACTCAAATGACCAAACTACAAACCTTCCTCAGCTCTGACCTCTTCTTCCTGCTTTCCCAAAAGGTCGCCACGTCCACCACGCCTCACTCCTAGAATGTCCTTACAATCTACCCCCTCTATCTACCCTAGATTCAGCCCTGCTCTTCTCCATAACTTTTCCCCTTGTCCCCTGCCTCACCCTTGCAGGTATCACCTCTCTGATCTGTCCTCCAAAGCACTTCTGCCACTATCCCTGTAAACCACGTCTCCCAGCAGGCTTCGAGCACAGGGTGCACCATAACGGGCCACCAGTGAAATGCTCGCAAAAATGTGTGGGCCTTTTGTTTGCTCATCAAGCTGATAAAAGTTAGAAAGATGGGTAAGTCCAGCCTGGGAAAAAGTGTGTGAAAAGAGGTTCTTTAGGATGCTGCTGGTGGGAGTGCAAATTGATGAAGCATTTGTAACAGGCAATTTGGCAATATTTATGAAAATGTATTATGTGTTTTCCTTTGGAACCAGCATTCCTTTTCTTGGCATCTATTTTAGGGAAAGACTTGTATAAGCCCCCAAAGCAATTGGTTCAAGGACACTTACTACAGTTATTTTTGTCAGAGGGAAACAAGAAAAAAGAAAGAAATAGCCTAAGCATGCACTTTATTTCATGCTTGGATTTGATTGAATGGTTCATAACTTTAACTACTATTCATTTTCCCTCCTGAACATCAACTCCTATGCTCTTCCGGGCTTCCACCCCTGGACCATCCAGCTGTCCATATTCTCTAGGTCTAGATAGACTGTGGCTACTGAGTTTTTCTTCATTAAAAAAAAAAAAATCATGTACCACTTGGATGCACATCATTCTAAACATGGAGTCAACAGCCTGCGCTGTGCCCAGCGCTGCCTGAGCCGTGGCCACCACCTTCTCCCCAAGGAGACTCCAAGTCCAGCCTGATCGGTCACTCACGCTCTGATTCCCAGGGCTAGGAGCCCAGAAGACATCCAATAAGTCATCAGCATAGGCACATGTCTTCTCCCATTTTCCATAGGGCTATTTAAAGCCCTGTGTACTCTCCTCACATCTTCCATCTCCCCCACCTCTCAGTTACCTCCTACTTCAGAAGAGAAAATAAATGCCAAAGAGGGACTCTCTCAGAATCCCTGCTATGAGGACTGTGGGCTCCCTCACACCCAAACTGTCTTCTCTGATCTCCTGTCGCAGCGGGGAAGGTGTCCCTTCTCACCTCGGCTCTCCCTTCCTTAGGATCCTTGCTCCATGAGAGAGACACTCCCTCTCCTGAAGTTTTCACCATCAGACCCCTACTGGCCTTTTTCCAGCCTTGAGACCTGCTCAAGTATCTCCATCAGGACCTTCTCTCTTGATCGCATGCCTATCTCCCCCTACGCTTCTGAAGCGATCTTTCCTTTCAAAATAAAACCTAGTGCCTGGCCGGTGTGGCTCAGTGGTTGAGCGGCAACTCATGCACCAAGAGGTCACTGGTTCGATTCCTGGTCAGGGCACATGCCCAGGTTGTGGGTCAGATCCCCAGGGGGGGCATGCAGGAAGCGGCCAATCGATGTTTTCTCTCATCGATGTTTCTATCTCTCTCTCCCTCTCCCTTTCTCTCTCTCTAAAAATCAATAATATATATATATATATATTTAAAAACCTAGTGAGACTGTCTCTGCTTTCTCACTTCCCATTTGATCCTCATTCCCACCACTGTCTCTCACCTGCCTGTCCTTATCATTACACCGTACCTTTCCTGTATCTAAATCCATGGTTATGACCAAATCCTCACATGACCTTCCCTTGGTGAAATATTTGACACAAATGATCATTCTGGTCGTTTTTCTCCTGTTGGTATCCCCTCGGTGTCTACCTCTGCTCGCTCTCTCAGTTCTTCCGTTCTGTCTCTCCCCTCCTATAAACCCTGAATTCCCCAGCCTTCTGTTCTGGGTAGGTCGATCACATCATTTCTTTCTAAACTGGGGCGCACTGAAATTGAAAGGGGGCCTATCAGAAAGTGCCCGGTGCAACAGGAGTGAGGCAGGAACACGCCGGTTCACTGGGATGTGTGCCACCCTGATCCTCGGACCTTATCTTCTCATCCTGCCTCTCAGGGAAGCACCTTCCATTCCCACGGCCTCGAGTACCAGCACCCCTCTGATGACCTCTCCAAATCTCAGCCACATCTCCTACCGGACCTGAAAACTCAGCATCTCCATAGTGAGCTCAGCATCCAGTGCTTCAAACCTATTCTTTATTTTCAGCAAAAGTGACCCACCCCATCCGCTCAAATACCCAGGTGAGAAGCCTGGGCGTGATCCTGCTTCCTCACTCCTCACACGTCATCACCAGGTCCTCTCATCCGCCGTGTTAACAGCTCTCATGTACATCTAATGATCTCCGTGTCTGTTGCGACTTGCCCTTTCCAGAGCCTGTCCTCTCGACAGGATTAATGCTCCAGATTCCGCCTTGTCGCCTTGCCTCACCTCTGCCTATCCCACCCCATCCCCGATCTGCACACTCTAGGAAAAGTCATCTTCCTGAAGAACCACTCGACGGGTTTTAGAAACAGGATGATCGCAGATCAGCATAAGGGCAATGAGGGAATAAAGAGGATGTTCAGATCACGCGTGATGTGAGAGCCTTTAATCGGGGGGAGCCAGGGCGGCCTCCAGGAGCCGGTCACGTTTGTGCGGAGCCCTGAAGAACGAGGAGCCAGGCGACCAATGCAGAATTGAATCCCAGGACCAGGGAACAGCCACTGCGAAGGCCCTGAGGCAGTGAACAGCTCAGTTAGAAATAAGCTGTCTGTACACGCTCCCACACCATCAGATGGCCCAACTGGGAGGCGGCTGCCTGTAAGCTGATACCCTCGCCAGGACAAGTTGGGACACCAAGACCAAGGTGACGAACTGCGATTCCAACCTTTCTCAACAACCTTATCGGGGCCGCTTTCAACGTGCCAGCAGGCAAACACAGAAAGATGCCTAGGGAGCTGTCGGAAGGCCTGTGGCACCAAGGGGGGCTGGGTGTGTGTAGCCCTCTCCCCAGGCGCAGACGCCTGGAGCCCCGGCCTCTCTTCGAGGTGAAGGGGTGGCCGAGGGGACATGCTGGCAGCTGTGCTGGAGCTGGGGCGGGTGGAGCTCAAAGGCTGCAGGGAGCTGGGAGACGAGCACACCTGCACCTGCTGCTGGTAGCCACCATCCTGAGCGATAGGGGCTCCTGTGGCACAGCCCCCGCCTGATCGTGATCAATGAGCCATCGTCTTAGAGGGAATAGGGTTCACGCCCCCTTTCAATACCCATGGTCTCATGGGGATGAGGAGCCCAGAGGACAGGAGAAGAGAACCCGATCGCTGTCTCAGTTTTAAAGGAGAATTCAGCACTGAGACCAGTGGCCATGCACTGGGCACCCCTGGGAGCCTGGAAAGTCCGTATAAAGCACCCCTCTGAGTGAGACAGGGGTTTCCCAACTCCACTGAGGCAGGGATGCCGGGCTGCATCTTTCCATCCGTAGGGCCGACCACTCCATTACCTCCTCTACATAAAATTACATTCCTGATTAAAATTTTAGTGCCAAACATTTTATATGATTACAGACAGAAAGTCAAAATTTGCATTTAAATAGACATATTAAAAACACTCTGTGGAGGAGAGGAGGACAGCAAAGCAATCTCGGGCAGTCTTGTGGAGAGGGTGAGGAGTTTCCATTTCTGTCAGCGCAGACCCGGCCCTCCCGGACGCCACCGAGTGGATGCTGTGTTCGCCTCCGCTCAGACGGGACCACTCAGGCCTCCCGAGCTAAGGCTCCTCGAGCTCACGCACATCATGCATCCATTCATGCGTTCATTCAACAAATGTGCATCGACTAGTATGCTGGGTTGAGCAGCGTCCCCTAAAACAGCGTCCCCCCCGAACCTCAGAACATGACCTGATTTGGAAAGAGGGTCTTTACAGATGTTAAGATGAGGTCATCATTACGGTTTAGGGTGAGCCCTAATCCAGTGGCTGACACCCTTCTGTGACGCCAGAGGACACATCGACACATGGGGAGACGCCGTGGGAAGATGCAGGCGGGGACTGAGCGATGCCCTCACACGTCGAGGAGTGCCCGAGATCCATGTCGGCCGTAGGAATCAGACGAGGCGAGGAAAGATACTCTCCTGGAGCCGTTGGGGGACCCAGTGCTCTGCCGCCACTTCGATTTCAGACCTAGAGCCTCCGGAACTGTGAGGAAGGAAAGTTCTGTTGCTTGAAGCCCCCAAGTTTGTAATTATCGCAATCCAAGGAAACCACGAGGCTGAGGACTTGTCCACAGACCGGGGTCATCACGAGAAGAGGGCCATCTGGACACAGAAGCCTGGACAGAGGCGTGACGATGTGAAGATACACAAGGCCACGAGACGACTGAGGCAGAAACCGGGGCGATGCAGCTAAAGCCAAGGGGTGTCTGGGATTTCTGGCAGCTCCCAGAAGCTGGAAGAGTCCAGAAAGGATCTTCCCCTAGAGCCTGCAGAAGGAACTACACTTTATTTCAGACTTCTGACCACTAGAATTGCGAGAGGATACATTTCTGTTTCTAAGCCACCCAGACGGGAGAGTGTCTGAGCCCAGCCCCGGGAAGCAGTTACAGGTGTGAGGCTGGGTGCTGTGGACACAGCCGGGGACATAAACGACAAAGCCACTTAGCTCTGGGAACTTGGAGTCTCGTGTTAAAGAGAAACCACTCAGCGAATCACAGAAATCAATGCACAGTTGCAACTGGGATAATTGATGTAAGAGAGATCATCAGAAAAGGAGAACTCATAATGGAGGGGGCTTGCTTTGCTCAGAGAAAGCATGGAATGGATCCCTACCGAAATGGAATCCGTGAGCTCAGACAGGGACATGGAGTCACACCAAATACAGAGGAGGTGGGCACTCAGGGGAGGCGGGGCCAAGGGAGGGGTCACCCTCAGCACAGGCCTACCTGCTGGTCCCAGAACCCCAGGAAGGTGTCTGTATGGCCATTTCCCATTGCGCCCTGACCAGTAAGGGCTGCGTTCTTATTAATTGGGAGACAGGAGGGAGCAGGGGCAGGGAGGATTCTGTTCATAGTAGGTCCCCTTTGTGTCCGGAGACCTCTGGGCACGGTTCCATCTCTGTCACTAATCAGAGCTGAGTGACCTTGGGTTAATCAACGGCCCTGCGGATTGAGCCTGGGTGGCCCCATCTGGATGGGCGGAGGCTGGGTTGGCTGACTTCCAAGGGGCTGTCCAGCGACAGCAGGGTCCACACATCACAGGCGAATGGGCAGAGGCTGTATCTTTCCTAGAGCACTTCCAAATGAGCCAACATTGCACAGTTTCGGCACCTGCTACGTGCCCAGAAAGATATCTGAGAAACAGAACACCTTCTCTTCTTTTGGCTTTGCCTTAGCGGAAAAGAAACCCTTTAGAGCTGCACCCAGCGCTGAGGGGGTTTATTCATTTTGTTCACAAAACTGTCTACGTTGGCTTTATTTGTTAAAGGAGAGATCACCGTGGGGGGAAGGTGGGTTCTTCCACGTGGCAGAACAACGGCCAATAAATGGCTTTGGAGAGTGACCTGGAGAATTTGCTGTGAGGGTCCCCTGGGAAGTGCTTAGAAAACACCACATTCTCATCAAGGTTTTAGCTAATGGAACCTCAACAACACAAAACACCCCCAAAAGAAATGACTTCCGGCAGTCCCCTTGTCCACCCCCGCTGGCCTGCACACGTTTTAAAGTTGGATCCGACGAAGTCTCAGGTAGGGGATGTGAAAAAGGAGCAAACAGGGGCAGCAGCAGCCCGGTCTGCAGGCTGGGTTCCCACTTCCTCGGGGGACGGATTTTTAAACCTGTCCGTAGCTCACAGGGATCCCACCTCTCCAGACGGATAAGATAAATCTTGACCACCTAAGAAATCTTTATTTCACTCCGAAGCTATTGGCTCCTATCTCACGCTCACAGATTAAGAATAAAAATTGATTTGTCTTCAAAGGAAGGCATTTTATAATTCAGACCTCCTTCACCCACCACCCCGCCCATACACATTACTCAGTACCAACCAGTGGCGAGAACAATCGTGAGTGTCTTGGATCCAGATGGGGAAATGTGACTTTTGCCCAAGGACACTTAGCCAGGATATAACCTGCGGAAAAAGACATTTTCAGCTGGAGCGACGTCTCTGCATGTTCTTGCCCACGTAACACAGCCTCTTGTCATCTGTTCTAAGCTTCAGTCATGAACATTTTCTCCACAGACACCGGAGCCTAGGACAGACCCGACGAGAGAAAGAAAACACCTTCAAAAGTGGTATTCCTTTCTTTTCATAATCTCGGGGTGAGAAGAATCTGCCGCTGCATTAGTGGCAGCTGCGGTTAAAGCAGGCAGCTCCGAGCGCGAAGCACAGAAAGCGAGCGCCTCCTGTCAACTCCTAAACGAATGCCTCCCGCCTGCTCGCGACGCGACCCCACGCTGAGCGCTGGGAGACACTGGGTCCCGAGTAGAACTGTGTCCCCTGATGATACGATCCGGTGAATAACCACGAGACTGCTCGACGCCCATCCATACTTAAAATGCTGCTAATTTAAGCAGATGACTGATGAAATGATCGCAGGGCAAATGTCTGTCCAGAGAGAACAAATCAAACCTATACCCAAACACTGATCAAGCAGCCTCAGTGCCCTTGAAAAGTCAGAGATGAAACGTGTCTTTTTGTTGTTACTGACTAAACTGACTTACTGACAAATCGGATAGTAAGTCGTTGCTATGTGGCAAGCACTGTGGGGTACACATTCAACGGTGAGCTCAGAGCTTTCCCATCGGCTCTCGAGGGCATGGGGGACCTCTTCTTTCCTAACAACTTGAGGTCTAAAGAGAGCAACTCATGAACTAGAACTTGCACCTGTGTGAACCATTCTTCCCCAAATGCTAGGGCTAATTAACAGCTGCATATTGATTTGGAGAGATGCCCGCGGCAATGGTGCTCCAAACAACCCCCTCGTTCTTTTGCTCTCAAATCCCTTTTCCGTGATTTTAATTAATCCATTCAGCCTTTCTGCTATCTCACCCAACAAGTCAGCAGAGTACATCTGACAAATAATTCATGAATTACTTAAAATTGGGTGAATTTGGAATATATCGAATTTTATTTATAAAAAAACTAATCTGAAATAGTTAAGATGCATACGCAGTATAATATATGATACAACACCTGTTTCTCATATCCCATTTAGTCAGATATTACCAATAGATGAGAAGCACTCTTGATACCTCTCCTCATACTACTATCTATGTATATAGTATACATAAATCCCATATATATATATATATATATATATATATATATATATATATATCCTATATCCCCTAAGCAATATATTAATTCCTTTCATATTGTTTTCTTGTTTTTAAACTTCACGTAAATGGTAACCTATCCCTTTTCTACTTGTGGTGTTTTTCAATATTGAAATTTGATATTTACCTACTAGTTCATTTTTCACCGCTCTATAGTATTCCATCGTGTTACTTCACCACCCATTCTCTTTAATTCTCATTTTGGTGACAGTTTGGGTTGTTTCTAACTTAAAACAAAACTTTACAAGCCATGCTACTACAAACGTTAAAAAGGAAGGCAAGTTTTCTTTCTCGTCTATCCGTTGATGTACCTTTGATGCAAAATGTTGGCTTGGCACATATGACTAATTAATAAATACGTGTTGAATAAACAGGGCATGATCGCCACTGCCAACAACACCCTGCAAAGCGGTAAAGTAGATGAACATCAACTTCTCCGGGAATTGAAGATTTAACAATAAGGACGTGAGTGGAAGCTTCGATCACAGGACAGACAAACTATCATCACGGAAGAACTACAGAAGCTACGTGAGCTGAAAAGAGATGTGCACACAGACGTGTACCGAACACCCAGAGGACCGAGAGGGTGCAAATCAGGAACCAGCTCCACAGAAGTAACCGGAGGAAATAGATCTGAAATGGCACACGCCACACTTTGGTCTGTGTGGCAGTGATTGGATCAGAGAACTAGTACTTGCCAGCACGCCACCTCTGCCCCCGGTTCTGCCCTGGCACACTGAAGAGCCATGCCTTTGACGAGCCTGGGCTTCCGGGGTGGCCTCAGGGTCGTTGTGCATGCCTGGATTGAGAAGTTTCCAGCCAGCTGTGAGATCTTTTCAATATTTATCATCCAAGGTACATAACAATCCTCACCCCGGTAATTACTTCGAGATCAATTCTTGGAGAGAAATAGTCAGTGGCTGTGAAGGTTAACTTTACAAAGAGAAGAAGAGGAAGACTGCAAAACGGCTGGAAATTACCCCAAAGGTCGTGTGGGGTGGAAAGGACCACTCCACCTGTTTGGGGTGTGTGTGTGTGTGTGTGTGTGTGTGTGTGTGTGTGTGTGTTTAATGTTCCAGAAAAGAATACACAGATAAGTCTTACTCTGTCCCATTGCTACATGCCACAGTGACATCTTCCTAAACTGCTCTGCAGGTGAAAAGCTAAGTTGGAATCACAAGGGTTTGTGTTTCAAAGTAGGAATTGAGGATTTAGGCAACCCTAGTAGCTAGGGAGAGAGAGGCATGGTTTGGGGTTTTGGAACAATCTTCCTAATTCTTTTAAAATGCCTTTGCTTGCCCGGAGAGTGTGGCTCAGTGGTTGAGCGTCGACCCATGCACCAAGAGGTCGCCAGTTCGATTCCCGGTCAGGACACATGCCCAGGTTGTGGGCCTGATCCCCAGTGGGGGGCATGCAGGAGGCGGCCAATTGATGTTCTCTCTCATCGATGTTTCTATGTCTCTCTCCCTCTCCCTTCCTCTCTAAAAATCAATAAAGAAAAAAAAAATGCCTTTGCTTCCTGTTGCTGGCCTCATATTCCCTTTTTGTTGTCATTGTTGTCACTGCAACCATCCTACCTGTCCAAAAGGTACAACAGAGAGCACGCAGGCGTTGGTTTCCATCATACGAAAACAAAACACCCCAGTTTCCTCTCCCTGCCCGAGTTACTACCTAATTCCAAATACATAAGAAAATGCAGCTAGAGCTGAACCTACAGAGACACGAGGACCTGCTGGTAATTCAATACAACCCAAGCCTGGATTCCCACTGCCAGCATCAGGGTTCCTGCTGTATTCATTCTGCTCTGGCTTCGTCACCCGGGTGGAGATGGAACCTCAGCTTTCCCTTCCCAAGCTCAGCCGGGAGCCACGAGCTGCCAACGCGAAACGAGGAAGACAACGGTGGGACCCACCAAGGGCCAGAATGCAGGGGGCAGGGGCCGCCTCACCGAGCAGTGCGTGGTGTCGTCACGGCACCTCCAGGGAGGACGTGCAGTGACCACTGTGGACGGGCACACGCAGTGAGAAGGACGCGCAGCGCCACGCCCAGGGGGTGTACAATACAGAAAACCACTCCGTGACTCCTCGGAGACGGAAAAGCGCAGCAGCACAGACTCCAGGGTCAAGAGAAACCGGGGTCCACGCTTGGGTCCACCTCATGCTGGTTCCGCAACCTCGCACACGTCATCTCAGCTACCTGGGGCTCAGCTGCCTCCGCGGTGCGCTATGAAGATCCCCGCGGCGCCTATTCTGTAAGGTTGCCGAGAGGATCAAACCATCTCCGCCAAGTGCTCAGAGAATAATCTGACGCAGGGTAAGCGATTGTTATTCATTAGTGCTCCGACATAAGCATCGACAGTCTGGGTCCTGTCCATCCTCTTGAAAAATGACGTAGAGAAGTTAGCGACGACTTAACCTTGTTCCCCAGATAACAAATCCATCTTAGATCCTTAAATTCAAACTTCGTGTGGGGTTGTTCATCATGGTCTCATATATCTCCACGGGGAAAGGGATGGGAGACATAGCGCTTAGAGTGTCTGAGAAAGACGACAAGGGGGCTTTGTAGAATCGCTCTATAGTTCAATATGCAAAAGCAAGAAGGATTCTGGAGGGTGGGTATCTATGCACAGGTGGACCAGCCTCCGGCAGCAGCCAGACACCAGCACAAGGTGGGACAAGGAGCCAGTGCAGTTAGGGTGTGGCTTCTGTTTCTAAAAAGTAGCGTGTAAGAAATAATCAAAAGGAGGAGGAGAAAGAGTGAACAGGAAGGACACTTAGGAGCGGTGGACATGGCAGCTGGAGCCCCACTGATCAATGTGCCTTCTACGTTCTGGGCACTGCGTCAGGCACCAGACACAGGCGTAGAGAGATCCTTTCATTCTCTGGACTCTCCAGCAAGTTAGAAATGATTCTTCCATTTTGCAGACATGGAAATAGAGGTTAACGCGCTTGACTAAGTTTACTCAAACTAACTTGTAGTGGTGCCAGGATCTAAATCTAGCTTTTGGTGACTCAAAATTCTGTGTTCTTTCCACTGGACAACATCGCCACAAAGCGTGCCTAGAAGAAGTGTGCCCAAGGTGGTCTCATTCTCTGGGTCATATTTGAGAAAGCATTGCATATGCCACCCACTCCATGCCCACCTCTCCCGAGACAGGGGGACTTGAAGGGCAAAGATGAACCTACTTGAAGAATGTCTATGTTCACAGGTATATATAAATCTCTCCATCCACCCACCTACCCACCCATCCACCCATCCACCCATCCATCCATACACCCATACACCCATCTATCTATCCATCCATCCATCCATCCACTCATCCATCCATCCATCTATCCATCTATCCATCTATCCATTCATCCATTCATCCATCCATCCATCTTCTATCTATTTTAAGAACAGAGGGCTCTGCCAGACAGATTTATAGCTCCTATTCTGAGAGCATAGCCAGATTTTTAAGAGGAAAGCTAATTTTTCCAAAACCTCTTTTTTTTTTTTTTTTTAAGGTGAATCCCATTTTAGGCTCATCAATTTTGATGACTGTGCCTTTGCCAAGACCTCTCTCCCTGTGAGATGCTACAATCAAAAGAGGTAACCCTCCCCACTCACACCGTCATAAACCCACACTGATATTTCTTCTGATGGTCTGGACAGAAGTGGGGCATCTGCACTGGGTGAAAATTATGAAAGAACGACACCCCAGCCTGCACCAGTTACTACGGGAATACCCACACCCAGCTGCTCTCTCGGCCTCTGCTTCTCTCTCCCAGTCAACACACAAGGCAGAGAATAGCAGAGGCTCGGCCTTTCTCACCCACACGGGTCTCCTAGCCATGCTTTGCTGTGAGGCGGAGTGGGAAGTTCACAGTGAGGGTGTTTCCCTCTCAGCGATTAGACCAGACACATCACATTCAAAACTGAAGAACTCAGACCACACAGACCCCGTGACTATATGTCTCCAGGAAAAAAGTGTGAATGTACACACACATGCATGTCCACACACACATACCCACACATACATGCACACACATTCACATGAACAGTGGGGGTGGGGGAGCCAAAGGTTCCCACTCAGGGCCCAACAGAGAATGGATGAGCAGATGAGGTCTGCTCACGAGGGAAGCTTCCTTGGAGTTACATCCCCTTTGGCAAGGCGAGTGTTAAAAACCATAAAGCTGGGGCTGCACTGAGGCAGGAGGAAGGATGGAAAGGGTAGGGGGAAGGAGGGGAGGGGAGGCAGGCAGAGAGGGAATAAGGGAGGGAGGGAGGGAAAAAGCAAGACAGAATATAAGAAAACTTTTCACCTTGGCAGACCAAATACCTGTCTTGAAACAGGTAAAGGGTTTTAGCCTCTGGGGAAAGCACTTCTGAATTCTGCCAGCATCTTAGCACCACGCAGTTTGAAAAAGGTCCTATTTTTCTTGGCTTGCAAAGGAGACTTGGACTCTCACTACAGCGGGGAACAGACGCTGTGGCAGAAGGGTCCTAGAGGGGGTGGGCACAACCTTTCGTTTCCTTCCAGTGGCTTCTGCCATAGTTTGCACGCAAAATCCGGGCCACTGTCCCATCGACAGCACGGATAAGGTTTCTTGGGGGGAGTACGTCTATTGGAACCACATTCTTGTTTCTCTATGCTCATATATATATAATATATATATAATATATATATTTGTGTCTTATTGTATGCTATAAGATGACACATGTACTCAGCTTTTACCTATGGAGACCTGGTTTTATTTAATAAAACATCTCTTTCATTTCCTAGGCCAAAAATATCACGGAATCAGACAGACTTCATTAAAAAGTAACAAGGGGGTCTGATTTTACATGGACACAATTATTATTTCTGTCACTGGGTGTCAGGGAGCAGAGCGATTGATTTCTATGTGAAGTCCGTTTCTCCCTTTAGCTTCTTAGCTGGGCCCCAGAGTGTGTTTCTGTTTAATCTTCAGAAACTTTAAAAATCGTATTTCATCCCTGGATTCTTTTCTTGTTCCCTTCAAAAAATGTAACACTCATTCTTGCCAGAAATAACCTCAACTCTGCTTAAAATGGTAGTAGTGTAAAACAGACAATTCCAAAAGAAACAATCATTTAAACAAATAAATAAACCGTCAATTCCCTCCCAGAAATTCTCTAGATCACTCTCCATTCCCTTCAGCAGTTATTTCTGTTTCATTCATGCATCATCAGTTACCTTTCCAATGAAAGATTTAGGATTCTACGCAGAATAATGTTTAAATTTCTTAATTTATTTTTCCCTCGACCCTTTTTTTATTCCATGAAACCGTAGCCTAGGAAAAGATGTCACTAGGTTGTACTATAAATGCTTTATTAAAGTGTATTACACAATAGAACACTACATTATGAAAAATAATATTCAAAAATCACGTGAAGTGGGGAATGTACGCATTTTCTGTAGAAGTAAAAAAATGCTTTGGAAGCCAGTTGAGACATCTAATGAGGCAGAGGCAACGTCAGGTTCCTTTAACTTGAAAAGTGACTCTTCTCGTAGATTTTCAAGCTCGTATGAGGTCATTTCATGTTGTGAGAGTATCTGTGCACACACGCCTTGAGAGACCCAAATGATTGTGTCAGCGTTCACCCAAGAACACTGCTCCTGGTGGCAGCTGTGCAACCTTGCCACCTTTGCCATGCGTCACACATTCGGAAGAGGGGCCAAGCGACATACAAGAGACAACTAGCTTACGCTGTCTCCATCACACCTATTCACGCCTTGACCTTCCTGCGTCAACTTCCAGAGGAAAGGTCAATAAAGTCCCACCAGCCAATGTGACGCTTGGCTGTACCGTGAAATCCAATAAAAAATAAACCATGCATTTCCCCACAGGTCACTGCACAGGCATCAATAACACGAACCTGTGATCACCAGTGACCCAAGCTTGGCCATGATCAGTCACCTTCTGGTTAAAGTCATCCCTGTTCTAGGATCAATCTACGAAGCCATCCATTTCCTCTGCCCTCCACCTTAACCTAATCTAATTTGCACGTTGTTACACAGAGCTGCTGTCAGGGCGCATCAGGTAAACTTACTCTCACACGGTCTGGCACACGACCGCGCGGGCTGGTGCCACGGATGACGCGCAAGCAGGTGGTGTCGAGTCAGACAAATTTAGCACCTCGCCGCGGTGTCGGAACCCACGGCCGTGGATTCTTGATGTCTATTCAATTTTATGGAAATTCCCAAAGCATTGGGGAAGTAGATCTAAGCACCGCGGCATCGGTAAAAATCCTGCCTCTTGTTACAAGTGTTATCCTGACAAGTTAGGCCAAGAACGCGGGCAGTGCCCAGGAGAAAGGTGGACATTAGACCCAGGAGACTTTCACAAATAGAAGTAATATGAATCCATTACAACAGGTTTTTGTAATTTACGTTTTGGATTTTTTTTATTTTTTTATTTTTTGCGGGGGGTGGTATGTGAGATGTTTCTTGTGTGGTCCAAAGTACTACTGTAATGAACAGGTGTGTGTTATAATGACCACTGAGGCTGGATTTCCAGGGAATCAAGAAGACTCTGACCCAGTCCACTAGAACGTCAGCTCCTTAAACAGGGGCTTTGTCTGTTTGGTCCTCAGCTGTACCTCCAACTCAGAGAACAGCGGGTAGCCCGAAGGAAGTTCCTAATATAAGTGTGTGTGAAATGAATGGATGAACCAATGAGCAGGCAGACAGACAGACGAATAAATGATGAATGGACAAATGAATGAATGAATGAAAGGGTCTCCGTATTCATTTCCCTTTCTTGGTGCTTCTCTTGTCCTGTGGTCCTCAGTTCTGACCGTACACAAGAAATACCTGGGGACCTCGGAAAAGCACAGGGGTGGGTGAAAGTAGGTTTACAGTTGTGAGTACGTGAAACATAGTTTATTCCTGTATTATTCTTTATTCTTGAGTCTATTATCTTCCATATGAACAACTGTAAACCTAAACCTACTTTTGCCCACCCCTGTATACTGACGCCTGTCTCCCCCCCCCAGACAGTGTTCAATTGGTCTGGGAAAGTGGGGGCCGTTCCACATGCTGGTGGTTGTGAAGGTCTCCAGGTGGTCCTGATTCACCAGCTTTTAGGACCCCCGACCAGCATCTTCCCTCTGCACCCTTCCAACCTCGTGCTCTGTATCTGAGCTTGTCTACACCCTTCACCAAGTTCAGCCCCCTGAGCAGTGCTTCGGGTATCAGAATATATGGTCTGTGTTTTCCTTCTCCTCAACACTGGGTCCCATCTCTTCTGAGCCTGTTTCAGTAACTGAAACGAACCTGATAGCAAGACCTGATGGTCGCTTACTTTGCCAATACTACAGATTTGTAATACATCGGCAGGGGAAAGTGGTCTGTGGAGTGGAATGCCCGAAGATTAAACTCGTAGACAGGGAGCTCCACACAATCTTCTCAGAGTTCCTTCCAATGAAAAGTGTACCACGTGATCTCACTTATTTGTGGAACACAATGAACAAAACAAGCTGTCGACCAGAAGAGATCCAGAGTCATGGAAGCAGGGAACAGACTGACAAACCTCAGAGGGATGGGGGTGGGAGGGGAGGGAAGAGATAAACCAAAGAACTTATGTGCATATATGCACAACCAATCCACACGGACACTCGGCTGGGGAAGGCAGGAGGGGGTGGGTGTGGGAAGGAGGGGTCAATGGGGAAAAAAAAGGGGACATGTGTAATAATTTCAACAATAAAAAAAACAAGCTATATCTGCCTAAAGGAACAAAAGACAACAGGGTGGGACAGGACCCCATCAAAGCAAAGGTGCTGGTCTTGAGTTTATAAACTTAAAGAAACAGATTCTCCAAGACCGCAGACAACACACTGCTCAACGGTAGGGGGCGCTGCTCACACGACTGTCTATGCAAAGACATCCGTGCCGCTGTGCAGCAGAGAGGCCCTTTTCCCACTCATCCCAGATGCACAAACAAATAGCTTCTTCACACCAGAGCAAAATTGTATTAAAACCTATAATGGGCAAATGCATTTCCAGGAAGATTATTTCAAATACTCCTGAAATTGCATGATCTGCTTTACAAAGGCTTTGTCAAGTAATAGATGGCCCACCCTTCCCGGAATGTTGCCACTGCGTTACAGCTCTGGATGGAATTGAGGGGGACTGCCATTTCTGCAAAGCAGACGAGGAGAGGATGTCAAAATGGTCCAAAGTCAACGACAATAAAAACATGATAGGTAAGCTACACGCGCATCTATCTTTCACTTGGGTTTATTTTTCCAAATAGAGTGTGGACAATTCGCTTCGGAGTGTTAAAATAATCTGGATAAATCTGATAAGGACTTTTGGTTCCAGCAGTACGGGTCTAATGAATAGCATGAATGCCATGGTCAAAAAAATCCAACTTTTCTTTGCCAAAATTTTAGCACGCCATGACCTCTTATAAGCAAAGTCTTTGAGGCAGGTACACAGTGGAAGAAATTCTGTAAGGAAATGTTACAGAATCATTTAAAAGTACAAGAAATGTTTTTTCTTCATATTTGCATTACAAGGTACAGGCTGAAATCTATATGTCATATTTTTAATTATAAACAAGAACAGATGAAGACTGAGCACAGTTCATAAAGCCACCAGAGTGAACTAAACTGACTGCTACTCAGAGTTAATCATTCACATAACCACACATAGCTCATTGAAAATATGCAAAATTGTTTCTCATGATCCATAATCACTACTTTCTCTAATTAACAATGAAAAGAATGGTGTTTTTTCGTGCCTTGGCCAGTGTGGCTCAGTGGTTAAAGCAGCAGCCCATGCACCGAAGGGTTACAGGTTCGATTCCTGGTCAAGGGCATATACTTTGGTTGCAGGATCGATCCCTGGCCTCGGTCAGGGTGCTTGTGGGAGGCAATCAATTGATGTGAGAAGGACTCATGTCAGTGTTTCTCTCTCTCTCTCTTTTTCCCCTTCCCCTCAACCCTCCACTCTCTAAAAATCAATGGAAAAAATATCCTCGAGTGAGGAGTAACAAAAAAGAAAAAAAAAAAAGAAGGGTGTTTTTGAAATTTTGGAGGTCATAGGTCACATCCCATTAATTTAATGATCTACTATCCCAATGTTAACTTTAAGTACTGGCTGAAGCTTTACAATATATATAAATACTACTAGGTGGCCTCAGGTGCACTTGTAAAACATCCACGAAGCTCTTGTTGTTCTATGAAGCATGAGATGCTCATAGTAGGTTGTCAGGTCCAGGCTGGATTTGACACCGGATCCATTTGGGCTGGAAGAGATTAGTGGACTGAAGTTGTGTGAAACTACTTAACTGCAAAAGCAGCCAGCAGTAAAAATAAAAGACAACAGACTGAGAGAACACCACTTTCTAGTTGAAGTGGTTTTCACTGGATCCTGCACCAAAGGCAATGGTAGTAGGAGCCGGGGCCGATAAGAGACTTAATAATTTTGTTTTGGCTTCTCTCATTCAGAAAATATTCTCTGGTCCTAAAAACACCACAAAACAAGCCACAGGACGTCTTTCTCTCAACTGGCTGAAAATCTCCATCTTCACTGGCGAACGAAGACCAGGAGTGGTCAAAAGACTCAACAACAAGGTGAACATTTACTATTAGAGACTGATCCCCTAGACCCAGGCTGATGGAAAACTCCAGCTTCCCACCTCCCATGGCAACGGATAGAGCTGAGGAACGGAGGAGGAGGAACACAGACTCCGGGGGCTCAGACTTGCTACCCTGACACCTGTATTCACACTCTACACGCCCCTCTGGCTGAGCCTTCTTCATGCAGTGCAAACAGCGATTCCTCTCCTCCTCTCCTTTACCACGCTTTCCTAGGCTATTGAGCAAACGCAGACAATAAAGCGTACACACCGAGAGAATCTCTCTGCAATCCGCTAGCCCCGTTCTGAATCCTAGCTTCACGTCTGACTAGCCTTGCGAGCTCGGAATGTCACTTAACCTCTCTGATGTTAGGTTAAATAAAATGAATAATGGTATCTATTTCCTACTGTTAAGAGGATTAGACATAATCACGTAAAGCACTTAGCACACAGTCCGGCACATAATAATTGCTCACTAAATGGAATATTCAAATTATTAATAATGAAAAAAGATGAGACGTCTCAGCCTGAGCTTTACCTATGAAATTGATTAGTGAATTATTAATCTGAACAAAACTTAAGTCCCCTCAATTACAAATATTACGTTTAGACTGGCAATTTCTAATCTTTTTCTAAGATAAGATGAGGCCTGATAATGCTCTCTGCCTCCGACACCAAGAGAAAGTGAAATATGAAATATCAATGCTTCACACTTTCAGTACGCACAATTGATCTGGGGAGGCTAACGTTCGTTGGGAACGAAAGTGAGGCCAGGCACTGTTAAAAGACCTTGCGTGTGTTGATGCGTTTAATCTTCGCGCAGTCCTATGAAGCAAGTGCCAGTATTTCCAAGTTCTGTCTATCAGATTTGTCACAATTAAATGACTTCTTCAAAATCACACAGCTGGAGGGAGAATCTAGGCAGCTCCAGAGCCCTTTCCTTCCCTTTATACTCTCAGTAGGATTCTGAGAAGTTGGAACCTCAGATTGCAACCAAACCACCATTGCGATCCCCACAGGTCTTTGCACACCATCAATTTCAGTCCACGTGTGTTTCCAGTGCCCAGTACAGATCTCAGAAAGCAGGAGGCACATCACCTAAAACCAGCATGAAAGCAAGATACTCCAAACATCTGTTTCCATTCCATGGAAATACCGAGGGTCAGTAATACTCTCCTTGCCCTCACTGATAAACGGCGGGGGGCGTTCCTTGCCATCTGGGAAATAGTGTCAATTGGGAGGAGAGAAGCACAGGCTTTCCCCAAATTCTGAGGACAGACTTCTCGATCATCTTTCTCGCCCAGTCTTTCTCTCGACCTCATCACCCACGACACGTACCATTTTTCTTTTTTGTTTATTTGCTCGGGGACCCAGACTCCAACAAGAAGGCTCAATTTCCCCCTGTGTGTTGAACAACAGCGTGCAAAGCAGCCAGATACGTATTCGCCTGTGGCAGCAGCTGAGTGCTGTCTGAAGCAAAGGAAAATAAAATCCGTGAGCAGGGCGCTGGGGGAAGGGCTGGAGAGGGAGAGCTGCTGCTATTGGCTGAATTCTGCTCCAAGTAGAGGTCCCCAGGTGCAGAAGAGCAGAATCACAGTTTAGCCTTGGCCCAGGGCACCAGGAAGGGGGAATCCATCACTGGCTGTTGCAGGAGTGATGGCCCATGGCGTTCTGTTTCCTTTCACAGTTTATTTTTTTTAGAACAGTCTTAGATGTACAGAAAAATTGCAAAGACAGTTCCCCTATAGCCTGCAAACGTTAATGATTTTCTTTATTATTAACGTCTTGTATTCGTAGAAAACGTGTGTCAGATTAATAAGGCAATATGGACACATTGTTAGTACCTAAAGTCTGCACTTGGAATGATTCCTGAATGCCCTCCCTCTCCTGTTGTGGGATCCTGTCTGCGGTTCCAGAACAATGGTGTCTTTAGTCATCGTGTCCCCCTAGGCTCCTCTGGGCTGTGACCACTGCTCCGTTTTTCCCTATTTTTGAGCACCTGGACAGTGATGAGTACTGCTCAGGTATTTCATAGAACGTGTCTCAACTGGGATTGTGTGACGTTTTTCTCACGATTAGACTGGAGTTATGGATTGGGGGAGGTAGAGGACAGAGGCAAAGTCCATGTTCATCCACGGTATCAAGAGTACCTACCATCAACGTGAGTTCTCACTGTTGGTGGGCGCCTGATCTGCTGGTTGAGGAAGTGTTTGTTAGGCTTCTCTACCATAACATTGCTCTATTCTCTTCCCCTTTCTGAACGGTACTCTGGTTTTTTAAAAAATCACTCTGTGCATCCGATGCTTGCAAGTGGGAAGTTAGGTATGCTTCCCCTTTCTGAGAATGGATATCTACATACATTATTTGGGATTCTTCTGCACGAATTTGTTTCTTCTCCACCCTTCACTGGTTCATTCAAGCATTGTTTATACCATTACTAATTTGTGCATATTTATTTTATACTTTGGGTCATAAGGCAGAACTACTCTCTGTTGCTCAAAGTTGTCCCAACTTTGCCATTGGAGCTCTTTCGGGCTGGCTCCACTGTTTCCTTAACATACCCCCCTCATTTTGTTTCCTGAGGACTTTCTTACTTCCTGGCAGTCCAAGACCCTCCTGGCTCATCTTGTATATTTCCTGTCCTCATCCCAGAATCAGCTGTTTCTTCAAGGACATGTTAGAAAATGGTATTAGAAGCTAACAGAGAAGCTAGGTGTGCTCATTGCTACTGGGGTGCCATTGCCCCTAGGTCCCCTCAGCTATCAGAGGAAGAAAATACACGTATGTCTATAACCTGTGATTACCCCATGGCTTTTGGGGTGTGAATCTGGGGAGCACGTGAATCTCTTCGGATGGACAATGCTATCTCAAGGTGACCCTAACCTTAGGACTCTCACTCCATCTCATTCCTTCATCCATCATGCACTTATTGATTCCTTCAGCAGCTAATAGGTGCCTTCCAGGTGCCAGGCATTGTATTAACCACTGAAGGCGCAGCACCAGCTTATAGAGACAAATGGATTCAGAGACTAGTGAGGCTGGGAGAGGGAAAATATCCCAAACAGGAGCGGCCTGTGGAAAAATCCTGTGGTGGAAGTAGGTAAAGTGCTTTCAGGGGAGTGAAAGAACATGATTGCAGCTGGAATAGAAGAGGAGGCCGACAGAGATGTGGACGGGCCTGAGAGGCCATTCAGAGAAGCACGGCCTAACTCTTTGAAGGAGGTTTGATCTCGGCCCTCCGAAGGCCCATTCATCGGGGACACCCACCTGAGCAGATCTGCCTGTCGAGCGTCAGTTTCTCTGCTGTGCGCAGAAGAGCCTGCGGCCGACTCGGAGTGCAGGTGGGAGCTGGCGAGGGTTATCAAAGAAATGCAGGTGAGGAAAGACACAGATAGGGAGTAGGCTGGCCTCGCCGGAGATGGGCGATGGATCACGGAGGGAGCACGGCAGAAAGGCAGAACCTCTCTGCAACGCGTCCCAAAGGACATCGTACGTCTGTGCATTTATAATTCTAGAAAAGGAGACCAAAGGTGAGGAAAGCAAACTTGCACACTGAAGGCAGGAAGAGCTGGGAGGACTCTGGAGAATAGCAATGTGTCATGCGGACTGTGCCTTAGGAGACATAATCTATATTCACAGAGGTTGAACTCAGCATCAGCTTGCTTGAATTTTATGGAAACCAGTATAGCAAAAAGGTTGTAAGTCAGGGTTCAAATACCTATGAGACACTACGGAGAAGAAAGAGCCAGGGACATGGGGGACTGTAAGATACAAGGCCCTCTGAATTCAAAGGAACCACGGAGAAGCCTTTGAATTCCCCACACGCAGAGGACTTGGATTAGGGACCCCTCTTCCCTAGCTCTCCGAGGTCAGGAAAGCTTCCAGAGGCCATCTCTACAGCTCGAAACTCTAGTTCAGTACCTGACACGTAAAAGGGGGCTTTGGCACCTTGCAGCTAATTACAGAAATCAAGTAAATGCCTAGTTATGTCTGTCGGTAAAACACAAAGGGTGCCTGAAAAATACATATGTAGCCCAGCCGGTGTGGCCCAGTGGTTGAGACCAGATGATCTTCGGGAAAAGGGGGGAGAAATGGAAATACTGCCCCCAGGTTTATATAATGGAAACCTAGCCTTCTTCGTGTTAAGAGCATGTACAGCTCCATAAACATGTACAGCACCAAGAGGTCGCAGGTTCGATTCTCGGTCAGGGCACATGCCCAGTTTGGGGCTCGATCCCCGGTAGGGGGCACGCAGGAGGCAGCCAATCAATGTATATCTCTCTCACACTGATGTTTCTATATCTCTCTTTCTTCCTCTCTAAAAAATTTTTTTAAATAACATATTTTAAATATATATATAGAGATAGACAAATGAGCTAATCCTCTCTGAAACAAAATACATTAATCAATAAATGAAAAACATTCATAGAGCTAAGAAGGAGTTTATTTAAAGACTGGGTTCTCAGACATGGCTGAAATCCAAATTTCTTTCAAATGCAGGACGTACGTACGATAAAGACAGCAGTACTTCCCACTGTGATTCCATATGAGACCAGATGATCTTCGGGGAAAAGGGGGAGAAATGGAAATAGTGCCCCCAGGTTTATATCATGGAAACCTAGCCTTCCTCGTGTTAAAAGCATGTACAGCTCCATAAGAAATCCTTTAAAAAGGAAGTTACTTAGGCAAAGCAGTCCCGGAGAAGGCAGCGCTCTTATTCACCCGACTTCCTGCAGAAACCCTGTCCTATTGAAATAATTGTTTCTCATACCCTAAAGCAAATGAACCACTCTCCCGCTTTAAATCATCCCCTTTTCTCTTTAGCTCATGATTGACTCTCCCTGTGATGCATGTTGTGTTTGCGAGCATGAAGGAAATTATATAAAAACAAATTGCTTTGTGCGGTACCGTGATTGTCTGGAAATACTAAATAGACAGGAAGGCAGCATCAAACCTACTTGCAGCTTCGGGGGTTAATGGACAGGATTGAAAAGTTTAATTGTTTCAATATGATGAATGTCCCTCGTTTCCAAACACACAGGATATCCTTTTTTAACACTGTATAAGTTATTTCCAAAAGTGACCGATGACTTTGTGTGGTAACCCAAAGCAAGGACAGGAGACATCGATGGTTATTTTTTGTTTTGGTGTGTTTTTGTTTGTTTTTACTCCCTCCATCCACAGCTCACAGCCCTCTCCTTTGTTCCTGGGCTAACAAAAAAGCCTTTGGAAACTCCTCAAACTAAAGTTCCGCTGTCATTACCACTCGCGACTGATCGTGGATAGTCAGAATTATTCAACATAAACACCAAATAAATTTTGGTCATCTGTCATCAATGTCATAAATCACTGATGGGATCATTATTTCGACAGAGAGGCATTAAACATCGTATTCGATGCCTAGTACCATTTTAGGCACAAGGGACCTAGCCACAAAGGAAGCTAGGCCCTTGCCTAACTAGCACTTGTATCCTAGTGGGAGGGAACAGTTAATATATAATATGCTAGATGGTGATAGGAGCTAAGGAGACAGATAAAGCAGAGGATGTCGGCAGGGAGTGCTGGGCCTTGAGATAGCTGGTTACAGTTTATTGTGTAGAGTGACTGGAGAAAACCTCTATGAACTATCAATTGCACGTTATCCATCTGCAGTACTTCTGGGTCATTCTAATGACTCCCCGACTACCCTTGCCTGGCAGACAGAGAAGTATAGTAGAGAAGAGGGTGGGTGTGGGTAAGTACAGCCATTAATTCAAATGCTGACTCTGCTATATATTAAATCTTTGAACTTGGACAAGTTATACAATCTCTCCTGTACTCTCCAACTACACAAAGGCAAAATAATACATATCTTTCAGGTATATTGTGAAATATATGAAGTCATGTGCTCAAAACACCCAGCATTTTATGTTTCAAGCAATGCTAATGTCCTCATCTTCCCTTGCATTTCTGAATGAAATGACACTTATTTAATATATTACAGTACAATTCAAACACACGTGCATGCATACGCATCATTACATGTTTGTGCGTTTACTGTACGCACACATAAAGCTATTCTCTTGTTGACGTTACATATAGTTTCCATGGAAGATAATTGTGCCTCTCCAAACAAAAGATGGGAACTCTATTACATCCTTCTTCTATTCTTAAAACTCCTGCTTCATAAAGTCTTGCCAAATACTGTGTTGGAAAGGCAACAGGAAAAGTTGTAGGGATAAGATGACGTATCACGACTTGGCTTTGGTCCCTACATGTCAGCCAGCTGCCCACTGAGTGTGGCCTTCCTTTCATGTTTTCATTGTGAGGAACAGGTGCCATGCAACCAGCTGTGAAGGGAGGCAGAAGAGTAAGTACACTGATTAAAAACATGAGCTCTAAAGTTCTCCAGGCCCTGTTCAGATTCATTTGTAAAATTCATTTGAATTCGTTTATAAAATAGAATTAATGCCACCTACCTCTTAGGGTTGTTAATGAGGATTAAATATGAGAATACATGAAAAATGCCTTAGCGCCCATGAAGTACTCATGAAATGGTGGTGATTAACGATGAGAATAAATTCTAAAAGTCTTCACTAAAGGGCTGTTCATAGCTAGATAGGTAGAGGTGTAGGCGTATAGTGTCATTTTGGGCATACAAGGACCACCTTAGATACACAAACATTCCCTGCAATAATTGAAACAAAGCAAGTACTCAACAGAGGAATTATTCTAGATTACACTGTGTTTTGTATAAATTCCACATTTGTGTTATTTCCGTATGCTGCAAATACATTTAATCCAGTATCAGTTGCATGACTTCACAAATCTAGGACTTCTGGAAATGTTAAGAACCTTGAAGAAGATACTTGGATTCCAAGATGGCTGTGGTGTAGGTGGAAGCTACACTCACTTCCTCCCGGTGTCAATTGCAGATGAATTATGGAGCCATCAACCTGAACAACCAACTGACAGCCACCTGAGCCAAGGATTTACAGAAGAAGACACACGAAGACTGGTAAGAACGGCAGAGACATGAAGAGGGCTTGCTCCTGCACCTAGGTGCAAAGCTCTGAGGTGCTAGAAGAATATTTTGGCTACAAAAGTCCACTCCTGAGGATCCCCAACCCAGAGCACCGGGGCCAGGAAGAGGAGCCTGCATAGCACCTGACAGTGAAAATCAGTAGGTACTCTATCTGCCTAGAAGAGGAGAGAGTCTGCTAAGAAGATCTTGCTCTTGGACACTCACCCAGAGCTCTGGTAGAGGGAGGACAACTCAGGGCATATGGGAGTCACAAAGAAAATGTCTAGGTGGCCTGGCCCCAAGGAGAGATCTGGAGGGTCAGCCACTGAGGTTCCTGTGCCCAGTCCCTATCCCACACCACCTTCAGGCACCATCTTCCCAGGGTCAAGCACTCCTATTCTTACAGCACCAGCCTGGGGACTGCACTAACCCAGACCTCCAACTACTTGCAACACCACCCTGCCAAGTTCAAGTCCTGCAGAAAGGTCTGTTGGCTGCACCCAACAGGGACCTTTTGTGCACTCTTTTCCTGAAGAAGTTCTAGGCAGACACTCAGACAGCCACTGAGCTGTGTGGCTTTGGAATGGGGGACAGTCTTACCCCACTCCTGCAGGCTCGGCCAGTGCCAGCCCCAATGGGAGACTGCTTCGATCTGTCCCTCCCAAGTCCCATTGGCTCCATCCTGCTGAGCTTGTTTGTGAAGTAGGGAAAGCTGGCTACACCCAACTTGAACCTGCAGTGCCCTTCTGCTGGGGAGCTAGAGTTGGAGTCTCTGGGAGAAACTGAGGTATATCTCCCGAGTAGGAGCCAATTCCCCCCATTGAGTGCTGACTGCGCTACCCTCCAGCCCCGTCCTCCCAACCTCAGTAGCCCTGCCCTGCCAAGCTCACACCTGGTGGATAACAGCCAGCCTAGGCCCACTCTAGAGTCTTTCTTCAGAAGGCTCTGGAGAAAGACCAGGCAGCATCATACACAATGGGAAAAACTGAAAGCATTTCCCTTAAGATCAGGATCAAGACAGGACTGTCTGCTTTCAGCACTCTTATTCAACATAGTACTGGAAGTTCTAGCCATAGCCCCAGGGCCCGTCATTAGATGAGTGGATAAAAAAGCTGTGATACATTTACACAATGGAATAGTCCTCAGTTGTAAAAAATAAGGAAATCTTACCTTTTGTGGCAGCATGGATGGACCTGGAGAATATCATGCTAAGTGAAATAAGCCAGTCAGAGAAAGACAAACATGACATGATATTACTTATATGTGGAATCTAATGAACAAAATAAACAAACAAACAAAGTACAAACAGACTCATAGATACAGAGAACTGACTGACAGCTGTCAGAGGGGAGGGAGCTACGAGGGGTGGGCCGGGTGAAAAATGTGAAGGGATTAAGAAAAAAAATACAAAGAAACTGACTACAGTATGGTAACTGCCAGAGGAAAAGAGGGATGTGGAGAGGTAGGAAAGAGCAAAGAGGGGACAAATGGTAGCAGAAAGAGACTTGACTTTGGGGATGAGTCAGTATGCAGATAAGGTGCTCATAGAATTATATGCTTGAAACCTGTATGGTTTTACTAACCAACGTCACCCCAATAAATTCAATGACAAAAAGAACCAAAAAAGAAAACGATACATGCATGTACCAATATAATTAACAGTCAGGTCAGTCATTTCATATTTGTTTTGTCAATGGGGAGGGCTCATACATTCACCACGGAGATCCCAAACAGTGTAGCTCATAGCTGCCCCCAGTGCCTTCCTCTATGGATGAAAAGGAGTCAAGGTAAGAAAATAAAATTTCCCCCTTTTTTTTTTTTTACCTCCATGAACCTCTAAATTCTTTGGATTGGAAATCTCATTAATCATTCTCTTCTATGAAAAATGGGAAAACAATGAGTAGAAGTCTTGGAGGAATCCAAGGCTACCTCGACAATTGGCCCACACACAACTCACATTACCCTTCTCCTGGGAAATGCCATGGTTTTCTGCTTGGCTCTCACGGTTAATGCCAGCTTTGCCCTCCAGAGACAAAGGTATGTTTCAATCATACTGCAGCTGTACCCTGTGCAATCAGGAGTTCGAGTATTAGGAATATTAACATTATCCTGGTAAACTGCTCAAAATAGTTTACCATTCATTAGTGACGTATACCAAGCAGTGAGCCTTTCTAAGGGCTTCTTTTTTTCCCCCTTTATTGATTTTAGAGAGAGAGGAAGTGAGAGGGAGAGATAGAAACATCGATGAGAGAGAACATCGATTGGCCACCTCCTGCATGCTCCCCACTGGGGACTTGTCCCACAACCCAGTCATGTGTCCTGACCAGGAATCGAACCGGTGACCTCTTGGTGCATGGGTCGATGCTCAACCACTACACAGCCAGACCTAAGGGCTTCTTTTTAAGGAATTTTTAACATCTTGAGCGTTTCATTCATCCTCATTGTTTTAATACCTTGGGGTCACTTCCCCAACATCATGGTTTACAATTATTTAAAGTTTCTCAAGTACATTATTTCACCACAATTTTCACATCTTCAAGGTTTTCTTTTTATCCATTATCCAAAGTTTGAAACACAGAGCGGATGGTAAATATGGCTTTGCCTGGCTTGTATCTGATAAAACTTCAAAGAGGAAATATGTCACCATCCTTATCGGACAAGCGAATCCCACACTCAACTGGTTGGCAAGGTAGGGAATGACAAAAGTTTTATCTCTTTTAAGTCCTGAAGGGCACTTTCCTGCTTTATTCTGCCTGCTCTAAGCCTGTCTAAAATTCAGCTCCAAATATGGATGCATTTGGTTCAGCCTCAGAGAGATACAGTTTATTTCAGATATGAATTTGAAAGAGACACCATCAATCCACGACAGAGCACCAGCTATCTATGCCAACTGCTACTCTTTCCATGAAGAAACCTGCTGTGAGACCCTGATTAAATCAGGAACCGAGTCTCAAGATAAGAATCCCTTTTCACGTGCTTGATGAACATATACAAGCAAATCTGCCCTTGCCCATCTCTGTGCCCTCAGTACATCACAGGATGTGTGTAGGGCTACAGCAAGCCAGCAAGTCCCCCTTAACAATGTGGCAGCACCTGCCATATACAGCATGTTGACCATATTCTAGGCTCTGCATTAAGTGCTTTGCATCAAAATATCTCATTTAATTCTTCAAAAACCATGTGATGTTATTGATATCACCTCTCTTTTACAGATGGGACAATCGGGTGAGAAGGAGTTAAATAATGTGGCCAAGTTTGCACAGCTTCTAAACATTGGATCTAAAATGTGAACACAGACAGTCTGACCTCATGCATGCTTTATATTTTATCAGGAGCAATCTCATCACCAATGGTGCTCAGAGGCAAGAGCAAAGACCTCAAACCACATGGAGCAATTCATTAAGATATAACCTTGCTCAGAATGCTTCCAGATCCTCCTTCTTCCCTGGACCCCAAACTTAGAATAGTTAAAAATCCCTCAGCTGGCATGAATGGGCTGGGTTTTCTCCATTCTGCTCTCTAGGCATGGCCGTGTGAGACACTTTCCCTGACTTTCTTGCACTTAGGAGTGGGCTAGCTTGGGGTGCAAACTGTCTTCCATCAAACTTCTGTATGCTTTGCATAAGCAAATGAGCTGTTGGAGGTCAGTGAGGAACTCAACAGTGCTGATTAATTCAACATTCACTCATTCTTTCAACAAACAACTCTGTTTAGTTAGAGGAATGGGCCAAGCAATTGCTGATGGACTGTGTCAATTTGGATGACCCCGAACACGGTCACTGTGTACTGTGAATGTATATTATTTGTGCCAACTTGTGTGTGAACACTGGATATAATATTTATTGATATACAGGGACATTTTGTTTCTCCTTGCTCTTAAGATAACGTAGTCTCCTTCGCCCAACCCTCCCCTTGCCTCCTCTACCCAGCTAGCATCAATGCATATGCAAGAAGCTTCTCACAAGACAACCCAGAAAACCTCAAGACCCTCTGATTTACACTAAACTGTCATACAAGTACCATTTTCCTTCACGGCATCGGTCACATTTGTAATTAATTATTCACACAAGTGTTTAACATTCATTTCCATGGGTCGACAACAAGCTGCCTATGTGTTCACAGCTGTATCTTCAGTACCAATTGCAAAATTCACCATATCGTTCATACTTTATACTTCACTGAAGTATCTCATTTAATCCTTCAGTAAATAGCCTTCAATATATCTTTCATGTATCCTTTTTTAAAAAATTTTTTTTCTTTATTGATTTTTAGAGAGAGAGGAAGTGAGAGGGAGAGAGAGATAGAAACATTGATGAGAGAGAACATCGATTGGCCGCCTCCTGCACGCCCCCCACTGGGGATCAGGCCCACAACCTGGGCATGTGTCCTGATCAGCGACCTTCTTGGTGCATGGGTCGATGCTCAACCACTGAGCTACACTGACTGGACATCTTTCATGTATCCTTCAATAAATAATAAAATAAATGGAAGCCCTCGGTAACATTGGCCGATGATGATGATGATGATGATCGTTGAGAACTAATACCATCTCTGCTCGCTGTGATTTTAGTCTCTTACTGTCTGTTGTATAACTTTGCCGCTCCAAGAAACTTTTGCCCAGGAAGTTAAAAGTCCAAATAACATTACTGTTTATTTCAGAAACTTCCTAATCAGCAGGAAACACCCACCACTTCCACCCCCAAGACTCTTTGAACTCCTCATGGCAACATCCTTGCCTTGTTCTGTCAGTCCTTAACCCATCCTAACCCAGTCCCTGGATGGGAAGATCCACTTAAACACACTTCTAAATCTCAACAACTATTCTGACTTGGCTCATCCCCAAGATGCCACCAAGCTACTAAGCCTGTTGAGGTATTTGCGCTCTTCATTAGCTCAGTAAGCAGTCAACTCAGCTTCATCGTGTCAAGAGGTTGCATTGGAGCTATACAGGAGGAGGCAGCATTCGACACGATTAATATCAACCATCTCCAGACGAGCCTCGGTGATGAAGTTATTTCAGCTCTCTGCCCAAACACCATCTCCTCAGAGGCCTTCCTTCACACTATCCAAAATAACGCCTGCTGGCCACATCTTTCCCTTCACTCCGATTTCCTGTTCTTCAGGGCCCTGCTCACTATTTGGCATTATAATAAATATCCACTCGCTGACTTGTTATATTCTGATCCCTCTTCTAGAGCGTGAGCTGCATGAGGGCAGGGACTCAGTTGTCCAATGTCTCCTCACCCCGAGGACTCCGTCAGCCACCTTGTTGGGACTCAGGTTGTGTGAAGAGGACCTGGTTATCTGGGTCTATTTAAGGGGGCACATGGAGGGAGGCAAACATCTGACGATTTCACATGTTTATAGTGTCTTCATTTCTCAAATATCTCATCTCATGTTATTGTCACAATGTGACCGGAGAATTGCATGGATTGCCTTTCTCCATTGCTCATGAGAGTGGGGTTCTTTCAATATCCCAAGAAAAATAATTTTCTGTGACTCGAACAGGAGATATGGTGGCTTTTATTTGTGTGGAGGTACATCTCTAGGGTTCTAAGGTCCCATTTGTCTTAGTCCAAAGTAGAGCCAGAAGCAAAGCCAGTGTCCAGCGTTTCTGTTCCATGGTGGAGTTGAGTCTGGCACGGCATCAGGCTAGTTCCAGTCCATCAGCCCACTGCGTGGGGTCCACATGGCTGTGGGCCACGTGAGCAAATGCAGGGAGCGCTCCCCTTGCAACAAGAGAGCCAGGAGCCAGCACGAAAGAAAGCACAAAGGGAGGAAACCCCTTTTTTTCAGGAGCTTAAGTATCTCAATTTCACACCTTTGCAGGGACCAAGCCCATTCTGGCCAATTACCAGTTCCCAGGTATGACTTACAGGTAAGCATTTTCCAAGTCACCCAGACCTTACTAAGCATGCGTCTAACTGCCTCTGTCCAGTCCCTTCTGAGAGGGTTAGCAACGTTTTAAAGGGTAAAGGTAAAAGCTTGCAAAAAGTGGAAACTGTGAAAAATGTGTTGCTTTCATGACCTTTGCTCAGCCTTCTGCTGAGCACGGATTATCTGGATTATCCGCAAGACAATGAGTCACCATCACCCAGCAGATGCAGGACAAGATACCAGACCAGTCCAACTGCAAAGTGGACAATGGGCCAGGCAGAGTATATCAGCAGGAACTGCTGGAAGCTAGAAGCAGAGTATATAACCTACAGCCCAACTGTTACGTGGGGCTGGCTCCCTTTTTTTTTTTTTTTTTGGCTCAGGCACATGCAATAAAGCCGTTTTGCTCTACACTGACCTTGCATTGTGGATGTGATCTCCCGCCAGCTCAGACCTTTTACCTTCCCCCATTGATCTTCAGGAAACAGACCTGGAGAGTGTTAAACTGCAGCTTCCGGGCAAAGCTGTGCAAATGGCATGCCTACATTATCTGGCCTTCCCTTTCCTCTTTCCTGTTAATTAATAACAAGGTTATTACAACAGTGTCAACAATACTCTCTTATTGTTCCCATTTCACAGATGAACACTGGAGGCTCAGAAAGACTGCTGAAGACAGGCAGTGCCTGCCCGAGGAGTAGGTCCTCCAATGGCAGGTCCCACATTCCATGCCACCACTCCCCAGCACCGGGTATGGGAACTGAAGATCGAGAATGACTGATCACTACTGTCACAGTAGTCATGGCTGCTCAGGAGCCCTTCCTCTGCTAAGATGAGAACCCCAGTCTGCTCACTGGACATTTGTAATCGCCAAAGATGCACTGAAACGTCCAGTAATTAACATTAGAAGACGCATCTTTAATTCTCAGGGGATTGTGATTCCTAAGAATGAAGACCAAGTCCAAGTTCAGAGTACTCCTCAATCCGAAGGGGATTTTAGGCGTGGAAACGCCTAAATGAAATGACTGAGACAGACAGCCAATCCAAATCACGAGATGAGCCCTGCTTTCAAATGTAGCGTTAGAAGTCTGACATGCCTTTTAAAAAACAGCTAGCACTTCAAAAAACATTTCTTAAAAACTTGCTCTATTTTGAAGGCAGCATGAAAACATTAGTGCCTTTCTTTGACAAAGATAACCCATAAGAGATGAAAGAAGGAAGGAAAGAAAGAGAATGTGAGAAGTATGTCCCATTTCAGGAGAGATAACGGGAGGCTGAATTATCTAGATAATTATCTCAATCCCCACTTCACTTTTTCAATGTGGAACGAACTTCACTGGAGACCATCTTGCTTTAAAAACCCTGAGCATAATTTAGGGGGGAAACATCTACTAATGACCTTCCATTCAAAAGGTTTTAGAAGGAGCAGTGGGTGGCATATTTAAATGATAATGAAATACCACCAGGCTACAGGAAGACATAGATTACCAAATAGGCAGAGTTTTCTCCATTAATAATGACTTTTAGAGTAAGAATGTCAGAAAATGGGAATAAGAATGAAAAGCCATTTTTCCCCTGAATTTCTGATGAGATGATCTTTTGTGAAAAGAACAGAACGAAGAGGGGTTTAAGACCTCAAACCAGACCAAGACTCATTGTCCCCTCTTCCCACTGGAAAATGCCATTTCTCCCATTTGACTGATTTTAAAGTAAAATCCTTATCAGATACAAATCACTATCAGATGTAGTTTTGCAACAAAACCAACCGAGGTCTCCTTCTAAAGGAGACAAGCTTTGGGAGAATTATAAAGCTACAAAAGTTTGCACATGTTCTGTATTAAAAGCGCCTGATTTCATCAGGTTTCTCATTAGAAACAAGTGTCCCCATCAATGCAGAATAAAGCATTCTTCTCACACCGAATGAATACAAAATGTCAAGGTGATTAGCATAGACTTTCTATGAGGAGCCCATAAAAGAAACCGTCCTGATAAGGTTCCTATCTCCAATTTTGAAGATATGCACAGGACAGATTTAGCAAATACCAAGCATTTAGGAATAAATATTCTATTTGCAGGAAATAGATGGAAGTGTGCATTCTAAAGCCCAGAGGTGTCTACCTCACACCCTATGGGGCATCTATTGGATGACACTCAGCAAAGACAACCTGAATTCATTACATCCTCCACAGTGTCTCAAACTCACATCTGAAACAGTGAATAGTCTTCTTCATTCATTTCTTCAAGAAAGACAGAAAGAAAGAAAGAAAGAAAGAAAGAAAGAAAGAAAGAAAGAAAGAAAGAAAGAAAGAGAGGTGAAGGAATTCTGAAGTACAATTTGGTAGTTAAAAACAGTCATAGGAATGGAAAGTATAGCATAGAGAATGTAGTCAATAATATTGTAATAACTAGGTATGGTGCCAGGTGGGTACTAAACTTATTGGGGGAATCACTTTGTAAATTATATAATTGTCTAACCACCATGCTGTACACCTGAAACTAATAGAACACAATACTGAATGTCCACTGTAATTTAAAAACATTTTTTAAATAAAATAAAATAGAAAAAAAATGGGATTCATAAACAGAAGCAAACATTGAAAAACATAGGATTCATCATTTTCCCTTGCTCAAAATCTGTCTCTAATTTATGCCCACTGTCCCTGTGGAATACAGCCAGGAATCATTTACATTTGTTCATCTCCACGTTGCCAGTCCCACTCCAGACCATCACCATCTCTCACCAGCAGCCCTGCAACACCTCCCCCAGAATCTCCCCCATATTCAGGCTTTCTGCTCATCCCCACATTGCAGCAGAGTGATCCTTTAAAATGCAAACCAGCCACCACCATTGCACTGCAAAAAAAAAAAAAAAAAAAAAAAAGGCTTTGATAATTTTTCAAATCCTCTTCAAATCTAGCACAAAGTCCTTGCTTAATATGCTCTGTGGTAGGCAGAATACTGCCCCCCTCACCCAAGGTGTCCATATCTGAATTCCTGGAACCTGTGACTATTTTATGTTTCATGGCAAAGGTGATTAAGGTTACAGATGGAATTCAGGTTGCTAATCAGTGGGCATTAAGATGAAGAGATTATTCTGATTTATCCAGGTGGGTTCAGTGTAATCACAAGAATCCTCAAAAGTGGAAGAGAGAGGCATAAGAAGAGTCAGTGTGAGAGGAGATTTGATGTTAAAAATACTCAGCCCGACACTGCTGGCTTTGAAGATGGAAGAGGGGCAGGAGCCAAGGCAGCCCCCTCTAGCAGCCAGGAAAGGCAAAGGAGCAAATGTTCCTGCAGCACCTCCAGAAGGAACCCATCCCTCCTAACACCCGTTTTTGAACTTTGGCCTGCAGAACTGTGCAGTGATAAATGCATGCTGTCCTAGGCTGTTGGGACTGCAAACATTTGCTGCACCAGCCGCAGGAAGCCAGTGCATGTCCCAGAAGGCCCTACAGAAGGTGGGCACTGCCCAGCTCTGCGGCTTCATTTTACACCACTTTCTCCTCACCCCTTGCCTTTTCTCTTCGGAATTTCCTCATGCTTGTGATGCCAACCGGTTCCCCAAAGAGGCTGTGACCTTCTCCTTGAATGCCCCTCTTTTTTGGCTCCGTCCTGCTCATCATTTAGGTCGTGGGTAAGCCATGTATGACTTTCCCACAACCACTGTTGAGATGGGGTAAAGGGCTGTAACCAACCAGGGCTACGAGGACTATTTCAGGGATGGTAAAACCAATCCCCAACGGGCTTATGGTGTAGAACCAGCAGAAGACCAGCTCGATCCAACATGGCAACTAAGTTCACCTCGCGGTAACCCCTGGCCTCATCATACGCTCATTGCAATGCGTTCGCATACCAAACGACACACCCTGTGCGCCATGATTGGAAACGGAAAGCCCATATAAGGACACACAATGGCCCATGGGGCTCTTCCAAGACGAATCCACCCCTTTCCCCAGAAAAATCCTGAATATTCCTCCTCCTTATTGAATGCCCTATCCCTTGATTAAATAAGCCTTGATAAAAGAAGTAAAGGCCACTAGGGAGGGGCTGCTCTGTCTGTGGAGTAGCCACCCTCTGTCCCACTGCTTCCCTAATACTCTCTCATTCTAAACTCCAGGCTGGTGTGCCTTTCCATTCTTTCCTGCACGAAACCAAGAACCCACAGTAGGTTGCTCATCTTCAGGTCCCTGGACCCCCAGAACACCTACATCACTATCCTTCCTGTCTCCTCTCTGAGGATGTGAGATGCCCCTATTCCATGATCCCCAGCTCCCATACACTCATCACACGTGTTAGCACTTCTTCAAGTCCAGAGTGATGGACTCATTCTGGTCTGCATGTCAGGTCCCTGGTTTTCATGGTTTTACTATGAAAGGTCCACCTCTCAGGAAAACCTTCACTCTGGGAAACCTGAGACATCTGGTCACCCTATTAAGTCTTCCTTCCTTAGCAGCACAGGGCCTGGCATACAGTAGGTACTCAATAAAATATTAATGAATAAATGGATTTAATTTTCCATCGTCTTTGACTGCATGCACACACACAGTTCTAGTCATATTCCCTTCCACTCCTGACTCTTCTATCTGATCATCCAAGTTTGCCCCAGGCTACCACATCCTGGTACTACCCAATTCTTAGATTACGCAAGTGTCTTAGAGCTATGTCCCCACACCCCACCCTTCCCGGTTATCTTCCCTCACTCTCCTGTGTTATGAGAATGAGTTCTTGATTCAATCATTTGAGGGGAAAAAAAAATCTTTATTGTGTATCTACCTTAAAAGCAAACATTACATCCTTTTTGATAAATTTGTATAGGGTTTGAAATGTCCTATGCTCTTGAAAATGAACATAAATGGTAATAATGGTCATCATCTTTGAAAAGTTGGTTCTTCAAAGCAGAATTAACTTTTTCAGGTCTCTTGGGTGCTATTTGGTGTCATAAAAGAGGAATGAATTCGGAATTACATAGCCAGGTATCCTCTGCTGGGGATTTCTAACCTTTGAAGTACTCTTTAAAGGAAAGCAAGAACTTAAATATCATCCAGTGACCAAGTTTTACAAATTTTTTTGATCCTAATATTCAAGTGTATGAGAATTAGTCTTCACTTTATCTCTGTAAGGCTGTGGTTTTCAAACTTTCATTTTCATAAAAGTCAAGTTATGTGCCTGTTAAAAATTCAGATTCTTGCCCAGGCACATCCTGTAGTTCTTGTTTTTAATCTATAAACTGGTTTTCTAGTAAGTAGCTTCAGGAATTGCCATGGACAATGCCTTCATAGACTTTAAAGCATGGTAAGTTGTCCAACTAACAACATGGTATCAGAGATAGGTCATCTCGATAGAATCCATTTAAAAGCTTACAATTATGGAACAAAGAGGAAGCGTCATGTATGTATGGGACTGGGAAGGCATTCCAGTGAAGGGGTGTAGATAACAAAATATTTATAAAATGTTATGTGCAATGGCAAATGAAGAATCCTTATTATTATCACTGATAGATAATATTACCCAAAGGTATCTGACATGTGGAATACAGTCTTTCTGGATAAAAAAAATATCTAGTGTTGTGCATACCTCACACAGCATTAAAACAAAGTTTGAGAATCAAAAATTTTGCTTTTCTGACCATTTATGAGAATGCTACCCACTTAGTGAGTTGGAATGAATTGGATTAAGGTAAGAACATGCTTCCTTCCTTACATGGACTAGCTGTTAACCAAAGGGTGTTGACCCACCACAGAACATAAAGGATGTCATTGCAGGGATATTCAAAGAGTGAAATTTCCTCTTCATGTGGGACCTTTTTTTTAGGGTGTTCCCTGTGACTGTTACTTTAAAACAGTTTGGCACAGAGATGGTTTTATAAAGATACATGATGCCAAATGATTATTTAGTCCTTACTAAGACATGTATTAATTAGAGAAAATAGGAACAATAAGTGGTAAGGGCTGCATTATGGCATATGTCCTATTAGCCTCCACACCTGCTTCTTCTGGGTTGCAGGTATATACTCTGTTTATAGAATTACTTCTGAATCACTTGTGTTCACCCATTCATACACTTCAACTCCTTTATGATCTTGACTCTCAGCCCACAACATATATTCATATCCTCATGATACCATCTGCTCACATTTTAGGTTTGTTTCAAGTTGGGTCACCCTGGTACAACCTTGGCTTTTCAAAAAAAAAAAAAAAAAATGGCAGCAATTTATACCTCTCACCCCAGGGTCGATTCTCAGAAGCAATTCATGTTGGGAAGGCAGAATATGGACAAGACTTGGCATCACCTTCTTGACTCTAAATGCACTACTGAGGGGGAACATCAGACATCACAGGGTCTTCCTTCTTTGGTATTTTGGGGAGTGAGAGAAAAGGAGATCACTGTGCCAGAGGGTGTATTTCTTGAGAAATGCACAAGTTCATAACATAGATAAATATAAAGCATTTCTAGAATATCACCTTGGAAAGAAATCGTTGAGTTATAAGAAATGCTCTGAACTTTGGGGCTTTAAAAAAAATAGGTCACATTGAAAAATGCTCTTCTCAATACAATTTTAAGTTCCTTTAAGATAGGGATTGTGTTGTAAGCTGCCCTTAATCACAACAGAAAACTGGAACGGCGATTTGCCCATAGCAACTTTCAATAAATGATATTTATTGAATAGAATGTTATCAAATATGATATAACTTTAACTAGGCTCCAAGCAGCTTTGAAATGATTTGTAATACATCATTTCACTCATGGGCTAAAAGATTTCCCATGTCCTCTTTGACCTTCTCCTGCAGCTACACATCGGGTCTTGCTTATGTTGAGGCAGGATGGTAAGAAGCTAGGAAAATTCCTTGGCAAGTGGAATGGGAAACTAAGACAGATAGCTGACTCAAACTGGCCTCATCCAGCACCCTGACTCTCCTGCCTCCTTCTCCCTTGCAAGGCCAATCCCTTAAGCATTAAGCTCCTAGTACAATGAGGTTCTAATCAGCATAAAATAATCTTAGGAATAAGCCTTGGGTCTGTTGATCACAGAGACAGAGTTTTGGTTAAACTAGAGATAACATGTAGGCCTCAGTTGTGTTTCAGCTCCAGGCCCAGAAAAGCAGCAAAACCAGATGAAGCAACACCATGGCTGGCGTCAGGACCAGATGCGATGGCCAATGACCCCCTACCCTAGCACTGACCAACCAGTACAGACCACAACCCTGACCCTATACCCTCATTTTGATGCATCAGCATATTAAAGGACACACCTGGAGAGCTGATGAGTATACTGAAATCCTTCCCTGAGACCTCCCCTAAAATACCCACCTTTAAAAAACCAGATAAAAATCCCTAAGAAAAAGGACCAAGTGTATGCTCTCTCTCTAGAACACATCTGTACCTTCTTTCTTCAAGCGTGCATCTTCGCTTTCTTTCTCCTAAGCTCTAAAGGTGCCCCTGAGACTTACAACCAGCGGGACAGTGGGCAGCGGCAGCTCATCCCAGCTAACCCCCTGAACTGTCTCCAAGGGCCCTTCTCACGCCTCTGTAACTTGTCTCCTGAGTCCACGCAGCCCAGCTGGCTCATCTCTTCTGCCTCTGTGACTTTCCTTTTAAAAAGCCAAGGCAGCTCTCTGAGCAGCCAGCTCAATTTTTCTCTTCGAATGCACTCTCGCTTTGCTTGCTAAATAAACCTCCTTTTGTGCTAGGGTTCTTGGCTCTGATTTCCTCCTTTGCCGAACTCAAGAACAGAGGTCCCACATCGCCAGTCACAACACTGCTGCCCTATATATGCACGATATGTTCTGCTAGGAAAACTGTTGTCACATTTATCATGTCATTCAGTTTTCACACCAGCTCCTTCAGGAATCTTGTGGCTTTCAGAGATGAGAAGACTGAAGCCGAGGAAAGGGTGGAAATGACAAAAGTCCTCCAGATAGTGTGTGAAGAGGCTGAAACTGGACGCAAAATCCAGCCCTTTGTGGGTTATAAATCCAGTCCTCTGTACCGCACATCATGACGTATTCACTCTATAAGAGAAGCTCTGAAGGTCAAATCCTGCTCTAACACTTACTACCTGTGGGTCTTGACTTCTCCAAGTTACACTGTCCTTATCTTCAAATGGGGCTAAGGATAGATCACAGCTGTTGAGCCTTCTGATGTGTTGATCCATTTTCCTGAGAGGTCAAGAAGCTGCCACCTGTCAGAGGTTGACTTCAAAGATGATGGCTTGATTCTACTGCCCATCAGCTGCCCTCCCCTGGCTCACTGCTTCCCTTACCCACTGCTGTGCTTATTGTGCACCTGTAAAACCAGGTGACACCCGTAACAACAGACAGGTAAAACATCACAGCGCGGGTTAGATAGCTTTTGTGGCTTAGTTCCATTTTCATTTATTTTGGAAACGTTTACATTTGCTACATTTGTATTATGATTAATAGGGTTGGCGAAGGAAATGTCACTCTCTCTAGATGCACTTACCAACAGCACATGTCTACAGCCTCCTCCCTCTGCTGGCTCTCTCCTGAGACAATGCATCTGTTTAGAGAGACGCATGAAGGATACAATAGCACAGAGTGCCAAGACCTCCCACCTGGGGCCCGTGCAAATTCAAAAAATGAGAACACCGACTTCAAAGCCATCATATTGCATTTTGAGTCGCCTTCCCTGAAATCGATGGAACCGAGTCTCCCAGGCCGCCCTTCGTGTTTAACGGTGTAATCTGCGCTGAGTCCAACAGCATAAATGGATTAAACCCCAACCAACAGTATTCCCTACACAATTTTTCCTACAATTAAACCATTGTGTTGAAAAGGAATTCGGTTAGAAATACTAATAGGTATCCCATCGGAACTGGAACATTACTCCTGAGACTCTAGGATGACATTACTCCCCCTTGCTTGACAGTAATATGAAACAAAATCATCTTAATATTTATTCACCAAGTCAAGTAGATAGAGCCTCCAGAAGCAAACAGCTCCCCCTCTCTGACCATAGGTAAAAGTGGTCTCCTGTGTGGGGTAGAAAGGTAGGATTGGGCACATGTGCTGTACCCGCTTTCTGTACCCCTGGAAGGCATTGCGAATCAATCACAGCACTCTCCTGCTGAGCTCAGATGCATTCTTCTCAACAAAACTACAGGGAGACTTTACTAATCAGAATTGGCAAGTGAGAAATCTATTTGCCTGCCCTCCTCTCCAGTCTCACCTCACTAAGCCTAGACACAAAGCTCCCTATGACCCAATCCAGATGCCAGGTTTGAGAGTGCCCCAATCCATGGGACAGTGAACCTCATTTCTCAGTATATAATGACCGTTCTGTCATGTTCAGTTGACATTTTTATAAATTTCTTTCTTTATTGATTTTAGAGAGAGAGGAAGGGAGAGGGAGAGAGAAATGGAAACATCAATGAGAGAGAATATTGATTGGCCGCCTCCTGCATGCCTCCCACTGGGGATCGGGCCCACAACCTGGGCATGTGCCCTGACCAGGAATCGAACTGGTGACCTCTTGGTGCATGGGTCGACGCTCAACCACTGAGCCACACCGGCCAGGCTTCAGTTTATTTTTAATAAAACTGTTTCTCTTGAGTGGAGGACAAGTTGTCCTCATCTTCTTCAGCACCACTAGCCAGGGTATTTCCTAATAACCCCAAAGTAATACCTGCATTTCCTCTACACCAGGGTTTCTCAACCTGTGGGTCGCGACCCCTTTGGGGGTGGAACAACCCTTTCACAGGGGTCGCCTAAGACATAACAGTAGCAAAATCACAGTTATGAAGTAGCAACGAAAATAATTTTATGGTTGGGGGTCACCACAACACGAGGAACTGTATTAAAGGGTCGCGGCATTAGGAAGGTTGAGAACCACTGTTCTACACATGTTTAGCTCCTTCTTTAATCAAAGCAAATCTATTCAACTGTTAAAATATAGCTCTAGAAAAATCCTCAGAGCTTTTAGCGTTCTTACTCTAGCATTTCTTACTTTCCCACTGTAAAAATAATTTTAATTCACTATAATTGTTCTTTAGCCCTCAGGATATTCAGTAGTTACATCCTTCCGAGGATTAGCATAAGGTGGTTTTCCTATCTTTCTCTAGTAAGGAAGTAGAAAATCTTCTAGTGATATGGAAAATCACTTTCCTACAAATTGCTAAATAATAAAACTGATCAGTGACAGTTTTTTTTAAAAGAAAAACATGTTTCTAAGCAATCATTTATAGAATGTGTTTTCAAAAACTAAGTTATAATGCCTATGAGATATAAATTTAAACTTAATGCAACATACAAAAAAAAAAAAAGTCTGTATCCTTTTCTGATTATTTTAATTTAAAATTTTAAGAGTTTTCAGATGTGAAGAAGTGACTGGACCATTCCACACACAGAACTCTGGAAAACAGTAAAAAGTAATGAGATACTAGACAAATGAACCTACGATGGGAGAGAGGTGTTAGTACACTGAGAACACCAAAGCATGATGCTGGACTCAGTGATGAAATAAAATGGATGCTTTCAGCATGATTTCGAACAACTAGTAATATCTACTAGAATGGCCCATGCTCTGTAAGATATAGCAATGCACTGCCTTATACATGCTTTATAACTTTTACAGAAAGAGGTGGGCAAATTCAATAAAAGATTTACCTTTGCATGTTTTTCGATGCTTGTCTACTCTTCTGGGCCATGTCTTGGTTTATGCTGACTTACTATTCTCCGAACATCTACAAGGTTCTAGATAATTCACGAAAGGAATAGATTCCCAAAATCCAAAGTGCATTTTCTCCACCCACCTTCCTGACATAGCAACGCAACCCTGAGGAGCCCTGATCAGCATCTGTGTACCTGTGTGTGTTTCTGTGTGTGTGTTTCTTTGTGTGTGCTTCTGTGTGTGTATTTCAGTGTGTGTGTTTCTTTGTGTATGCTTCTGTGTGTGTATTTCAGTGTGTGTGTTTCTGTGTGTGTTTCAGTGTGTGTGTTTCTGTGTGTGTGTTTCTGTGTGTTTCAGTGTGTGTGTTTCAGTGTGTCTTTGTGTGTGTTTCTGTCTGTGTGTTTGTGTGTGCTTCTGTGTGTGTGTTTCAGTGTGTGTGTTTCTGTGTGTGTGTTTCTTTGTGTGTGTGTTTCTGGGTGTGTGTTTCTGTATGATGATGTCATGTCACTCTGTGTTCTGATATGAACATTTTATAAAGGAGAGAACTCACAATCGGAGAAATTAACTACATGAACCATAGTCACAGAGTCACTCATGTCTCTGCTACTCAGTATCATTCCTGCTATCCCTAACACTTTTGCCTATTACTGTAGCATACAATTGCTACTCAGCCATTAAAATATATGCTTCAAGCACTCATATGTTCTGAAATATTGCCTCCCCATGCAGAGTGTAAAATCTCATTTATGTCCTGTGATTATTTCCCCTTCTAGTTTGGATAAAACACCTCGCACGGTGACAGGTACATACTAAGCACTTAGTAAATGCATGCTGATTGACTTTAGCTCTTCCTGCCTTATAGGTTGCCATAAAAGTCTCTAAATATTGTTTTCACTTTCATAGCTCTTGATTCAATTATTCCCCCTCAAATCTTACACGAAGCAGGCCACCCCTCCTCCCAGGCACCCACATATTAGCGGTGTCTTCATTCGTCTTCCATTTACATCCCACTAGACTAATTATTTCCCTGCTATCTCGCACCCCATTGGTGTTACACAAACCGCTGAGAAGGCCCTATCTCCTGCAGGCATCGCTTGTATCTTTTCAGCAGCCTGTTGTAACACGGGTGACAGAACTATTAAGAATGTCAGCCTTCCATGCACGAGGCACTTATATAAAGCAAACAATGTCATCTGAGGTAAAGCCGGTGACAACCAAGGGAAAGGCAGGAGGCAGGAGGACTGCACCCCAACAGCTTCGGCAGGGGCAGAAGAAAGCATTTACCATGCCAAGCCAGCCACCCCTCGCTCCCAGGCTATCCAACACACCTCTCCACTGTTCTCCCCGCTTCCGCCCACCTCTGTGCAATCCTCCCTCACTGCAGTTGCCAGAGTCATATTTAAAAAAAAACACACACACAAATATGATCACGGGCCTTACTCTTTCAGATCCTTTCATGGCTGCCCACGGGACTTGGAGTGAAATCCAAAATCTTCACTTTGATGGTCACGCTCCCCCGTCCACTCTTTCAACACAAGCCCACCCCCACCTTTTAATTCTTCCAAAGCCCCAAATGCTTTGCCCTCCCCTCAAAGACTCTCCCCGAGAATGGCTCACAGCACTTACTACAATTTATCCTGCCGTACGGACTACGATTTGTAGTCATGCGTTTATTTGTGTGACTGTTTGTCTATTTCTTCTGAAGAGTAGGAGCCCCATAGGTCTGGGAAACTTGCCTGTCTCATTTCTCACCGTGTCCCCAGAGGCGAGAGCCATGACTGATGGGGAAGAGCATTTGATGTGTATTTGTTGAGCGAATGAAAGAATGGCTACAGCCACCTGCTTGATCCAGGGAGAGCACGTCCCCGCAGGGAAGAGAGGAGGACGAGGATCACAGGGATGGTGGGGTGCCAGTTCCGACTCCTCACCTTTGACCACATGCCCGATCAAAGCGCTCACAGAGGGAAGAGGGGCTCGGCAAGCACTGCCGGTGACTTTGAGCTCAGCACCGCGAGGAGGATGCGAAGATGCACCAGGCTTTGCGGGGGCTCCGTGCAGGGGGAGGCCCTCCAGGCTCTTCAAAACATGTTTGCAGAGTCAGCCTTAGGAGAGAAGCTGGCGACCTGTGTGGGCCACCCCCAAACAGGGGTAGGACCAGGGGCTCTGAATACTAAGGTCTTTTTTACTTCCTTCCGACTGAAATAGTTCTACTCCTTTTATTTCCCCATCCCCTTAACTCTTCATTACAATATTTGAATATTCATAGTATTAAACTGCATGTACACACACACACACACACACACACAGATTATGTGTATATTATCTCAAAGGCACAATTCCGTTCCTTGCTTGTCAGTCCTTCAACTTTGTGTATGTGTTGTGGCTTTTTTCTCAGTTGTAAGTTCAGTTGCAGCCCAGTCAAGTGACTGTGGGACCCCAGGCATGTTGGACATCGGAAGGACTTAGAGCTGGGGTCCCCCGGGGGCTGGCTCTCTACTCTGCTTCTCCTAACAAGAATCCTTCATGAACGCACCGTCCTGGTAACTACAGAGAAGGTTCCGATCGGCAATTTCATAGTGCAGTGTAATTCACGTTCCCCATTCTGGCTTTGTGTGGAGAAGAAGAGAAAGACCTGTTGTTTAAAAATCATACCAGCCATCAACTTCACCTACTTTTTGGAGAAGTAGAGTTATAAATACAACCTAGACAGGAGCTTAGGTCTTCGGGCCCCACACTCCTCCAATCCCTGTTGAAGTCCGAAGTCCTCGCCACTACCTCCTTGATGAAATATACAGTCCCAATGATGCTTCGCACCCTGGGCCCTGCACCTGGAAAGAGTCCGGTGCACTGGTCAAGACTGTGGAAGTTCAGACCCCCTCCACCTCTCCCGCGCCCTCTGGCTTGGAGCGACCCAGGCGACCTCTGTCAGTTTGCTCATCTGTAAACCAGCAGGGAGCAGCAGGGTCTATCTCACTAGGTGATGGGGACAAGGAAATGACGTGATGCCTGTGAAATGCTCGGCCCAAGACCTGGCCCGTGAGCAGACTTCCACACGCGTTAGGTCTTATCTTCAGAATCGCTGATGGCGACCCCTGTGCTCCGCTGCGTGACCCCAGGCAGGAACTCAGCACAGCACACCACTTCCACTGAAAGCTCACGCTCAAAGCCTTTCCAGCAAGACCGTTTGGAAAGAAGAGGTTAATGTTATTATCACACGGAGAGGAGACTGGGTCAGAGAGAGCAGAGGGTTGGCTTACGACAAAGTAAACATCTACAGTAACGCTGATTCCTCGGGACCTCCCCACACACAGTTATCAGCTTCCCACCCACTTCCGGTTGGATCCTAGTGCCTCATTTCTCCTCTTCACATTTTGCTCATCAGAACCACAATGAGCGAGGTCTTCTCGAACTGAAATCGAGCACGGCTTTGGCTACTACCTTCTGCTGAATCGATCACTGCCAAAACTATGCTCTTGGGGTTCCAACTCTCCTTCCCAAAGGCTTTCTCCAAGCAGACACCCTTTCCCCCTAAAAAGAGTATTTATTCAATCGTCACAAGAAAGATTTGGGTTCCTAGTGTCATCCTCATTACAGAGAAGGAAACCGGGGCTGAGGAAAGTTAAGTCACTTGCCCAGGTTTGCAGAAGAGGTCAATAGACGGCCAAGACTGGAATTCCCATTTGTCTCCAAGTCTGTGCTTTTCCCACTAGGCCAGCTGCTTCCTTGATTTGAATTTCAAGGAACGATCAGATGGGAGCTATTGGGTCTACTGAGCACACAAAGCCCAAAGACTCCCAACTGATTAGTCTTAGCCATGCACAACTTTTATGAACTTACACCAACAGAATTTTCAGAGCATATTGGAGTGGATAGCCTACAAAACTAGACTGAGAAAAAAGTTCTTGTACATGAATATATATATATATATAGTACATGAGACTGGAGAGCCATCACACACCCCTGATATTCAGAATCTCGAAACCTGTGTCAAGAAATGGCATGACATTCACCTCAGATCGGTCCAAGGTTGAGGGTCTTGAATTGTACTAGTCTCAGAAATAATGTCTCGGGCCAGAATCCATGACTGTGAAGCTCCTTTGTCCATAGGGCACTGTCATGGCAGGACCGATGGGTTGTCTTCTAATCTGGCTTCTTTCTCTATTCCGTGAGTTCCTTGAAGGTAAAGATTTGATCTGGCTCCTATGTCCAACCTCATTGCCTAGCTCCTCTGAAATATAATCTGAATCATCATTATGGCCAAATAAAACATAGGCAGCCAAGAGCGGAAAGTCTACAAGACAATGGGCTGGCTGTAAATGAACACCATCCATTTAAAAAAGTGATTTAGCAAAGTGCATCCAAAATCATAAAGATGCTTCTATCCTTTAACTGGATAATTCCTCTCAGGGGCATTTATCCGCAAGGAGTTATCCCACAGAAGAAAACTCTGTAGGTTCTGAGCTAACTCTGGCAATAATGGTGTCAGTGAAAAAGCAGGAACCTCCTAGGTACCCCTGAGTATATACTGTGCAACCTTCAGAATTATGATTGTAAGGAGTGATGCAGCAACAATGAATGCTCAGATGAACTTAAGGGAAGAAATGTGAATGGCCAAGCACAGGCCCACGAGGACCACAGCTTTGGACCACGTGTCTGGACAGGGATTACACAGGACAGGGGGAAAGGAACGGACCCGGCGGCAGGCAATGGTGCCTATCAGAATGATTCAGGTGCAGGTAAACCATGTCTTTGCAACGTGTTTGGAGAGTTATCTGTGCAATGTTTTCAGCGAGCACAAAGAAGGTCAGTGAGAGCTTGGATTCTGTTCCAAAATGAAAGGCGGTACTTGGAGCAGAGCCCCTAGGTGAGAGAGCTCAGCTTTGCATGCAAGACATGGAGATCCCCGCCCGGAGCCAGACCCGCACCGGCTGTGCTGTGTGATTGTGCTCTCGGGCCATCTGCTCAGGGGCTGTGCAGGCAGCCGTGTGTCCTCCTGCCTGGACACCAGGGAGGACACCGATCACTAGTCAATCTGCTCGAAATTGCCTCTGACGATTAGTGTGTAATGACTCAGGTAGGTCATGGCCAGGGACGTTTCTGTTATTAACGCATTAGCAGGTATAAATGAGCATTGATTCTGCACAGAGACAAGGTTTATGGACTTGGGGAGAGAGGCTGGCCCTGTGGAGTGTAAACGGTCGTGGCTAGGGGAGGAAATACTTTGCAGAGCAAGGCTATTCGGGGAAGGGTGAGGAGGGTCCAGGAGGAAGGCCAGCCAGCTCGAAAAGGAAAACACGTGGCCCAGGAAATGGAAGAGAAAAGCTGACCTGTAAGAGGGGTACACCTTGGCCCTCTCCCACATCGAGACGGATCTGATCACATCCTGCATCCTGGGCCCAGCAAGCTTCCTCTGAGATTGGCAGGTCCACGATATGAATACAGCTTGGATTGTTTGCTCATTTTAAATTTTATCTTACAGTTTTATCATGAATTCAGGATCCTAGGTCTGTTAACTGTACCATAGCTATTAGTGAAGGAAGGAAGGAAGGAAGGAAGGGAGGAAGGGAGGAAGGGAGGAAGGGAGGAAGGGAGGAAGGGAGGAAGGGAGGAAGGGAGGAAGGGAGGAAGGAAAGGAAAGGAAGGAAGGTGTTACCAAGGTAAGAATATTGACTTACATGTCAGTGTCTTAACAACCTGAGCTGGAATGTACCACAATAGTTTTTTTTCAAAATAATTTATCCTTCTTAAATAGGGGGAATAAGACCCAATGAGTTAACCAATTTGCCAAATCACACACAGACACACACACGTGCCAGTCAGTAGAACAGGGATTAGGAGACTGTTCTGAATAACAATAATAGTGATCAGTGTTACCATTTATGGAGACTGACTGTACGGCAGGCACGGAGTTGGGGCTGGCATGTTCGGAGACAGGAATCCACATTTCTGAAAATAATTACCTGAATTCAAAAGAAACCAAGCACATGTTTTTTAAAAAAACATATTCTGGCTTTCGGTACTTGGAATAAAGTTTATCTTTTTGCTTTGGAGCCTCTCAAAAGTTGAAGAAATCTGTAGCCTCCACCACTAGGAAAAACCAAATTCTTTGCGTCTGTAATTTATTAAGCAGCCATTTCACCAAAACTTGTGTTCGTCCTTTGCAATTTCCAGCCATTGGACAGGTTCACCCATGTCTTCAAGGAACACCCTCACATCGCAGGGTTGAGCAGACACCCCAAGTCGCTGCTTCCCTTGGGCCATTCCGCTGGAAATTACGAGTCATTAGGACGAGTCCAAAGCTGACACACCTCTAGTGCCCAAGCAGATGTAGCAGGTTGCAGGCAAACCCTGTTTCACTGCTTCTAATGCTCTCATGCAACCCAGAGGGTGGGTCAAATTACACAAATATCAGTTTGTTAATACTCGAAAGAGAAAGCAGACTGTCGGTACTGTGTTATTCCTGAAGCTGTCTGGTGTTTCCTGTCCAGGAGACAGTGGGCTCATTTCTGCCACAGAAATGGTGAGGAGAGGCCACTGCTGGTCATAGCTCATCAATCTCTGCCTTGCTGGGATAATGAAACTTTCCTTCACCCTTCTCTTCTGTGGCCTAGTTTCTGTCCTTGTTTATTCACTGAATTCCAAGTTGGAAGGGGCCTTAGTTACAGACTATTCTATTTCAATTCTTTTTTTTTAATCCTCACCCGAGGACATTTTTGCATTTATCTTTAGATAGAGCAGGAGGGAGAGAGGGAGGAACAGAGAGAGAGAAACATCGATGTGACAGAGACACATCGAGTGGTTGCCACCCACACGACCCCAACCAGGGCCGGGGACAAACTGAAACCAAGGTACGTGCCCTTAGCGGGAACTGAACCCGGGACTCTCTGGTCCGCAGGCTGATGCTCTAACCGCTGAGCCAAACCGGCCAGGGCTAGTTCAATTCTTTATTAATATTATTATTATTATTATTATTATTATTATCATCATTTAAATGAGGAAATTGAAGTCAGATTGGTCGAATCTGTTGCTAAGATCATCTTGGTCAATTTGGAATGCCAGGACAGAAGCCTGGGTATCCCGATTTTTCAAAGATTGATCTAAGTTGGGAGGTGGGGTGGAGGGTTCTGAATGAGAGCAATGGTTTCAAAGACAAAGAGTGCAATCATCCTTCATAGCCCGAGTTCATGCCACTGAGCAAGTCATCCATATGTAAATATGCTTGTCACTTTGGGGGATGTTAGGGGTAGAGCAGTAACTGAGACAGCCATGCAGCACGCCTAAGGGACCCTCCAGTCCACGGAGGAGACACGCAACGCACAAGTCACAAACGGTGACCAGAGTGCGTGATGAGTGCGTGGCAGGTTTACACTGGGTGGGAGGCGGAGACCACCAGGCAGGCCGCGGCTGTCACTTCAGGCTTCCCCTTCGTCATCCGTAGTGCTCGAATGCGCCTGTCATATAACCTCCTTATAACTTCGTTCTTTCTGATCATCCTCTTTCCTGACAATAAGAGAGCAGAAGAAAGTGCTTTTCTTCCTTCATTTCTCTGGCTGCACTCGTTGCCTCCCATTTTCATATACTCATTAAATCACAGAGACCCCTGGACTTCTGCTCCTGATCTAGCAGGAGGTAGGCAGAGAAAGAAACATGCAACAAACCTGTGCTGTGCAGCAGCTTAAGAGAGACAAGAGATACACGTATGGAACACGTGGACAAGAACGTGTGACGGTGGTTGGCAGCTGGTCAAGAGGCAAAGCAAGTGGGAAGGTCAGTGCGACTTAGCAAAGGAGCATCATTTAATGGGACTCCGAAGGTAACCGGCATGAAACCCACCCTGTGCTGGGTGATGGGTTAAATTAACACTTACCTCACTCCTCTCCTGTTCTCCCTCCCTCTTGAATTCCAACCCTCCCATTTCCATGCAATCTGCTGACTATTTTTTTTAATATGTTTTTATTGATTTGATTTTATTTTTTTTTAGGGAGAGAGAGATAGAAACATCCGTATGAGAGAGAAACATGGATCAGCTGCCTCCTGCACGCCCCCTACGGGGGATCGAGCCCGAAACCTGGGCATGTGCCCTGACTGGAATGGAACCGGGACCTCTCAGTCCATGGGACATTGCTCAGTCCACGGAGCCACACTGGCCGGGCGATCTGCTGACTTTTGACGTGAGAGAATTCTACCTCCCTGGATGACAAGCATCGCTCTTTCTCTCTCATTCACCTTGACACTGTTCTATCTCGCCTGCTCCACGGAGCTTCACATTCTAAAAAGTAACATTTTCATGGGGTCGAACGCCGACACTGAAAACAGACTTAGTGTTTTCTTTGTCGTAGGGGAAGTCAAGAAACTGAGTACACAGAGAAAAGTTCTTTCGGCAGGAAGGTCTTCAGAGATCCATGCGGAAGTGTAGATTAAGAGAATGGGAAAGGGCGTCCCTGCTGGGAGGCCAAGGGCAGCACGTGCTTGGGGCTGGGGAATAAACGTCTTCAGCAGTCAGGAGCTCAAGTCGCCTGGTTGGAACAGAAGGCGCTTAGGGATTCTCAAAGAGAAGGCAAAGAGTCGGACAGGGGCTAGCTTCCTGAACAAGCAACTAGGTGCTATCCATGTTGCAGGAATGCTAGTCCTTCCATATTGAGGATGGAACCAGGGGAAGGTGGCTTTAGGTATGACGACCACGTAAGAAGGCGTCACAACCGTGTGGGGAAGGAATAGCAGGAAGGATATGCCCAGAGAGAGAACAGAAATAAGATGTTTTATTTTATTTATTTATTTTTTATCCTCATCCGAGGACACTTTTGCACTTATCTTCAGATAGAGCAGGAGGAAGAGAGAGAGAGAAACATCGACGTGAGAGAGACACATCGAGTGGCCGACACCCACACAACCCCAACCAGGGCCAGGGACAAACTGCAACCGAGGTACGTGCCCTTAGCGGGAACTGAACCCGGGACTCTCCGGTCCACAGGCAGGCGCTCTAACCACTGAGCAAAACTGGCCAGGGCAGAAATAAGGTGTTTTAAAGGCTCAGATCAAAGACTTATTCTCTTCTTGGTGGTGGATAAAAAACAAGACAGGGTCCGTGATGACAGAAGCTGGGACTGGGGCCCCGGGAGAGGATGGCGGGTGTTCGTCAGTGAGTGAGCAGGGTGGGGTCCGATCTCCGGCACCGGGAGTGAGCAGCGCCATCCAGGAGGAGGTGTGGCCCTCTGCGCCGCGCAGGGCACCGGCATTCGGGGACCGATTTGGAGCTTGTTGCTCTAGGTCTGTCAGCTGACAAAGCAGAAGTAAAAGCTTAAAAGGATATTAAGTGGTAACTAGGGGACAAAATACAGTCGTCAGGGAGATGCAGAACGGACTAATCCCACACCCACAAGTGTCAGATAAAAATCGGGAGGGATATCTTGGCTGCAGAGTCCACCCTGAGGCGAGAAAGGTCCCAGCCAAACCAGGCCCCCAGCCCTGGGTTCCAGTGCCAGGAAGAAAAGTCCCCATAACTCCTGGCTGTAAAAACCAGCAGGGATTGTGGCTGAGTGAGACAGGTAGCTGTGGGAGTCCCAGACGTTCCTCTTAAAGGGCCTGTGCATGGGCTTACTTGGATTCACTTGCTCCAAAGGCAGCAGCTCCAAAGGCCCCAATGACATAAGGGGAGGAACTGAATTGTCTGGCATCAGGGCGAGGGCCGGGGGCAGCTTTCTGCCAGACGTGTGTACTGGCAGAGGTCACTGTTCCTTTCCTGAGCCCTACACCCATGCAGAGAGGGCAAGCAGGCACCATATGTGAGTCTCCATCAACCTGGCCCACAATGTTCGCCTCACCGTGGTGATTCCCTGAGACCCCACCCCACCTAACTTGTGGGCCCACACAAGCTGTTTCCAGTGGCTTTTCCATACAAACTGCCTGTCTTGGCTCGGGCTTCAGACTTTCCTAAAGTCTCTCAAACAAGCAGCCTCGGTGGGTCCATACCTCTTGCTCAGTGGCCCCAGGCTCGGCACTGGTGGCAGCCAGCCATGGTTTGCAGCTTGGCCTCTCCCAGGCATCTCCAAAACCAGCACAAGTAGCAGCCATCTGCAGATCACTGTGTAGTGCATGCCCGTGGCCTTGGGTAGGGCACAGGTAGCAAATGACCTTGGCCTGTACCTCCTAAGAGGCCCAGAGTCAGAGTACCTGGTGGACAGCTTCCAACCATGTCAAAGCATCACCTAACCACCTTCACAAGTGACACACTCAAGGGTCAGACTCAGTGAGTACCAAAGCCCCACTGAAGTAAGTCCTGCTCCATGGGGTCAGCCCTGGCACAGCGGCTAATCCTTGCAGCCAATTGGCTGGGCGGTAAATCCCTCCCACTGAGGTGTCAACAGCACTCAAGGCTCCACTACAACAGGAGGGTAAACACAGCCCATGTGGTGGGACACACAGGGATGCTCGGATTTTGTGACTGGGGAGGCTGTGCCCCTGGACCCTGCAGGACACCTACTACATAAGGCTACTCTACTAAGCACAAAACACATAGCAGCTCTACCCAGTACATAGAAACAAACACAGGAAGGCAGTTAAAATGAACAGACAAAAAAACATGTCCCAAATGGAAGAACAGAACAAAATTCCAAGAAAATAACTAAACAAAGTGGAGGCAAGAAATCTACCTGATGCAGAGTTCAAAACACTGGTTGTAAGGATGCTTAATGAACTTAGGAATAGAGGAGATGAACTCAGTAAGACCTTCAACAAAGAGATGGGAAACATAAAAACAGATGTAGAAAACATGAAAAAGAATTAGTCAGAAATGAAGAATGTATTAACTAAAATGAAGAATACATTACAGGGAATCAACAGTGAAGTAGATGAAGCAGAGATTCAAATAATCAATTTGGAAATAAGGGAGCAGAAAATACCCAATCAGAATAGCAAAAAGAAAAAAAGAATCCAAACAAATGAGGATAGTATAAGGAATTTCTGGGACAACTTCAAGTATATCAATATTCACATCATGGGGGTGCCAGAAGGAGAAGAGAGAAAGCAAAAAATTGAAAACCTATTTGAAAAAATAAAGGTGAATAACTTCCCTAACATGGTGAAGGAAATAGACACACAAGTCCAAGAAGCACAGAGTCCCAAACAAGATGAACCCAAAGAGGCCCACACCAAGACACATCATAATTAAAATACCAAAGGTTAAAGGCAAAGAGAGAATCCCAAAAGCAGCAAAAGAAAAGATGTTAGTGACCTACAAAAGGGTTCCCATAAGACTATCAGCTAATTTCTCAACAGAAACATTTTAGGCCAGAAGGATTGGCATGAAATATTCAAAGTGAGGAAAAGCAAAGACCTACAACCAATATTACTCTACCCAGCAAAGTTATTTAGAATCAAAGACTGATAAAGAACTTCCCAGACCAAAAAAAAAAAAAAAAGCTAAAAGAGTTCATCACCACCAAACCAGTATTACAAGAAATGTTAAAGGATCTTCTGTAAGAAAAGAATAAAAAAGATCAAATATATGAATAATGAAATGGCAATAAATACATATCTATTAACAATTACTTACAAATGGATTAAATGCTCCAATTGAAAAACATAAGAAGGCTGAATGGATAACAAAACAAGACCCTAACACATGCTTTCTCCAAAGGACCTTCTTCAGATCAAAAGACACACACAGGCTGAAAGTAGAGGCATGAAAAAGATATTTCACAAAAATGGAAAAAAACAAACAATCAAAATTGGGGTAGCCATACTTACACCAGACAAAATAGACTTTAAAACAAAGGCTATAACAAGAGACAAAAGACCCAGCAATTCTACTTCTGGGTATTTATCTTAAGAAACTCCAAAACACAAAAATTGTAGGCATGTGCATCCATATGTTATTTGCAGCATTATTTACAATAGCTGAGGTATGGAGACAACTTACGTGTCCATCGATAGATAGGTGAATGGATAAAGAAGAAGTGGTGCATTTATACAGTGGAATATGACTCAGCCATGAAAAAGAATGAAACCTTGCCATCTGCAACAACATGGATGGACCTAGAGGGTATTGTGCTGAGTGAAATAAGTCAGACAGAGGAAGACAAATGCCATGTGATTTCACTTATATGTGGAATCTAACAAACAAAATAAGCAAACAAGTGTAACAGAAACAGACTCATAGATTCAGAGAACATTTTGAAGTTTGCCAGTGGGAAGGGGGTTTGAGGGATGGGTGAAAAGGGTGAAGGGATTAAGAAGTACAAATTGGTAGTTACAGAATAGTCATGGGAATGTAAAGTATAGCACAGGGAATATATTTAGTAATATTGTATATATGATGCCACATGGTTAATAGATGTATCGGGGGATCACTTTATAAGGTACATAAACGTCTCATCGCCATGTTGTACGCCTGAAACTAATATAATATCGTATGGCAACTGTAATTAAAAATTACAAAACTGTTAAAAATAAAATAAAATAAAAGGAGATATTTAGATGACCAAGTTGAGAACTGTAACTCTAACCCAAATCTGAAAGGATCTATGTTTATCAGAGAAGGTTGGCGGCCAAGGATATTCTTCCTTGATGCTACTCTGTACCAGTCTCCCTGAAAGTCCTGAACTTTGATCCTCACGTAGAACTTGGATGGGTGAACAAGCAGAAGGGGAATACAGTCAATAATAGTGTGATAACTGCACAGTGACAGATGATTACCAGAATGAGTGGTGATCGCACTGTAAGGCACAAAAACATCAAATCACAATAGTGTACCTAAAACTAAAAAGCCAATGTAATATTGTATACCGATTATACTTTTAATTTTAAAAAGTACATAAAGATCTCAATTAGGGAAAAAAATTTAAAAAGAAAAAAAGAAATGAGCAAATTCCAATGGCAAATTCACCGCTCTCAGTACGGTCCCCAAGAGACTGGAGCAGTTCCTTAACCTGCGATGCACCACGTGTGGCCACAGATCACGTTTTCCTGGTAACCAAGCGACCCTCAGAACTCCATCTTTGTTCTGGACAAAGTGACCTCTTGGCCCCGAAGTGGATTGAGGTCCACTGTGCCGGGGAAGCTTCGATCACAAGGAAAGCATCGGAATCTATTAGACACACAGAAACTGGGCAGCTGCTCTCAATGTCCCCAATGAGGAGTTTTTCCATTTCTTCCTTCTCTATTTTATTTATTTTTTTTCCAAATTATCAGATATCTGCACACTGGTTTGGAGCAGCAAATTAATAATTTTTTTTTCTCTCTTTAGACTGCAATTGTAGATATGGAAACACCATATCAAAAGGCAAATTAACATGAGTTCCTTACAACGTTTTTACTAATTATCTTGGAGACCAGAGCCTCCCCTAGGTTAGAAACTTCAGCCCCCGTTCAGGGGTGGAACATGAATTTCTTTCTGAGAAGCAGTAATTTGTATCATGTTGAGAAGGTAGAGACAAGGGTGGGAGGGTCATGCATAATCTGAAAACCCAACCTAGAAACCTTGCATCCACCATCCCTCCCCTGCCCCAGCACCACAAAGGAGGCCAGGAGAAGGAGAGTGCTGGGAACCGAGAAAGATAAAGTAACATGCAGATTCAACGTTACACCCAATAGATTTGAACAGAATGCACCCTCCTCTTCACGTACAAAATCTCGCAATTTTCAGGAAATGCAGCAGCCTGAACTTCAAAGGCATTACAAGATAGATGTGGCATGTGGGGAATTAGACATAAAATTTCCTTTATTATTGGGAACAAAAGCTGTGGGTCTAATCTCCTGTGTGATACGAGCTTTAGCTGATCAGGGTTACACTAAGCCATTCTGATACAGGGAGCAGGGAAGACACCATCTTTTTATTTCTTTCTATCCCCTCCTCCTCCTCTCAGTTCGCATATGCAAATTCCATAGCAAGGAGGGGAGTGATGCAATACCTCTGAGGGCAAAAGAGTTTCCTTTGATCAGCCTCTTCCAGGCCTGGAGTCCCACAGCCTCCAATTCTACCTGCCCCTTTATGATATTTGATGTATCAAATTATACTCCACCGCTCTCAGAAGGAGAATATATTAAGAAACTCTGCAACCTAGGAGGAAGCTATATCTTTAAAAAATAAATATTTCCATCAGCTAGCCTTTTAAATTTTGATATTTGTTGTTAAATTATTACAGATTTATGGAATATAATGAACACAATAAGCTGACGATCAAAATAGACCCAGAGACATGGAAGTAGGGAACAGACTGACAAACCTCAGAGGGAAGGGGGCCAAAGAACTTACATGCATGTATGCACAACCAATGGACACAGACAACACTGTGGGGAAGGCAGCAGGGGGTGGGAGCAGGGAGGAGGGGGTCAATGGGGGGAAAAGGGGGAACATCTGTAATACTTTCAACAATAAAGATTTTTTTAAAATTATTATAGATTTAGTCATAAAACAAGTTGTTTGCAGACAGAACTATTGCCCAGGAGAGCTGATGTCAGAGATCATGAGGGGGTCTTTTGCACCCCATCACTAATGCTAGCCTCTGAGAAACAAGAAGTGTTGGGGAAATTGGACAAAATACTGCTGGCTTCACCAAAAAATAAAGTCCTTCTGTGCAATGAGAAAGGCAGATGGCTGAAAGTGCTTACTTGCTAAAAACAAATGAAATTTCTAAAACGTACCCCAGCATCTTTAAGTACAGAATTTCTCTCTTGCCGTCATTTTTACATAGTAGCAACGTATTCTGGCCCCAAAAAGGGCAAAATGAATTGTTGTTCAATGCCTCAGGAAATAAGTAGCCTCCCTAACTGGTCTGGGTCTCCTGGCATTTCTTTCTGCTGGGCAAGGTCATGGAACTGGGAGAGGGGGACGAAATGTGTCCTAATGAAAAAAACCTTAGGGGATTAAAGGAGAACAGAAGCACAGTTACCTTAATCCCCGGCCAGTAATGCCAGGGTGAACCCCTCTACACTGGCACACATATCCTGTGTTCATTGTGGGGGTTCTGCTAGCAACCCCCCTTTCATCTCTGAATCCAACGCTGTCCTGCAGGAAAGAAAGACCCAGGCAGGCAAACCCGTGTTTGTGGGGACCTCAGGCTGGCTGAAGAGAGCTTTTCAGAGAGAGTCGGATCAAAGAAATGGATGCATTTATGTAATGAATGTTCAAAAGTGGTGGCACTTACTGAATGCTGAGCCAGATCAAGGAAGCCGTCAGTTCCACTTGCATGAGTTCCTTGAGCAGTTTCCTAGGGAAGAAGAGAAGGGAGCCTTTAGTCTGGAGGAATGCATTCTTGAACATGTCTGCATCTCTGTCGTGGTCATCTCCGGTTAACCTCTTAGATCGGTGCTTGACCATACAGTGAATGTAACCACGAGCGACGATGGTGATGAAAATGATTAAGAGCTGAGTCTGCAGATAGATCTTCGTGGATTTCTTTTACACTCTAGTTAGAAAGGTGTGACTACAGAAGGGGAAACCGAGGCTCAGAGAGCTCAAGTAAGTTGTCCAAAGTATGTATGTAGGTGGTGGAGCCCAGGATTGAACTCGGGCAACTGGACACCAAGTGTAGAATGACTCTGCTGTGCTCTGATCTTACACAGTGAGCTCTGTCATAGGAGGGGTTCGAGGAAAGGCTGGGGGCTGGTCTTTCAGAAATATTGTGGATTTCCCTGCACGGTGTTAGGTGGGAGGAAATCAACTCTAAATGTCCTTTTAACTCTGGAACTTCAAGATTCTGTAATGTTCAATCAAATGGTAGCTCAAGTTCAAAGAGACTTCTTTCACCGTGAACAAAATTGTGACATAAGGTGCCCCTTCAATGATAAATTTCATAAACATGGCTATCATCACCCAATCAGAATGAGTAAGATTCATTTTCATTAGTCTTTAAATAAACCAAATATCACCTAAACCTCAAATGACCATTGTAATCTCATATAATCCAGTGAGTTAGGGGAGAGGTCACCTCCAATCAGAAAAAAAGCAAAATGCACTAATAGATCTGAGAGACATAGCTGGCGTCCTGTTCCCCAGAGAGCTGACCCTAAGCTGCTTCCTCCCTGGGAGAAACTTACACAGAACAAACAGGCCTGGATTGCAGTCTCTAGAATCCCAATCCAGTGCTCTTTCAGTAACTTCCATAAAGCAGCGACACAATTTACGCCACCACTCAGCGCAACTCAAAACTGTCAGACCTTAGTCATTAACGTTCTTTGCAGATATCTGTTTAGAAAATATGCCCCCTTTCTTAATATGATGAATCTTTTATATCATCATTTGGTGAGCTCACTGGTGTTGATAAAATAGAACGTCTGAGAACATCAAACAGTTTTAAAACATTAGAAAGAGAAACCTGGGCCTGGAGAGGCCACCTATGAAGTGGAAGAATGGTGAAGACAGTGCTTATCCATCCGTCTTCCTCCTTCCTTCCTTCCTTCCTTCCTTCCTTCCTTCCTTCCTTCCTTCCTTCCTTCCTTCCTTCCTCCCTTCTTCCTTCCTTCCTTCCTTCCTTCCTTCCTTCCTTCCTCCCTTCTTCCTTCCTTCCTTCCTTCCTTCCTCCCTCCCTCCCTCCCTCCCTCCCTCCCTTCTTCCTTCCTTCCTTCTTTCCTTCCTTCCTTCCTTCCTTCCTTCCTTCCTTCCTCCCTCCCTCCCTCCTTTCTTCCTTCCTTCCTTCCTTCCTTCCTTCCTTCCTTCCTTCCTTCCTTCCTTCCTTCCTCCTTCCTCCCTTTCTCCCTTCCTTCCTTCCTTCCTTCCTTCCTTCCTTCCTTCCTTCCTTCCTTCCTTCCTTCCTTCCTTTCTTCCTTCCTTCCATTATCCATCCCACTCCTCCATGGCTCCACTACCTACTAGGTTTGTGACCATGGACAAGTCACTTAACCTTGCTTGTCTCAGCTTCCTCCTCTGTACGGTGGAGATAAACATAATACCTACCTCAAGGAACTGAATTGAGGTGGGTATTAAGTATGTAAAGTACTTAGCACTGCGCCTGTCACAAAGCCAATGCCCTTTAAACGTGATTATTTCATACGCCCTTCTGCGTGCCAGGCACTGTTCTCTTGGCGCCTACGGTCCAGTGGGGAAGACAGAGCTTGGTCAGGGAAGCTCGGAACAACGCTTCGCCAAGGGGGTGGCAATAAAGCTGAGATTGTAATGATGAGAAGAATGCAACCAGATGAAGTGGAAGAACGGGGTTTGGGAAGAAGGGTTAGGACAGTTAGGGAGTGAATAGTCAAACTATACATTTATCTTCTATAAATTCATAGTATGCCTCAGCTGGAGAATTACCTGTGCCGCCATCATCATCATCATCATCACTGAAATACAGTAGTAGTAATACTGTAGTAGTTTTATTGAATCCATAGTGTATCCCAGTCTTTGTATCAAAATCTACATGCATCCTCTTATTCATGAAAAATAGTGATCGCTCCTATGGTCAGGTTCAACCTTCTTAACCGCTGCCCCCCCCCCCCCCAGTCACTCCCACCACCCGCCAGCACACGAGCTCACGTACTCTAAGATCTACCCAAATCGGACTACTGAAAAGACAGGCGCCGGTACACCTCTAGCCCTCGGTCACATCTTTCTGAACTGCCCTTCATCTGGGCCAACCTGAACTCATTCTTCAAGGTCCCCCCAAGTATAAACTCCTCTCTGTGGCTTTCATGGACCCTTTATTTCTGCCGGCCGTTGACGCGTCCTAACAAGAATCAGGTGCTCTCTCCAACCCGCGGTAGACGTGGCCTGCCCAGGCTGTGAACTCCTAGGGGGCAAAGGCAATGTTTTATTCAACGCAGTAGCCTTATCCTCTGGCAGAGTGCCCAGCCACTCAGCAGCTGCTCAGTACACCGGGTAGCACAGGACGCATTCCTCGTGGCCCACAGCGGTACACACCAAGGAAGGGCACGGAGCTTCATTCCAGAGGATCCTTTCTCAGCACCACGGACGTCTCCGGGGCGCTCATGCTTGGTGTCCAGAAAACAGCATTAATGTCATGTCCACGGCAGCTTGATGCCCACACCTTTCTATCTACGTCGAATCCAACCTGCAGTCCCACTGAATTTTAAAGCCCCCTCTTTACATGAATAAGCACCTGCCGACGCCTCCAGGTGGATTGTTTCATAAAAACAAAGGCCGAGAGCCACTGACAAGGTGAGAATAGAAAGGGTCATGAGCAACGGCACCGGACAGCAAGAGAAACCAAAGATGTTCTCTCGAGTTCCAGAGGAGTGACACAGTTTAAACAAAAATACGAAGATTGTCTTGAGTTGGCAATTACTCTCGCAAACTACCTAAAGAGCGATTTGCAACCAGGGAGAACCTTGGGCCTCGGATGGACCTTTCACTGCGCTGAGCCGGTGCTGGAGCTAAAGGGCCGCCGGGGAAGGGGACGCAAGAGGGCAGAGTGGAGGTGAACGCTCCCCCTGCATGGGCTGCGTCACCTCTGCGCTCTGTCCAAATGGATGCACAAAAGAGCCAACCAATTACTTCTGAAGCACTGAAGTCGGGGACCCTGGCAGGCGGTATGGCGTTGAAGTTGGTGACTTGGACTGTAAACAGGGCTGGCTACTGCAATAATTCTACTTCTGTGGTCTCCCCATGGATGGCTTCATGGCTTTCCCCACGCAGATGACCCCTAAATAGGCTAAGATCCCTTCCTGTCTCATCCCTCCTCGGAGGGGAAAGGCGTCTTTGCAGGATGTGCATGCGCCATGTAAATGATTGTTTCACCCCTACACTGACAGCCTCCCATTCTGTGCAGGACGGTCCCTGACCCTGTGACAGCCTGACACCCCGAATGGTGTGCTCCTGACCACAGCTTCGGCCTTATCTATTTAACAGTGAGCGGGCACCTCTCCCCCCAGACTCCTTGGGCACCAGCCACAGGGACCTTCCGTTCCTGGATCACCCCCTGCTCCCCACCAGCCACAGGGACCTTCCGTTCCTGGATCACCCCCTGCTCCCCACCAGCCACAGGGAAGCTGTACAGGCTGCAGCTTTGACCTGAGGGGGTCTTTGCACCCAGTTAACTCACACTCCTCCGTACTTCCTGATGAAACCCCCACTCCTGGTCTCCAGAGCCCATTGTCCTCCCTGCAGGGCACGTGTCACAGCTGCTGTTTAATAGTCGGTTACAAATGACTTGATTAAAGTCTGCCTGTTTCACCAGCTTGTTGGCTCCCTGGGGGCAGGGCTGTGTCTGTCTGCTCCCCATTTTAACTCTAGCTCTGACCGAATTGCCGTGGACATGGGGGGCATCTGGTAAATATTTGCCAAAGGAAGGAAAGATGGAAGGGAGGGAGGGAGAGGGGAGAGAAGGGAGAAAGGAAGGGAGGGAGGGGGAAGGAAAGGGAGGCTGACTCACCTCATTGCTAAGTTTAGACCTTCTCCGGTGACTCTGAGGCCTCACGGAGAGCTGTCCCTTCCCCGCCCCTCTGCCTCGTCACCCCAGAGATCATGTCTTCCATACACAGTCCTGGCTCCATGAAGGCTCTGTTGAGCAGGAAGGAAACCCTACCTGATCTAAGTTCAGTTGCTCCCAGGAATTTGGAAGGCACTGTTAACTTCCTAGAACTGCCCTGGCCAGTTTGGCTCAGCGGTTAGAGCGTCGGCCCGCGGTCCAGAGAGACCTGGGTTCGGTTCCGCTAAGGGCATGTACTGCGGTTGCAGTTTGTCCCCGGCCCTGGTTGGGTCGTGCGGGAGGCAGCCACTCGGTGTGTCCCTTTCACGTCGATGTTTCTCTCTCTCTCTCTTCCTCTCTCTCCCTCCCACTCTATCTGAACAAAAAATGGAAAAATGCCCTCAAGTGAGGATAAAAAAAATAAAAAGTAAGTTCCTAGAACTGAGAGCTCAGTCATTGTGGGGTCACTGTTCTCTGCCTTATGTTCAGAGAGAGAAACAGAAGCCAGGCTTTGGACCAAGAAGAATGGTGCAGAGAGAGACAAGAGGTGGAGGGGCTGTGGGGGAGGGGAGGTTTCCGAGTGGGTTGGGGACCACATTGTTACCTGGTCCCTTAGCAGCTCAGGAGGCTAGTCCCTCCCCCCTCAAAAAAAAACAAACAGAAAGAACTGCAAGTAAGACCCTGGTCTCAAAGGTGGCATCTCCCCCACTGGGGTGGGGCGGGGTGTGGGGGGAAGGTTTCTCTACCAGCCCTGCATTCAGAAATACCGGCTGTATCTTGATGGCATCAATGGCTGCGATGGGATACACTCTCTCCAAGCTGCTCAGCAGCCCCTGACCTTATCTGGGGTCTGGAGATGAACTCTCCTCGAAAGGGGCCTGACGCCCCCTCAGCACAGGGCGATACAGCGAGTCCCAGTCCCATGTGGGCTCATTATCTGCGATGTGGCAACGGTGGAGCGTGGAAAGGCTGGTGCCAATCACACCTAGGGTGGGAGGACAGCGAGCCAGGGTGGGACGTGCGTGCAGCCCCCTGAGTTTAAAGACAGAGACTGTCCCCAGGAAATCCAGTGACTCGGCACCAGGCTGCTGCCCAGTGGCCCTGCCTGCAGTCAGACGCTGCGTCAGCGAAACTTGGCCATGCACAATGACTCACGTGTCCCTGGGTTCGCTGCAGGGTCTCAGCACCCTGCCTCCAGACTCAGAACCAGGAAGTCACTTCGTGGTACGTGTGGTCTGTTCTCTCAGGAGAGCCGAGGGTGAGACAGCGCCGCCACTGTGGCCACGCAGAGTCATCCCGCACAGCGAGGGCGGCGCGGGGGACCCTGAGTCCAGTCTCCCGCATCATCTCCTTTTGCATCCAACCCATTCCCACATCAGATGCCTGGTCTCTGGCTTGAATATTCCTAAAATACTGTTTGTCCCCCGCCCCGGCCCTTGTGGGTTGAATGTAAGTGATGAGCTGAACAGAACATCCAAGAGCCGACATTTCTAGACTCACCGAATGCCCCGCGCTCTGATATCAGCACGCGTTGGCACCAGCTGCTACCCACGCCCGGGGCTCTGTCCCTTCTTTGTCTGTCTGTAAACACGAACCTGTTCTTCGTGTCCTGGGAAGCCCTCGCTGACCCCTCGCGGAGCCCCCCAAACACGGAGAGCAGCTCCCACTTCCTCAAGCTCGGAATTCCGTTAGCGTGTCCGACACTCTGTCACAGGTGTGTCTCCGCCCGTCGTCCCCATCGGACTGGGAGCGCCCTACGCCCCAGGCTGTGCTCACCTTATTCATGAGTGATACATACATGCTGAACACAGACCTGGGTTCAAACCCAACGCTCCCATCCATCTAGCTGTGTGACTTTGGGCAAATGGCTTGACCTCTGTTTTCTTAGCTATCGAGCGGGGATGAGAACGACCTTCTCAGAGCTGGGCGGTGTGATGGTCACACAGCACAACCACCTGGCTTTGCTACTCAAGAAATGTGCATCGTGCCAGATGCCCACCAGCAGTGCCTACCTGGTCAACAACAGCCCTTCCAATCGACAAAGTCTGAGTGTGTTTGCCAAATAGGTAAAATGATCCAGATGACTGACAGCAGAACCCGGGCATACCCACCGCCAACACAACCCCTGGCACACAGTGGGTTTATCATTTCTCAGAATAAAGACCTAAGGAGGCTCTTCCTTACTGATGAAATACAATCGAAGCTGCTACTCCAAGGCTTGCGTCTGACTGGTCGGACTGCCGAATTGCAAGGACATCCGTCCGCGGCCCGCTGCGTTTCATGTGGCAGAACTCGGCGTCCCGCAGGGGCTCAGGCACCTGACCTGTGACGGTTCCGTGGAAAGATTCTTCCCGCCTCCCTCCCTGGGGAAACAGACTTCTCCTCGCAGCTCCAGGGACCTCGGAGAGACTAACGATATTACACCCACACGCCGCCCCCTGTGAGGTTTATTGTTGGTGTGTTTAATTTCCTGTCCTGGCCTTACAGGAGATTTCTAATGTTTGGGCTGTAGGGTGTGTTCTGATTAAAAATAACCCTCCCAATTACGGTTGGCAGGCGGCTCCCGCCACACGCCCTCTGCCACCAGCCTCCGCTTCTCTGTCAGCAATAATCACGTCTGCGGCGCCCGACTGTAAATGAAAACCCAAGGGCCACGTTGGGGTCCCCGGTTCCTGGGCTGCACCGGATCTTTTCATTTGCACTGTCTGTCAAAAGGATGCGGCTGTGTGTGCTCCAAACAAATCCTGAGCCTCTCAGATTCAAGGCCCGAAGAGCAAAGGCTCCGCAGCCTCCTCGGAGGGGCTGCATTTGAACCCGCCGGAGATAACAGGGCGTGTGGGGGCCACCGGGGCTCTTTTCATTCTGCTCCAAACTGGAGTGAGGCTCGGTCTGAAAAGGGAAGCTGAACTCCGGGGAAATTTCAAGGTGTATTTATATTATTTTTTTTTCCCCACCAAGTACATAAGACGGGACATGGAATTCAAAGCAGGTGAAAGTAACTCTGCAAAAGGAAATATACACAGGAGACCTGATTATTTCAATCTCTGTCAATGTGAAACTTTCTGGGCACAGAGCGAGGGGAAAGAGGTATGTGCCTTCAGCCGGGAAATGCCATCAAGTTCCTCTTGTGTAGCCAGACAGGAGATGTCCCTATGGCTGAGCCCAGTCTAGGCACTTGAAATATTGATCTGGGCTCCAAGGCTAAGGCAACTAGATTCCATTTTATGTAGGCCCCTTGGTTAAGGTGACTAAAAGACTCCATTTTGTCACCAATAGACATTCCTCGATATTCTTCCAATAATAGGTTAATTACCCCTAGACGGAAAGGAATTTTGCCTAAGATTATAGTTGCCCCAGGAGTTGGGAGGCATTTGCAGTTTCCTGAGTATAGGTATTTGCAGGTACTTGTAAGTACTTATGCTGTCGGTAAATAATGCTAATTTTGACTTCTGTAGTCTCTGTCACTCCCACTATTGTACTGGTTCCCTGAGGGGAGGGGGCAAAAGGAGGAGGGCGTTTCTGTCTTTAAAATGGGACGAGCAAGGAGAATCCTGGCTGTTGATCTGAGGGGAAACTATGCCCTCTGCAGCCCGCCGGCGAAATAAAGTGCTCCTTTACAATTCGGCCATGCATCTCTGGTTATCTCGCCGTCAGGTTATAACGATATGATGTAGAGTAAAAAAAAAAAAAAAAAGTCTCTTGGGAACCCACAGAGACTGGAGGGCAGAGCGTGTGCCCAGCTCGAACCCTGGGTTCCAGACAGCCTTCCTGTGTTGTCCACCAGTCCTGATGCCCTGCTGAACCTCAGACACTGAGGACGATGTGTCTTCCCAAGAAAGTGCCCTATTGGCTGAGCCTAGCTTTGGTGGGTTTTGTGAATTAGAGCATATGTCTTGGTGACTTATTTATGACCACGCAGGCAGGCTGCTCAAGCCCACGACACTGTGCCAATGAAGACGGCCACGTGGATCAGGGGCCGACTCTGAACCACGGGCCGAGCCCAACACAGGGCCTGGTTTTGTAACTACAGCTTTATCGGGACACAGCCATGATCATTCACCTGTGTATGAGCGACGGTTGTGTTCATGCCACAATACAGATGAGCAGTTGTGGCATTCTATGGCTCACAAACCCAAAAATATTTACTACTTGGCCCTTCATAGAAAAGGATTGCTGTCCCCCGACGTAAAGGCTGACATCCAAGTTCACAAAGAGCTAAATAAATACATAATAACCATTGCGATCACTAGCCAATACTAATAAGCATTTGCCGTGCACCAGGCATTTTATTTACAAAATTCCCTCCAGGCAAAACATCCATTATTTCCCTTTCGATGATGATGAGCTAGGCATTTAAGAATCTGAAAGAACCTGCCCAGGTGTTAGCACTAGTCATCAGAAAAGCCAGGATCCAAACCCAGTTTGGCGTGGCTCTGGAGCTCACAGTTTCACCAGTATCTGGTGCACCTATCTTAAGAATAGAGACGCTGTCTGGTTTGGCTTCTTTGGTGGGACCTTGAGGCTCATTTCCAGCAGGAGGAGAAAGTGTGAGCCAACCTCCTAGTGGCTCCCCTAAAATAGTTTCCTTTACCAACCCCACCATGAACCTCAAGAATTCCACATTTCCCCTGTTTAAAGAGGGGGATTTTCTGTGCCTGTGACATCGCCTTAGAGGTACCACAGGGCAGGGCAAACGAATCAGAGGAAGAGAAGATGTTTAATTCCTGCAGACAGATTCTTAGGTTGAACAATAAAAGACCCGCAGAAGTGGATAGGAACTCCCGGCTTATCACTGGCATTGCGCAAAACCGTTTCAAAGACGAACATGCTTCTTTTTGTCAGAGAAATGGCCAGTGAGTTCTTCCCATCGAGAAGAATGAGGCTTTTCAGCAAATGTTCCTGAGTTCACATGAACTGAGTTTACCCAAATCCATCCGTGTCTGGAGCTGGCCTGGTCCAAACTTGGTATTAAGGAGACCACAGTCTCTCTTCCATGTGGAAACCACCCAACTTCTCACATAAAAAACTCAGGATGGAAAGAAAAGAACCAACCTCTGCAGAAATCTGACACAGTAAGCGCTGCTACTTCAGACGCATGAAACGCGATCACGGGGAGCTCAGTGTCCCCTGCAACACGCCAGGCTCCGGGAGCAGAGCTTGAAGAGAAAGTAGACCCTCCGTGATTTCTACCCTGTGTGGTTTCAACTCTCAGCTCAAATATCGCTGCCTTAGCAAAGCCTCCCCTCTCTGCAGCAAATCTAGGACAGGCTCCCTTCTCCTTGCATTCATCTCAGCTATAACCACACAGCAGAACACAGCCATCTGATTGGTATCTGCCTCTCCTGCTAGACAGAACACTCCATGAGGACCCAGACCCTGGGCGTCATGTCCGTGCCGAATGCTGTGCACCTTGCATGGTATTTGGCACGGAAACAGTGCTCGTTAAATATTTGCTGAATGAATAAATGAATGAGTGAATAATTCCAGAATGAAACCACATTTTCTCCGGCATCCCAAAGGCCTTCATCTGTGACCCAGGTATTCATCACTAAGCACTCTGCTCCGAACAGTCTTTAAGCCCAGCTTGCCTATCTAGCCCATACCCCGCTTCTTACAGGTCAGTTAGAGGACAGATCGCAATATCTGAAGAGACGGGTTTATGTGTGACAGCGTGACCCTGGAGGTTGTACCACTTGGGTACAAACCCTGGCTTCAGCACTTTCTAGCTGTGTGTCCCTGAGTAGATTATCTTATATCTCTGGGCCTCAGTTCTTGCATGTATAAGGCAGAAATAAAAATTACTCCTAGCATCTTAGGAAACAGGCTTCAAGTACGTCTATAATGGGTGTTCAATGAGTTGCACCTATTTTAATCATATTTAAGTCCTAAGTTGAAGATGATCTTAAAACAAACAAACAAAAATGATGGAAAATATTGTGACTTAAAGGAACTTGGTAAGTATCTGTTTGGGACAGATAGGGACATATGTACGTGAGTGTATGTAAGGTAGCAATAATAACAGAAGCATAATAATAGTAATAATAATAATAATAATATAAAGTAATAACGCTAAGCGTCCGATGCGTACTCTGTGTCATGCGCCGTGATAAACAGTTTGTATGCAGCAGTCCACTGAATCCCCGTTAAATCTCGTGCTGTGGGTGTCATTATCTAGTGCTCAGATGAAGCATGATACTCAGAGTGGTTAGATCTGTGCAAATCCCCACAGAGAAACTGGACCTTGAACCCTGACCTGAATGGTGATTGGATGACACTACATTCAGTCTCAAAGAGAACGTTCCTATTCTGGTAGACGTCACTCGCTGTGACGTCCTGGAGAAGGACGGAGAAGGACGTGGGAGGACCTAACAGAGGCCACGGTGTGCTTCTACAGGAGAGGAGTTCAGACGTGCCACGATGCGCGATCAGTTCTTGCACAGAGGAAGCGTCTACATAATGGATCATCCCATCCCCAGCAATTCACTTTGGCTATTACCCCTCATCTCGGTAGGCCCGTTGATCTTCGTCGCTGGAGACAGAAATTGTGCAGGTGTGAGCCACAGGCTCACAAAGGGAGAGCCCTCAGACACAGGGACTCTGAGTCACAACTCTTCCCCTGAACAGCAAGCGCTGCTCCGGGCTCTTGGCCTCTCCTTGCAGCCACGTGGCACCATGGGGAAGACCCTCTCCCCGATTCTAACTGTCCTCCTTCCGTGACACCTAGTCAGCTGAGGGCTAAACCAGCCAGTTCCACCGAAGGGAAATGAAGGATGGATGCAGCAGCCCGAAAGCTCACAGGAGGCTGAGATACAGACAGATTTATAGAGCCGGGACGCAAAGCCCGTCACTGGGAACGCGCGACGCTTTTGTTCATTACTCATCGTTTACTTGGAATCTATTTCTCGATGAAAAGTAGCTTTCCATTTCAAGTACCAAGATTAATGTGTCAACAATGCACAACAGCATAAGCCAGACTGTAGCGGAGAAGGAGGGGGGAAAGGAAAAGAAAGAAAAAATGAAACCCCTCAGTACATAGCGTGATGTACTAGCTCAGATTCCTGCTTTATTGACACCACTGAGAACACTTTACTTTCGAGCTTCACGACTCAGCACTCTGTAAAGCAAAGGAAACTAGCTGGCAGCGCCTCCTTCAACCTGGACAGAGAAAACGGACCATAAAGAAAACCCATCCTCTACCCTGTAGGTCTCAAGTCTTCCAAAAAAAAAATCTATTTAATATGTGTTGGACTCCAGAGCTCCTTATTACTTTACTTCATTCAGACCAGGGGAGACGTCTCAAAATAAAAATGACACCAACACGATAGGAATGGAGCCATGAGATGCAGACATCCTGTTTTCTTCAGAGAGGTCATGAGCTTTATCAGAATTCATCTCCACCTAAAAAGGTCCCATGACTACACTGAAGATTCAGGTTGGTCTCATCGTCTCAAGAATGTAATCTCAAGGAAACGGTATGACTAGCAAGGCAAGCTTGGTGCAGTTATCTTCGGTATGAAAACCATAAGCATCCGATCCCGACCGAATCACAGGGCCTGAGTCCTCTCCCAGGTATGGGAGAGCCCTCTATACAAAACATATGCGGTGCCTTTACTGATAATACCTTTTTTTTTTTTTTTTTTTTTTTTTACCTAGTTGCCGAGGCTACTTTTCAAAGATGCACTGCTACATTTTTTACATCTAAAAATTCAGTCTTCTGAAAAATAGAAGGCTTGAAAAATAGTTTCCTAAATATTCACTAACAGGGGTATGACTTTTAATACTATTCTTGCTATTCACTAACTGTCTGGCCTTGATTAGGTAACTCAACTCTCTCTGAGCCTCGGTTTCTTCGTTAGCACAAGGAAGGATCTGGATCTTCTTGTGTTAAACTTCTCTTCCCTTTTAATTTCTCTAGATGATCTGGGCTATGAGCATGCTCATAAGAAGGAAAATCAATTACGGCAATTGCCAAAGGCACCCCAAAAAGTGTGTGTGCAGCTTGACAGGAGTCAAGGCCAAGGTAGAATCTACTGTGTGCCTCTTGGTATGAAACTTCCCCCCAAATATCACCCCCCCAAAAAAGAAAAAAATTAAGCAAAAATAGATATAACCCATCTAGTCAGAAGGGAATATCTAATTTTAAAAGAAATGCAATAGATTTCAGGAGATAAAAGAAAATTCCCCATAGTCAATCCTTCATGTTCAGCAAAGAACCACCAAGCCATTTGGTACGATTTTCCAGAAAAACAAAGTCAATAAAACGAAGGGAAGAGAGTTCGGCAGAAAGGTGGATCGATACAGCACTCAATGTCTCCACGTGGAGAAAGAACAGTCATAAAACTAGACCAAAGTTAGGAAAAGTTTGGTAAATGTTCCAAGGGCCACATCAGGTAACCATCAAAGGTTACGTGTTTAACTAGGGACCTCATCCAAACCTGTTTTGGTTGATATTTTCTTCAAAAATGATTTCAGGTGAGTAATAAATATCATAGACTTAGCCACGAGAAATACAGGAAGTTTTGAGACAAAAGTCATTGCTTCTCTGGTGCTGTCATGAGAGACAATAGCATGTAATGGTAAGAATCAAGACCTGCAGTAAGCAAAACTTGGGTTCAGGTTTTCTCTGTGTTTGACATTGGGACATGTGTGGACTTCTCTGAACCTCAGCATCTTCCTCTGGCAAGCGGCTACCAGTGCCTACACCGCAGAACCGCTCTGAGGGTTCAGGGAAATAATGCATGTAAAATTGTTAACAATGTGCTTTCGTGTGCCACCTGGACACATTTTAGCCACTTCTATTATTCGAAGCCTTCTGTTTTGGTTCCCAGATGGAGTAGACACTGACATCTACTGAGCATTTACTCAGTTCCGGGCATTCTCATAAACTTTCTCTGTAATATTTTTTTCATTGACAAATCTTCACATCAACCTTATCAGTTACTTGACTCACTTCTCAGGGAACTAGATCTCACCATGCTCCAACTTACCCTAAAATGCTTCAACCTTTTACAAAAATTATAAAACTATCATATTAATAAAGGTACTTGCTTTAATAGGACCACATCACTTAATAAGAAAATAGCCCTTAACCCTAAAGCAAACTCCTAGCCAGGCAATCGAAAAAACAAACAAACAAATGAAAAAAAAACATTCACTTGATTCCCACCTGTAGTCTACATCCTTCCATACCATGTGACACCCATCAAACGTGCAGAACTCACACGTATGAAACTCTGAGTTCTCTGACATGGATTTAGAATCTGGATGTGCATAATTTCTTCCAGATCGGAAATATGCAGCCACCTTAATAAATCTACAACTTCAATAAGAAGCAAAAGAAAAAAAAAATTCTACATTCCAAAGTCTGGTTCTGTTTCTAATCCTCAAGGATTGTCTTCAGTAACAATGCAGAGGAAGTAAATGTTTGTAAAGGAAACGCAGGGTCAGTTACTCTGGTTCATTTCAGTGTGTGCACCTACTCACTAATCCATGAGACATTTTTTGAGCTCCCACTGGGTGAAAACCATCAAAGCACGGTGCCAGGTACAGTTCAGGCCTCAGAGACGGTGCAACACTCCAATTTCTACATGAGCTCACATTGAGAAGGGCTGATAGAAAGCAACCGAGCCCTGGCCGGTTTGGCTCAGTGGTTGGAGCGTTGGCCCTCGGACCAGGGCCAGGGAGTCACAGGTTCCATTCCGGTCAAGGGCACGTACCTCAGTTGCAGTTCGTCCCTGGCCCTGGTCAGGGTCGTGCGGGAGGCAACCAGTCGATGTGTCTCTCTTGCATCAATGTTTCTCTCTCTGTCTCCCTCCCATTCTATCTGCAAATCAACGGAAGAATATCCTCGGGTGAGGATTAAAGAAGAAGAAAGCAACTGTAACTCCAGGCTCCAAGCTGAGAAGCTGACTGAGAGGGGCACGTTCTGACTCGGGGGAAGGGTGGAGGTGGAGGGAACATATATGGTAAAGTGACAACTGAGATGATTCATGGAGAATAATTAGGTTTTGTTTGTTCAACAGTCAGAGAAGGGGAGCATGAAGAATTGGACAAATTGCTGCTTAAAGAAAACAGGTGGCTAAGCAGCAGGAAGCATGAAATTCCGTGGCCTGTCGGGGAACCCTGAGCAATCTCTGGGAGCCAGAATGTGGGGCGGTTATTGCAGGGGACGATCCTGGAAAGAGGAGACCAGGCGGAGGAGCTTCCTGGGCCATTCCTGATAACAGCACCAACGTACAGAACACTGACATTGTGCTTAGTGCTGTACACAGACTCACCAAGAGCTGAGTCTCCCCAGTAACTCTGTGAGGCAGGTGTTGTTCATGCCAGCTTTACAGCTGAGCAAACAGAGCTCGGAGAGACTGGTGGCCGAAAGACACCTGAGTGATGTGAAACAGGGCCATGCCCTTAACTGAGACCCTCCAGACTCAAAGGCCATGCTCTGAGCCACTATAAATCAGAGTTCAGGCTTCGGCCAGTAGTCATTAAGGACCCATGAAGGATGTCTGAGAAAAGAAATGACATGTTCCGGCCTGTATTTTAAGAGAATAACTGGCCACAGCGTAGAAAATGGACTGAAGGTGAGACAGATGGACGGGAGGCTTGGGAAAGCATCGTACAATGCCGTCTCCGGAGGCAGGTCATCTGGTTGCTTATTTGCTCTTCCCCATTTTCGGGCTTTGTGACTCTGAGCCTCAATTTCTGCATGTGTGATATAGGAGTCATAGGAATACCATGCATCTCAAGAGGGTTGTTTTCAGGAATAAATTAAGGTATACAGTCTCTAAAAACTTCCTCGGCAATTGTAGCCACTTAGCCGTAATGTTAGTGTATCATCTCCAAAGGATGATGCCCTGAAGAGAAAAGGAGGAAATGGGTCAGTCCATTCAGAGAAGTCCCTGGGGATGTCAAATGCACTGGGCGCTTGCACAGCCTGACCCTCCCTTTTGGAGCTGGTACCAACCACACCATTGTTGGAGCTGCTTCATTCCAAATCAGACTGTAGGTTGCAACAGCTGATGCTCCTTACAGGTGTGCAGAGCCGAGGACCAAGATAACACAGGGGAATGGTCAAGGTCCCCATATCTTCCTCCATCCGCTCCTGCCAATGCTCTATTTTGTTTTCCCCGTGCAACCCCTTGGGATCTTAAGCTCCAACGTACTGTATGAGGAATGCCAGGTCACCCGTAAACCCAAACAGATTGCAAATCCAAATTTTCCATTAACACCCAAAGGGCAAGGTGATCCATTTACATACTGGACTGTATTGGCACCCAGCAAACATGTAACTGCTCCATGATTTATTTCATTTCAATGGCTCAGCTTTGGGGAACTCCCTAGAGATGGCTTGTTGTTCTGGAACCCTGCTTGGTCTGTGAACACCAAGGGTATTTTCGCTTTTGAAGAGGCACTGTTGCCCATCCGGAAGGCGAACCACGCGCACGTACAACGTCGTCTGAACCCATTAGGATCTGCTTAGCGAGGGGCCAAGTTCAGACACTTTGCAGCCGCGTTCAACGCGCCTTGAAAAGAAATCAGCCAGCCTCGCCAGCTGTTACACTCTGATTATTCTGAAAACCTGAAAAACAAAAATTTGTCAAATAAATTGACAATTGTTTTCTGCATCTTAGGGATGCGCTGTTTACCTGGGGTGCAGAATAATGGGAAGCACCTGGAGAGCTGTGAGTGATTCTTCAAGGCATGAGGAACGTCCGCGCGATGGAAAATCACCGTCAGTGGCATACACTGGGCACACCGAGCAGCTGAGCTCAGCTAATGAACGCTCCTCATCCCCATCTGACAGGTGAGGAAACCCAGGTTCAGAGAAGTGTTGGCATATGGCCAAGGTCACTGTCATGGCAAGGTCACCAGTGAGTGGTGATGCGGCGGGAAAGTTAGAACAGGGAAGAAAGCACTCAAGCTCTACCCCTCCCCCCTTCTGTCCTGGCTGGAAGCTCGAAGAGGCGACCTTCACGGACCACCTGTTCCCTGCATCCCCTCCCCAGTTTCCTGTAATTGAGACAAACAAAAACGGGTCTCAGCCAGATGCAGCAGCCATACTGACCTAAAAGTGACTAACAGAGCCATTATAATAACTTTATAACAAACTTGCATTGTGGTTTCAGGACCGCTCTGCCCCTGGAATCGCTGGAGGAAAAAGAAGAGAATGCTCTCCGGAGAGGAGGGATGAGGATGAGCCGGATCAACAGTCACCCCACCAGCGTCAGAAGCCGAGGGCCCGCCTATCTTCCCCCACCCCTGGCCCATGTTTAATAAAAACCTTCCACCCAGACCCCATCCAGGCATCTTTTTCTGAGGTCGCCTGCTCTCGCTTCTTGAGTGTGTACTTTCACTTTAATAAATTCACTGTGCTTTGCTAAATCTTTCTATCCATTCTCAAACCGTTTCTTGTGTAGTGACAAGAAGCTGGACCCCGATATCAGGTTGAGGCCTCCACTGGCCTCCCGGGTGCCACTCAGTATCAGTGAGGGTGAAAGTTCAGCAGATCGGTGGGTGATCCCTTTCTGCTCTCTCAGTGGTCCCCCATGTATGGCCTCCCTCCGGACAGTAAGCCCATGGCACTCTAGTCACTAACATTCAGAACTACGCAATGTGCGAAGTGTTCTTAAAATACCACCCCAGCCCTAATGCAATCATCGCAGTGATCTAGGAGGCGGGAATTGCTTTAATACCCATTTTCCAGATAAGCAAAGTGAGGCTTTGAGGAAAAGGTTACTCAGGTTTTAGTGATGAAGGCAGGATTCTGTTTCCAGGACCAAACTTGGACCCTCTTTCTTGAGTATTGAGCACTGAACCTGGGACCGAGGTAGCAACCACTGTTTGTTGAACGAATGAGTCGATGGATGACTAGACCCAGGGGTGGGATCCCTGTGGAGCCAGGTACCTTCCCAACCGTGCCCATGGCATCCTGACAGGTGCCTTGCACACAGTAGGTGCTCAGTAAATGTTTGTGCACAGAATGGTGCTGCTATGGCTAAGTGCGTGCAGAGCCAGGGCTGGGATTGCTTTGCAGAGGGGGGAAGACGTGGCCTGATGATTATCTCCTAAGCCTTTTCATTCCATGCCTGCCCTCCATGATAGCCATACAGGAATGTGCAAATGCAATGCCTATGTTACATCTGGTGTCCTGCTGGATTAGCTTGTGGCCCAGGGGACATTATCGGTGCCAAGAATCATAATCCTTCACTCCGTATCTCTTTGCAAACAAAACTGACAAAACACTCCCAGGGCTCTCTGAAGTAACCTTCACATTGGCGAACAGCCGGCTTGACACGTTTTCCACCTGGGTAGGTGTCCCTGTCCCCTCCTCGTTGCAAGAAAGAGGCCAGCTGCAGGTAGCGGTGGTACCTTCAGCACCACGCACTGTATCAGCAGCTTCATCCCAGCACTCTGACGTGTGTGAAATGAGACCACTTATCAATAAAGAAGAGAGCCCAGCAGCTCTCGGGATGCAGAAGGGACCTGCTGCTGGCTGCAAATCTCTCACCAGTGCATTGGAGTTTGACACTTAATATTCAAACCCAATGACAGGCTATGTACTCTGAGGATAAAAGTCAGTAATAGCACACGGGTCCACAGGCTGACGAGCTGGGCATACAAACCTCCAATGTAAAGACTCACTTAAGAGCTTTCTGCCACAAGTGGGGCTGGGAGGGGAGAGAGAAGGGGGGGGGGGGAGGGAGGGAGGGAGGGAGAGAGAGAGAGAGAGAGAGAGAGAAAGAGAGAGAGAGAGAGAGAGAGATGGTCATGCTGAAAACAAGAAAAAGCCAACATCAGCATGAAAATCCACAATATAATCCAGCAATTAGAGATGGTGGTGGAGGGAGTGGGGTTAGGGAAGAAACTAACACATATTTTGCTTATCAATTTGTCTCTTTCAATGATGGGGAATAACTTAAAAATATAGCACAATAGCTCATCCTTCTATTTAAATTCATGGTGTTGATGTTAGTTATTTTCCCCATCAGGGATTCAAAATAAGGGGAATGTTTCTGAAAATACACATCATAATTGAGGGCTATCCAAAAGGACAATCTGGTATTTATGTGCCAATTGCCAAAACACCATTTTCCAAACATGTATTAACCTAAGACTCCCCCACCCTGTCTAGCTAATTTTATAGCCTCTACATAATACCATGCAGGGCTTAGCATGGAGTAGGCGCTGAATAATTGCAGGTAGATCAGTTAGTCTACAAGCAGGCACATTCACATTTAGTTTTACAGAAATTCTGAGCTAAGCCTGCTTGGTCTAAACCAGATACCATAAGCTGGAAGTCAGGGGGTCTAAATGGCCCATATGTTTGAACTACTCACCATTTAAAATAATTTATGAAAAAGTTGCCATGACTTAAAAATCAGCATTAATGCCCTGGCCAGCATGGCTCAGTGGCCTGTGCACCATAAGGTCCCAGGTTTGATTCCCGATCAAGGGCATGTACCTGGGTTGCAGGTTCGATCCCCAGTCCCAGTCGAAGATTGTGTGGGAACAATCAATCCATGTGTGTCTCTCACATCTCTCTCTCTCTCTCTCTCTCTCTCTCTCTCTCTCTCTCTCTCTCTCATTCTCTCTACCACCTCCCCTCTTCCCTTCCACTCTCTCTAAAAAAAAAAAAAAATCAATGGAAAAATTATTTTGGATGATGATTAACAAAAAAAAAATCAACATTAAATATCTATAATTCTGACTATTGATAAACCAAAACATCCAACCATACTGAGACTATATTTCTCCCTGGCAAAAATCCAATGGGTGGAGCAGCTGATGCTCCCATTAGAAAGCCTGTGCTCTCCCCAGTCCCCACCCATCTCCATGGCCTCCAGCCACTTCACTCAAATATGTCACCTGTTTGGACCCCTATAAGCATTTGAGTTTTTGATCTCTGGTTTAACTCTTTAGAGGGAAAGGCAAACATTATATGTTCGTTTCATTCACTAAAATGCTTTCCCTTTACCCTTAGGGCAAAAATCCATGCAATTTCCCCCTTTTCCTCCCTGGAATTCTGAAGTGGTTCAAACCCACGCACATATATAGACCACAATAACAGAATGAAAAGTTGACCTTTGGATGAAAGTTTAAGCTAGTAAAGTGACTTTTCCCTTCTTATTTTCATGATCATTGCAGAAATATTCCAAAACACGAGAGATCTCATCAAACACAACGAACCTTGAAAAGCATAGCTATGATGACCACGCCACGCGTGTGCACATACAACCTTCAGTGGCTCCCCATTGCTTACGCCATGCTGGGGAACGCCTTAGCATGCACCCACTGAATGAGCCGACCTCACCCAATGGTTCTGGACTTCTTGTCCCTTGACCTTTTCATGCTGTCCACTACAATCCAGCTGCCACATCCCCTGGTGTGTATCATTTCCCTTGGTTTCTGAGGTTTTACTCATCTGATTACCTTTGGCTGGACTCCCCTTCCTTGACCCTCTAGGTAGGAAAAAAACACTCATGCTATAAGGTCCAGCTCAAGTATCATTTTCCAGGTAGAGTGGAGTCCTCCCTGGTACATGTAGGCTAAACCAGCCCCCCTTCTCTTGGGTTTCTGTGCTCCTACATCTTAGTGTAGGCTTCCACTAAGATAAACTAAGATTCAGTTTTTCTAAGTGATCTCAAATGTTTCTATCTCATAGTTATTATCTCATATGTATATTTATTTCTTGCCTCTCTCCAAACCTAGACTGAGAGAGTCTTGAAGGGAGGGAATTATCCAACTTCGGTCCTTATCAAAGAACCTGGCCGACAGCAAATGAATGTTTAATGACTGAATTTCCAATAAACATTCGAAGCAGAAAATGATGAGCACAGACAGAGAGGTCAGCATTTTCGAAGAGGGACAGCTTAAATGTTCCTGGGGAGAAGCAAGAACTGTTTCACGGGAGGTGTACATTTTGAAAGGCAGTCTGATAGAGGAACTAACAATGCAGATTCTGAAGCCAGAGCCTCTGGGTTTAACTCCCAGATCCGGTACCTCCCAGCTCTGTGATTTGGTGCAGGTTACTGAATCTCTCTGGGTCTCACTTTCCCCATCTGCAAAATGATACTATTAATATCGTCTGCTAACTAGGGTACTGAGAAAATGAAATTTTCTACATAGGGAAAGCCCACAGAAAATGGATGTAGATAGTTGCAATGATCATTTGGGCTGAGCTATGAAGAGTAGGTATGATTGGACCGAAGGGGCAGGCATACCCCAGGTGAGTGAAAGAACAGAAATAAAGTCAGGAAGGAAGGGAATTGTAGGTGTCCAGAGCCACCAATGTTGTAACCTCTGGTATGTCACTATGTGTAGCGAAGGACAGCTTGAAACAGGTGGGAGCCAGATCAAATGGGACTGTGAGTGTCAGTCTACAGTTTTTTGAATTGTAGTTTGTAAGTAGTGGAGAAGCGGGGTGTTCGGGGATGCAGCTCCCAGGCTGAGTTTTAGTTAACTATTTATTTCAGGCAATTCTTTTCATGCCCAAATCTGGAGAACTACAAAGTTGGTAATAGGGATGTTCGAAGTCATGAAACACAGTTCAGTGACTTTTTGACAATGTACAAACAACATCATTCTTCTGGAAGGGGCAAAACTCAATCTGACTCTAGGAATTTCCTGGACTGAATAACAAATTGACTATGTGACGTCCCCTCTCCCGACCATTTTGTGGTTTTCTTTTAGACATCTTAAGGCCAATAAAAACATGGATACATTTTTTTGACTTAAAATAATTTTTAACTTTTTAATTACAGTTGACATACAATATTATATTAGTTTCTGGTGTTCAGTTCAGTGATTAGACTTTATATAACTTACTAAGTGATCCCCTGATAAGTCTAGTACCCACCTGACACCCTACATAGTTATTACAACGTTATTGACTTTATCCCCTGTGCTGTGCTTTACATCCCCATGACTATTCTCTAACTACTAATCTGTACTTACTAATCCCTTCACCTTTTTCACCCATCCCCTTAACCACCCTCCCATCTGGCAACCATCAAAAAGTTCTCTGTATCACCCTGGCCAGTGTGGCTTGGTGGTTGGAGCATTGGCCCATGCACTAAAGGGTCATGGGTTTGATTTCCAGTGGGTTGCAGGTTCCATCCCCAGCCCTGGTCAGAGCGCATGCAGGAGGCAACCAATCAATGTGTCTCTCTCACCTCTCTCTCTGTTTCTCTCTGTTTCTCTCTCTCTCTCTCTCTCTCTCTCTCTCTCTCTCTCTCTCTCTCTCCCTCCCTCCCTCCCCCCTTTCCTTCCTCTCTCCCTTCCACTCTCTGTAAAAATCAATGGAAAAAAATATCCTCTGGTGAGGATTAACAACAACAAAAAAAGTTCTCTGTATCTATGAGTCTGTTTCTGTTCTACTTGTTCATTTATTTTCTTTTTCAGATTCTAGATATAAGTGAAATCATATGGCATCTGTCTTTCTCTGTCTGACTTATTTCACTCAGCACAATACCCTCTAGGTCCATCCATGCTGCAGAAGGCAAGGTTTCATTCTTTTTCATGGCTGAGTCATATCCCATTGTATATGTGCACCACTTCTTCTTTATCCATTCATCTACTGATGTACACTTAGGCTGCTTCCATATCTTGGCTATTGTAAATAATGCTGCAAATAACATATAGACGTATATGCCTTTATGATTTAGTGTTTTGGGTTTCTTTGGATAAATATCCAAAAGTGGAATGGCTGGGTCCTTCTTTGTCTCTTGTTATATGGCCTTTGTTTTAAAGTTGATTTTTTCTGGTATAGGTATTGCAACCCCCATTTTTGTTTGTTTGTTTGTTTCCATTTTCATGAAATATCTTTTTCCATGCCTATACTTTCAGTCTGTGTGTGTCTTTTGGTCTGAAGTAGATCTCCTGTAGAAAGCATATGTAAGGGTCTTGTTTTGTTATCAATTCAGCCTCCATATGTCTTTCTATTGGAGCATATAATCCATTTGCAAATAATTATTGATAGATATGTTTTTATTGCCATTTTATTATTCATATTTTTTATCGTTTTGTTTTCTTCTCCTTCTACTTCTCTTTCTTCTTCTTCTTGCAAAAGACCCATTAAAATTTCTTGTAATATTAGTTTGTTGGTGATGAATTCCTTTAGCATTTTCTTGTCTGGGAAGCTCTTTATCTGTCCTTAGATTCTAAACGATAGCTTTGCTGGGTACAGTAATCTTGGTTGTAGGTCCTTGCTTTTCATCACTTTGAATATTTCATGCCAATCCCTTCTGGTCTGCAAAGTTTCTTTTGAGAAATTAGCTAATGGTCTTATGGGAGCTCCCTTGTAGGTAACTAACTGATTTTCTCTTGCTCCTTTTAAGATTCTCTCTTTGTCTTTAAACATTGGCATTTTAATTATGATGTGTCTTGGTGTGGGCCTCTTTGGGTTCATCTTGTTTGGGACTCTGTGCTTCCTGGACTTGCATGTCTATTTCCTTCACCTGCATGTCTATTTCAGGTTAGGGAAGTTTCCATCATTATTTTTTCACATAGGTTTTTAATTTCTTGTTCTCTCTCCTCTTCTTCTGGCACCCCATTATGTGAATGTTGGTATGCTTGATGTTGTCCCAGAGGCTCCTTATACTATCCTCATATTTTTGTATTCTTTTCTCTTTTTGCTGTTCTGATTGGCTGTTTTCTGCTTCCTTATCTTCCACATCTCTGATTTGATCCTCTGCTTCATCTACTCTACTGTTTATTCCCTTGTAATGTATTCCTCATTTCAGTTCATGTATTTTTCATTTCTGACTTTTTAAATGTTTTCTATCTCCAATTTTATGTTCCCTGTCCCTTTGTTGAAGTTCACCTGCTCTTCCCCTAAGTTCATTGAGAATCCTTGCAACCAGTGTTTTGAACACTGCATCTCATAGATTTCTTGTCTCTGTTTTACTTAGGTCTTTTTCTGGAATTTTGTTCTGTTCTTTCATTTAGGACATGTTTCTTTCTTGCCTCATCTTGACTGCCTCCCTGTGTTTGTTTCTATGCATTACGTAGAGCTACTATGCCTCCAGGGCTTGGCAGAGTGGCCTTATGTAGTAGGTGTCCTATAAAACCCAGTGGCACAACCTTCCTAGTCACGCAAGCTGGGCACTCCAGATGTGCCCCCATGTGGGCCGTGTGCACCCTCCTGTTGTAGTTGAACCTTCATGCTGTTGGCAGTTGAATAAGAGGGATTTGCCTCTGGGCTCAAGGGCTATGAAGACTGGCTGTGACCACCATAAAAGATCAGCTGTGCAGGAACTGACCCCATGAAGAAGGACTTACTTCAGTGGGGCTCTGGGCCTGCCAAGTCCACCTCTTGAGTATGTCACTTGTGGAGGTTGTTGAGTGGTGTTTTGACATGATCTGATGATGTCCACCAGGTGTTCTGGCTGTGGAGCTTATCAGGAGGTGTAGGCCAAGGTCACCTGCTACCTGTGCCTTGCCCAAGGCCACCTGGCTACAGAGCAATCCATAGATGGCTGCTACTTGAACTGGGTAGGAGGTGCACAGAAGAAGCTAAGCTGCAAACAGCTGGCTGCCACTAGTGGAAGGCCTGGGCCACTTAGCAAGAGAAGAGGTATGGGGCATGTTGAGGCCAGATGCTGCAAGTTTGAGAGATTTTTGAACGTCTGAAACAGTAGCCAGGACAGGAGGTTTGTATGGAAAAGGCTTGGGTGGGCCTACAAGTTGGGTGTGGTGGGGTCTCAGGGAATCACTGTGGTGGGGGGAGGTAGTGTTAGCCAGGTTGATAGAGACTCAGATATGGCACCCACCTGCTGGCTCTGTGGGGGGTGGGGGGGGAGAAGGGCTCAGCAAAGGAATAATGGCTTCTGCCAGCACTTCTGCTCCCCTAGCTATCACCTTGATGCCAGAAAATTCTGTTCCCCCCTGTATGTCTCCAGTGCCTCTGAAGCTACCGTCCTAGACCTGGAGCTCAGAGCCAGTGAGTCCAAGTAAGTCCATGTGTGGGCCCTGTAAGAGGAATGCCTGGGCCTTCAGTAGGCTTCCATCTCACCCAGCAGCAATCCCCCCCCCTGGTTTTTACAGCCAGAAGTTATAGGGACTTCTCCTCCTGGCACTGAACCCTGGGTTCAGGGCCTGGTGTGTGGCTGAGACCCTTCTCTCCTTAGGTGGGAACCTCTGCAGCTGAGATATCCCTCCCGATTTTCATCCACCACACGTGATTATATTATAGTACCAACCTGTTCAAAATCCCCACCCCCTCCTACCAGTCTCAATGTGGCCTTTTCTTTTTGTCCCTAGTTGTAGGACTTCCGTTCAACTGGATTTCAGGCAGTTCTGAATGACGGTTGTTCTGTAGTTCAGTTGTAATTCTGATGTGGCTGTGAGAGGATTCAAGTACCACGTTTATCCATGCCACTGTCTTGACCAGACCCCCGGAAACATGGCTGTTAATAGGCTGGTTTTAATGTCTGAATGTGTCTGTTCGACATTGAATTATTGAGCAATTTCAATTTCTTGGGAACTTCTCAGAGCTACCTCCACCAAAGAAAAATTCACATGTAATTAGATTTTGCTTAAGAAACAAAAACAAACCACAAAAAACCACAAAGGAAAAACGGTGAACCTGTTTCCTCCAATGAGAAACCATTGGAGGTATTTCCACTTGACTGTTCTATGTGAGACTGCATCAGAAAAATACCAATTTCTATATTAACTGTACCTCCTTTAGTTTAATGCCAAAGTCCAAAGGCACACCAGGACTCACTAATGATGTTCATAAAGAAAAAGCCATTTTAAACCCTTTCTGTATAAATCTGAATTGACCATACAAGTACACACACAACATGAATCTATAGTTTTTAGGCAATCCTACAAAGGGAAAAAAGAAAATGAGTGAGGGAGGGAGGGAGGGAGGGAGGGAGGGAGGGAAAAAAATAACATCCCTGTAGTTTTGACCACCTCCTATGATATCATTCCAGCAAATGAATATGTAGAAGAATATGTTTCCCGTGAAAAGTGGAGAGTATAATGTTCTTCATTTGCAAAAGCACCTTTTATGCAATAACAAAACTACTCTCTCAGCACTATAAACACTTTCAATATTAACTGAGCACATAATAGGTACTAAATCCTTTTTTTTTTTTCCTCCTCCCCATATGTGTTAAATTCATTGTAGCCAGAATAAGAAAGCTGCTCTGTGGTTCCTTTCCTTTTCGTTTTAATTCCTCATATTACTCATACTAAAATTACTGCTGTTTATCATTACAACCCATGCTGGTTCTTATTACACATGTGACTAATTATGACTTTCAAGCAAGGTGTCGGGATTCGTGAAAAGGTAGTTTCTACACGTGAGAATCCGAGTACATCTTCCTCGTTGTCTAAAACGGCTGTGGCCACAATTCATCACCTTTTTAAACCTCTTCTCCTCGTTTTGCTTAAAAGTATCGGTTATCACTTATGATCTTGTTTCCTTTTCTGTCCACCCCCTGCCTGTGTTAAACTGTTACTGTTTCCATTTCATTCTCAGCTATCAAGGTATTCAGGGATCCCTGCTCTCCCTTCTGTTTCTACACTGCTTCATAAAATCATTATTCTGTTATTGTGGACGGACGCTTCATATTACTCATGCAATTCGCTCCCTTTACAGATGGCCTCAAATCCTTACTGTACTCAGAAGGCATTTACGTTATTGTATTCCTTTAAATGGCCTGAGAAGGCATTTTTCCTCCGGATGCATCTACCTTTCCATTGTATAATTCTTATTCATTGCATGTTCCTGTCTTACAGCTGGCTATGGTTTGACTCAGAATTAGCAGTGCTGGTGGACGAGACAGGTGCTGGACGATGCTGGACATACTACAAGATGGAGAGATGCTCAGTTAAAATGGCATGAGAGTAGCATTCTAGCCATTTCCAATGCACAGCTATAGTTCTGTGACACACGCATCAGCAGGCCCACGAATGCCTCTCTTCCTTCCACTGCTGTGATTAAAATGGGAGCTGATTAGGATGGTGCCACAGCAAGCATCCAAGTTAAAATGAGTGACTTCCTCACTTCCTATTGATTATGCAAAAGGTACACTGGTGGGATTTTATTCTTTGCAGCACCAATCACAGGTAGAAGACCATCTTCCTCCATCAATCTATATCTACCCTTTGAAACAAATCAATGAAATGATACCTCTGTGACATCTGCAAAGAAAAATTCTATTGTTCAGAAATTGCTCAACAGCGTAATCTGAAGGAAAGATCATTCCCATTACTAAACAGATCAGTACATATCTTTATTATTCTAAAAATAACTTGTGCACAAATAAAGGGCATACTTGGTAAAAATGATAAAAGCTCATTCTGTTCAAAGTCCGGACCTACGTGTAATGACTACTTACCTTTCTCATGCTACTGGGAGCTAAAGAGATTGAGTCTGTACCCTCCTGGGGGTGACAGAGTATTAATGAGAAGCATTAACTTGAAAACAAATGTCCAAGAATTACTGATGGTTCCAAGAGACCTTAACACTCCAGGATTTCAATCCAGCAATTCCAAGCAGAGACTACCAAAAGCATATTCTAAATTTACCCTAGCACAGAGGCATACAGACATTCTGCCACTCTCTCATTACAGACCTAAGACTTTGATTCAGCTGTTGAAGTAGTGACAACAAGCAGAGGACCCAGTGCTTAAGAGCATGAGCTTGAAGTCAGAGTTCCTGGGTTCAAATCCCAGCTCTGCTTTTCCCTAGAAGCACAACTTCAAATCAGTTCTCTTACTGCACTGGATTTTATTTTTTCAGCCTATAAAATAGAAATAATAAAACCATAACATTACCTACTAAAGGATTTTCATGTGCATGGGACTGAAATAGTACATGTACAGTAGTAAGTATGTTACTTGCTCAAGATCCTTGCTACTTAAAGTGTGTGGTCCATGGGGTGACAGATGCCCTATCACCGGGGAGCTCATCAGAAATGCAGAATCTCAGGACCTAACCCAGACTTGCTGAATCAGAATCTGAATTTCTTTTTTTTTTTCTTCTTCCTTTATAGAATTTAGAGAGAAAGGAAGGGAGAGGGAGATAGAGATAGAAACATCGATGAGAGAGAACATTGATTGGCCACCTCCTGCATGCCCCCTACTGGGCATGTGCCCTGACTGGGAAGTGAACCAGTGACCTCTTGGTGCATGGGTCGACGCTCAACCACTGAGCCACAGCAGCCGGACCAGAATCTGAATTTCAATGTGATCTCTTAGGTGATCCAAGGACACAATCCACCTTGAGAAACACTGCTATAAATACATTTTTATATTGAATTCTGATAAGCATTGTTGACCACAAATATTTTCTCCATAAATTTTAACAACCCAGAGATAACATTTTAAGGGAAACCATTTTCCCATTTGTACACTGAATCTGAGCATTCACAACCAACCTGGGTGCCACACACAGCTATGAGTTACATCAAGTCCTAAAGTGGAACACTTTAGTGTGGTCTCAAACGCCTTATAGATGCTGGTTTACAGACACCCAAGGTCGGAGCGTGCAAAATGCACCAATACTTAACACACCTTATTTTTCTTCGGGAAGAAACTGAAGCTTGATTTTTTTTTATAGGAAAGGAAAACGTGTAAGCTAAATCGGAAAGCTCATCTGAAGATATTAAGTTCTACCAATATTTTCGAAAGATGTTTCCAGCTCCGGAACAATAGCTTGAAAAATTTAGAGTCTCGTTACATTTGAGTAAATATTCTTAAGTTTAGACGTTCAGATGATAAGTGAAGAAAAGTTCTAACATGCCACTTTATAAGATATGTGTGTGTATGTATGTGCATGTACATATCTACTTTGAACTCGCAATCAGTAAGTTTTTATTTCCTTCATCTACTAAACATTTAGTCATTAAGCTAATGTTTATTAAAGGCCAACTGTGCACCACGTAGTGCTCTGTGATAGTAGTAGTGAGAATGATGCTGCAAGAAACCCACTGTGAATGCTGTAGTACTTGGTATTGTAACCATACACCCAGCTCCATGTCTGACACACAGTAGGCACTCAAAACACATTCATTGGTTCCTTTTATAAATACCATGTTGGCATAAACCAATGACAATATATGACTGTTAACATGTTTGTTTTCTACTGAAAATACAACCAGCATCATTTCAAGGCTGAACAGATGGACGAGAAAGAGAAAGCAAGCAACACCATGACTATTTTGGTGGCACTCACTGGCCATTATAAATACGGATTAGTCACTTTGCTCCTGTAAACCCTCCCTTTCCACTTGAGAATGGTAAATTCATTGAGTTCACTCTTGGAGGCTCAATCTGTTCCCTTATCATTTTGTACTCGGCCCAATTAGAATTTTGCAGATTTCTGTAGGCATCTGAGTTTTAGATCGTTTGACTTAATTTCCCAATATTTCATTCTTGATTCATTCACTCAAATCTATCTTGACAGTCAGGTCTAGGCCAGGCACCTTCCTAGGTGCAGAACAAACATTGCTGTGAGTGGAAAAGGTATGATCCTTGGTGTCAAAGACGTTGAATTCTAGTGCAGGGAGACAGAGAAAGGACAAAGAAATAAACAATATCATGCAGGGTGATTAAGTCCTTAAGTCCAGTCTTCCTTTATCAAAGCCTATTGGATGGGGTGCACTGGGGGGCATCTGCCACCAAGGCATATGTCCCCAGAGGAAGTCCTGTACTTAAGTGGGCCTATGCAGTATCTTGGGAGTCGCCTTTCCTCCTTTCCTCTAACAGAAATTCCCTACTACCAAAGGGATCTTCTCAGAGTCCATGAAGGCTTCCTAAGGATATGATTGCTCTCTCCCAGAACTCACAAAACATAAGTTTACATTACTCAGAGTTATGACGTCAACTCTGAGAATACCATATTCTAAGTGTAGTCAGTATGTTATGTCTAATCCCTACAGCAATCACGAAAGACAGGTGATGACATCTTGTATTTATTAAGGAAAAATTAAGGCAACCAGGATTCACACCAAGGTCAGTCAGTCCTTTCAAAAGTTCTCGCACATCTAAGTCAAGACTTCTGAACTTTCCCAAGTTACTGACACTGGGGTGTGTCTTTGATGATGCATTTTTAAAAAAATATGTTTTGATTGATTTTTTAGAGAGATAGGAAGGGAGACAGAGATAGAAACATCAATGAGAGAAACATCGATCAGCTGCCTCCTGCACGCCACCTACTGGGGATTGAGTCAGCAACTTGGGCATGTAGCCTGACCAGGAATTGAACCAGGACCTCTCAGTCCATGGGACAATGCTCAATCCATTAAGCCACACCAGCCAGGCTTTAATGATACATTTTAAGACACAAGAAGATTTGGCACTCAGAGCCCTTAGGAGGGGAAAGGAAAACAGTGGCGGGAGTTAAAACCACAAAGTTGATGTCAGTCAAGCCCTCCTGCTGAGACTCAGCCTCTCTGGAATTATTCAGTGTTGTTTTGTAGCATATTTCAGCATTTTCCCGGGGAGAAGGCCATACGTCAACATGTATTATCAGTGCCAAGACGGTGTGCAACTAATATTTTTGATGCAATACATCCACTTGCCTTAATGGTTACTCTAACAATATTAGTTTGGTTTGAAATAAATAATGCTTTACTGACTGTGTGTTATCCCACTTTTGGACAAGAAGCCTCAACTTCTTTAATTACGTGACTGGTGATTTATTGTTACATTCCTACTTGGGTTACATGTTGTGTTCATGGGCCATCAATGTCAATAAGGTGGTTCTTGGTCAAATCCAATGTCTCCAGTGCAACTACAGTGTTCACAAAGAGGAGAGTGGAGGACTGGATTCTGCCTACAATCGAAGTCTCTGACGCTGCTGACAGACTGTCCTCCTTTCTTGGCCATGGAGACTACAGAAACACAAAGATTGATGGGTTAGTACTGGGGACAGGACAAGCAGGGAGAAGATCCCAGCCAAGGTGATGGTCAATTACATCCCTAAACACAAACCTCTCACCAGAAGGAAGGGTAGAAACTATTACGCATTTCAGAATGTGTGAGGCAAAGAACAAAGACACACCTCTCGTTGTGCATAGAATCATCACTCAGCAACACGTGAGAGGTGTTTTGGGGATGAACACCTTAATTTCAGGGCACTTGGCTCCTGCAGATTGAGAAATAGAGAGTCAGTATGAAGGCTGCACTTATCTCTCCCCAAATCTGTGGTCCTGATCCCTTTCATCCAACTTACATGACCTTCAAATTCATACTCCTGAAAGAGTCTGAAGCTTTCTGTTCTATGATTCTCTCCCTATTTCTAATAAAATGATTTTGTCATGTTGGCTCAAGCAGAATTTACTTCCTACGTAATACGTTCAGTATCTGGAATTCCAAGCTTGAACATTAACAGAGCCTTTCCCCAATCCAGTGTCACTGTGACAGATCCTTCACTGTTTTTAGCCATTATTTCTCATTTTCCTTTTTCTTGATTCCCTACAGTAAGCCCTGAAATAGAACTACAGTGGTAAAATCAAAATTTCTGAGGTTTCCTTGCCTTTCTCAGTGTGAACCTACATAATTTTGAATGTTTCTTTTAAACCCTTGTTGTTGTAAATTCCCCCCTACGCCCTAAGGTTGTATGTGTCAGACAAGGGAATAACAAACCCGCTAGCCATTTGGAAGTGTGTTTATTTTTCCCCCATTTCACAAACGGCAGTTAATAAGCCTTTAATAAGAAGAACAATGTGCTCACCATGTACGCATACATAATGTGAGCAGGGTCCCAATGCCTCGAAGACAACCCAGCAGGAATACCACTTAACTGAATACCAATGACTGATCAGAGGAAATAATTTCCATTCCCACTAGAGCCTCCAAGGTCGGGGGCATTCTTCTCCATGATTGAACAGTTGTTCAGTTTACAAGGTGACCTCCCCACCTTTTGAAATCATGCTGGACTTGTCCCGACTCAAGGAAAACACTAACACCGTATTAAAAGCTATAAAACATTGTTGTGGTTTCTCCCTCATGCATACAGGTGAGAAAATGACAGCACACAAATGGAAACAGTCTCCTTAACTCTGCAGCACACCCACTGTAATTCCTCAAGCCGGCACCTTCAAAGCCCTGTTTCATCTGGGCAGGATAGTATATGTTCGGGCCTCATTAGCACAGTGACTTCCAAATATTGGCAGCTTACCAGCAAGCATCACTGGTGTTTACTTTAGGCACAGGTGTGAACTGGTTGAAAATTGATTTCTGAACCACCCCCAGAGCCCTCTTGATGGCATAGGCAAAGAGATTGAACGAACTAGTTAATTTCAGTGCCATTAGCAAAACCAAAGAATGAAAAGAAATAAAATTGCAAGAGGAATTATACTTTCTAGCTGCTAAGTAGATAATATGAATAATGGGGTAAAATAATTACCATCCACCATTTGAGCACCAATGGCCTAGATGTTATGCGAGTTTAATCAATAGCCAATGCTCTTCAGAGAATAACATTAAAAACAAGCACACAGAAAGCTCTTTCCCTCCACCCATTCTGGTACCAGCCGCCCCCGACTAGGACCAGCACAAAGAATTGCCTTTCTGCACCATAGTCATGGACTTGGAAAACCGTTACTTTCACTATCCCTCCAAATAAGAACAGCTTCAGGAATCAAGTTGGTTTAGCCTTAGACAAGCAAGGAGTAGGCAATAAATTTAAAACAGCATTGCAGATAATTTGGCCATGACTCTGCCACTCACTGTCATCCCACAGAGGACTTGCCAGAGATGTGCAATTTCTAATTAGAGGATTTTTTTTGTAAAGAAAGATGGAAAAAGTGTGTGTGTGTGTGTGTGTGTGTGTGCGTGTTGTGTGTGTGTGTGTGTGTGTGTTTATTGTAGATCCGTCCACAGTGTGTCACTGTTAATCTCTGTCACTCCTAGACTAATGACATGTAAAGACACTTGGATCAAGTGGTACACTACCTATGCAGTTAGTCATCCTTCCTGGATGACTTTTGGAGGAATGTTCATTTTATTCCTGCCTTTGATGCTGGGTGATAGTTGTGTGTGCTGTTTGAAGTTCAGCCAATGCAACCAAACAAAAAAAAACTCTGATGGTTGATGTTTTCACTTCAAGTGCACAGTCTGCTTGAGAAGAATGGGATAAACCAGAATAAACAGAAAATCTAACAAATTCTCTGCAGTATGAAATAGTCGTTAGGAGTGAGGATTTTAGCTAGATGTCAGCTAGATGTTGGATCAAATCCCGGCTTAGTCACAGCAACAGTGTGACAATGTACACAAACTTTTCAACCTTGGAAGCATGCATTCTCTAAACTGTGAATGGAGGGTGCTCATACCTACCTAACATGTAGGTGGTAGCGATGAAATAAATGAAACAATGCATGCAAAATGCTAAAAAGTTATTTGGCATGTAGAAAATGCTCAATAAATGAGTAGGTCTTGATATTACGCAAAGCTCGCTCTCCGTGGTCCTGAAGACTTTCAGGTTGGTAAGACTGATAGACAGCATGCTTAAACATCCCTTAAGAGAAGGGACAGAGGGAAAGGAATGGAGAAGGCCCTGAAGTCACAGCCAGATGTCAAATTCACTGTTCAGAAAAGGAGATAACAATTACCTTGTTAAAATTTCCCTTAGGTTTCTCACTTTTAGATTACACCATGTCCATCTGTTTCTGGGATCAGGCATGCTGGTCTATGCACAGTCTGGGACTTTTCCCAAGAACTAGTCAAACTTGTGAAGTTAGATGAAGATAGCTTCTTCTAAAATTAAAACTCAAAGGTGATACCTTTAATGCAGAACTTTTACTTCTCAGCATATGTACATAATATTCTTTCTCTACTCAGAAGCAGTTAATAAGGTATCACTGCATAGAGAATGTGTCTTTGTTTGGCCTGATAATAAATGCTTACCCATTTCTGTCCCTGTCTGCCCAGGATGGCCTAATTGCGTTCCACTCCCTTTCCATTCAAGACAGGCAGGAGGCAGGGAAGCTCGGCCACACTGCCTGGGTTCAAACCTGGATCAGCTCATAGAGCAGCAGTGAGATCTCAGGCAAGTTATCCCATCACTCAAATGCTCACGCTCCTCAGATGCTTTCTGTGAGGACTCAGGGAGAAGTACTGTCATTGGTGCTCAGTGAATACTCAAGGAATTCAACTGCTGCTATGTTTAATACTGTTATCACGATGGACACCACAGCCGCCATGCCTTACTCAGAGTTGCTATATAACATGGTGCAAGGGCCCCACTCCATGCCGATTCCTTTACTGTGAATACGACCCTGTCTCCTCTGTTCTGCATTCTAAACAAAGCCCTTCAAGGCCCACACGCATGGTGATTTTCTTTTCATAAAATGAAATGTATTGGGTGACTTTGGTTAATAAGATCATATAGGTTTCAAGTATCCATTTCGATGATACATGATCTGTATAGCGCACTGTGTGTCCACCACCGAAAGGCAAATCGTCTTCTGCCACCATATATTTGGCCTCCTTTACCCTTTACTGCCTCTCACCCCCTTCTGTCTGGTAACCACCGTACTGCTATCTATGTCTATGAGTTTAAGTTGTATATCCCACATATGAGTGAAATCATATGGCTCTTAATTTTTTTCTAACTATTTTGCTTAGCTTAATATTCTCAAGGTCCATCCATGTTGTCACGAATGGCAGTATTTCATCTTTTCTATGGCCGAGTAGTATTCCACTATATATATGTACCACAGCCACTACGGAACACAGTACAGTGGTTCCTCAGAACCACATCATACGCCTGTCCCGGCACTGGGCACAGAGCCAGCATCTCTGAATGTGAGCTCTCCATATGAATGCAACTTATGTCTCACTACGTCCCCCACCATGTGCTCAACAGGTGCCAGCACACTGCCCTCTTGATTTTTTGCATGTCAGTGGGTCATCAACATGCAGGTCTGCTCATAGGTGTTAGACTGAACACTCTCCTAGACAGCCATATCTGTAAAAACAAAATCAAAGGAAAAAGGAATAGCCACCTACTTTGCATATGAAGGTTTAGGCCTGAGGGCTTGTTCCTGGGGTTTCCTGTTCACAAGGACCACACATTCAACGCAGCCAAAGCCCTCCGATGCACCTGCTTTAGCTGTTGACTGGGACGGAATCGCAGACCACTACATTTCCAACCCTTAATTTTCTCCTGCAGTGAATTTTGATTATATAATTTCCCTATCTTAATTACTTCTGCAGATACCCCTGTTCACAGGGCCAAATAATGTCACGGCCACCTTCCTGTCTACATCACCTAAGTGCATGCTTTTGTGCCCTCCTTTAGATGCTGCTGGGACAAGCTCTGCAAATGCAATGCCTTTAATCTCCCCTCATAAATCAAAGCTTCCCTTCCCTTAATCTGTTTCCCTCTCCATCACCAACCTCTCTCCAATCTGTCTCCATGTTTCTCCTACTGAAAGTACCAGAAATAAATGCTACAGACTAGGAGTGGGTGAGCTGATGGATATGAAAGAACGAAAAAAGGAAGAGAGAGAGCAGAGAGGCAGCCCAGAAGTGTGAGAGGGAGGATGGAAGTAGGCTGCTGTCTCTGTAGCTGGGAGACTGTGGCTGGTCTCATTCAGGCCAGGGATCAGGGAACCAGGGACAGTGTTTGCAACCCCGCCACATGGGAACTTGCAGGGAATGTCACTGCATACTCCCTTACCTCTCTGGTAGATATATATACAGATTTTTTAAATCCTCACCTGAGGATATTTTTCCATTTATCTTCAGATAGAGTGGGAGCTAGGGAGGGAAGGACAGAGAGAGAAAAACATCGATGTGAAAGAGACACATCAACTGGTTGCCTCCCGCAGGACCCTAACCAGGGCCAGGGACGACCGCAACCAAGGTACATACCCTTGACTGGAATCGAACCCGTGACTCATTGGTCCACAGGCTGACGCTCTAACCGCTGAGCCAAACTGGCCAGGACACTGGCAGATATTTTTATTCTGAGTTTTCCCACCAGCTCCATTTCAGGATTCATTTTATTCCCCTCTACCACTCCCCAAAAAGGAATTAGCCTGTCTTTTCCAAGTTTAATCTTGTCTTAATCTTTTGTTCTCATATTTCTAGGCTGTGTAGGGTAGGTCTGTGTAATGTCCTCAGTCCACACTCCTGTTTGCAACACCTTCCAATTTAATACTGTCTGCAAATTTCATTAGCATGCAATTTACTTCCTCTTCCAGATCATTAAAAAAAAATAGCCTCACCTAGACCAAGCTATTATGAATCTTGCTTCCACTCTCCCCAGATCCCAGCCAAGTGGGAACATTACCATTTATCATTATCTTTTGTTTATAATCTTTCAGCCAGGTTTCATCTAAGCCAGTTAGAACTAATCTTGATGGCAAAAGAACATTCAGATAAATAAAACCGAACCCCCACATCTGGAGCCTCACTCAAGATAAAAAATATAGCATGGGCAATGGTTAATATTTTGTTTATCTTCCATAGCTCCAGAATAATGTCCCATACAGCCACTCACAGCCTTCTTTCTTCAAGGCCCAATACAGAGTCAGATTCGTTATCTAATGACAATTTCGCAAGTACATCAAAGGGATTGAATCTATCAGTCCAAGTTGTTTAAAGATTCCATGGACTCTTTGTCCCCTATGGTATTTTCAAACTCCAATGGGGCAGGACACTTTTCTGTAGAGAATGCTCTCTACACGATGTCAAAGACTTATTTATTTGACTCTGGATGCTCAGAAACCCATGGTCTCCACCAAAGTGGAGTGAGTTTTTGCCACCAGCCTTGAAGACACTTGATGTGTGCTAGTTAATGAAGTTCTATTTATGTCTTTAATGAGGATAAAACAGTCATTTCTTAGCTAGGTGCCAGATACAGAGATTGATAGCAAGACTAATCCTAATATAATTCTCTTAAAAATGGCTAAAAACCACCCAAGTACCTCAATACATCAAGATGTAAATGTTTTATAATACCCATAAACATTCTCAGGACCTAATAGAGTTAATTCCATGAAGATTGAAACAGGTGAGAGGTAGTGTAAAAATCAATTTAGCTTCACCTCCAATGATTTATCATCACCACTCCAAGATCACTTAATTTTTCACCAAGAAAACGTCTAATGAAATTTTAGACCAAAGAAATGGCAAATAAAACACCAACCTTGATTCAGACTCACATAATAGGTTAGACATATTTTAACCTTGATGGTGATGAAACAAATCTAAATGGAAATCACCAGTAATGTAAAATGTAATATCAAGAATAGTTTGTTGAGCTTTGGATACAAACCAAAATAAATCCCACCTGCTCCGTTCTAAGCTATTTGCAAGTATCTACTAATTCTCTATATTTTAAATTACAGATAAAGGATTATGAGGAGAAAAAAAGGACACGGTGTGAATTTTTTACATCCTAAAAATAAAAGAAAATCGTTGTCAAGACTCAAGATAGTAAGAAAAAACTCAAAAGAGAATTCATAGATAATAATGAAATTGTCACCCTTCCACTTTGGGGCCCTACTTAGACTCACCAACCCTGAAACTAAAATGCAGTTTATGAGGGTAAGAAGTGATGCATAGATTTATGCTTTATGCAATCAAGTTAAACTCTGCTTGGGTTGCACCCTCACTTTTTTTGCTGAGCCCCATAATTTCCCTTGTTTGGAGGTGGGGGGAGCATGGAGGAACCTGGCAGGGTACAGGGTGATTCTTAAAAGAAAGGATTTGAAGGTGAGCAGTTGCTCCCTAGCACTGGGGCAGGAAATTGTCTGCAGCGACTCATCCCTGAAAAGGGGTGATATGGTCACAAAGTACATGCCTGCACATTTACTGTTCCTCTTTATGGCTTTCCATAAAGTCCCTTGATGCAAAATGGCAAAGAGACACCCCATTTATACAGCATAAAAATTAGGTGACTAATGGGCTATGTCCAATGAACTCCTACCCACTTACAAACGAAGAGAACTTCAAATTTTCATTCGTTCAGCTCAAGGAGGCAATGGGACATCATCACCTACCCAATGATTACTTGAAATTAAATTTCTGGCTGAGTAAAAGTGAGCCGTGAAAGACAGTGCCATGAGGGTAACCGTATTTCTGCAAGGGCTTTTGCAGCATGCCATGACTCCATCCATGCAGGTCAGAAGTTGCTAACATAACTCAGGCCAGGGTTCTTTATATCTCTGTCACAGGTCCTGAATCACTAGCCCCTTTCCTATACACCACATTAAAGGATAGGAGGTACAAGAAGTTATGCACTGCATTCAGAAACCACAGTCACTGTCTTCCCTGAACTACATGATAATTGATTTTTTTGATGATATAATTTATGAGTCATTACAAAACATGAATTATTTTCTCACTCACTGACAGTTGAGTTATGTGTAGTTAAGTCCTATGGAGATCAGATTATTTTGGTTTCAAAAAGTGACAACCCTTGCCCCAGTAGGAAAAGAGTCTGTTTCCCAATCCTTCTGGAAAAATATATTTAAAATTCATTCCACAAAATTTTCAACAAATGGTTATTGAACACCTGTCATGTGTCAACCACTGTTCTAAGAACTAAAGATAAAGCACAAAATAAGATGAGATTAGTCCTTATCTTCATGGAGTTTCCATCCCAGTAAGGAACACAGATCATAAGTAAATAAAGGAAATAATTACAGACTGTATTAAGTGTTAGGAAAAAGATGAAAAGAATGTTCTGATGAACAATCACAGGACAGAACAGGACTATTTGGAAACTTAATGAGACACATCTAAATAACCAATGAACACATGGGGTACATTTGAATCCAGTATTAAAAAAGGACACTCAGTCATCCAACACATAGTTATTGCCTGACTAGCACCTTCCCCAAACTGAGGGGATGTGAGAGAACCCATTGCGTGATACTCCACACATTTGACATGTTTAGCTAAGAGAACCCTGTCCATGGTCCTGAAGACTAATATAATCACTCCTTTCTTTCTACTTTATCTCTCCACTTATCTTTTTCTTCACTGCAATGTGAAAATGCATTCATTTAATGAGAGGTGGGGTTTAAAAGAGAAAAATATCTTTAAACCCCTTTGTATCCTCCACCAACGAGAGAACGCTTACTGTATGCAAAATTAAAATACACTGTAGAATTATAAAAATCAAAAGGGTGTGAGACTAGCATCAACACATGAACTACTAGAATAGAATACATAGAAACTCATCCTAGTGCATCTGATAATGTAGGATATAATAAAGTTACCATCACAAACAAGTTGGGCAGGGAAGAGAATAAAGATTTTTTAGTAAATGGTGCTGAGAAAGTTGTTAAAATATTTATTGGAAATTATTACACTGCTCCTTCTATTCCAGTGTCAATTACCCTTACCATGTTAATTGGAAGCAAAAATAAGTGTTGTTGTTTTTTTCTATTTCTCGCTAATATTTTCTGTGCTAACTTTGTTCCCTTAATAAATTGTTCATCATCCAAAAGCAGGTTTTTATTTCTATTACCACTATAATATAATAATACTATATTATTATAATAAATAATATAGTACCATCATGAGTGCACAGTGGAATAAAATATAGACTTTACAATCACATGTACCAGATCTGAGTCCCAAGTCTGCCATATCAGGCACGTTTGAACATATCACTTAACCTTTTTTCAGTCTCAATGTCCTCATATGCAAAAAGAAATTAAAGGTGTTAATAATTCCTATCCCACAGGGTAGTTTTGAGATTCCAATGAGATAAGATGCATGACAAAATTCAGACAGACATGAAGCCCTGCATAAGTATCAGCAGTCATTACTTCTGTAAGAGTTCGATACACCTTTGTTGGTTGAACAGTGTTAACTTTGCAAGTTGAAGCTTGACTGAAGTGATCTTATGGATGTCGCTGTGTGAACACACGTTCCGATTGCGTTCCGATGGAATGAGTGCTCAGATAGGACGACCCTCACTGCAGTGGACCTGAGCAGGGCACTCTGGAAAGGCATGGCCCGATATTTCCATTTCCACTCCAAACCAGAGGGGTATAGCACCTCTCGTCTACGAGCATTTACAAGACAGTGTCTCGAAACATTTTTGTCTATCTGTCTGGTATGCTATCCTGCCTATATGGCTGGCTCCTTCTCATTATTCATGGATTAATTTAAATGTCACCTCTTCCAAAAGGCTTTCTCTGAATATCCTATCTAGCTAATTCCAGTTGTCCTCCATCTGCTCATTCCCTTCACAGCACTTATTATTCTTTTTATTAACTTGATAAATGGTCTTTTTTAGTTAAGCATTTTATTTTGAGATAATTGTAGATTCACATGAAGTTGTAAGAAATAATACAGAGAGATCCTGCGTACCCTTCATGCACATTCCTCCCAATGAGGGGAATTACAAAACCATAGTATGGTATCAGGGTATTGCACTATAGTAATATTAACACAGTCTAGATAAAGAATACCTCCATCAACACAAGGATCCCGCATGCCACCCTTTCAGGATCACAACTACTTTCCTCCTTCTTCCACTTAGTCCCTGACAATGAAAAAACTGTTCTCCATTTCTACAATTTTGAAATTTCAAGATTTTAGTGTAAATTGAATCATACATCAGTACTTTTTGGGATTGGATTTTTTTTTCAATTCAGCATAATTCTCTGGAGATGCATCCAGGTGTGGCATGCATAAATAGTTCATCACTTTTTATTGCTAAGTAGTAGTTTATGGATGTATGGCTATTGTGTAAACATTCACCCACTGAAGCATATCAGGGTTGTTTCAAGTTTCTGGCTATTATAAATACAGTCGCTATACACATTCATGTACAGGTATTTCATGAACATACATTTTTATTTCTCTGGGATAAATGCTTAGAGGATGATTGCTGGGTTATATGGTAGTAGTATGTTTAGTTTTTAAAAAAACTAAATGATTTTCCAAAGTGGCTATTCCATTTTGCAATGTGTGAGAAATCCAATTTCTCCACATCCTTGCTAGTTTTCATGTTCATTATTTTTTATTTTAGCCATTCTGATAGGCACATGCTAAGATCATATTGCAGTTTTAATCTGCATTTCCCTAATGATTAGTGATGCTGAAAATCTTTTCATGTGCTTACTTGACATCTATATCTTCTCTTCAGTAAAATGTCTCTTCATGACTTCACTCACTTTCTAATTGGATTGCTTGACATTTTATTGTTGAGTTTTGAGAGTTCTTTATGCGTGCCAGACACTGGTTCTTTGCAAAAGTTTTCTCCAAGTGCATAGTTTGTCTTTTCATCCTCTTAAAAGGGTGTTTTGCAGAGACAGAGGAAAAAAAAAAGATTTGTTTTTTGAAGAAGTCTATTTTCTTTATTTTATGGATTGTGCTTTTGGTGCCAATTCTAAGAACTCTGTAACTAGCTTAAAATCTCAAGGATTTTCTCCTATTGTGTTCTAAAAGCTGTATACATATATTTTTTATTTTAGAATCAAGATCAGGATCAATTTTGAGTCAATTTCTGTATAAGATGTGAAATTTAGGTGAAGGATATCCAACGGCATTCCCAACTATTCCAAGAATATCACTATGCTAAAAGAGTATCATTCTTTGATTAAATTGTTTTGTGTTATTTTTTCCTATGTCAACAATCAGTTGGGCATACTTAAAAAGATCAAGTGGGGCTCGATACAGGGGCACAAGTATGGTTCAACGTATGCAAATTGATCAGTGTAATACAACACATTAGCAAGACAAAGGAAAAAATCATATGATCTTATCAAAAGACACAGAAAAAGCATTTGATAAGATAAAACATCCATTTATGATTAAAACACTCACAAAGTGGGTATAGAAGGAAAGTATATCCACATAACAAAGGCCTTGTATGACAAACCCTCAGCTAGCATCATGCTCAGAGGTGGAAAAGTAAAAGCTTTTCCTCTAAAACCAGGAACGAGAGCAGGATGCTCTCTCTCACCACTTTTATTCAACATCATTCTCGGAGTCCTGGTCAGCAATCAGGCAAGAGAAAGAAATAAAAGGCATCAAAATTGGGTAGGAAGAAATAAAAGTGTCACTGTTTGCAGACGACAGGATTCTGTATATAAAAAACCCAAATGGCTCCTCCAAAAAACTACCAGAAACAATAAACAAATACAATAAAGCTTCAGGATACAAAATCAGTTGACAAAAATCCACTGTGCCCTGGCCAGTGTGGCTCAGCAGTTGGAGTGTCGGTCTGTGGACCAAAGAGTCTCAGGTTCAATTCCGGTCAAGGGCGCGTACCTTGGTTGCAGTTCAGTCCCCAGCCCTGGTTCGGGTCCTGCGGGAGGCAACCAGTTGATGTGTCTCTCTCACGTCAATGTTTCTCTATATATATATCTGAAAAAAAAATAACCCACTGCATTCTAAATACTAGCAATATTTCAGAAAAAGAAATAAAAAATCAATTCCTTTTCCAACTGCAACCAAAAGAATAAGATACCTAGGAAAAAACTTAACAAAGAATGTGAAATACCTATATACTGAAAACTACAAGCATTATTAAAATATATTGAAAAAGTCATAATAAAATGGAAAGATATTCTATGTTCATGGATTGGAAAAATCAACATAGTTAAAATGTCTATATTATCCAAAGTGATATACAGATTTAATGCAATCACCATCAAAATCCTAATGTCATTTTTTAAAGAAATAGAAAAAAAATTATCAGAAATATATGGAACCACAAAACATCCCGAACAGCCAAAGAAATCCTGAGAAAAAAAAAGAACAAAGCTGGAAATATCACACTACCTGACTTCAAATTATACTACAGAGCTATGATAATCAAAACAGCATGGTATTGGCACAAAGACACACAGATCAATGGAACAGAATTGAGAGCCCAGAAATAAAACCACATGTATACAGGCACAAAATTTTTTAATAAAGGAGCCAGAAACACATGGCAGAGTAAAGAAAGCCTCTTCAATAAATGGTGCTGGGAAAATTGGAAAGTCACATGCAAAAGAATAAAACTAGGTTACATTTTGTCCCTGTGTACAAAAATTAACTCAAAATGGATCAAAGACCTAAATATAAGATCTGAAACAATAAATTACATAGAAGAAAACATAGATACTAAACTTATGGACCTTCATCTTAGAGAAGATTTTATGAATTTGACCCCAAAGGCAAGGGAAGTAAAGGCAAAAATAAATGAATGGGACTATATCAAACAAAAAAGCTTTTGCATAGCAAAAGAAACCACCAACAAAACAAAAAGGCAACCAACCAAATGGAAGATGATATTTGCAAACAAGAGCTTCAACAAGGGATTAATATCCAAAATATATAAAGAACTCATAGAACTCAATACCAAACAAACAAACCAATTTAAAAAATGGCAGAGGACCTGAACAGACACTTTTTCAAAGGAGACATACAAATGGCCAACAGATATATGAAAAGATGCTGAAGTTCACTAGCTATTAGGGAAATGCAAATCAAAACTACAATAAGATGCCACCTCACGCCTGTTAGAGTGGCTATTGTCAACAAGACAAGTTATAACAATTGTTGGAGAGATTGTGGAGAAAAAGGAATTCTCATTCACTGCTGGTGGGAATGTAAACTAGTACAGCCACTATGGGAAAAGAGCATGGAGGATCCTCAAAAAATTAAGAATGGAATTACCATATGACCCAACAATTCTTCTTCTGACTGTCTACCCAAAAAACTAAAAGAAAATTTATTCACAAAGATATATGCACCCCTATGTTCATTGCAGCATTATTCACAGTGGCCAAGACATGGAAACAACCAGTGGCCTTTGATAGAGGATTGGATAAAAAAAAGATGTGGTACATATACACTATGGAATACTACTTAGCCATAGGAAAAGATGAAATACTGCCATTTCCAATGACATGGAGGGACCTTGAGAACATTACATTAAATGAAATACATCAGACAAATAAAGCTAAGAACCACATGATTACAATCATTTGTGGGAAATCCATCTTTTCCACTATTTTTAACACATCAGCATTATTTTAAAGTTTTTGTCTATTAACCCAAATGTCTAGATTATCTTGGTTTGCTTCTATTACTTATTTTAACTATTGATTACCACTCATATGGTTTCTCCTCTCAACTGTAATTTTTTAACAAATTTTTTTTAATTTTTCATCATAATCTCTTCTTTATTTAAATTAAGAAAATTTAAATTTCACAGATTCAGTAGGGACAATTAATAAAGTACTGTCTTGTGACATGTTCTTGTTTTTGTTTCTTTCTTTTTTAAAATGTATCTGTATTGTTGAAAGTATTACAGATGTCCCCTCTCTTTTCCCCCATTGACCCCTCCACCCTGCCCCCTCAGGCCCTCAGGGCACTATTGTCTGTGTCCATGGGTTATGCATATAGGCATATACGTTCTTTGGTTAATCTCTTCCCATGTCCCCCTTCCCCCTTCCCTCTGATGCTGACCATTTTGTATCAGAGAGCTGTGGGTACTCCTGATGATAATATCTTCTACTAGAGAGAGTTTTTCCCTTCTTATGATATATAATAGAGTAAATGAGTGATTATATCATTTCAGTCAGGTATTGAGACTCATTGGGTTGAGTTGCAACTTTAAGATAATTTCTCTCTGGATCACACATATTCCTATGTTGTTACCTTCATGGGCTTTTAAGAAGCTAAAGTTTTTGTCTCTTCCTCCTCAAAAGATTATGAGTGATTCAGTTTTGTCCATCTGGGGTTTTCAATTTACTGTTTCAAACCTCTGCCTCATGTCTTCTCAAAATCTGTGGAATGGATAAGGGGGAAGATGGTGAAGTATCTGAGAAAGACTTCTAGCTTCCTAAGCACTGTGAGACATTCATCTTCCTTTTAGATTCTTTTGGCATATCCTGTCATCCTCCCATATAGCCTCATAAATTAGCAAATATCGTGTGTGTGTGTGTGTGTGTGTGTGTGTGTGTGTGTGTGTGTGTGTTTGAGGCTCTTAAATTGTCTAATTTGTCTCTTCAGCAACACGTAGATTCTTTGCTGATTTTTCTTGCCCAAGCAGAGGCCTTCTGCCTGGAGCAGCTAAGATCTTCAGCCTTCGTCAAGAATAGCAAGTGCCTCTGGAAAAAGATATAGCTGACAATCACCGGCTCACTTCAGAACACAGCTCTACTCGGTGTGAAGTTTCTATGACTCTCTGATATAGCTAAACCATAATTTTTATAAATTTTCTAGCTTTTCCCCTTGTTGTAGCAGAAATGTAAGCCTCCCACAAACTGCTACATCCTATCTAGATGTAGAGGTTCCTGGAAATATATTATTCCCTCATATTTGGCTGCCAGGTTGACTTGATATAAAAGTATAATTTAAATATTTTCCTTTGATATTAAAAATAACTTCATTGGTTTTAATACCTTCACATTTCTATTGAAAAGTCAAATGTAAACCTAATGTTTCATTCTTGGTTTTCCTCTCTTTCTCTTTAGAGACTTGCAGAATCTTTCCTTGTCTTTGACATTCTTAAATTTCCTGCTCTTGCATTCACATGTGGTTTTTCCATTCCCCTTCCTTAGTGGAATATTATTAGACCTTTCGATCTGAGATTTTTACCTGTCTTTAATTCTGTAAACTTCGTCTCCATTACCTCTTCGATTCCTTCTCTCCGTTTTTACTCTTTTTTTCTTGTATCTCTTACTGGTGTTTGCATTTTTATAATCCATGTTTCTTTATTTCTTTTATATATGCTATTTCTCTGTAGGAGAATGACTCTACCGTGGCCCCCTCACAACCTTGCCCATATCTACACTGGTCATGTAGAAAAGGCTTACATCGTAACTGATCTGCGTCTTGGCAGAATGCCTTGTAATCCATCCAGAACATGTGACCATGAGAGGCTTTTGAAGAGCTTCTAAAGGTCACTTCCCACGTGTGTCTCTATGTACCAAAGAGGCTTCATGGGACAGTTTGTCATCACCTCTCTTCTTTCGACAAGCTATGAGAATACGTTTCACCTATCCTAAGGTGTATAAGAAGCTATAAAATTTAGTAGCTGTAGCATGACATTGGCCCCTTAGCAACCATGTGTCCTGTCATTCACGTTACAGTCACATACCCTCTCACTGTTGTCCACTGGGATACATGACACAAATAGCTAGCACCCGCAGCTACTTTCACTTTCTCTGTGTCTACTGTAGAAGTTAATAAACCATCTGAATCTTTTCAAAAATCTATTTTGGGGCCCTACATTCTGTTTTATTGACCTATGTGTCTAAACTTCTGCTAACACCAGAGTCTTGATCACTGTAGCCAAATAATAAGTCTTGAAATCAGGTAGACTCATTTCTCCCACTTTATACTTGTTCAGCTACTTCAATTTCATTGCCTTTCCATATATATTAAAGAATAATCTTAACCTATATCTGCAAATTTCTTAGTGGGATTTTCATGGGAATGGCATTAAACCTGTTTGTCAACTTGGAAAACAACTGTCATCTTTACTACGTTGAGTTTTCCAACACACGAACATGGTAAGTCCCCCCTTTGATTTTTTAAAAATTATTTTTGTCAGCATTTTGTAGCTTTCAGCACTTAAGTTGTGTACACACTTAGAAAATTTTTAGTTAAGTTTTTTTTTTTTTTGAGTCATTGTTAATGGCATTATATTTTTAATTTCCAAGTCCACAGGTTAGCGATAGGGTTTTCTGTAGATGTTCTTTACCAAACTGAGGAAGGTCCCCTCTATTCCTATTTTTTAGGTAGTTTTTTGTCATGAATGGGTGTTGAATTTTATCAAATATTTTGTCTACATTGATTTATATGATCAAGTCATTTTCTTCTTAATAAGGTTGATGACACTGATTTGATTGTGAATACTGAACCAGTCTTATATCCCTGAAACAAATCCCACTTGATCAAGATATAGAATTCTTTTTATATATTGCTGAATTCTACTTTTAAGTATTTTGATATAGACAAAAATACATTTTAATTTATGGCCATGAGGATATCAATCTATAGCTGTGTGTGTGTGTGTGTGTGTGTGTGTGTGTGTGTGTGTGTGTGTGTATTGGCTTTGTATGATTTTGGTATCAGAGAATGCTAGGTTCATAAAATAAATTGGGAAGTTTTCACTTATTTTCTGTTTTCTGAAAGAGACTGAATATAATGTGTTACTTCTTTAAACATTTGGTAAAATTCTCTGATGAAACTTCTGGTCTGGAGATTTCTTTCAGGGGGATTAAATTAGAAATTTGATTTCCTTAATAGTTACAAGGACATTTAAATTATCTATCTCGTATTAAGGGGATTATGGCAGTTTACATTTTACAAGGAAGAGGTCATTCCATGTAAGTTGTCAAATATATGTGTGTAGAGTTGTTATTACCCTTTGACATAGGCAAGGTCTGAAGTGATACTCTCTGTTCATTCTTAATATTGATCATTTGTGCCCTCTCTTTTTTCTTTGTCAATTTTTCTAGAGGGTTGTCAATTTCATTGATCTTTTTCAAAGACTCAGCTCTTCCTTACATTGATTTTTCTCTATTGTTTTATTGTTTTCAATTTAATTGATTTCTGCTCTTATCTTTATTACTTCCTTATTTGATATGGGTTGATTTTGCTATTCTTTTTGTGGGTATTTATTTTTTGAGGAAAATAAGTTAGATACACTACCTTTTCCTAGGTTTTTAAGGTGGGATCTTGATTGTTGACTTAAGGCTTATCCTCTTTTCTAATGTATTCACTCATTGCTATAAATTTTACTCCCAGCATGACGTTAGCTCTGTCCCATGGGTTTTCATGTTGTATTTTCATTTTCATTTACTTCCATGTCATTATTTCCCTGGAGACTTCTTTCTTAACCCATGAAATTTTAGGACTGTGTTGCTTAGTTTCCAAATGTTTGGAGATTTTTCTGTTACTTTTCTGTTATTAATTCCTAAATCAACGCCACTGTGGTCAGAGAACACACTCCACATGACTTCGATTATATTTAATTGTTTGAAGTTTGTTTCATGATACGACCTGTCTTGTTATATGTTGACGGACACTTCAACAGAACACATTCTGTTCTTGGGGGTGGAATATTCTATAATATTGAGCAGATGCTGTTCATTGTGGTTGAGTTCTTTTTTATCCTTTATTTTCAGTCTAGTTTTTCTATGAATTGCTAACAGATGGGTGTTTACGTTCTCAACTTAATTGTCAATTTTCCTATCTCACCTTTCAGTTCTCTAGTTTTTTTCCTTCACATATTTTGTAGCTGTGTTGTTTAATGCATGCACATTTAGGATTGTTATGTTCTTTGTTGGACTGAAATTTTTATATTTTATTTTATATTGATTATATTCATAATATTCTGTCTCTGGCAATTTTCTTTGCTCTTAAGTCTACTTTATCTGATACTAATGTAGCTATTCTTACTTTCTTTTGATTGCTGTTTGCATGATATCTCTTTTTCCATCCTTATATTTTCAATCTACCTATATAGTTAAGTTTGAACATGGTTCCTTATAGACAGCCTAGAGTTGGGTCATAAAGCATAATTCTGAAAACAACTAGAGAAGGAACGTTTCTTGCATTTACCCCTATTTTTCTATTCTTTCTTTCTGATGTTCTAAGATTCCTTCTTTTATCACGTCCTTTCTCTTTAGAGAAGTTCCTCTGACAATGTCTTCATTTCTGAAGGGTATTTACACTGCAAATAGAATTCTGAGTCCACAAGCACTTTCTTCCCTGAAAAACGTCATGGTGCGTCCTTCTTGCCTCCATGGCTTTGGACGAGAAATCTGCTTTCCTTCTCATTGCTTCCTCCTCTGGGTACAGTGTCCTTTTTCTCTCTGCTTTCAAGATTTCTTTCCTTTGTTTTCATTTTTATAAATTCGACTAGGATGTGTCTCAGTGTAGTCGATTTCTTTGGATTTCCTGTTTGGAGTGGATATGCTTCATCTTCCCAGAGGCAGAATTGTACTTATTAATATTTGTAATTATTGATTTCCCCGTGTTTATTACATGTTTCCTTAATGAGGTGTGAGATCCATAAGAACAAGTGTCCAGCGCTCCCATCTCCCGCTGCGTACCCGAGGCCTGGCACAGAACGGCTCATCAATGCATGCTCTGAATTAACACACCGAACTCTCACAGGCTCCACAGTAAGGGTCACGACAGTCAACGCTCAAGAATGTAGTTTATACGGCAGATTGAGGAAAGTCTCATCTCTGCCAATTTGATTCAGGAGGTCTAGGGCGACTTGCCTAAATCTACATCTTTAAGCACTTTTCACAGGTGATACACAGGTATCTAAGACCACCTTAAAGAACAATCTGCTCAAATAAAAGAAAAATCGTACACCACGCTCCCCACAGGAAGATTAGGGTTTGAGTAGCGTCCTGGGAGGTAACAATTAAAGAGACAGGAGCCGGGGTCATCACAGGTGCTCAGCTCTATCGCTGCCAGCAGTTGAACGAGTTCCCTGTGAACAGATGGAAACCTAGGGACACAGATTTAAAATGGAAACATTTGAACAAATACGAGGGGAAATTGTCACAAAAGGCGTAACGTTCTGCTACAGAGGAGGTAGCTGGAAGTCCATGTCCGCACTCATGCATTTTAAAACACCACGCCGAGGGTTTGTTTACCCAGTGCAAGGCCGATAATACATTCAGCCCAAGAGTGAAGCAATTTTAATATTAATAGGCTCTTTATGAGAATTTAATAACAAAGTCATAGCTTCCTTGTGTTTCAAGACACAGGGGTTAATTACTTCAAACGAGTTGGCAGGGAAAAGGTCAAATTTTAATGCTGACCTTAACAGTTTGGGATAAATATGAAAAAGGTAATGGCCCATTTAAAGCCATCTTGCTGAGGGTTCTTTGCAGGCTGAGAAACTGTCACGTGTCCAACCTGTTGCTTCCACCTATGGATACTCAGAGATGCGACGCACCTGGTTATTACACCCAGAAAGTCCAAGTCCCTTATAACTGCATCCAGTGCAATCTTTCATGGAAGAGGAACAAAGAGACTCTTTATTTGTTTGAGTATGGGCCTATTCTAGTATCTGTAGGACTGAAGACGTCATTTCCACCGATGGAAGATTCCTTTAGGTAATAAATGCTGTGAGCTATTCAAAAGGTCAAGATAAATGGAGACGTAAGGAAGGACAGTAGGGTAACCAGACAGACATGAATGTGCAAATGACAATGTTCGCTTTAGGGCTCCTGGTGCCCAACCCCTAGACCATGGATGGCTCTCAGTATGTCTGCTGATGACTCATCCAACAGAACTGAATGAAGGCATCTTTGGACCATCAATCCACAATTCATTTGCAATATCTGAGCTAGAATAAAGGGAAATGGGTGTTAGGACAAGGTTGAATGCTGTGTATTGATTGTCACCCATGGGTTGTTGTTGGGTCAGAGTCGGCCTCCCACACAGAACTCAGAATTCCTGAATTCAATCATCCAACAAATTCCCATTGAGCATTTACTATGTGTTAGGGAGTCTGCTAAGTTCTAAAGACTTGATAACAATAAAAAGAAAGAAAGAAAGAGAGAGAGAGAGAGAGAGAGAGAGAGAGAGAGAGAGAGAGAGAGAGAGAAAGAGAGAGAAAGAGAGAGAGAGAGAAAGAGAGAAAGAAAGAAAGAAAGAAAGAAAGAAAGAAAGAAAGAAAGAAAGAAAGAAAGAAAGAAAGAAAGAAAGAGGGAGGGAGAGAACAAGCTCCCTAGGAGACACAGAAATCAAACAAATAAACTAACCAAATAACTAAAAGATTTTGTGCCATGATGAAAAGAAAAAAAAAAAATACAGGTTCTGCTAGAGAAAAGCATGCTAGGCACACAGAGGTCAGGGAGCTTCCCTACAGATGTGTATCTGCCTACGATCCAAATCACGGGAGAGGTGGACAGGAAAGAACACTCCTGCAGTGGGGAAGGCACCTGAGAGAAGGCTCCCTGACTGAAGTGACCCGAGCAAGCAGGTGAGCGGTGGGCAATGGGATTGGACGGGTCTGGATGCCATCTGATCACTCAGGGTCTCGTGAGCCACTGAGAGGGTTCAAATTTCATTTTCAGACTACCTGACAGGTTTTCACCAACAGAACGGTATATAACCCAATGACTGTGTCAGGGCAGTTACCACTTCCACGACCTCAGCACTGATGGCCTACACAGTGCAACTTCCCTGGAAGAAAGTCAAGCTGATCCCACGCGGAGGATACAGCGCAGTAAGGAAGGAGCTGCCTGCTCCCTGGACCTCAGTTTTTCTCCCTTCATTACAGGAAGCTGCAAAGTGGAGACTGAAAGAATGACCCCCATGGATGACCCAACGGCACACTGAAAAGACAGAAAAGTACAATGTGCAGTAAGAGGACCGAAAAGCAATGTCTGTGCAGTGGCAGAAGCAGGGTAACCATGCACTTCTAAGCTGTCTGAGACTACAGTCACTGAGCTCCCAATGCAAGTTTGCCACCTGTCACAACCAGATCAAGAGTTGTCTAGGACAGCTGTCCTCAGGCAAATCCATTTCTTTTTTCTTCCCTTAGCCCCACTTGCTAGTACAGTGCCAGCTCCATTCACGGCTCAAGCCGACTTCATTCCTATGAACCCGGTCACCGTGGATGTTGCTGGTGGCCACTGTCACTGTTTCCAATCCTATCGGTTCCAGCTTTCTCCTCCGGAATGGTATTTTGGGAAGAAGGCATCCAATTCGCAGATGGAGTGGTGCTTTCAATGTGAAGATATCAAGATATTTACCAAACGAGGGCAGGGAGGTTTGTGGGGGATCATGAGAAATTTACAAATGAAAAGAAAATTCCCCAAATTACCAAAAACAAATGGAGGGGCAAACATGTCAACTAGGAAAGCAGCAGACACTAGCAGCAGCTCCAGGCTCCAATGGAGGGGGGCGGGAGAGAGAGAGAGAGAGAGAGAGAGAGAGAGAGAGAGACTCGTTCTTGATGAATTAAGCACACGGTAAGCCACATCTGTCAGGAAGGACAGACTGGGAAAAAAACAAACGAAACTTGAGGGAAATGGTCTCATCGTTGGAGGCTGTACTGCTCAGTCCAGAGATGTTATCCACACTCCCCCGCCCCCACCAACTAAATGTCTTCATCAAAGCCTCTCTCTTCATACCTTCACCTAAATATCCTTCTCCCCACCACTCCATGCTGGAATTATTCCAGGAAAGACTGGAGTACCAAGGACTTGTATATACAAATGGATTTCAGAAAAAATTCCTGAATGGGGGCAAGTCTGCCTTTCCAATATTGAGCCGCGTGCAGGGCACCTTCTTTGCATGGGGCATTCCTCTCCCCCAGCCCTTGTGGCACTGAACACGGACCTCCCCTGTATTCTTGAACACGGAACACACCACACTTCTCATTCCAGGCTTTGGCACACGCCAGTCCTCCTGACTGCACCCCTTTGCCTGGCTCCTTGACTGGGTGACTTTACCTCACCCTCCAGGCCACAAGTCAGCTGTTCTGTCCTCAAAGTTGTCTTTCCAGGCTCCCTTGCACCTCCACAGGCTCGCTCGTGGACCTGGTGCCTCTCTGCAACCTCATCTTGTTTATGTCCTGAATAGCACTAATCTCAATGTGTGATCGTCGTGAGGACCAGGAGCTGGCCTCCCTCGGGTCTCTCTGTAACCCTGGTGCTTAGCTCAACCAGGGCTTTCTTGGATGAAGGAATATTGGGGACAAAGAAACAACTGCTCTGGCCGGTGTGGCTCAGTGGTTGAGCGTCGACCCATGCACCAAGAGGTCACCGATTCGATTCCCGGTCAGGGCACAGGCCCAGGTTGTGGGCCCGATCCCCAGTGGGGGGCATGCAGGAGGCGGCCAATTGATGTTCTCTCTCATCGATGTTCACATTTCTCTCTCCCTCTCACTTCCTCTCTCTCTAAAAGGAAAAAAAAATTTTTTTTTAAAGAAAACAACTGAAGCTGAGCAGGATACAACCCCTGTTCTCAAAGACATAAGCAGGCTTCCTATTCTCTCCACCTAAGCCAGAAATAATAAAGATATCACAGTCCTCAGTCCTCTGTTCTGATTCTTCCCAGAACCCAAGGTAACCCAGGCCTAATAGGAAGGTGAAAATAAATAGGAGTGCACAGTTGTGGGAAAAGACTTTGCAGTCCAGTTCACGTCAAAATAGCGACAAATAAATACTTGCAACCAAGGCTCATGAGATGTTGCTTTGGCAATCTCCATCGACATGGACGCAACAGAGCGTGCTCGTACTTTCCCGAATTCCCCTGTTTCTTTCTTCTTCTTTTTTTTTTTAATTTTTTTCTTTATTGATTTTAGAGAGAGAGGAAGTGAGAAGGAAAGAGAGATAGAAACATCGATGAGAGAGAACATCGATTGGCCGCCTCCTGCATGCCCCCCACTGGGGATTGGGCCCACAACCTGGGCATATGCCCTGACCGGGAATCGAACTGGTGACCTCTTGGTGCATGGGTCAATGCTCAACCACTGAGCCACACCGGCTGGACCCGAATTCCCCTGTTTCTGAGGAGGAGACCTACTGCTTTTGCAGTGGGTCTCACAATAAACCCTACGCTTACCATCTTCCTTTGCAGAGCGGTACAGCCATGAGGCTAAATTCTGGCTGATTCAATGTAAGTGACATCAGTATGTGCAGCTTCCAGGAAGTGCCCTTGAAAAGAGGAACTGTGATCTGCTCCCCCAATTCTCTTGGGCGCTTGCTGGGCTGAGGGTGTTCTGCAGTAGCAGGAGGAGGCCCCGGCTGGAGGCTGGTGGAGCATCTTGATAGATGGGCGATCCGGGCGTCCCCACACCGGCCCCGTCTCTCTTATCTCTGGATTGGCTTTTATGCAAGAGAAAAGTAAACTAACTTTTTAAAACCACTGTCTTCTATCAATCGCGACCTAACCTAACCCTAGCTGATTTAATGGGCTAAGAAAAAAAAAATTAATTGTAGGCATTTATATAGATGAAGTCGGTAAAGCTCGGTGGAATCGCTGAGAATTGAGGCCCGAGTCCCAGGATGAGGGTGACCCAGCAAACGGCTCATCCGCCCGTTTCTGCTTGTGGGCTCCGAGGTCAGAGTGACTCCCGCGCTGCGCACCAGCCACAGAAACAATCACACCCCTCATCTGACAGCTGGGAGAGCGAGGACCGCCAGTCGTGTGAAAGCGGCTTTCGCTCTGACCTACTATTTTGGCAGTAGGTACTCAGAGAGAAAACAATTCTGTTCAAGATGAAAAAACTGAAAGATGGGAATAACACCAGGACCCAGAGACATCAATTTTGGTAAAACACAAGCTATGGGAATATGCCAGGGTGTTTCTGCCTTTTGGAAGGGAAGTGACGGCTGCCAGTTTTTCTCTCATCCCCTGGAAATGTTTTCCCTCTAGTTGTCTGCTCACAAGCAGACACTGACTCTGATTTGTGGGTTTTTAATGCTCTGTTGTCTGTTCCAGATAATTTCTACATCTGGTGCAGGGATTTGACATATCACAAGTTGACATTAGCATTGTAAGGAGAGGATATTTTTCATAATTCCAATATATATGGAGATACATATTTTGTCCCTGGCCAAAGAGAGACCAATATTGCTCTTCTTGTAGGCAATGTAATCTTCATTTTCTCAAAGGATGCATGCTATCTTAATACAGACATGTAATATAGTTTCTCTCTCTATGGCTTTTAATTGAAACCTACGAAGAGATTACTCCCTGCCATTCTACTGAACTCCATGTCACTCCAATCCATTCTACTCCACCCCACTTTATTCTGTCCCGCTCTATTCCATCCCACTCCACTCCACCCCACTCCACTCCACTCCATTCCACCACACTCCACTCCACCCTTCCCACTCCAGCCCACCCATTCCAACCACTGCACTCCACCTCACTCCAGTCAACCTTACTACACTCCACTCGACCCATCCCACTCCACCCCACCCCACCTCACCCCACTCCACTCCATCTCACCCCACTCCACTCCACTCCACTCCACCCCCCTACCCCACTCCACTCCACCCCACCTCACCCCACTCCACTCCATCTCACCCACTCCACTCCACTCCACTCCACCCCCCTACCCCACTCCACTCCACCCCCCCACCCCACCCCACCCCACTCCACTGCACTCCACCCCCCACCCCACTCCACTCCACTCCACCCCCCCACCCCACTCCACTCCACCGCCCACCCCACTCCACTCCACCCCCCCACCCCACCCCACTCCACTCCACCCCACTCCACCCCACCCCACCCCACCCCCCCACCCCACTCCACCCCACCCCACCCCCCCACCCCCCCACCCCACCCCACCCCACCCCACCCCACTCCACTTATTCCTCTCCATTCTGTTTCACTCAGTCCATGACTCCACCCCACTCCACCCCACCCCACCCCCCCACCCCACACCACCCCACCCCACCCCCCCACCACCCCACCCCCCCACACCACCCCACCCCACCCCACCCCACCCCACCTCACCCCACTCCACCCCCACACCCCACCCCACCCCCCCACCCCACTCCACCCCACCCCACCCCCCACCCCACTCCACTCCACCCCACTCCACTTATTCCTCTCCATTCTGTTTCACTCAGTCCATGACTCCATTCCACTTCGTTCTGTTCCATGTCATGATTTAGGCCATGCTCCATTTGGGTTGGAGCTGTGTGACTTGCCAAGTCCTTCGGCCACTCTGAGGGTACATATTTACCCACCAGTCCTATGATAACTGTGAAGCCATGAACCCTTGACGCTGTGCCCAGCATTTTGACCAGCACTTTGTGTGTGTGTCATCCCTTCAATCCCACGAGGCCCTGGGATGTGCACACTTGAGCACCGTCTTTATGCAGATAAGGAAGCTGGCATTCACAGTGATTAGCTGATATGCAAGACTAACAGGTGACAGGTGCGTATTTGAACTCAGGAATTATGACTCCAGCATTTCCTCTGATATAAAAGCACAAAGGGTCTTGCTGCCTGCAAGACCTCCCAGGGGAGCCTTTCCAGAAAGAAGCTGCTAAGCCAAGGCAGATCTGTAGGGAGGCAATAGAAGCCAGGGTCCTTATATGTTCCAGCTCTTAAAATACCTAAAAATCTATTGGCAACAACTTGGGGTCGACCATGTGTCCCTTAGAATCAGACAGAGGAGCTTGGTCATGAAACGTCTCTGTGCTCAGCTGAGAGGCAGGTAGAAAGTTACCTGGGCATCCAAAAACCAAAGTCGCCACTGTCCAGCAATGACAAAGAAAAGTCTGTGCAATCCTGTGGCAGTCTATCCACCGTCCTGGAGTACAGGCTGCATATAAAGTGCAGCATTATTTTCAGTGGGAGAACTTTCTCCCAGCTCAACAGATTTCGTAGAGGCAATAATGGGTCTCTAGGATCAAAAGCCTGCAGGTTTATGGTGTTGGCTGTTGACCAGAATTGAACATCTCAAATGCTATCCTCACGAAGATAAAGGAATTCTTTAAACAGGACCGTGCAGAGAGATGTGAAAGGGGACACGACCTTATTTTTCATCAGATATTTTCTAGTCACCGATTCACCTGTAGGTTCGTCTTCTATGATGCGGGCCCCAGGTATTCTGAAAAGGAGGACCTGGACATGAATCAGGAAGGCAGAGTGATTTTGCAGAAGGGAGAAAAAATGTAGTGTGCCTCGTTCTTGCACAGGCTTGTTGGAGAGAACACGGGAATGGAGGCTCGCGGGTATGTCTACGTATGTTTATCAGTAAGGCCGCATGTCCCACCTGTGTGGGGGTGTGAGCTGTGCAGAACTTTTCTCTACACCAGTTCTTGAACTCTGCATAAAGGAGAGAGGGGCAGGAAGGATACTCAAGCAAATCACCCCGCGAATGAGATGAGCAAAAGCAAAGGAAGAACGGTAGTTCAACTGGAGAGCAGATGCCTTGGATAACAAACCGAACGCTGAACAGTGGGTGATCCGAGCCAGGCCTGTATCCAGTCTCGGTCAGAGTAATGAATGAAAACGCACAAACGCACACACTTAGGATAGGCTGCTCGAGCCCTCCTGCCTGACCGAGTGAAATCAAATCCTGGCTGTTCCTTAAACGGACGGACAAAATAGATTCAGGACTACCTTTACTCCTGGAGGCAAGGAACAGACTGACAGACCTCAGAGGGAAGAGCTAAACCCAAGGACTGATAAGCATAAACGCACAACCGAAGGACACAGACAACAGTGTAGTGGAGGCGGGCGTGGGCGGGGAGGAGGGGGTCAGTGGGGGAGATAGCGGGGACATCTGTAATACTTTCAACAATAAAGATAAATTAAAAACATAAATAAATAAATAAGTAAACACATAAATACTGGCTGTTCTGATGGAAGCAAAAAGCAATTTCGATTTGGAAAGGGAGTAATAAGGAAAGTCTGTCTTATTAGGCCCCATTGTTCATCGAATGTTGTCCGAGGACTTGGAATTTTGTTGATTCATCCATTTCTCCTTTTTTTAATAAACGTTTTAAAAAAGTCACCTCGCTTCGCTAAAAAGCAAAATGCACAAACCAGAGAGGGAAAGAGAAGACGGGGAAACGAGGGGTGGGGCCCTGAAGGGCAGCGAGCGCCATGCAAAGAGCTTAGACCTGACCTGAAGAGCCACAGGGGGCCCTGAGTGCGTCCGAGCTTCGGGAAAACCCTGGTGTTCCACAGATAATGAAACTTCAGTAAATGACACAGTCCTAAAATGGGATCAAGGTGAATGACAGTACATCTTTGCTATCTATCCCTGTAACTTCAGTATAATCACTGCCAGGCCTGTTGGGGTTGATTGTAGAAGACACACGAGAGCAGAGTTGCTTCAGCAATTTCCTCTCTAAATGTCTCCCGAGGCCAGCTGGCTGTGGAGGGCTGAGTGAACCTAGACAGAAATGTGCAATTCTAAGGAGTTTTAAAAATAAATGAAATATCACAAAAGATGCCAGGATAGGGGCAGTGTGAATCTTGCTCAGAAACTCGCCAGCCAGCGTCGCTAACGCCGTCTCTCAATTTGGACGGTGAAAAGCGAGACAGAGTGAATTTACTGTTCCTTTGACTGTGGGTCTAGGTTAATACAGTCAAAAAAATAAATACATCAAACAATAAGACATACATTTCCTTCTAATACCCCAAACCTCGTGGCTCCTTCCCAGAGCTCCTGTAAGGGTTACGTTTACTCATGTAATCCTGCTGGCAGTGGAGGTGCCCGGTTATGTGTTGGGGTGCCCACATCCTTATCACTGCTCCCTCCGACTTGGACCCTGCTGGGGTCTCATGTGCCTTCTCCTATCCATCCATCCACATGCGGCTGTGCATGCATAGAAGAGTTTCTCAACCAAAGGGATTTTCTCCCCCAGGGGACAGCTGGTTGCCATGGCAGAGGGGAGGTAACGCGAGTGGCATCCAGGGAGCAGAGGCCAGGGATGCTAAGCCTCCCGATCCGCACAGGACAGCGTCTCACCGCAAAGAATTGTCCGGCTGACGCGAGAACAGTGCCAAGGCTGAGACGCCCTGCCCTACACACTTGTTGATTATATTGGTTCAGACACTTTCCAAAATTCACAACAGCAGCTGGTGGGAAGTTCGGAGCCTGAGACTGGCTTTCAGCGTCCACGGGACCTGGTCTCACCAGCTTCCCCGATGCACTCTGTGCCCCCAGGAACGCAATGCCCGCAGTGTGAGCCTCCCTGAGCACACCTGCCTCCTCCTGCCTCGGTCCTTTCACTCACCTCTGCCCTGCTGGACCAGCCTTTCTACCAGACCTCCGCAGGGCAGCCGACCTCCCGGCACAACGTGCCCTGTGGGCCTGAAAGCTGCTGTGGTTGCCGCCTTTATAGGACATCGGGCAGCACATCCTGCTCCTGCTGACACCCACCTGTGCCCACACATGTGATGAGCCCTCCTTCTCAGTCCTAGGTCAAAGTCGTCACCTGCTCACACGTCTAACTCTAGTCTCAGCAGAGAGGCGTCTGCCCGTCAGCGGGCGTTTCCTCCACGCTCCTTGCCCCGTGTCCTTCATCTCCTTCCACACCGGCAGGTCCTAGCAGGACCTTGAGGAGAGCGGCCCTGAATTCCCTACACGTTGCTGCGTCTCAAGTGCCAAACAGAGTTTCGTTTCGTTGTATTATGGCTGGAAATGAAGAATCGGAGGCTGGGTCCTCTCTGTGTGCCTTTGGCGAGCAGGGGCCACCGCGCCAGAGGTGATGATACCAAAAAGTATTGATTTGGAAACATTTTCGGGCTCTGCCTCTCCCCCTGACCGACCATCAGATTTGTCATTCAGCTAACGTCCCTCCCTGGCCTCTGACCTGTCACACAGGTGCCTGGACAGGCTCGAAGCTGAGCTTTGAGAATGACAGGAAGGGGAGGAGGGGGAAGGAGAGAGGGCAAACCTACACATAATAACAAGCCGGGAAAGAAGGGGGGGCTGAACGGCTGAGCGGAGAGTGGGGGCGCAAGGTTGTGACACAGCACAAAGGCAAGAGAACAGGGAAGACACAGGGCATGCGGCTGAAGACAATGAATTGAGTTCCCTTTCATGCATTTTTTTCCCCCCAGGAGAAATCATCAAGTTGTTTTAAATCATTTTCATTTTCAAAAACTACTCTGATATTAGGCATTGCTCTATTCCACTGACTGGAGTTGAGGAACAAGTCTGGGTTCTACGGGTCACGGGTTAATGAGGGGTACACAGATATTAAAGAGCCCCTTCGTCTGGAAAAAGAAGCTGAGGGTAGGAGAGGTCACTCAGCTTGCTCCAGAGCACAGGACGTCGGGATCAAGCTTTAAACCCAGCTGGGATCGTGACTAAGGCCACGCTCAAGCACGCCAGTGGTCCCCAAATCAGTGGTTTCCTTTCACGTCCGTTTTTAATTATTGGCAAAGGTCTTCCTTCCGACGCTAGGGCTGTGCATTCCCTTTTAACGACCACCTCTGTTAATGACACAGACGGATGCACAGAGAGCTCACATTCTCTATGAATACATGTGTTGAGTTCCTGTGTCTCCATGCTCCTGAATCATACGCTTATGCAAGTAGGTGACACACAGTAGCTCTGCTTACAGAGTAGATATTCAGTAAATGCCACTGGTGATGGTGCATAATTCCACACGCACAGGACCCCATGCCTCCGTCCAGGGAGGCCCCCGAAGTCCTCACTGGAATTCCCTTTATCCTGTTTCTCTGTCCATCACGTCGCACGGGCTGAACAAGAGACAGCTCGAGTCCCCAGGTGTATGTTTGTCACGGAGCCTCTGTCCCCCGGTTCTTTATGGGAGTTTTGTCCTATTCAGAGTGGAAGAGAAAAATACCCCATTTATATTCTCTGCACCGCTCTTCGGGTTTTATTCCAATTGCTATTGTGACAGGGCTGCTGGGAAGAGGAATACCGATGCGAGCAGGGAGCGAGCACGGCGCGGCTGGCAGCGCAGTGAACTGGTCAGAGGACGCGGCGACAGCAAGGCAGCGCGCTCTCGCAATCCAAATGGAGACAGATGGATGGAGAGATGGAGACTCATGTATATACCTATGTGTACCTTCACACAGCTCTCTGTCTAGTCACAGCTCATTATCGTGACTCGGGCTGGGAGACAAACTAGCCCACCGTTAGGAGTGCAAGCTCAGAGCTCAGGGAGACCAAGTGCGGGGCAACGTCTGTGTGTGTGATGTTGCAAAATGCATCTCCGCTCTCCCATCCGAGTCACAGGCTGGCTACCCACAGCGCCTGTCTCAGAGGCTGCTGGGAGTTGCCGAGAGTTGGTGCGTGCAGGGTGTGTAGCCCAGTACCCAGGAGGTGGAAGGTCAAGACAGACATGACCGTTTCGGGGGTGCTAAATTGATGGTGATTGTGCGGGACGGGGGAAAGAAATTAGAAAGCGTTTTAAGAGTTAGCTTTTGTTCAAACCCCTAATGCTGACCTCTAGAGAACATGATTTGGAGTTCGATGAGACTTGAGTTTGAATCCTAGCTTTGCAATTTCCTAGAGGGGTCTATGTGTAATAGAGAGAGAGAGGGAGGGAAGGAGGGAAAGAGAGAGAGAGGATGGTCATGCCCCAACAATCAGAGATTCAATGCCCTTACTTGTAAAAGGGGATTTAAAGTAGTACTTACCTCACAGGTTATTGTGAGGAATCAATTATATAATGTGTGTATGTAGTATAGCATATTTTTTATCACATGGCAAGCACACAAGAAATCATTATGTTTGAACAATCCATTCTATTATTAACTGTCTGGATGGGCTGTGCCCACGCTCCCCATTCACACCCATTGGGACCAACATCTTTGGGAAGTCCTTATTACCAGGAACTCTGCTCACCACCTAAGCAGAATTTAAATCTTGCAGATGATGTCATCTGTTGCTCCATGCTAATTAGGTACTTATCTTATTTGAATATCTGTTGCAAATTTACAAAGTCACTGTTGTCCTTCTGGCTCCTGGCTGTACACAGTCAGGAGCAGAAGTTTGCAAACACAAGTACAAGAAAAGAATCCCACCTCGGCATGGAAAAGAAAACGAACCAAGAGCATCCTGTAATATCCTCTTCTGCGCAACTGGGGCTTTTGGGATTTCTTCAGGTTGACTTCACCACACAAATACAGGACTGAATGGATCCCCGCACTTACCCTGCCATGATACTCACTGCAATATTACACTTTAATAAAAATCTAGAAGATGAGTTCTCTATCAGAAGGTCAAGTGCCCCAAACCCACTGATAATAACCATCGGGCTTTCAGTTCTCAGTGGCTATAATGAAAAGAAAACAAGGAATTTAGAAATGGAAAAACCAGTCCCATTCCTGACCCCACCACCTACTGGCTGTGTGACCGGCCGCAAAGACTTAACTGGCTGGAACAGGAGGGTGATAACAGTACCTACATCATGCTGTCCTACCTGGTTCAATGCCAAGTTTACCGCTCAGACCTCAGTCCACGTGACTCTCACTCTCTGGGGTTGGAGTGACTGCGTCTTAGGTTTGGAAGAATAGACGAGTCAACACATGGCAGCACTTAGAACGTCACCCGGCACACAGTGAATGCCAAGTAAGTGCTAATCGTCACCGTCACTGTAGAACCGTGGGGGGTGGAATGTGGTAACCCGGTAAGGTCTGAGCACAATGGCTAGAACAAGGGGCGGCTAGAGTCTCCGCTGCTGGTAAACGACACCTGTTCTGTCGTGAAAGACAGCAAGCAGGCGGTCACCGTCTCACGCTCCCCACCCCACATGCCATAAGGACACCAAATTGGGTGTGAAAACACAAAACCAGGTATAGTTCAATTATCTGCACTAATGGCAGGGTTCAGAGGCACAGACGATCAACCAGAGTGGATAATCCAAAAACCACTTTCACTTGGCCATGAAATATGCTGTCAGTTCACATTCAAATATACTATGTCTGCCATTCCGGGGCTTAATTTCCAACCAAATAATGAATTCACAGAAGACAGGCCTGATTCAAGCTGGGAAGTGCCCTGGTTCTTTGGTCTGTTTCCTGCTCATCTCCTCTCAGCAACATACTCCATGCTGAGAAGAGCCAGCAGGCTGCCCTGGCTGGTGCAGAGAACCAATCTAAGCAGGGTTGACCCCTCTCAAATCTTCCCAGAGCATGAAAGAGGCCTGGGTTTCAAAGGCTTCCTCTGCATGAAAATTAACTCGGGCTCCTGGTTGATATGCCACAGATAAGGAGCTAAGGGGACATCTTGCTGCAGAAAATACAGAGCCGAGGCACATGCTAGCTCGGCCCCGTCCAAAATCCACAACACAGGGTTGCTCAATTTCCTCGATATAAAGATCTCCAGGATCCCATCTCTCTATCGCACACAACGCAAGCCCGAAAGAAATGACTTTCCTGTTCACGAAGTGGATTAGCTGATGCTCTAACAATATGAGTTTGCAAAATTAAACCGTGCCAGGATCACGATGCAGCACAGATTCATCCGTGAAACAAATACGGAGCACCCATGAAGAGTTCGGCCACGGACAAGGACCTGAGTGAACAAAGAAGTAGAAGGAAGGCCCGGAGTCCCGCCCGATCACCTAAGGAAAACAAACAAGTAAATAAGCAACTGCCGATGAATGGAATAAAGTAAACAGGATGGTGAGAACGCTCAGCTAGAGCACCTGATCTTGTCGGGTGGGGGCTGTGGGCCGTGACCCGGCCCTGACACCTCCTGGTAAGTCAGCGTCACCTCCTGCCCATTCAACAACAGTCTCCTTTTGTCCTTTCTGCCCCAACCTACAAGCCCATATCGTGTTCCATAGCCAGAGTGATCTTAAAATGTGAATCTGATCAGGCCACTCTTCAAACCCCCCAGTGACTTCCCACTGCCTCTAAGACGAAAGCCTGTCCTCCTTTGGACATGGAAGCTCTCACCTGATCTAGCCCTCTCCACCTGCCCTCCTCAGCGCCGGCTACTCCTGCCCGGCTCACTATGCTCCCGGCACACCGGTTCCTTTCGGCGCCTCTGTGAAAGCAATCCCTTTTTTTCTTTCTCTCCTGTTTACTTCCATTGCGATACGCATCCCACAGCTGATTCCATCTCTGCCCAAGAGCCACCTGCTTCCAAAGACCCTCCCTAACGACCTTACGTAGGGCACACTGGTTGGGAGGGAAATACATCTCAACTGGGCAACCTTCACGCACTCTCAAAATGTGGATTGACCCTCAAAAAATGTGGAACAAATTTTGTCTGTTGCCTTATTTATGTCTCTGGACCCATAAAATATAAATGATAAGAACAAATGTTGGCTGAGCCCTCGCTCTGTGCTGGGCACTCCTCTAAGCTCTTTTCATGCATCAGCTCATTTCATCTTCACAGCTAATGGGTAGGTTACAGGGGATGGAGAGGTGAAGCAACGGGCACCCACGTTGTGTGACTTGCACATGACAAAGCCTAAATTTGAACCTGAGAAGCCTGGTTGGAAAACCCATGTTCTTAACTTCCCTACTGAGTCACTTCCCAATCACTAGCTTCTTTATTGTTTGTAAATTACAATGAAAACAATGAAATCACCTCCCCTAAGGGTCATTAAAAAGTGACAAAGACCACGGAGAAAGTTGGCTTGGTAGAATTCGACCCATTGCATCCCTTTGAGATTCTTTCCCTTTCCCTCCTTCCCTGCTTCCCCTTGACAGTGAACACACCCTGCCCTATCCTTTCAGAATGCACTCTACCCATAATCACTCCTAGCAGCTGTGACTACATAAAGCTTATTTATACCCATGTCCCATGGCTAAAAGAGATCTTTAGGCAGTCCACAACCCCGTCCATAGAGTATATATATCACCAGGAGACAGGCTGTGAAATAGACTGTGTTGATTTAACTAGAAATGCCCATTATCCAAAAGCAAAGCAAACCCAAGGCCACCTCGGCATTCTCCTATCCTGCCTTCCATCCCCTTCTACCCCCAACTCCATTCTACTTCTATGCCTTCAATCTTAAACACATTAAAAACCTAATCTATTATATTTATTATTTTTTAACTAAACAGGCTCAACTGAAGGTCAGTCCCTTCTGGTACACTGGCTCGTATTATGAAGGGAATAAAGGAGAGATGGCTTTTAAAAAGAGACAGGCTGCTTTTAATGACAGTTTCCGAACAGTGGCCTTTTGTACTTGAAGGGATTGATGATAAAGCTCACTGTCAACTGACAGTAACATCAATGTCAGAGCACAAAGGGATGGATGTCCCTCACTGTGGGATCATCCCAGAGCCTTTAACCAGTAGTGGTCCTCGCTGCCATCTTGGAGGATGGTCACTCCTCGTGACAACCGGGCTGCTGCTTTTCTCCAAGCACAGTCAGAGAAGTAAGGCAGAGCAGGGAAAGAAAAATCTCTCTCTCTCTCATACACACACACTCACACACACACACACTCACACCTCAAACACACACACAGACACACAATCCATATTGGTAAAGTAATTCAGCATGGCCTAGTGGTAAGCATTTAATACTTCAACCATTTTACAGGTGAGGCTCATACAGGTGTTATGATGGGCTACAAATTACACAAGTGACCAATCAGTAGAGTCAAAACTAGAGTAGTGGCCGTCTGATTCCAGACCAATGCTTGCTCCACTATTCCAGGTTGTTTCTCAATCCATTGAAGATTGAGTGACTATTATGTGTCTGGAATGATCTCAAGAGACAAGAGGGTGAAAGCCATTCCTAAGTTTCCCAAGACAATCACAATTTTAAATAGTGTGTCTTATTGTTAGAGTGGCCATATAACTTATCATCTAAACCTAGATATTTTTGAGTGACAAACGCTAAAGAAAGAGATATAAACTGAGGCTGTACTGGACAGACTGGGACAAATGCCCTCTACCTACTGGCCATGTAATTATACTAGTACACATCCCAACTTTTCCTTCAGTAGTTGACTATGCCCTCTGACATTTTCCTTTCCGGCATATTTCCTCATTTCCTCTCTGAATGGCTCCTTTTCTTTTAGCCAATTACTTCTCCAACCACGACCACCAAATATAGTAGAATTTTTCTTCCCAGCCTCAAAGATTAGGTGAGCTCAAAGCCAAGCCAACTGCAGTTCCTCCTGGGGATTTTTCTGGTAGAGCTGTCAAGAAATATGGTCCTTGTTTTTTGAGGAGGGGGAGATCATGATACTCAGAAGATCATTGCTCCTTAGCTGCTTAGAGGAACTTGGTCTTTAGAGGAGAAGCTACCCACCCACCAAGAGGAAGAGTTGATGAAGATGAGAGGTGAACACAAAAGAGAATGTCCTGGTAGTACGGAAGCATTGGTTCCAGTCACAAAACTTGAGGTCCAGCCTCTGACACCTCATTCCATCAGTCATTCATTTGATTCTGTAGGCTAACACAAATACCTCCCCCAAACCATGATCCAGTATAGTCTATGGTCATTGTTTCTGGTTCATTTTGCTAAAACTAGTGTGAATTGGGTTTCTGTTGTTTTCAATAAAAATAGTTTGGTTATACAGGTACCAGAAAATATGGGAATGGATAAGGACCTCTAAAAAAGCTAAAATATTTGAGTGAAAGGGAAGTTAGAAAGGCGTTAGGTCGAAGTAAACAACATATTTTTATTAAAATAATCATTTGAGTAGGCACAAGAGAGCTTAAAATTATGAATATGAAAACAAGGACTCTGGCCAGGTAGCTCAGTTGGTTAGAGCATCGTCCCAATATGCCAAGGTTGTGGGTCAATCTCTAGTCAGGGTACACACAAGAAGCAATCAATGAATGTATAAATAAGTGGAACAACAAATCAATGTTTCAATCTCTCTCTTCCTTCCTTTCTCTCTCTGAAATCAATTTCATAAAAAAGAAAACAAGGGAGATATGCTCCATATCCTAAGAGGTCTTGGTGAAGGAAGGACATGACCATGGGAAGGTATCATGGGATCAAATAAATATAGTTAAAGTGCCAGTTCCACTGTTGAGTCCCTTCAGCTCTCTGAGTTTCTATTTCCTCTTCCATGTGATCAAGATTCTAATACCTCTCAGAGTTATTAAGAGAATCATCAAGAGTGCACATAAAGCACCCACTATTACCCGTGGCACACAGAATGTTACTAATAAACGGTAATCACTATTAGTGTGTGGAAGGCAGTAAAGAGACATCCAACTGTAAAACTTGGTAGGTGTTGGGTTGGGTACCCCTTAGCTGTTTTTGGCCTGTTGTGGCTTGGTCCGGGTCTGGCCTCTATGAAGTGCTTAATGAAAGTCAATGAATAGATAAATGAAAAATGGAATCGCTGATGCATACACATAGCCTTAGAGGAATTCTAAATAACCACAAAAAGCCATTATCAATATCCTCAAGGAAAATGTCTCTGGCAAGGTATTTAGTGACAGATTGCATTAAAGGAATCCCCATATACATATATTGCAAGAGTGAAAACCTGCAGATAGTACAAATAAGTTAAACTTAAAGCAATCATTTCTTTTTTTTCTTTTCATAGACCCATGTGATTTGCTTACAAAGAAACAGAGGTAAAAAATTCATCTTTCCTTCAATCACTCATTTATTTGTGAGTTTCTTCACATACATTAGCTCCCGCTATAATTCAGCAATGCTGTGCATTCTAGGGACCCAAAGGTGAAGACACGGTTATTGCCAAGGAACCCTCCAACAAGGGCGTGAGGAAAACATACTAACGACTAACTGATAAACATAATGAAGATCATACTGTCAAAGGCAATAAGGGCCCCAGAACTCCTGCAAACTGAGCACTCACTTAACCAGACAAAACTGGAAGGTGCCAAGGCCAACTGGGAAGGACCACAATCCCGGAGGGAGGGAGCAGCACAGCAAAGGCATAAAGCTGTGAAGACACATGCCATCTTTGCAGGGGGAGAGTGGATCCTTGGATCCCCCTGGAACAAAGCCTGCATGAGGTGGGTGGAGACCCTGAGACTTGAAGGCTGGTTGACCAGATGCTCATGGGTCTTGAATCCCTGGTTAAAACAAAGACTTCACTCTGTAGAAAATGGCAAGCACCAACATCTTTGGATAGAGGGAAGGACAGAACCAAATCAGACTTTTTGTAAAGCAATATTGAAAGCAGAGCAGAGGGTAGATCAGGAGGGATGGTGGGATGACAGATATTCTTTATTTTATATTAAATAGTCAAAAATGTTCCAAGGAGTAGTACTAGGGGTGACTATATCTACTGAAATACTGCTAACCATAGGAGAGAGGCTGTCTAAGTCAGGGCTCTAAGAAACAAGACCTCTAAGAAAACCCAATTCACTGTGTGAATGGGGTGGGGAGGGAAGGCATTCAGTGCCTTCTGTAACTCAACCCCCCGCCCCCCAGTGGTAGATACTGCTTTCTTCTGCACTGCCTTCCATCTTAATCAGGATCTCCCATCACAGAGGCCATAGCTACTCCAAGTCTCATTCTCAGAACTTCTAATGAGCCAAGGCGGAGTGGTATCCGCCCCCGCCCCCTCCACCACAGTGATTCCTGAATCGAGTTTCTCTCAGTTCTAAGCACCTGCCCAGACCAGGAGTTCATCCTTTTGCCATTCACTTTGGTCCGGTTTTGGGATGCCCTCATTGGTCAGGCCTGGGTCATGTGCCACATTTGAATGGGGGTTGGGGGTCCACCCAGGCAACTGCCATTGAAAGAAGGGGCATGCTGCTACTTGTTGAGGGACAGATGACTGCTGGGCAGGCAAACACCACAGATGTCTCCCTTGGGAGCACAAGGCGGGGAAAGGAGAGGGGGGCTGAAAAGCATATTCAGTTGTAAACCTTGAGCTTAAATAGCAATGGCCTTACTGTAAATACATTCACAACCAATATTATCAGAAGAACCTTCAAACGTGCTTTGCAAAGCTCTAAGAGTACTTGGAATTTTTATAAACCAAAATACTTTTATCTCTCCCAAATCAACTGAAGTTCCTTGAAAGTACAAAGAACAAAACCTCTTCAAAGACGTGAAGATGTACAGTGGAAACGAAAGGACAAACAGAACATTTCAAACTCACCTAATGTTTTCAAATGAAAAAGCTTCCTCCTAGGAAAGTATATATAAATTTCTCCAAGCACAGCGACTAATGACTCTTACATAAGCAGAAATATTCACCTTTACTTTCTGTTAACACTGATATTAACTCTCACAATTCAGACAGCCCTTCAGATTGAAAGAAAAAAAAATGAACTTGGCTTTTTCTCTGGAGAGAAAACAAACAAGCCAAGACGATACTTTTCCCCCAATGTTTCCAGATAGACTCATTCTTTTAAGTGCCTACAATTATATTGTGACTCTGATGGTTCTAACATTGGTCAAAAACTCAAAACGCCAGCGCAGTGATTAAAGTCAAAATGGAAAGGAAACCTGGGTTTCTAAGGAGACCCTTGCATTTATTATCTGGGTGGCTTCTTGCAAATAACCTCTCTATTCCTCAGTGTCATAGTCTAAAACAGATGCAATGCAAATACTTAAATGAGAATTCGATAAAACAATATATGTAAAATGGAAAAGTACGAGAGCGGGTGCTGTGTGTGCGTGTGTGTGTGCGCGCGCACGCGTGTGTGTGTGTGTATACTTGGAAACTTAGAATATATACTTGCAATCCAAGTATTTTGACTTTTAAAATCTCAAATAATTCCAAATTTATATTCAAATGTCTGTATACGTGTGTGTGTGTGTGTGTGTGTGTGTGTGTTCAAGAAAGTATAGTCCCCCAAACTGGACATCATCTAAATGTCTTACTAGGGAGTGGTTACATAAATGATAATAGACTCACACAGTAAATACTATGTAACCCTTGAGCAGAAGCAGACCTATACAGGCTGATAGAGGAAGATCTTCATGAGATAGAACTAAATACCAAAAGCGAGATACAAAACAATGGACTGGGTGTGGGGTGAGTATGTCCCTATTAAAATTTTTTGACAACTGCAAAATAGTATTATCTTTGTTCTAAAATGGACTTTCACTGACCTTTCCCAATGGATCTGCTATTGTTTATGCTGTGAAAACCCCGAGCGGAATTTCCATTCCTGATAGTGTTCATGTGTCAATGGACCATCCAGCTTTTGTCAGATCACCGTATTTACATGCACGGGCCACACTGTTGAGAATGATGCTAGCTGATTAAGAGAGTTTGTGAAAAAGTACCCACTGTGATTGAAACACTCATTTAATACATTTTAAGTGCCTGAAATGCTCAGCTTCCTTGATTGGTGTTGATTGTTTGCCTTTGATTTATTTCCTCTGTATCAGTGTTCATTAAATTACTTAATATAATGGCCACCCTGTAGCTGCGACTCTATTTAACTCCTTGTCTTTGGGAGCATTCTAATTCACAGGCTGTTCACTTCAGGAGCTGGGGACGTAGATTTGCACCATCTAAGAGCTGTGTATTGCTCGTAGAAATTACTTATAAGGAAAATTACGCTTCAAAAGAATCTACAATAGTCATGCCTGTTTCGGTTTGGGTTTTTTTGGGGGTTTGTTTGGTTGGTTGGTTGCTTGGTTGGTTAGGTTTTGGCTATTTATAGCTTCTATTTTTGGCAGTAATCTGATTATGACAATTATTAACTACCATGGGCTAACCTGTAAAGTGATATTCAATGCTTGCAATAGTGTGTTTGATCTTCCACATTTTACCGTTGACGTTCAGTATTTTATTAGTTTCAGGTGTACAACATAGTGATTAGACATTTATGTAACTCACGAAGTCTAGTGTTTACCTGACACCATACATAGTTATTACAATATTGTTGGCTATATTCCCTTTGTTGTATTTTACATCCCCGTGACTAATCTGTAACTACCAATTAGTACTTCTTAATCCCTTCACCTTTTTCACCCATCCCCCCAATCCGCCTCCCATCTGGCAACCCATCAGGCTGTTCTCTGTGTCTGTGGGTTTGTTTCTGTTTTGTTTACTTTGTTTTTTACATCCCACATATAAGTAAAATCACAGGATATTTGTCTTTCTCTGTCTGACTTATTTCACTTAGCATAGTACAAACTGTTGCACGTGGTAAGTACAAAATAATTTATTTTTGCCCCAGCTGGTTTGGCTCAGCAGTTAGAGCATCATCCTGTGGACTGAAGTGTCTTGGATTTGATTCCCGGTCAAGGGCTTGTACCTGGGTTTCAGGTTCAATCCCGGCCCCAGTAAGTGTTGTGTGGGAGGCAACGAACTGATGTCTCTCTCACATCGATGTTTCTCTCTCTCTCTCCCTCCCTCCCTGCCACTCTCTAAAAAAGTCAATGGAAAGGTATCCTCAGGTGAGGACTAACAATTTGTTTTAAAGTCCCCACTCTGTGGAAAGCAACAGTTGTGCCAGCAACATTCCAGCAGCCCGTGGGCTAACTCACTCCACTTTGTGAAAATAGACGTGGCTTCACTGGACACTCCAACAGTGCCCAGCAGAGATTTTCTTATTTTGCTTATTTCCTTTTACTGGTCCTAGTGGAGTTGGGTACTGGAATTTCTCTTCATTCATTGTTATGTTCTAAGGCTGTTGAGATTCGCTTTTGTCTCCAAGGCGGACAAGCAGTTACGTGAGGTGTGATGTGCACACTGACAGCAATAAGCCCCACTGTGGAATGGGAAGAGCTGAGCAGAGGGGGTGGTCAGAGGAGGGTCTACGGTACTGGAGGAGGAAAAGCCATCAAGATGCGTTGGTAGCAGAAAAATGTGCAAAGTCACGGAGCACAATGGACATATAGAGGTCATGAGGAACTTAAAATATAAGCAAAATGAGAAAGGAAAAACTGCATATTATTTGCATATTTCTGACTGCAAAACTCAGGCTAATCAAGACAGAGTTGGAGTTTGACCAACTGGAATAAAAATGCCCAAATGAGAGTTGTAAGTCCCTGGGACCCTGATGCTCTGGGAATGGGAAGTCCTTCCCCTAAAGCAATGGCATTTTTTAGGGGGGGCACATCACAGCAAATGGAGTCAACAGTATTTGGGAGCAGCAGCAGATAATCTAGCAAGGTTCACCTTGAGGGAAGGTCTGGGTAAGTTGTAGCAGGAGTTTGTACCCCCAGACAAAGTATAAGATCATGAAAAGTCTGAAAGGTGGACCAAAGAGTGGGCTGGAGCCTTCATGCTTGAGGGGTCGGGGGCGTCACAGGCAGGAAGAATAGGCAAACTCACTCCAGTGTCCTGCGTGAAGTGACTCGGAGCTCAGGTGGTCCCCCTCACCCCACCCAGTGGTTACGTTGAGACAAGCTGCAGAACCATTATAGCAGGCTCAGAGACAACCAGCACCTGTATAGACCGCTGATGTACACATTTTTATTACAAATAATAAATGTTTACTATTCAAAATCACAGAAAGAAAAAGAACTTTTAGAGTCAGGAGGAGAAGAGTAATTTATTCTTAACAGGAGGACTCCATAAATCTTTCTGTCATGTGACAGTTATTCATTATAAACCTGTCCCTTATGTGACAGGCATTTAGAGTGTGTACTCTCCCGAAGGCACCATGCTAGGTGCTGTGGGTCCACAGAAATTACCCTGACACAGACTTTAAGACTCAGGGAGACTGAACATCACAGCAAAATGCAAGATGACTATTATTTAGTAACCTAGGCAGGGGGTATTCATTCATTCATCATATCTGTTCATTCATTCCAATCAACAAAGAAGAAACATCGTGGTTGAAAGCTATATACCCTCATATGGCTGCGTGTGGGCACAGAGTGGAGTTCAGGATGAGCCTCATTTAGATCAGAGGTTCTCTCTTGTATCTGCGCATTAGAATCACCCACCTAGGGAGTTTTAACAAAATAAGGATGCCTGCACATGCGACTTTGCGCCTCTTTTTAATTGGTGTAGATTGGGGCCAAGTTTTGATAGCTTTTAAAACTCTCCCCACTTGATTTTAATTTGAAGTCAGGGATGAGAGCAGGTAATATACACTTAGTGACACCTGATCTAAGCCTTGAACGCTATGGAAAGGACTCGGAGATATGGAGAAAACAAAACAAAGCACAAAGGTCTTCTTTTATCTTCTGTTGATTTTCACCAAGCCAGGTGGCATCCCGTAAGGTGAGTTTAAATTCTCCAGCATCCGGAAAGAAGGCAGTTCTAAGGTAATAAGATGAGCTGCTGGGTACTTGTAATTTGCAAAGGGTTCCTGCATTGAGGGCAAATCGGAAGAGGGAGTTTCTCAGAGAGTTAAAACCTTCACTATACACCACCTTGCTCTACTACAGTTTCATGCGACAGACCTAATACCACTGTAAAAGCAATAGTTTGATGCCTTCTGAGTGCCAGGCACTTCGTAGACGTTCCTAAACCCCGACGACCCTGTGGTTTCACAACTGATGAAAGCGGACTGAGAGGTAAGAGACCTGCCCCGGTGACCTGGTAGTAGCTGGAGGAGTCAGGTCTGGCCGAGAAAACACTCAGCATTGCCCATGTCCTTCCTCACAAACTTCTTCCACGGGGAGGAAGTAGGTTGTACTTCCACCTTCTAATGCAGTAATTTCATGGAAGTCACTTTTCAGAACAACACGCTTCTGTTTTAGCAAGATAACAAAGAGAGCGCACGGAACAAAATCTGCAGGAAGATATGTTTACAATAAAAGCATTCAGATTTTAATGACTGCCATTATTACGGTTCGGGCGGAACAAAGGGACATCTAAAGCACTGGTCGGACATTCCACCTGTTTGAGGAATGATCTGGGTAAGCCATCCTTTCGCAGTTATAAGTGTGGGGCGCCCTGGCTTTGGTTAGAGGTACAGTAGAATGCTTCTACTCGGTCACCCAGGTAAAACCCGACTATTCTCTGTACCGTTTGGAAATCAGCCCAGCTGGTGTGGCTCAGTGGGTTGAGCATCCACGGACTGAGAGGTCCCAATTCGATTCCCGGTCAGGGCACATGCCCAGGGTTGCGGGCTTGATCCCCAGTAGGGGGCGTGCAGGAGGCAGCAATCGATGTTTCTCTCTCACATCAATGTTCCCATCTCTTTCTCCCTTCCTCTCTCTCTAAAAGAAAAAATCAATAAAAACATGTTAAAAAAAAAAGAAATCAAAACGCCACTCCCACAAACCCATCGCATTTCTCTGGTCCTCCTCTTGACCCCTTCATCTAGATTTCCCTTGTCTCTTATTCACTCACTCAAAACTATTTCTGAATGCTGTTACCAGACAACGTGTGATTTGATGAGAAAGATACATGATGAACCAATAAAAATAGCCCTTACCCTCACGGAACCTCCAGTTTTGCTAAAAAAATAGATGGCAATCAAAGAATCCTAGGAATACACGTAAACTTACAACTGCGATACATGCCAGAAAGGAGCGATCCTTGGTATTTTGATAGACAGCAGATAGGAGGGACATAGATGATGTCGCTGCCAGAGGAAGGACACAGGGCAGGAAATGGGGGAGGGGTGTTAAATAGTAATTGACCCAGCTAGCTAGGTGTACGGTGATGGCTGGCGGGGGCATGCAAGGGTTGGGCGAGTTCCAGTGAGTGATAACCTGTGGTGCGGAGAATGTGGAAGAGAGAAAAAAAGCTCAAGGTGGGGGGTGCAGTGTGAGTGGGCCATGGAGAGGCTGACGAGGTCTAAACCCTGCCAGGCCTTGCTGCCACGCAGGCCTTCGGTCTCCTTCTGTCGCAATGTGAACTTCTGATCCCCGAAGGGTGTCATGTGGGGTGACACAATCAGATTACTCAAGTGGCATTGTGGAGAACTGGGGGCAAGCGGGAAGCATGGGGCTTATTAAGAGCTCATTATACCACCCTGGCCGGTTTGGCTCAGTGGTTAGAGCGTCGGCCTGCAGACCGAAGAGTCCCAGGTTCGATTCCAGCCAAGGGCACGTACCTTGGTTGTGGTTCGTCCCCAGCCCCGGTTGGGGTCGTGTGGGTGGCAACCAACTGATGTGTCTCTTTCACATGGATGTTTCTCTCTCTCTCTCTCTCTCCCTCCCACTCTGTCTGAAGATAAAAAATGTAAAAATATCCTCGGGTGAGGATTAAAAAATAAATTAAAAAAAAAAAGAGCTCATTATAATCATCCACGCAAGGGGGGATGCTGGCTCTCCCCAGGGTGGTGCTAACCATGGATGTGAGAGAAGTCAACAGAAAGGAAACCTTACTTGAACACAGTAGTTCCCCCTTATCCACAGAGGATATGTTCCAAGACCTCCAGTGACGTCTGAAACCGCGGATAATACCAAACCCTACACATGCTGTTTCTTCCTAGACATGTATTCTTTTTTAAAAAAATAGGTTTTTATTGATTTTTTTTAGAGAGAAAGGAAGGGAGAGAGAGAGAGAGAGAAACATTGATGTGAGAGAGAAATATCAATCGGCTGCCTCCTGCACGCCCCCTACTGGAGATAGAGCCTGAAACCCGGGCATCTGCCCTGACCAGGAATCAAACTGTGGCCTCTCAGTCCATGGGTTGATGCTCAATCCACTGAGCCACACCAGCCGGGCTCTATACGTGTACTGTATTCTTTTTTTTTTTTTTTAATTTTTTTTTTCTTTATTGATTTTAGAGAAAGAGGAAGGGAGAGGGAAAGAGAAATAGAAACATCGATGAGAGAGAACATTGATTGGCTGCCTCCTGCATGCCCCCCACTGGGGATCGGGCCCACAACCTGGGCATGTGCCCTGACCAGGAATCAAACCAGCGACCTCTTGGTGCAGGGGTCAACACTCAACCACTGAGCCACACCGGCCGGGCCATGTACTGTATTCTTATGATAAAGTTAGATTTATAAATTAGCCACAGTAAGAGATTAACACCAATAACTAATAATAAAATAATTATAACAATGTCCTGTGATAAAAGTTATATAAATGTGCTCTCTCTCTCAAAATATCTTCTTGTACTGTCCTCGGCCTTCTTGTGACTCAGAGATGGAGCCTTTCCATAAACAAGGTGGCTGTCGATCACTCTTTCTGATTATGCTGCGAGAACCAGGTAGGTAATTTTTGCTTTTGTTTTTGAGAGTGTATGAGTTCTTTACCGGGACACTGTGCCTGGCTTGGTCATAAACCCAGTGACATTGCCACATAGCAGCGGAGCGAATCCGCCCTTCCATGTTTTAGTCTGGGGCCTCCTGTGCACTTTTAGGAACATAGGTTTCATTGGCATCTTCTCCCAGAAGAGCCGGGTTCCATCGCAGCTGCAGACTTGCTTGGACAGTTCCCTTTCTCCACCATCAATCTCTTGAAGTCTGCCGGAAATGTGGCAGCGGCTTCCTCATGGGCAGACGCAGCCTCTCCGGCAGTTTTTCTATTTTGCAGTCCAAACCTGTTCCCGAATCCACGCAAGCATCTCCCAGCTGCAGTAAATGGTGTGGTGCCACGTCTTTCTGGGGACCCCTTCCGGGAGCCTTCGTGTGGACCCAGTGCTGTCTGGTGCAACATGCTGTTGACCGGAACACGTGTCTGTCCCTGTCCTCCACTCCTGAACGCGATGCCTCTCCACCTTAACTGAGCACTCGGCACGTGCTGTGGCCGGGACGTGTGCAGTATAAGGGGTGACAGCGAAACCAGCATGACTTTCTTTTTCCTTCATAATTTCACAGATGCAAAATTCGTTCTTACCACAGATCTTAGCGACCTCAGCATAGCATTTTTTTTTTCATTCCTTATTAAATCGAGAACTTTCACCATTTTGCTTAAAGAAAGCAGTTCATGGCTGTAACCTGACATATTGGAGTCGCCAGCGTCACGACCATTGCACTTGGGGACTATTGCTAAGTCAAATAAGGGTGACTTGAACGCAGTAACGCTACCATGAGGGTCAATCCAAAGCGGAAAAGGTTACTGAGTGACTAACAGGCACTTGCTGGACAGATGGGTGATTCACGCAGGACAGAGCTGACGAGGTGAGATTTTTATCACACTACTCAAAACAGTGCACTTTAAAACATATGGACTGGTTACTTCTGGAATCTTCCATTCCATATTTTTGGACCACGGTTGACTGCAGATAAGTAAAGCCACAGAAAGGGAAAGAGTAGATAAGGGGGGACTACTGTCATTTCTTTCCATTGGCCTTCTCTCCAGTGTTGGCCTTTGCCCACTGACTCTGTAAGCGGAGACTGCAGGGGCCTTCTGAAATGCCGCTGATGTTAGGTAAATTCAGGATAAAATTCCTACTCCATCTCGATGCGTTGTGTACTTTGTCATCTGGCCCATACCTACTTTCCAGCCTCATCTCTTTCTACCTCACCCCTCCCCTACTGCAGTACGCTATACACATTGCCCTGGTAGGGGTATAACAGGGTCCTGGTGTATGCTGAGCTGAGCAGCCTAGTAGAATTCAGTATGAATGGTGCCCCTGGGTTTCTGCAGCAGGGCTGCCCTGAGATTTCCCAAAGCCGAATTCCCTGGAAAGGGCGGTCATGGTGATGTCGTCCTCAGCTCATGGGAGAGGCTGTGGGTGTTGAATATGCAGAAGTCCTTTCCCATAATTAACACTGGAACACTGTAATAGGTTGAGCTCAGACGTTTCTTATCAATCCAGGTGGAGGCAACCCCAACCGAGACCCTAAGCCGCTGTGTGACAAATTGTTTTGGAAAGCGAGAACAGGATGGAAAGAAACACAGGAGCTCACAGGCGTGCAGATACATAGCAGAGCATGGACCTTAAATGTGTTCTAACCTAACAACTTGGATCTCCCTCCTTTGTTCTGGTTCCAAAGGCCAGAATCACAGGGATGTGGTCCTGCACACCTGCAGAACAAGAGAGCCAATCACCACGGTAAGACAGGGATGCTTTCCAAGTGGCTGCCCAGAGGCCAGGGGGGTAGAACCCAGCATCCACACCAGGATTTCATGACGCTGAATCCCAGTGGTAAAATCACCAGGATCACCAAAGAGCTGTCTTGTTGGGGGAAGAAGAGAAAGGAAAAAAGCTAAAACATTCTTCTCCCCTTTGGTCCCATTATTCAAAAGAACCTACATTTTCTAATCCAGAGAAGCCCTCCATTCATCTGAGAATGAGCTGCCATCCTCCAGCCCTAATTCCATAAAAAGCCTGTGAGCATTCTGCCCCGAGACATGGCACAGAGACGGGGTCCCTCCCGGTGCGGCATTCCATCCAGCGGGGACTCACATCACTTCTCCTTCCCCGAGGAAGCAAACCGCTTCTCTTCTGTCTCCCCACTGTGTCCAATTACGTGGCTGCCCTTGCAAAACGAGCACTTAAGCATTCAATACATTTTTAAGGAAATGGATCGGCACGATTATTCTGGGAAACACGACGCTCACGGAGGAATGGGGCAAATTATGAATTTCAGGAAATACTGGTCTTTGTGCATTAATCACACTAATAAATTACAAATGAGAGAAGCACAAACCCACGTCCCTCCCGTGCAGGATTTGCTTTGCTGGAGTCCTCTGAGGCCAGCGTGCGGAGTAGTGTTTTGATGTATTTAGTCCCCTCCTTGATTGTTTTCAATTATTGCTCCTTTTTAAAAAATTGGAACACAAGGCTGGGAAGCTACAAAAATTTTCCAATTAGCAGTAAAAGCCATAGGAAATATTGTCGTGGAAAATGGCAGGTCCCTCGGAGAATGGCAAACATAGGACATAGCAGAGAACGACTTCCTCATCCCAAATCCATGGCAGACATCCCTAATCAATTACAGAGATCACGCGTGGCCTCAGACCCCTTTTCCCACAGAGCTCTTACCCACCCATCAGAAATGGCATCACTGTGACCCAAGTCAGCTCATTCATTTTGCAGACGAGGCAAGTGAACTCTGGTAGGCCGAGTGCCCTTGCCAAGGACGCATGGTGAACAGTGTCAGAGCCACGATGAGAAGACAAATCTTATCCCCCCATCTGGTGCTCTTAAACTGTACCTACGACAGGCACCCCTCCCCATCTTCATAGAGCACCTGGGTAGAAGTCTTCCATGTTTATGGGAGTCCTTAGGTAACACTGAACAGCTAAAGGGAAGTCTCATCCCTGAGTTTGATCATGGAAACCTCTACTTAAAACTTTCATAGTTGCACATGTCCCGTAAGCCTGCCCCAGACACGACATTTGCCATTCACTCTCAAACATACTCAAGCACTCACACATTTCCAGCCCCCTTGTGGTGCATGACTGTATTCTTTTCAACCTTCCAATGTCAGCTTAATTATCACTTTTCCAAAATATCTTTCCGGGCCAACTTATCTAAATAGACCCTCCAACTAATTAGTTTCTCTCTTAATATTCTAGTCCACGCCTCGCGTGAACCACACGTGGTCATTGCAATAGCTGTTTACTGAACCAGCATCGCTTTCCCCAGACAACGTGCCCCGAAAGGTCAGAGGCTCACATCTGTGTGTTCTCCACCAGCATCCAGCCCCGCTCGGATGGAGGTCAGCATACGAGAGTCACTGAATGAATGATAAATACCACGCTTGCTACGAGTATCTTGCCTTTGCGTTTTTATTGCATCTCCGTGTTCTCTGCACATCCACACCTAGGGATGTCCTCGGGGATCACCTGCCAGAAGGCCACTGCTCAGGTGTGTGGCTTTCCTTAAGACACCAGAGGAGACACTTGCTCATTCAGACAAATAAAGGTCCCTTTAGATTGTGATGAGGGAAGCAGTTAGGCTTCTAACCCCAGCTCTGTCCCACACCTCCCTACGCTTCCACCCACTCCCTCCACCCAGCTAACCCTAGTCCAAATTGTCGCCCCACGGAATTGTGAGCTGAATAAGTGGCTGTTTTAAGCCTGTACGTTCTGGGGTTGTTCAGTGTAGCAGAAGCTGACGCCACTGTGCTAAGAACACGGGTTCTAGAATGGAGTGGCCTGAGCGTCCATTCTGAGCTCTCCAATCAGTGACGGCGTGATCAGAGACACATTTGTTTCAGCCTCAATTCTCGAATGGATGAAATGGAAATAATAAGAGTGTCTTCCTGACAATGTTGTTATAATGATTAAATGAGTTAACGCACATAAAGCACCAGGTCCATAGTACGTGTTCAATAGATATTAGTGATCATTGTTCTATTTCTGAGAGTTAAAAAGATTCATTCCACTCACTAATTTCTTGAATTTATCTCTGCTAGGCTCCCAGCATCTTGTTTATGCAAAGGGAAAAGCTATTTGAATGCTCCCACAAGTCTTTTACATAGAAGATAGGGTAAAATATATTTATTATTATCTACAATTTCCTCTTATTATTTCCATCATGTAAATGTAATCTAGACTTAAAAGGAGATTTATACTCCAGTACACTTTGGATAAAGGGAAAATTTTTTTCATTGTGCTGAGATACAAAAGGAGAAGCATGTCTTTTATTTTTCTTTAAAATCAGATACTTGGATTGCCTTCATAGGAACAAATAACACTCGGAAACACGCAATATTCTACAGGCCATGTTCACTCAAAAGAAAAATTTCCACTTTTAATTTTAAAGACCACCAAGCTTAAAACGAATCGATTCTATATTTTAAACCATTCAGTTTTTAATAGAGGAAGGATGTTTTCCATCAGCAGAATTACAAGTAATGGAAATATTCCTTCTGTGTGTGTGTGTCTCTCTCTCTTTTTCCTGAAGTCTTAAAAATCTGGAAGGAAACCAATATTTACATTTGGGTTTGTATTTTGCATTAAATTCCTATACATACCGAATGTCTTTGGCTCCTCTACAGAACGTACTATTAGCTCATGCTCCATTTTCCTACATGCATAAAAAGCAAACAACAACTTATCTCTTTTTATGAGCTGCTCATAAAGCAAAATTCATTCTTGTGTGTGTGACTTAACCCTTCGCACACAGAGCAAATGTTAGGGTGAAACAGTAAGACAAGGCACGGGGGCGGGGGGGGGGGGTCAACAGCGCCAGGAGAGACCCGGTCTCTGGATCACGTGTCTAGTCGGAGCTTTAGAATCATGGGACCACAAAGAGACCGTGCAAGGTAATGCCGTTTCCTTAGAGAAAGAGCTTAGCTGTTGATTTTTGTTCTTCTCCTTTTTTTTTAAATAGCTAAGGCAATTCTGCGAGCTTTACAAATGGCCTTTCAGACCGGAGAATGACACTGCGGTGTCTGGGGTAAGGGTAAGGAGACGTCCTTGATCTTGCCTACCTCTCGGAGGCTGACCGGGCAGCAGAGCGTGGCCTGTGGATGCGCTGGGCCAAGGAGGCATCCTTCTGCCCAGCACCTCTACCCACTGCCCCCAAAGAACTCTGGGCACAGGGCGCATCCATCACTGAGAACAAATGCCAATCACTTTTCCTTTACCTCTATGTTTATTAAATAGACAGTCCAAAGGGTTTGTGTGTATGCTTGAGAAAAAAATCAGTTAAGGATGGCTATCGTTGGTAAACACATAGCTATTTTGTCTCACCAAAGAGAAGTCTGGAGGTAGATGCAGTAGGGCTGCTATAGCTACTTCTCTAGAGGAAACACAGCTTCCCTATCCCTGGGCCTCTGCCCAAAGTGGCTCCCTGATTCAGGACCATAACACGGCTGCTCCACTTTCTGGATGAGAAAACGTCTTCCAGGCAAGAAGGGGGAGAGCAGTGGCCAACAGGCACGTGTGAGCCCGCACCCCAATCTGCAGGCTTTCACTGGTCCCCCGGCCACCCCCAGGTGCAGAACTCCTGCAGAATCAAGGCTTGTCACTATGGTGTGTTCTGTTTTGAAATGACACGTTGTCAGACCTATCCGAAACACAAAAGTGGAGGATGGGCATGGGCTCTGAAAGAGCAGTGGTTCTCAACGTGGGGTCCCCAGACCAGCAGCGTCAGCATCACCTGAGAACTTATTAAAAATTCAAGTTCTCTGACCCATTCCAGACTCTGCTGAGTCAAAAACTCCGGGGTGCGATTTGAGAGAGCCCCCAGGCAATTCTGCTTGACAGTCAAGTCTGAGGAAGGGTGGGTCAAAACCCAAGAAAGGTACGTGAGCCCATAACAACATGATTCCTGTTCGATCTGTTCAATTCTTACAAGAAACCCATTGGGAATCTCTGCTGTCATCCCCGTTTCAAAGGGAAGGAGAGGGAAGGTCAAAGCCATAGGTGTCAAGAAAGGAGAAAATTCAACGTTTAACTTCATACGCCACCTCAGAGGTTAAGGAAGAAGATTCTTTTGGAGGCCGCTGCTCTCGGTGAGTGGTTCTCTTAGACTTTTGCATTCTCACTATCGATGAAAGAACCGATACCTATGACATGCTTCAACGACTGCTCTTGCATTCTCACAACCCCGCAACGTGTGGTGTTGAGCCCCGAACCCCATTTTCACTACCTATGTAGTGGGAACTACCTCAGCAGCTGTACGCTACATCACTGAGAATTTATTCGAAATACTAATAAGAAGAAGAATTGTGTGCTCTTTGGAAAGAAGGAGTTAGAGGAATTTCAGTCATTTTTCACATTCTTAGAATGATGATTACCCAATGATCTTCAGAGTTCTAGAAAAAGACTGTCTGAAGGTCCCAAATGGTTAATTACTCCATTCACTATCAAAAGAGCGGGGCCTCCATGTTTCAGTGAAGTCCGAAAGCCCTTCACATTAAATCACAAGGCAAACTTTCTTAGAAGCGTGGGACCCTGGAGCCACACTTGGCAATGTCTCCCAGAGAACAGGAAATGTTGCCTTCTGACATTACCCATTCTGTTAAAACTGGTTGAGATTCCCCACACATTACTTGAAAACCAATTTCATTCAAGACAAAAGAGTGTGAGCAGGGTATTACATTTTATGCCTAAATTATGCAAATTTGGTGGAGTTATATTGTATTGTGAGCAATTCCCTTTCTTCCAGTTTTCATTGTAGCATGAGTTAAAAGTAAATTTCACTATCCTCATTTGCAAAAGGTGAATACTTTCTATTTTAAAACCCTGGAGGAAAGGATTGACTTTTAATGAGCAGTTATCTAATATAAAAATCTCTTACATATATTACTGACATCATTCCCAAGTAGTAAATGTACATCGCAGATACGGCTGATCTCAATTCAATTAATCCTTGGAGAAAGGGCTTCAAAACCAAGCTCCCCGTGTTCCCAAGACACACCAGGAGGTGACCCAGGGGATGCAGACACTTTTTAGAAGACATGCAAGTTGTTCCCAACGCTTTGCTGTTGGACATCAAACTCTGCAGTTTTGATATCAAGCTTTCAGAAAAGGGATGATTTTTAAAACATATACATAACGCTCTCCTAGCTCAGTAGCAGGTGATGCATTTGTAGCTATCGCCACTGTTTTTAAAGATCACCTTCAAACTCTTCCACTGTTCTCCTCTCGTGTAGCCCATCACTTCCCAGAAAGGAAGTGGCAGGTGAAGGGGACTGGGGACAGGCCAACCTTCCTGGTCACTCCTCACCCAAGGATATTTTTCCATTGGTTTTTAAATATATTTTTTCTTTATTGATTTTAGAGAGAGAGGGAAGGAGAGAGAGAGCGAGAGAGAGAGAGAGAGAGCGCGAGAGGGAGAGAAACATCAGTGAGAAAGAACATCGATTGGCAGCCTCCTGAATGCCCCCCACTGGGGATTGGGCCCACAACCAGGGCATGTGCCCTGACCGGGAATCAAACTGGTGACCTATTCATGCATGGGTCGATGGTCAGCCACTGAGCCACACTGGCTGGGCTCCATTGGTTTTTAGAGAGAGTGGAAGGGAGAGAGAGAGAGAGAGAGAGAGAGAGAGAGAGAGAGAAACATCAACGTGAGAAAGAAACCAATTGGTTGCTTCCCACACGATCCCAAATGGGGCCAGGGATCAAACCTGCAACCCAGGTACGTGCCCTTGACCAGAAATCAAACCTGAGACCCTTCAGTCTGAGGGCCGATGCTCTAAGCACTGAGCCAAGCTGGCCAGGGCAATTCCTGGTCACTCTGGACCATGTACCAATGCTGCTGTCATCCTATGTATATTCAGTTAGATGGATCTCCACATCTCTTTCTAAAGTAAGTGTTGCCCATGAGGCAGAAATAAGTGGACCTAGCAGGCGAATCAGTTAATATTTCCTTAGGGTGCAACACCACCAACTGCAGTGGCTTTTAAAAATAGGGCTTTATTTTTCTCACATCGTAAGTCTAACACCTTAAAACTCCAAGTGTAGCTTCAGCACTCTCTGAGACCTCTAGAAACACAAATTCTTTTTTTTTTTTAATTAACTTATTTTTGTCACAGATGTTTCTCCTTTTCCCCCCATTGACACCCTCCTCCCTGCTCCCAACCCCTCCTTCACAGTATTGTCTATGTCCACTGGTTATGCATATATGCACATAAGTTCTTTGGTTTAAATTCTTGCATCCCGATTCACACCTACTGAACCAAAATCTCTGGGACTGGGGCCCAGCAATCTGTGTTTTAAAAACTCTTCAGGTGGTTTTTATGCGCACTAAACTTAGAGGAAATCTCATCTGTCAGAGTTGATGTCGCTGTGGCTCCCTTCGCATTCCTCATGGTCAGGAGATGGTTGCCACAGCTCCAGCCATCACTGGTGTGGGCCAGGCAGGGAGAAGGAGGACAGGGAGCAGGTGTACCTCATTTGTCTAACCCTTTTTATCTTGCTTTAGTCTCAAGGAAAGTTCAAGACAGTTTGAGATAGAAAATATATCATCTTTTCAGTCTCTATAGTGAGAGATGGCAAAGTAGAAAAAGACTGGAAATAACGTTTTGAGTTGGAAACAGTGTTTGCCAAGTCAGGGCACCAAGAACATGAAAGAGTTATTTTATAGCATTTGCAATGGTATTTGAAAAGAAGAAACATCTCTCTACTCTAAAATATTCATTCGCATTAGGGTAAATGTTTGGTTTACTGGTCGGAAACAAATCTCGCTAGGCACAAGTATGTCTTCAGTCACGCCTTGCCTTTAACTAGACGCCCTTTTGTACCTCTTAAATTTGATACCATGTGCATGAATTAATTATTTAAAAATATAAAGAAGGATCATGACTTCCCTTATTATAGGGAATAAGGGAAGTAAATTAATTCTCATGTATTGATTTAGCTTAAGATAGTATTAGTAAATAATAGAAGTATCTTGGATAGCACATTAGAATCCTGACTGATACTGAGATTATACAGTACAGTCTGAAAGCACACATGTGCTCAGCTGGTGTGGCTCAGTGGTTGAGCATCGACCCATGCACCAAGAGATCGCTGGTTCGATTCCAGGTCAGGGCACATGCCCAGGTTGTGGGCCCAGTCCTCAGTGGGGTCATGCAAGAGGCGGCCAATAAATGTTCTTTCTCATCAATGTTTCTATTTATCTCTCCCTCTCCCTTCCTCTCTCTCTCAAATCAATAAAGAAAAGAATTGAAAACACACATGTGTTTTGTTTTGTTTCATGCATAGAACTTTTAGTCATGGCTCTCTAAGTATTATCCGAGCAGCTGAATTGTTCAAACCCAAGGCAGAACTCTATTAGGAAAATGTTCCCAGAGACTAAGCATATAAAAATAATCAACTTCACTAGTGATCAGAGAAAGCCAAATTAAACAGCAATAATATAGTTCCTATTTAAAAAAAATGTTAAAGTAATTATAATACCCAAGAGTGGCAGGGATGTAGAGAAACTAGCACTTATATCCATTCCTGGTGACTATACAAATTGGTATAACCCTTTTGAAAAGTGAGCTGGGAATATATATATCAAGAGCCATATAAAACATTCCCTTTCTCTGATCCTGCAATTGCATTTCTGGGAATCTGGCCTAAAGAAATCACCTTAAATATAAAAAAAGATGCTCACTAAACATTATTTAGAATAAAAGTGGTAAAATTTAATTCTTCCTAATAGAATGACAATTAAATATTTTATAGTTTTACACACACACACTGAATGAAGTATTTGATAGCTATTTAAATTATGGTTAGAGAAATTAGATCAGTACATTCCTATGGGACAATATTTTATGTTTAAAGGATCAAAAGTTCATGCTCACTGTGATCAAAACTACATAAATTAAAGAAAATATGGGGAGAAATACACCACAAACATAGTGCTAATTATATTATAGTAAGTGTTTTTATTTTCTTCTTTTCCATGAGGGAGTTAATATTATCTTACTTTTAAATGAAAAAGGAATCTATAATAACAACACACTAGAAAGCATTTTCAATCTCTTGGAAGAAATAGCTCTGTAAACATAGTTTATGCTCTGGCTGGTGTGGCTCCGTTGTTTGGGGCATCGTCCTGTCCACCAGAAGGTGGCAAGTGCAATTCCTAGTCAGAGCACACACCCAGGTTGCAGGTTTGATCCCCAGTCGCATCTCATATGGGAGGCAACCGATGGATGTCTCTCTCTCTCTCTCTCCCCCCCCTCCCTTCCTCTCTCTGAGACCAATAAAAAAATATTTAAAATAAATAAACATAGTTTATGACTATAATAAAACAGCCTTTTCTGAATTTTGATTGTGTTTTGGTTCATCAAAAGACCTTATTCATTGAGAAGGATTATATTAACAACACAAATTACAAGTTATCAAAGAATCCCAAGTCCATACAATCCCCATGATTGACGGACGGCAGGAGAAGGCCAGCTAAGGTCAGCTGTCCGTTCTCCCTTTGTCTCTTTTCAGTCCCTCCAGTGTCAATAGAGTCTTCTCAATGTACTACATCTGTGTCAACTGAGTCTTTTCATTATTGTTGAAAGTATTACAGATGGCCCCCTTTTTTCCCCATTGAGCCCTCCTTCCTGCTTCCACCCCCCTCCGCCTTCCCTAGCCTAATTTCTGTGGCAATTGGTTGTGCATCTACTGAGTCTTAAAGAATAAAAAGCAGGCCTAATATCTATGTTGGGGACAGGGTGTAGGCTCCATTGCTCAGCATGATTATTTTAGTCACATAAAGACAAGAGAAGAAAGCATTCATGAACTTGAACCAATTAGTTAGCACTTCAAGAAAGTAAACTAAGTGTATGCATTATGTGTATGTGTGTGTGTATGTGGAGAGACCTTAGAGATAAATAGATATATAGAAAAATACATTTATATAGATACAGATATACAAAACATTTATATAGAGATAAACCCATTCATATAACATAGATATATAAGTATGTATATATAAGTTATATATAAGTATAGATAGATAGATATACATATATACAGTTGACCATTGAACAATGCAGTAGTTAGGGGTGCTGATCACTCATGAAGTTGAAAATCTGCATATAACTTTTGAATCCCCAAAAACTTAACAACTAAAAGCCTACTGTTGACTGGAAGCCTTACCGAAAACATAAACCGTCAATTAACACATATTTTGTATGTTATATGTTATAATGTATTCTTACAATAAAGATAGAGGAAAGAAAATGTTATTAAGAAAGAGAAAAATGAACATGGTATATGCTTCCACTTTTTTATATTTTCTTCTATTTCTTTTTTCAATGACCTGTAGTTTTCTGTGAAGAGGTCCTTTACTTCTTTGGTTAAGTTTATTCCTAGGTATCTTCATTTTTTTGCACGATGGTAAATGGGATTGTTTTTTTAGTTTCTCTTTCTGTGAGTTCATCTTTGGTGTATAATAAGAATGTTGTGGATTTCTTGACATTAATTTTGTATCCTGCTACTTTGCCAAATTCATTTATTAAGTCTAGTAGATTTTTGATGCAGTCTTTAGGATTTTCTATGTACAATATGTCATCTGCAAATAATGACAGTTTCACTTCCTCCTTTCCAATTTGGATCCCCTTTATTTTTTCTTCATGTCTAATTGCTGTGGCTAAGACTTCCAGTACTATTTTAAATAAGAGTGGCGAAAGTGGGCATCCTTGTCTTGTTCTTGTTCTTAAGGGAAATGCTTTTAGTTTTTGCTCATTGAGTATAATGTTGGCTGTAGGTTTTTCATATAAGGTCTTTATTATGTTGAGATATGATCCCTCTATTCCCACATTGCTGAGTGTTTTTATCAGAAATGGGGCTGGATTTTGTCGAATGCTTTTTCAGCTTCTATTGATAAGATCATATGGTTTTTATCTTTCATTTTGTTTCTGTGGTGTATCACATTTATTGATTTGCGAATATTGTAGCAGCCTTGCATCCCTGGGATGAATCCCACTTGGTCATGATGAATAATTTTTTTGATGTATCGCTGGATCTGATTTGCTAATATTTTGTTAAGGATTTTGGCATCTGTGTTCATCAGGGATATTGGCCTGTAGTTTTCTTTCTTTGTAGTATCTTTATCCGGTTTTGGAATTAGAATTATGCTGGCCTCATAAAATGAGTTTGGAAGTCTCTTGTCTTCTTGGATTTTTTGGAACAGTTTGAGGAAAACGGGTATTAGATTGTCTTTGAATGTTCGGTAAAACTCCCCCGTGAAGCCGTCCGGGCCTGGGCTTTTGTTTGCTGGGAGTTTCTTAATTACATCTTCAATTTCCTTTGTTGTTATTGGTTTGTTCAAGTTTTCTATCTCTTCCAAGTTCAGTTTTGGGAGACTGTGTGTCTCTAGAAATTTGTCCATTTCGCCTAGATTGTCCAATTTGTTGGCGTACAATTGTTCATAGTCTGTTTCGATGATCCTTTGTATTTCTGTGGTGTCAGTTGTTACTTCTCCTCTTTCATTTCTGCCATTGTTTATTTGGGTCCTCTCTTTTTGTTTCTTGGTGAGTCTGGCTAAAGGTCCATCAATCTTGTTTATCTTTTCAAAGAATCAGCTTTTTGTTTCATTGATCTTTTGAATTGTTTTTTTAGTCTCTATGTCATTTATTTCTGCTCTGACCTTTACTATTTCTTTCCTTCTACTTGCTCTGGGTTTTTCTTTTTGTTTACTTTCTAGTTCTTTAAGTTTTAGGGTTAGAAAATCAATTAGGAATTTTTCTTGTTTCTTGAGGTAGGCCTATAGTGCTATGAACTTCCCTCTCAGGACTGCTTTCGCTGCATCCCATTGATTGTTGTGTTGTTGTGTGTTCATGGGTTGGAAGAATTAACATCATCAAAATGTCCATACTACCCAAAGCAATCTATAGATTCAATGCAATCCCCATCAAAATACCAACAACATATTTCACAGAACTAGAAATACTCCAAAAATTTATATGGAACCAAAAAAGACCCCAAATAGCCACAGCAATCTTGAAAAAGAAGAACAAAGTAGGAGGGATCACAATACCAGATATCAGGGTATACTACAAAGCCACTGTAATCAAAACAGCCTGGTACTGGCACAAGAACAGGCAGATAGATCAATGGAACAGAACAGAGAACCCAAAAATTGACCCAAGACAACTGCTCAATTAATATTTGACAGAGGTGGCAAGAGCATACAGTGGAGTCAAGACAGCCTCTTTAATAAATGGTGTTGGGAAAATTAGACAGCTACATGCAAAAAAATGAACCTAGACCACCAACTTACACCATACACAAGAATAAACTCAAAATGGATAAAAGACTTAAAAGTGATTCGTAAATCCATAAAAATCCTATTTATTTTTTCTTTCAGAGAGAGCAGGAGGGAGAGAAGGAGGAAGAGATAGAGAGAAACATCAATGTGAGAGAGACACATCAACTGGTTGCCACCCACACAACCCCATCTGAGGCCAGGGACAAACTGCAACCGAGGTACATGCCCTTAGCGGGAACCGAACCAGGGTCTCTCTGGACCAAGGGCCAACGCTCTAACCGCTGAGCCAAGCTGGTCAGGGCTTGAATCCATAAAAATCCTAGAAGAAAATGTAGGCAGTAAAATTTCAGACATCATACGCAGCAGAATTTTCAGATACAACACCTAAGGCAAGAGAAACAAAGGAAAAAATGAACACATGGGACAACATCAAACAAAAAACTTCTGCACAGCAAAAGAAACAACCATCAAAATGAAAAGGGAACCCACTATATGGGAGACCATAATTGCCAATGATGCATCAGATAAGAGGTTAATTTCCAAAATATATAGAGTACTCATACAACTCAACAAAAGGAAGACAACCCAATTAAAAAAATGGGCAGAGAACCTAAAGAGACACCTTTCTAAACAGGACATACAAATGGCCAAGAGACATATGACAAAATATTCAACATCACTAATCATCAGAGAGATGCAAATTAAAACAACAATGAGGTATCACCTCACACCTGTCAGAATGGCCGCCATCAACAAATCATTAAACAACAAGTGCTGGCGAGGGTGTGGAGAAAAGGGGACCCTACTACACTGCTGGTGGGAATGCAGACTGGTGCAGCCACTATGGAAAACACTATGGTGTTACCTCAAAAAATTAAAAATTGAACTGCCATTTGACCCAGTGATCCCACTTCTAGGAATATACCCTAAGAAGCCTGAAACACCAATCAGAAAGAATATATGTACCCCTATGTTCATAGCAGCACTATTTACAATAGCTAAGATCTGGAAACAGCCCAAGTGTCCATCAGTAGATGAGTGGATAAAAAAGCTGTGGTACATATACACAGTGGAACACTATGCAGCTGTAAGAAAGAAAGAGCTCTTATCCTTTGAGACAACATGGAGGGACCTGGAGAGTATTATGCTAAGCGAAACAAGCCAAGCAGAGAAAGACAAATATCGTATGATCTCACTTATTTCTGGAATATAATGAAATAAACAAACTGATGAACAAAATAGACCCAGAGACATAGAGGTAGGGTACAGACTGATAAATCTCAGAAGAAGGGGTGGGTGGGGGGGGGAGATAAACCACAGAACTTATATGCATGTATGCATAACCAATGGACATAGACAACAAAGCTGGGGATGGGGTGGGGGGGGATGGGGAAGAGGGTGTCAATGGGGGAAAAAGGAGAAACATCTGTAAAAAAAATAAATTAATAAATAAAATAAAATAAAATAAATTTTTTAAAAAAGAGAAAAATGTATTTACAATATTTATTGAAATAAATCTGTGAGTAAGAGGATCTACACAGTTCAAACCTGTGTTGTTCAAGGTTCAACTATACATATCTATTGTACAGATTAGAGATAGTTAGATACATTTATAAAGACATATGGTGACATGTGTGTGTGTGTGTGTGTGTGTGTGTGTGTGTGTATATATATATATATATATATATATCAATTGATCCTTTATGAGGGATAATGTGTCCCCATTCTATAGATAAAGAAACTAAGAGGTTAAGTAAATTGCTCAAGGTCATTCCATAACGTAATTCCAATGTGAGAGAGCATCACTTGATCAACAGAACATACAGCTCAGATTGGACCAACGCACATTTTCTCAAGAAACAGTAACAAAGCTGGTTGGTACTGGACATATCAAAACCATCAACCACGAACTGTGACTTTTGCTCCCAATTTAACATTTGACTTTTTATTGTCCCCTCTCACTGACTCAGTATCTCATCATGAGTGTGTACCTGTGACACAGATGTGCTCCCTGGGTCATCTGACAGTTCCCTATCATGCCTCAATGTTGACATATATATAAGTGACCTTTATACTTTCACTTTCATATAAAAATCCCAGTTAATTCCCCATTCATTCTTCCATGCCGCACTTAAGAAGCAAATGTATAATCTTCTTCCTCTTCCTCTTTTCCTTCTCCTTCTCCTTCTCCTCCTCCTCCTTCTTCTTGCTCTTCATCTTGCTCTTCTTCACCTTGCCCTTCTTCTTCTTCTTCTTCTTCTTCTTCTTCTTCTTCTTCTTCTTCTTCTTCTTCTTCTTCTTCTTCTTCTTCTTCTTCTTCTTCCCCTCCTCCTCCTCCTTCTCCTCCTTCTTGTTATTCTTCATCTTGCTCTTCTTCATCTTGCTCTTCTTCTTCATCTTGCTCTTCTTCTTCTTCTTCTTCTTCTTCTTCTTCTTCTTCTTCTTCTTCTTCTTCTTCCCCTCCTCCTCCTCCTTCTCCTCCTCCTCCTTCTTCTTCTTCTTCTTCCCCTCCTCCTCCTCCTACTTCTCCTCTTGTTATTCTTCATCTTGCTCTTCTTCTTCTTCATCTTGCTCTTCTTCTTCTTCTTCTTCTTCTTCTTCTTCTTCTTCTTCTTCTTCTTCTTCTTCCCCTCCTCCTACTCCTACTCCTCCTTCTTGTTATTCTTCATCTTGCTCTTCTTCTTCTCCTCCTCCTCCCCTTCCTCCTTGTCCTTCTTTTTCTTGTTCTTCTTCTTCTTTCTTCAACTGACTCTATTTGGGACTTACTAAAAACCTTAATGGGGAATCTGGCTTCGTTGTTAGCAGATGAAGTATATGAAGAGAATCTTGAGAACCTGTGGATGTTTCAAGGGATGACATTATTTAATTCCATTGACACGCATCTTTCATTTGGAACTATGATACCCTGCATGTTATGAAGTAGGTGTAGCAAAAGCAAGTTCTCCTCTTTTTAAAAACAAATCAACACAGCTAGCTAGTCCTATTCACATACTTATCTCAATGAATGACTCTAGAATTCCCCTGGCATGCCAAAGAGAAATGGATGGGCATTTCAAAATGTTATTCTAGTGAAAATGCATGTTGGTTCAGCAAATAAACTGATAAAAACAACTTGTATTGGACCCACACTAATAACATGAAAAGGAAGGACACATTCCTTTCAAAATTCCTTTTGTCACTGATGATCCAACTTCTTCTTTTAATTGATTTGAGAGAGAGAGAGAGAGATTGATGTGTTGTCCCACTTATTTATGCATTCATTGGTTGATTCTTGTACATGTCCTGACTGGGAATTGAACCCACAACCTTGGTGTATTGGGATAATGCTCTAATCAACTAGGCTACCCAGCCAGGGCCTGATTATCCAACTTTTCCTTCATGTGTGCATTCATTCAACGTATTTGGCAGGTGCCTGTGTAATACTGAAGCAGAGAGAGAGAAAGGCAGTCCACGTCTCAAAGAGAAGCAGGTTTTGCAGACACGGCTGCCATGCCATGGAGTACCACGACGGGGATGCCCAGAGTCCCAGAGTCCACACACCAGTGACACCCAGTCAGCTTTAGGAGGCAAAGGGACTGGGGGCGGGGGAGTCAAGCTGCAAATTTCAAATCAACTCCCCACTCGGTTAGTTACCTTGTATTCTCCTAAATAAGGGCTCAGTCCTAGCAGCCTCCTATTAATAAGTAAACGTTTTGTTATCACGTTGTCTAGTTCTAAGAGAGCACAAGAGACTGGACAAAACATCAACTTTATAACAGCTCCCTCTGTTTTGGAAAAGTTAAAATAGAAGGAATGAATGCATGCTCAAATAAAGGAAATACAGTAGTAGCATTCAGACATTTTTGGCAACAATTTTTGTTCTCCAATATACCTCTGAAAGTGGGACATTCGATAAAATAACACCTGTTTCCAGAATCAGACACATTCTATTTAAAAAATCCCCCAAATGAATAGACAGAGCACCACCCTTATACACAGAGGTGAACAGGACTGAAGCAAAGTGATGTTTTTATCCAACCCATTAATCCAGCAAAGCTTTGTGTTAAGATGTGGGTATGTCAGAACAGGTTACCTCAAGAGGGCTTTCTTTTGAACTTGAACTGCCAAAATTCCAAGCAGACACCAAAGGGCTTCAGTATAAGTGGGCAAAAGGTGAATCGTCAGAAGGAAAATAGAAAGAACAGAAGACCACGCTGGTTATCAAAGAAATGCTTCCAAAGGGAGAGGGGGAAAAAAAGTGAAGCAGAGACAAGTTTTCAGAAAGTCAACATTCAAGTAAGGTCGCATTTAAAAATATAAACCATTCAGAGGCACCTATGTAGGAAAAAGAAAGAGCTTGCTTTTCAGTGTTCAAGCACGCTAGGTAAAGGAAATAAAGACGTACAAACAAAAGCTGGATCCGTGATTATAACCAGGCATGAGATGCTGCCTAGGCTAGAAAAAGAGAAAATAAAAAGCCAAGGTTATCAAATCCCAGTTACCACTTGAATCTGTTGAACACTTGGCTTCTGCTCGCTCAAGAGTTGGAAATGGTAGCTCATCAACATTTCCAGCGGAGGCTAATCAGGAAAAAAGACTAAGCCCAATAAAGCAGGTAGCTCTCAAGCGCTGCAGCAGCTCAGGTGAAGAGACAGTGCTGGTGGGGTTGGAGAACAGTGCAACTATCAATTAGAACCTACTCTTTCGACAAGTCTGATCACTTGTGTCTATTTCCTTTCATGGATCCACAGAGAGGGTACAAACGAAGGAAAGATGTCATCTCTGCTTTCTAGATGCTTACAATCTCTATGGTTTTGATTTTTACTGTTTAAGAAGGATCCACATTTTACTCTGCTGCGATCGTTTCATGAATCCCATCAATGGGCATAATAGCAAGTGGATTGATCTTGGGTTATAAATGCAGTTGACTGAAATATTTACGAGGCTTCTCCTCCATGCAAGAAAGGACACCAGGTTGAAAGAGATGGAATACTTGTTTTCAAAGAGCTTGTGTGCACCTGGGGAATGAGATGTGCTCACACCATCCTCATACAGGACATAGTCCATAAGCAGGGGGTGACATCAGTGTGCTAAGAAAACCTAGAGAAGGGAACAACTCCCCTGCCAGCCTAAGATTTTATGGAGAAGGCAGTGTCTTTAAGGAAAGAAAGGAATGGGATGAGAGTATGTTTACAACTGCTCGTCCCAAGAGGTGTTTCATGCATGGAAGTCGGGTAAGTTCATGTCAAGTAAACAAGTTTAGGAAGCGATGCCCTCTCACTATCACTTGATTTCTATAAAACTCTCTCTCTCATCCTTGGAGATTAGTAATGCACATTAGCATATGAAAGATTCTGAGGATAAGGAATGGAGGTGGGTGGTAGGTAAGGGAGAGAGAGAGAGAGAGAGAGAGAGAGAGAGAGAGAAGGAGTTTGGCCCATTGGAGGAATCGTGTTGTTGGGGTAGAAAACTCAAATCTGAGCGTGGCTGGAGAAAAGGTCTGAGAGATGAATGGGACATGTGCTCAGAGCAATGATTCTTGGCCAGGGGCGATTTTGCTTCCCAGGGGACATGTGGCAATATCTAGGGACATCTGGGTCATCACAGCTGGGGGGATGGGTGCTCATGGCATCTAAGGAATGTGCTAAGTATCCTATAACACACAGGACAGCATCCACCCCTACGTCCTCTCACCCCTAACAAAGAATTACCCAGCCCACAATGTCAGTAGTGCCAAGGGTGAGAAACTGACTTAATGAGAGGATAAGTATGGTGAACGGGTCTAAGAGTAGGAGAAGGTTAACTCAGGGGACAAAAGGGCAGGGAGAGATTAACCCCAGACTCGAAAGAACTTCCCATGGCACAAAATTACTTAACCATCCAATACTCTTTCTTCTCTTCATCAAGTTGAAAGAAGAGCACAGTCCAATGGCTCCGGGGTACATCTATCACTTAGATACGTGGTATAAACAACGGGTGTGATTTATACAACTCTTCAGCAACAATCCACAACCTAGAAGAACGCACAGACAGAGGGCGGGTCCCATCACCATCATGAGTGTTGGAACGTCATAGCAGCAAGAGAGTCGACCATGGACATTCAAATGCAGCTGAGCTGCTGTCCAGAAGGTTTTCAACCATTCAGTAAGTACAGCAGTCCCCCTAATCCAGACAGGATATACCCCCAGTGGATGCCTGAAACTGGGGATAGTCCTGACATCTATATATCATATGTTTTTTCTATACATACACACCTCTGATAAAGTTTAATTTATAAATTAGGCGCAGTAACAACTAAAACTAAAATAGAACAATTATAACAATATGCTGTAATAAAGTTACACTCAGTGAATGGCGCTGAGTGGCACGATTAAGTAAATTAAGGGTGACTTGAACGCAAGCACTGTGAAACTGGGACAGTCGATCGGAACCAAGACGGCTACTGAGTGACTAACAGGCAGGGCGTGTCTACAGCGAGGACAGAGGGATGATTCAGTTCCCGGGCGGGACGGAGGGATGGCGTGAGATTTCATCACGCTACTCAAAACAGCGCGCAAGGGGAAGCTGATGAATTGTTTACTTCTGGAATGTTCCCTTTAATATGTTCAGACCATGATTGGCTGTGGTAATTGAAACTGCAGAAAGCAAACTGGGGATGGGGGTGGGGGTGGCTACAGTGTAGTTGACCAGGGTTTCCCAGCAGGGCTGAGGGAAGCATCAGATTTCACCTACCCACTGAAGCCACCAACTTGACACAATCAAAGCATGAGAGCATTGACAAGGCCACCGAGAAAAAACATTTAAGGTTCAAAACAGGGCTGATGAAACTTTCTTCCCCCACCCTCAACAGAAAAGACATTACATAATGAAAAAGGAAAATCGGCCCAGCTGGGATGGCTCAGTGGTTGAGCATCGACCCATGCACCAAGAGGTCGCCGGTTTGATTCCTGGTCAGGGCACATGCCCAGGTTGTGGGCCTGATCCCCAGTGGGGGGCATGCAGGAGGCGGCCAATCGATGTTTTTATCTCTCTCTCCCTCTCCCTTCCTCTCTCTCTAAAATCAATAAAGAGAAAAAAAATTTTTTTAAATCGATATATAAAGTTTTATATTTAAATGCTCATACATAGTAATAAACAGAAATTACAGTCAGTGACAAGACTTACATTTTGAGGATTATAGTTCAAAATGAGGTACTTTTCGGCTCATCCAAGGTGACAACTTTGTACAGGGCTGCAAGGTCATGACTCAGGGATGTCTTCAGGTGACCACAGAGGTGAACATGAAATTAGCATATTTCACTCTTAACAGGAAAGGCCTTTCGGGTCTGCTTCATTATGCAAAACGATTATTCTAAACAGTTGGCGCTTCAATTCTCCATAAATAACAGAGAGATTTCTTTACTGCTGGTCTTTTTTCTTACCTTTTTTTCATATTGAAAATATAACACTTGTTTCTTTGGGTGGGGGGAAGGTCTAAAAATATGTGTTCTATGCAGAAATCTTACAGACAGCCAATAAATTACCCCACCATCATACCAGCGAACATTTATTTTCTAAATGCATATACACAGCCCGGCTGGTGTGGCTCAGTGGGTTGAGCGTCATCCCGTGGACTGAGAGGTCCCGGTTCAATTCCAGGTCAGGGCACATGCCTGGGTTTCAGGCTCGATCCCCCAGTAGGGGGCATGCAAGAGGCAGCCCATGGATGTTTCTCTCTCCCATCAATGTTTCTCTCTCCTTTCCTCTCTTCCTATAAAATCAATAAAAACATATTTTTAAAAAATCTACAAAAAATAAATGCATACATGCACATATACACATGCACCATCCATGTAATTTCAAAGACTGTGCAGTATCCATATCGTGCATACTTTCAGGATATACAATTTGTGATATGCTCTGGAAGACAGGAACATCTGTACCTAATAGGAAATGTACGCCTCTGTCAGCTTGTTTTGAGAGAGGGAGATCAGTCCATTGTTCAAGTTTTCCATCACTCGCTGCTAAACCCTGTCCTAACAAATACAGAAGCCCAACCGTTGCTCGAACGGAGGCATCAATAAAAGGAAGACACTTGACCCAAAGGAAGCAGAACAAGGCACCTTCCCCGGCTGTGCCATTAGGCCACGCCCCCTGTTTCAAGAGTCTAAGATCTTCCTTGATATGAGCAGGCTGTCCGGGGCCATGTGTCTTTCTCGGTGTCGAAACCAAAGGGCTGATCTCCCCTCCGCTCGGTTCAGTTTTTCCTGTAACAGCACGTTCCCCAACTGTGGAGCTGGAACACAAGGTCTCTTGAAAGAAAGAAAAAAAAAAAATCGGCCTTGTCTGGAGAGAAGGTGAAGCGGTTCCACGGACCCAGGCCCAGCAGAGGGCCGCTGCTGACGGGGTGCAGGACAAGCAGCCCCCAAACACGGCACCGTGGCCGACTGACTACTGCAAGCTGAAGGAATTTGAGAAACGGCATGTGCCTCACCTGAAGCAGGTCACACAACCCTGCTTACCTCCTTACCTCCGAAGACAGAGGCACTCCAAGAGGAACCTGGATGAACAGGCCCTGGTAAGTTTCCCCACTTACCACACTTCCGTCATAGCCTTTGTCCCACATTTCCGTCCGTGACTTTCCACTCCTCATCAAGCCAAGTCAAAATCACTCAGGTGTAACCATCTCTTTGGGTCTTCATTTCCTTATGAAGGCTGCCTTGTCATGTAAAATTCATATGAAATAACTCTGGATGCTTTTCTCTTGTTAAATCTGTTGTTACAGGTGTCCCAGCTGAGCACTTAGAAGAGGTAGAAAAAAAGGATATTTCACTTCCCCTACAGCACTGAGCTTGAGGACTATCTAGAGCTGAGAAGGCTGTGCCCACATCCTGCAAACTCCAGGCTTATTGTGGGACCTTCGTAACATTTCTAACTTTGCAGCATTGCTATCTACAGAAAGAGAAGGAAAGAATTTACAAAATAATATTTTTTAAAGCCCAAAGGGACAGAAAGATGAGCTCTTGCTTCCAAAAGCAGCACGTGTGCTGGCCCTGGTGGGTCAGCCTAACAGGAACGGTCTGGGCCAAGCAGGAGTCGGGCAGTGGGGCTCATACGAAACTGTGCAGACTTTCTAAGGCATCTGGGTTCTCTGCCCCACTGCAGGATGAGCAATTGGACATCAGCCCAGGCCGGAAGGACCTGAGGCATCACCTGGTCGCAGCCTGCTTCTAGGCAGGAGAATCACTACGTCACCCAGCCTAGGGCTTGCTCCTCCTTTCCACTCCCAGCTCCCTTGACAGTTGAGAAGAGCTCTGGAGGGAAGTGGGCTGAGCCTAGGCCCGGAGGAAGGTGGGGACGTCAGTATTGGTGATGCATTCCGTACACCTGTACAGTTTTCAAAGCTTACTCCTGTCTGGCTTTATCTGCAAATTGCTTGCTTGGCCCTTCCTCTCATACCAGAAACGTTGCATAGACCAGAGGAGATGGCATTTAGCTCAACTTACACTGAGAAAATAGACCTGCTACTGGAAGTCTGGAAGGGATGTGCATTTTTAAGGTCTTGATGAGTTTCTCTGCAGGTACACAGGAGTCCAGATGGACAAGACGCCCAGAGTCCAGGGGAGCACCATGCACACTCCAAGTGCTCCCTGTGGGTGGGGGCTTGGCAGTTCCATGAAGTGTGACCCCCCTTCCCCAGCACGTCGCACTGTGTGTGGAGACGCTTTCTCCTTCCCCAGCAGCTCCGCACCAACCAAACTCCCTCTGAGAAGGGGAATTGTTCAGTCTGTCACATGGACGCTAACACTTCTCCTGTCCCCAGGGTACCCCACTCTGTGCAGGAAGAAACACTGAGATATCCACACCCCTTCTCAAAAACTTTGGAAAGCTTCTACTTTTATACTACATGCATTTTCAAAGCTCCCCTTCAGGCTGTAAGATTAAGTAAAAGCAAACGTTACGAACGCCTACAGACCCAGTCAGGTCACAAAAAATATGAAAAATTTATAAATTCTACCGGAGCCTAAATGGCCTGATGAGAAACAGACTCGAAGCCTCAAGGTCTGGGACACACTATAGGGAGCGGTGGGGACTGAGGAAATGAAATAGGGTGTGCCCCAGGCAAAGGAGGCAGCCACACCCACCACCAGCTTGACAGGAGGGGAATCCAGTTTTTCCAGAGATTCCACTGTCTCCAGAAGAACTGAGAATAAAGCGTTTGTTGTCTGTGAAAAGTCCTGATTCGTTAAAGCAGTGGCAATGGGCTTGAATTTCAAAGACTGCAGGCCAGCAAAGCACGCCCATCATGCACAAATGTGTGAGCACGTCCTCATGGTACCGTCAGCCGACTGATTTCCACCAGGCACTGTGCGTGATGCAGGGGACAACATCGTGTCTGCAGGGCCCCTAGTCCCGGGATGTCCAGTCAAGTATCAGGCCCACCATAGGCACTAAATGTACGTTTGTTGAATGAATAAATAAATGGAGACGCCAATTATGTTCACCTGTACCCTTTAAGCAACACTCTTCTTAATGAGGATAATCTTTTCTTTCAATGTGATAGTTTTCACAAGAAAATTAAGCCAAGCACACGTATAAAAAGAAACTTTAAAAATGCATAATCCATCACCCAAAATATATATGGTTACCAATAATTACACATTGTTAAAACAATGATAACTTTACAAAAATGGGATTATAATCTACATTGTATTTATTATTAATAACAGATTTGTTATTTATTTAAGAAATAATATATAAAATACCTTTTATATTATATATTACTATATATTAATTACACTATATATCTATGAGTAGAAATAAAAGGAACTGAATTTCAGATAAACATAGGTATATATATTTTATATAAATATATATTTATTGCAAGAGAGATTAATATCTATATTTATGCCAAGAGCTGTTATATACAGGGTGGGGCAAAAATAGGTTTACAGTTATGAGTACGTGAAATATAGTTTATTCTTATATTCATATTTATTAATTACTGTATTAATTTCCATATGAACAACTGTAAACCTACTTTTGCCCTACCGTGTGTGTGTGTGTGTGTGTGTGTGTGTGTGCGCGTGCGTGCACATACATATATACAGAGATTAATGATTACAATATCCTTCTAAAGTTAGGAAAAGGTTATTATGACGTAATCTAATAATTCAGACTCACTCGTAAACTTCATCTCTGTGGTCACCTTTCTATAATCTACACATCAAATGGGAAGGGCACTATCATTCAACGAGGCAAATAATTATATCAATATATGGCAATCTATTCCTTAGGGATGCTGTGACCCCAGGAGAACAATTTTGCAAAGCAATCCCTCCTTGAGCCACCTCTTCTTCAACCCTCTCTTAACCACCTCCCTCCAAAAACTGAAGAGAAATAAGCCACCTTGGCCGTGAGCACTCCGGGTAGCATCCCCTGCCGAAAGGATTGCCTCCCCCAGTCGTGCCATTCAGCTTACGCATTATGTGGAGATAAATGAAAGCAGCAACCTTTGGGCTGCTAGATAATTTTATCAGCCTCATTTATGGCTTTCCATAGATTGCATTAACTGCCATTTCTCGGGAGATAAAAGATAAAGTGTGCCTTATGCAAAATGCCCCACCGAACAGCGTGGGCCTTGGAAGCCACTAACAGCATCAGAAGGCTGAAGGGAAAGGTGAGAGCTCAGCGATCTATCAGCAGGGTCCATTTGGGTCGGTGTCCTGGGCCACTCAAGCCAGAGCCTGTTTGGCAGGTGTGTATGGAGTCACAACTAAACTCTGTCCTGGGAAAACTTCTAAGCAGCTCCCAACAGAACTCAAGGAGGCAGGGCCTGTGTACCTTTTATTTTTAAAACAAATGCACCCATTTAGAAAAAGTATCTTTGATGACATTTCAATTCACGGGTTGAGACTGGATGACATTTCAAACTGCTTACCTGTATTATGGATATAAAAACAAAAACAAAGTCAGGTGCTCAAAAAATTTACTTTGTCCTTGCAGGGAACTCAGTGGAGGGGAGAGAAAAGTTCCCAGTATAAAATATAAAATAGGGAAGGACTAAATTAAATGAATGAGAGTTATCAACTGAAATGACCGTTACTTTGAAAGACAGGCAAAGGCCGTGTGGTGACCACATGCTAAATATGTTGCTCAAAACTCACTGAAGCCCTGGCTGGTGTGGCTCAGATGGTTGGGACGTCATCCCGTCAGATTCCAGGTCAGGGCACACACCCAGGTTGCGAGTTTGATCCCCCCCCAGGTCAGGGTGTGGACAGGAGGCAACCAATAGATGTTTCTCTCTCACATCAAAGTTTTTTTTCTCTCTCTCTCTCTTTCTCCCCCTTCCTCTCTCTATGGAATCAATGAAAACATCCTTGGGTAAGGATTTTTAAAAAAACAAGCCCTGGCTGGTTTGGCTCAGCGGTTGTAGCATTGGCCTGCAGACCAGAGAGTCCCGGGTTCGGTTCCTGCTAGGGGCACATACCAAAACAAAACAAAAACACAAAAACTCATTGAAGCTACCCCTAAAGTGAGTGCCTATTATGGAATGTAAGTGCTGCCTCAAAAATGTTGTGTGTGTGTATGCTATTTTTTCAAGAAAAGGGAAGAAGAAAGGTAAAGCCCGTGGCTTCCTGCTATTAGTTTTATATTCTACTTACTTAAGAGGTTCCCATTGGGGAGAACTGGGTATTGAGTACATGGGAACTCTCTGGATTCATTCTGCAAATTCTCGAGAGTCCACATCATGTCAAAAGAAAAAGGTATTGTGGCTGAAATTGGGGGAAGGTTTATGAATACATTCAACAAAAAATATCGATCACCTGATATTTCCAGCTGCCAGCGAGGTAGCAACGAGGACGACAGAGAGTTGCTCTGCCCCCACGGAGCCTCTGTTCCAGTGAGGACAGCAGGGGGAGGAATGGAAATGAGCACACGAAGTCGTGTTCCTTACAACAGGAGTCAAGAAAGAAGCCGTGGAGCTGAGACGGAGAGTGAGCGGGACAGAGTGGGAGTTGACAGGGAAGGGCCCTTGGAAAAGGTGACGTTTCGGCGGATCCCTAGTGGATGAGAGGACACTGGCTTGGCGAAGGGTGCAGGAAGGAGCGTCCAGGGAGGGCGGGCCAGCGCAGCATTGTCCTGGCAGCAGGAAGGAGCCTGGCTTGCTCCTGGAGCCCAGAAGCAGTCAGCGACGCTGGAGTACAGAGAGCCGGGGCCAGAGACTAAGAGGAGGCGGAAGGGCTAGGCGAGGAGCGTTTCCCAAGGCAGGTATGACTCAGGTCTTAAAAAAGAAATACCAACTTCTGATCGATTTCTGAATACTTTCGAGACTCATCTTCTATCTTCTGTTGTTCAGATTACCAGACTCTACTCTCGATGCATGTGAAAGAAGCCTATTATTCTCAGGGGAATTGGCAACAGGAGCCAAATAATCTGTGGATTCAGGGGTACCCAGTCCAAGACTGGAAGGATCTCTAGGGATCTTCTTCATGGAGAAATGCAGAACATGCGTGAGTACCCATCACTGTCCTCTTAAACAAAGCAAAAGCTGCAAGGCAGAACACAGCCTAGAAATAGGAGAACCAAGGCACACTGCTTTCCATTTTTACACAAAGGAAAAGAAGAACAGAGAGAGAACTGCCCATCAATGATGTGTGGTGTCAAAAGAAGCAATACGATTGAAATATTATGGGAAGTCCCTGCCTTCCCTGTCAACGCCAGATCAGAACTGTGTACCAAGGGTGCCTGGTGCTATTTAATTCAGAGGATCCATAAATCTGGAGCCCGCAGAAACATCTGACAACAGTTAAAGATGTTTTGTAAATGTGCATACATATTTATAAACATGGCAGCAGAAACCGGCGAAGGGAAGGGGTGCGCTTCCCCTAAAGTCATCTGAAAGTCAAAAAACGCCATTAATTACTTTGTCACGACAACCTTGTTCAATTTCATCTCAGGTGACTTATCAGCTTTGATACAGAACTGAAATTTTAATACCAAATTGCAACCAGCGACAGAGGCAGCATACCTTAAAACACAGAGCCTCTTTTCTTTCTCCCAGGCAACATTACGCTAATCTGCCCTGACAGAGGAGGACTCCTCGGAACTAGCTAGCAAGTCTCCCAAATATGAAGCAGTAACCCAAATGTCAATTACTTTTCCAGTAGTAGACAAATTGCTAGCACACTAATGCAATTTAAGCCCAATAATTAGATAACAGGACTACAGAGAGGGCCTGGTGACAGAGCTTCTGAGATAATAGAATCTAGTGTCCTACTTCTTAAATATTAACATCATTCTGTCTCAGTCAATCGGTTTATGGTAATTTAAAAAAGGGCAAAGCAAATTCCTTTTATTGATAATAATATTGTGCTACTGCAGAGTTAGCTTTGAAGGTTAACAATCTATGGGGTCAAAACTTAATCATGTGTTATTGCGCACTTAGGCATTTTTCTTTCATCTCTTTCTTTGGGAATGCCCTCTTTGTGGGAAGACAAGGGTTTATGAGAAACACGTGTGTGTGAGAACACACACACACGCACACACACACACATGCACACACACACACGCACTATGCACTGACAATAGGCACCCATTGTCAAATGAGAACATCCAACTCAATTAATACTACTATAAAGAAAGCAATCCCTTGATAGCACACACATTCTAAAAGTCAACCTGATCACCTTTTCTTCCCCCTATAAATGCCTCATTTTAAGGACTTTATATATATGCCTATAAATTAGTCTCAAAAGTCGTATGCTCTACCCCCACCCCCATCACACTGTGAGGCTCACACTTCATGCTTAGATTCAAATACCTCCATAGATCAGTTCCAGTTTCAGTTAAACAATGGCTTGGTCTGTTTGGGGTGGTTGGATGGATTTTGTTGTTTTTATTTTATTTTATTTTTCCTTTATTGATTTTAAAGAGAGAGGAAGGGAGAGGGAGAGAGAGATAGAAACATTGATGAGAGAGAACATCGATTGGCCGCCTCCTGCATGCCCCCCACTGGGGATCGGGCCCACAACCTGGCCATGTGTCCTGACCGGGAATTGAACCGGCGACCTCATGGTGCATGGGTCGACATTCAGCCACTGGGCCACACCAGCCAGACAGATTTTGTTGCTTTTATTAAATGGATTTTTTTCGAGTGCCTTATGGCACTTGAAGCTTCTATAACATTATAGAATAAGCCAGAATGAAAGTGAATTCGCCAAGGCATAGCTCTCCTAGGTTTTCAGTAATATATCTGAATGGGTGGTCAGATGAGCTGACGTCAACCTGGTTACAACCCAGATCCACAAAATGACTCCATCCAGGACCAAATTCTGTTCCCCTACTTTCACAACTGTATAATGAGAGAAACTGAAGCTTTTAAAACTTTCTTTGAAGAGAGTTCAATGGAAAATGAGGTTAAGTGTGTAGGGAGATCTATAAGTTGAGTATCACCAATATTGGTAGTAATAGGAATAACTGGGGTTACCCCCTGTGTGCACTGAAACAGTTATGAACTATAAGAAGAAACAAACAACTAACTGGATACAAAAATAAAAGTATGTGTATCATTTTGGATGGTGGCATGGAGCCATTCATACAGAAATAGAAATAGCAGGGTTGATCCGTATGGAGAGTTGACGTGACTTCTCCCTGAGTGTGAGCGCATGGATCAGGTAGAGGCAGGTGGCACACAGGTAAAATAAACAGTCAACAGAAACACTATTAGGCATTACCTCAAGAAAGCTCTGGAGTTATTTGCTGACTTATTGGTGAAACTGTCTTTGTCTTACGCTCTTGAGAAAAGTCCCTAACCCCCAACGCAGTGTCCTCCTTGGTAAAACAAGGAGAATAGATCGAATAACCTCACAACCTTAAGGCTCACGAGATCACGAGGCAACACAGAGTGACTGAATCAGAAGGCAGATGTCTCAGAACAATCCAGTATGCCCAATGTTTGATTATTGGAATGACTGGATACGCGAGGTAAGAGACCAGCCGAGACACAGCTCCTACACAAGTTAGGCTCTGAACAGACGTGTAAAGCAAAAATATCCGATGGAATCAAACGTACGTTTGTTAACGAGGGGCCACACCGGAAACGATGTGATCCTCTGACACCGCCGTGTTTTTCTCCCAGCTCAGAACACGGGATTTTTTATTCGCTTAAGCACAGGATGAAGGGGCTGGCTTGCACTTAAGGTCATGGGGGAAGCGTATGTATTCTCGGTCACATGCAATACTCTCAGACACTCACAATGGGGAACTGCACCTCCGACTGTACCTGCCATCTCGCGCTCACTCTGAGGCATAGCCCGTTCTATTGCAACGCGCGTTTTGAGGGTGAGAGTGCATTCCAACGAATGGATAGAGCAGGGAACAATCTGAGCATAATGTGGATTTCACATTTACTCATGCTTGATTTCATCTGTGAGAAACACTGGGTTAGCACCGAAAACGCCGCCCAGTGGAAATGAGCTGCACAGAAATGCACACGCCCACACAAGCACACACCTCAAACACTCACCTGTTCCCTCCGTTCCCAGCGTGTGTTAGGAGTCACACCTGTCCACACCTGGTCTCACAAATGGTATCGGCACAGAGGCGCATTCCCAGCACCCCCATCACATCTCCATTTGTATTTTCCAAATGGTGCCACCTCTGGGCCTGGGCATCTGCACGACCTATACAGTTTGTCCAAGGTCAAAAGCCCTGGATGGTTGGGTGCTGGTGAACATACAAGCTATGGTTTATGGCTGTGCTCAAGAGTGTTTGCACAGGCCAGGACATAACTTATGTGGGTTTTTTTTTCTAGCCTTGATAGCCTTCTGATAGGTAGCCGTGGCTAAGGCTGTTGGCAGAGCAGTATATAAATATGTTGTGCTAGCAAGCATCCCACACAGGAAAAAAAAAAGTGCCATGAGCTCCAAGTCTCTACTGTGATATAGTCTTATTTGTTGCTAGTTTTCACAGATGAAACCCATTCATCCCACATCTCTCCCCTCAAAAGTTTGAAATGCACAGTGCCAGTTGGATATGTAGACAACTTAAATGATCTGCCTCAGGTGAGTATTATTTAGTTAATTCAAATCCATTATATTATTACAGAGATTAAAGACCTTTTGGTCCTACATGCTAGAAAAGCAATAAATCTGAATTAGATCTACCATTTTAGTCACTCAGGATTAGACCTTTTGGTGATGTGATCCATTAACGTGCTTTAATCTATTGATTCATCCTAGAAAGACACAATTTAAACTCAGAAGTCACAAAATGAACTTTCCATTAAGTTTGGAGACTATGGTCACAGCTCATTTGACTTTTATGAACTAGAAAATGTGATGTAGACCACAATGGCATTCTATTAGGGGAAATCATGCATTTAACCATGTAGCAAAATACTGCAGTCAATTATGTGAACACACACCTATTTTACACATGGCTGGTTCTCTGACTTTAAATTATTAAGGATGGGCACTTAGCTTGTTTTAAGGAGTATTTACTCCCAAGTAAAAGATGCATGATAAAACTTTGTTGAAAAAAGTAAATGAATATTTTTCACTTATATTATCTTTTTTCCCAATAAGAAAAAAGGAATTGAGCATAGAAATGTTTGCTGTATTTATTTCATTGCCTCGGAAGAGAAAACACGTGATCTGTTTGTGCTTTCTAAATGAAAAAAATATATATTCTATCAGGGAGAGAAGAAAAAACTCAATCAGAAGCAGATTTTGAGATTCATCTGCCAGCCTGGAAAACATAATGATAATGTAAAATGAGGATGACAAAAGAGAAAAGTAAAAAACTATTTAGATAAGGTTTAGTTTCCCTTTTCTGGTGTACACCATGACAGGAACTCTATAAACATCATTTTCTCGCAATATAATTTTGTTTATATTAGTATTATACTTAAGCCAGACTATATTAATACCAGACTCATTGTCATGCAATATTTCACCACGGGTATACTTCAGTGCCAAATACGATTCAACGAAGTTCTACGTTGAATCCATCACCACCAACTTTTACCTGTGAAACGTTCCTCCCAAGTTCCTAGTCATAAAACCCTGACTCTTTAAAAGCATGAAAGGTGAGAAATGATCTAGTCCATATCCCTCCTTTTCAGAAGATGAGTTAAGTCCCACAATGGTTGAGTGACATGTTCAAAGTCACACAGTCCCACAAAGACAAGCCACCATGACAGCATTCACTGTCTTCTATTTCAACCTCTCTAAATGTTTCCCTCTATTTTTATTTTTTAAATCAAGATCTCCCTTGGGCCTCATTCATAAAGGCATAAGCAAAACAAGGACCCTCCTGAACATGTTTGGGGATTGTTCTTATCTATTTCTTCTCCCCTGGAATCTACCTTGTCGTTAAGGCTTGCTTATTCTTTCTTCTTTTTATCTACTCAGGTTAACCACCCCTTCTGCACAGTGCATGCCCTTTTCTCGGCTCTCACCCCTGAATGTGAGGCTGAGGCCCTGTGAAAACCAGTGCTATAACTTTTCGTCTCACTATCATCTTGCATCAACCAGACAAGTTGCTGCTATTATCTGGTTTTATCTTTGCAGAAAATAGGGAGGTGAGGTTGAGTTCAATAATAAAGAAGTTAACTGATAGGAATTGATTAGGAACTGTGCTTGGGTGGGGCAGGGACAACAGAGAAGTTTCCAACATGGGTACACCAAGTGCACCTGTTATTTGCCCAGATGGAGAAGCCAAGACAGATTAGGGTGATGCAGGCAGTGGGCAGTTGTTGATTTTGGTTTCAGATATAATGAATGAGTGGTGCCCCTGAGATATTCACGCCAATGGGGCCAATGGAGTTATGAATGAAGAACTATATGTCTCAAACTCAGATGATACATTAGATACTAGAAACATTATTTTGGAAAGCCATCAAGAAATACTTAGGGGTTGAAAACATAGATTGTGTGGAGTAAAAAGAAATGGAATCATAGAGAGTGTCCAGATCTTTGAACATGCATTCATTTACTTAAAATTATTTCAGAAGTTCCCAATATAAAGCTCTACATGTGTTCTTAAATCATTGGCCAGGTGCATGTTTTTAACTAATGAATTTAATTTATAACTGGGGAGAATAAATATATTATTGCTCCCTTCTTTTACTCCACTCCAATACACACAATGTCAAAAAAAAAAAAAAAAAAAAAGCACATGGTATATGCTTTAAACATGTCGGATGGTGTTAAAAATCATTTTAGCTTTTGGAATCCAGTCTAAGCAGTAAACAAAGATGACTTCAATGCAGAAAATGCAATAAAAGACAGGACAGGGTAGGAAATCAATGCTTCCATTTGTAAGGACAGAGAAAAAAGGATGAACCAAACAGTATTAGCATGATATATAAGCACTGCATAGCTGCATTTATATCACTTGTATTAAGGATAAATTGCCTGAATAAATTCTATTATTCTAAGAAATAGCACAAATAACAAGCTGACAGCATCAAGAAAAAAGTGAAAATAATAATGTTGATATTGCTGCAATCATATGTTATTTCTCTATTTCCAGTTGCATGGATCTAGTTAGGCAATAATTCAAATTTGACAGTGGGTTCAGCTTTTAAAGTCGCATTCATATATCCAATTGAAATCTTCCAGAATGGGAAACTAATTATTTATTATTAATAATGGCCTGGACTTATTGTCTCCTGCGTTCCATGCAGTGTGATAAATACTTCACATAAATTATTTGAAGCACTCCCCCAAAAATTGAAAGATAGCTATTATCATGCTGATATTATAAATTATGGAACTGACGCCACATTGGATCACATACTCCAAATAACACACTAGTAATCTGGAAGAAACAAAAATTTAAAACATGGCTTCCTCTAATACAGAGGTAATAAAGTATGAGCTTTGAAATCTCGGGTTCAAACTTCTGATCTAACCCGTAAAGCCTTTTTTCAACCTTAAATGGCTTAATCAATTTTTTTGAGCCTCAGTTTGATCTGAAGGAGGGGACGGTGGTGTCTACCACATAGTGCTGTTTGGAGCATTAAGTGAAAATGTATACAAAGCACTTACTACAATGCCAGGGCCAAGGAAGTGCTCAGCCAATGGTAGCTGGTGGTGATGAGAAAGCAGATAGAAGAAACCCAGACAAGGTCAGCACCTTGGAGAGCAACTTTGCTTACTCAAGAACACCAGAGAAGTCAGTGAAGGGTAGAGCTTGGAGAACAAGGGATTTGCAATGTCAGACCTCATGGGGAGGATAAAAAAGAAAAATACTCAAATTTAACAAAGGTTTGTTAAGGTCTAATGTAAGAGTTAAGATGGTTTTTGGTTAAGGGCTGAACACCATTCAAAATGTTTAACCCTTAACTAAACATGTGGTGTGTGCCGATGTGCTAAAATGCTTCACTCGCCTTATCATGGTTCTTCATTTCTTCAGGCAGACCTATGACATCCTTGCTTTGCAAGTAATGAAATTAAAGCTCTCTGGGTTCAGTGACTTGTTCTAAGTCACTCAACCAGTAAGTGGCGATGTCTGCTTGCCCTCTTGCTCTCACATGGCTCCTCTTCCAAGACTCCACTTTCTCTCACCTTCTCACTGAATTTTTTTTTAAGGAATGTGGATGTTGGGCTGTGTTAAAATTCTGAACTCCCAGGAAGAGATCATCTGATCAACCAGTCACATTCATGGCTTTCTTCAGTCCAACCAGCAAGAGGATCTTCAGTCTATCAGGAGACTCACCAAAGCCTTGGATGAGGTTTTCTAAGAGGTGAGAAGGTGAGCTGGACATACTCCCTCCCCAGCAGAATTCATTAGCATTGCAATCATTAAATCCATTAGAGAGAGAGAGAGAGACACATCTTAAGAAGGTAAATAAAAAATGGCTTTCATTGCACATTTCCTCATGGAACAAAGATAAACATTCCAAATATTTCATAGCCATCAGATGAATGGAACTTTTCCTGGCTACTAGTTCCAAAGCACCAAATGGGAACCTTTAATTGAATTTAGGTAGGAGCTATTGTTTAAAGATTGCTTTTCTCTCATGAAATATTAGCTTTGGTACTACATCTTATGAGAGGAACCCCAGTGGAAATGCTTTCTATTAATGATAATAAACAGCGTTCACTGAAAGCTTTTAATGCATCAGACCCTGTGCTAAACACTTCATATGTATAATCTAATTTAATCATCCCAGCAATCTTGCAAGATAGGTATCATTATCATTCCTGATCTACATATGAGAACACAGACACAGAGTCTAGAGCATATATGCAGAGTTCCCCAGTTAGTACCTGGTAGAATTGAGATGTGAATTTGGGTCTCTACCACCATGCGTCTAAAGTTTGGGTACCAGACAGTTTCTACTATTAATTATAGTAGATGTAGAAGACGTTTAATGGCAGTTCTCATTAACGATACCAATTACTCATCTTATTGGCTGTTCCTCCAGAAGACAAAATGCCAAGTCCATCTCCTGCCACTCTGCCATGACATGGGTAAGAGCATAGCCATCCCACAGTTCATAGAGTAGGATGTCCCAGACACTGGTCCTCAGTTATGTTCAGGGAAAATATCATTGCATTAAATAAATAAGACAGACATCCTCCAACCTAAATTGCAATGGGGAAGAAAACATAGAGACCTAATCGTGATTGATATGGGGGAGGGAGCAGGAGGCACATTCAGTAAATGTTGAATTCCTCCATGCTGAAAAGCATGCCTGGCAGTAATATAAATGTTATCACCCTATGTCCTTCTTCCTCAATCCACTGGGTGCTATTTCGTGCCATTGTGTCTCAAGAAGCATTCCCAGAATTCAACATCTGAGGGTAATTCCTTTACAAGTTACTATGTCATCATAGCAATGGCTTAATTATAAAAGCCTATTCTTCTCTCCCCAAGTCATGAGTTTTTTGCAATAAGGTTACATGATCCAGTAGACCATGCTCAGAGCCAAGAGTCAAGGTACCTGCATCCCAGGTAAAGCTCTGCCGTGGATTTCCATGAGAATTGTGGTATGTCATGAACACTCTCTGGCATGCATTTCCACTTTGTTAAATAAATGAAAACATCTTTAAACATTCTAAAGCACTGTAAAAGGCATCACAAACCACATTTTGGACTGTGCAAAAAGGTATCGATTATTCCTGTTTTCTTATTCGCATTTCCAGCCACCATGTATTTTTCTGAACAATATTAGCTTTTAGTCTATCCAATATAGTATGCATTAAGTGGTACATCCATAACTGCAAAATATATACGGCAAGTGGTTCATGCGCCGCCCCTAAATTCTCAAGAATCACTCAACGTCAAAACCTGGCCTCATTCGCCAGTGAACGTAGATGGTGTCCCTCCCCCTCCTCTGGTAATAAATCCTCCTGAAACAGAAAACTGGAAACCACGGCTTATCCTAATTACAGGCGCCATGGTAGCAGGAAGAAAACATTAACAGCCAATTAACAGGATATTTTCAGGTAAACCTCCGCTTGAGATTCCGGCCCAGTTTGCAAGCTCGCCAGCGGAGGTGACTCCGGCGTAACTCATGCTTGTATCAGATGAGAAAACACAGGCCCATTTTTCAATCCAACCACGCTGTCTGTTGAGAAGATGCTTCAGAACTGATTAATGACAGAAAGCAGAGAGGAACTGCTCCGACCGCGGCTGTCAAGGTCAAAGGCAGGAGCAGACTGAACCGGGAGAGCCAGGGTGCTGCCCGGGCTGGATGCGGGCTGCCGGCCGCACGTTTTGGCTGAAACCACGCACTGTCTTTCCCTCTGGTTTCCAGTCGAACCACACACAAGACGGAGAGGCATATGGTACCTTCTCCCAGCGTGGAGTACATGGGGGCTCTAATTTAAGCTCTCAGCCTTTTAGAGTCCTTTGCCAGCAAAAAAATATATATAAGCCATGATATTCTGAGCACCATATTCTGTGCAATATTCGGAGCACGTGGTTCAATACGTTTGAGGGCAGGGCCAACAGCAACTAACTCAAGGCACATCTTTGATAGAGATTGACAGGTGTGTGCTCCCCAAAATGTTGGGCAAATAATAACACCACCTTCAACCCTTCACCCAGTACCTATCCATTACAGGCATAGTGCTAACAGCCTTCCACAGATTTTTCTCCTTTAAAACTCATTACAGCCCTGGCCAGTTTGGCTCAGCGGTTAGAGCGTCGGCCCGTGGACCAATGAGTCATGGGTTCGATTCCGGTCAAGGGCACGTACCTCGGTTGCGGTTCATCCCGGCCCTGGTCAGGTCATGCAGGAGGCAGCCAGTTGATGTGGCTCTGTCACATCGATGTCCCTCTCTGTCTCTGTCTCTCCCTCCCTCCCTCCCTCCGACTCTATCTGATGATAAAAAGTATCCTCAGGTGAGGAATAAAAATAAATAAATAAAATAAAATAAGATTCATTACAACCCTGTGGGGTAGGTCCTTTCATGATCCTAATTTTTTGAAAGAATAAACAAAGGCCTAGAAAATGAAGTCATTTGCTCAGTTGCATGAAGCCAGGATTCAAAGGCAATAAAACTCCAGAATCTGCACACCTGACACTAGAGAATACTGTGACACTATCCACTGCACAGTATGGATACTACACAGCATAGTGTGTGTATACTGGGTGCTGAACATTACTCTTTAGGTGTTTTTTTTTTTTTGTGGTTTTTTAAAGATTTTTTTTATTGATTTTTAGAGAGAGGGGGAAAGAGAGAGAGAAATATCGATGTGAGAGAGAAACACTGATCGGCTGCCTCCTGCACACTCCCTACCAGGGATTGAGACCACAACCTGGGTATGTGCCCTGACCCAGAATTGAACCAGCAAACTTTCGTTGTACAGGACGATGCCCAACTGAGCCACACTAGCCGGGGCACTCTTTAGTTTTGATTAGGGTACACTAACTTGTGAACTCAAGGCCACTAACTGAGACATCAAAGCAAAGTAGACTCATGCAAATGACTGCCCTCATTCATTCATTTTTTTCTTTATTGATTTTAAAAAGAGAGGAAGGGGGAGAGAGAGAGAGTGATAGAAACATCAATGAGAGAGAGCATTGATTAGCCTCCTCCTGCATGCCCCCCACTGGGGATCGGGCCCACTATCTGGGCATGTGTCCTGACCGGGAATCGAACTGGTGACCTCCTGGTGCATGGGTCGACGCTCAACCACTGAGCCACACTGGCCGGGCTCATTCATTTATTCAAATACTTATTGGACATCTACAGAACCTGAAGATAACAGTTTGCACTGAAGACTTCACACCACCAGATTCCAGGTCTGGGGTGTGAGGAAAACACAGATCCACGCACTAGACCTGTAATGGCTCTGACTTGCTCCTCTGAGCTTGAGCGAAAAAATAATAAAAGTACACACACACATATATCTGCACTTACACACGTGCACACGTCAACTCACAAAATATTACTCGTTCATTTCACAGAAAACAAAAGAGGTCATGGTACATCAGGTTTTGGGTAGAATGCATGAATTCTAGGAGTGAGATTTTCTTCACAAATAGAAAGACAAAATCCCGGGGAACAGGTGAACTAAGCCTCCGATAAATGCAAGCTGTTCCTTGTAGCTACTTCTAAGAGCACCAGGTCCTGGTTTAAAATGCCCCCAGCCGTTCACGCGGGTAGGTCAGCGGCTCCCTGTGCTTTGAGAGCTCTGACGCCTCGGCCATCTCCCCAGCATCTGCAAGCCTGAAGGGTGCAGGTAGATGAATGGCCCCAGAGTCCTGGAGGTCAGGTCAGAAGCCCGGCACCACCTCCTGTCACTGTGCTTGCCTAATCCCTCCCCCTCAGGGCCCAAGCACGCCTTTCTGCTGGCAAGGATAGCAGACACTGTTTGGAAGTGGTTGAAAGAATCAACTGTGCTAACTGCGCTGTTCCCTGTGGGCAACTCAAAAATAAAGAAACAACGGAGGAGGGAGGGAGGGAGAGACCGAGCACGCACATGCGAAGCAAGAACTCCTCCGAATGTGGGCTTGCCACAGGGGCGTCAGAGCATGATGGGGAGACGATGAGTAACCGCTGCTGTTCCTAAATCCCACACAGACCCGTGTGCCAGAACAAAGAGACGGGGGTCTGAGAACGTGCATGTTAGCACTGCAACAAGTAATTCGTTTACATGTGAAAATATGAGCGTAACCGGCCAGTCGATGCACGTAATTCCCCGCAAGCAGCCGGAGAGCTCCCTGTGGCCGTCGGAGCCGGCAAACTGCATTAGCGGCCGAGAAGTTTATTTTGAGTTGGCAAAAATAGGCAGCTGTGACCCGTGCACCAGACCGAGACAGCTTCCTGACGCGGACGAGGAAGCCGTGCCCAGCCTCTCTGTAGGCACCGCGTATCCACCTCCACTGTCCGTTTCATCCCGTGCTTGGCATACTTGGTTTTATAACATTTGCTAGGAAAGCAGTCATTATAATACCCACGTGACAGCTGCTGGTAAACAAAACAACCGCATCACAACAAGTGGAAAAGGGCACCCTTCGGTGGTGTTGAATGTCGCAGGCAGTGTTCAGAGGTCATCTAAAACCACATAGGATGGGGGAGACTCTTCGTGTCTGTGCCAAGGTCCATGGAAGGTAAGATAAATCAGGGTGCTCCATCATTTCGGACTGTACTAGCCTCATTCTGCATTGTGCTCGGGGTCTCACTTGGTGTTAGTTCACCAAATTTCCTCTCCAGCTCTTTCATTCCAGATCCCTTCGTAAAAGGAAGTCAGATTGCTCTCTCAGCCCCATAATGGTTGGTATTATGAAACTGAAATCTCTGGCTAAAAATGAGCTGTGTGTGCTTCAAGCCTCGGCATCAGGAGAGTTTGCAACATTCTGATTTGCATTGAAAGATAAGAACGACGCAGGCGCACCGGGGTTCTGTGTTCTGTATAGATACTGTTTCCTCCACGCCATGCATGTGGTCTCATTACTTCCAAGTTTTCTTCGTCCACAGCCTTATAGTTTTTAATTTAGTCACTGAAGTCGATAGCACTCTGGTAGCTGAGAAAGAAGGAGTGAGCAGAAAACGAAGCAGGGACCAAATATATTGATCTTTATTTGGTTTTCCTCCTAGCCGAAGATTTCTGGGATCATATACCTCTTTTCTTTAAAATAGACAGTACCATCAGGGAAGGAACTGACAGCCGGGTTTAGAAAGACTGTTTTTTGTGTTTAACTGTCTTTTTTTTTTGGCTAAAATCAATAGTGGCAGATATATTTGTCCTCAAACCTTTAATTGTTTCTTCATCTTTGGGAGTAAAAACTTTACTTCTCAGGGCAGAAAATGAGACAAATAGAAAAAAGCATAAAAATAAATCACCTACAGTCTGCCTCCTTGAGATAACCACTGTTCATGTTTTGGTGTATTTTATTCCGTGTGTGTGTGTGTGTGTGTGTGTGTGTGTGTAAAAATACACGTATAATCTGAAGTATTCTCAGTATGCCATAACAATGTTTTCAGCGCCTGTGTGCCTGCTATACATATGTATTCCATACACACATACAAACACACAATACCCCTAATATGAGTGACATTCTGCGAGGTACCAGATCCGCCAGGAAAGCTGACTTCTCTCTCGATGTGTGCCAAGCAATGGTCAGCTTTAGCCTCCTCTCCTGCTCCCTGTCCCCACCGTCCACGACCGCCTCCTTCACCATCGGACCCAAGCAAGGGGTCTCCTGCCTCCTAAACATGAATTAAACATCTTTCCTCTCTGTTCCCAGTGGCACCGCTCGTGTCCTGATCTGTAGTGTGGATTAGCATAAACACCGCCTAACTGACCTACTTTGTTTCCCTCTGGTCTCCTCCAATCTGTGTTCCACTAGGCAGCCCGAGGGATCTTCTACACGCATGTGGGACCCAGCCATCCCTCTGTGTGATATTCCGAAGGCCGCCCACCCCCACCACCATTAGGATGGCTGAGAGGAGGCTGGGCCTTTCCTTCCCAACCTTCCCCTCCAGACAGGGCCTCTCTCCAGTGTCTCAGCTTGCTCGCGTCTGGTCTGGGTTGTTGCATATGTCATCCCTTAGCTTAAACCATCTTTCCCCTCCTCTTCTTTCCTCCCCTCACTGCCTAAACCAACTCCTGTCTCCACTGAAACTGTTCCCAACCCAGTTCCTTCCACAGGAATGCACAACGCTTTCCTTGGCCTCCTAGAGGTAGCCCCGTGGCGTCCTGTGTCTCCCCCGTCAGAGCACTGAGGGGAGAAGGATGACAGTGGCCTTTTAATGGTGCATCTGTTGTAAAGGTGTCTCTCAGGTGTACCACTGCACCCCCCACCTGGCCCGTAATAACGGATGCCTGCAAACATGCCAAATGCATGTCAAGTCCATACGGTTCACCCGGATCACTTCAGCGATGAGGAAGCAGAGCTGCAAAAACAATCGATGACTTCCAGGACCTTCCGTCATGACCGTTTAAAGACTAGATTTTCCCTACCCAGGGCCCACTGTACACCAGCGCGACCCCACCTTCCTGGGGGCATGCTGTCCTAACCGAATACGGAGCACCGAGAGCCCTGGCCTGCTCCTCCAGCTCTCTCCACTCCCATCAGCATCACAGCCGCTGCCCCATCCTCGAGGCCAGCTCAGCACCACCCCCGGACACAGCCTTGCTATGGCAGCTTCCACCCTGTCTCCAGACTCCAGTCTCTCCTCACACTGGTCCATAATCCATCCCCACAGAGCCTATGGCATGGTCCACACCAAGCCCCATGTCTCCACGTCTCCGCTTTCAACATGAAACTAGAGGCACGTTCCAGGTCTCTTCCTGGACCCCACAGTCCTCTACTTACTCTCCCACCGCAATCATCGCCGCCCTCATTTACTGAGCAGATGTCTTTAAGACCCTTACGGACAACGCCTTTGTTCTTGCACCTTGCCTCTGCACCAACAGCCCCTGCGTGAACGCCTCCCTCTGGGCGTCTCTTGACAAGCCACACCCCCCACTTCACACTCAGTCCAAATTCCCTTGTGCAGAAAAAGTATCCCCTAACATCACACTCTAACCCTGAGCTACCATTCAATGTATTTCTTAATGAATTAATCTATGAATGAGTGGATTTTAGACCCGCCATCATGAACCGACAAACCCTAAAAAGCATTTCACCACATTTGATTTCTAAGGCATTGCGCTGTCCTGTCTACTAGGTCTCCGCCGAAATGAGTGCATATAAAAACACGATCATGTCAGAACAAATATTTTTCAAGTCCTCTGGGAGATCCTCTTCTTTCCACTGCAAGGAACAAATATCCAAGGAAGACAGAAAATTAATAATGCCAGAGGAGCACGGCATCGACTTTAAGTCATGGCTCTTTAGGCCAGGAAGAAGATGCGGGGCTGCTGTCCACAGCACTCAGGGTCACTCATCCCGGCACCTGCTCTGAAAGGCACCTGTCTGCCCATCTTCAGGATGTCAAGGGAAGACCCAGCCTTCTCCTGCCCACACTCTAACGTTCACCTACTTTTAAAAGGCTAAATGATCATCTATGAAATTATGTTTTAAAGTAATACATAGCAATAGTCCACGGCCCCTTCTACCAGTGTTATTTCTTATAAAAATTGAGACACAAACAATTTAAACCTATATATTGATCAAGGTGAGATACCGTATTCTATTTACATGATTATGAGGTCATTTCAAATGTTCCATGTAAATTGGCACTGGAGACAATCATCTCCAAGCCCCTGTTTGCAAACACTACACAGTTTTGTTGAGAACTAGGACATGATGGAAAGAGGCAGGTGAGGCAGGAACACAAGCCTCGGTGTGCGCTGGGCTGTTGAACACTCAAGTGGCCTTAACCTCTCTGAACTTCAGCTTCCTCCCTGTCAGATGGAGATAATCAGCTTATTGTATCGAATGCCTGTGACAGGATCAGATCACACAGAATGTGGGCAGAAGGGAAGCCTCAATGCAATGAAGTCAGGAGAAAATGAAAGGAGAGAAACACGGTAGCAAATATAGACAAGTTTTATTTCGGAGTTTTGTGCAGAGGAGATCAGAGAAACCGGGTGGCAGATGGAGGGGAAGTGGAGTCACAGGAGTTTTTTTGCATGTTGCATATATTACAGCATGTTCCCACGGTGAAGGGTGTGATCGTGTCCTGTCTCAAGGTGTCAAACACCAGCGATGAGACGGAGAGTCCTAAGTGTGTACCTTCATACCAAACCCCATCCTTGTCCTCCAGACACAATGAGCCAACTGTGTCCTTGACATCCGTCCTTAGAAATCCAATGGACATCGTGCCGAAGAGGTCTGAACATGAGCTCCCAACTCCTCCCCCTTCTTCAACTCACCCCCTCTTCTTTCCTCTCTCCCTCCCTGACAATCTGCTCCTCCTGCAAGCCATCTTGAAAATAGCACTTCCATTTTTGAGATGCTCAAGCTGAAATTCTTGTGGTAACCATTGGCTCCTCTCTCTTTGGCACAGCCCACAGTCAATCCACTACCTAAGTACACACTGTCTTTGCTTTTGAAATACATCAAACTCCGACCAGTTCTCACTCCTGTATTGCTGCCAACCCGGTCGTCTCTCGCCTGGGTGTCTGTCATGCTCCCTAACCCCATGCTGGACTCTCTGCTTTGACCTTGCCCCACATCCGTTCTCCACCCAACAGCCAGAGTATTCCTTTAAAAATGTGCTTCGTGCCGCGCTGTCCCTCTGCTCAGTATCCTCCGATGGCCGCCTGTGTCCCTCAAAGCAAAATCCAATCCAAAACCACCCTGTGACCTTCAAAGCCCTACCTGATCCAGCTCCTGCTAACTCTCTGATGTCATATATTACTACTGTCATCTCTCTCATCCCCCGACTCTGGCCACACCAAACCCTTGCTGTGAATGGGACAAACCACATCCGGCCACGTGCCTTTGCACCGGCTGCTCCTTCTGTCTGGGCCTCCCAGGCATCCACACGGGGCTCTCCCTCACGGCGTCCCGGTCTCCACTCAAAGCAGAGAGGCATGCCCAGACCACCACATGAAAAAGCATCCCTCGCCCTGGCCGGTTTGGCTCAGCGGGTAGAGCGTCAGCCTGCGGACCAGAGAGACCCGGGTTCGGTTCCCGCTAAGGGCACGTATCTTGGTTGCAGTTTGTCCCCGGCCCTGGTTAGGTCGTGAGGGAGGCAGCCACTCGTGTACCTTTCACATCGATGTCTCTCTCTCTCTCTCTCTTCCTCTCTCTCCCTCCCACTCTATCTGAACAAAAAATGGAAAAATGTGCTCAGGTGAGGATAAAAAAAAAAAAGCATCCCTCACCCCAGGCACCGTGCCCTCGTCTCCTTACCTTGTTTTGTGTTTCTTCATGGCAACGACATTATATGTCATTTCTTTTTTATGTATATATCTGTGTCCCCACCTCCACCCCATCCCTAGTAGAATATAAGTTTCTTGAGAGAGTTTTATGTTTGTTTTTATATTATATCTTTAGTTTCTAAAAGACTGCCAAGAATTTAGTAAATGCTCAACAATATTTGCCAGTGAATTTATATATATATAATATTATATTAATATGTATTTATACTATATATAAAATAACTATATTTATATATATAATCTGATATTTCTGGGTTTCCTTTCTTCCTCTATCCCTCACTAACACATTAATATAAACAAATTTCAATGAAATAGTATGTTACGTGGCTAAATAAAACTACATTAAGAGGTTCATTCAAATCTTTTTTAGAATTCATTCTATTTTCCACAAGCTAAATATTTTCATTAAAAAAGAATTATGTAAAAATAGGGCTTCACTATATTCATGTTTCAGTAGGAACATAAAAGAAATAAGTTAAAGGCTATACTATGTAACTACAACCTTTCCTAAATGCCCACAGGTGGTCAGAATATCCAACCTAATCAGACTTTGTTACAATAAATATTATTTTTAAGTATCAGTTAAAATCATGCTGTGATATATAGGTTTAAGTGAGTTGAAACAACGTATATGTTTAACAATAGGAAAAAGGTAAATAAACATCAGATCAATTCAATACAGTGTTATGCAACAATGAAAATAATAATTGGAAGAAGGTAGACTGATGAAGAACGTTTATATGTTGAGAAACCAAATAAAAAAATGAATGCGTGTTACCATTTGAATATATAAATATTCATCCACAAAAATACATTAAAAATAATGATAGCAGGTTGGTGGAATTATGGGTGGGCCTTTCCGCTTATTCTAAAACGACTTTGCTCTATTGTCTTATGTCAATTAAGAAGTGATGCTTTGTGAAAGTGGAAGAGAATACAGCAGAAGAAAAGACCCACGACACTGAATTAAAAGCCAATAAATATTCTAGTCTCTAATCTTCCAATCACTTACTTAAAACAACACATCTTAAGGCAGTTATTCATCATCTCTGTGTCACAGTTTTCTCTTCCAGAGAGTAAGGACAAGAATGTAATGGGATCTCCAAAGAGTAAGAGCGGTACAAGCAATGCTTCCTATTCACCGAATGCTCCTCTATTCCTCCTGGTACAGGAAGACTGCATTGCCCAGCCTCCCCTGCGTCCTAGCAGGACCATGTGACTGAGCTCCAGCCAACGCCGTGTGATCGAAATGGTAGAAAGTGCCCTGGCTGGATGGCTCAGTTGGTTGGAGTCTGTCCTATACACAGAAAGGTTGCAGATTTGATTCCCAGTCAGGGCACCTACCTGGGTTTCTGGTTCAATCCCCGGTTGGGGTGCATATGGGAGGCAACCAATCGCTGTTTCTCTCTCATATCAATGATTCTCTCTCTCTCTCTCTCTCTCTCTCCCCCCCCCCTTTTTCCCTTTTTAAAAAGCAATAAACATATTCTCGGGTGAGGGTTTTTTCAAAATGGTAGAAAGCACTTCCAGGGAAATATTCCACATAATTGCTCATGTTCTCCCCCGCTAGTCATGGGGCTTGAACCAAAATATTCCAAGATGACGGAGCCACAGCTAGAAGGAGCCTAGAGCCAGAGAAAAACCCAGTTCTCATCAGGCCACTAGAAAATAAGAAATAAGTCTTAATTATACGATACCACTAACATGTTGCGGGTTGAATGAATGCTGCTAATGTTGGCTATTGTCTTAATCTGCTCCGGCTGCAGTAGCTAAAATACCGTAGACTGGGTGGCTTATAAATGACAGGCATTTGTGTCCAGAAGTCCAAGCCCATGGTGCTGGCAGACTCAGTGTCCGATGACAGCCTGTTTCGTCTTTGATGACCATCTTTTCACGGTAAGCTCATGGTGGAAGGGGGGAGGGCGTTTCCTCAGGTCTCTTTTATAGGGGCTCTGATCCCATTTATGGAGTCTCCATGCTCCTGACCTAAGCACCTCCCACCGGCCCCACCTCCAAATATCACCATCTTAGGAAATTTTTTTTTTTTTAATCCTCACCCGAAGACATTTTTGCATTTATCTTCAGATAGAGCAGGAGGGAGAGAAGGAGGAAGCGAGAGAGAGAGAGAAATGTTGATGCGAGAGAGACACATCAACTGGTTGTCACCCTCACAACCCCAACTGGGACCGGGGACGAACTGCCACCAAGGTACGTGCCCTTAGCGAGAACCAAACCCAGGTCTCCCTGGTCCGCGGGCCGACGCTCTAACCGCTGAGCCAAACTGGCCAGGGCACCTTAGGAAAACTTTGAAGGAAATCCCAACTAGTCCCAAATGAAACTTCTAACATAAACTTGTGGAGATGTTTCTTGCTTACAGGGATAAATAAATTCAGAGACCGTGATTATGATTTTAAACAGTGTTTCCCAATGTGTTGTGCCTTTGGCTGGCTGACAGGATGTAAATGCACATTAACAGTGGTTGGGACCACCAGCTACGGCTCAATGAGGAGGCCGGTGAGGCCGCTCTCTAAAAAGGTGACTATAAAGCTAGACAAAAGTGACACCCCCCAATAATCCAGCACTCTCAAAACCAACCAAATGCATTCAATAATCTGGAAGTATTTAACCTGAAGAACGCCTGGGCTTCAGGTAAGAAGAGTGGGAATCTTGGCGTTCTAGGTGGGGACCACGTCCATCTGTAGTCGGCATGAAGGCTCAGCCTGGGCGGAGCAGCCGTGAGCCCGGGCATCGTCGTTGCCATGGTCAGCGGGTTCACTTGATTTAAAGTGGACAGCAATGACTATCACCAGCAGTACCATTAGTGGAAGTGATATTCTTCTTGGTGGAAAACTTGGGAGAGCCCATGGCATCACTAGCCTGAGGCTGTGGTTGGGCCAACATATTCCAAATGGAGACTATACACAGGTTCAGTGGAGACCGAAGAGGGGCCGAACGAGCCACACGTTCCTCACTGACCCTAAGGCGGTGTGCAGATGAAAAGGTGATGCCAAAGGGCCCAGCCAATGTCAGGACTTGGGCAGACTAGGAAATGGCCTGAACACTGGCCACACTTCCCTACACACACAGACACCCACCAACGGGGAACAGGAACTTCCTTACTGCTCCAGGTGTTCAAACACAGCCTCAGTTCCATCTGTGGCTGGCCTTTCAGTTATACGGACAGTGGAGAAAACCCTTGGAAACCAAGAAGAAAAACAAAAGAAAAAGCAGAAAAATGACAACAGCAATAAGAACAGAACAAAGGCATGAATGGCCACCGACCCCGGGTGGGGGGGGGGGGGAGAAGCAGATTTCATAGCTTGAGCCCAGACACGTTTATAAACAAAGAAACAAACAACAAAGCCAGCAACAACAGTAACCACCTGGGGAACGTGCGGGTCCAGAGTTGCTACAATGTTACCTACATATCTAGTTTTCAACAAAAAATGAGGAAACATGCACAGAACAGGAAAGTGTGACCAACACGCAAGGAAAACGCAGTCAGTAGAAACCGTCTCTGTGTGTCCCCAGATGGATGCAGCAGACAAAGGTAAAGTGTGGTCAAGTAAGTAAAGGAAATATGTTAAGAAGCACATGCACTCGATGAATCCCCACACGGCACATTTGAAGAAGGAATAGTCCGGCTGGTGTGGCTCAGTGGTTGAGCATCACCCATGCACCAAGAGGTCACCGGTTTGATTCCTGGTCAGGGCACATGCCCAGGTTGTGGGCCCGATCCCCAGTGGGGGGCATGCAGGAGGCGGCCAATTGATGTTCTCTCTCGTCGATGTCTCTATCTCTCTTTCCCTCTCACTTCCTCTCTCTCTGAAATCAATAAAGGGGAAAAAAATTTAAAGAAGGAATAAAATTAAAAGTGTTATAGGAATACCATGGCAATTGTGTATTTAAAACATTAGATAACCCAGATAAACTGAAACAATTCCTAGAAAGACACGAACTACAAAAATCAAGAAACATAGGAAACCTGAACAGACAGATACCAAAAAAAGAAATTGAGTTGGTGAGCAAAATCTTCCCACAAAGAAACACCCAGGCCCAGATGGCTCCCCTGGTAAACTGGAGCAAAGTTTTAAAGAAGGATTAACATCAACACATCTAAATCTCTTACAAAAGAGTAGAAAAGGAAGTAACACAGCCCAACTCATTTAGCTAAGCCCAGTATTACCCTGATATCAAAGCACACGAAAATATTATAAGAAAAGAATACTCCAGACCAACATCCATTATAAATATGGACGCGAAACAGTCTCAAGAAGATACTAACAAACCAAATCCAGCAACACAGTGACATACAAAACTCTGTCAACGTGATCAGTGATAATAACAGAATGAGAGACGAAACCACATGACTATCTCAATAGATTCAAAAAAGAATTTGACAAAACCCAATAGTTAGTAGCACACAAAATGGTCAAACCCAACTAAGCTCCTCCCAAATTCCTGACCCACAGACACTAGGAATGATAACAGATGTTCTTTATTAGATGTGTTAAGTTTGGGGTTAATTTACTTCACAGCAGTAGATATCTAAAAACAACAACAACAGTCATATGAGAAGGTGGGAAGAGAAGGGGATGAGAAGCAGTAGCAGCAACAGTAGTAACAATAGTAGTTACTGTTATTATTGCTGTCATACAGGCTGTGGTCACACAGCCTCTCAGCTGGTAGGGCTCTGATCAGGGCCCCAGACTGACAGGAGGGTTAGTGTGGAGCTCAGCCCTACAGGACGGCCGTGCCCAAGGCATCAGAGGGTCCCAACATGGGGCCAGGTCTCCAGCACTCAGATTCCTCCTAAGGTCACAATTTGCCCTTCACAGGACCAAGACTAACTGAAAAGTTCAAAGGGCCCCAATATGGGCACAAGGGACATGGGAGAGGGGATCCAGCCTCCCAGAGAGTGAAGTGGCAGGACCACCAAAGGCCACACTCGTTGTCAAGAAGATGCCTACGTCATAATCCCAGAGCCTGGGAACCTCAGGCTTGACGAGTTCAAGGAGGAAACAACTCCCATGTAGTCCCCACATAGCATCTATCACATCCAAGAGTTACCCAACAATTGCTTTAAGGGCACCGTGCTGCCTTTGTGTTCCCAGACTCCTGGCCACATGCACCCTCCTTGAAGGAAGACAGCTTCTCCTTCCTCCAGTGCGACTCACCCACACATCCTATGTCTCACCTGCGCCCAGCCTAGGAGGATCTCCAGATGGCTCGTTGGCACAGTGTAGCTATATCTCCCCTGTCCTTGCCGATATGGGCAATTTACGTTCTGAATGAGACACTTTGGCCCCTAATCTGTTGTGGGGTTTGGCCTCTTTTTGTTAAGGTGTTCAGCTGAAGGAGCTCAGGGCTCCTTAGGACAGAAAATGCCAATCTATATCTACTTTACCTCAGTCACAAGTGAAAATAGACGAGTCATTGCTAAAGACATAAATTAAGGTTAAATGTAGCAGCCATACAGGTAAACGTATATCTTAATCTGATGAAAGTCTTCAAGAATGGCACGGAAAGGGAGACGAGATGACTCTTAGGATTCTCCTGATTCAAAGATGCAAGATTCAATAAAAACCTTGTGTCCGACACAAGGGCACCTGAAATAAACACATTCCCTCTGTTACGCTGCTTTTATTATTTATTTACTTATTTTTAATCCTCACCCCAGGATATTTTTCTCAAATAGAGTGGGAGGGAGAGAAAGGGAGAAAGAGAGAAACATCGGCGTGAGAGAGACACGTGGACGGGTTGCCTCCCGCGACCCCGACCAGGGCTGGAGACGAACCGAAACCAAGGTATGTGCCTTTGACCGGAATCGAACCCGAGACTCATTGGTCCTGAGGCCGACGCTCTACCCGTTGAGCCAAACTGGCCAGGGCCTGTTACATTGCTTTTAAAATATGCTTTTATTTGCAGCAAGCCACCAGTGATAGGATTCGAAACATGTTTTCAAAACACTTAATAAATACTTAATTTCCTGAATCCCTAGATATGAGGAGCAAGAGGCAAAACAGGAAGAAGTAGCCACTGTACGTCTGGCAAGGTCACAGGCTAGCGTCCATATTCATCCATGACCATCACCGACATTCACAATATTCTTCTTTCTGTGGGCTAGGAAGCAATCGGTATAATCAAGGGGAAAACGGGACCCTAAAACATGACTGTCCCAAAACAAAGTCCATTTCAAGTTCTAAGTTTTAAAATCATACAGTATCCAAAATGTTAAATGGCTCCATCTTCAGGGTAAATGGGAAAAGGCTCTATTTTCCTCAGCCCTGCAACTGCAGGAGCTATTTCAAGTCCTTCCCGAGTCAGATGGGTGTAGCTGTGGTCTCAGATCCCCACGGCTCTAGCAATCGGAGCTACACAATCAATTCTGCCTGTGAGCAGTGTCCACAGTGAGTCGGGAGGTGTCCTTAGCCGATTATGTGCTTGGATGTACTCATTCGTAATTCAAAGTCTCGTGATATTCAAAATACCAGTGAGTCAAGTAATGCTTTCTCTCCAAGGGCATCTGTCAAGTTCTTCCACAGATGTTCTCTTGAGCATCTTTATATCTTATAGGAATGACAGAGAGGGGGGCGGGTTTTGTTTGCCTCCTGTCCCAGAAGGAGAAATAGGGTAGGAATCGACTTCCCTATGTTATCTTATAAGACAGCTGTTGAGTTAGAATACAACATATATTTGTTATGGAACAATAGGAAAATCATTAAGCACTTGCAATAGTTACCATCAACAAACAACAAAGACGTTGGGGACACCACAGTTAAAACGTCAGTGGGTTTCCCGTTCTCCTGCAGCTTGCAGCCTAAGTGGATGCTTCCTGCAGGCAGTTGAGGCCCAAAATGGGCTTCCCCCAGGTAACGACACGCATGCCCAATAGACACACGACACTGTTCTCCATCGATTAAGAACATTCAATATATGTTTATCTGGTTTTAGCTTGTCATCAGTACAATATTGCAGCCAGGTAAAAAAAAAAAAAAAAAAAACAAGAAAATTTGATGTAGTCCCATGTGTTCATTTTTTTCCTTTGTTTCTGTTGCCTTAGGTGATGTATCAGTGAAAATTCTGCTGCGTATGATGTCTGAAATTTTGTTGCCTACGTTTTCTTCTAGGATTTTTATGGATTCACGAGTCACATTTAAGTCTTTTATCCATTTTGGGTTTATTCTTGTGTATGGTGTAAGTTGATGGTCTAGCTTCATTTTTTTGCATGTAGCTGTCCAATTTTCCCAACACCATTTATTAAAGAGGCTGTCTTTGCTCCATTGTATGCTCTTGCCACCTACATCAAACTAAAAAGCTTCTGCACAGCAAAAAAAAAAAAAAAAAAAAAAAAAACAACCGTCAAAATGGAAAGGGAACCCACTGTATAGGAGAGCATAACTGCCAATGACGCATCAGATAAGGGGTTAATTTCCAAAATATATAGCGTGCTCATACAACTCAACAAAAGGAAGACAAAGAACCCAATTAAAAAATGGGCAGAGGAACTAAATAGATACCTCTCCAAACAGGACATACAAATGGCCAAGAGACATATGAAGAAAATGCTCAACATCACTAATCATCAGAGAGATGCAAATTAAAACAATGATGAGGTATCACCTCACACCTGTCAGAATGGCCGCCATCAACAAATCATCAAACATCAAGTGTTGGTGAGGGTGTGGAGAAAAGGGGACTCTAGTACACTGCTGGTGGGAATGCAGACTGGTGCAGCCACTATGGAAAACACTATGGTGTTTCCTCAAGAAATTAAAAATTGAGCCCTGGCCGGTTTGGCTCAGGGGTTAGAGCGTCGGCCTGCGGTCCAGAGAGACCCAGGTTCGGTTCCCGCTAAGGGCACGTACCTCGGTTGCAGTTTGTCCCCGGCCCCTGGTTGGGTCGTGAGGGAGGCAGCCACTCGATGTGTCCCTTTCACATCAATGTTTCTCTCTCTCTCTCTTCCTCTCTCTCCCTCCCACTCTATCTAAACAAAAAATGGAAAAATGTCCTCCGGTGAGGATAAAAAAAAAAAAAATTAAAAATTGAACTGCCATTTGACCTAGTGATCCCACTTCTAGGAATATACCCTAAGAAGCCTGAAACACCAATCAGAAAGAATATATGTACCCCTATGTTCATAGCAGCACTATTTACAATCGCCAGGATCTGGAAACAGCCCAAGTGTCCATCAATAGATGGGTGGATAAAAAAGCTGCAGTACATATACACAATGGAGTACTATGCAGCTGTAAGAAAGAAAGATCTCGTATCCTTTGAGACAACATGGAGGGACCTGAAGAGTATTATGCTAAGCAAAATAAGCCAGTCAGAGAAAGACAAATACCACATGATCTCACTTATTTGTGGAATATAATGAACAAGGTGGGCTGATGAACAAAATAGACCCAGAGACATAGAAAGGAGTATGGTTCAGACTGATAAACCTCGGAGTAGGGGGCGGGGGGGGGGTGGATGAGATGAACCAAAGAACTTATATGCATGTATGCCTAACCAATGGACATAGACAACAATGCTGGGGGAATGGGGGGCAGGATGGGGAGGAGGGGGTCGGGGGGGGGAAGGGAGAAACATCTGTAACAAAAATAAATTAATAAACAAACAAGAAAATGACCTAGGAATAATAATAATAATAATGGTTACAGGAATTGCTATGACAGCTAACATTTACTGAGTTCTTTCCAGGTGTTAGAAACTACGCTTGTAGTTTACTAACATAATTTCATCCTCACAGAGATTCTTTGGGGTTATAGCGCATTAGTGCCCCCTTTGCAGTGGGGGAGATGGGGGGCCCAGAGACTGACTGAATCCGTCACGTGGCCAGTCTGGAGCTGGGAGTTAGAACTGGGCCCTCCGACTTCGAAACAGGCCCCTCCCCACTAAAACCCTGGTGCTCCCACCTGGCAGCTCATGAGACTCATCCGAGAAGCATGTAAGGAACCACCAGGACTTGGGACCCAGCTCCAAACCTGTGAAATCAGGATTTTCAGACAAGGAGTCCAAACAGCAGTTGACTTTTCCGCATGACGCCGTGGGATTCTAACGCACAGCCAAGGTGGACAGCCTCTGTCAGGCAATCGTCTCTCCGACCACATAGCTGTGGGCATGTCTGACGGTCTCCATGTGTCCTCTGCTCACCGCCGAGAGAGTGCTTCCAAAGCCTCACCACTCCATGTGCTGTCTGCACACCAGCAGCAGCGGCCCTGGGAACTGGTCAGAAATGCAGACTCCCAGGCCTCATCTGCTGAACCGGAACCTGTGTATTTCATCCAGGTCCCCACATGTATGTTAAGCGGGGACCATCCTAAAGTGTGCCCTAGAGAGGACACACTAGCTCCCGGGGCTACGAGTGGGTGCGAAGATCAACAAATGTGCAGCAGTAACCACCACCTCCGCTGCCCAGCCTCCCATCCCCCACCAAAGCTACACCCACCCCCACCATTTGGGACAGAATGGATTAAACAAAGTCAAATCACTTTCTCGACTCCAGGCTCTAGCAAAACCTATAATGTTAAAGTACTAATGTGTACCATAAATCTCCAAGAGGAGAAATTTCCCAAATATTTATGGCTGTGGTGCCCTGTAACTCAGAAGTCCTATTAACATCTTTTGCAGACGATGTGTTCCCAGGGACATATTATGGAAAATATATATTCAGAAGAGATGCTCTTTTTTCTTACCTCGATGGCTACCCTGCACACCTTCTCAGAGTTAGATGCTGGCTATTTGCTTATGACCGGGGGAGTAGTCATAAAATCACAGTAACTTTTATCAAGCCTTCACTCTGTATATCAGGCACGGTGCTAAGTACTTACACTGTGTTAACTCATTTTATCTTCTTAACTACCTTTCGAGGTAGGGATGGCTTGTATTATCACTTTACGGTGAAGGCAACTGAGGAACAGGTGAGTTAAGTCACTTGTTCAAGGTCATACAGCTAGTAAATGCTGGGTGCAAGATTTTAACCCTGGCCATCAGGCTCCAGAGCCTTCCTTTAGTCACTAGATTATTGGAAAAGGGATCGATCCTGAGATTGGCTCATAGAGTTTCTGAGCTTAGCCCAGTAGTGTGAACTTTTAACCAGAAGGATGCAGAAAGAACACAGAACCCTAGCTCACACACTCAAGTGCACTGATCCACCAGAGACCTCAGGGCTGGCATTCCCAGTCATGTCTGAAAGGCAATGAGCATGAGAGCGTGTGATCAGTGCCAATGTCCCTGTGGCTGACAGTCTAAGTTCTGTCTTCCTAACATGTGGCACACTTTGCTCTCTGATGGGGCACACCAGTGGGGACTACAGAGCCTTGACCTTGCATCCCCCCACCACTCAGTCTGAGATGCAAACCAGCAAGTCCGGGGAATCACAGCACAGCATGAATAAGACGATGCCAACCACAGATGCTCAAACAAAGCCGGAAGACTCCAGGGGCTGGTCACGCTGTCCCCAACTACGGCTGATGGACTCGAGCAGTTAAGGAAACGGTGGCAGGACCCTGGGAGCCCACTGCTGCAGAGTCAGAACTTACACTGTTTGTAAAGCTTCCCTGGGTTTGGGGCTCACTGACTGTGAATCTCTCAGTGGAAGGTTAGTGACTCAAAAAGGGGCAGAGCTTTCTTCAGGCACATAATGAGTAAAAGACAGGCTCTGAAATGAAGGCCAGCGAGGGTCCACTCTACACAGCTAAATGATTCTGCCTCTTTCTCCCATGGCAGGAACACTGGATCTGGAAAGCCAAGGAGGAAGCATCCAGAAAGAACATTCACTGGCGAGCAGGGAAAGAGGGCTGTTCACGTTTGGCATTGTTGTTGGGGCTGTTTCGTTTCCCCTGGAGCACTGGGATGCGCCTGTAAATAGTGCGTAACACTAACTGAGGTCCTGTCTGTGTGCTGCTGCGCGTTAAAGACACTTGATCTTTAAATACTCACAATTCATTCCTCTGACAAATATTTGAGAGTGTACTTTGTGCCGGGCACTATGCTGGGTGTTGACAGCTATCGCAGGCAGAATCATGCGCCCCCTGCAAATGCCCATGTTCTAATTCATTAGTTCACTAACACATTGCTTCATTAATTCATTGATTCGCTAGTACACTAACTCATAAATACATTAATTCATACACTCAAGAGGGACCCTGCCGCTGTGGTTAAGGACCTTGCGATGGGGAGGTTAGTTTGGATGATCCGGGTGGATACACTGAGTCCCTGGCTTTGAAGGGGGAGGAAGGGGCCTGGAGCCAAGGAATGCGGGTGGGCTCTAGAAGCTGGAAGAAACAGAAGGAGGCGTCTCCCCTGAGCCTCCAGGATGGACAGTAGCCCTGCCTAGAGCGTGGTGTCGGCTCAGGGAGACCCACGGCGGACTTCTGGTCTACGGAACAGGAGGTGAATAAGCGTGTGTCATTTCAGCCACCAAGTTTGCCACAATTTTTTACACTGGCAACAAAAAACGAATATAACGTGGAAAAGAACCCTGCTCGCCTCTCGTGGGCCTTGCAGTCTTGTGACGTGCCCTATAAACACGACTCTCCTGATTTTAAAGACCAGCAAACAGGTACAGGAGAGCTAAACAACCTGACTCCATTCATACGGTTAGTGGCCCAGAGAGACAGGACCTGAACTCGGGAAGTCCAAGTCCAGAGGCTGTGTCGCACCTGTCACGCTCCGCTGTCCGACGCAAGCAAGCACAGGGGCCTCCCGACAGAGGCAGCAGAGCTGGGTGGCCCCGGCTGCTCCCACGGGGGTTCTGTTTTCCCGGCAGGTGGTCAGGGAAGATGTGGCGTTACGGATCTGCTCTCCAGAAACCGGACTTCACTCACGTTGGTGCAATTCAGATGGGTTTTGACCTCAGAACTCACCTTCCTCTGTTTCCTGGACTCATTCTTGCTTCTCTTTCCTTCCCACTGAAGCAGCAGGAGCAGATGAGGACCCTGCAGCTCCCGGAGGTCCAGGCCTCCCTCTCCCTGGGCCTGTCTGCAGGGTCCTCTTGGCTCTTGTGGCAAAGCCCTGGCCGCAGGGCCTTGTGTCTGGGCTACCTCATCCACGAAGCCGTGTGACACCCTTTGCCAATAACAAGGGTGGCCAAGTCATCCACCACTCCCTTTGGTTCTCAGCCGTTTTTACTTTTCACCCTAAGGCGCATGCAGCTTCTCTGCTACTCCAAAGGATGGGTCTTTCTTCCCGAATTTCCACAAGCTTTCTATACCCTAGACCAGTATGGGGCCTAAAATCCAGGCACGCTTCTACCCTTGCTCCCGAGTGACAAACATTACGCAATACATTTTATGGCCAGACATTTCCAGAATCACTCCAAACTTAACTGTTGGTCAAACAAGTCCAGTAACAAAGCACACCACCGAAAGAAAGCCAGTGATGTTTTTTCCTGTTTCACCTACTGAGCTGCTGCTGTGCCAAACTATGCTTCTAGATTTGGCCCGAAGTTATCACTGAGGCAGGTTTCTAGACCAGGTCTCGAACCACTCACGGTAGCCAAGAACCAGAACAATGGGGAAAGCTTTGAATATACCGGGGTGCAACTGGACTACGAAGTCTTGAAATGGATGTTCCAGGTGGATATCGTCCCGTGGGAAATGTTCACAATACGTGTCATTACACTGGTTATAAAAAGGAATATACAGAATAACACCCCTCCTTTGCCTACATGCAGAGAGAGAGAGAGAGAACAAGTGGGCACGAGAGCCCAAATAGCTCTACATCATAGGTAATATCACCATATGTGCTAGTATAATGGTATTTAATTTATTTTATTTTTTTAAATTTTTGCTTTGACATAGACAATGCCACCGACACCTGTTCATTTCACACCGACTGTGCCCAGGAACGCATGCGAATGCACGCGAGGGGCTCGGAGGAGAAGGACGCCCATAATTCCTCGGTGACTTTATTAACCTTTCCTTCAGTGGCTCCTTACTGCAGATCCGTTGTGTGCTGAGCACTGGTGCAGGCACGGAGAAGCAGCAAGGAGCCAGGCCGACCTGCATGGCTCTCACGGAGCTCACCGCGCAGTGGAGGTCGGAGGAGCGACAGTAAACAAGCGAGTGGCAAAGTCTCTCTCATCTTGCAACCCACCCCACCCTTCTTCGAACATTATTTCTGTAAACGGTGACCTGTTAACTACTATGTGGCTGCAGATAAACAGCCGGTTTGCTTAAGAATTCTAGGAACTGACTTCAAAAGAAGCAGACTCCGACCTTCACACATCCCAGCTCCGGGAGGTTTGCTGACTTTCAACCAGTTATCTGAACAGACTGTGTTGGCTTGCACAGAGTGCCCTCCACGGAGAGCTCTCAAGCCCTCCTTTTGACTCCTTTTCCTCTGTTCTGGTTTTTTTCTTTTTTTCTTTTTTCCTTCCTTCTCTCTCTTTACAACCTGTGCTGTGAGGTTAAGATGGTCTGTGACGTGAGCTCTCCATCCTCTCAGGCTGCCGGCTCTTGAATGAACCTGCTTCCCTTCCACCAGCCCCTGTGTCTTGATGACTGGCTTTGGAATGGCAGGCAGCCGAACCTGGGTTCAGTATCAATCTCCTGGGCTTCAGCCCCAGGATGAAATCCTTCCTGATGCCCTGGTCTCACACATCAGTTTTAGCAGCCTGTATTCTGTTTCAGCCACCTGCTGACATAACCTCTCCAAGCTCCTTCATTTGTAAGACTTCCAACTCTAAAATCATCTCTTTCCGCACCTCATCTTCCACCACAATAATACTACAGCATGTTAGTCCTGGGTGGTCTATTCAGACAAAACAGTCTTCTACATTTGTCAAGTTCAACTCTTGCAAACAAATTCCACCTATCACCCTAACTCTCCTACAGCTAAGAATCAGCCCCAGTTATCATGGTTCCCTATGACCCTGGCCCCAAGATCAGTGGTCACCTGCCTCCAGCCATCCCTGCTCCCCATTCCTTCTTAGGTAGTTAATAAAATGATGGGCATGGTTCATACGAGGTCCGTTATGACATCAGCAGACCTTCAAAGTCCAGACACCTTTCCCCACCTCCAAGTCCATGCGTGAGCATGCTGCAGGGTCCCCCACTTTTCCTGTTACCCAGACCTTCATCCCACTCTGGACTCCCCAGTGTCATCAGATGTCCCAGCCATCTTTTCTCTACTAAAAACTTCAAGGACATCTGATCCCAGAGAGAATCCACGGGGGAGGGAGTTGAAAGAAAGAAGTGAAAGGGCCAGTGAAAATACAGAACACCAAGCAAGGTGATACAGGGTCCCCAGGCTGAACGCTCCTCCCTCCAGCATTTAATAAACTCAGCAAAGAAAGGACTCCTTTTCCCCCCAGGAGGGACAGAGAGCGAGAAAACCAGCACACAGAGCTGTAGGTATCAGAAAGACCTAAAGACCTTAGCAGATATCTTAGTTCCAGAAAGATAAAAATATCATTATCTATTATCTGACAGGTCCTCTGGGCAATTTTTACACGTAATCTGTAATGATCAAAACACATTTTCAAGGTTGTATTGTTATACACTTATTACAGATAATGAAACCGGGTTCAAGTTTAGTCATTTGCACAGAACCAGTATGTCTGGGAGCCAGACTTTTGAACTCGAGCCTGTCGGAGCCGAAGTGTGGGACTTGCCCTCTTCCCTTGGCTGCTAATACTCTAGGAAAATAAGCAGAAATTGGAAAGAATTGCTATGAGAATTCCTCGGGGAAAAAAACACACACAAAAACACTGATTGGCCCTGAAATCTGCATCATGCAGTGAACCTTTTTCCCTGCTCATGTGAACAGATTAAACTAATAGATTACGAGCATTATTCTTAAGCAACTTATATCAGGGTTGATGGGAGCCTGTTCTTGAAAGATAAGCTGCATATCAGCACTGAGAGAAAATGAATTAAAATGCAAATCTGAGTGTGCCCCCATTGTTAGGCCATCTTTAATAGATATGTCTTCCTGAATACATCACAGGCAAAAACTGTCAGTTTGCATCCCCAAAAAAGCAAAACCAACCTCTAATGGCATTTCACTAAGGGTAAAGTTTAAAATTGGATTTCGCCAAGGGTGGAGTTCGTAATTGACCTTCACCTAGACCTGTAATCTTTGCCTCGTGGAAGAGGGGAAAAAAAGGACAACAACTTCCCTCCCTGACCCCTCTCTGGAGCAGTGGTTTGACTGAGCACCAAAGCCTCAGCTGCAAGGGAAGGGCACCCCACATTCTTCTGCTCCCCAATCCCAAAGGGAGCAGCATCCACCCTGAGGGCCCAGGACTGTGGCCATGATTGCTGAGACCCCCCTTCAGGCAGGTTGCTAAAGACTGGGCATTGCACTTAAAAGTGACGGAAGGGCAGGTGAAAATCTTGGAACGTGCTCTGTCTTTTGGTAGCCAAAATCCCATCTCATTAGGATCAGGAGTCAGTGCAGCCCATCCTAGAGAAGGTACGCATCCAAGACTTTGTTAGATCCCAAACAAAGAGCAATGCATCATTTGAATACTAAACAGAAAGGAACATCCAAAAAAAGTAAAAAAGCTGTAATATATTGGAAATAACAATAATGGCAATAATACCTAACATTTGCTCTTTAAAAAAAAAAAAAAAAGCCAAATGAGAAGTACAGGTGAGTGCTACGGACTTAACACAGGAGGCAAGTAGAAATCAGGCTGGTAGAAAAAGTCTACAGAGAAAGTACAGTCTGAGCTATCCCCTGAAAGGTACAATTTGGAAAGATAAGGAAGGTCATCAAAAAACTGTTGTAAGCAAACACGCAACAACAATGAGAGCATGTACTGGGGACACTGTATGCGGTGGGCATGTGCTTTGGCTCTTCCTATCCAACACTCCTTTCGCTCTTCTTCTGGTAGTAACCCCACTAGTCTTCAACAAACAGCTCCCCTTCCCATCATATGACCTTGTCTCTCAAAACACAGGGTTGGACATATGACTATTCAGAGTAGCCTGTTCCTACCCAAAGTGGTAACCAGCCCAGGACTGGTCGTGTGAGACAGGCAGAAAGACACCTCCCTTATTCAGGGATCGCTCAGGTACCGAGAGTGAGGGTCTCTTCTTTTCCTGAAAACCAAGACACCGATGAAGTTAGAGTCTGGAGTTTCAGGGTCATCCTGGTTGCCACATGAAGACAACCTATCTGGGAAGAAAAATAAAAATAGAAAAAAAAAAAAAGAATCAGAGATGAGAGATGGAAAAAGGAGAAGACAGAGAGAGAAAGAGAGAGAGACCCTGATGACATTATTTGAGCCCCTGAAGCTGACCACCTCATGCTTGGTGAACCAATGGGACTTCCAGTTAGGTGAGACAACCTGCATTCCCTGTATGATTTGTCTGAGTTGGGTCCCTGTCATTTGGACGCTAAAGAATCCTGAGGGGCATCGAGTCCATTGCAGCAGGAGGGGAAGGGCCATGAGATGGAGGAGTCTTGAGCGGCAGGTGGGTGCCCTATGTCAAGGTCAGATACTTCGCTACATTGCCAACTAAAATGTTTTCTACTTTGAGAACCAGAAGCCCCTGGAAGACAAGCAACTCAATTATTTATTGACTTAGAACCAATGTGAACAGGAAGATAGAAAACCACATCCTGTGTAAGAATAATTCTCACTTCACCGTGTGTGTGTGTGTGTGTGTGTGTGTGTCGGAGAGGGGAGTGCATGCACACACCTCATCGAAGAAATATTAAGCACCCCTTTCTCATCCAATCCGGTCATGGAGGGCAATGTCCCAGCAATTCCAGTATGTGAGCCAGGCATTCCCCTTTTTCTCATGCATGGTCCGCTTCACCACCGGCCTCTCCTTTTCCCTACACCTTAAAAATCTCATTTACTTTCCACAGTTGGGTGATCAGACAGCTCAGAGTTCTTGTAAATAACCCTTAGCAATTGCTGAGTCCTGACAGGGCCGAAGAAGAAAGGAAGAGAGCGTTTCTCTGTAACGATAAAACATTTCATTTCTCCACGTGTGTTGTGAGTGTCTATATTCACCTGCATATTTATCAGACACACAACCATGGCTTTTCAGGGAGACTGAAAGTCATGCCCGGAAGATTTGAACCAGTGGAAATTCTTATCCACCAGAGGGCAGACTTGTTATCTTGACTGGGTTTGGGACTCAACAGTTAAGCTCTTCAGGAGTGAGACCTCTGGGACCATCGCTGCTGGCTGAGCATGATTTTCGTTTTGGTTTTGACTATCTTCATACAATGAAGAACAGCATCAAACGACTGTTTCTCTTTGGTACTTCAGAAGATTATGATTTTCAACCAATAAATAAGTAAATATAAAAAAAAATACAATAACAATGACCTATTCTTTATTGAGCACTTATTCTACATCATGACCTTTACATTCATCAACTTCAGAATAACCTTATCAGGTGGGCACTAATGTTATTATCTCCACTTAAAAACTAAAGAAACTGAGGCTTAGGCAGTTCATTCATTTACCTAAAATCACACAACTAATCTGCGAATGATAATTCCTTGTTTGTAGTCCAAATCATCGAAAGTCAAGCTCTTAAATTACAGCAAAAATAATATCTATGATATTATTAATATACATATAAATCATAGTATTAATCTTTTGTATATTTAGAACTATTTAGCTAGTATATACTTTCCCCAAAAAACTTTATGAGATCTTTGAATAAGAAGATTCAACTTTAGCCCGGCCAGTGTGGCTCAGTGGTTGAGCGTCGACCCATGCACCAAGAGGTCGCAGGTTCGATTCCTGGTCAGGGCACATGCCCAGGTTGTGGGCCAAATCCCCAGTGGGGGGCATGCAGGAGGCAGCCAATCGATGTTCTCTCTCATCGATGTTTCTAGATCTCTCTCCCTTCCCTTTCTCTCTCTCTAAAATCAGTAAAGAAAAAAAGTTTAAAAAAAAGATTCAACTTTACAGGACTCTGATTTTTAGAGGTATTTAGCATTATGTGGAAGTCTGCATTCCAAACACACTGACGCCCTTCATGGGATGAGCTCCTCCAAGCGTGTTTACATTCAAACATTTAAGAAAATGCAGAAAGAAATTTCGTAGAAAAATGTCAGTTCTACCTGATGTTTACATTTTAGAAATGTCATAGTCCCAGAATAGAAATGAATATGCAAAGAACAATCATTACCTAAAGAGATCGTTTGTAGAACTCTGGTTTGAGTTATCATTATTTCCAGTATTATCAAGCTTATAAAAGAAATCCACCAATGGGCATTAACTCTAGTTCAGAAATGTATAAACACAAGAAACTGCCTGATTTGGGAGGCACAGGCATCATATCACAATAAACAACCCCCTTTGGAGCTTACAGTCTCTGGATGGTGATTCATACCACGAAGTCTGTAGTCACAAGATCTGAAGCAATGTGTGACAGGCAGGAATTGTGCTTCTCACTCGCTCCTGAAATTGGCACTTCTTACATGCATTGCATTTAATTAAGGTTTGGGTAAAAATATTCCTCTACAGGCAGCCATCAACTCCTCAACACTGACGATTTAGGTTCAAATGTCAGGTGGACATGGCGTTTTTACATATCAATGGTTCTTTAAATTATTTAAAACTGTGTTCTCCTGAAACATTTGGAAAGAAACTAATAATAGCCAACAAAGGCTTTCCAATCTTGAGGCTAAGACACTAAGACACTTTTCAAGCTCGGAGAACATCCAATATTTACATGAAAACCCCAATGTCCATGAAAACAAATTAACACACCACCTCAACTGAAAAAAAAAAATCCCTCTATGATGTATGTGATTTTTCAACCTGGAAACATTTCAGTTGCTAAGGTATTTAGTATAATCAAGGGTTGTGACAACAATGAACTCACCCTTCGTTTATGCTCATACAGGACTTCTTCATGCATAAGGAAATGTCTAAATGAAATGTTGTTTTAGTGTGCTATCAAAAGCTGTTTAGTTTACAACATTTCCCCCCAAAATGGAACTGCCTTGACAAGTATTTTATGGTGAATGGTCTTACCACTCCCCCAAAGCAATTTTCAAAAGAGTCTATTGATCTTCTGGCCAAGAGAGTCCCCTTGCCTTGTTCCCACCTTCTCACTCCTTCCAGAAATTCTCCTTTTAGCAGGAGGCCTTTCATGGTAGGGACCCACTAACACAACACCCTTCTCTCCAGTCCTGTGTCCAAAGGATCATTCCTCATCCATCTTCCCCGAGCCTCACTCTGTGCTGAGTCATCGCTGACATTCCAAAGCGCACTGTACGCCCGTCTCCTCCATGTGTGGCTTCCTCACAGCCCATCACGGACAGCCCCATGACCTTGACGTGGGTGCTGCTTTCCTACCCCGCTTGTCCTTCCTGGAGAACATCAGTACCACTGCTCCTGGGAGAAGGAAGAGACAATCTCCTGGGACCGCTGCCCCTTGCGGCTGGGGGTGCCTCATGTGTCACTGCCCTTCCTCACGAGAAGGTAGTTAGCACCTCTTAAAGGTGCACCCCACACTTATACGTGGAGCCATGAGCACAGCCGGCAAATCCTGTCCACAATACAAATTCTGTTCTTTGGAAATCTGCATTGTGTGATTCTGACAGTCATATCAAAGGAGTTTTCTTTTGTGTCATGCTTTTGCAGCTAATGCCAGTTAATAGCTAAGAAAGAAAGCGCCAGACTTTCAAAGGGGAACAAAACTGGGTAGTTGTGAAGGACCAGTGGTGCTTCCCAGCTCCCCCAGCTTCTGGATTCGGTTCAACCTACTCGAGGTTTGTTCCCAGGGGTCGGAGGGCTGTCCAGATGCTTCACAAAGGAAAAGTTATCCGTGGGTAATAGCCACACAGAGCATGGCGATTTCAATCTTGGAACGAGACAGAAGCCAGGGCTTGGTTTCCCCAAGTGTAAGCCGGCACGCATAGAGGACAACGACTTTTTTTGGACACAATGGAAGCAGTCGTCTCCAACTCTTTCAAAGGCATTCTATGACCCTGAAGGATGCTGGGCATTTGTCCTTTGAAAATTGCCCTGCAGTGAAGTGCACGACTTTCAATTCCTTTCCAGACATATTTTGGACAAGTGTTTATGTTTGACTCGGATCTTCACTTCTATACAGTTTCCTCTGCAACGCACAATCCCTTTTCAACTCAGGAGAGACAGTTCATCAGTCAGCTTCGGCAGCCAATGGGGTAGACAGAGAATAAAATGATTAATTGATAGAGTGATCACTTATTCATTTTCTTAAAGAATTACGTAAGGCTTGATCAAGGAGCAGGGCTGCAGAATAAGGTTAGACAAGGCTCTGTTCTCATAGAGCTGAAGTGCCAGTTGTCACCAGGAAGGAGGAGAGAGACAAACACAGATATGCAAGGGGTAAATGTCCTGGGAGTGTGATGTGGGCACTCTCCCAGAGACTGAATGGTCAGGGAAAGTCTTTCTAGGGATGTGGCAGGAGATCAAAGCACTCATGGAAAGTGGAGATGATCTCAGAACGTTGGCGTAGAGTATCCTAGGAAGGGACCACAAATGCGAAGTCCCATGATGGGCGCAAGCTTTGCTCATAGAGAGCTGGCTAGAGTGGAAAAGACGAGATCAGAGCGGCATCAGGGACCAGGTTACGGAGAGCCCCACAGACTAGGCTCAGGACTTGGTGCTTTGTTCTAACCGTGTTGTCAAGCTCCTGGGACAGACGTGATTTGATGTGTTTGGAGCAAAGCTCTGACTGCATGTGGGAGAATAAAGATGCAGGAGCTCAGTGACGAGGCTCTACCAGGAATGAGCCAAGAATGGAGGTGTTTGTCCTGGGATGGTGGCACCAGGGAGGCAGAGGAGTGGGTGAACTTGGGGCACAATCGGGAGGAAGCTTACAGGACGTGTTAAGGAGAGACTAAGCATGGTGGATGCAGGGAAGTCTGGAATCAACGCCGACGCCTCTATTTGGGCAGGACTGAGGTGTGAACCCTGTGAAGAACGGGGAGGGTGAGAACAATTCCAAGGTGGTTCTGCTGACCCAGGGTGGAGTACGGGCTTACGCAAGACTCTGGTTGCTGTTAAGCACCAGGCCACTGCACTTCAAAGTTATTACAGCACCTCAAGACCAACAAGAAAAGAGACCAGCACAGAGCTGTAGAGAGACCGAGCCAACGCTTAATATCCTCTTCTTGGCACTTTGAGGGAGCAATTTTCCTTTCTATAGCCACACCATGTCAGCCTTCCATTTGCCTTTTTGTCTGTGGGTGCCCCAGGTGGAACCAAATCGCACCCCTGCCACATCGGTACGCAAACAGAGGGTGCAGCCTTAGCAAGGGAGTTCTCCACAGCTGCTGAAAATCAAGGTCAAGATTCACTGTAGTTGGTTCTTGATATTGACACGACATTTAATCATCGGCATGCGATCCAGGAGAGCCAATGGACAGAGGGAAAAGGCAGGAGAAGAGGGGATCCTTTCATTCATTCCAGGAGTATTCACTGGGTACCTGATATATGACAGACACTCTGCTGGGCACTGGAGTAGAGTGGTTTGTGCCTCCAGAAGCGTATCATCCAGTGGTGGACATTCTTGGAAGAACGCCCGCTTTGAAGTAAACCTAAAATCACGGCAGGACCTGAAAACAGAGACGCTTGTCCCCGTGAAAGCTTGTGACAGAAAAACGTGACCCAGGCAGAAAGGCTAGATAACCTCCTTAACTTTTGTTAGAATCCTAAATCAATTCTCTAAGAATTCAGGTTCTCAGACCCCATTTTCCCATAGCTATATAATGATAGAGAACATAGTATTTAAATGGAAAAAAAAATAGTAACTTTTCCTAATATAGCACGTAGAGCAAAATGTTTTCAAGTAAAAGCCTCAAGGCAGGGACTTTTGTCAGATTTTCCTTTGTCATCCACAATGCAAGTCATAGGAACTACTCAATAAATTATTTGTTTAATGAAACTAACCATTTGAATGGGAGTAAAAAAAAAAACCCACAAAAAACATGCCACTCCATTTGCTAGAACATTAGAGCTGAAATGACAATACGTTTCACTGAAAGGTAATCACGTATGAGTATTCAAAATAAAGTTCAAATTTGGGTTTATATAAAAATAAAATGAGGCTCTTTATGACTGAAACTCAAAGGAAGCCTCACGGACGTGGAGAGACTGGTATGAGCCAACCTGATTTCGGTAGCTATTGACTCACAAGCGGAACCTCCCTGAGCTTCGGAAACAGACCTAAACAGCCTTATTCACAGCCATCTGCTGGCTTTATAGTCTGTGATTTATAGTCTCCAGTTCAATCCACCCATTTTCAGCAAAATACTGATTCGGACAGGGCCAGGGTCCCACACAGTGAGTTGCAAGTGCAGTCTTCTTTCAGACCAGCATTTTGGCTGATGCCTAGGACCAGGGTGGACCGTCGTTGTTTGTCCAGAATCCATTCCACCTTCCTCCTTGGTTTTATTTTTAAGGAGTCCCCCCCACTCCTAGTTTCCGTGTGATTTGGATAGTTTACTACAAAGTTAACCCCCATTTTCAAAGGTGGTCACAGGACCAGTTTTGGACAACCAGCATGTCCCATCTTCCTGTCCATGGTGATCAGTTTAAGGATTGAGACACTACTTAAGTCCGTCCACTACGATCTAACCTTGGTGGGGTCATATAGACTGCTGGGAAAAGCAGCTTTCTTTTCACCGGGGGGGTCACAGGTGACAGGCGTAAGGCTGAAGTTGCTGGTCACCTTTATCACCTCACAGCAAAACCCGCGTGGCAATAAACATAACACGAGGAAAAGCCGAGCTGTGTGAGCCTATAAATTATCTCTTCGGCCTAATTCCGGTTAAGTCAGTATCTAGTATTTTCACACAAGAATCCGCAACGAGAAAGGACAAATGGTAAAACACACGTAGTCCTGGCCAGACTGAGCACAGAGGACTACAGAAAGCCTCACTAAATATGAATGTCCGATAAACAACAACAACAAAAAGTATTACTGTAAGTTTATTCCATGTGATACTTGGGGCATATTGATAATGAAGAAAAGTTATTCATTGTCTATTTCAAATTCAACTATAATGGAATAGCCTATATTTTATCTGGCAAATCTATGGCCAGGGAAGTCATGTGGACACCCACTTACTGTGAACCCTGAAACTGTATCATCACCGGTAAGATTTATGTCTCTTGTGTACACTTCATAGGGGACACAGATACATTTAATCATTATAAAAATAACCTTGAACACATTTATTGAATGGACTGTCCATTTCAGCATCAATGCTCAGTTGCAAATAACAGAAGAGCCCCCCCGTGGATTATAAGTAAGTACATCCAGAAGCTCACACAGGGATGTAAGGAGGCGGGCCACCCAGCTTAGGCAGGCGACGGCAGCAGCAGGGTCCTCCCCTCACTCCTCCACCAGCGGACACCCCTTGCTGGTTAGGTTGGCTTCCCTCACAGCTCCTACATGGAACAACAGCCTCCCACACAACCATGTCAAGAGTCAAAAAATAAGTATTGTTTTTTGCATGTGCCCGCTAAGACCAAGGAGAGCAGAGTGGCTCTCTTAAGGGGAGTGGGGAAGATAAATGACACCATGCAGCTAAAGCATTTGTCAGAGTGCCTGGCAGGAGGAATCTCAAATGTCAATTGCTAATAGCATCTTAGCAAGAGCAACAGCAGCAATTAAAAAGGGTCTCCACGTGAAAAAGGAAGTGCATTCTTTCAAACACAGGTGAGTTCCAAAGAGAGGTTGGCCATGTTGATTCCCACGTGGACGACTCCACTCTCATCCACGTGTCATCTTCCAATCAGACCAGGGTGGGGGGCCCTTCGAGGGCCTGCGTCTGGGCCATTGAACACGGTTGGTGAGACAGAAATGCCTGTCCATAACGGTTTGCTTTGAGACCTCTGTGTCATTTCATACAGGCCACCGAACAGCTGGCAGATGGCTATGCCTCCTAGTTACTACCGACATGGGACGTTTCTTAACCGGTAACCTGGAGGTTAAAAGCTACTTCCTTTCACTACTAAATCCTTGAAGTGCTTTACGTGAACAAGGAGAAATCTACCTTCTGGATCATCAAACACATGCTACGTGTTCCAAGGTCTCCGCTGACCCAGCAGATGGTCCATCTGGTCTCACTCCGTTTCCGAATGTTCGGGCCAGGCTGCCATGGTGAATTCCTCAACAGTCCCCACTCCAAAACGCTTGACCCTGAATTGCACAGTTTGTCTTTGGTTTTGATATGAGGTCGCCGTTCCATGACTCAGTTCCCTACGGCCAGTCTCCTGGACACCCGAGAGGGACACATGGCCAGTCTTATTGTCGAAAGCAGCCATTGGGCAAGGCTCACCCCTTCTTATTATAAAACAAATGGGCAACCAGGTAGGACCAATGGTCACACAACTCCTGAGAAAGACGCTCCCCCCCTTACATTCCAAATTCCTAAAAGATTATTTGACTAATATTTGCTCAACCCCATGTCACATTTCTTCTTTGACATTTCCATTCATCCCCTCGGTCTCTCCCTCCTGATTCCAACATCGACAGCAGGTGCCTTCCTGAAGGCGACAGACAGCATGACACCTGAGCACTAGCAGATTTAGACATGTTTCTCCTCCTGATCATCACTGGCTCCAACTCCCCTTCTTCCTACTGTCCATCACAAACCTCACAGAAAAAAAAGAAAGACAGAAACTACTCACACAATAGAGTCCCTCTCTGATGTATCCAGCTACAATGTCCTACATGCTCTTCAGTTTGCCCATCAGTTATACTGCTTGACCTGTAATTATCATAATAGCAAGCACTTAAATGGCCTTGCTCACACCATCATTCTTATAACAACCTGATGAGAGATCACCAGCCCCATTGCAAAGATGAGCAAGTGGAGGCTGAGTCACGATGTCACAGGCTCAGCGAGGGTCAGCGTGAGACTTCCACCCGGGAGTGTCTGACTCAACACCCATGCAGTCAGTCACGACACTGTGCCCCCGGGGGTGTCCAGGAGGTTGGATTTACCCTGATTTTGAACCCATAGTCTATATTCAAACCAGATGTAACTGTTCCCTTTTTAATAAAGATATTCAAATCTCCTAACAGGAGGAAAGAGGCCTAGACAAGGACCCGACTCACAATGAGGGAGGCACTGCATTCGTGCGTAAAACCAGCCACTTATCCCCTCTCTATTTCCTTGTCACTTGTGAACCTTCTCTATTCCACTCTTGTTGCCCAGAAAGGTCCTTTTTCTCTCTTCCCTCAGAGGGTGAACTTGTCTGGACACACGCTCAGCAACAGGGCCTTCCAGGGTCTGCTTGCAGCTGGGAACGTGGTCAGTCTCTGTGAGTTATGGGTCTGGGGGCCCATGTGGGTGATGATGCTGTCCACACATCAGACACGACTGGAAGGTGGGAGAAGCCGCAGCCCGCACACATTACGTAGCGGTTTTCAATCAAGTGCTTGTAGTGATGTTTCTAAGGTAATGAGATTCCTGACCTGCCGTAGGGAACCATGTCTTCCACTCAGTTATCTGGACTATAGATACAAACACAAACACTCCGGGGGGCCTCTACATTCTGACCCAAACTTGAGCTGATCTGACTTTCATCTCCTGTCAGAAGCTGTTTTCTGAATTATGGCAGCTTTCCTGCTTCCCCCTTGAAGTAAACAGGCTTCTGGGAGTTTCAAGAGCCACTTAATACTTTTCTATGCATATTTGGATGAAGAAAACAGCAGCTAGGAGAGAGAGAGAGAGAGAGAGAGAGAGAGAGAGAGAGAGACTCAAGCTGTCCTCAGCTTCTTGCCTGTCTAAATTAATTATCAGAGCCACTATTAATTATGTTATTCCATTGGATTGACTCAGACCATATTACACCACCACATAGTTCACATTTTAATATGACATATAATTTTATTAGTGTATTCCATCAGCTTTGATGGAAACCTAAGCCTTCAGGATGTGTTGGTTTTTTTGTGTGTTTTTTCCTGGCCCATAAAGGAAAACCATAAAGGATATTACAAATGTTAATAAAGCTTGGGAAGTGTGAAAATCATTTAGAAACCCAAGAAATGGCTATTCATACTTGCCATCGTAGTTCATTAGTGTCTGGCTATTCAGCCATCTAAATTAAAGCTTATTTTCTCCTTTTATTTTTTATTTATTTATTTTTTCTTTATCCTCACCCAAGTACATTTTTCCATTTATCTTCAGATAGAGAGGGAGGGAGAGAGGAAGGAAGAGAGAGAGAGAAACATCGATGTGAGAGAGACACATTAAGTGGTCGCCACCCACACGACCTCAACCGGGGCTGGGGACAAACTGCAACCAAGGTACGTGCCCTTAGTGGGAACCGAACCTGGGACTCTCTGGTCCACGGGACGATGCTCTAACTGCTGAGCTGAACCAGCCAGGGCTATTTTCTCCTTTTAAACAAGCAGCTTCTTACAATGCCCTTCATGGATTCCCAGATGCATTTAGCGAAGCTGCCACAGACCCATAAAATGCAGAGGTGCCTTGTAACTTCTCCCCTCACTCTTCAAGACCATCAAGGAAAGAAGTGAGACCTAGAAAAATGTATTCTCCACTCTCTTATACCCACTCTGTGTTTTTCCTGGCTCACAGAAGTGCCTGTGGCCTTATTAATACCACCCCCTCTTCTAACAAGCAAATGGGCTTCCATTAGGAATGTGATTTGGGGGCTGTGATCTGTTAAATTCACAAAGACAGAGAATTGCATAAAAGACTAATAGAGAAATAACAACGTGATTCCTGAAAAGGAATGGTTTACGGGTTCTTTAAGCCTGGCCACAAACTCAGAATTCCCCCAATGGATGCTCACTTCCTCTGCTACATACAGGAAGAGTGCAGAAGGGGTAGAGATTCACTGGGTGCATACTTACGAAGTGCTAATGAATAAGAAAGCCAGTCCTAGACCTGCCCTCCAGAACTACATTCCAGTGGGATTTTGTAGATTTAGCAGAAGACTCTTCTCACTGAATGTGTAAGAAGGACCCATCCTGGAGAAAAGCAGAGACACCCAACATGGGAGGATGAGTCCAAGGGGGCTAGCACGGATGGCGGGAGGCAGGTGGAAACAGAAGTGTGGGGAAATCCAAAAAATTCAGCCGCATGTCCATACAACTAAAAGCTCACGGTGGAAAATAATCTCAGGTGCAGAAAATGGACTCATTCATCCATTCCAGAAATATCTGAGGGCGTATTATGTGCCAGGCAGGGACCTAACTTGTGGAGATAGAGTCTCCTAAACAAGACTGACAAACCCTCTGCTCTCAGGGAGCTTACATTCCAGCAGTGGATAGGGGCAAAAAGTCAATACACAGCATCACAAAGATCATTTCAGTGAGTGTGTTGTGCCCCGGGTGAAATGAATAGAATAATGAGAAAAGAGAAAAGCAGCAAAATGTTCCTTAAAAGGTGAACTCAAAAGAACCAGTAACCATTTGGGTCATTGCAGAGAGCAAATAGAGATCAGAGATGTTCAATACAGGCACTGATTCTTTATTATTATTATTATTATTATTATTATTATTATTATTATTATTGGCAAAGAGAGAGGAAGGGGTCCCCCCCCCCTAGTGTTTTCACTGGTGTCTATGCATGCCTTGAAACTCAACTTGTACGCCTCTCTCCTGGCTGTCTGCCAGCCTTTTATTTATTTATTTTTAAAATTTTATTTTCTTTATTGATTTGAGAGAGAGAGAGGGAGAGGGAGAGACAGAAACATCGATGAGAGAGAACATCGACTGGCTGCCTCCTGCATGCCCCACATTGGGGATCAGGCCCACAACCTGGGCATGTGCCCTGACTGGGAATCGAACTGGCAACCTCTTGGTGCATGGGTCGATGCTCAACCACTGAGCCGCACCAGCTGGGCTCTGCCAGTCTTTTAAATGTAGATCAATGGTGGTTCTCACCCTAGGTGGGATAGTCCTCGTCAGAACCGTCAGTGCACACTCCCTGGGGATTCTGTTAACCCAAAGGCTGAGAACCTCAGGTGCAAGCATTTCCCAAGATCCCCTCTCCACTTCTCTCTGACCTCACCCGATGCATCATCTTCCTCCCCATCATCTCCCCATCAACTTCAACCGTTACCTCTGGGCCATAATCTAATGCCCCATAGTCTCCGGGATTCTTGTGTGTTTTGTAATCAACCTTCCCAACACCCTCACCCCGCAGTTCATAGTACAGAGCTCTAGACCTCCTATGCTGAGAGAGGAAATGCTGATATTTAGGGGGCTATAGTTTTGAATGTTAGTGACCCCCGTAAGATTCTGACATAGCTCCTTACCTGTATCTGTACCACGGTTAGTTTAATAACCCTTCTGTTCAGTGCACAGCCTTATGATTTATTTGTGTAACAACTTACAGTTGGCAAACTTTTACCAAGACTCTCATTTTACTAAGCTATTAGGCCATAAATGTTCTCCAAATACTATCCACCCTCCCAGTGTTGACAAAGAGCCAGTATGAGAATTGAATATCTTTCTACAGCTTAAATGTAATCAAAGAATAAACTGCTTCTCTTAGGGGTGTGGCTGTATGAACAGAAAGAGAGAGGGAGAGAGAGAGAGAGGGAAACTAGAAAAGTATCAGCATTTTCCATTTTGCCTAACCCACAAAGCAGAAACACACAGCTATTCAAACACTTAAGAAGAACTAATGCATATTTAGCATCCACCTCACTGAAGGGATGCTGACAGGCACTGTGTTACATAATCTCATCAAATCAGAACTAGCTGCATACTTCATGGGGCCAGATGCAAAATAAAAATGCAGGGCCCATTATTCATTTTTGATATGTTTTTATCGATATTTTAAAGAGAAAGGAAGGGAGAGAGATAGAAACATCGATGTGAGAAACATCAATCCGATGCCTCCTGCACGCCCCCTACTGGGGATTGAGCCCACAATCCAGGCATGTGCCCTGACTGGGAATTGAACCGGGACCTCTCAGTCCATGGGACGGTGCTCAATCCACTGAGCCACACCGGCCAGGTGACAGGGCGCATTATTCAGAAATTATTAAGGATTTCAAGACGGTGACAGCAAAGCACTAAACCAAGCATGGACCCCTCTAAGCATGAGCAAAGACCACTGCACTGAAACTCACATCACGCCCATTTCACATGTGACACAGTTTATGTACCTTGCCCAAGGACACACAGCTGGCAAGACCACAGGAGAAATCGAAGCCCAGAGTCCCTCTGACCCATCCACAGACTGCACAAGTCGTCACTCACATTCACACACACACACCCAGAACTTAATTGATTTCACTCCAAAAATTATGGAGGCCCCCAAAGCACCTAACAAAATGAGAAACCTTAATGACTTCATGCCCTTTAGAACTGCTAAGTATTTGTTTGCATTCCATTAAATTTGTGAAGTAAAACTTGATTTAAAATTCCAAGGCTCCATTTCAATGATCTACATTTGGGGGCCTCAACAAAATAGTTGAATAAACGAGGGGTGTGTGAACCCCTTCCCTTTTCCTACTCTGTGAGCCTTGGAATTTTTTAATGAAAAATTTCATGGCACATGAATCATTATGTGGGGGGAAATACTAAAACCTGATTGCATTATTGAATTCTAAAACTGCTCCAGATTAGATGAAATTACTTCAGTTCCCCAGGGACCACATCCCAGTTCAACCTTCGTGGCTTTAATTGATAGGCAATCTCTCTCTCTATTAGATAAACTGAAGCATGGCAAATGAACTTTTCTCTGGATATCTCCAGCTTTCCCGAGCTGTGAGTCCAATTCCAACATAGGGTCTTTCTAGTTCTACATTATCGGCATTTTTCAGAACATGTCACTTGGTAAAAAAAAAAGGTATTCCCAAGGCATCCTTGACTGACTTCTGTGCCAAGCACTTGGTACAGGGAAGGAAAACAGGGGCACTCTGCTGGGTTGGGCATCTTGTTTGAAGGGGATGAGATTCGAGGTTGAGACCGAAAGAATAATGAGCCATCCATGCAAGTAGCTGCAAGATGAGTGTGTAAGGGGGTGGGAAGAGAACAGGACTCTAAGGCTAGCATAAGCTGGAAAAGTTTAAGGAATAGAACGGAGGTAGATAGTGAGCAAGGGCATATAACAGATCTACAATTTTATTATTATTTTTTTTCTTTATTGATTTTAGAAAGAGAGGAAGGGAGAGGGAGAAACAGATAGAAACATCGATGAGAGAGAACATCAATTGGCTGCCTCCTGCATGCCCCACACTGGGGATTTGGCCCACAACCTGGGCATGTGCCCTGAGCGGGAATCGAGCCGGCGACCTCTTGGTGCATGGGTCCACTGAGCCACACCAGTCAAGGGCATGTACCTCGGCTGCTGTTTGGTTCCTGGCCCTGGTCGGGGTTGTGTGGGATCGATGTCTCTCTCTCTCTCTCTCTCTCTCTCTCTCTCTCTCTCTCTCTCTCTCTCTCTCTCTCTCTCTCTCCCTCTCTCTCCCTCTCTCTCTCTTCCCCTCCCACTCTATCTGAAGATAAATGGAAAAATATCCTCGGGTGAGGATTAAAAAAAAAAATTAAGGTCAATCAGTGGAAGCAAAGAGAGCATATAGCCAGAAAGAGACCAAGACATCCCACGCAAGTGGGGGTCTGAAGAGGTCCTTCTAGGTAACGGTTGAAGGGGACCAGAAGGGGCCCTTTAAGGACCTGCTTCTTCATCTCTGATTGGAGGTGGGGCTGGAGCCTTCGAGTCTCTAACAGGCTCGCAGGTGACGCGGACGCTGCTGGAGTGATAAAGCTGTAATGGACTGCCAGTGGGAAGGGAGGTGGGGGAACTCCGACGGCAACTGCTAAGGACGGTACCCTGAGAAAATGTGCCAACAGCCAGACCGACGCCACACTTCAGAATCATCTAACATTTCGGAAAACCTACCAGTCACTGACAGCTGTGCTGCCCACATTTCTCTAACGCTCAACTAACACTCAGAGGATGCTGGCACCCCTTAGTGTGAGATCCGGACACTCAGGAAGGTCTAGTAAATTCATAATTAAGGACAAAAATGGCAATACCACTTTTTAAAAAAATAACAGAGTCATTGAGATGTAATTTGCACACCAAAAAGTTCACCCTTTAACTTTTGATCCCTTATTCCAAGCCCTTCATCCATGCCCAGCATTGTTCTATAAATATTTATATTTTATAGATGAGAAAACAGTCACCTATTATCTCGAAAAGCAGCGAATGCCAGTGTCAGCCGCCACCAGGAAGTCATCTACAGCAGGGCTTCTCGACTGAGGGTGATTCAGCCTCTGCAGGGGACATTTCCCAAAGTCTGCAGGCGCTTTGTCACAACGGGAGGGCACTGCACTGGCATCTAGTGTTGCTGACCATCCCACAGGGCACGGGGCAGCCAGCCCCCGACCACAGAGGATCTGGTCCGGATGTCAAGAGTCTCGAGGTTGAAAGACTCTGATCTAGAATTTCAGAATCTAAGTTCGACTTATTTTCAATAATTGCCACTTAGACAAACCAAACTGAAAGACTCAAATAACCTTTTGGCAGTGTGTGTTCAGCAGAAGCGCCGATTCATACCTGCCCCAAACACCCAGGAGGCCCCAGCTGCACTAACACGAGTCTTTTCTGGCGGCACTGGTCCCCACCCCATCACACCGCGTGGGACCAGGGGTGTGCTTCAGTAGGGATTCGGTGAACACTTGTTGTGTTGTCTCTGTGTGGGTGAAATGGAGGGTCAGAAAGGTGCTTCCTGGTTTCGTTTTCTTTTTTTAAATATTTTAATGTTATCTGTTTATTTTTTTATTGAGTTTACTGGGGTGACATCGGTTAACAAAACCATACAGGTTTTAAGTGTACAACTCAAGAAATCAGCATGTGCACAGTGCATCACGCGCCCATTGCCCGAAGTAAAATCTCGTTCCGTCCCCATTTGTCCCCCCTTTGCCCTCTTCCACCTCCCCCCACCCCCCCTTCCCTCTGGCTATCACCATACTTCTGTCTGTGTCTATGTGTGTTTTATATATTCTTTTTTCTTAATCCCTTCACCTTTTTTTTTCACCCAGCCCTCTGACACCACTCCCCTCTGACAGCTCAGTCTGTTCCATGTATCTATGCTTCTGTTTCTATTTTGTTTAAATTATTTTGTTCATTAGATTCCGCATATAAGTGAAATCATATGGTATTTCTCTTTCTCTGACTGGCTTATTTCACTTAGCTTAATATTCTCCAGGTCCATCCATGCTGCCACAAAAGGTAAGGTGTCCTTCCTTTTGACGGCTGCGTAGTATTCCATCGTGTAAACATATCACAGCTTTTTTATCCACTCGTCTGGCTTCTTAAGCACCATGGTTGGAAGACAGCTCCCATCAGCACAGGAGTCAGTTAGCCTGACTCTGTTATAAAGCTTAAACCTTCGTCTTAACTGCAGCCCTGCTACCTCACAAATAAATGTATTTGGTCACAACAGGGACCCCTGGAGAGTACGCAGCTGAATGAGTGCCCATTCACCCTCCCTCACGTAATAATAAGGAGTCCAAATACCTACACTAAGAGTGGGACAGTCTTGTAAGGAGTGGCAACACCATTACAGCGGACCCCTTATTCATAGGGGATATGTTCTAAGACCCTCAGTGGATGCCTGAAACTGCGGATAATGCCAAACCCTACGTACACTATGTGTGTCCTGTACATGCATACCTGGTCACTTGAAGGAAGCACTTTACGGCTTCTCTTCGGCATATCCGAACTGCCAGCATCACTGCTCTTGGCGCGGGGGCCCTTACTAAGTAAAATAAGAGTGACTGGAACACAAGCGCTGTGGCAGACCGTGGATCTGATGACCGAGATGGCTACTCAGTGACCCACTGGCGGGGCGTGGATTCGATGGACAAAGGGATGAGTCACATCCCAGGCAGGAGGGAGCAGGACAATGTGAGATTTTATCACACTGCTGAGAAGGGAGCGCCATTGTTTACTCTGGAATTTTCCACTTTCATACCATGGTTGACCACGGGGAACTGGAACCGCAGAAAGAGAGCCATGGAAGGGAAGACGACTGTGATGGTGAAGATCACCGAGCCTGGTCGACTTATTTTTTCCTTTACCAAGTGTGATTAGTCTGTTTGTCAGGCTGTTACTGGCTTGAGGTTTGTAACAGCTGACAGGTGTCACCAACCTTGAAGGCATCCAGGGTTGGGCACAAGAGACTCCCATATTAAGGTTAGAAGAAAAACACATATTCTCTGAGAGGGGGAATGGCTTCTTTCAGCTTGAACACAAGAACCAAGGATAATATGAAATATGATGAAGAAAACTCAGGGTCTTATCCCACTGGTTCATAACCAAGATGCCCTCTGCTGCTTTTGGCTCCGGCCAAGGGAATTTATTTATCAGACTACAAAGCAAGTAGCCTTCATTCCAATGAGGCAATCAACTCAACAGGGGCCGTAGGCTATGGGGGCACAGACCCTACATACTGCCCAGCCCTGGCACGGAAGGAACATTTCACAATTTGTTCCAATAAATATGGGAAGTCAAATGTCAAGCATCAGAAAACATCTATCTGAGCTGTTAGAAATTATGAAACTGTTGTTCAGAGGACAGTGTACAATGGAATTTCCATCAAGGCCACACAAAGGCACCTCTCTGCAGCCTCCCCACGAGTGAAGTCGACAGCCTTGTGCTTCTCAATGCAACGCCGACGTGGGCAGAAGCTCCGGCGTGAGCCTTGACATGTGTCATCGCCCTTGGTACAGACGCATTACAAGAAATTACACGGGATGCTATCAGAAAATTGAAAACCCGATGAGTGCTTCACTTAGTTACTGTAATTCTTCAATGCTATTCCAATCTTGTGCAAATTAGAAGCCACTTACAGCTCCAAAGGCTGACAGAATGAGGTTTTCATTATGCTTTTAATAGGTTTATTGGGAGATTTCCTATTAAAAGGTACTTAAGGAGAACGATGGGTTGGATGTCTGTATTAAAAGGGGTCTTCAAGAGGTAACCAAAATTACCTCAATTCTGCCACAATGGGTAGCATGGCCATCTCCGGGTAGGGACAAGGTGCTTAATCAATTATCTTTAACAGAACATGGCCAATTGAACTAATATTTACCTCACTGTGACTCCAGCAGGCCCATGGCATTCTAATGGCCATAATACAGGATGGGGCAAAGGTAGGTTTATAGTTGTTTGTATGAAAAATAATACAGTAAATAATAATGTAAGAAGACACGGTTTCACCTACTCTCAACTGTAAACCTCCTTTTGCCCCGCCCTGCATTGATCCACACTGGAGGAATGAATAGTTGCCTTAAAACTGGAACAGACCAAAAGTGGTCTGTGCGGGGGCAGTCTCCGACTTCGTAAGAGTTTGGAGTCAACTCTGAGCTCATCCCCATGGCTGCCATCATCATCGCCACCGCCAGCATAAAATCCTTCAAAGTATTTAATAATTGCCAACAGCATGTAGAAGTCACGTGTGATGTGGGACAATTATTACGTCAAAGACAGAGTGGAAGCACTCAGATGAGTAAGGTAAGTGCCCTCGGCTAAAATAAAAAGGCCACTTTTCTCAATATCAAAAGGGAAAAAAAGTGGTCTAGGGATATTCTCTTCCACAAGCAAGGAAGCCTTCCCTTCGTTAGCATCGGGCTCACTTTCTGCGAGGAAACCACAATAATGTATAGTGATTTGATGAAATAATGCTTCAGACCATCAATCTAACTTATGAACATAATGGTATGTTAAGATAAAGCACTTCTCTTCGGGCACACGGGCCCATCTGTAATGGCTAAGAAAATGTTTTCATTAAAACATCCGTATACAGAAAACTCACCTCCCAACTCTGTTTCCATGGCAACCGGCAATTCAACTTTTCAAGGCACTCGATGCCAGCACCTTTCTCTTACATGTGATTCCTGAGGAGCATTTGTAAATAAAAAATTCAACAGGGAAATTTCTGGACAAAGTGTTGCCTGGACACAGAAATAAGCAGGGTGGGCGAGGGACGCATGGACTCTAACTTCAGCTCTGCTGTCCCAGGTACTCATTTAATTAATTTATTCACTTAAGAACTATTTATTGAATACCTACCAGGAGCCAGGCTGTTCAAGCAGCAGCACCGTGCTCAGGGCCTGGCATACAGTAACTATAATGCAGAAATAAAAGTGCTTCTTGAGTAATATGGGAGGGAAGGAGTGCGTCCCATCAGAAAGCATCAGGAACATTTGAAAAAGCGCTGCAAAACGAGCTGGGTCTTGAATGACACGTATAATCTACAAACAAACAGAGATGGCCATGGGTAGATAGGCGCTGTGAACGGCGAATGGGAAGAAGTGCAAAGATGCTGCAATTTGGAGGAGGGCCGCGACTCGTCCAGATCTCGCCAGGGAATAGAGAAAGGAAATGGAGTCACCCTGCACCCACTCATCCACACATTCCCTCACTCAGTCATTCACCCCTGCAACAAGTAAGCCCTTACTCTGTCCCTGGCTCTGGTCAGTATGCTGGGACACCCTGGTGCACAAAGTAATGTCATTTTCCTCCGGACTCTTTTCTCCTAGGAGATCCTGAAATGTTTCCAGTGTCTGCCTCCAAAGTGGGATGCTTTGTAGCAGCAACAAGAAGCCACAGAGCTTTCAAGCAGGGAGTTACACAGGAAAGCTGGGTTTCAGAGAAACTGACCAGCGATAGACAAGTAACAGCAAGACCGGAAGCCGGAAGCCCTGCCGTAACAAAGCACCACCCACTGGCTTCCACAACCGAAATGCATTGTTCTGGAGGCTGGAATTCAAAAATCAAGGTGTGGGCAGGGGTGGCTCCTTCTGAAGGCTGCGAGAGAAAGCCTGTTAGTGTCTCTTTCCTAGTGTCTGATGGTTGGCTGGACATCTCTGGTGTTCCTTGGCTTGTAGCAGCAGAACTCCAAACCCTAGCGTTCTCCCTGTGTGTGTCTGTGTCCAAAGTCCCCCTTTCCATAAGGACACCCAGTCAGATGGGATTATTGCTCACCCTAATGACTTCATTTTAATTTGGTAATCTCTGTAAAGACCCCCTCTCTAAACAAGCTCGCATTCCAAGGTACTGGGGGTTAGGACTCCAACAGCGCTTTTTGGGGAGACAAAATTCAACCCATACAGAAAGTCTTTGTACTCCAGGTGACCAGATTACGGATTTTGAAGTACTTTCCTTCCATCCTGTTGCCAAATGAATCAGCATACAATAATCGTATAATGAAGAAAAAGGAGATTAATTTAAAAAGAGATTGTTGCAATACTACAAGGACAGAAATGAAGAATCAAATGAACATTATGGGATTTGGAAGAAGGGGAGATATTTGGGAGTGAGATGAGCAGAGCTGAGCAGCTGAACGGTTGAGGGGAAAGGCAAGGAGTCACCAAAAATGATGCAGACAGTCCCAGCTGAAACCTACTACAGTAAGTGAACAAACCCAGGGACCACTGAGGACGAACACAGACAGGAGAGAAAGAAGGGGAGTTTGATTTCGAGTGTGAGTCCCCAGCAGATAAACCCAGAGGGAGCTGATGAAGAGACAAGTGGAAATCGAAGACAAACTCCAAGAATTGTCAGGGTTATGCCCAGACATTTCCAATGAAGAAACATCAACTCTCAGTGTTTCAGGTTTCCTCCTGGAAAATAGTAGCACTGTGCTTTTTCATCTCAAAAGGCATTTGGGAGGATCAGAGGAGTGTGTATAGGGGGAGCCCTGGGGACGGGCTTTGACAGGTAGGAGCTCCCACATTGCTGTCCATGGCGATTGGCCAAGATCCTAGATGAAAACGAGAAAGGTAGAAGAGAATGCAAGGAGTCCAGGAGTGCATTCCAGAGGACTTCCTGCATGAGCCCATGTCAGAGAGGAGAGAAGCCAGATGGAGACAGAGTGGAGAAGACGTCAAAAGCGATACAGGGACCCAGCCTCAAAAAAGACATGGAAGGGCAGAGGCTCAAGTAGCCGGGGTGGTCAGAGCCCCGATGCCACAGACAGATTGAAGAGAATGGGAGCTGAGAATAGACACTGACAACTGAAGGGTCCCTGCTGACCTTTGAGACAGTTATTTCAGTAGAGTAGTGGGGGGAGCAGTCAAATTACAGGGGTTGAAAGAAGTAAACATGTGACCAGAGATGAAAAATCAAGCCACGAATTGCTCTTTTTCAGAACTGAAGAGGGGAAAGATTCTGAGGATGTTTTGTTTATACAATGAGGTGCTTACAGGCTCAAAGGGAAGGTCCCCTAGAAGGACAGAGATTGACCATGTCTGTTAGAAACAGCAATTAGCCCGGTCAGTGTGGCTCAGTGGTTGAGCGTCGACCCATGCACCAAGAGGTCGCTGGTTTGATTCCCGGTCAGGGCACATGCCCAGGTTGTGGGCCCGATCCCCAGTGGGGGGCATGCAGCAGGCAGCAATCGATGTTCTCTCTCATCGATGTTTCTATCTCTCTTTCCCTCTCCCTTCCTCTCTCTCTCAAGTCAATAAAGAAAAAAAAAATATATATATATATATATATATGTATGTATATAAAAGAAACAGGATAATTAAGAGGGGAACATTGTAGATGGATGGAAAGGAGCTAGGATCAAAATGAGGATGAGGATGACCTGTTTTACTTAATTATTGCTCTCTCCCTCCCAAGGAACACAGCGCCCAACCAACGGACAGAAGACGTGTTGGAAGGTGGATGGATGTTCCCGTCATGGGCTGCTCTGAAGGAGAAAGTGGAAACCTGTAGAACTGGACACATTATTGGGCAGTAATAGCTTAACAAAGCCTGGCAAAGATCGGATCCTCTTCTGCAGCAACGTGCCGGGTGATAGGGTGGCATGCCTACCCAACACGCAGGGCAATTAGAGGGGAAATGGGGAGCAGAAGACCCTCTCAGAAGACTAACGAGCACAATGCACTCTGCCTGTTCTCCATGGAAAGGCTAGGAGGAACGTTTTCTTTTCCTGGCCTCATCAACACCTTTGTGGAAGAGCCTGGCCGACCCCCGGAGGAGCGGAGAGTGATCTAATTCTATTCCGTTAGCCACTTAGTCCTCCTGCTTTGCTTTCAGAAGGAAGAACCTTTGACATCATACTGGATGGGGTAAAAACGGAGAGTAGAACAGGGGGGAGAGAAATAAAAATAGAAACATGGACAAGTGAAAAAGACGATGAGAAAGAGAGTGAGGAAGAAAAGAAAGAGATTGGTGGAGAAGAGATGGAGTGGCCAAGTTCATCGGCATGACGCAAGACTAGAAAAGGGAAGAGGAAGTAGTCAATGGACGATGGCAAGTCTCCAGGTGGCTTCTGGGTAGCTCCGCTGTGTTTCTTAGCATCCAGCTCCATGGGGAGCCTGAGACAAGACAGCTCTTGGGACTCAGCAGCGTAACAGTATCTTAAACAAGAGCGTGACCCCACTCCGGCTGACCTGTGTGGAACTGCCACATTGGAAGGGACCCTAATCTGGAAACAGCTACCACCCCTCTGTGCTGTGCTGCACTTCCTGGAGCATCTCTGATGAGGAGACAGTGTGACTCTGACGGGACCCCATCACCAGAAAGCTGCAGAGTTGGGGGCTCTCCTGGGTCTGCAGGGCACGAACTGCATGTTTCTAGTCATTGATACTCAACTATTTCCTGAGACGATCGCATCCCTCAGGAACATAAGAAGAGTCGCCTCATGCTTCATCGCTCTGAGAACTAGACATTCCAGTAGGCAGAGGGGCGGTGACCTTCGCTCAGTCCTTGGGACCTTGGAACCCAGCTGCCTAAGTTGGTGAGTTAATACATGCAAAACCCTTAGAAGGAGGCCTGGAACACAGCACACGCTGCAGAATTGCTAGCAAGCACAACAACAATAAAATTAGTGATAATAACAATATACAATCATAATACGTATCTATGCGGCAATCAGAGCCATGGTGGTCCCCCATGATCCCCGTCTCCTGGTGTTCCCTCCCCCTGACAGTGGGACAGACCTGTAACTTGTAACTTGCTTCTAACTAATGAAATGCAGCAAAGGGGATGGATTGCCACTCCCGCAACCATGCTACCCGACAGAAGACTCCATCCTGCTGAAAGAGTCGCCATAGTTCTTCTCTTTCCCCTTGCTGTTTTGAAGAACAAACCCTCCAGCTGCAAGGAACTGACTGCTGCCACATAAGCACACAGGCAGGGAAGCAGATCCTTCCCCGGTCCAGCCTCCAGGCGAGAGCCCAGCCCTGGCTGACACCTGGATGCCCGCCTTTAGAAACCCTAAACTGGGGACCTGGCTAAGCCGTGCACGGGCTTCTGACCCACAGAAATCGTGAGAATGAGAGAGTAAATATAAAACAACCACTGTATCGGGGGCAGCTACACACTTTGCAGGACCCAGTGCACAGTGAAAAGGCGAGGCCCCACATCCAGAAATTATTCAGAATGTCAAGATGGCAACAGAAGAACATTAACCCAAGTACAGGGCCCTCCTGAGCACAGGGCCCTGACTGCGCGGGTCACACACCCATGAAATTGGTTCTGAATAGCATGTGGTTCATTTAAAATCGGTATTAACAATAGAAGTAGAATTTAAACATGGGTCTGTTTGACCTCAAGGATCTCGCAAACACAGCACAGGGTTAAAAGATGACCTTTGAGGCCACCAGCCAGACCGCCTGGGACTGCAGCTGTGGTCCACACCAAGCTGGGTGACCTAGGAAAAGGTTTAACATGACTGAACCTCTCTCTGCTCACTTGTGCATAAAATGGAGATGATAGTCTGAACCTTAAAATGCTGTGAGGCACAGCCAAAGTGGCTCAGTTGGTTGAACATTGTCCGGTGCACCGAAAGGTTGCTGGTTCCATTCCCGGTCAGGGCACATACCCGGGTTTTAGGTTCTATCCCCAGTTGGGGCACGTACGGAAGGCAACTGATAGGTCCGTCTCTCTCTCTCTCTCTCTCTCTCTCTCTCTCTCTCTCTCTCTCTCTCTCTCTCTCTCTCTCTCTCCCTTCCTCTCTCTAAGCATGTTCTTGGTGAGGACTTTTTAAAAAATGTTGTGAAGGATAAGTAATGTATGTTCAGTTCAGTGCTTGGAACAGTGTCTGGCACATAGTAGGAATTCAATAAACAGCACTTTTTTGTTTTATCAACTTACCACCAACTCTCTAGTCCCCTATCTAATTATTTGGCGACTGACAAAAATTTGTATGCATCTGCTGAAGCCTCAACAGATTTAGAAAATAATCACCTATTGATGGGATTCATGAAAGTACCTGGGTAGAGGAAATATGATAGATTAGATTCTTCAGAATGTCTCGGATCAGGAGCAAAACAAAAAGGCAAGTTGGGAGTTTCCAACGGTGGAGGGGTGCTAATTAACAACTCAATTAAAAAAGGCAAATTAAACTTTATGGTTCGTTATCCTCCACTGCTTAGTAAATTGTTTTGCTAGGCGAATGATTAAAAATGATCATTTCAGAAAACTGAAATAGCTTCCACGGAACACGACAATTTTTCAGCATTATACAAAAGGTTTCACCACAAAAATAAACTTCCTTGATTAAAAGGAACAGTGCCTCTCTGTGTGGAAAACCAGGAGTACAAATGTCGACTTGTGATGCATTCAGTATTTTGGAGGGCTGTGTAAGAATGTTGAAGAGAATTGCTTCCTTATGAATAAAACACATCATCATTTCCTTTTGTGCACTTTGTTTTTTGCGGGCCCTGTAAGGGTTTTTCTGGAATACTATTTGAAAATGTATAATTTACATCAAATCACTTCAGGCCTGCGCTCTGAGAAAACGCGCAGAACCCAGGCATTCCTAAAACTGGGCAGTTACTAGGGAATCTAAAAGAGGGTCAGAAAACAGACATCACGACAATGGAAGCATCAGCCCTCACCCTTGCGATTCTCAGTGCTATTTCGTCTGTAATTACATCATTGGTTTTCCTTGTTTTTCTACCCCAGAACATGTAAGACCCATGGCACAGTCCCACCAGTCATTTATCCAGCCAACCTGGGGAAGGTGCATATCCAGGTTTGGCCATCAGGGGGTGCCAGTGTGGCGGTGGCACCACCAGAGGAGGAGCAGGGCATGCACCTTTGGTTGCTGGGGAAGCAGAAACATAGAACTCCCTGTCTCTGTCTCCAGGCACTGCTTTCTTATCACTTCTAATAGCTTTAGCATCGTTACCTTAGCCATCTGGTTAACACGGAGCCCATAGCAGTTGTCAAAAAGGTCAAAACGTGTCATCACCAAGAGTCCTCCTGTTGCTACCCTCAGCCACCCTTCTTCATTGTTGTTTCAGTCTACACTCTCTTCACGCTTTACAAGGAACCACCATTCGATTACCTGACTGTCCCAATGTTTCCTTCAGATATCCCGATTGAGCCACGTTTATTTTATTTTTTGAATACGTTTTTGTTGATTTTTTTAGAGATAGAGGAAGAGACAGAGAGATAGAAACATCGATGAGAGACAGAAACATTGATCAGCTGCCTCCCGCACGCCCCCTACTGGGGATGGAGCCTGCAGCCCGGGCATGTGCCCTGACCAGGAATCAAAGCGGGACCTCTCAGTCCATGGGACGACGCTCAATCCACTGAGCCACACTGGCCAGGCCAACTGATCCACATTTAAATGCAACCACTTCTTTCTGTTTATACTTTTTATACTCTGAACATATATAAATGGTTTTAATCCAAATACTCAGCAAATTTCATCTTCTCACCCGATCCTGTTGATTCTTTATTCCTCCCCTTTGCCTCAAAATGATGACGGTATCAGAGAGGACACTGGCAACCTTTTAAATATTCCCATCACTCCTCTCCATTAAAACAAGCAACATGAAAAGAACACCCCCAATGGAAGCCCTGCACTCATCTCTCTGGCCCTCAGTCATCTCATGTCCTATCAGAATGAAGTGTGGAGAATCCCAATATCAGGCCAATGCTTTCCTACAGACAACCAGTATCTGAACTCAGAGCGCTCTACGCAGTGAACACCTGTTAGTCAGAGTGTGGGGATGTGGCCTAGCTTAGCCATTGCTGAGCCCTCAGCAGTCGGAACATCAGTATGGCTTCTGCAAGCCTACCACAGGCTGCCGAGGTAGGGTGCTGCGGAACGAACCCCTCCACACTCGTAGAAGAGACTCTGAGTTCAAGCACAAGGATGACTGGGCCCCCAGGAGTGGCAGCAGCTGGCAGCCAGTCCCATCCAGCCGGTCTCCGCCTGCCCCGTCTGAGCAGGCGGAGCTGACGCCATGCTGAGTCCCCCCACTTCTGCAGCATGCTTCGGCTCCCCTGCGCTCAGGGGCCAGGCAAGCCCTCCACGCCTCCCAGTCAGCAGTGAACTACGACACCACCCCTGACAGGACGACTGTGTATGCACGATTATTTGTTGACAGTCAGGATGGAGGCGTAGGTAAATGCGGTATCATGTCCTCCCACAACCACATCAAAATTACAACTAAACTACAGAACAAGCATCACTCAGAACCACCTGAAATGGAGCTGAATGGAAGCACTACAACTATTAAATTAAAGCAGCAGCCACATCGAGACTAGTAGGAAGAGTGGAGGTGCGGAAGGGCTGGTCCCACACCCACATGTGCCAGATAAAAATCAGAAGGGGTACCTCCCCTGAGGAGCAAGGGGTCCCCATCCCACACCAGGCTCCCAGCTCAGGGTTCCATGGCCAGGTAGAGAAGTCCCCATAACTTCTGGCTGTAAAACCAGCAGGGATTGAGGCTGAAGGGAGGCTGAGGCTGCTAGAGTCTCAGGCAGTTCCTCTTAAAGGTCCCGCGCCCAGACTGACTCAGACTCACTCTCTTTGGGTTCCAGCATGGGGGAGGCAGCTTGAAATGCACCAGAGACATATGGGGAAGAACTTAGTAGAAATCAGTTGTTTGCATTGGGGTGAGAGCTGGAGGGGCAGCTTTCTCCTGGACAGACTTGCTAGTGGAGGCCATTGATCCTTTGGTGAGCCCTTTCCTGGGGCAGCAGACGGCCGCCATATCTGGGACTCCACCAGCCTGGCTCACACTGTTTGACTTGCCCTGGTGATTCCTTGAGGCCCCGCCCCACCCAACTTTTAGGCCCACACAAGCTGTTTCCACTGAGTTTACCTTAGGAATGGCCTGTCCTGGCTCATGCTTCTGATTTTCCTAAAGTCTCTCAAACAAGCAGTGTCTGGTCTCAGCAAGACCCATACCTCTCGTTAAGTGGCCCCAGGCCTGGCACCAGCAGCAGTCAGCCTTGGTTCACAACTTGGCTTTTCCTAGGCACTTCCAAGCCCAGCACAAGAAGCAGCCATCGGCAGATCACTTTGTAGCTTAGGCCTGGTGGCCCCAGGTAGAACACAGGCAGTGGCTGACCTTGCCCCAGAGCCAGTACACCCAGTTGACAGCTTCAGACCACATTGAAGCACCACCACCCTCCACAAGTGACACACTCAATGAGTGGACTCAGTGGGCACCAGAGCCTTGCTGAAGTAAGTCTTGCTCTGTGTAGTGGGCCCCTACCCAGCTGATCCTCCAAGGGAGTCAGAGGCCAGTGGTCAGTGGGCACAGCCAGTCCTTGCATCTGATCAGCTTTAGTAAATCCCTCCCATTGATGTGCCAACAGCAGTCAAGACTCAATTACAACAGAAGGGTGTACAGTCCATGGGGGGTGCACCTCGAAGGCCCAGCTGGGGTGATCAGGGAGGCTGTGCCACTGGACCCTATAGGACACCTACTACAATAGGCCATCCTACCAAGCCTAGGAGATGTGCAACTCTACCTAATACATAGAAACAAACACAGGGAAGTAGCAAATATGAGGAGACAAAGAAACATGTCCCAAATGAAAGAACAGAACAAAACTCCAGGAAAAAAACTAAAAAACAGAGATAATCAATCTAACGGATGCAGAGTTCAAAACACTGCTTATAAGGATGCTCAAGGAAATTGGTGAGGACCTCAAGAGCATAATAAAGGACCAGTCAGAAATGAAAGAGACACTAATTGAAATAATGAATAATTTACAGGGTATCAACAGTACAGTAGGTGAAGCCAAGAATCAAACCATTGATTTGGAATATAAGAAAGCAAAAAACACCCAGTCGGAACAGCAAAATAAAAAAAGAATAAAAAAAAAAAAAATGAGGCTAGTGTAAGGAGCCTCTGGGACAACTTCAAGTGTACCAATATTTGCATCATGGAGGTGCCAGAAGGAGAAGAGAGAGAGCAAGAAATTGAAAACCTGTTTGAAAAAATGACAGAAAACTTTCCTAACTTGGTAAAGGAAACAGACATACAAGTACAGGAAGCACAGAGACCCAAACAAGATGAACCCAAAGCCCGGCTGGTGTGGCTCAGTGGTTGAGCATCGACTCATGCACCAAGAGGTCACCAGTTCGATTCCCAGTCAGAGCACATGCCCAGGTTGTGGGCCCGATCCCCAGTGGGGGACATGCAGGAGGCAGCCAATCGATGTTCTCTCTCATCGATGTTTCTATCTCTCTCTCCCTTTCCTTTCCTCTCTAAAATCAATAAAGAAAAAAAATTTAAAAAAAAAAAGATGAACCCAAAGAGGTCCACACCAAGACACAGCATCATCAAAATGCAAAAGGTTAAAGACAAAGAGAGAAACTTTTTTTTATCCTCACTTGAGGACATTTTGCATTTATCTTCAAATAGAGTGAGAGGGAGAGAGGGAGGAAGAGAGAGAGAGAAACATCGATGTGAGAGAGACACACCGACTGGTTGCTACCCACACATCCCCAACCGGGGCCGGGGACAAACTGCAACTGAGGTATGTACCCTTAGCGGGAACCGAACCCAGGTGTCTCTGGTCTGCGGGCTGACACTCTAACCGCTGAGCCAAATCGGCCAGGGCACAAAGAGAGAATCTTAAAAGCAGCAAGAGAAAAGCAGTTAGTTACCTAAAAGGGAGTTCCCATAAGACTGTCAGCTGATTTCTCAAAAGAAACTTTGCAGGCCAGAAGGGAGAGGCAAGAAATATTCAAAGTGATATAAAGCAAGGACCTACAACCAAGATTACTCTACCCTGCAAAGCTATCATTTAGAATCAGTGGACATATAAAGAGCTTCCCAGACAAGAAAAAGCTAAAGGAGTTCATGGCCACCAAACCAGTAGTAGATGAAATGTTGAAGGGTCTTCTTGAAGAAGAAGAAGATGAAAATATGAACAATAAAATGACTATATATATATATATATATATATATATATATATATATATATATATATATATTTGAATCTACAAACAAAATGAATAAGCAGAACAGAAACAGACTCACAGATACAGAGAACTTTTTGTTGGTTGCCAGATGGGAGAGTTGTTGGAGGGAATGAGTGAAAAAAGTGAAGGGATTAAGAAGTACAAATTGGTTGTTAGACTGATGAACCTCAGAGGGAAGGGGGATGGGGTGGGCAGGAAGAGATAAACCAAAGAACTTACATGCATTCATGCATAACCAATGTACACAGACAATAGTGTGGGGAAGGCAGGAGGCAGGTGGAAGCCAGGAGGAGGGGGGTCAATAGTGGAAAAAAGGGGAGACATCTGTAATACTGCCAACAAAAAAGATAAATTAAAAAAAATTGTTGGTTGAGCAAACATATGCCAGATACCGGAACAGGTTCTTGGGGTGCAATGCTAAGCTAAAACCAGACAGGCCCTGTTTGCTTGGTGCTTGCAGACCTGAATCAAATAATCATAAAGGTAAATGTAAAAGTGCAACTATCGTCAAGTGCTACAAACAAGGGGTATTCAATCCTGTAAGAAATTATAAATCATAAAAGAGGAATGCCCCTAATCTGAGCTAGGGTCTAAGAAGGTAAGTTGAAACTAAATGAGGTAAGTAAGGATGTATGTGTGATTGTGTATGTGTGTGTCAGTGTTAATGTGTGTGTGTGTGTGTGTGTGAGAGAGAGAGAGAGAGAGAGAGAGAGAGAGAGAGAGAGAGAGAATCATGGAGTGGAACATATGAGACGTGAAACACAAGGAGAGGATGCAGAGATAGGATCCTGCAGACCCTGCGAAGGACTCTGGCCTTTTCAAGGAACAACGGGAAAACACCAAAGCTTTGGAGGTAGGGCGTGAAATAAGATTTGGGTTTTAAAGAGATCTCTCCAATTCTGATGAAAACGCTGACGGCGAGGGTGAGAGTAGATGCCGGGAGCTCTTTGGAGGTCATTGCAGGAGTGAGGCAGCACTGACTGACAGCAGCTGAGATCAGGGTGGTGGCATTGAAGATGGCGACAACCAAAGAGGTGGGGAATACGAGTGGTCAGATTATCATTTACTTATTCAGTCAGAAACACAGTGAATGCCTGCTACAAGCCTGGTAGGCACAGCAGACGCTAAGAGACACGAAGACGAATGGCCAGCTCTGAAGTTCACGTTCTAGAAGGAGAGACCAGCATGGAAGCCGGTCATGGCCACACAGCAAGGGGAGAACAGGGCACATCAGCTCTGCAGAACAACTGAGAAGCCAGGTGAGTCTGGTCTGCATAGGAGATAAATGATGCAACAATTGAAGTAACAGCGTGTCTTACCAGAGAGCAGAGCTCCGTGAAAAATGAGCCCAGCATCGGAAAAGTTTTCTCTTCCAATCCAATACCTCCAGAGAAGACATTTTTAAAGGACTTGGAAGCTAATAACTTACATCCTCTGAGGCACTCTCTCTCAAAAAAAAAAAAAACAAACAAAAAAAACCCAACAAATATCACAACGAAATGCACCAGAGACCTCTTGCAAAGCAATAGTCTCCCATTGTCTTTACACCTATTTTGTAAATGTCATGTATTGATATGCTTGGTTTCCTCTCCATATTTATCCAGGTTGTCTGAACCAACTGTAATTTATTTTTATATGGCTGAAGAGAAAGAGCTAACAGTCACTTGGCCTCCCTCTGTTAACCAACAGCCCACCCTTATTGGAAATCACCTTTACACAATGTGCATGTGCAAATGAACCCATGCTGGTGAGCGCCGTGTTAGTCAGAAGAGAGTAAGGTCTGCTGCAGTAACAAATAACCCTAAAAACTCGGGGGATTACCACCACAAATGTTAATTTCCAGATCAGATAAAACAAGCTCGTTAATTCCAGCTGCTTCAGATGGAGAAGCTGTATATTTCACGGAGCAAAGCCGGCCACACGCACGACACGCCCTCACCACAGGGATGCTGGAACCACAGAGGTGCACACGGCATGTTTGTGGGGTGTTACTGTTTCTGCCCCAAGTACCCCCCTTCATCACTAACTCTCACAAACCACCCCTGGGGGAACATTTTCCAGGGCAATAAGACCTTTTCTTCTTCCTCGACTGGTAGTTAAAAACTGGAAAATAGCATCTGGTTCCTTTATGAACTAAGCGTGTGAAGCTTTTACTCGGCAAAATAAAATAATGATAATTAACAATATATGCTCCTAAAAACTAATTACCGAGCCAGCTCAAGTCATCATACAGCCTGATCAACTTTAAGTAAAGCTTCTTAAGTGTCATTATCCGTCGCACGTGCTTGGAAAGTGTTTTGTGAATTTCTCCGCCACCCTATCTTTAACCTCTCAAACAGCCACCTACAGGAAGCCGAGCAGCGGCAGGAGAACGTGCTCACGGTGCCGGCCCAGGTGAGGCTCTCCAAATGTACCAAGGATGATGGCATACCTATGATGAGAATGAACTTTTCCCATTTTGATAGAAAGCGAATGGGGAAGAAATGGACTTCTAGAACCCCAGCACATCCAGTTAGATGAGTCAAATAACTGGATAACCAAAGAGAGTAGCTGGGTATTGATATGGTGCGTCTTGAAGGAATCAGTCTGCTCTCCCTGCCCGTGCACTTTTTCCGGGTCTGGGCCCATCTGGCGAGGACTGGAATGGTAGATCTGTGAATGCTGCCCTGGACGAATTCCTCTTCTCTGGTACCCTGCCCCAAACATCCCACTTCAGAAGCCAAGGACTTCAGTATCTATCTACCTCTTCATTCAGCGAGACGCTCGCTCTGCTTGGGGCTCCCTACGTGCACTGCAGCAGGAAAGGGCTCCTGGACGGACAGAGAGCCGGGGCCTTCTGAGTCTCAGTGCCTGTGTTTCCCTCTGCCCAGGGTCACAGATCTGCACTGCCGCTTGATCGGTGCCCGAAAGGAACAGCCTCATCTCTTTTATTTCCACGTTATAGTTGCTTGCAACAGGACAAGCTGGTGTGGGCTGTCGCATCGTGGCTAGATGCAGAAGCCTTTACAGAGCAGTACAAGCCCGTGGAAACAGAAAGCAAGTCACGTATCATTGCAAATTTTCCAGTAGCCAGTTTAAAAAAAAAAAAAAAGTAAAAAATGAACAGGTGACATTTTATTAACAATGCATTGTATTTAACTGAATATAGGCAAAGGTGATCATTCCACTGTATAATCAATATACAAGTTATTAAGGTGGTTTATATTGTTTCTTAACACTCAATCTTCAAAAGCATGTGTTTTACACCTGTGCCTCGTTTCGATTCGCTCTGGCCACGTTTCAAGTGGCTGTGGGCCACCGCAGTGGACGGCACAGCCCTAGGGCACCCCTGAGCACAACAAACTGAAGAAACACTGGGCATTAGGGGTTCTCAAATATAGTTCTAGCACCCCAAGAATATCAATCCATGCATGCATCCCTCATTCAATTATCTGCAGCAGAAAAACACGCAGGTCCAAAGCTTCCTCTGTTTCATCCAAAATACAGGAAAAAATGTTTAAGTTTTACAAACGTAAATGAAAGTAGCTATTACAAAAGTAGCCAGTTCGTGTCACTCAACTGAGACTGTCTTATTCACGTCTCATCTCTCCCTGAGTGTGGAACACATTTCATGGCGTGACCTTTCTTAGGTCTCGATTTCCAAACCTATGATGTGAACAAATCGTAGCTGTGCTTGCCAGGATGCAGGGTGGTTTAAAACTGGTGAACACGTCCGGCCGGTGCGGCCAGTGGTTGAACATCGACCCGTGTACTAAGAAGTCGCCAGTTTGATTCCTGGTGAGGGCACATGCCCAGGTTGTGGGTCCGATCCCTAGTGGGGGGCGTGCAGGAGGCGGCCAGTCGATGTTCTCTCTTGTTGATGTTTCTATCTCTCTCTCCCTCTCCCTTCCTCTCTCTCTAAATATCAATAAAGGAAAAAAAAATTTTTTTAATAAAATAAAATTGGTGAACACACTCATTTGAAAGTTCCTAGCTGGACCTTCTTTAGAGGTGTTCCACCACCGAACTGGGGGACTCATTCTGCAAGGCCCACTTCATTTCCATGTTTGGAATGCAAAGCGAGGCCCACAGACACATCAGCTCACTTCTTTGGAGTCCCTGCATTGCCCACCACAGGGTTTGGCCTGTAGTGTTCAAAGAGGTATTGAATTAAAAGGCTTGAAGGAGCCCAGCCGGTGTGGCTCAGTGGATTGAGCGTCACCCCACAGACTAAGAGGTCCCGGTTCAATTACCGGTCAGGGCACATGCCCAGGTTCTGGGCTCGATCCCCAGTAGGGGGTGTGCAGGAGGCAGCCGATTGATTTCTCTCTCACATCGATGTTTCTATCTCTGTCTCCCTTCCTTTCTTTCTAAAAGAAATCAATAAAAACGTATACATATATAAAGAAAGGTTTGAAGGAAAGGCCTTTAACAACAGAGAGTAAGGTGCTTTTTTTTAATCCTCAACCCGAGGATATTTTTCTATTTCTCTTCAGATGGAGTGGCGGGGGGAGAGGGAGAGAGAGAGAAACATCTATGTGAGAGAGACACATTGACTGGTTGCCTCCCCATGACCCCAACCAGGGCCCGGGATCTAACTGCAACTGAGGTCTGTGCCCTTGACCAGAATCGAACCTGAGACTCTTTGGTTCATGGGCCGATGCTCTAACCGCTGAGCCAAACTGGCCAGGGCGAGAGTAGGGTTTTTTAATCAAGGGCACCGGGAGCAGATGCTTGAATTAGGTGAAGTAGGAGCTAAGCAGTGCAGAAAAAGAACAGAATGTTTTCAAAAGGACAGAGAGAGGAAATAACCTGAGAACATGTGTGTTCTGCCCTTTTAAGCCAAACCGTTGCATCCCACTTAGGGCTGCCTCCCTCAACACTCTGTGCCTCCAGCCACACTGACTTCCTTTCAGTCTCTCAAACAGATCAAACGCCTTCCCATCTCAGGGCCTTTGCACCTGCTGTTCCCTCTGCCTGGAAGGCTCCTCCCACGGTTGTCAGCAAGGCTCGCCCCTTCTCTGTCGCCAGGCTTCGGCAGAAACATCCTCTCTCCAGAGACCCTTCCCAGCGGGCTCCGCCTATGGTCTCTGTCGCATAACCATGTTGATGTCTTCCCTGGTATCTGCCACAGTGGGCACAAGCTTCCAAGGTATTTGCTTCTCTGTGGTCTGTGTCCCCATGAGAATGTAAGTTCCACGAGGGCAGGGACACTCTCCGCAGTCTCTCCTCTTTCTCTCCCCCCCAATCCAGCACCCGGTCTCCAGTACACCCTGGACATACTCTCATGTTGACTCTTCCGTGAATGTTACGCCTTAGAGCTTGGAGATCTCAGATGGGGGGCGGGGGAGTCTGTTCTATTAAAAACCAATGGGGCAGTCAGACCCCTGGACGGATGAATTAAGCGTAGGGCGGTAGATGGGTGGGAACTATTCCTGGGAGTACACACAGCATCTTGGATTATGGGCCTGAAGCCACATGGAAGATGGTTTGGAACTCGACTCCATCACTTACTAGCTCTGTGACCTTCAGCACGTTATGAACTGCTGCTCTTTTCTCCTCCTAAAATGAGATTCATGAAAATATCTACTTCAAGGAGTTGTAACGATTAACTTAAAACTGGATAAAAAGCACTGGGCTTGGCACATAGACAAACATTCAGTACATGTTAGCTCTGACGGCTGTTGGATAATTAATCTCACAGCACGCGCAGGGAGGGAAGGGAGTCTACTCCGGACGGGCCACGGACTCGGGTCACCTTGGCTATTGGTTGGCTCTCTTGAACACCATTTGGAAACTTTGAAGTCTTCCTCATGTACCGGTGAGCTTTCCTCTTTGTCTTTTTTTTTTTTTTTTTCTCTTTAACTCTCCATTACATTTCGAATGGGGCATTTAATCCTTTGGATTTGATTTCCTGACTGCAATAGAAATGGAAAATGCAAGTAAACACCATATTGGAAATCTGACTGTTCAGTGAGTCGCAGAATTCTCTTCTCATTTGTCACAGGGAAGAAAAAAAGAATAAAGTTAAAGTTGTTTATAAGACAATCAAACCGAGCTCCTTGAGAGGCAATTATTTTGGAGGAATTTCCCCCATTCTTTATAGCTTTGTCATTTGAATACTGAAAGGTATTTAACTGGAAATCATTTTTTTAAACAGCAGTCTCATAATCCTTTATAAAATCTCTCCCAGCAGTATCAGTAGGAAGGCTTGTACATCTCACAATATAACGGGGAAGAACATCGCCTACTAACCCTTTGCCACTGATCTGTGAGAACATCCTACGGGGAGCTGGCCAAGGGCGGTAATTGCATTACTCCATTTCCCGCAGATCCCGATCAACCAGAACCATCCATCCAGTTTAAGGGTGCGTCTCCGACGACCATGACCTTCTCCTGCAGCCTTTTCACCTTGGATTCAGAACCCACGAGGAGGCCGAAGCTGTTTTAGGTGCCTGCTTCCCCACGAACTTCATCCGTGACCCTTGAGACGTACACTCCAGTGTGTGGAGCCCCTTGTGAAAGAGCCACGCACACACGTGTAGATGCTGCTGACCACGGCAGGCCGGGCCACGGGCCAGAGGCAGACAAACCACATGCCCTCTCCCGGTTCTGGCCAGCACAAGGGTCCTCACTGCCCATTTTACTGCTGTTCCCATCTCAGCAGGGGAGATAAGAGGCCTCCTTCGTGAAACCATCTCCTCTTCCCCGGCTCTTCCTTCTGTCTAATGAATTATATTTGTATTTTGAGATAACTAAAAAAAATGGAATAACTGGAGGGAGTTGGGGGCTGATCACGGGAAAAGATAGTAACAGGCAAGAAGCCTGGTCGGGCCCAGCCGGTGTGGCTCAGTGGTTGAGCGTCAACCCATGCACCAAGAGGTCGCGGGTTCAATTCCTGGTCAGGGCACATGCCCAGGTTGTGGGCCCGATCCCCAGTGGGGGCATGCAGGAGGAGGCCAATCAATGTTCTCTCTCATCGATGTTTCTCTCTCTCCCTCTCCTTTCCTCTCTTTCTCAAATCAATAAAGAAAAAAAAATTAAAAAAAAAAAAGAAGCTTGGTCAGGTGGTACTTGCACAGGGTTGTCTGAGGGGACCTGTCTGTCTGAGTCAGCCCGGCTGCAGCAAAATGCCACGGGCTGGGGGCGTAAAGCACAGACACTTATCTCTCACGGCCTGGAGGCTGGAAGTCCGAGATCAAGATGTCAGTGGATTCGGTTCCTGCTGCGGACCCACTTCCTGGCTCCTAGACGTCTTCTTGCTGTGTCCTAATGTGGCCTTTCCTCAGTAAGTGGGCGTGGGGGGGACAGAACTCTATGTCTCTTCTCTTTGTTTGAGGATCCCACCATGAGGGTCCCATCCTCGTGACCTCATCTAAGTCGAATCCCCTCCCAAAGGCGCCACCTCCAAATACCATCGCCTTGGGGGTAGGGCTTCAACCCATGAATTTAGGAGGGACTCAGACATTCAGCCCATTACACTGTCTAGAAGCTGTTTATTTTTGGTCTTGTACTTTTTAATATGGTAAAATATACAGAACAGAAATTTTACCTTTTAACCATTTTGAAAGCTACAATCCAGTGGAATTTAGTACTTTTTTTTTTCCTTTATTGATTTCAGAGAGAGAGGAAGTGAGAGGGAAAGAGAGATAGAAACATTGATGAGAGAGAACATCAATTGGCCACCTCCTGCATGCTCCCTGACTGGGGATCTGGCCCACAACCTGGGCATGTGCCCTGACCAGGAATCGAACCAGCGACCTCTTGGTGCATGGGTCGACGCTCAACCACTGAGCCACACTGGCCGGTGGCATTTAGTACTTTCATAACGGTGGGCAACCAGCATTACGATCCTTTTCCAGAAAAATTTCACCCTCCCATTAAACAATAACTCCTCACTCCCCCAACCCCCAGACCCTGGCGACCAGCGCTCTGTCTCTATGAATCTGACTACTCAAGGTTTAGCATTTAAGTGAAATCATACAATATTTGTCCCTTGTGTCTGGGATCTTTCATTCACCATCATTTTTATTCAAGGTTCTTCTATGTTATCGCACATGTCAAAACTTCATCCCTTTTCATGGCTAAATAATATTCCATTGTATGTATAAACCATATTTTTTATCCGTTCATCTATCGATGGACATTTTGGTTGTTTCTGCCTTTTGGCAGTTGTGAATAGAGCTGCAATAAACATTGGTATACAAATATAGGTTCAAGTTTCTGCCTTTATTTCCTTGGGTAGATGCATAGAAGTGAAATTGCTGAATCATATCACCATATCACAGTTCTATGTTTAGCTTTCTGAGGAATCCCCTACATATTGATAGTACTAAATCAAATCCTTAAGTTATTGCAACGATTCCCCCATAGCCGTGCGTGCTCCTGACACTCGTGCTCTCTAGAGAATAGCAACCGTTTACATACAGGGTGGGGCCAAAGGAGTTTACAGTGGTTCATATGGAAAATAATACAATACTTAATAAATACGAATAAACTGTGTTTGCGTTCTCACAGTGGTAAACCTACTTTTGCCCCATCCTGTAGTTCCAATTTTTTAAAAAAATGTTGTGGGAAAATAGTTTTGTTCTCCTTATTGTGGTATTTCAGTATTTTTAACTAATTCTCATCTCCTTATCCTGACAGTCACTGGCAGTAGCTTTGGTGCTTTAAGCAGAGGGGATATTTTTACACACACACACACACACACACACACAGATCACATTCTGCAACCCTGCAGAACGAGCGACAGAGGTCCCGTGGCTTTCTCTTTCCATTAACTGGAAAGATAGAGTTACTCTTCCCCTTCAGTGCGCGAAGGACCCGTGAGCCCCTGGGACGCTGAGTCAGCACATCGGCCCCCCACTGTCAGTCAGTCCTTAATGGGAAAGCGGCCTCTGCCAGGAAAGCCAGCTCAGCAGAACGTAAGCCGGGGCCCCACAAATAGGCCACGAAGAAAAGGGGCTTTGAGGCAGAGTATGTCTTAAGAGATAAACTCAAATGAGAAAACAGTGAAAACAGCGAAGGAAAAGGTGAGAGGATCCATGAGATTCATGTTTTCATTCAAGAGCCCCCGATACAGAGGAAACGCCTTTCAAATTGTGCATGCGTGCGCGCGTGTGTGTGTGTGTGTGTGTGTGTGTATGTGTGTGTGTGTGCACGCGTATATTTGCTCACCTTTGAGACACTAGGTTCTCTTATAGGTAGTGGAGATACAAAAATTATTAAGGAGTCTTCCCCACTGATAAGAAGCTCGCAGATTAGCCGGGGGAAGCAACGACATGAGTAAAAGGCATTAAAAAATAAGAGCATTCGCTGAGAACCAGCTCTGAACATACATCTTACAGGCATTGTCTCATTTCATCCGACAGCCATCCTAAAGAGACAGGTACTGTTAATTACCCCCTATTTTCACAGAAACGGAAACAATCTCAGAGATATTAACTTGTTCAAGTTCACACAGCTAGTGAAAGGAGGCAGAGCTGCCCCAGGCACCCCTGACCCCAAAAGCTCCCACCATGTCCCCCACGCACTGTGCTAAGCGCCGGAGGAAAGGATGAATCTGGTGCGCAAAACCTTGTAAGGACGAGCAGAAATGCTTCTTTTCATGAGCAGGAACACATGACAAGGAAATGGGGGGGGGGCGTTGTTGTCAGACACCAAGAATGAAAGGAGCATGAGCCAGGTCTGGGGGTCATGCTAGGAGGCTGAGGTGCAGGGGTGCTGGTGTGGGGAATGGCCTGAGAGGAAGAGAAGGAAGTTTGACCCAGGATTTCAGACAGCATCCTCCAGCATGGAGGTGGCCCACCAGGTCCACGCACCTGTCTATATCAGACTCACCAGGGCAGCTCATTAAACATGCAGAGTCCTGAGCCCACCACAGACAGACCGAGTCTTACAGCAGAGCCTAGAGCCCTGTATTTGACAAGCTGCCCTGATGTACCTCTTGCATACTGAGAGCCGAGGTATGCTTCTCGGCCTGTGCACGTAAAATCACAGTGAACATAGTTCAGTGGGATGGCTGGGTGGTGCTGGGGACACTGCAGGAAAAACTCAGTGCCCACCCCCAACACAGCCAACAGGTGGACGTGAAGATAACTCATCTGTCAGGTGTTGCACCTTGTGACATTAGGACACACAAGGACAGGTAATAAATCTGAATTTAAGATTACAAACCGCATTTCTATAAGGTGAAGTCTGAGAGTTCTCAGACATTATGCAAATACATCTGCAGGAGGGACACGGTGTCTCACACAGGGGCCCCTGTCCTCCCCTCCTCTCTCCACCAGCCCCCACCTCCAATCCAGGCCTACGCCGCCTCTCACCCCAGAAACGCGTCCGTGGGAAAGTGAGGGACCGCAGTGGAGGCTGGTGGCACGGAACTAATGCCGCCTGTGCAGAAGAGCGCCCGGACTGAGTTGCAGAAAGATCCCTCAGCCATCCGAAGTCAACGCCACGAGCAATGTGGCCACAAGAGAATCAAACAGCCGGAGAAGAAAAGGCAGAATAACAAATGGTAATAATACGAATATTCATTCTAAACCGTTGATATTTGTTGAGCCAAGATAAATCGCATATCCAATCCTCACAAAGCCATGGCGTCCGCACTACGACTTTACCTATTAGCCATATGTGGAAACTGAGGCTCAGACAAATTATGTCACCTCCCCAGATGCCACGAGAAGCAAGACAGCTGGAGAAGAGGCAAGGGAAGGGGCCACCCACTCCTGTTCCCCCTCCGGAAAGGACCACGTGGGGAGTAAGCTCATGAAGAAACTGGACCCCGTGTACACTGCTGATGGGACCAGAAAAGGTGTGGCAAACAGCCTGGTGGCCCCTCCACAAGTTAAACCCAGAATTACAACGTGACCCAGCAACCGCACCCCTCGCTCTCTACCCGAAAGGACAGAAAACAACGACTCAAACATTTGTACACAAATGGTCAAATACCTGCACGCACACCCGCCAGGTGGAAGCAGCGTCCGTCCCCAATGCGTGGATCAGCAGAACGCAGCAGGGCCACACACTGGGCTGGTGCTCGGCCCTGATACCTGCTACAAGGTGGGTGAACCCAAAAACATCGTTCTCAGAGAATAAGCCAGACACAAAGGCCACAGAGTGTGTGGATCCTTTTATAAGCAATGTCCAGAAGGAAAAACCCATGAAGAAAGCAGACCAGTGGTTGCCAGGGCTGGAGGGAGGAAGGAACGGGGAGTGCCCGCTAATGGGCACGGTCTGGGTGATGACAAGGTCTCAGAACTAGACAGAGGCGGTGGTGCACAGCATTGTAAGTGCACCGAATGCCACAAAAGTGCATTTTTTAAAACGGTGAATGGCTCATTGTACATTATGTGAATTCTACCTCAATAAAAACGCAGAAGAAAAGAAGAGGTCAGGAATCGCTTTTCTTTCCAAGGAAATCCAGTGCCAGCCTGCTCAGCTCATTGAGAACGGAGCCAGGCCTGACTGTGGGCAGAGGGCGTCAGGACCCGCCTCCCCAGAACAAGCCCGCACTTTGGAAGTTACAGGGCACCCCAAAGCTGACAGTGAGAGGGCTGGAGACACCGAGACCAGAGGGGCCCCCGCTCCCGGTGGACAACCTGGAGGCATTCTGCCCTCGTGGGAATGTCACGGAAACGGCAGCACAGACTTTCCAGATAAGGACACTGATGCGCAGAGACTTTGGGGGATGTGATCAAGGTCACACAGTGAGAACGCAGCCAAATAAGCACCCAAACTTGTTGAAATGCCAGACCATGTACGCCCCTAACCTCCGAGACTCATGGGGTCCCCACACACCACACAGAAGGAGTCACTGCAGGGTGTCCGCTAGCTGGGGTGCCCACAGCCTGCTCTGGACGCAGTGTCTACACCCCTCATCATCTCTTCTCACCGAGTCCACGTGCCACGTGCTCTCCGCCGCTCCCTCTTCACGCTGTCGCCCGAGGTCCGTTCGTTTCTGCCAGCCACTCTCCTGACTGGAGATGGAGACAAGTCCGCCGGGCCCACTGCCCAGACTTCCAGCCCCTCCCTCCACGCAACCAAGCACATTTTCACTTGTGGCCACTGAGGCTGGCACACAATCCTTAGGGTCCTCACCGGGCTCAGAGAGGCAGGGACTAGGGGGATAGATTTTGGAGTAAGGCAGCTGCAGGATGGAAATAAAACCATCACTTAATCAGCACTGGGGCCTCCGGACAGCAACATCAGCCCGTTCTGCCTGTCTCATTGCCAACTGGGGACAGCGGGGACACTCACATCAAGGGACCGTTGTGAGGATTCAATGACATAATACATGGGCTCTCTTGGACCCAATGTTTAGTATGTGGCAAGTACATCGTCAGTAAATGTTAGCTGTTATGTGAGGAAGTACTAATGTGTGGTGAGGAAAAAGTTGGGGAAAAAGTGTTTCACCACCAGGATTCAAATCATGACTTCCCCACTTCCAGCTGAGTGAGCTGGGCAAGCTGCTGGCCTCTCGGAGCCTTGGTGTCCTCACCTGTGAAATGGGAAGAGCTCTGTCTATCAGAGTGGCTGAGCGTGAACTCGTGCAGCTGCCCGGCCACGAGCCAAGCAGAGGCCAACCTGCATATGCTCTCAGCAGCATTAGTCATTAGCATTGTGAGAGTTAGAGCGGAATGTGATGGCTGTGTGGTCACACCCGTCTGAAGAGCCACTTCCTCTAAGTAAGAAAACAAAATGTGCAAGACAATTAACTTCTTAATAAGCAAAATCACTTAGCACTAAGGCAAAATAGGTAGAAATACATATATAGACAGGAAGCAGGCTAGTGGTTGCCCACGGGGGTGAGGGAGGGGTGATACGGGAGCCGCGCAGCGCAAGCGTGGGGTCCGGCAATGTGCCCGGTGGGTGCTGGGCCGGTGGACACAGAACTCGCTGTTCTTGCCAAACTCTACAGGACTGTGCCCCAGCAGCAAGGAGTGAATTTTACTCTATGTAAAAAAAACTTTTTTAATCCTCACCCGAGGATATTTTTCCATTTATCTCCAGGCAGAGTGGGAGGGGGAGAGAGAGGGAGAGAGAGAGAGAGGGACACATCGATTGGTTGCCTCCCACATGACCCTGACCAGGGCCGGGGATGAACCGCAACTGAGGTACGTGCCCTTGGCTGGAATCGAACCCGCAACTCTTTGGTCCCCAGGCCGACGCTCTAACTGCTGAGCCAAACCGGCCAGGGCTCTATGTAAATTTTTAAAAAAATCAACAAGGATATGGGAGGAAATCAATTGGAATGCGGACTGTGACAAAATTAATGCTATTACAAATGAACCGCAATCCACGCTGAAAGGTGTGGGGAAGAAAGGAGTTGGTCTACGCAGCTTTTGACAGGGTCCTTAGACAAAAGATCCATACACAAACACCGGAGTTGTTATCCCAGGAGCACAGGTCAACGCTTCTGAAACGACTTTATTTGAACACTAGAGTTGAACAAATAAGTAAACACATTATATAGTATGAGTCAGGTTTCTCACTGTCAGAGATAAAAGTACCAAATAAGTAGAGGGGAAAGGTTACAATAAACCCCTAAGTGTTGGACTGCAGTTCACATCATCAGTATTAAGTCGTATTTTTAAAACAGATATGCAGCCGGGCCACTGTGGCTCAGTGGTTGAGCCTCGACCCATGCACCAAGAGGTCCCGGTTCGATTCCCGGTCAGGGCACATGCCCAGGTTGTGGGATCAATCCCCAGCGGGGGGCATGCAGAAGGCAGCCAATCTATGTTCTCTCTCATTGATGTTTCTCTCTCTCTCCCCCTCTCCCCTCCTCTCAATCAATAAAGAAGAAAGAAATACACACACACACACACACACACACACACAGCCCTGGCCGGTGTGGCTCAGTTGGTTGAGCACTGTCTTGTGCACTGAAAGGTTGCAGCTCAATTCCAGGTCAGGGCACATGCCCCGTAGAGGGCTCAACGCCCAGTAGGGGGCGTGTAGGAGCAGTCAATCGATGTTTCTCTCTCTCTATCTCTCTTCCTCTTCCTCACTTTCTAAAATCAGCTTACGAAACATTTAAAATAGGCAGATACTGACACAGAAGTAAACAAAGATGTGTACGCACATACATACAGATGTGTGCATGAGTATATTTGCACATATTTACATATATTTACTAAAGGGACCCAGAGCTAGGCCATCTCAGTAACAATGAGAACATGGGCAACTGAGGTCTTGGTTCCTCAATCCCATTTCCCAACAAAAGGAACTAGAGTTCCTCGGAGAAGGGGCTGGTCCAGGGGGGGTCAGGGACACACAAGACCAGCCTGGATCGCCTGACGGTGCCATAAACTTAGGAACTGCGCAAACATAAAGTGTGCGTGTCCAGAGGGCACGAGAACCAAGCAGAAGGGGCTCTCTAGGGCCAGCTGAGGAATAATTTGAGCAACAAAAGTACTGACAAAATTAAATTATAGCCCAAAGAAAAATAAACATTCTTGAGTTCACACTGATATAAACAACTAAACAAGTGAATATACAAAGAATGGAAAATGCTTCCTTACAGAAGCGTTTCAATTAAAACTGTAGAAAGGATGAGAGAAATAGAAAATCGCCATTAGAACAGGAAAGTAATGCATTAGTGTACTATCAAGTTCAAAGGGAAAAGACAGCAACCTTGCTGTGAAGAAATGGGGCAGACACGTCCTCCAACAAGGGCTCAGGGGGACCAGGAGTAAGATGCACAGATATGTGTCCTCCAATGGGACGCACTGAGAAGGACGCATCACTTTTGTGGCATCCTTCCCAATGATGCAGAACGTCAGTCTAATGGGGTACACCGCAGACACCCCTAAATTGAGGGATCTTCTAAAATAAAAACAAAAAGACAGGTGCTCTTTAAAAGTATCAGCTCTTGTCCGGCTGGTGTGGCTCACTGGTTGAGCGTCGACCCATGCACCAAGAGGTCGCCGGTTTGATTCCTGGTCAGGGCACATGCCCAGGTTGTGGGCCCGATCCCCAGTGGGGGGCATGCAGGAGGTGGCCGATCGATGTTCTCTCTCATTGATGTTTCTAGCTCTCTCTCCCTCTCCCTTCCTCTCTCTAAAACCAATAAAGGAAAAAAAATTTTTTTTAAACTATCAGCTCTTCTGAAAGCTCCAAATTGTCTCCAAAACATTTAAAAAATTATTTACAACTGCTAATTCAAATTTCAGGCATCCATCCTGTAGTCTTATTATAAATAGTTCCCTTATCACCAACTAAGTTATTGTCCTCACTCTATGTTTTTTTCCTTCCTTTTTGTTGAATTTATTGGGGTGATACTGCTTAACGAAATTATATAGGTGTCAGGTGCACAGTTCTGCAACACATTACCTGTACACTGCATTGTGGGTTCACCACCCAAGTCAAGTTAATCATGGGGGTGAGAAGAAAATTAGATGATGAAGAAAAGCAGAATATATAGAAATGTTTAAAGAAAACTTGCCTATGCGGTTTTTCCCAACTTATATCAAATATTTTAACTCTCACTCCTCTTAGAAGGCGATCGAGTATTGCGCGGTAGTCACTGTGATGATTTCCGATCATTCGAAACGCACAACAAACATGCTCACCTCGGTGACCCTGCTCTGCGAATTTTAAAGGTAATTGTCATCTATTTTGTATCTCGTGTTTGGTGGCAGTTGGAAGATGTCCACCAATTTCCAGGAATGGACAGTCTCAGAGCCATTTCCGCTTTAATTCTCCACATCCCTTGGACTCTTGCTCTTCTCGGTAAGTTCCGTTCCTCTGGGTCTAACATACCCAGGAATGGGCATCTTAGCCTCCAACTGTCCATGTCTGCTCCCAGAAGGGTTTGGCGAGAGTACAGGCTTCCCTGAAGTGTTGGAGGGGCAGAGGGGTTTCTCCTCTTGGGTACTCCGCTGAGAAGTGGATGTTTGCTTCTCTGGCTCTGGAAAGTACACCTCACACCTGCCAGGGAGGTGATCTCAACGCCCTTACTCCACAGGCCCCAGCATCTCGCTCCCTCCGTCTCCCAAGCCCCCTTCATCCCTTCTTTGCTCACCCACTTCTTCAAAGCTCTGTTTATCTTACCCACGGAGGTTCTGTTTTCTTCTCTATCCCTAGGGATATATAGAAATACCAATAGCAGGGATCCTGACTCAATCTTGATCCAACGGTGGTTCTCAAACCTGGAAACCCTGGGGGGGGGGGTGCTTCCGTGTTCACACCACCCAGTGGGACTTGCTTATTTCCCTCTGACTCTTTGCTCTGTTCCTCCCCTCCCCCGCTCTGGCTTCACCTCCAGGCAGGTGGCAGGGTGGCCACAGCAGTGGTTGTCACATCCTTGTATGACAATCTCCCTTGCCACGCACAGGAGCACCCCCCTGGAGCTGTCTCAGGAATACAACTTTAGTCAGCAGCCTCTAGAAAGAGACGTGTCTCATCGGTGCATATTGTCATTTCACTGTTCTTAAACCAACCTGAGCGGGGCAGCGCCACGCCATAGCTCAGGATGGCCAAGGCCTGGGTTTCCAGGGATCATCATGTCGGGTATGGAACAAGGTTGAAGAACCATGGCCCACAAGCCAAACCCAGCCCCTTGCTTATCGGTGGAAATAAACTTTGTAAGTATTTATTGGAATACACCCAAACCCACTTTCGATGTATTGCCTAGGACTGCTTTTGCGCTATGGCAGAGTAAGTAGTTTTGAGAGAGAATGTGTGTCCCACAGAGCCCAAATCCTGGCTCTTCACAGAAAGGTGTGCTGACCACTGGCTTGGGTGAATGACACGCCACACCTGGGCTACCTCTCAGCGCCCATCCTCCCAGGCTGCTGGGCAATGGCAGGGGAGAAGACAGGTGTCATGGAGACAACTACAAAGCCCACTGCGCTCCAACCTCTGGACTAAACAACACTCATAAATCCATGAGCGGATTACTCAGTTATACTATTCCTCCTATTTTATGTGGCTTAAATTCAGTCTGTTTATAAAATTATTCTGATGGTAAATAGTTTTTTTTTTGTTGCTTTTTGTTTTTGTTCTTTTTTTGCCTTAGTGCCTAGCCGGTATGGCTCAGTGGTTGAGCAACGACCCACAGACCAAGAGGTCACCAGTTCGATTCCCGGTCAGGGCACATGCCCAGGTTGCGGGCTCCGTCCCCATTAGGGGGCATGCAGGAGGCAGCCCATGGATGTTGATGTTTCTCTCTCATTGATGTTTCTATCTCTCTCCCCCTCCCACTCCCTCTCTCTCTAAAAATCAATAAAATCATATAAAACATAAATAAAAGTTTGCAAACCTATAAGAACCTCTCTAATTTTATTTATTAAATTTTATTGGGTCATGAAATCCTAAAATTTGGAGTTTCTATCCCACAGTAGATCAACGCTTTCTCACAAGAACCCTAGATGTTGATCATCCTAAACGACAATAGCTTCTGAAATAAATTTCAAAGGGGTTTGGTGCCCATAGACAAGGTGGGTGTGTTCTCGTTATTTCTGACAAACACAGTGTCAGAAAGCTGGAACTTAAGGCAGTGTTCGTGGTCTGTAAGGCATGCCCCTCTCCAAGAAGACATCTGTGCCATTGCTTCTAACTGGTTATGTTTCATTCATAAAAATAACGGCAGCAACTCTTTCATTCTTACAAGCAACTGGGTCAAAAAGCTCCATACACACCAAAAAGGCGATACTTACTCTCCTGTTGCCTTCCATTTCAAAGGCAGTCCTGCAATTTCCTATTGCATGAGATTATTCCTAATGGCATGAGCTGGAAATCATATTCATCTAAGAATCTAACTGTAAAATGGCCTGAGAGAAGAACTCACTGGCTGACATTAGATCCTCCTTTAACAACAAACTTTTACTCTTTGTGACGATGAGAGAAGATGAAGGGAGCGAAAAATAATGAGCGCATATCTATCTATAGATTGACAACCAGGAAGAATGGCGAATAAAGACTTTCTCGCCGGGTGGCAGGAGTCTGAATACAGTTATGCTTCTTCCTATGTGGAATCTCTTTGAAAGAAACCTGCTCTGTTTAGAACAGCTGGATATCAACCCCAGGGCTGCCGATCGTAATAATGAAATGTCATTATTATGCTGGTGGTGACACAGGTTTCTCTGGGGTGGGAGCAAAGGAGAATGGCCTGGCCGTGGAATAATAGGTGCAAAGTATAGCGGGGAACATGGCCCGTCTGACTCCTTTGAGTCGATTCAAGACAACTAACATTTCTAGAGCGTATATTACGTGGTAGGCACCGTGCCCCCCGCCCCGTACTCCGAATGTGGGTGAAGCCCAAGGTGCAGCTTCGATCCCTGCACTTCTCCTTTCTCATACCCTTATTGTGTCGCTAGAGTTGCTATTCACTGTAAGTCACAGCGAACGTGGCTCTGGGGCTTGAATAGCAATACCTGGGTGGACAGGCTGGGTCTGCCCTTGCTTCAGTGGCTGGACAATAGCAAGGCCGTGGGCTTTCACAGTCGCCTTGCCCTCTCTCGCATCAGCAGGTGACTCACCACGAGAGGAGCAGTCCAGGAAGTCCCAGTCCAAGGAGGATGAAAGACACCTGGGGAAGACCTAGATTCAACCTGCTGCTTGAGGTCTGCAGCCCAGTCTGGGCCACACAGGCTGCATTCCCACGGCTGCAGGCGACAGACCCATGAGTACGAAAATATACTGACAGGAGTCACTGTGTTTTCGGGTGGTTTGTCACACAGCACTGTGGTGGCGACAGCTGCCCGATACATTTTCACCGGCCAGAAGGAGGTTAGAAAAGCAAACGATAACCTATAATGACTAAAAGAGCTGACAGAGAAACTTATTGCCACACTTCCCAATTCAAACTCTCACTCTACACGGATTTCCAAACCGGCATACCCCGCTTTGGTCTCTCAGACTAGCTGCTTCCCCCAAACACCCACTAAGCCTTTTGCTTTGGTGTGTGCTGGCTTAGTCTCAATCTCTGGGCACGTAAAACCGACTCCACTCCCCTTCTCCTCAAAACCGACTCCCCATCTGACTTCCTTAAAACACCCTTATTACTCCAGGGACAAATACTCAACGTCTCAAGGTTAACTTGGGTTTCTCTATTTGAACCCAGATATTGGATAACAATTAAAAGTAACATTTATCGCCCTGGCCAGTTTGGTTCAGTGGTTAGAGTGTCGGCCCGTGGACCAAAGAGCCACGGGTTCAGTTCTGGCCAAGGGCACATACCTCAGTTGAGGTTCATCCCCGGCCCTGGTAGGTGTCATGTGGGAAGCAACCAATCAACGTGTCCCTCTCACATCAATGTTTCCCTCTCTCTCTCTCCCCCTCCCAGTCTGTCTGAAGATATTTGAAAAAATATCCTCAGGTGAAGATTTAAAAAAATAAATAAATAAATAAATAAATAAATAAATAAATAAATAAATAAATAAAAGTGATATTTACCATATTCATTTACGGAGCACTTGCAAGATTTCAGACACTGTTTTCCATGCATCAGCTTGTATGATCCCCACAGCACATACTCTGGATGCATACAATTTATTATCATCTTCATGATCGTGAAGAATTCAAAAATTAATTCCCACCATCTAGCTACTGGCTAATGGAGTATGCGAGATGTATTGGATTGAAAACCACTCCTTCACTACTGGGACAAGTACACTAAGTGAATTGTTTCATTGACTCCATATATTAACTAGTTTTGTATCAAATCAGTTCATGGAAGATGAGAAATATATATTACTGATTCTTTAGTAACCACACCTCCAGCATACATCACTGCCTGCACCCAAGCAATGGAAAAGGTCTTCCTTTCTTATGTCTTCTCATTCCAAAATAGTTGCACATTACTCTCAAATCAAACTCCTTAAAATACCTGCCTTCGCTGTCACATTTTTCTCCTGCCGCCCCCAACGGCTGATATTAGAAATATCCTATTTATTTAGGAGGACACCACTCCAAGCCACTGCCGAGGGGCATCCCCATGAGAAGATGCAATTACATATTTAACATCTTTGAAGAAATACACTAACAAGGGGAGTGAAACAGAACTTTCTCAGAAACTCCTTAACCCAAAAGTTTGTTATTGTTTCACAGCCCACTTTGCCTATCAGATCAAGTTACAATGTCTTCTTCCTTAGCCTCAAAGAGATACATCTGTCCCAGTAGCAACACTGGACTGCTGATGGAGGCTGGAGAAAGGGTAGCTGTCCCCAGTCTGATATAAGGTCTGTAAGCACAACTCTGGTGAAAGAAGGTGCATTTCTTACAAGTGGCCAGCCGTCCATTCTAACTACTCAGTGTGTGTGTCACACTCACCACTGAGAATTAGGAATATCATTAATGCATTGCCATTTCTTTCTGTGACATGTCCTCATGCTCTCTCTGCCCATCTTTTAGGGTGAATTCCGCTTCCTAAGTCTAGGATGAGATCTGATCTGCACATCTTGCTCCTATATAACCCCTCAAGAAACTCTTCTCGCCCTGGCCAGTTTGGCTCAGTGGTTAGAGCGTCGGCCCGCGGACCAGAGAATCCCAGGTTTGGTTCCTGCTAAGGGCACGTACCTCAGTTGCAGTTTGTTCCCGGCCCCGGTTGGGGTCGTGTGGGTGGCAACCAGTCGATGTGTCTCTCTTGCATGGATTTTTCTCTCTCTCTCTTCCTCCTTTTCTCCCTCCCACTCTATCTGAAGATAAATGCAAAAATGTCCTCAGGTGAGGATAAAAAAAAAAAAGAAACTCTTCTCTCCTCTGAACCCCTCTGAACGGGCTCAGCATTATTATTATGACTGGCTTGAAACGTCAAAACTCTTTCTACATGGGCTTTTTCCCTTTCTCTAGATCAGGGTTTTGCAATCTCAGAATTATTGACATTTGAGGTCAGATAACTCTGTGTTGCGGGGGTGCTGTCCTGTGCACCGTACTAGTTTAGAAGCACCGCTGGCCTCCACCCACTAGAGGTCAGCAGCACCACTCCCCTCCTTGTGACAACCCAGGATGTCTCCAGATGCTACCAGCTGTCCTCTGGGGCGCAGGATCGCTCTCCACTGGGAACCGTTGCTCTAGATTACACCCATTCTTGGGACCGAGATGATTTCTACCTCCCCTTCCCCTTCCACGTCGGCAGCAGAGTGTCCTTCACATAGAAGGTGTTCAGCGTCATGGTGGGTTAATCTCACGTTCTCATGGATCCATCTTAATTGGAGGGTTTTGGATATTTTTTAAACAGCCCAGCGGGCAGTTGTTTTAATCTGCCATTAAGTCCACATCCATTCACAAATGACTGCTTAAAAATGCACACTGCTTAGGTGTCGTTGTGTTCGTGCAGGATACGGAATTCTGCTTCTCCTAATAGGATCATCTTCTGAAAAGACAATCTTTTTTATTTTATTTTCTTTTATTTTTTAGTGCCTACCTCAGGTTCCATGTTATTCTCTAGAAACCATCAATTTCCAGAGAGGTTATTTATGAAGCCGTGGGGAATTGGGCTGCTGCTGCAAAGAAGTCATGATGACCTACAGACAGTAAACCAGAGAGCTGTTAAGAATAATGGACTAAAAAATAATGAAGAAAATAGAGGAAAACAAAAATCGGAGTGAAAATCCTATGGGGATTATTCACAAAATATACCCTCCTGCATAGAGAGCAGACACACTTACAGATAAAATATGGATGTTTTTAAAATATTTTGTTTTATAATAAATCACACGAGGTTATTTATTCCATGTGTGATAGCAACATTAGTGTGATGAAGTGAGAACTATATTATTAGGAACCCAAGACACAGACAAGAATGATTTCCGAGTATAAAGGTTAAAATTGCATGGTTAGAATGGGTGCAAAGCTCTATATTTGATTCAGTTCAACAGGAGTTCTGTTCTTTTTTTTTTTTTTTACAATTTATATAATATCCTGTTTGATGTAAAATTGAAGACAAGAATGTAAGTTATCCCTAAGCCAACTTTTTAAACTAAAATGTTGTACAAAGACTCCTGTGGCATTTCAGCTGCCCTTAAATTTTAATAACACTGATAAAATATTCTACTATCCCCAGCCAAGTAATTTTTTATCTTTAATTGGTAAGCCCTCATTTATTATTTCTAAAGCATAAAAATTCTAATATCTAGGATTTATACCTTGCCCAGGCAAATCGTGACTGCAAATGTATTTTTAAGTGCACTCAGAAATAGAGAAAGCAAATGAACACTAGGGAAATTTAAGTTTGGACTACAATGGAAAAAGAATTTTTTACAACAAATATATCATCGACTATATTATGCCATCTCAGTGAAAAAACATCCCCTGGCAACCTCTGGGGTGATAAGAAAGGCTTTTCACCGAATGAGATGATAAAATTAAGTCAAGAGAGAAGACCAGGTCCTCGGGAATTAACACAGATCATTTCAAAATTGACAGAGGAGCCCACAGAAATACGACGTGAAGACTCAATGAAATATAAATATTACGTATTGATCCACAGATGGTCAATAAGTGCTTTCTGCTGCAGGCATTTTAATTCACAAAATAAGCTTTTCTCAAATATTAAAGGGGAAGAGGGCCGATGAGCTTGCAGAAAACAAAAGGCAGTCTCTAGGAGATGTCCCCACTGATCCTGATGCTGGTTTTGTAGACGGCATGAGAAGACCTTTGAGACTGCACACATCCCTGTAAAATGGAAAATTAAGCTTCATTTCTAACCTACTGGATTAGGGTGAATAATGGCCCCCCAAGTGATCATGTCCTAATCCCTGTGGCCTGTAAATAGTGCCTTATAAGGAAGAAGGGTCTCTGTTGATGTGATAGCTAAGGATCTCGAGATTCGGGGAGTACCCTAGATTATCTGGGTGCGCCCTAAATCCAATACAAGTGTCTTTTTTTTTTTATCCTCACCCGAGGCCATTTTTCCATTTTTTGTTCAGATAGAGAGGGAGGGAGGGAGAGAGAGAGAGAGAGAGAGAGAGAAACATCGACGTGTAAGGGACACATCGACTGGCTGCCTCCCGCACGCCCAACCAGGGCGGGGGGAAAACCGCAACCGAGGTACGTGCCCTTAGCGGGAACCGAACCCGGGTCTCTCTGGACCACAGGCCAACGCTCTAACCGCTGAGCCAAACCGGCCAGGGCTGATGAGTGTCTTTAAAAGAGAGAGGCAGAGCAAGGTAGGACACACTCAGAAGAGGAGAAGGTGATGTGAAGGAGGAGGCATCACGTGGGGGGAGGCAGACAGAGCCAGGGAGTGCCAGCCACCACCAGAAGGTGGAAGAGACAAAAGCAGGTGCTTCCCGAGAGCGTCCAGAGGGAGCGACGCCCTCCCAGCACCCTGATGTTGACCCAGTGCTGCTGATTTTGGAGTTCTGTTATCCAGATTGGTGAGAGAATACATTTCAGTTGTGTTAAGTAAGTCACCAACTTTGTGATCATTTCTAGAGCAGCAACAGGAAACTAATAAACCCACCACATCTCTCGAGTGCCTGCATTCATTCCATTCCCTAATCCACTCTTTAAAAATAGTGACACTGCCCTGGCCGGTTTGGCTCAGCGGTTAGAGCGTTGGCCTGCGGACCAGAGAGTCCCAGGTTTGGTTCCCACTAAGGGCACGTACCTCGGTTGCAGTTTGTCCCTGGCCCCGGTTGGGGTCGTGTGGGTGGCAACCAGTCAATGTGTCTCTCTCACATCGATGTTTCTCTCTCTTCCCCCCTCTCTCCCTCCCGCTCTATCTGAAAATAAATGCAAAAATGTCCTCGAGTGAGGATAAAAAAAAAAAAAAAATAGTGACACACAACACAACAGGTCCTGACATGGATTAACACTGACAATGTGCCCAGAGCTCTGTCATTCACTCATGCCCGTGGTGTGTTTTGACCCTCACACCACCACCGCCTTCCAGGTGCGGGGTCTCTGCTGCACAGCAGGGGAAACAATGACCCCGTGTCACATGACCATCAGATGGGAGACGTGTCGTTGGAACTCGGAAAGCTGATCTAGGGTTGTCTCTCATGACATCTGCTACACCGCAACACGCACGATGCTTTATCACGAAGAGCAAAGACTCTGGTCTACAGAAAGACAGAGACACATGCACTGCGTTCCCTGACCATTCACAGTACACTGCATTCCCAGTCCTGTACAAACCCGAGACAGAAATAACGGCTGTGCTGGTCACTCTCTTCACTTGACATTTGATTCTATTTGATACACTGAATTTTTAAATCAAGAGGGAGCCTAACCTTTCCACCGGAACTAATAGCCAATTGTGACATGACATTTGAGGTTTTCTTCAAGCCTAAGCCTAATTGATAAGGCAAGTAAGGCAGGATTTAGGGGGACAAACATTATTCAAACTTTGATTGGAATTTAAGTACCGGGAAACTGGTGGTGTCATGAATTAAGTCTCAATTAATTAACTATATATATATATATATATATATATATATATATGCATAAGGTAGGCTATATGGCTATAGATAGTGTGACCAGGAAAGTACCATCCATCCATCCACCTACCCAGCTATCAATATGTCCACCCATCCACTCATCTATCCATCCATCCATCCACCCACCCACCCTATATTGAGTGCAACTTGGACTAAAATTGCCTGTAAAGTAATACCAAACTCCACTTTAATAATATTGAGAGAGTGTTTAATGCGTGGCACAATACTAGGGGACAAAATTAGCAATAACCTGACACTTCTAAAGTTTGAGCTTAGCTTCAAAGGAGAGAAGAATGTCTTACTAAAAATAACCACAAGGACACAGTTCCCTGAGAATGTGGATAAGGGCTCATCTCAAAAGAAGCAACACCTGCTGAACTTGTGTAAGGAAAGCGATGCACCTCGGAGAGCATTTCATGGATGAGAAGGAGAAGGAAGATTCCCAGACCTTCCTAAAAAGACACACCATGGCTATCACCAGGAAGCCCGGAGGTCACCAGACCCCGATGAACAAAAAGGCCACAGATGGGGACCCAGAAGAAACCTATGGCAAGACCCATGACTAGAAACCAAGAAGCAAAGGGCTGTGGGCATGCTGGAAGCAGCAAGGGAGGAGCCAAGTGAACCAGATCTTCCCCGGGGATGCTGGTTATAATGTTTGGTCCCCTGGGATGTTCTGAATGGCTTTACCCATGGTGGTTGCAGGGGTTTTTTTAAAGGAGGAGGGGTGTTTAATTACTTTATGATGTACATGCTTCCAGCAGTGAGGGACCATGCCACGTGGCAATAGAGATTTCCTAACAGCTTTCTGAATAAAGTCCAGGGACCACCACCTCCCTCTCCCATCAATATTAACCCATTTCTATGTGTGGGGACACTTCTTATTCATTGTTGATAAGAGCACAGAACTACGTTATACTTAATACGGCAAAGACATCAACAATGACAACTTTAATCCTTTATAATGTCAATACTTTGAGCCAGTTCTTTTACTTTGTTGTTGATGTTAATCCTCACCCAAGGGTATTTTTTCCATTGATTTTTAGAGAGTGGAAGAGAGGGAGAGAGAGAGAAAAAAAACAAAAAACAAACAAACACTGATGTGAGAGAGACACATCATTCATTTGCCTCCCGCACACGCCCCAACCAGGGCCAGGGATCAAACCTGCAACCCAGGTACATGCTCTTGACCGGGAATCGAACCCGTGACCCGTGAGTGTGAGAGCTGGCACTCTAACCACTGAGCCACACTGGCCAGGGCCAGTTCTTTTACTTTTAAGAACTTGTCCAAAGGAAGTGACGATGTGCTCAAAGATGTCCGTTCAAGGATTTTCATTGCAGCTTTAACAGTTCTTAAAAAAAAACGGCATTACTGTCTAACAGTTGGGGAATGGTAAGTCTGATGACACTCCAATGCTGGGCTACTATGGACCATTCAGTTTATCTTCCTGAAGACTATTTAATGACATGGAGGAAAATGTTCATAATAAAATGTCCAATGACTGTGACAGGCACAGTAACAGATACAGTTTGAGCCCAATTCAATACCTGAGCGTGCGCGCGCACACACACACACACACACACACACACACACCAAGGGAGTCCACAAGAACGAGTCCACACATCCAGGAAGTGGGAATTACACGGGAATTTACTTTCTTCTGTACATATTTTTTCCTATTGTCTGACTCCCTTGATTAGCATACAGCATATTATTTTACAAACCGAAAAACAGTACAAAACCCCCTATTACTGTGGCCTGTCACATACGACAGATGTCTGCTCATTGCAACACATCTTCATTTTTTGGTTTGTCTTTGTTTCCCTTGTATCAGCCCAGCCATCGCCCAACCCTGCCCCGGGGTGCCAGTCGTAACTGGGCTAGGAGGGCATTCTTTTCCATTCCAGAGAGAAGCAATTTGTGAAAATTCTACTGAACAAGCCTCTGATTATTTTTTCCCTTCTGAGCTATGGGTGTTGTCACAGTCTGAATCACGGTCTATGTACTCGATGCCAGGTACCTCCTAGCAACAGATGACTCATGCGTTACAAATGGCTTATGTTTAAAACGAATGATCAGCTTAAACATTCCTGCCTGCCACCAGTTCCCAGCAGACATTCCACAGAGTCTCCAACATATTAACTTAAAAATGAAGCGTGGTCCCAAATGGGCCTTGAGAAGTCAGGTAAAACGCAGGTCAGGAGTGGACTGATGGGCCTCTCTGTATATGGCTCAGGCCAAGCCCCCCTCTCCTTCCTGGCTTCTGGATTCCTTCCCTCCTGCAGACAGAATGGAAAAGCAAATCTAGAAAAGGACAAATTAGCTGCTTGTTTTAAAGAGAATTAGCCCCAGGGACCCAAGGCAATGAGTAGTTTAGGCTCCGGAAACAACGGAGGGATGTATTTGCCTCCTGGGAAGCAGCAGTAACAATCCACTTGGCATTTACCTTCTCCAGACACGCGCGCTTTCACTTAGCAGAAGGTGTGCGGACCCTGTGGCAGGTCCCTCCACGCTGCGGCTCGTGTGAGTGTTCGGGTTGTTCCCTGTGTCCCTTCGTAGTTTCTTTGTTTTCGCTGAATCGCGTTCTATTGTATGGGTATAGCGAGTTTTATTTATCTATTCACCAACTGATAGACATTTGGATTGTGTACACTTTGGGGCTGTTATGACCAGTGAGGCCATGAGCAGTGCACATTAGAGGTGTCCCGGGCTGAGGATGGGACAAGAGACTGGCTGCAGATGGGTGTGCAGAGGGATCTTCTGGGGGAGACGGAATCGTTCTAAAATTAGATTGTAACTTTTCTAAAGATAATCAGATTTTTAACTTGAAATCGGTGGATTTTATGTTATGTAAATTATACCTCCATAAAGCTGCTTAGCAACGTAGCTTGGTTATCACCTTATTTCCAAGATGGCGCCACTTGGCCCTTGGAAGCAGATATTTATACTTTAAGTTCCAAGGACCCTACTTAACATCGTCATATAAGGAGCATTTGTGAGGTACAGTCCTCAAATCAAAGGAGCAGGTTTTAAAGGGAGCGATGTTAGACTGATGAACCTCAAAGGGAAGGGGGAGGGAGGGCGGGATGCGACAAACCAAAGAACTTCTATGCATATATGCATAACCAATGGACACCGACCATAGTGTGGGGAAGGCAGGAGGGGGTCAATGGGGAAAAAAGGGGGGACATCTGTAATACATTCAACAGTAAAGATGAGTTAAAAAATAAATTAAAATGCAGGGAGCAATGGAGGCATTGAAAGGGAAAGAGAGAACAGGACTGGGTACCAAGTGTGGGAAAACGGAGATGCCCTGCTTCCCTGACTGCAAGCTTGGTGAAGATACGAAGGGTGAATGTGAAGAGTCGGGGCACAGCTTGGGGTCCTGAGCTGGCAGGTTCTGACAGGCTGAGCCCCAGAGTGTGGACGTTCTGGGGGTGAAGCGAGAGAGGAGGATGTCACAAGAGGGAGTCGGACAGCTGCGATTCCCTGAAGCAAGGCCAGGGTAGGGAACTCGGAAATCAGAGCAAGAGGGATTCACTCGCCTTCCTGTAAATTTCACAAGAGGGCAACCACGTTTGAGGTCAACGGTTCTTATTAAAATGCTGGAGAAAGAGAGAGGTTGATTGATTGAGAGATGTTGGTGATGGAGAGAGAGGGCCTGCAAGGACCCCCGGGGTCTAGAGAGAAATCATCCTTAAACCCTTCATCCAGATCTGCTGTCTGAAAGGAAGTCATTTCCCTGCAGGAAAGATGCCCTCCACACTTTACCCACAATCTGACGATTGGTGTTGTTGCCAGTTGAGCTTTTCTGAGACTCACAGGGGCAGAGAGGAGGCGCCAACGCAAGTCTGATCACCCAAGACAGTGAGAAGCTGGGTTTATACAGTGTTACAGCTAACTTCTTAAAATAAGTGGCGAACCCTTACTGTCGGCCTCATGACGTCTCAGCACCTTTCTCTCTAAGAGGGGAAGGGAGCAAGGGAAGGCGGGAGGGAGAGAGGAGAGATGGAGGGAGGACATTCCTTGCCACCAGAGGTTTTAACTAAATGCATTTCTGATGGATCCTTTTGCTGCAAAGGGGCAGGTCACCCTAACTGCTTCCAGGTCGAAACTCACACTGTTGTTCAAAGTTCTTTAATTACGAGGAGATGAAATCAGGCCAGTCTGCCACACGTCGGAGACAAACCACAGCCAGTGCCACAGCCACCGTGCCCTGGGTCTTAATGAGCAGTGTGGAGGTCTCAAACAGAGAGCGTTCTGGAGCCAAAGCGGTCAGCTCCCACGCTGCGCCTCCCAGAGGCCAGCCCACTCCCGGGTACTGAGTCTTGGGGTTGGCAGAGTAACAGCCTCCCAGGACTGGCACCCCGGCCCTGGCAGACAGGGCCAAGGGAGGCTGTGGACTGTGTGCAGGATTGTGGGTGAGTCCGTTTCAGGACTCTAAATATATATATTTAAAGCAGGGGATTAAAAAATAGTTACATCCAAAGAAAGTCAGTTTTTAGCTGCCTCATGACAAAACCAAATTCCCACATGAGCCTTTTGGTTCAGGATGAGGATATGGTCCATAGGGGAATGCTCATGATTGCTAACACTGTCTTCAGACCATCATTCAGTGGAGAAAGAGGATGTGAGACCCAGAGGCCCACGGTGACTAAAGGTGCCCCCTGCTTCAAGGTCTGAGAGGGGGACAGGGAGAGGGTGTCCCCTGGGGACCAGAACTCCAGGTGTTGTCACAGATAGCATCTCTCTGAATGCCTGTGCCAGCCTTGCTGGGACGTCATCCTTATGCCCATTTTACAGAGGCGGACAATAGGCAAAGATGGCCATGGGGCTGAGCTAAGGTCACACTGCTATAAATGGTGACCAAGCTCTGACCCTAAAATTCTTTAGGAGGAACCTATGCCTTCGAATACACGGTTGACCATTTTGCGCAGAAAACCCGCTCCATCCGCGCCCGCAGGGAAGACTGGCCACATAGTTATCCCTCAAGAACTCTTCATCTTAGGCCACCGAAGAAAACTTAAGGAACATTCCCTTAACAGTGTGATGTTCAGACTTTAGGCTTTGGGGTTCAGACTGCCCAGGGCTCTAAACTCAACTCTGCTTTTTTTCAGCAGCTTTGTAAACTTGGGTAAGTTCACTGAGGCGGCTGCGTTGGACTCTTCGTTTCAAAAACGGGACCAGTAATAGTCCCTGCGTCATAGGATCATCGGAATGCAAACGTAGATAATGTATGTCAAGTTTGGGATGTCTAGTAGGGACTCAATAAATACTCTTATCATCTAAGACTAAAATGAATCCAAACTGATTCTTTGAAACTTCAAGAGGACCTTCAATCAAAGTATATTTACTGCAAGGTGTGTGTATGGGGGAAGGGAAGGGAAGGCATGGATCTACCAAATTATCACGTTAGAATAGAGCAAAAAGATTATGCCTGCCTCCCATTTCGATTAACCTTAAGATGATTATCTTAGAGCATCCTGACATTCAAGTCTGCTGTTTAATAAAAGAATAATATGCATTCCTTAACACGCCCAAGTCTTGCCTTCCATGCATCCCTTCTCTACCTAGAGACGGCTCCTGGATCCCAAATGATGCTAAGTTACACCACCTGCCTGTTCCACTGATTTATACCTACTTTATTATTTACTATGAGGATAAATGAGGAAAGGGGAAATGGACTGCTTTAATATGGAAGCAAAATTGAAGGTGTGTTATCAATGTCCCTTGGAGTTAGGGTGAGGTCTTTGAGAAAAGGGAAGAATGCGCGGTGCTAGGTTAGAGTTTGTTTTGTTTTCATTTGTTTGGTGATTCTTAACTATAAAGTCAACAATCCGGGGACCTTTGCACATTCGATGTTGTGCAACCTCCTCCTCTACCTCGTGCCAAACATTTTCAAATGCCCCAAAAGGAAACCACACACCCAGCAGACCCGACAGCCACCGAACTGCATTTGGTCTCTCTGGAATCACCTATTCTGGATATGTCATCACACATTCGAGTTGGCTACATTCTCAAAATAACCACGGAGGCCATGAGCACTCAACCTGCCATGTCTACACAGGCTGCAGGACCATGTCCGATGTCAGTTTCACGGCAGCTGGGTTCCTCCAGCCCATCGACAGACCTCCCCGTCGAAGGATCTATTTTCCAATGAACATCAGGCTGAAAAGCAGACCCACACTTATGGTTCAACTCAAACAAATGACGGACCGTCTTGACATTTACACTGGCCCACTTCCACTTTGACTGAACCGAACGGATTTTTCCATTCCTCCAGATGAGTGCCGGCTAATGAAAAAAAAGCAAACTGGTTTCGGCCAAATGTTTTCGATGTAAATTCTAAAACGCATTGCCCATTGGAGTCATATGACACAACAGACTCTCAACCAGATGGAGAAACGTTCTCTGCCTCAGGAAGAACCAGGAACCCGCCTACCCACCCATCCTCTGTTGATTCAAATCATGTACTATCAGTACTACAGAATGCAGCTGAGGGCACGCAGTCCCATCCATCCCCCAGCCAAGCCACATCCATCCTGAGTGTTGACCAAGTGGCCAGGGAAGGGGCTATGAGCAGTCCTGCAAGCTCACCCACCTTCCCCTACTTAGGCATTTTCCAGGACGGATTTGCATCAGAACCACCTGAGGACCTTTTTAGTAAAATGGGTGCTTGCACTCCAACCCTACACCTCCTGGTCTCCAGGACTGAGTGGCATTCTGGGCATCTATATGCAGCAAAGGACTCTGACGATCCATTTGTCAGGGAAAACGAATGCATCGGTGCTGAAGGCATGCAGAGAAAGGGGACAGGGAGAATTTGTATGGCCCCTGGTAGCAGTCAAAGGCACGAGACTCAAGCAGCTCTTCCATAGGACGAATGCTTCTATAATTAATTGCTCTTGATTTAGCATCATCCCAGAGTCCAAGTGACAAGGAACTCAAAAGGTGCTTCCTGCTAGCCTTGAACTTGTCTCCTGAGGGTGGCGTGAAAGAGACAGAGCTAATTTTGGAGGCAGCACAAGGGGCCGACGACAGAGAGGACGTGGGAGGCTGTGCAGGCTCGGGGGCTGGAATGTTCATGGGAGGAGAGGAGCAGGAGGCAGTGTTTCTATTCTGGGTTCATTCAAGGGACTCACTATGTGACCTTGGGCTTGTCACATTCCCTCAGCACTGCTGCCTCTCCATCTGTGAAATAAAGGCACCAGTGTCCGTCACACAGGCCCTCCCGGGGCGGGGAAGATTAATGAGGCGAAGTTTGCAAAGTGTGTGAAACACCAGGCGAGGAAGGGCACGGAGAAGCTCAAAGTGAACGGTGGCCAGCCCCTCCCCCACACAGACACACCACTTTTGCCTTTGCGAAAACTCTCTCTGCTCCAAGTGAGGTCTACAGACCAGCGACAGCAGCTGGGAGCTGGTCAGAAATGCAGAATCTCAGGCCCCGCCCCAGACCTGCCGAATCAGACACTCTGGGGTAGAGCCTGGCCATCTGTGGTCTAACAGCCCTCCAGGGAGACTGGCATTTGCTAAAGTATCTAGCAATGTCAAATGACAAACAGCAATGAGCGAGCCAGATAAGTCCCCAACTTCCAAGGAGCTGACATTCCAGCATTGGGTGGGGAGATCGAAAATAAACAAATGAATAAGAGTTTTAGAAAGTGCTAAGTGCAATGGAGAACACCAATCAGAGACATGGTGGCAGTACGCATAATGGTTAAGTCTTTGGGCTCTAGATTCATAGGCTGTAGGTTCAAACCCTAGCTTGGCCACTTACTAAGTACTTGGGGAAATGACGTATCCTCCCATTGACTCCGTTTTTTTCATCTGCCAAATGGGGATCATGAAAGAACCCTCTAGAGCAGTGATTGTCATACTTTTGCATTCATAAGAATCATCTAGAGAGCTTGTTAAAAATACAGTTTGCTGTCCAGCCAGTGTAGCTCAGTGGTTGAGCGTTGACCCATGCACCAAGAGGTCGCCAGTTCGATTCCCAGCCAGGACACATGCCCAGGTTGTGGGTCTGATCCCCAGTGAGGGGCATGCAGGAGGTGGCCAAACGATGTTCTCTCTCATCGATGTTTCCATCTCTCTCTCCCTCTCCCTTCCTCTCTCTCTCAAATCAATAAAGGAAAAAATAAATAAATAAACTAAAAAAAAAAAACAGTTTGCTGGGCCCACCCCTGAAGACTCTAATCCAGTAGGTCTGGGTAGGATCTAAGAATTTGCACTCTACCTTACAGCCGTGCAGACCACCGATGGAGCCCATTTCTGTAGACTAAGACTTCCAGATCTTTAATGCCGGTTCACATCACGTGGGGACTTCATTCAACGTTGGTGCTGGTTCAGCGGGTCTGGGGAGGGGTCTGAGAGTCTGCCTTCCTAACTCCCAGGTGCAGCTGATGGAACTGTCCAATCAAGCATGCTTTGAGGGGTACAGTTAGTGTATCTGACACATACTAGATGATCAAATATATTATCTGTTACAGTTTTTCTTCAGGGCTCATATGACATCCTTTATTTTATAAAGTGACAGTGATAGTAAAGAGATGGCCAATGGTTAGAATTTGAAACATCCTTACTTGGTAAGTTATAAAGTTGATGACACTGTATCAAATCCAGTGAAAAGATGATGTTGGTTCATGGAATCAAAGAGCTTCCAGACCCAAAACCAAGTTTCCTCAAAGGGCATCGTAAGGTTAGAGAATTCACAGAGCCGTCTGGAATTCTGAATCTTTGATAACATATTAACCAACTGTAGGTAAAGTTCTGCAGATGATATGAAGGGAATTAACAGTCCTACAGAGTTTGATAAAACATGTATAATGGCTACATAAACCCCTGAATAACTTTTGAGAACAAGTACAGTGGAGTACACAAGGTCCTAAGTCATGCACAAATGCATTTGAGAGACAATTTTCAGAAGGCTTTTATCCATCTGTTTTTGTTTCATTTTGTTTTTCTCTCTTTTCCTCCTCTTTCGGGCAGAATTTCTTTCCTCTCTCACGGAACAATTAAGCAGAACAGCGCCCCTCTCCTGGGACTCTCTTCCATCAGGTTATAAATAACTTCAGCACAATAACTAAGAGCACATATAAAAGCAATGACAAGGTCGTTTACCATGAACAAGCTATGTTCTGTTACCATGGCAACATGGAGCCAAAGGCAAATGCCATATGATGATGTTGCCATTATATCCTCCGTCGCCTTATACCTGAAAAGGGCCAGCTCTGGAGCAGGCCAGGCTTCTTCTTGGAAAATCCTTCCCCACTTGGGCCTGGGTGGCTGGGATCTAAGACCCAACTCTGAAGGCAGGGAGCCTGGCAGAGGGCCCTGCTAGGAGAGAACCGAACTCTCTCAATAACTGTGGATACCCTTGCTGGTGTCCCTGTGAAAACCAGAGTCTCAGTAACAATCGCAAACTCAGGCAGGTCATTAGTCGTTGCTCTATCTCCCTCAATTCTGGACTTGTTCTGCCGTCTCACCTCCCTGTTTCTATGTTTTTCTTTCACTTTCAGAAGGGAAACTCAGAGCAGGACTAATCAGAGGTAAAGAAAATCAGGTGCTGGCTGGTTCCCAGCTCTTTGCAAAGGCAGAGATTGTGTCTATCAGGTGCTAGCTTGTTAGAGGTGTCTGCCTTCCGAAATGAATAGCAGACGAAGGTGTTTCCACTTGCTTCCAATTCTGCCAGCTCTTTTCCTTGGTGTGTAAGAACCCAGGAAGGGAGAGAAAGGGGGTGAAAAGAAGACTCTGAACCCCCAGGGTCCAATCTGCTCCGTGGGGAGTACAGAGATGTCGTCTGTGGGGAAAGTGGCGTGGCTGAGTGTCTGGACATCACTCCAAGTCTAAGAAGTGGCGGAGATGTTCTAAACGCTCCTACTGCGCTTAGAAATCCACGAAGGATTCCCCATATTGACTTCACTTACTTGCATATTCCTTTCAAAAATTATTTTAAATGCCTTATTTTGAAAGGAATCCAAATCTAGTCAAGTTTAGTTAAACTACATTAAACCTGATTTCTGATATCTAATGTAAATGGATGAATGAGTGGAAGGGAAAAAGAAAAGAAGGAAGGGAGGGAGGGAGGGAGGGAAGGGAGACTAGAGAGACAGACACTCACCATGTTTAAAGGACCTACTGGGTGTCTTAGCTCACAACAACGCTATGATGTTGATGCTACATCATTATTTCCTATTTGCAGATGGGGAAACTGAGATAAAGACAGATTAAGATACAATGCTCATGATCTTATACTGCTAGTGCAGAGCCTGGAATAAAACACAGAAGTAGCTTAACTCCAGAGCTCTTAGCTCTGACCTACCTGCTTCAAAAGCATCCCTTTCTTTTATTGGTCCTGAAATAACTCCTTTCAAGCTTCAGACGGAATGCCCGCTATGGTTGGCATTCCAGCATCTAGTGGGCATGTTAGTTTCTGCCTTGGCGACGTGATCGTCTGGTTAATTCTGCCTTTCTCTGTGAGTTCAAGCGGTTTATGTTTTACATGGAAACTGTTCCCTCTTTGACTAAGTGCTTCCTTATTACTGGAAAATACCATCTAACACCACTTTGTAAATACCATCTACGGAACTAAATGGACGATGGACCTCTTCTCAAAATCACATCCCCAGTGGCCTCTCCTCCTGTGGAATGGTGACTCCGAGAATGATGAAATGAAAGGACGCTGCCGAAGGGAAACGTCTGGCTTTTCTCATCCGTGGCAAGCACATTTAGCAATGATCTGTCCCCGTGACAAAGTTGGATGTGTCATTGGGATGGAGCTTAGGTCAAAGCTACAGATCCATTTCCCAGTACGTCTCCCGTGCACATCCGAGGCCTTCTCTGTGGCAGCGCTGGGTGAGTAATCTAGAGAATGACTAATTTAAAAAGCAAATTAAAAGATCCTCTACAGAACATAAATTACCTAAAAGGGGGCTGGGGCATGATCTTATCTCTTGGAAAAGCAAGAAGGGCCAGGCAGAGGGGAGAAATCACCTCTCCAAGAACTCATAGAATTCAGAGTACCCCATACCCTTTATTTTCATTTGTTATCACCATACAATTAAATGTTAATTATACAACACATACTTTTTCTTTGTTAAAAAATATAGATGAGATTAAAGTTCCACTTGATCACTGTCCTTAACCCCACCACCCCTGCCCCCCACAACCTGGAAATCGCCGTATCGTTCCAGATCCTAACTCTTTTTACATGAGCACATAATATGTTTTTAAATAGATAATTTCCTACTTTTTATTGAAGAGCAACATGTTCATTGATCTATATTAAAATCCTAAACCATGAGAGCTTAAACTCATCTGTCCACCTAGAAAATATTCAGTGAACACGTCAATGACGGCATCTTGTCATGGGTATCCAAACAACCTCCTTACAAACTGACCTCCAGAACTGTAATATAATAAATTTACATTCTTTGAAGCCACTAAGGTGGTAATTTATTACAACAGCAATAGGAAACTAATTCACAATCTAGGTCTTTGCGAGTTAAGAGGATTAAATGAGCTGATTTATGGAAAGTGGATGGTGCCTTAGGAAGGACTCAACGTGGCCGTTCCCTTTGGTTTCTGTAAACTGCCAAATACGAAGCTGGCAAGGTTTGCAACTACCTTTCCAGTGACTTCCCTGTTTCTACATCCACATCCCCAAGGGCCTTCCCCCCAAAGAACATACACCTGACCGAGTCCCCAAGTGACTACTGATTAAATCGTTAGCTGATGAGGCCAAAGACAGTTCCAGGAACATTTGCATTCAAGACAAATACATTGAGTCACTCTCTTGAAGCTGTTCAAGGTATCCAAGATTTCAGTCTAGGATTTACAATGCCTTTCGGCATGCAGTCCCTACCTATTTCTATGGTTCCTTCACTTTCCCCATAGACTCTCCATTCAGGTGCAGGCCATCCAAATGACTGAACGTTTCTGAAATACGTCCCAATCTCTAGGTCTCCGGGCCTCTGCATGTGTTGTTCCCTCTGCCCTGAACGATGTCCCCCTGACCCCGCCCCAATCCAGTTGTTCATCTATCCAAGTCCCATTCATTCTTCAGGACTCAGCTCAGTCATTACAAGAAGCTTCCCTTAATATCTGGCTACTCAAGTGAATTAGGATTCACCTTCTTTGATCTCCTATAGCACAGTATCCATGCCTCAGTTTTAGCAGTTCTCACACCACACGGCAACTGATCACCTAGTGGTCTCTTCCAATAATTAGTCCTTAATATCAATGTCCTTTTAGGATCATGGAGCTTTTGGAGGCTCTGAAAAATGAGACCTCATCTTCAGGAAGCTGCATACACATAGCTTTTATATAGAACATAGATAGTTTACAAATAATTTCAGGGGGTTCATGAATCCCCCCAAAAGCCTTGAACCTCAGCGTATTCAAAAACCAGCATTATAATGTGAGTGTTCTCAGGAAAAGGATTCAGTGGCGCTCATTTCAGCATCCAACATATGGCCTGGCACAGAGCTGGTACTCAATAAATGTTGGATGGACGGATGGATGGATGGGTGATGGATGGATGGATGGATGGTGGATAAGAATGTAAGTTATTAACTTGTATGTTTATATGTCATGGGAAAGACTCATCTAGAGAATTTCTCCTAATAACAGACAAATGAGGATTATGAAACCACATCAGAGAACAAGATTAACTACACGACTATGGCTAATCCCATTTGTGTGACAGAAAGGCATGTGTGAAAAATACCCCTATTGACAACATGTTCCATATTGTTCAGTAGTTTCAGAAATGTTCCTAGGAAAAGCAGATACAGTCCATCTGATACAAGCAGGCTGCAAATGGAAAACAAGAACAGAAACCATCAGCTAGGAGATACATTTTCTGGTACACAAATCAGAGGAACCGGTTCTACAACCCTTATTACAGATGATGAGGCTGAATTCATAAGAACCTCTTTTCTCCAAAATTCACATGGGAAAAGGTTTGTTGTATTTGATCCAGGGATTGTGAAAATATGCTTGGTTTAGAGCAAAAGTTAAACACAGACACAGCCTCTCTCTCTCGCAAACAACCTGAGTATCCAACAAAGAGGTCTCGTTGATAGCTGTGCATTAGCATCTCTTCAGTGGAACACTCTGAAGTTATTTAAAATATTGCATTTTAGAAGGGCATTTAATGGGATGAAGAAATGCTTGTGCTATCTTAAGTAAAGGCAAAGCAGCTCACAGAGATAGCAGATTTTCAAATATGTATGTACATAGAGAGAAAAAAGGCTAGAAAATGTTGGCAATGGCTACTATGTATGCTGGAATCACAGGTGATTTTTGAACTTATTTATCACACCTGTATCTACCTAGACATACATAGATACATATAATATTTACATTACATATATATGCGAATGTGCCTATTAAATCAGAACCTTTTCATTAACGAAAGCTTGCCTGTGCATGAATTCACATGCACAAAAATATGGACAGTTGGATCATGTGTTAATTCCAGCCTAAGGGAAAGCCTTCTCATTAGACTTAAATTTCCCTAAAAATGTGCCACTTTTCACCTGGGAGCAGTCCCAAAGTCAGAATATCTAAGGAGAGTCCATCCATCTTCATAAATCTAGCCTTTCATCTCATAACCTAAATTTGGTGACAACAATTGGATTTCTGTCAAATTTGCCTCTCTCCCTTTTGGGGCATTTGTATGTCTACACCTTTCTTTTCGAAACCCCACTCAATCTATACCTGCCTGGCTCGAGAAGGGCTCCTCCTACGAGGTCTTATTGGGACTCAGTCCCGAGTCCATGTATTCCTGGCTATTATACCTGGTCTTTCCATGAATGTCAGAAAGACTTTAATGAGCAAAGTCGCTAAGCCAGAATGAATGATGACCCATTGTCTCTTCTGTGTTCCATTCAACTGAATGCTGTTTTAGGGAAGAGGGCTGGAACTGAGCATCATTCTGTTGAATTTAATAAACATCTGCTGAGCATCTCTTCTGTGCAAGGTGATGGGATGGATTTAGACAGCTATTTAGATCCAACACAAAAAAGATGGTGCTCTTTGAAATGTCATCTTTTATCGGGAAACAGTAAGTGATCTCCCTGATATGTGTTCCGATATAATGAGAATGAACCCCCCCCCCCACCTGAGCATCTTACACTCAGCCAAGTGAGTAGGACTATCCCATGTCAGGCACTAAAGATGCTACACTCACTCTTGGTTTATGTTTAAGCAGAAATTCAAAGGACACACAGGGCTCAATGAACTGGGAGGCCGCGGCTGCAAGCACTCTATCTGATGGTACAGGAGAAAGGAGTTCACCCTGACTTCTCTGCAGAGCACCTCAGAGTTGGTTAAATGCTCAGTAGAGTAAGTCTGGGCAGCAGAAGGCTTGTATGAAAACTCTGACGTGCAGGCTGCACAGGGCTGAGTGAGGAGTAAATAACATAACTCTTGAAAGACACTTATGGCAAATGGCATAGAGTGATTCATTTCCAACGATTTGATTTCAAATTCAAATCCAATAAATGCGTTTGTGTGTTATTAGCTCAGGATCAGCACTTCTGTCTTACAAAGGAGAAGACGGACGGTCAGAGACAGTACATGTCTCGGACAAGGCAACACATCCTGGGGAAAGTGGAGTTTAGGGTCTATTGTATCCAACACCCCCTCCCACTCATGCACACTCACCCCGCTGGTTATGCAGCCTGTGTTCGGGTGGTCAGATGGAATGGAACAAGGTTGACCCAAAACCCAGTTAGTGCCTGAAAGTTAGATCTGTGACCAAGAGACTCATAGGAATGAAATGAGCCGTCTCCCAGTAGGACACGTCCTGGACCTGAGGGTTTTGAGGGAAGAATACGGGACAGTGAGAGACAATGAGCCCCTTGGAGGAAGCAGTCACCACTCGTCCCAGCGTTGTGCCTGGACACACATTTGAACGAGTGAATGAACGAAGAAGGAAGCTCAGGACAGAAGTGCATTCTGACAGGTTGATTGGGGAAAAGGAAACTTCTGCAAATGAATTCTGATCAATATCAAGCTTTTTTTTCCCCCTCAAAGAAACATAGTAGAAACTGAGATACCATCTCAGAGTAGTTATCTGGCCATTAGCCACTTCAAGTCAAATACATAGTTCAAGGTCAAAATGAATTAGTCACTCAGTGTCTGAGACTCCCCATCTGAGGAGTTCCCAGGTGTCTGTCCGGACAAAGCACATGGGGGAGGCAGCCGGCGATTCCCGCTGCAGTGGCCCGGAAAGTCTGACCTTAGCTCCTAACCAAGTGATCCAGTGAATCACAGATATCAAGTAAGAGCAGGCTTACTTTGTCCTCATGTCACTAAATGTTTTTATAAAGGAACTATCAAACCGTTACAGAGAGTCCTTTGATGACTAAAAGACTTCAGAGAAAATCGTACTGGAGGAGGATGACAGAACACTAAAGTTCTGAGCCCTGGGCAGAAACACCTTAGAAGGGGAGGTGCTGTGATGAGCCCCACTTACAGATGGGAAAACTGAGGGCCAGAGGAGTGGTTAGCTTGTCCAAGATCAGAAGGTATCGAGTGACAAAGCTGGGACAGCGTCACTGTTATACTCCACTGAACTTTGGTTTGGCCCGTTTTCTAAAATTTGACATCATTGTTGAACAATGAAGTTGAAAGGAAAATGCCACAAGCTTCTTTGGGAGATTTCCTCGGGACCCATTCTCCAAGTAAATTACACGATTTCCACTGAGTCAATTCACCTGCTGAAAGATGGCCAGGAACCATGGGGGTTCAAGAGGTCGGGAGGGCAGCTGGAAAGGGGTTCTTCGGAGCCAGGAATCAGACCACAGAGGGGAAGAAAGCAAGAACCAACACCTGGCTAAAAGAAAAGTCAAACTTAAACAGCCTCTCTAGGGGCCAGTATTTTAAACCTAAATGAACCTCTGAATCTCCATAAATGCCTACGGCTACAACTAAGATCGCACATTTCGCATTATCGTGAAATTATTTTCCTGTGTGTCTGTCTCTCATTCTTGAGAACAGTGCTCGAGGGAATCTAATAACCAGTGACACTGGGGAGCCTGCAGGGAGGGGCTGCTCTGTGCCAGGCTCTGTGCTAAGTGCTTCATACACCGTCGCTGGGATTTGGGCTATTGGGCCAAAGGGCACGATCTTGGATTGGCCTTGGTGCGTGCAGCTCTGTAGGGTGGACCCTCTGGCTGCCTGCAAAGCAGCCAGCCCCAACGGCATTCTTTCTTCCTGGCTCAGACCACAGTGATCACCCTCTGTGGGCTCGGAGAAGGTGGCTCCTTCCCAGGGAGGTGGGTTTGAGGAATGGAAGCACAGATCATCCCATTTCTGTTGCCAGTGACTGGATTAAGTATGAGCATGTGATGCAGACCTGACCGATAATATTAATAGGATTTTGCTGAGGGCTTTGGGGAAAGGCATTCATCCTGATTTGAAGGTGAAAAGAAAAGTGCCTTTGCTGACTTTGATTGTGGTTGCGTGAGGATATGAGGCCTGGAGCTGTGGCAACCCTCTTGTGATATGGAGGCACAAATCTGAGGGCCTGTAGGCTGAGGATGGGGAGATGAAAAGAGGTGAAGCACCCGGAATTCTTGGTGAAATCGTTGTACTGCTAAATTAAGCAACCCCGATGCCTAACCTTCAGGAATGATCATGTGAGATAATAAGTCCTGTATGGAAGTCTCTTTAGTGGATCTTCTGATTCTTGCAGCCGAAAGAAAGAAAGAGAGAGAGAGAGAAAGAGAGGGGGGGGAGAGAGAGAGAGAAAGAAAGAGAGAGAGAGAGAGGGAAAGAGAGAGAGAAAGAGAGAGAAAGAAAGAGAGAGAGAGAGAGAGAGAGAGAGAGAGAGAGGAAGGAAGGAAGGAAGGAAGGAAGGAAGGAAGGAAGGAGGGAGGGAGGGAGGGAGGGAGGGAGGGAGGGAGGGAGGGAGGGAGGAAGGAAGGAAGGAAGGAAGGAAGGAAGGAAGGAAGGAAGGAAGGAAGGAAGGAAGGAAAGAAAGAAAGAAAAGAAAGAGAAAGGAAGAAAGAAAGGAAAGAAAAAAGAAAACACCTCCTGGTAGATATTATGCTTAACCTTAATCTTTGAAAATTTCTACTTTCTTATTTATAAAATGGGGATTGCGGGATAGCTCATAGGAATGTTTTGAGGATTAAAAAGATAATGGGAGTAAAATGCTTAAAAAGACAGACATTCGTCAGTGAGCGACAAAGGTCACTATGGTGTGATGATGTCATCACAAACCACCTCTGAATCAGGAACTACTGTAATTCCCACTTTACAGATACAGAGACCGAGGCTCCGAGGATTGAAGGAACTTATTCAAGCCATACAACTGGCAACAGCTGAAGTCTGCATTCGAAGCCATACATGACCTGACTCCAAAACTCAAAACATCGGCCCCGTACTACGCGGCTGTACTACCTCCTTTCTGGAAGCCCGAGCAGCGAGAGCAGGGCCGGAACCAAACGGGCACCCAGAGGCTGACAGTGTAACTGAACTTGATTCCAGGGCCCCAACACAAGGACGAAGACCCTCCAGCACAGCGATAGCTAGCTGCAAGCAGCCGGACCCCGCCAACAGGAGGCAGGGGCTCAGAGGTTCCCACTTCCTTCTTTTCCTCTAACCCCGGGGTTCCTGCGGTTGCTAGGTGACTTCCTCATTTAGTTCAGCTTCCACTTAAAAGTCAGTTTCACAGGTCAGTCAATCTCACAAGAAACCAGCAACCCAATGTTCGACCTCATATGAAGCTTTTGCCACGTTATTTTAAGAAATACCCAGAGTGGAAAACCAGCTGTTCCAATTCAAAAGCAACAGGGGGCAGCAGAGAGCAGCAAACTGCTAGACCCCCTAAAAAGAAGAAGAAACAAAACAAACAAAAAAACCCCCAGAACCTTCATTTTCAGCTCAGAAGCATCCTAGTGTAAAAATTTCCCAGGGCAAACCTACCAGACATAATGGGTAGGCAAATTCACATCTCCGGTCTTTTGACAGACAAAAATAATAAGAGACATCTAAACACCTTGAATGTTTTACTGACCAGTACAGCTTCTAGGGACAGGCCCAGCCTGTCTGGGGAAATACTGTCCAACCAGGAATAATCTTGGATGAGCTGAAAGGGGTAGGCACTTTTAACCTGAACAAACTCACCCTGTTCAATTTTCATTTTGTATCCGATTTAAATCTGTCCTGGGAGCAGCTGTCATCGGTCAGCTACAGTGTATCTGAGAGACGCCCAAGGAGAAATTCTTGGTCTATTTTTAAATAGCCAAAGCAAAGGGACACTATGTTCTACATTCATTTAAAATCCAGTTTCTTAGACCAGTCAACCGCACAGGGTGCTGGGAAAGTAAATACAACTCCCCTTCTAGTGGTTTCAGATGATGGCAAGCCACTGCAAGCCCTCTTCCAAGGGCATTCTTGGGATTTCGATTTGTAGTTCTTGGTGCCTCCAAGCGGAGAAGGTATCTGATGATCTCCTCTTGTATTTTGAAATGAACAGATTGGTGTTGAAAAGGGGAGACAAGTGGCGTTTCCACGTCAGAGGGACCGAAAGCCTGGCACCAGCCAGTTGCCAAGTCCCTTTAGAACCTTCAACAATCATTTCCCTGAAGCTCTGGGCATTCCTTTGTAGTGCTTCTCTTGCTTTTTGTAGTGAATAACATCTTCATCCAGAGGGGAGTATATCCTTAAAAAGAGGAAGTATCCCTGTTTATAACCTGTCTTCTGACCCAGCCTGCTCAGCTCTCTTTGCTGTGTTCTTTTTCCTTCAGAGCACTTGTTTTAAGCATGCATTCATTTTGCATATTTTTGGTCAGTGTTGTGTCCCCCTAGCAGGGGTGGGGAACGTCTGGCCCACGGGCCATAGAAGGCCCTGGCTAAGAAATCAATACTGCCTAACATCACACGCCTCACCAAATTAGCCTGACCAAATCTAGCGGGCTAATTTTTAAGTGGATACTTTTGTATGACCCGAGAATGATGTTATACATATTCAAACGGCCCCTGGCAGAAAAAAAGTTCCCACCCTTGCTGGGACACAGGACTGGCAGCTCCCTGAGGATCACGCCCGTGTTGCTCACAGGGGCACAGAGTCCAATGCTTGGCACATGACAGGAGCCTTCTGCAAATGCACCAGTGTTCCCGGGGGCTTTGCAGAGGCCTGACCCACTGCTCGCGTTTAGGCGAGAGCTGGAGCCCTTGCAGGTAAGAGGTGCTCCAGGATCTCGGGTTCGCGTGCAGCAGGAAATGATGGTGTTAATACCCTTGCGTATTAGATAACCCACACAAGGTCACAGTTACCTTTTCTGTAAGAGGGTGAAGGGAGAAGTGATCAGAGATGGAGCACGGCCAAGAAACGGTTGGGATGGAAAGCCTGCACCTCCCACCTGTTCCCCCCTCTGGCACTTCCCAAGGTGGAGTACCCCACACTGCCTCCTTTGAGAGAGCCCCTGGGGTGCTAGAAAACACACGCGGCTCCCTTTCTTTAATAGCATTACCAGACTTAAATTTGCTTCCAGAAGTTAGGAGGATTGTTGCGTGGTGGTAAGCCTCAATCACACATGGTTTAGGAATCCGGAAGAGGGTTTTAAAAGCTGATCCAAGTCATATGAGCATTCTAAAGTTAATTCTCAATGGGCTAGACACTCAGTACTTCGTATTGGAAGTTACGGTAACAATTTACAATGACGATGCAATTTTAAAAGGACTTTCACACCAATTCTCTAAATGTATAGTAAACGCTTATATAACTGCTATGTGTGCAAGGATAAATTAATCAATATTGAGGATGATGGGATAGATAACATCCTTCCCACATAAGCATGATCAGTTTTACGTAGGTAGGTCCTGACAGCCACAAATACACTACTTCTAAGACAGCAGCAAACCTGAGGACCTGGAAATGCCAGAATGATAAAAGAGTAGGAAAAGAACGACAAAGCAATGCACACCCTGGACAATAAAGTAACCACAACATTAATAGCTAGCATTTGCGGTACACTTACTGTGTACCAGGCATTGTTGCAAGCACTTTGCCTACATTATCTCACTGTCCTCACGGGAATCCAAGGAGAGAGGTAAAACACAGCTACATCTCAAGGAGGAACCGCTGATCATCAGAGAGGTTAGGTAACTTGCCTAAGGGCACACAGCCAGGTAGGAAGTAGCAGAGGCAGGATTCAAACACAGGCAGCCTGGCTTTCCATAGTCTGTGCTCTTAATCAATACAACTTACTACTAGAAACTGGATTTAATACTAGCAATGGCAACAACCACCACAACCATTTATCTTTTTAAAATATTTTTTCTTTATTGATTTTAGAGAGAGAGGAAGGGAGAGGGAGAGAGATATAGAAACATCAACGAGAGAGAACATCGATTGGCCACCTGCTGCATGCCCCCCACTGGGGATTGGGCCCACAACCTGGGCATGTGCCCTGACCGGGAATCGAACCAGTGACCTCTTGGTGCTCGGGTCGATGCTCAACCACTGAGCCACACCGGCCGGGCATAACCCTTTACTTTTACATGATTTGTTATGTACACAGTATTTTCTCACACGGTATGTCACACGTTTAGAGTAGGAGGCTTGAGAAGCAGCTCTCCTCCTCATGGGAAAGGTGAGGAGTACGGAGACTGGAGAAAGGCAAGCATAGCCAAGGTGCCCCAGGTGACTGCTACGTCATCGATGGTGCTTCACCCTCAGACCCGGATACGTTCAGCCTTGGCTCTGAGTTCTTTCCATTTTCCTAAGACAGCGCTCATTCTCCTGTAATAACATCCCACTGAAATCAGGAGAGCAGCCCTTGGTCAGCTTCTTGGTTACCACTAACGTCAGTCACAGTCACACCTCAGGAACGCTCAGGAGAACACTGGGTAAGCACCTGTCGACCTGCCCAAAGCCATGCGTTTAAAAATATACATAACTCAGAGACCTGTTTTAAGAGCAATTTCCCATAAGAAATCATCATAAAAGAACGAGCATGAGGGCTTGTCACCCATCACCGTCCTGGCCCATGTTCAGTGATGACAGGAGAATGTGCAGAGTGGGTGGTGGACAGGGGCACCGTGGAAACTGCGCAGTGGGACTGGTGGCGAGGGACATGAAGGAGTAATGGGGTAACCACAATCACCTTCCCGTCCATCGCGGGTTGTCTGTGGCTACCGAGAAATCTCTCAGACTCCTCTTGTCATTCAAGACACCCTTGGCCAGAAGTCACCTGCTGGTGCAAAAGGCTGAATTCACCCTGACCATATATTTTGTTTGGCTTGAAAAGTACATAAAGATTAAGCCAATATTTAAGTCAGGAGATCCCCCACTTAAGAACATCTTGCCCTGGCTGGTTTGGCTCAACGGTTAGAGTGTTGGCCTGCAAACCAAAGAGTCTCAGGTTCTATTCTGGTCAAGGGCACGTACCTCGGTTGCAGTTTGGTCCCCGGCCCTGGTCAGGTCATGCGGGAGACAACCAGTCGATGTCTCTCTCACATTGATGTTTCTCTCTCTCTCTCTCTCTCTTTCTCTCTCTCTCTCTCTCTCTCCCACTCTATCTGAAGATAAATGGAACAATATACTCAGGTGCGGATTTTAAAAAAAGAACATCTAGTTTTCTGGCTTTTCTTAAGAAGCAGATGGTGTTCGGATGCGGCTGTTCCTTTTAGACAGGGTGTGTCTTTTCCAGGCCCACCTGACCTTCACGTCCCGGCCGTGGCCCCAGTCCTGACGCTAAGGCCTGCTGCTACCTGGGATCATAACATCTGCTCTGCTGCCTTTCTGGTGAGCATCTGCCTGAACCCATGTCGCTCTCAAAGCAGGAACATACAATACAGACCGAGACAGCTGCATGTTTTTTTAAAAAGCATAATTGTATTTCACTTGCCATCCTGACTTCTAATTTCTGGCACCTGCCTGCCCCATCTAGGCATCTGAGTGTGTGGTCCCCCTGCTCGAAAACTTCGGTGAAGCGTTTTCTAAAACCACGTGTTGTCATCTTCCGACACATTGGACAGAGCGCCTAAACCAGCCGAGAACAAACATGCGTGTCAGTGAGGATGAACGTGAAGGTGACGTGTGAAATGAAACCTTGTCGATGGTCATCCACTGGGGACCGGCCCCCACCCTCCCACCTACGTTCTGTAGAGGTGACCTGTGGTCAGGGGGAGTCACCATTCACGGCACCAGGCTAATCCCAACACACCAGAAGCCCCGAGAGAACAGGGGCCATATCTCACCATCACATACATACAGCACCAAGCTCAGCGGCTGATCCACACTGTTCCTTACCCAGCATTTGCTGAGCAAATGGATGTGGGACTTGTACACAGTCTGCGATTCATAGAGAAGGATGAGGTCCACGGGAGGGACAAGTGACATCTAGTTCCGTTGCAATTCAGTTGCAAATCAGCTCTTTCTCTCTCCTGCATATGCTTAACTTCAATGTACAGAGCATGTCAGGATGTCTCCTGTCCCTGTGGTACAGTCAGACCCCTTCAATTTTCCAGCTCCAGCAAGGATTTTCTGCTGGAATCACCCAACCCAACTGGATGAAGACACCTCATTGCAGAGTAAGAGTAACCATGAGTGTCATTCTTGGTTCCACCACAGGACGTATCGGGCCATGAAAATGGGCTAACGTGACCTTCTGGGCAGAGCAACTCCAGCTTCATACCAGCGATATTCAAAATGCTGCCAGCGTACCTGAATGGGTGAGCTGCCTCCAGCAACAGACGCATTTTGTTCTTCTAAATCCATCCCAACCTAAACATCACTCATCATCGGTGCTATGCTTTGAAGGAAAAAGAGAAAATAAACAGCAAACAACAGGCAAAAACTAAGCAGCGACGAAGCCCCACTTCGTCTTGAGGAGAGCACAGCACAGCCGTAAAAGGGATTACGGTGGTGAGGTTATGAGCGAGCGCTCTTTCTCCTTCTCATTTCCCAGTACTCTGCATTGAGGCAGTATTACTTTTCGAATTTGAAGAATAATAAATACGCTTGCCCCAGACCATTTCCAATGATCACAGTGTTCGTATAAACCCTACTGACCTTTTAAAAGTGTGATTTGTTTTTGTAGCACGTAAAGCAATAAATGCTAGATATGCAAGCTCGTACCTGGCTGAGTTGCTCTACATCAGTGGCGACAGCAAGGTGGCCCTGTCCCTGAAAGGCCAGCAGGGGGCTGGGCTGACACGCGCGGTGTTGCCAGAGGTGGAACTCCAGCACCCGAAAGCCATCTGCCCTGAGAGGTGTTTAATGCAGTCCTCCGGGTTGTGCTTTTCCCACTAGAGGACACACAGAGAATTACCAATCCTGGCCTCCGAGGCTGTAAATAAACCTAAATCTGCTTCGTCGGCACTCTCCGGCAGGCTGGATATTGGCTGTCAATCTCCCCGGACGATTTGGGCATCGCTATCAATCTCAGTCAGTTCGCCTCTGGGTAAGAGACCTGCCCATCAGCTCCCACTTCCCCACCTCAGGCCAGAGCGACGCGGCCCGCTCACTGCTTCTTAGTTATCTCCCCTCCTCTGGTTGGCCTGATGGTTTTCCTTTTCATACCTTTGCCAAGAACTCTCTAGGGGACCTCATCTGTCCCACTTTCATTATCGTGACGACCTTGAAATGATCTTGTCCATCTACCTGCCTTTCTATGCCAACTCTGTGCCTTTGAGTCAGTAAGGTGGGGAAGAAAAAGTATTCTTACTTGCAGATGCTAGAAGCATTTTAAAGATTTCTCGGGTTAAGGGTCCTGAGACACAGCCTGGGCCTCCGTTTCTCCATCTCTGAATGGGAATAAACGGTGCCTACCTTGTTGGGTTGCCGTGAGACGGACGCACAGGGCACGATTAATTACCTACACGGAGCCTGAAGAATTGCACGCGCAGAATACACAGTGATACTAGTGTGTGTCCTTTCCTGAGCGAGCTCCAGCTCATTCCTATCCAAGAAATAGGGGCACAGATTAGCAGTTCCCTGGATTTCTTCAGAGACTAGGATTTGATCATCTTAAGGAGAGGAGAATGATTTCAAGATTTGAATATGTGATTTCACGTTGATTGGACTGGATTTAAGAAGACACAATCACAAGGACTTGATTCATGTCCTCGACAAATGTGTGTGTGTGTTGTAGGTGTGTGTGAGAACGAGAATTACATCTTTGTTTTGTGGTACAGATCGTATCATGAACTTTTCACACCTCGGAAACAGCAAGGAACATTCTATCACCAGAAAGCATACATATTTTCTAAAGCAGTAAATTATTCTCACAGTGTACAAGTATATAAGACCTACAAGGACACCCATTTTTGTCCATTTTGTTCTCTGCTGTATCTCCATAGTCCTAGTCGGCACCCAGCATGGGGACAACACTCAATACATATTCGTTAAATAGATGAATGAAAGAAAATTTTAACTATTATTTTTCACCTTCTCAGAAACTGGATGAAAATCTGGTGATCTTATTTCTCAAAGCCAGCCAAAGCACCTACATCTGTATTAACATGGAAAAGTACTCACCTGAAATTGACATCTTAATGAATTTCACCTCAGTGACTTAGTTCAGGCCCATCACACCCTCCGCCGCAGGTGAGTGGGACTGCTGGCTGCTGAGCCTTCTCTGTTATTGCCTGCTCAGCTTCCTTCACCTTCTCTGGTCATGGAACCCCCTCTGTTCTGGAGGTACATGCTAGAGGTTGGGTGCGGACACCCTGCTCTAGCAGGAATTAATGCATGATGCAGAACCAATCGGATTATACCACAATCGATGCAGGGACAGACCGTGACTGACACCTGGACATCTTCAGTCCTGCAACATATTGCAGAGCTATGGGGGACTGAAACATTTGCAGGTAGGATTGCTAAATCATCACGGGTAACATGTGCGATAAACACAGTCTCTGCAACCGTGCAAGAAATGAAAGGAGGGAGGGAGGGAGGGACACAGAGAGCACCAGCCCTGACTATATCAAGTTCCTGGATTCAGCTGTGCCTGAAGCCAGCCTTCCATACGTCACACCCTGAGCCCCACCTCCAATGTCTCTTCTGGTGAGCCCAGCTGAACCGAGTTTCTATCACTTGCAACAGAAAGAGCCCTACCAAATATAGAAATAATATATATTTTATGGTACGATTTCAAATCATTCCAGCTAGTTTTAAATAAGTAATGGGGAAGAAGGAGCCATACAGAAGGCTGAAACGCGTACGTGTTTACAATAAAATAGGAACCCAGGACGCTTATGTGTTCTGAATGCATGTTTCAACTCTCACAACTTCTAACACGTTTTTAGACTTTATATTTTTAATCATTTGAGTTCCTAAACCGAAGTGCACTATATTTTAAAGCCAACATGTAAGAACGGCATCAGCCGGTTGAACATGATAAACACATTTTGGGCTAAGTAGCTGCAACCAGTATTTATTTCTCCTTTTCCTATTAGCATAGCCTGGAAAAGCAAACAACAATAACAGTAATAACAGCAGTGACTTACTTCCCGGGTTTTTCAGTTCTGAAATGATGTGCTAAACTAGACTAAACCAGCTCAAAGGCAGAGGAAGGCAGTTCCGACAATATCCGGCATTAGGGTGAATTCCGTCACTCCTCAGCATCAATTTTCCTTGAAAATACATGTTCGCAGAGGTCCACCTCAGCCCTGGGACCTGGTGCAGCAGATAATAGGAAGGGACAGGGGCTTACTTATCACTTAATTCTCCTTCAGAGTAGTCAGAGTCTGATGCTAACTCTGAGAATTAAGAACATGGGTAAAGAAATGATCTAGCCCTGGCTGGTGTGGCTCAGTGGGTTGTGCACCTAAAGGTCGACAGTTCAATTCCCAGTCAGGGCACATGCCCGGGTTGCTGGCTCGATCCCCGGTGGGGGGAGTGCAGGAGGCAGCAGATCAATGTTTCTATCTCTCGCTCCCTCTCCCTTCCTCTCTCTAAAAAAAAAAATACATACATATATATTAAAATAGATTCAGATTCATTAAAAAATAATAAAAGACATGATCTAGGCATAGCCTCTGACTCATTCTGGCCAATCACAAAATGTTACTGAGAAGCAGCCATAAATACGCTAGACTTTCACATGAGAATAACACAGACGTCTAAGTACATCAGTTTTTTCACTCTGAACTAAAGAGTGGCTGTTTGGGTGATTTATCAAAAGAAGCATTAATTTATTTTTATTTCAGTAAAATGGATTTCATAAAAATTCCTTCCTGCCCCTTCCATGGCAAGGTTACATCTTCCTTCAGCACACACCAACACTGGAGACCTTTTCCAATTTCATGACAAAGATACAGAAAATACTAGGTAATCAACATAAAAAGAACAAGATGAAAATCTGACAAGTAATTTAATTAGAGGTTGTGCTTTATTCTGAGCATCAAAGGAAAAATGGTAACTTCTCTGCCGCTGTCAGATGAAAATTTGTAAATAAATTAGTACAAACACAAATATATCATTATATATAATTGCTTCTAGGTAGTAAAACTTTATATATAGTATATATATTTATATATTAATAGGTTTAGATTTATAAATTGTATATAGTTGTAATTATAATAGATATCATTTATATTTATAATTACAGATAAATATATTCATCTTACAGGGTGCGGCAAAAGTAGGAGTAGAACCCAGCAGGTGTGGCTCAGTGGACTGAGCGTGGTCTCATGGACTGAGAGGTCCCAGTTCTATTCCCAGTCAGGGCACATGCCTGGGTTGTGGGCTCTATCCCAGTAGGGAGTGTGCAGGAGGCAACCACTCGATGTTTCTCTCTCATATAGATGTTTCTCTCCCTCCTTTCCTCTCTCTAGAAAATCAATAAAAACATTTTTTTTTTAAAGTAGGAGTACAGTTGTGAGTACACAAAACAGAGTTTATTTTTGTATTATTTATTAATGTATTATTTTTCCATACAAACTGCAAACCTACTTTTGCCCCACACTGCAGTAGTTTATAATTATACATTGTAATTATAATAGATGTATTACTGCATACATCATTTTATTACCTAGAAGCAAACTTAGGAAAACTGGGTGGCAAAAATGAACCGACCTGAATTACAACACCTAACAAAACGTCAAAATTGCGGTGTACAAAGTATGGCCCAAAACGTCCAGGAATTAGCCTCCCAGGCCAGCTGCTTCTTTGTGCTGATTTGGATAGTTCTGTGTCGATTTACCTGAACAGAGTTGGTCTATAAAACTGAGGGTGACTTCTGATCACACTTTATTATAATGTGGTGTCTGCGTATGTCCTAAACCCAGGAAACTTTGGCTATGCTTATCTTTATATATGCCCAAGTTTGATAAGCTACATGGAGCTGCATTTGCAGAGAGTGGGAGCTCTGCAGTCTGTGAAATAATACGTGCATTTAATGGAACTTTTTTCTCTTTTAACTCCCATGCCTTGTCTTTTCTAAAATCATTTTCCTGATGGATTTGGATAGTTGGAAGAAACCAGAAGTGAAATATTTACTCAAAGTCCTCCAGTAATGATAACAGCACTTTCCACAATCGGTCTGTTTCTAAAAAGTTTAGTTTTGGAAAGTTCTTATACTGTTACTGTTCAAATCACTTTTTTTTTTTTTTTTAACAAAAGGAAGGTTTGCTATAACAATCCAATAAGAGTTTTAAAAATCCCTTCCACTGAGTTTGAATCATGAAGTAGATTTGCTTATATTTAATTACTTAACATCAATTTATTACCACAGTCCTCCTGCATTGAAATTTTCTATAAATTCCTAAAATAAACAAGTTTGAGGGGGAGTTTATATGAAATTCACCAGAGAGAATATCCTGAAGTTCCTTATGAACAAAGATTACCAAAACAATTGTTGTTGTTGTTTTTATTGAATTTATTGGGGTGACATTGGTTCACAAAACCATACAGGTCTCAAGTGTACAATCAATAAAACATCACCTGCTCACTGCATCGTGCACCCATCGCCCCAAACAAAGTCTCTTTCCATCCTCACTCCCCCCCTTTGCCCACCTCCACCCCCCCGCCCCCCTTTCCCTCTGGCTGTCACCACACTGTTGTCTGTGTCTATGTGCTATATATCTATATCTATATCTGTATCTGTATCTGTATCTATATACATACATATATATACATATATATATATATTTTTTTTTTCCTGCTTAATCCCTTCACCGTCTTTCATCCAGTTCCCCAACCTCCCTCCCCTCTGGCACTTGTCAGTCTGTTCCATGATCCATGCCTCTGTTTCTCTTTTGTTCATTAGATTCCACATATAAGTGAGATCATAAGGTCCTTGTCTTTCCCTGACCGGTTTATTTCACTTAGCATAATAATCTCCAAGTCCATCCGTGCCGTCAAAAAACGGAAGATCTTATTTTTCTTTTTTTTACGGCCGAGTAGTATTCCATTGTGTAAATGTACCGCAGCTTTTTTATCCACTCATCTACTGATAGGTATTTGAGCCGTTTCTACATCTTGCCTATTATAAATAACATTGAACATCAAGAAAATGGGAGGCCTCCAGTTTCTTCAAGTGGGTCAGATAATTTTTCTGTCCCTCCCTCTTTCCTTTCTGGATCAATGTTTTTTGAGTGCCTACTGTGTGCCAGGGACTGTGACTGGAGATAAGGGGAAAGCAAGACAGAACTATCCCTGCCCTCCTGGGGACCAGCTGTGAAAATGCCCATCCCTAACCTGCCACAAGGTGGCGCTAGTCCACCCGGTAGGCACGTGAGAGCTCAGTCGGACCCAAAGGAAAAGCCTACCTAGAACAGCTTCACATCCACGTGGAATGTTGTTCTTCACTGAAACACTTAATGGAGCAAAGAGCTGTCAACAACCTAAAATCAGAAAGATCACAGGAAATTACAGCAGATTATGGGAATACAAGAAAACTGAAGACATCTTGGCATTACTGAGAGAGAGACTGCTTTCCCCGTCGAATGAATACAACAGACCTATTTAAAAGGTTAGAGGGATATCATCCAACTTACTGCCATTTCTAGTCATGAGTTTTCCCCAGCTGACAGAATGATACCTGTACATATGCTTGTGTTAAGTGTCTTGAAAGCTTTGGATGTACGTTTTCAGCAGCTGGTATAACTAAACATTGACTGTCCATTTCTTAATCCTGAAGCAGTTATTTTGTGCTAGGTAATGAGATTTTATTTATTTATTTCTCCTGCCTAAGCAAATAACAGCTCTTCCTTCGATTGGTTGGAATGAGTTGTGCCCTGAGCAGCCCACACTTTGTAGACAATCCCTTCAAGGGAGAAAAGATCTCTCTAGAAAGGCCCAGGCTGTAGCTTCAGGGAAAAGCGAGACTTCTGTCTGATGAAACGGAAGACATGTCTCACCCAACATATTTCCTCAATCAGGCTTGGACATTGTACTTAATATTAAGCTGTGAACTATCCCCATCACACGGGTACTACTAGTACTATTAGTGATTTATTGCTATTTTATTTTCAATGGAACTTTAAATCCCCATCCAGGCATTCACTTGTCTTGGAGTTTTATCACCTCTATTCACCCTTGCTGTTAACAAAACAGAGCTATACCACACACAGGCTGTCTTCGAAAGAGTGTTTGCCCCTAAGAGCAGAGCCCCCCTCCCCCCAATGAAAAAGCGACATTAAAAGGCAGCCTAATGTCTATTGTGTACATTTTTGGCCTGGGTGCTCTCTAGGCTAGAACTGAAGATGTAAGGAGTTCTATTTTTAGTGTCTTCTTACGGAAGCACCATGAACTTAGCAACGCATGGAATTTATGACATACTCAATTTTATAACACGGGGGAGAGGGGGGTAGAGAATGACTTTTCCATTGCATTTCCCATGAATCTCAGATCACTTGTAAATTGCAGAGCCTGACATTTAAACTGTGCCATGTTGATAGCTCAGGCACTGCCTTCCTCCCCCTCGCGCCCTCCCCCTCCACCAGGAGACCACTGCTGATGCCTCATTTCATAATGCGGCGTGATGGTGAGTCAAGGGTCAAGCTCAGCCTGTTAAGTCTAAAGCAATTACCTTCTCCTGCAGATAAAGAAAAGCCCCACTCCGAGGGGAGGGCGGAATGCGCAGAGAGACTCCAAGAACCATATGGCCAGTTTCAGCTTGTATCCTTGGCATCACGGCGGGCGCCTGGGCAAAGGCCAATGCTTGGCACATTGCACCCACAGCCATTTCTGGCCAAACACTCATCTATTTCTGGAAACTCACCTGCCCTTTCCGGTTGGCTATCCTGAGCATCTAAATTCTGACACAATGAGTTCCTGCTGTCTAAAATCATATGTTCTATTTACATTTTTAGAATAGCTTATTAAAATGGCATCCGTTCCTCAACCGTGTACTGACAATATCAAAAATAAAATGCTGAATAACCATCGGGTGTATAGTCCTGCGTCCCAGTAGCATCTAACTTAGCAGCATTGTATTTGAATAAATGTGTGTGTTTTTTTCTCTTGATGTCTACATTTTCAACAATAGCCGATGTTCCGCAGTCTTAGAAATTGGGATGTTTTTTAATTAGTGCTTTGCACTTAACCTCTCAACTACCATGTCTACACTGTATCTCTTAATAGGAAAGTGAGAAAAAGAGAAATATATCTCATTCCTAGCACACTTTCAAAGTACCCGGATGAGAAGTCCTTCTGCTGACATTGGCAGACCGTGTTTCCAAGACTCTGGAGACAGCCCCCAGCTAACATCAGGCCCCAAGTATTATTTACTTAAGTCATCAAGGAAATGACTTCAACTAACTAAGCCTCAGTGTTCTCATCTGCAAAACAGAGACATCCATCTCCTGAGCACGGCGTGAGATGGCACTGCCCGGAACTTGGCAGGTCTACAGAGGAGCCAGAATTCAAAGCCAGGTCATAGCGCTCCATTCTATCATCTCCCAAAGATGAAGAGAGACGAAGGCTTGGAGGTTCATCGAAGCGCTTTTGAAGGATGAGAATCTGCTCCTGTAGCTGCTGACAGATTTCCAAGCAGGTGACACACGTGTGAAAGTGATGAAGAATGAAGCCAACGAGGGAGAGGGTGAAAGCAAGAGGACCGTCTTCGAGGCTTGGACCCGACCTGCAGCCACGGTGAGAGCTAGCGCAGGGAGCAGAACACCCAGGCTAAGGAGTACATGCAGCGGCACTGAAGCCTTGTCCCCCAGGAGGAGGAGAACACACCTGGGCGTAAGAATCACGTGGGAGGGGCATTAAAAATATATATATAGATATATATATAGATATATATTTTCTCTTTATTGATTTTTTTAGAGAGAGAGGAAGTGAGAGGGAGAAAGAGATAGAAACATCAATGAAAGAGAACATCAATTGACCGTCTCCTGCATGCCCCCCCACTGGGGATCAGGCCCACAACCTGGGCATGTGTCCTGACCGGGAATCGAACCGGTGACCTCTTGGTGCATGGGTCAACGCACAACCACTGAGCCACACCAGCTGGACTAAAAATATCTTTTAATTACAGGTATTGGGCTTTATTCCAGACCTGTTGACATAGATTCTCCATGTCTTGGGCTCAGGGATTTTTGTGTGAGTGTGGGTGTGGGGGTGTGAGTGTGCGCATAGTGTGTGGATTTAAATACAATGTCAAGTTTGGAAAGGACCCATCAAGGGGTAAATTCGGGCGTGTATTACTTAGACCCCTACACACAGGGCCTAGATTTTCTATCTGACTGGGTAGAAAATATGGGAATGGGTTTCCTTATTAGATTGTCCACTCAGAGCCCCACTTCCTCGAGTATACAACCAAAGGTAAATTTGGTGAAATTACTCACAAATTCTGGGTAATTCTGGGGAGGTCAGGGGATGGAAAACTACATGTAGACATGTTGCACCGAGGCTTGCATTCGGAATGCTCCAGATGTCTTCGGAACTACTAGATCTAAAATTACACACAGGGGGAAGGTTGTAGATATGGAATAAATCTACAGCTTAAATTTTTCAAAGAATTTATAGCCCCCCTATGCCAGCCTCCTTCAGAATGCAAGAAGAGCCTTTGCAGCATCCTGGGCAGAGAGATGGTCGTGTGACTGGATACCTTCAGTGGTGGTGAGCTCACATTCACGAGCAGTATTGATCAGAAGGCAGAGTCTCGCACTGGAGGAGGGCAATGCATTCGGGTGTGCAATAAAGAAATAAAATGTGAGAGGGTTAGAGGTTAGAGCGTTGGTACCCGTATAATCCTGTGTTTAAATATGCTTGGGAATCGTATGTGTTATGCTTGCAGAAATGAAGAGCAGGTCTGGGCCAGGAAGCTGCATGAAGGCAGGCAAGTTAAGGATGAGGAGGCATCCAGGTGTCCACGCCCCAGTGACCACACACCTGCAATGAATCGGAGACACAGCTGCAATCCACCCAAGAGGGGAGGAGATGTCCACCAAGGAGGGGATGTACCTACTGTGCTCTGGTCGCCCCAGCGACAGGAGCCACTACTCATGCTGATGGCATTGTAATGCACACAGCACTTGAAAATAAAATAAATTATGATCTCAACAGCAGAGTGAAAGGTAGTCCTGAGAGCCTCAGTGAGGGGAGGAGTTACGGTGGAGTTTGAGTGGTGACTGTTCGAAGACATGTGATCAGGAAGAAAGATGTTGGGTGAAAAATAATAAAAATGTAGGAAATGTGTGTGTGTGTGTGTGTGTGTGTGTGTGCACCTGTCAATGAGAGAGAGAGAGAGAGAAATGCTAATGATAAAATAAATACCTGGACAAGTAATATGTCTGTCATTTTTCTTCCTGACATACTCCAGACTAGAAACCCTAAATTGAATGTTAACGAATCCACATTGCCTTGTCTGTTCTCTGGATGCCCTCAGTACGTGGAGGTAGCCTGGCCTGGGAGACTCAACCGAAATTCAGCCTCTTAGCGCGTCGGCAGTTGGCGGTGAATGTGGCAGCCTCGCTCAGGTGTTTTCTTGCTCTCCTGTTGCCCCAACGTGATCAGATTTGTTGCGATGGTGCAGAATGATAGGATGGTTCGTTTTAAGTGTCAACTTGGTGAGGCTGCAGCGTCTAACTGGGAAGGTATTTTGTCGCTGTGATTAACACCTGCAATCAGCTGACCGTAAACAGAGATTAGCCTCTGTGGTGTGGTGGACTTGAAGGCCTTACGAGCCAAGACAGGTTTCCCGGAGAAGGAATTCCCCTTCGAGACCAGAACAGAGAAACCCTGCCTGAGCTTCCAGCCAGCCGGCCTACAGATTTCAGCCTCAAGACGACAACATCAACTCCTGTCTGAGTTCCCAGCCTGACAATCTGCCCTACCAATTTCAGACTTGCCAGACCCCACAACTCCTAAAAATAAATGCATTTCAATAAATAGAGAGATAGAGAGACACAGAGACATAGCGCTTCGGATACAGACATATTGATATGGGGAAGGAGAGCCCTATTATATATTTATATAGGTAAATCATAAATATTTAGAAATCCCCTCCTGGGGAATTGGAAGCTGACCCCTTGTCACTTACACTATTGGCTCTATTTCTGTCCTCTGACATGAAGAACAAGTTCAATATAGTCTAGTTATTTGGGCAAATAAGTTTGGTAACTTGGCATGCCTGTTTTAACCTATCAATCAACTGGGAACAGCGGATCCCAGATGTTCTAAAAGCCCTTCCCATAGACCCCACTGCTCTACTTTCCCCGGATGTATTAGGAACTGTGACCCCACTCCCCCAGTGGGTTGTAGCAGGGGTGACTTCTGGAAAGAGTCGGAGCAACCAGGCCCTCTCTCCAGTAACGTTGAATGAATACATTGATGGTTATCAGTCTGTGGGCCGGGCAGGGTAAGGCTCAGGGTGGCCATGCTTTTCCACGAGCCATAGGCGGGGAAGAAGAATCCACAGACAGGAGGTGGAAGCACAGATCCCGGCGTCACCCAACGCCTACAGACTCTTCTTTCTGTGTTCAGCTCTTCGCGCGTAAGTGCTTGAGCTGTTTCTCATGTTCTCCGACTGAACTCTGTGCCCTTCGTTTCTGGAAAACAGCTCTGAATCTGTCCAAGATGTTCTCTTGTCTTAAGATGACAGAGTGGCTTTAAGTTGCTCATCGCCAAGTGATGGGTGATACTGATGCGGATTCTGCATTGCCCAGCAACAAAACCACGTGGGGGTCTATGTTTACGACACCATCAGCAAAGCGTGAGACAGTCATCGAAGAACACCGAGCTGTTCACTTAGAAATCGAATCTGAAGAGGTGTTTCGCAAAAGGTCAAGCTAAATCATTATAAGGAGAGCAGTTCTGATAAGGTTATTGCAGTGAGCCTCACACAACAGGATAATAATAACCAAAAACAACAGGTAACGCTTATCGAACATTCACCATGTGCCAGTCACTGTTCTGTGTCCCACATCTATTTCGTTCTCATGTTGGTGCTACGAGGTATCTGCTTTATTATCGCCATTGTACCCACGGAGAAATGCTGCTCGTCCTCTCTGCCAAATCGTGCCTAACATGAGAACCGGCGAGCCGAAATTCAGTACCTGGCGACCACAAGCTATTCCTCCTGAGGGGGGTCAAATAGGCCACCCAAAATATATCACTTTAGCAGACTGATTATTTTGAATTAAAGTTACTTAAAAAAACAGCCAGTATATTGCCCGGCTGGTGTGGCTCGGTGGTTGAGCATTGACCCATGCACCAAGAGGTCGCCAGTTCGATTCCCAGCCAGGGCACATGCCCAGGTTGTGGGCCTGATCCCCAGTGGGCGATGTGCAGGAGGCAGCTGATCGATGTATCTCTCTCATCGATGTTTCTATCTCTCGCTCCCCCTCCCTTCCTCTCTCTCTAAAAATCAATAAAATATATATATATATATTTTAAAAACAGCCGGTATAAGAAGGACACTCTGACCCTCCGTTGTCCCCTTAAAGCAAGAAATAAATATCCAGGATGCAAGGTGCCTGCCTATACCAGGAAGGAGAAAGACACCCTCACGTCCAGAGATAGGGAGCCCAGAGCCACGAGAGGTATAAGACAGGTCTCCTTAATGCTTCACTAATCTACTACCCCGAACCGTAACCCCTGGTCTTGTCAGTTCTGCACACATTTATTGTTCCTTTGTCCAGAGGTATAAAAGCTACCTGCTCTGGTCACTTCATGAACTCCCATACACATTAAACTACATTTATCTTTCTCCTGTACTCTGCCTTATGTCAATTATTGGGCCGTCCAAAGAACCCCACCCACACTCCCAATTAGTAAGCAAGATGTTTTACCATTCTTGTTATATGTAAAAAAAAAGAAAAGAAAAACACCCAATCTTAATTTTAGGTTCAAGTGGTGCCAACTATCTATTTCTTTAAATATCATATTCTATATTTCTTTCCAAGATGACAAACAGAGTGGGAAGTACAGCCTCCAATCACGTATGTCAGAAATGCGGAGGGTCCTCCTCCCTTCCAGAGCCAGAATGCCCTCCTTCTGTAAACACAGGGCGAAGTTGTTACCATTTTATACTTGCTGAATAACAAATGCTCCTTTATTCTCCCATCAAGTCGTTATGGATCTCAGGATACGCTCTCTGTTCCTGGAATCACGGCTAAATGCTCTTTAAGTGGTGAAAAGTGATCTCTAAGTGGGCTTAAGTTGTGAAATGTACATTATCTGAGTGGTGAATTTGGCTGAAACAGATAAACAGATGGCCGAGGCCCTGTTTCAGCTTCTAAAAGTAAAACAAAGTAGAGAGAAGAAAGAAGAAACATAACACATAAAACTGAGAGATGCTCAGTTGGAATAACCTCACATGTCCAAAATATATCTATTTACACCCAGAATCGATCGAAACACCAGCTTCCCCCCCCTCACCCCAACAAGCAAAAACAAATTTGGAATATTTCTCTTTTAAAGCAATCCTTTTCTCTTAAAAATACAAAAAAAAAAAAAGTGTGGAGCAAACAGAATATTGAAAAGAATCAAATAATATAAAAGAGATTTGACTCAGGCCATCTCCATAGAAATCCCCCCAGCCCAGTCCCCTGGACAGGTGACATTAGCTTTCACGCCACATTCCTTTTCAGTGCCTCAAGATTTCATTCATTTTGGGAGCTACACTGCTTAGCAAGGCTTCTAGTTTAGAAACCAGAGTTACTCGTCTGCTTTTGTCCTGGGTCATCCTTCAGGACCAGCTTGATTCCCCAGGGGCATCTTGAGTCCAGGGGAGATGAGAGCCTCTGAGTACAGATGCTGTCTCACCTCTTCCACCCTCCCTTCTGCCAAACCCTGACCCCGTGTGTGCACATTACGGCTTTTACAGGAACAGTTTGAAAGCAGAGAGCAGCGTAATAATTAGTTGTGTGCGTGGTGTTTGCTTCTGCAAAGATGTGACACTCAGCTTACTAAAGGCATTGCTTTCCTTGGTTTCCCAGCCGTAGTCTGAAGGAGCTGTTCCAGGTTCACTGGGAAGGATGCAGAGGTGAGGCAAGGAGCAAAGCTGTGCTCCTGCCCTTAACAGAGACATTCAGGATGGAAGGAAGGGAGGGAGGGAGGGGAGGGAGGGAGGAAGGGGAGGGAGGGAAGGAGGGAGGGAGGAAGGGGAGGGAGGGAGGGAGGGAGGGGAGGGAGAGAGGGAGGGAGGGGAGGGAGAGAGGAAGGGGAGGGAGGGAGGGAGGGAGGGAGAGAGGAAGGAGGGAAGGAAGGAAGGAAGGAAGGAAGGAAGGAAGGAAGGAAGGAAGGAAGGAAGGAAGGAAGGAAGGAAGGAAGGGGGGGGAGGGAGGGAAGGGAGGGAGGGAGGAAGGGGAGGGAGGGAGGGAGGGAGGGGAGGGAGAGAGGAAGGGGAGGGAGGGAGGGAGGGAGGAAGGAGGGAAGGAAGGAAGGAAGGAAGGAAGAAGGAAGGGAGGAAGCAACAAAGGAAGGAAAGAGGGAGGAAGGAAGGAAGGAAGGAAGGAAGGAAGGAAGGAAGGAAGGAAGGAAGGAAGGAAGGGGGGGGAGGGAGGGAAGGGAGGGAGGGAAGGGGAGGGAGGGAGGGAGGGAGGGAGGAAGGGGAGGGAGGGAGGGAGGGAGGGAGGAAGGAGGGAAGGAAGGAAGGAAGGAAGAAGGAAGGGAGGAAGCAACAAAGGAAGGAAAGAGGGAGGAAGGAAGGAAGGAAGGAAGGAAGGAAGGAAGGAAGGAAGGAAGGAAGGAAGGAAGGAAGGAAGGAAGGGGGGGAGGGAGGGAAGGGAGGGAGGGAAGGGAGGGAGGAAGGGAGGGAGGGAGGAAGGGAGGGAGGGAGGAAGGAAGGAAGGGAGGAAGGAAAACAAGACTGATCTCAGTACTTTCTGGTGTCATCAGGGACATCACAACGTGTCATAAAGCTCGATCTTCGGAGATCCAAACCAGCAGAAACGACAGCACCGTCTGAGACGGTTCTCAGCTGGCGAGAGGAATGGGCGAAGGCTGGACCTTGAACACATCCAAAGCCGAGACACAAGGAGGACGAATGAAAACAAAGCCACGCACACGTGCCTGACCGAAAACAATTTTCCCCAGAATGTCTGTGATTAGAAAGCACACTCTTGCCTGTTGCCAGCCCACCCCAACCCTATCAAGTCCTCAAAAACCTGACTTCAAACAAAATCCCTCCTTTCACAAGCCTCCCGCGTGTCCGCCCAGCCCCCATGGCACTGCCCCTTTGAAATCGGGCATCCTTTCAAGTGTGAAAAACCTGGGTCAGGCCTTCGTCCAAAGTGAAAGCTTCAGGCTTTCATCCTCTCTGAAGATCTCCCCTCGTCTTTGACCTCACCACCAGCAAGACATCTTGTCCTGTATTTGGAATTCAATTGCCTACTCCTGGTAACCTGAATAAAGTTATGTGTGCCTCAAAGGAACATAGCAGACCGTCATAAAATTTCAACAATGCCAAGGGGGCTTGGCAAAATGAGAAAATTACAGGACATCTCCCCTCCGTGGTCTCAGGAGACAATCCTTCCACTCCAAATATGCCCAATTTTTTTCTTCCCCAAATATTCTGAAGTCTGATCTCTCCCCAATTCTCAAAGCCATTAAATTAGAGAAACAAGGTACGCCCTTAAATGCCTGGTCATATTCTTGGCTCGGGACCTTTGCTCCTTTTTTCCCTCTAGGTCTGTCCCCGTTTGCGGGCAGAGACCAAGCCTGTCATGTTTCAACATTTTATTCCCCACGCCCAGCCCCGCGCCTGTCACCAGAGGAGACCCTCAATAAATATTAGTCGAATAAATGAATGAATGAGGCATATGCAGCAGGGAGAAGAATGAACCTTATTAAATTGAGTCTGATATTAGAATAGGATTAGAAAAATCCTTTGGGGTTTGCTGCTTATTAATAAACAGTTGCATGATATTAAACTATGAAGACAGGGGGGGAAAACAGCTCATTATTCTGATATTTCCTTCCTAGCATAAAGCCAGCGAACGAACTGCATTCAGAGGAAGCAGGCGATACATTTAAGCACTGTAAATATCAACATTCGTCCACAGCCTCCGTGCAATCTAATTCACCCTCTCGCACAGCCCATCATAGCTGAAGTATGTTTTGCTTATAAGGATCATAAAAACTCGCTTGATTTATTGTTTTTTTCCCCCTCCTTTGTTCTCTGGGAAAAGTCAGTTATACGTGGATCTCTTTCTTCGGGGAAAAAGAGATTCTTGTCACCAGGGCATTTACAGACACAAACTCGCTTCTTACTCTGGAGGAAAGGGATCCTAGAACGGGAGCTTCATCGACTGTCGTGTCGGGACTCTGTCATTGTTCATTCTGCACCAGCTCACTTGCAGAGTCTGGAAGAAAGTCTCGATTCTTCATGTGATGTCCCGTCAGCCACTGTCTCGAATTCTCATTGCAGGGGATCATATTAGCAGTCAATAGCTAATGGAGATCTGGTTTCATAATGTGCCTCTCAGACCATTTTATTTAGGCATCCGTCATGCTCACCACAACCAAGACCTGCAGCCCTAGGCTCTGAAGGGTCATTTTCATTCACGCCAGCCCCTCTCCTGGTAAGAGCTACAGGAGCTGGGATGTAGGAGGTGTCCTGAGGGGACCTCAACCAGGGACCTTTATTCAAATATAAATGGGTTAAGGAAGGAGAGAGGAGGGGAAGAGAGGGGGGGTGGAAGAGAAGAGACAGAAGAAGAGGAGTTAGAGTCCAGGGGAAAGGAGAGGGAGGATAAAGAAAGAGAGGCACTGGAAGGAAAGAGAGAGAAAAGACACTGAAGGGGAGAAGAGAAGAAGGAAGAGGAAAAGCGGCAGGAGATGGGGGGAAAGAGGGAGAGAGGGAGGGAGCTGGGGAGAGAGACTGAATCGGGCACCTCAGGCACTGATCCAGACTCCCCATCTTTTGCTTACAGGATTCCAACACTCAACTCCCAGCACAACTCCCTTCGTAGGTGAATCTCATGCTTCACTTGCTTCATCCCAATACCCCACACATCCACTTTGCCCAAAGCAGGGCCTGTGAGAGAGACCAAAGACACTGGGTACCACGGACAGCTCCTGCGAAGCCAAGGTGCGGGTCCCAGACCTACGCTGCAGCCCACTGGCATTTCTTCAGTTTGGCTGGTACCACCACACTGCCTGCGTCGTGCCCAGAGCCTTCGCTGAGTGCCAACGACGGAAATACATTCTGTCACCAAGTATGGAAAAGAAGCATTTTCCAAATTAGGCAGATACTTAAAAAAAAAAAAAAAATCAACAAACCCCTAAATGTGCACCAAGAGGAGATTAGACAGATCAAGCATCAAGCGAAACACCCCGAGTGATCTGGGTTGTGGTTCTGAGCGGTTCTTAGCAGGGTCCTTCTCTGTGTTTTCCATTTCCTATAATAAACCAAAATCCCATGCATCTCCTTGCTGGGTCCCTACTTTGCCCCTCCCTAATTCAGTTTTCTTGCTGGCTGACCCCTGTTCCTGGAGCCCTCATTTCTGATCACAGTCACTTCTCTTTTCTTTTTTTTTTTATAAATGTTTTTTCTTTGTTGATTTTAGAGAGAGAGGGAGAGAGAGCTAGAAACATTGATGAGAAAGAACATGTATTGGCCTCCTCCTTCATGCCCCCCACTGGGGATCAAGCCCACAACCTGGGCATGTGCCCTGACCAGGAATTGAACCAGCGACCTCTTGGTGCATGGGTTAATGCTCAGCCACTGAGCCACACCGGCCGGCCCACTTCCCTTTTCTTGGGCTTCTTTCAATTGTTTCCTCAGAAATTAGCAGGTAATAGTCATTTTACATAAATGCACCTAAGTACAATAGACAGACTGCCTATTTTAAATGCGAAAAGTAACAATAAATGCTTCTTAAAAATTCGATGGGACAGGACGAAGCCTTTACTCATGCTGAAATACTGCAAAAGACCTGTGGGCACGTTTTGTACCCTAGAGAAGATTCTGTAGGAAACACCATCCTCTCACAGACCACCTGCCTGAGAAAGCCTGCAACACGATTCTGCATGCTACCCAAGTAGATACTGATGAACGATTAAAAAATTTTAATAGCCAGAAGAGCCACTGAATAGGGTACCCAGTGGGCAATAGTAGCGTTATGTCCACTGACAAATTTTAGAGGCAGACAACAGGCAAATCTGTGAGTCTCGTGCTCAGAAACATCACCAAGTTCAGCAGCTGATGGGAGTGCAGGAGCCGAATAAGAATTTTCATTACACTGACTAGTTCTAAACAAACAAACCACCACAACAAGCATCGTTCTTTCCTCCAGTGTCCACTTGCTTCTTCAACAGGAAGGCTGGTCAGGATGTGACAGGGTGTTTACTATTCAGGGACACACCGCACCTGAGCGTCTATTCGACCTGGAACGTGTCCCATTAACTTTCAAAGCCTGAGGTTGCCTGTCAAGTGGGAAAGGCAGGGGACCGAACAGGGGGCGGGGCGGGCGTTTGCAGGACTCATAGCGGTATGTGTATACCAATGCTTGGCACAGAGGAGAGCTCATAGCATGCCAGCCACTATTAGGATTATAAAATTACACTTTTAGTCATATACGCATGTAATTCAAATATTTATCTATAAATGATATAATACATAATTTATCTATAATATAATTATATAAAACACAATGGATGTATAACATAATTATATATTATAATAGGCTACACTATATATTATAGATAATATATATTATATAATAAAATAATATAATTATTATAATTCGTCCCTGCCTTCTCCCAGCATCTGACATTGTATTTTCTAATAAGCAGATCAGTATCTACCAACAGATGGAACATAAACTTGACATGTTGGGGAGAAACCTGAGATTACAGCTTCCTGCACACACATCTGCAAGTCTCCTCAGTTATGACTGTCACCCAGGGGTGTCACTTGGCATGTACAAGCAAGGCACAGACTGAGACGCGGGACAACACCACCTAAGACCTGAGGCCCTCTCCTAGGTGTGGGACAGGTTACAGGCAGAAGAGCGTGTCATTCCTTTCACTTTATTTCAGGCACAGTGGTGAATGTGAGCATTGATTTAATACATCGTTTTCCCCAAAAGGATAAAACTGTGACTAATGCTCTTATGTCCGAAGACCATGCGTATTTACCTTTGAGTTTTCTTTATTTGATTCACTAATATTCAACCGAACATTTTCTTTACTGAAATCCAGACACTGAGGGCCCAACCTCCTCTCATGTCCACACTAATGATCTCACCCTTCTTCCTCCTGCTAGGAACCCCTGTGCCTCTTTATCCAACCCCTTCCGGTCAGACTCTGCCTGTGAAAGGGTGGCTTTGACCCATCCTGTCCCCTCTCTGCACTTCCTGCCCGTTGGCACCTTTTGGTACCAGATAGGATTTAACTGTTCACTGTTTTAACCAGATGTAAGATTGGGGGTGGGGCAGGAATTATATCACGAGCCCTTGTGTAATTCCCGCTTTCTCCATGGCATAAACATTTGCAAACAAGATCTGAGGGCTGGGACTAAAAAATAAAAGTTGCTAACATGAGCCCCTTGCCCTGAAGAAGTAAGTATCCAATGTAAAGGGAAAGCTAGACCCTGGTACACTGCGGGATCTATGCTAGTAACAGAGGCATAGATAAATATTGTTACTGCAAACATTGTCACTGCTAACAATGGCAACAGCAGTGCGATCAAGTATATATCTGAAGCACTCACCATATTCCCAGCCCAGTTCTCAGGGCCGTAAGTAGTGCACAATCTCATCGAATGCCCCCACAACTCCACGATGCACACATTGTTCGTATTATCCCATTTTACAGATTAAGAAACCAAGGCACACGGAAGGGGAGGAAGCGAAGTGTTAAAGGGGCAAAATAGAGTGAGCCAGGGAGGTTGGTAAAAGACTTCACAGAAAAAGTCAATTAAAGAAAGCCTTGACCTAGGTTTCTGCATGTTCTTGGGTGAGGTGGGGGAAGGGGAACAGAAATATCACATGGGAGAAGTATGAACAAAGAATATGAAGAAATCCGGATGTATGGTTAATGATACGGAAGCAAGTGGTGGGTTGCTGGGATGGAAACAGAGGAGCATCAGGAACTGCAGCAGCTTGGACCCCATACTAGAGTGTGGAGTGGTCTCCTGGCAGTAGGGAGTCATAGAAGGTTTTTGAGCAAGGGCATGGCAGCAATAGTTGTGGCTTGTTTTGCTTTCACTTTTTGTTTTGTTTTGGGTGCCCTCATGGGGACTGGACTAGACAAGAAAAAGACCAGAGGTCAAGTAACTTGGGAGGAGTCAAACTTGTCAGCTCAGGCAAGAAAATGTAGGAGTCCAACAGGACGTCGGAACTGGGAAGATAAAGGAGAGAACAGGCTGTGGGGGAGAAAGACAAAGAAAAGATAACAATTTATCAAGAACTTATACAACTCAACACCATAAAAAAAAATCCAACTAAAAAATGGGCAAAGAACCTGAATAGACACCTCTCCAAAAAGGACATACAGATGGCCAATAGACACATGAAAAGATGCTCAATGTCACTAATCATCAGAGAGATGCAAATTAAAACCACAGTGAGGTATCACCTCACACCTGTCAGAACGGCTGCCATCAATAAATCAACAAACAACAAGTGATGGAGAGGGTGTGGAGAAGAGGGAGCCCTCCTGCACCGTTGGTGGGAATGCAGACTGGAGCAGCCACTGTGGAAAGCAGTACAGAGTTACCTCAAAAAATAAAAAATGGAACTGCCTCATGACTCAGCAATTCCACTTCTGGGAATTTATCTGAAGAAACCCGAAAGAGTTAATTCTAAAGAATATATGCACCCCTATGTTCATTGCAGTGCTATTTACACTAGTCAAGATTTGGAAGCAGCCCAAGTGCCCATCAGTAGATGAGTGGATAAAAAAGCGGAGGTACATTTACCCAGTGGAATACTACTCGGCCATAAAAAGAAGGAAATCTTACCTTTTGAGACAGCATGAATGGACCTGGAGAGTATTATGCTAAGTGAAATAAACCAGTCAGAGGACAATAAGTATCATATGATTTCACTTACATGTGGAATCTAATAAACAAAATAAACTAAGAAACAAAATAGAAACAGATTCTCATACAGAACAGACAGCTCTCAGAGGGGAGGGAGGTTGTGGGACTGGGTGAAAAAGGCGAAGAGATTGAGCAAAAACAAACAAACAAACAAACAAAAAACCTCATAGATGCAGACAACAGTACGGTGATTACCAGAGGGAAGGGGGTTGGGGGAGGTAGAAGAGGGTAAAGGGGGACTAAATGGTGATGGAAGGAGACTTGATTTGGGGTGGTGAACACACAACACAATATACAGATGATGTATTATAGAACTGTACATCTGAAACCTACATAATTTTATCAATCAATATCACCCTAATAGATTCAATAAAAAAGGAAAAACAAACAAATAAATAGAAGATAACTCTGCAGTTTCTTCCCTGAGGATGTGGATGGAGGGGCTGTCAATCAAGGTAGCAGGAGACAATGGTTGTTTGGAGAAGAGATGATGAGATTCTTCTAAGACTCATAGGGCATCCCTGGCACCCAGATGATGATCCTGAAATACTGTGAGGGATTAGAATTCCTTGGAGAAATGGATTATACCAGGTCTGGTATAGGACATGGACATAACGGATTGGGAATATCATGTCATCCTAGATAACAAGAAAACGGTCAGACAAGCCAGTCATGTTAAAGGACTCATGAGGCAACTTGAAGAGGCTCCCATGAGTCAAACATTAAATAATCTGAGCATCAGTGAAGATAATAACCTCAGTCCTTGAGTTTATGATATTAAAAAATACCTGGTCACCACCAGAGAGTACAAATTAACCAACTCGTTCATTTGAAAACAAAAAGGGAACATCAAACATGTTTCCCACACAAGCTGTGTCCCTGAATATCCTAACAGTAGATTGGAAAACTTCTCTTTAAGAACGATCCCAGTGAACCCACGCAGAAGGAAGGATAAAATGAGAACATCACCGTTGTGTATCCCCTAAACAATGCAGTGTTGTAGCTACTGAGCACCAGTGATCACAGCATCACAAAAAGGCAGACAACCTGGTATCACGGGCCTCTTCTTAGAAGAACAAACTTCTAAAGAAATTGACTTGCATCGAATGGAGACTCTGGAACCATCTACTAATTTAAAAGGAATACAGCCCTGGCCGGTTTGGCTCAGCGGTTAGAGCGTCGGCCTGCGGTCCAGAGAGACCCGGGTTTGGTTCCCGCTAGGGGCACGTACCTCGGTTGCAATTTATCCTCAGCCCTGGTTGGTCGTGCGGAAGGCGGCCACTCAGTGTCCCTTTCACGTCGATGTTTCTTTCTCTCTCTCTCTCCCTCCCACTCTATCTGAACAAAAAATGTCCTCTGGTGAGGATTAAATAAATAAATAAATAAATAAATAAATAAATAAATAAATAAATAAATGGAATACAAAAGACAAAGGAATGTGTGAAACGAGACCACAGGGATGCAATCAACAAACACCAGACTGGTCAACGCCGCACGAAAACCAATCTGTTTTCTTCAACAACGTCAGCAGCAACCACAGAGAAAATTGTAAAAACCAACAAAAATGTTGGCGTCACACTTCAAGCAGATTACAAAGAGCCGTTTAAAGGTATCTCGAGCAATCACAGTGCATGAGGTTTAGATTCTGTTTCGAATTAACAAACTATTTTACAAAATGACCCTTATGAGAAAACCGCATACTTAAACAATGACTTAATGAATGACGATTTTAAAGAATTACTGTTAATATTTAGGAGGTAGTATAGTTATTTTATATAAAAGATAGCTATTTATAAAAACAAGAGATCATTGTTGGCAAGGATGTTGAGAAACTGGAACTTGTATACACTGTGGGAGGGGAATGTACAACGGTGCAGGCACTACGGAAAACAGAATGCAGGTGCCTCAAACAAGTAAAAATTGAAAGACCATACGATCCAGTAATACCACTTCTGGGTATTTATCCGAAAGAAATGCAATCAGGATATTGAAGGGATGTCTACACTCTCATGTTCACTGCAACATTAGTCACAATATCCAAGATACAGAAACAGTCTAAATACCCATCGATGGATGAATGGGTATACAATGTGGTATGTCCACACAGTGGAATATTATTCAGCCTTAAAAAAGGAAATCCTCCCACATGGGACAACAAGGAGAACCTGGAGGACATTATACTAAGTGAAATAAGCCAGATAGGAGAAGGACAAATACTGCATGATCCCACTTGTATGAAGTATCTACCACAGTCAAACTCAGAGAAACAGAACGGAACGGTGGTTGCCAGGGAACCGGGAGAAGGAGACATGGGGTGTGGCTATTCAACAGCTACAACGTTGTAGTTAAGCAAGGAGTAGGTTCTAGAGATCTGCTGTACGACACTGAACATAATGTTAACAATCCTGTATTGTTCACTTAAACATTTGTTCAGAAGGTAGATCTCACGCTGTGTTCTTACCACAAAAATTAAATTAATTATACTAGAATTTTAAAAAGCAAAGCAAAAGACTTCTCAACCTTTAGAAACGCAAACTGAAACACGTATGGAGACAGTGAGACGATGTCTGGCATTTGCTTCAAAATGACATAGCCTGGGAGGGCCAGGGGTCAAGGGCATAGACAAACAAGGTTAGCTGTTACCTTGAGAGCTACCGAATCCCAGTGACTGCTGTATGGCGGTTCTTTCTACTGGTCTTTCTACTTTTGTATGTGCTTTAAATTTTGCATAATAAAAAGTTTCTTTAAAAAAAAAAAAAAGACATAGAAAAGGATGTAAGCGGATGTTGATCAAAATGATGATCAACTATCAGACAGCCTGGCATTGCTCATCCCAAATCGAGCCCCCGTCTAAGTAATGCTGTAGAACTCAGTGTCTAAAAATGATGGAAACCCACTATAGTCAAGATAACCGTTTATATCTATGCCCTTATGAAATCTGTATCATAGGAGAAATAATGCCATGCCATTAAAGTACATGAATTAATTATCAGTAGGAGAGAATGAAACCGTATCTACCTCTCACAGGTATTAATACCCAAAAGCTGTTGCAACTACCTTTCTCAACTTTGGAAAGGTCACTGGTATGTAATGAATGATAAGGGTCACTGAAGGTCACCGTATATTAAAAGTGAGCTGAATTTTAAGAGTTTACGGCAAATAAAATTTCCTGTAGGGAATGTATTAAGCCCAAGCAAGGTTACAGAGTTATTTGTGGTGTCTTAATGCTACCTTTATTAATAATAACCTTTCCAGGGTGCATCATTTGAGACGGCACATACTTTAATCCAGAAATGTGTGTCCAGTATTATTACCAGGATCATTAAATAATGAAATTTCAGTGGAATAGAAGAAATCACACTTTGGTGAGTTACTGGTATCTGACCAAGATGAGCCCTTCTTCAAGAGAAATAAGCATCAGAGGATAGAGAGAGTTCAAAGGCATTGATCATTGGAAAGAAATCTGAGTTACCTAGAAAAAGAGTTACTATAAATTAGACCATATACTGCCCTGGTCATTGTGGCTCAGTTGGTTGGGCATCGCCCCGTGCACCCAAAGGTTGCTGGTTTGATTCCCAGTCAGAGCACATGCCTGGGGTTGTGGGCTGGATCCCCAGTAGGGGGCGTGCAGGAGGCAGCGGATTGATGTTACACTCTCACTTCGATGTTTCTCTCTTCTCCCTTCCTCTCTCTAAAAATAAATATACTACTCTTTTTTTTTTTAATTAGACCATACACCTATATTGCTGTCTCCAAAAGATCAGTGAACTTCAAATAGTACAGAGTATTGGGATTATATGTCCACGGGATCTGGGGGAGGAGAATAAGGACCTCTCTATTTGCATTTAGGGGGTGCATGAAGGCAAGCATAATAGAGGCAGAGATTCAGCCAAGTTTAGCTGCCTGACCTCGGCCAACAAGCTTTTCGGAGCCAAATTCCTCCGATGTAAAATTAAAATAATAATATACTTGTCCCATGAAGCTGTTGTAAAGATTAAACCAGATTCTCTCTGTGGCAATTGCAGGGCAACATTCCCGACACATATTAACCAGAATATAAATGGCTATATTTATTTTACATTAAAACCATTCTAAAATCTTAGGAAGACCTTGGTCTTTGTTTCTATGTAGCATTTTCTCTTCTCTCTTTGTTAAGTGAGCATTTCTTCTATCTTGTAGAAAATGGGGTGCTGAAGTGTGACTGCCTGAGTTCCAATCCCAGACCCCGATTTTTACTGGATCCAAAACCTCAGGTTACTCTCCACACCTTCTGTGGTTTCTGTGGAGTTCAATGAGATAATGGATGCAAACCCCTTAAAACAAAGTCTGAAAGTAGCAAATATTCGATACATGAATACTAAATACTCCCTACCCTTACAAGGCTCGCTATAAAGTGATTTCACTCACTCTAAATCATTTCATTCGGGGATTAAACAATCCCATCTGTGAGGAAGACATCCCTTACCCTTAACTTCTGATTCTTTGAATGTCCTCTGTGGACTGCTGGCCCTGCCCTCGATGCAAATGGAAGACAGCCAGGCTTTTGCGTGCCCATCACCCCAAATCCCGGAGTTCCCTAAAGCTCTGGTCCTGCGGCACCTGGCCTCCTTCCCCGGGAACACAATTCAAAGGGATGAGTGTTTCAGAGAAATTTCATCTTTCATCCCCTGCCAAGAACAACCACAGGGGGAGGCTATATCTAAAAGCCAAATCGCACCTCAGGCGTGGTACCATGCCATGAATCACTGGGGAAGGGGGAGTTGGTCAATCTAATTCCGAGTATTTGTGTGGGCTTGGTGGAAATAAGTGGGCAGGTACAAGGAAACACACACTGACATTATCACTTGTTTATAAAGAACATGAGAATGTCAGGTGCTGGTTTAATTTGTTTTGTAGTCAATTTTCCTGCCCCTCAAGGCTCATTAGCCAAGTAATCATTCCATGCGATAATAGATCCTCTGTGTTTGCTCCTTGAGTCCAAGAATACATCTTCAGCTCCAATTCCAGCAGCGGGCGTCCTTCCTCAGAACCCTGCCTGGCTTCGCTGAAAAGACGCCAATACCGCACATGTGTTTCTCTGCCCAGCATCCATTAACTCCATTTACCATATATTTAGACAGCTGGCCAAGGAACCAACGAGCTTATTTCTCCCACCCTCCACAAGAATCCACCATAACGTCTGTTTCCTCACAATGCGTCCCTGCGAGAGAGACATCTAGATAAAGCCAACATCATTTCAAATTACGCTGGCTCTGGCCAGATGTTCCGTGTCTGGGAAATAATGTCGACTGAATCGTTTAGATGCCAGTTGTCATTGAAATAGCTACAAAGGGTACCTTGAGGCTAAGGCCTGGGAACCCAGGCCAAGGTGAGTTTCAAGGAGGGATACAAAATGTTCCTTCCTAACTTTGGACCAATCTTTGCACAGAGCTGTGATATTTCCTTGCCATTAGCTCTACGTGGGCATCTAGCTATAGTCTCCGTCCTGGAAAACTCATTCAATAAGATGAGTCTGAATATGCTGATGTATTGATGGTCCCCCCAAATTCGATCTTTAGGCTCGACTTCTTCCCTGAGCTCTAAATGAGGGTGTCAACTCTGTTCTTGATCTACACTTGGAAGTTTCATTGGCATCACAAGCTTGTCCAAAGTGGAGCTCTTCCATCTGACAAGGGCTACACATTGTTTTTTCTCCCAGCGTCCTCCATCTGAGTAAGTCACTGCCATTAACCCACTCGCTATGGGTCGCTCTTGCTTCCTCCCTTCCCACCGTCCCTCCAGTTACCACCCCGTTATAACCATCCCTGCTGTCAATTCTAGGACTGGCCACCCTCATCACTCACTTGGGTCTTCTGAGTCTACTAACTGGTTTCCCTGTGTCTGCCTTTGATACCCTTCCCCCAAATATATCTGCCACATAGCCACCAAAGTGATTATTTTAATTCATAAATCAGAATATGCCTCTTCTTTGCTTAAAACCATCACATGGTTTCCCTTGGTGCCTAGGGGAAACGCTAAGTCCCTCTTGTGGTATGCACTCCCATGCATGACTTGTCCTGTCCCTGTCTCTCCACATGCCCTTCGGGTGCACATCACCACAGCCTTTCTCTCGTTGACTCCTGTTTACTGGGGAAGTAGCTCCTTCCACTCCCTTCCCTGGAACATACAAGGGCAAGAAGCTTTGTCACTGATTCATCGTCAGCACCTAGAAGATGCCTAGTGCACAACAGGTCTCCAATACATATTCACTGAACGAATCAATCAACTAATGAACACATGAATGTATATAAAGAAGCTTGGCTCTGTTTTTCTATTGAAGACTCCACTGAGTCTATAACCCCAAAACCCAAATTAGACTGTAAGTTCCCTGCCTCTTAGAGAACTCTCAGCCTTGATTCAAGTCACCAGTGACCTAAACAGGAACATTCAGCTATCTTAAGAAGTCACCAGTAACCACCTTCAAAGGCTGGATCAGAAATGTCAGCATCACTCCGAATTACTTACAATTTCAGAACCCCAGGCCCCACCCCAGACTTTCTGAACTAGCACCTGCAATTTAACAAGATTCTCGGGTGATGTGCCTGCCCAGTAAAATTCGAGAAGCCCCCCTTCGGTTCCATGGGTCTGAACCCTGGATGCTCATTAGAAGCCCCAACCCAGACTAATTAAATCAGACTCTCTGGGGCCGTGGCCTGGACATCACTGGTACTTTTTAAAAGTCTCCCATGTATTCTAACAATCAATAGCTAGACAAGTATCCCAAAATTTTACAACCTCACCCTGGCCAGTGTGGCTCAGTTGGTTGGATGTCATCTTGTGCACTGAAAGGTCGCCAGTTCAATTCCCGGTCAGGGCACATGCCCAGGTTTCAGGCTTGATCCCCGGTGGGGGGTATGCAAGAGGCAGCTGATCCGTGTTTCACTCTCATATTGATGTTTCTCCCTCTCCCTTCCTCTCTCTCTAAAAATATATATTAAAATGTCTTTAAGAAACGAATTTTACTCTGTGTACGTGTGTGCAGAGAAAACTGCTGGTCTAAAGCAAACAATGAATGATGCACAGACATGAGGGAATCGTGAGCAAACCCCACTCTGTGGGTCACGGACCAGGCTGTGCCCAGAAGGAAGAGCCAACCTAGGGTTCGAGACCCACGCCAAGGAAGGTCTCAGTAAGTGCTTCATGCTTCTCAGAGCGAGACCCACACAAAGACACTTGGTCATATCTCCTCCACAAGCAGAAAAGCAGAAAGAAAAGAAAACCACCTGAAGTACAAGAACATCAGCTATTTCCCGTCACTTCACACCTTTCCAAAGGCAGGTGCTGTTTACCTGTGAAATGCCAATGTTTTGCAACTGCTATCTGTAATTAGCTCATCAGCTCACCTGTGGAATTGTTTGAATTTTTTCAAAAAATGCCTTTTTTTTTTTTCTCTTTTAAATTTGAATCAGGTTTTCTAGGAGGACACGAACCCACCCCAATTCGGGGGAACTCCTGATCTCCTCGCCTTTTGAACCATAGACGCTGAGCCCGAACCCTCCGCATCGTGAGGGACTCAGCCTGCACATTTCACGTGGGTCCGGAAAGCAGCACGCCACCCCGGGACTCTGGCTCCGTGTCAACGCCGCTGCCGAGGGGTTGCAAGCATGCTTTGAAAGGTTCAGCTTGCCCTAATTGAAGATGTACACTTTTTTTTTTTTTTTTTTTTTACTTTAAATATGAATATCCTTAGTCTCTGTCTCAGTCAAGTTCTCCATCGGAAACAGATGGCACACTCAAATTGGGATTACTTAAGGAGATTTCATTTACAGAGGTACTATTTTCAAAGGTGTAGGCAGAGTGTAAAAAACTGAACAGGATGTGAAGGAACCCCAAATTGGGAGCAGCGTGGCTGTTACCATCTCCAGGCAAGAGGGGGTGCGGGGAAGGAAGTGATGGGTTCCCAGAAGGAAGGGGGCCTGCTTGGCGAGGAGGGGCAGCGACCTGCGTGGACCAGGGCTCTAGCTGCCTTGACCTCACTCAACTCAAATGAAGACCCAGGGGCAGCAGAACCACAACTGAAGTTCTTCTTTATCAGCTTCCTGGGAAAAGGGAAGGTTCCACAAAGGACAGAATACTGCCCCCTCCAAAGGTGTTCACCTCCCAACCTCAGCAGTCTGTGAATACCTGGAAGCTCAATCACTGAGTTACGTGACTCAAGCCGGCAGGTTGTATTAAGGTTGCTAATCGGCTGACCTTACCGTCGAAAGAATGTTCTGAATTATCTGGGTGGGCCCCGTGTCACCATGAGAGCCCTCCAAGGGGGAAGAGGGAGCAGGAGAGGGTCAGGTGCGATGTTTCGGCTTTGAAGATGGAGGAAGGCACCACAAGTCAAGGCCTGTGCTTGGTCCCTGGAAGCTGGCAAAAGCAAGGGAAGGGATTCTCCCCTCGAAGCTCCTGAAAGGCAGGCAGCCCAGCTCACACCGTGATGAAGCGCAGTGAGACCTGTGTGAGACCTCTGAACTCAGAGCTTGGAAATCATCAGTCTCTGCTGTTTCAGCCTCCAGGTTTGTACTTACCTGTTACGGCAGCGTAGGGAGCTATCGCGGTGGAAAGGATAAAGAATGCTTTTGCAGAGGCCACTGGGAAGGCGTCTGGTGTCACCCCCCACTGGCATCTTCTAATATTTTTAGGGATCATGCTTTGTCCCCTAATTCTAAGCCTTAGATCTAGACTGCTCCCTTGACTAAGGGGGAGCAGCATGATATATCCTTAAAATGTAGGCTTTGGTTTAGGCAGATCTCAATTTAAGTCTTGGCTGGAAAAAAAAAAAAAAAGTTCTTATTTCTTATGAGATATGAGACCTGGGAGAGTCACAGTTCTATCATCTATAAAATGGAGATGATAAACAAGACAGCCACCGCCCGGCCGGTGTGGCTCAGTGGGTTGAGCATCCACGCACCGAAAGGTCACTGGTTCGATTCCCAGTCAGGGCACATGCCAGGGGTGCAGGCTCCATCCGTGCAGGAGGCAGCCGATGAGTGTTTCCATGTCTCTCTCCCTTCCTCTCTCTCTCAAATCAATAAAAACATGAAAAGCAACAACAACAAGACAGTGACCTCATGGCAGTACTAGAAGGGCTCGTGGCTAAGGTGCATAAACACTAAGACGGCGCCCAATGCACAGCCGACGCTCGGTGAACGCTGGCACCTCCGGTCCCACCCGCCTAACTGGTGGCACCAACATGCCACGAGGCAGTGACGTGAGCTGCCCTGGCCTCGCCTGCGGGCCGGACTCACTTCTAACAGAGAACAAGGCAGAACCAGCTCTGGGTGCATTGGACAGGCACTGCACACCGTCTGCTGCCCGCTATGCAACGTCCTGGAAAGGGCAAAACAAGAAAAAGCTCAGTGTTTGGTGAGGGGTTCGGGAGATAAAGCACAGGGGATTTTTATGGCAATAAAGCTATTCTGTATGACACTGCTGTGGGGTAGTTACCAAAACCAATGGAATTGTCACAACAGCTCAGGTGTAGGTGCGTGGATTAGTGTGGTATATACACACACTGGTGGAATATTATTCAGCCTTAGAAACAAAAGGAAAACAAAAACCCTGACGCATGCTACAACATGGATGAGCCTTGAGGACAGTATGCTGAGTGAAATAAGCCAGTCACAGAAAGGCAAATGCTCTGTGATTCCACTTATTTGAGGTGCTTAAAGTAGTCAAACTCTGAGACACACAGGCTGGTGGGAAGGGGAACCGGGAGCTCTCGTCCCATAGGTTTCGGTTTTGCGAGATGAAAAGAGCCACAGATCTGGATGGTGGTGAGTATGAATGTCCCTAATACCACTGAGCTATAGCTCAAAATGGTTAAGACAGTAAATGTTACGTTCTGTACCCCTTACCACAACTTAAAAAGAAGAAAAAAACCCATAGAATTGTGCGACACAGAGAATAAACTTTAATGCAAACTACGGGTTTTAGTTCATAAGAAATGTGCCATCAATTGTAACAAATGTACCACACTAAGGCAAGACGGCAAGATGTTAATAACAGGGGAAACTGTACCAAAAGAAAAAAAATTCACTGGGAATTTCCTCCTCTCTCTCTCTCTCTCTCTCTCTCTCTCATCTCTTGCTCTAGGAGGAGAAAGGCTGCCAGGCCGTAAGCAACTCCGCAGAGAAATACATGTGCCCCAAAGTGGAAGCATCTGCCCGACAGTCAGGGAACAAAGCCGGCGACCAAACTCGTGGGTGAGCTTGGCAGCAAGCCTGCAGCCCCAGTCGAGCCTTCAGATGTAGCAGACACCGCCGACACCCTGGCTCCAACCTCCCGGAGGCCCCCAAAACCGCCCAGCTAAGGTGCTCCCAGACACCTGACCTGCAGAACCTGTCTGAGATCCGACCTGATCCTTGTTTCAAGCTGCTCAATTTTGGGTTAATCTGTTACGCAGCAACAGACAACTAATACATTCAGGAAAAGAGGAAGAGCTGCAAAAACACTTTTAAATAATTAGAGATGAGTAAATTTGAAAAGTGTGTAAATTTCCTTAAAATAACGGAACATGCCCGTTGACAAACCTGGGGTTAGGAATCATGGTGGCCGAAGAGGGCAGTCTAAGAAATCCATAATTATTCAGTGGCAAAGAAAGGTTTCATTCAAAGTCCAGAGTGCTAATGAACATAACAGTCTGAGGAACAGGGTAGACCCAGAGATGTGGAAGTAGGGTATAGACTGACACCCCTCAGAAGAGGGGTTGGGGGGGAGGGAAGAGATAAACCACAGAACTTACGCGCATGTATGCATAACTGATGGACATGGACAACAAAGCTGGGGACGGGGTGGGGGGATGGGGAGGAGGATGTCAATGGGAGAAAAAAAAAGGAGAAACATCTGTAACAAAAATAAATTAATAAAAAATAATAATAATAAAAGAAAGGTTTCACTATAAATGGGGAGGGGGGAGCGGAGGGACCCTTCCTTTGGGATCTAAACTCCCCAAATCAGGTGCCCTCATCACAGACCTTCAGCCTCCAAGCTGGTGCTAACGCAGGGAAATATGGTTATTTCCTGTTCATCAGCATTTTACCCTCCAACCTTCTGTCTCCCTGGCATGCTTTTTTTCCCTGTTGTTTATTTTTTTAGCAAGCAGGAAAATAAGAGCTTATCCTCAGGTTGTCTGCCAGCTTCCAATCCAACTCCTATTTGTCCACAGCTCTGTGAGCCAGACAGAGGTCTTAACATTGACACCTCTTGTCCTGCTCGGAGCTCCAGGACCCGCCCTGACCGGGCTCCCGGGAAGTGGAGGAGGAAATGCCCTCTCATGCAGCCCAGCTGGTTCTCTGCTGATTCAACCCACTGGCCATCTGGTCTCTTCTCCCTGCTATGCACACAGCCTGGTTGGGGAAGTGGAAACTTTCTGCAGGACTCAGCATTTTTTTTTCTACTTCTTGCAAACCAGGATACATGAAGAGAGTAGAAATCACTGGCTAGTGTGTGATATTATGTTGCCGTCCACATATAGAAATCGGTGCACAGAAAATGAAAGATTCCACTTGGCAAGGGTCCAGTATAGCCTGTGCGTGCATATTGAAAATCACAGCCACTCAAGTCCACGGGGATTGTTTGGTGTGACTTCAAGTACAGAGGATAACCCACCTTCCAACCAAGTGGCAAATCATTCTGCTGAGTTTTTCTGCAGAATTCATCCAAATCAAAACTCAAGGCTATAAAGCAAATGAAACAGGTTTCATTTAAATGCATTTATTTTGCTTAATAGTGGATCACAAAAGTTCCTCCTAAGGGCCTCATAAATATGTATATATTGCCTAAAATGGACCTCTCTCAAAATAGGTTGGCCAATGAAGAGGTTTTGAAAGACCATTAAATTTCATTTGACAGTGATACGTTAGACTTGGGACAGATAGGGATATTGATGTACACAACGACCATGTATATAAATACAGAGGTAGGTCCAACACACTCAAGTAAATGTATGTGTGTATACTATGTATGTATGTATGTATGTATGTATGTATGTGTGTGTATGTGTGGCCTGTTGATAAGTTATACAATAAAACAGTTTAGAAAATATGGATGTTAGAGTCACCCTGATAAAAATATGGGGCTATCTGTAGAATGGAGACCTCTGGGCGAGCCTCTGTGCCCATCCACCCTAATGTCCCCGAGCACTGCTGTGTGAGGTCTAAGTATATGAGCCCAGACAGTCTTTATGATGGAGCCATTGACTGAAGCCCAAATGCAAGTTTTCTCGTTAGTATGCATCATTGAAAGTCATTTCACAAACCCACTCTTTAACAAATGACCAGTGAATAACCAGTGGTAACAGTCTCATGAAAAATGAAGATAGGTCATTACGAGAGTGTACTGAGGACTGTAATTGAACCTTGTACAAAGAAATCTAACTATCAAGAACTCCACAGAAAAGTCGTAAATCTTCCGCAAACACCCATGCACAGGGCTATAATTCCTATCATGTCCAGAGAGGACTTTCTGATTTCAAGTTATCACCAAAGTTGGTGAGCTGAGTGGTATTCAGCCCAGTGTCTCGTGGCACTGTTATTGTGATTTGTATGCGTGTTTTGGTTAACACCTCAGCACTGACTGTGATTGTGGCTGACCATTTCTCAGTAATTGGATTTTAAGACGAGCAGGAGTTGTGGTTCAAATAAACACCATATTCCTATAGCTAAATCGGAGGTATACATCTTTCTCTGATGTATTTCTCTCCAAGTATAGTTGTACCATGACCCCTCATCATTGCTACAAAGTTCTCTGCCCCTTTCCCCTTCCCCCCTCACCCCACCTCCACCACAGTGTTAAAATAGGAGGAGGGAAGAATCTTTCTCCCTGCCTGATCTGGTCATGGCAAAAATAGTGTGACAGTTATTATTCTAAAGTGGGCTCCTAATTTTCTGTATTCCCCACAGCCCTTCGCGAATCTGATTTAAAGAGAAATAAAAAAGCTATGGACCTGCTGCCCAGATTAAAAAACAAAAATATCTGTTCCTACAATTTTAAATACAATTTCAGGAAGCCCCTGAGGTCCACAGGTGGCTCCCAAGTTAGGAATTCCTTTCATAGAAGAGACAATAATTTGTCTTATTTGTCCCCATCTCACAGAGACTAAACCATCTAAAAGTGCAGACAGAAAAAGCATTCTCACCAGCCCCGAAGAAGACAGACGCCCTCTGGCTGAGTGCTCTGTCTTCCCAGGATTATTTTTACCTGTTTTCCTGGCATCAGAAATGGGAGACTAGTTCAAAGCTCTCTCTGTGGTGAGCATTTGCGTGTAGGTTATTCAAGTTACTAAATCTAGACAAACAATTCTGTGGGAATTCCCCACCTCCCCCTGAAAGCTGGGAAGATAGAAAACACGATGCTGCAATGAATGGATGGTGATAAGGTATCACCTGAAAGCACTCTGCCACCTTCAACATGCCGTCCTTTGTCAGAGCCACCTGGCCTCTGCCTTTGTGAATCAGACTCACTTTTGGAAGTGTTGGATGGTCCAGTTCCTTTTCTTTTTCAAGTCCCCTCCCATGCCCCATGCTGAGAAGTGACATAGTTCCAGTAATATCCCACAGCTTCCGAATGTCCTCTGCTAAGGGAATTGTCTCGGTTCCCATTGTAGAGAAAGCATTTTGTTTCACACTCGGTTGGCTGCCTCATGGAGCTTTACAGGGAGGGGGATTCTCTCTGGTGGGAAAGAGAAGGATGCTACCATACAAGCAACCGTCTGCAAGAAGGTGGCGCATGTGAAATGCCCGGGACATAGATGCATTCCCAGGCGCCCAATTATTGTTAAAAAGAGGAGATATTCGTTCCAAATGCCTTAAGAATAGACATTTCCCCATATCCATCAAGTACTTTTCTCTGAGTAAGTGGAAAATAAGCTAATAGCTCATGCATCATAAGACTCTCTCTTTGGAGGCATAATCCTTCTTCTCGGCCAAAAAGGCACCATGTAATAGGGATGGCAAATAAATTTCATTTCCCATGGTAATTCCAACTGACTGAGAGTATGTGCCTAAAGTGATGCATGGAGGGCTCCGAGGAGCCTCCGACGGGGGTGTGGGGAACTGATTATCAATGTGTACCGCGGGTGCGGAAAGGGGGGTGGTGTCACCGAAGCCGGATGTCTGATGTAGAGCATCACTGAGCGCTCAATGAAAATGCATGAATAGAAAGACTGTAGAATACACAAGCTGGCTGTACTTGAGAACATGCTTTTTCATAAGTCTATTTTGCCAGCCAATTTTTCCGTGGACATTTCTAAACAGCATTTTAAAAGACCAAGTCGTGTTGGGAGCATGACCGTATTACGCGGGGAGCATGACGGTGGCTGGAGCACGCCCTCTGTTTCTTCCTCCTCTGGTGTCTGTGGTGAGGGGCAGGCTATATATGCTCCACCCTTGGGTGGGACTAAATGAGTGTCCCTGAGCAGGGACAATGGAAGAAGGGCGCCCTGACATCAGCCGTTCGTCTTCTCAAATCCACGTCGCTGGTGTCACACTATATATCCCAGCGCACATGTGCTCTTTGTCTGAGTCAGTGGTTTCCAATTGGGGGCAATACCCACCCTGGGGACATTTGGCAATAGATGTAGACATCTCTGGTTGTCATAGCTACAGAAAGGGGTGTCACTGGCATCTAGTAAGTAGAGACCAGGGATGCTGCTAGACATTCTGTGATGCACAGAAAAGCCCCCACACTACTAGAAAATCACCCAATCCAGGATGTCGATAATGCACAAGTATCAGGCAAAACCCTGGTGCTAAGTCAGTGATACATTCTCCGCTGTTGAAAGCACACTGCAGCATCACAGACAATGAAATGGTCAAGCTTGGGAGCCCTGAGTCGGGATCCCCGCCCGACCACCGGCCATGTGACTCTCCGCAAAGCACTTGACCTCTGTCAGCCCTGTGACCCCATCTCTGCCAGGGCTGACAGCAGGGTCCACTCTACGGGACCGAATGGGAAAAGCCCTTAGCAAAGTACCTGGCAGATGGGAACTGTTAGCAAAAAACCAGGAACAACAGCAACTGCAAACATTCCAGCAGACAAACAGCGCGGAACACCCACCCGCCTCGCACTACGGCCACCAAATCAGAATCAGGACCTCGATGTGTCTTCTCAACGGCACCCCACTAAGGTGCAAGGGTACATTTCAGCCAAAGCATAGGGCTTGGCAGGTCTGTAGCAATGACAAGCACATCTCCTTGGACCTAGCCATGTTCTCCCTGGGAATCTCTCCTACAGACAAACTTACATGTGCAGGAAATGGTGGTGGTCAAGGATATGCAAAGCAGCATTTTAACAACAAAATATTGAAATAAATGCAAAAATCCCCCAACAGGAGACCAATTCAAGAATGTAAATACGTACAATGGAATATTATATGTCCATTAACAAAAATGTATGAGTACAGAAAATGCCCTAAAATATATGCTTAAATTAAAATTAAAAAGGCAAAGGGTGGAACTATGAATGCCCCCCCACCCCCTGGCCCTGCTGTCTGGTGTCCCTGTAAATGTATGCGCACAACAGATCGATGAGGGAGCGCAGGAGAAATCATCAGGGGAGTAGTCTCTGTCTGGTGAGGGGCGGATACCTTCTTCTCAGCATACTTCCACTTTTTTTTTTTTTTTAGTATTGTTCCATTTTCATCGAAACTATTCAATAAGTAAAGTGAAGCGTCAAATATGCCCTTGCCTGGAAACTAGCCTACTGCTTTTACACTTGACTTCTGTAAACGCCAGGAAATCATCCCTAAGCTTCAAATGAGTAATTTTTAAATACTTTGGTCAAACCCTTTTCTGCGCCCAATTTTTAATCCAAAAATATCTGCAGAGGAGCTGACTATCAGCACGCAGTTTGTTGTACTCGGAACAGTGAAAATGGCAAGAGGTTCTCATTATAAGGCGGGCTGCACCCAGCCTCCCCCCACCATCCTTTGCAAACTCCAGCTTTTGAATGAAAGGCCGTATCAAGGAGCAGAACCGAACCGGTTGGTTCTCAGATGCCGAGCTGGATCCTGGGCTATTATTAGTTTCCAAACAATAGCTTGGAAAAAAAGGGGAAAAAATAAATAGAACTTACTTTGAATTTTGACACTACTATTCTGGGAAAAGTAAAAATTTTATATATATATATATATATATATATATATATATATATGTGTGTGTGTGTGTATATACACACACACACACACACACACACACACACACACACACATACATGTCCCCCCCAACCTCCATTTTCTTCTTTGGGCTTTTAACCTCTTTCCAGTTTTCCACAATGAACATGCATAGCTTTTGTAGCAAGAAAAAAAAGTATTATTTCAAAAATGGAAATGGAGGGTGTTGTGAAACTCCTGTCATTATGATACTGTTGTGGGTCAGATTTTGGTTTCTGGTGCAGTTTTATTTAACCAAAGTAGTGGATGAATGTGTCTTAATCCCATTACAGCCTGGTTCTCTCCATGCCGCAGAGAGGGTTGGCAGGGGAACGGGAGGAGCTGACCTCCCCCATGTACTTGTCCACATTCTCCATGTGGAGACATGGGCCCAGTGCATGTGACCTCCTCCTCCCCAGACAAAAGTGTCCTAAGCCTTCATGGGAGCAGCTTCTCTGCACAAAGACAGCAGCAAGCCTAGCAGGTCCTGCCTGCATGGTGTCCAACACGAGAGAGGCCAGCCCAAAGGTGCCACTGTGCTGACAGGTGGGGCACCAGCCCCTTATGGTGCTTTCCAGACAGAATTAGATTGCACAGTTAGATGATTTAGGGGTTCACCTTATGAAATGAATTCCGCTGCACCCTCCTAAACACATGTTACTTCACGGTCTCTTAATTGATATTTTGTGTGTGTGTGTGTGTGTGTGTGTGTGTGTGTGTGTGTTTGAGAGAGAGAGAGAGAGAGAGAGAGAGAGAGAGAGAGAGACTACTGAAAATAACTGATGTTGCTTTAAAAAAGTTAAAAGGGGAAAAAATAAAATGGCAAGGGCACACTGACATCTGCTGGCATTTCATAAACTGGTTTTAAGACGAGCATTTGCTCCACACACTGCTCTCCATTGATTCAGTGCGCCGGGAGCACGTTCCTGCCGACCAGAATTAATACTCCCCGTCGGCGCCCCCAAACGAGGCGACCAGAACATCATCAAGGGACGGACAAAGGCCCACGAGCCTCTTCCCCCGTGGATTCCCTCCCTTCGTTCTGCAAAGCAATCCGCGGCTCCGGGGAATGAATCATTTCACTTTTTTTCCCCCTAATAAGTAGTCGAGTCGGGCTAGAGAGGAATTAAATTCTGCGAGCTGCTTCCCCTGGCCTTATTTCCGTGCAGGCAATTCCGCGGCCTCATCTCATCTCGGGCCGGGCACCGAGGAGGGACGCGGGCACAGCGTCGACCTGTGCGGGCAGCACCCGGAAAATACAGCTGCGCTTCTGCCAGCTTCCAAGACGCGGGACCGAAGCCGCAGAACAAAACCCAGGAATAAGAAGGGAGGGCGCCCAAAACACTAACTTTGGGAAAGAGGCAACAGCCTCACCGCCCGCGCTCATAAAGCTCTGGAACACAGACTCCAAGATGCTGACGTCCCAAAGGCGTTTCCTGCATTTACAAAAAATGTCTGATCCCATGGGGGAAGAGGGTTTAAGGGCTGGTCTGAGGGGAAGAAACAAGCTGCATTTTCTCATTAAATGTTATGCACATTGTAAAGATATGTTCATAATCATAGGGCCTGTCTCTGCCTCCTAAGAAGTTGTCACTCTGTGAATGTACCTACAAGCACAACTTGAGTAGGGAGGACAAGACTAAACAGAGCTCTGTCCTGGACACGCAGCAAACAGAAGGTCCAGCAGCCACTGCTTGTCCCTCTTGTGGGTGAAGTGTGAGCAGAACATCACACCACCACTCTAGTGCCTTCTGCTCCCTCTCCTCCTCTTGCAACACACATGCACACTCACACCCATGCACACAGGCACACACAGGCACACTCACACCCATGCACACAGGCACACACATGCACACTCACACCCATGCACACAGGCACACACATGCACACTCACACACACACTCATCTTTAATACATCTGTGAGCAATGGTACAAGCAAAGATCTTACCCACTTCAAAAAGAAAAAACATAAGGTCTCAAGAACAGGCTGCCTGTCTGGCCTCTGCAGCTTCTCCAGCTACATCAAAATGCTCTTGATCACGGTGCTCCAGGCACGTGGGCCACCTTGAAGTTTTCAGGATGTGCAGAGCACCCCCCTTCCTGGGGCTTCTGAATGCACTGGTGCCACTGGCCACCGAGGTCTCCTCCCCTCTCCAGCTCCCTTCTTTGCGGAGCTCAGTGCTCCTCATTCTCCAGGTCTCAGCTTAAATGCCACCTAAATCTCTCTCCTTGGAGAGACCTTCCCTTCTGCCTAGTGTGGCCATCAATCCTTTTATTATGTTAGTGCCCGTTCAGTTTTCACCTTAATACTGATTATAATAGGTAATTATATTGTCCATTTATTTCTTTTCATGTCTTGTGTTGGTCTCTGTCACTAGAGAAAGCTCCATGAGGCAGGGATCTTGCTGGTCTTGGTGGCTGCTAAATACATCCTCCCAATACGATATCCCCAGTGCCCAGCACAGTGCCTGACCCACAGCCTGAATGCAGAAGCAAAGCAATAAGTGGCCCCATAAAATTGAACCTACATGTCATAAATACTGCTCCAGAAAAAAAAAAATGTAAAGAAAACATGGGACAAAATAAGACAGACCATCCAATTGGGACTCAAAATACCAAGCACTGCACTACACTGTCCTATTTCCAAGGCGTCCTGGTGGTGTAAGGGCTGCAACTTATTTACGTGTGCCTTGCAAATTTCACGTCTCTTACATATATTTATTTTAGGTACCTTGCAAAGGCAATTTTTCCCAAAAGTGAAATAAGCAATAAAATTACAATAAGCCCTGGCTGGGTGGCTCAGTTTGTTGGAGCTTTGTCCTGTGCACCAAAAGGTTGCAGATTCCATTCCCGGTCAGGGCACATACCTAGGTTTCGGGTTCAATCCCTGGTCAGGGCACAGAGACAGCTGATTGATGTTTCTCTGTCACATTGATGTTTCTCTCTCTTTCTCTCTCTCTCTCTCTCTCTCTCTCTCTCTCTCTCTCTCTCTCTCTCTCTCCTCAATAAACATTTCATTGGGTAAGGATAAAAAGTAATAATAGATTACAATAAAAGGTGAAAATTAAAACAAAGGCAGAGAAGTCAAATGGATCAACAGTGAGGCTAATATGCAACACCTACAGTAGCAAATCTATTGTCAAAATTGGACTGTAAAATTGGCTCTGAGCTCCCTGGCAGGCTTTGTGAAAAGGGAACATGATCAGCTATTCCACTTAGAGTGTCTGGTATATAAATACCAAGCAATTCCTCAAGAAAGTAGGGACTTTTCTGATCCTGAAAGCAGAGATAACACAGTGATAGCCAACAGAGCCCTTGGAAATATCCTCACAGCCAGTCCCAGCAGGAAGTGTGGATTCTTCACAGCTTCCCGTCTTCCTTGGTTCCCCTCCTTTGCTTTCAACAGCATTATGGTTCCTATTCACTTCGTGTCAGACTTAGCTATAATCACTCAAACCTTAGTTCAAATGGTTATTCTTTTCCTGTGTGTATATGTAATATTTATTTTTTAAAGCATGGGATCCAACGGCTTTCTTAAAATATCTCTCATTATGAGCTGACAAGAGCAGAGCATAATTCAGTAGAACTGAATTTATGGACTGGGGGGGCGAACGATTCCTTGTCCTCACTGTGAACTTTCAAAGGTTACTGCAAATTCACACAGACTAAAGCTATGTAAGTTTCATGCACAAAACAAATGAAATTCATTGGAAAACAAAATATCTTTCCAAGAACCATGGGCATGTTAACTAAGCATGTTAACTGAGGAACAAAACTTTTCTATCAAAGAGTGTTGGAATGAGACGTTCTTGTCCGAATGCTAGGAGGTAAATGAATGTGACACACAGTGATTTCTCCGAGCAGTCCCTGTGACATTTGCTTACCTTACCTCACTCTGCAGCATCGGGCCTCGGTGAGAGCGGCAGAATCATCTGTCTTTTAATAGACCTGGAAATGGTGGCTCAGAGAGGTACACTCACTTGCCCAAGGTCACACAGCTAGAAAGTGACAGAATCTGGACTCCACAGTTAGATAGGCCTGGCTCGAAAGTGTCCTCTCTCACCTTTGCTCTCAGGGAGCTTGGTCTTCCCAAAGCTTCCCTGACTCCAGAATAACTCCATCAGTTCAGGTCAATGTGCCATCATCTCCCTATTCAGCCAGCATCCTACCTGCTGTAATTCAGACTGACCAAACTCCCCAAATCAAACATGAGACATTCACCCATCAAAAGCCTCATGTTCCTAAAGACAGAGATCAATGGTTGCCTTTTTTCTCAACAGGGAAACTCCTGAAATTTCCCAACCTGTGCAAACGAGGACCATTTTCCTTCCCTTTGGGAGTTTCTCCACCATCTTATCAATAGCAGCGGTCTGAACTGAACTCACCTTTTTAAGGCTGCTGAAGGAAAAGATGTGTTCCCCACAGTGCCGTGGCCACAGACCATGGCGTGGGTCTTCGGAAAGACCCACGAAGGTGCGCTTCACTCCCAGGGCTTCTCTAAGAGACTCACTCCAGACACAAGCCCCAACCCCACAACCAAGCCAGGAGGGCTTGTCCCAAGGGAAACAGACACACAGCACCGCTGGGATCTGGCCAGGGCTGCTGGTGCTGAATCAGCCTCCCGATTCCCTGCTCTGTCACTTTTCATAACGAGTCTAATAAATTAGTGTTTCTCTCTGCCAATCAATCAGAGCTCGTGCATATGGCCACAGTCAGCAGGCCTCTGTGGGCAGAACTCCACGGAGAGACTCGGGTCTGTCGACTCCCTCAACTCCGCATTTGCAGCTATTATGGGTTCTTCCCCCTTCACTCTCAATTTATCATCGTGGTTACAGTCAAGAGGAAAATGTAGGAATCACAGTGCGGGGTCGATTTGCTAACTAGGGAGACTGTGGAATTCTAGCCAGCAACAACAATAACGAGAATGATATTATTATTGTTATTATTATTATTAAATGATAATAATAATTGTCAGTATCACAGCAAGCCCTACTACTGAACAAACTATGTGCTAACATCATTTACAAGGCTGATTAGTCATCAGACTGACCCTGCAAGGTAAGAATAATTATTAGCTCCATTTTTAGGGGAAGGATGGGGCCCAGAGAGGTTAAGAAAGGCCCAGGTCGCGGAGCTAGAACGTGATGGAGCTAGGATTTGGAGCCGGACAGTCTGACTCTGAAATCCTAAGCACCACCCACATAGCCTCCCACCTCCTGAGTGACTCGTACGGCTCCTCTGCTATTCCCCTCGACACCCACACGCACCTCCAGGCAGAATAGATCTGGAAGCAACTTCTTGAATCTACAACTTAGTCTTTGGGCCTCAGTCGCCCTATCTGTAAAATGAGGACAATAAAGACTTTGGAATAAAGAGTTAATGAAGCGATGTGTGCAAAGCATTCTTTCCTGTGCCCTAGCAAACGGTAGCTCTTAGGGAACTGACGCTGAGGATACAAAGACAATTTCAGAAGCCTAAGTCCGTACCCTCATCTCCGACTCCATTCTGAAATTCACAGAGAAGAGATATCGCGAGGAAAGACAAGACCTGGCAACGAACAGGTGATTGTACAAATTATCCATGATGCTGGCAAAGGCCTAATTTTGTCCTCAGAGAAAAGGGAAAGGGAGCTGATTCGCATGATGATGTTTCGGTGGAGAGGCAGCAGTTTGCCAACTGCGCTTGGAGGGGTTGTCAGAGCAGCGCAAGCCCTGGGTGTACGATGTCCAAGGACTGCCTGTGGCCAGACAGGTGGCCCATGCACTCAGAGCAAAAGGTCCTGGAGGCACGAGTGAAGGTGCTCTGGGCAGCCAGGGCCTGAGGGTTCCTGGAGAAAAACAGCAAACCGAGAGCCAGGTTGCACCACTGCGGAGCCCAGTCCAGGCTACTCTCACACAGTAAGGAAATGGTGTGGCCGACAGAAACAGGTGCCCTGCTGATCGATCACTGCTCAGGGCAACTCAAGCTAAGCAGCACGGTCACCTAACCACTAGACTGCACTGCCTCCTCCCTCTTGAGCGCCTTACAAAGGCAGAGAGGCCACGTGTGCAGTGATTCATGTCCCGGGCAATGGACTCAGACCACCGAAGTCCTGGGTGTGCCACGTACCTGCTGTCCTGAGACAAACTGCTTCGGCCACCTACCCCCTGCTATCCACCTGCAGAATGGGGATGTGAACTGAAGCACATGCACCTCGGAGTGTGCTAGAGCAATCAAATGGAATAGTCCACTATTTCCACGTCAAGTGCTTACTCGGTGCCACCCACTGCGCCGGATGCCAGGGATGCAGTGGTTCCAAACCGGGTGTGTTTGCGGCCCGCCCGAGTTTCCCGTCCAGAGAGTAAGAGAAAGAGAGAAGACACAGTCATTCACATAAATATAAAGCTGCCCCCGGGATGGCTGTAAGGAAGAAGAATCCACACGGGGAAAGAGGGAGGTTTCCTGAGAAAGGGACTTTGGAGTTGTAACCTGAAGGATGCGTGGGAAGAGAACAAAGTGAGCTGGGGGTGGGGGGAGATGAGCACGTGTCAGGAAAACAGGTAGGGTGCTCAGTACAGCTTGTGCTGTGTAGGAAGTGTTCAAAACCCATACACGTAGTATTGTCATCACAATGTATCTAACAGGCTATGACAGAATTCCAGGGCTGTGATAAGGAGGCAGGTTCAGGGATCAAATGTGGGAACAAAGTTGAACTATCCAGATGTCCAAATCCCCCACCTTCCAAGGCCAGGAGAGCCTCCCGAGACACACAATGGCAGATGCATTCAGTGCACGGAACAGCTCACTTCGTCCTGTCAGTATCCATCATCACGCCTACCGACGGGAGACACACCTGGCCACTCTGGAAGGGAACCCACTGGTCTGTGGTATGGCTCAGTCGGTTGGGCATTGTCTCATGCACTGGAAGGTTGCAGGTTTGATTCCCAGTCAGCGCACATGCCCAGGTTGCAGGTTGGGTCCCTGGTCCTCGTGTGTATGAGAGGGAGGCAACCGATAGATGTTTCTCTCTCACATCAATGTTTCTCTCTTTCTCTCCCCCTCTCCCTTTCTCTCTCTCTAAAAAATCAATGAAAACATATTTTTTTTAAATATGAAAGGGAACCTACTGGAATTTATGATCAATAAAGAGGACCCATACAGGAGATAAGTCAGCCAAGCCACAGGAAAGAGAGTGGGGGTGGGGGTGGGGACGGGAGTGTTACTCCTTTGAAGGAAGCTTCGGGGGAGAACCACTCACGGGACATTGTATACAGACCCATACTCAGTGTTCCACCCACACACAGAGCATGAGACACTTGAGGTTCTTTTCTCCTGTAAATTAATCTCCCTTCTTGAATGGAAGATTTTGTTCTAAGTCCCCAAAGAAGGGGGAAAAAAACAAGGTTTAATTTCTTAGATCTTATAGGGCTTACCCTTCCAGATGCCAGGAAGTCCACAGACCAAATTTGGTTACAGAGATGAATCAGAACTTTGAGACTAAAGCTGGCTGGCTTGTTTATTGACTCTTCTCAAAAACATTAGACAGTGTTTTTCTCAATGTTTAAGCCAAAAATATACCAAGGTAATTCTCTGCTTTAAACCTTCCAGTAGCTTCCCATTTAAATAGTATCCAGACTCCTTACCAGGCCTCAAAAGACCGATATGACCCAACTTCACCCATACAATGTTATCATTGTTACAGCCTCAGGGCCTTTGCTCTTGCTGTTTCCTCTCTCCAAACTCTCTTCATGCAGATAACCACCTCAGAATGGAAGGTCCATTGGGGTAGGGACGTCTGTTTGTAATGATCACTGTGTATTTCAAGTGCTTGAACAGTACTTGACATATAATAGATGCTCAATAAAAACTCACAGGGTGAAGGTCTAGCTTGAAACAACATATCAGCTACTTCTTTTCGCTTAGATCTCAGCTCACATCTCTCCACCTTGGAAAACCCTTCCAAGTCACTCTCTATCATACTGTCACATTATAATTTTTGTAATCCTTGTCAGTATCCTTATAAAAACATATTTCCAACCCTTGCTTATTGTCTGGCTTCCCCCATGACAATAGAATCTCCAAGACAGCAACGTTCTCATTGGCCTTGTTCCCCAAGCAGAACTCTGACCCGTGGTAGGTCCTGGACAAACATTTACTGCATCGGCCACTCCTTCCCCCAAGACAGACACGCCCATCTGTAGTAGCAGGCAACAGTCACCCATGTTTCTGTGTCTAGTGACCAATGACACACCAATGGTAATGATGGTGCTCAGAGCAACTGCAGATACAAAGTACGAAGATGCACGTCTCTCTTTGTAAGTCCACCTGCGGTCTTCCTAAGAACCCCCAGCTCTACAACCGTGTTCTCTGCTGAAGTCATCCGAAGGTGCTGGGTGCCCCTCACGCTGAAGTTCCTTCACTGATTAATTCTTTAATCAAAGTTTTAGTATTTACACTTGTGCCCTGAGGCAGTATATTAAATAACAGAGGTAGGCATTGAGGAGAGTCTCAGGGCTCCTTTGAAAACATCATCTCCAAGTTTGAGGACTCGGGCACACCAAGCTTTATCTCAGGCAATCTGGGGGAACGTGAATGGGACAAATTCCCAGATGGTTTTGGAAAAGTCCACCGGTATTAATTTGTGGAACATGCTTACTGTACAGCTCCATACTGGGTGGCCAAGGTGGGACCAGCCATGCTGTGTCCTTCAAAGTGCACTGGACCTCAACAGTCTTCACACACGCCACCGGGAAACGGCTATGTCCCGGTGTCTTTTCTGTGTCAGATCCGATTTCCCTCTTACAATGTGTTCACGACTCCACACATCCAGCTTAAAGCACATAAAATGGTCTCACTTTTGGAAAGGTGAAATACCAGACATATTTATACAGGCCAAACCCAATTTTCTAGATTAAAAAAAAAAAAAAAAAGAAAACCCTATCTAAAAGAAATTGTATAAAATGTAATGATTTGGTATGACTTGAACTGAAAAGTCTAAACTTATGTTTAAAAAAAAAAAAAAAGTCATCAGAGACACGAGGATGTCTAAAAGGCCTGTGCTGAGCCCTGAGAGGAGCAGGTAAGAAAATAGCATCAATTATCATGAAGAGAAAATAGGGCAGAGTGGGTCAATTCCAGGAGGAGAGATCAACTCAGACCCGCCTGTGGCCCGTTTCTGAGTGGAAAACTCTGGGACCACAGGGTGACATTAAAGACAGCATGTTCTGAGGACAGGAGCATTTACTAAGATGATACTTTCACCCCGGGAGGCAGGGGAGAAGCAGGCCTACCCGATGAGTAGGAGAAACGCACACTTGTAAAAACCTAGTCTGAGGGCCTATGCACTTGTTGAGATGGTGTCAAATACCACCCACCTACATCCCAGCCAGGGGGCGTATGGTGCCGACCCTTCTTGGAACATGGGGCAAGTGGAAGAGGAGAGGTCAGACCAGCTTTCTCTGGGAGATGCTGATAGTTCTCCACGCACCCTCCCTTTTAGGATTAATCTTCCTTTTTTTGTTTCCATTTCATCCATTGTTAAAAAGAAAGTGTGTGTGTGTGTGTGTGTGTGTGTGTGTGTGTGTGTGTGTGTGTGTAAGGGAAACTGCTTGCCTTTTCTATCCCACCAGGTGTCATAAGGCTCAAAATATAGAGTAATCTATTTGATTTTTTTTTAAATAAAGAAAACTAACACTATCCATGCACCTACCATGTGCCAGACCCTGTTCTAAGTTTACTACTTTATTTCGTTTTCCCCCAAACTCTTTGGGCTCAATACTACCACTAAAACTCTCATTTGACAGGTGAACAAACAGGCACAGAGATGTTAAGTAACTGGCCCAAGGTCACACAGCTAGCAAGTGGCAGAGCCAGGAGCCCTGTGCTCTTCTCCACCATAAAACTACTCTCTGAGCCTTTAAGGGGTCCTTGAAAATTATACCACATGATACCCATTTCTTCCTGCCCCAACTCAACCATGAGCTAATTTGTGGGAGACCCAGTGGATTCCTCCAGACCCAGTGGATTCCTCCGGACCCAGTGCTTCCCAGATGAGCTCCAAGAGCAGGACAGTTTGCAGTCAGCCCCTGCCAGGGACACCTTTACCCTTCACGGCCCCAGGTCCTCTGCCACTGAGGAAAAAAGACCTTGGCCAAAAATAAATCTGCCGATGGCTCCAGCCAGGCCCTCTGTGGTCACTTAAAAAATTGAAAAGAACCAGGCCCTCTCATCTTTTATTTTCTTTTGTAACAAAGATAAATGGAAATGGAAGATGAATGAACTAGGACAGGGCAGGGAAGGATTACCAGCTGGGGTGAGCCCTAAACTTGGGCAACAAGGCCAGGCCTCTTGGTGCATTGGATGTTTTAAAAATATAAGATAATCATTATTATTATAAATGGAAACTCAAGGTATGGTATATCACATAGCAGCTCAGACAAAGCTATTCCCAGGCACCTCCCCCCATGTTTTCTAAGTTCGACTGAGAAGAGCTGCTTTGAGTGCCAATTCCCTGAACCACCCTGAGATTTCCAAGCACGTGAGCAGCCCCACCCCAAACGCTCCTGAGCAGGCCGGTGCACCCAGGTCTTTGCATGAGCAATTGCAAAGAAACCCCCATCCCCTGACCACAGGAGTTGGTGGCTTCTGGTCCCCACTCGTCTGGGTCTTCCCCTCCGTTTCTGCGGGCAGCTTCTGAGCTCCCAGTGACATCAGGTCCCTGGAGTTAGTGTCTCCAAGGCACCAGAAGCATCCCAGCCAGGTGCCCCCCACACCCCCACCTCAGGGCAGTGGGGATATGGGAGCAGCGTCCCTCTAACCCTGCCCCTGCCTCAATCCCTGGACAGGGGAAATTGGAGCCTACAAGGGTTGACCCCTGACCTTCGCTCGCTCCCAGGAATCCTCACTGCGCAGACATCTGCTACCTCCTGGCTCTCCTCCCCTGGGGACAGCGTTCTAAAGCACGGAAGGAACCGAGGGGCTCAGGAGTTTCCAAGTCCTGAGTTCCCAAGCTGGCCCTCTCCCCTGGGGTCGAAAGTGGCATCTCAGAGCACCGATGCCAATAAACACAGCCGCTCTCCCTCCAGCTCAGCGACCCTCCTCTTTCCCCGCCTCTCACCAGGGGTTCACCCTCCCGGGCCACCCAAGTGCCCCCTCCCTCAGCAATGGGCGGTTGAGAAGGCAGGGACTAGGGAGGCGCTATGAGTGCCCGCTTCCAGCCGAAGGGAGACCAACCAAAGTGCGCAGGCAGGCTCCAGCCGCTCCGTGCACCTGGGACTCGCTCCCAAGAGGGACAGACAAGGCAGCCTGGGTGTTCTCGAGGCGCTCTGGGGCTCGCGAGGAAGGGCATGCTTCTGGAAGCAACGCGGATTGGGGGTATAGGGGGTTCAGGATCTTCGGACCCCGGGAGGACATGCAGGGAGACCTCTCCACCACGCTGAAAAAGTTCCCAGTCCAGTGTGCCCACCTTGGCGCTGAGAGGAAACCAGCTCCGGGGCGCCCCTTCCCTCTGTGGGACCCTTTGGTTCAGGCCAGGGGGACACAGAGGCGGTGACTCCGCTTGGACTTACCTAGAACTCCAGGCCAGCCGGGCTCCAGTGGTCGCCTTCCACTCGGACCCAGCCCCTCGAATTCCCCTGCGCTTTCTGCACCCCCAGCTACTCTCACCATGAGCTGGAGGCAGCGAAAGGGGGATGCTGGCTTCTCCCAAGCTGTCCGCAACTTCGCTGGCAGGTCAGCCCCGCCCTGGCGCCCCTGCTTGGGCGGCTGACTGGGCGCAGCTGGGCGCGGCGCGGGGCGGGCGGCCCGGGTCCTGCCGGCCAGCACCAGGTGCCTCGGCCCTGGGCGCCGTCAGCTGCTCCGCGCTCCGCCTGGGCTGGAGGCTCCCAGTCCTCCCGCTCGGGATGCAGGGGCGGGGCGCACGGCTTTCGCCTCTAGATGCCGGGTGTCCTCTTCACACTTTCCTTCTCCTGCCCCGGAGGCAGAGGCACCCGCGTGGGTCCGGCTACCGTTGCTTCTGCCGTTCCTGGGCTGGCAGAGAGCCCTCGCCCCACCGCGGGTGCAGCCGAGGCTGGGGCAAAGCAGGAGGGATTCCCCTCTTGAGTTTGGGGTTCCCCACCCTTCGCGGCCCCCGGCTCGGTCCGCTGCCGCCGCTGCTGCGAGAACCACTTCAGGGCAGCGCAGCCTGTGCCACGGGCTCCAGTTGGAGGAGGAGGCGGTGGCGCTGCTCGCACCGGGACTGGAAAGGAGGTGACCTTCAAACCCCGAGCTCCGGGAGACCGGGAGGAGGGCTGGGGTGATGGAGGGGAGCGGTGTGCGCCCGGCAGGCCCAGGAGAGCACTGGCAGACGGGCGGGAGAGAGTGAAGAGAAGATCTTCAAACAAAAATATAGATTAGAAAATAAACAAAGGAGAGCGCGAGAGAGCGAGCGCAAAAATGTGTGCATGTGTGTGTGCGCGCGAGTGCGCGCGCGCGTGAGTGTGAGTGTGTGTGTGTGTGTGTGTATGTATGTGCGCTCACGACAGGCAGCCAGCAGCCCAGGCTACGGAGCCAAAAATAATCCGGTGCGCGAGGGAGCACCCCCTCCCCCCTTCGCGTCGCTGGCGCTGCCGCCGCCACCGTCACGCGTGCAGCCCCGGATTCCGGAGGGCGGCAACTGATGCGACCGGGTGCTCCTGCATCTGGCCTAAAGAGGTGAAGGGGTGAAGGCGCAGCAGGGTCAATGAGCCCAGGCCTTCTCCTCCCAAAGACCTTGTCTCCCAAATTGGGCTGGGTCGTGAGCACCAGTGCCGCCCCACTATCCCCACCACCACCCACCCAGAGAGTAGACAAATACCCTGGAAAGATGGTATGTGGAAGCAGCTTCTTGGCCCAGGCCACTTCTGGTCTAAGGAAGTTTCCTGGTGAATCTTTAAATCTCCTGGAACTATATCCAAGATGCAAAAAGTTATCCAGGCCCAATGCGATGCCAGGAATGAATGCCCCAGGCCTGGGCCTCCCCTGCCCGGGCCTCTCACTGGCCACCAGTCCTGCACTGGGTGCTGACTCTAGAAGGGTCCAGAGATTGACCTCTTAGCAGTTGCTTTGGAGCCTGAAACCCTGTGACTTCTTAATAAATAACACCACTGAACAAGCACTTACTTTTCACCAGATGCTGTTTTAAGCATTTACATTAAACTTTCTCAACAATTAGTTGAAGTAGGTGCTGTGGGTTTATCCATTTCACAGATCACAAAAGGAATGTTTAAAGAGGTGACAGCAATGTTTCTTCTTTCCTGAACCCCACCCTGGACTCACTGAGCCAGAAACTCTGCTTTCTTCTTCTTCTTCTTTTTTTTAAGTTAACATTCTAGGTGATTATGTTGCACAGGAATGTTTGAAGTCCAGGGAGTTAAAATTTGCTCAAGGTCACACAACTGGCAAGGAACCAGGAATCCTGGGCAGGTCTCCCAAATTCAATGTGGTGTACCACTGCACTACCCTGCCTTCTGAGTGACATTGGACAAGGCCAGCTCAAACTGAGCATTTGATCTGGGGCTTATGTTCATTTTCCTGCTCTATTCATTGTTTCTTCATTTGCAGCATGGCTCCCCTTCCAAGTAGGACTGCAGATTTCCAAAAGCAGGGAACTTGTTACATATATCGCTTTGTATCATGTGTATTGCCTAGTGCCTAACAAATAATAGTATCAGAGGAGTTCCTCTGTAATCCTGTCAGGCGAGGGTGTCTTCCAACATCACAGCAAAACAAAGAAAGGGAACTTCTATCAACAACTGGAATTTTTTAAAAATGAACCATTTTATCATCATTTAAGAAAATAAGCTTGAAAAATCCAGACAGAGATCTTTTATCATTGGCCCCAGTAGGTGACTTTGCAATTGGGGTTGGAATTACCATATGCCTCCTTAGGACTCTCTTTGATAATAATATATTTGTATGTAAACAACTCCTTTTTTTTTTTTCTTTTTACTAGTCTCTTATCCTTCAGTGATAGCACAATGAAGCCATAAATCTGGGTTAGTAACATCGTAATCATTTCTCCCAGAAATTGTTCACAATGGGAAAAGTCACAGATTGTCTTGCCGTGCAGGGAGATGAGTTGGGTTGTAAAAGAGGTATTCTCAATTTAAAAGCAAATTATCAATAATGAGAGAAGAAATAAATGGCAGTTAATGGGAAGTTCTGCTGAAATATAATGTTTTCTGCAAATTCACCAACAGGAACTGTTTCTCTATGCTCCTTTTTTATTACAGAAGGGGGAAAAAAATGAATGCCATCATTCAAATCAGAAACACTGGCTGTTATTTCATTAACATGGGTAATCTCTGGGTGCTTTTATTATTTTTAATATATATTTTCCCATTGGAAATGAAATAAAACATATTCAACTATCTCAAAATCAAGGTCAGTCTGAGTAGACTCTGACTCATTTATTTTGGAGTAGAAATAGGCTTAGTTATATTAGCTATGGGTGTTGATACCTGTGTTGCTATGTGGCTTAAGAACGTTTAATATGAGTGAGGCAGACATTCATTACCATTTAAAACAGAATTAGAGTAAAGATCAATATAGCATGCTATTATGCTATTCATTTGGAAAGTATTTGTTTCTCTTTCACAATAACCTTTCCTGTTCGAGGCAGTTTTTCTCTTTTCTCTATGTTGAGCCACTTGTAGGTAATGAGAGGTGCTGAAATAAATAGCTTCTAGAACAACCTAGGGCCAAGAAGCGCCCAGCTCTAGAGGTAAAGAACATGGAGACTGGCTCCTCCTACTGGACACGAAAAATACTTTACCATTTGTGATTTAAGCAGATGTCAAAATGGTGTCTTCCCTAAAACTGTTAGGAAAGAATGACTTTGTAGTCTCATGCATGGCTGAGAGGGCACGGACCCTGCTCGAAGCGCTCAAGATCTAGAGAGTACACATGTCATCATCTCACTTTCAAACTTAGGATCATTCTGTGGCTCCTCACTGCCCCCCAAGGTGAAGTCGAAAGTCTTCCACATGGGTTAAGAGCTCCTGCTTAACTGGTCCTCAGTTGGCACTGACCCTATGATCCAGCGGTAATCTTCTACTTATCTCCAATCCTTTCTACCTGTTGTTCCCTGCCACCTGGAATACTTCTTCGGACTCTCTTTTCCTGGATAGCTTCCATTTATATTTTAGATCTCCATTTGGACATCACTTTCTCCCTGACACCCCCCCACACACACACACACACAGAGATAAGGCCAGTGTCCCTGTTTTGAACACCCTGAGCACCTCAACTTTATCATATCATTTGTCTCCGCCTATGGTAAATGTTGTTCTCCTCCATTAGACTGAAATGTCCTTGATGCCAAGGACGTTCTATGGGTGCATGGAGCCAAACACACGATACGTTTAATAAATGTTCGGTGAACCATGCTTCTTCCTTGCGGTGACTGCTATCTCAAAGGGCTGACCTCTTTGAGATGGATTGAGAGATCAACCCACTCACCTGTATTCATTTCATCTTTAGTTTTTTTCCAGTCATCAAATGTGTATCTTACTGGAGGCTAGTCTCTCATGTAAACCATTTATCATATAAACTAGACACAGTCTCTGCACTCAAGAAGCTTATAGTCTAATATGATAGGTAGGCACATAAATAAGTATTCCAATCGTTTTAAAAGAATGGGAACATATAGCCGAACAAGGAGGAAAGAAAGGAGGTCAAGCAAAGCTTTCTAGAGGAGATCACCTCTAAGCAGAGAAGTAGGAATTACCCAAAGAGTTGGGTGAAGGACATTCCTGGAAAAGAACAGAGTTTATGTGACTGTCTGAAGCAAAACAGAGTTTAGCTCCTTCAGGGAACAGCAAACCTGTTGAGTAGAGTCATGGTGAATTCAAAGGGCTGGGGGGCCGGGGGGGCAAGACAATGGACGCTGAAGACATAGGCTGGAGAAAGGGCCCTGAATTGAAATGAAAGGTATGTTTGCCTCACCACAAGGCAGCTTTTGGTAGAATGACTCGATCTTGCTAAGACCCACCATCCATAACTCCAGTGCCCATGGCCTGGGCACAGCTCTGCCTTTACTGATGTGTCAATGATCATTTTACTCATCATTATTTTATATTTTTTAAGAACCCTTCCAGATGGTCGGTGTAAATATCTAGTGAATTCTAGGGATTACTAGGTTACTTCAAATTACTTCAAGAGTTTTAGGGATGATGGGTGGTATATTAGACAGGCCAGGAAAAGGATGAAAAAAGCAAATTAAAAGGACTTGAAGTAGTCAAGCATCCTTCTGTTTCTCTCCCCAAAGGATACCTTTCAATAGCCGTCACTGAAGAGAGGATGCAATTCTCACATTTATTTATAAATGACTCCGATTCGATAAAATGTTTCGCACAATCCTAATATTACGGAAGACCTGCCTTGCCCTCAAGTTCTCAGTCTTCAGGCTTACCTCAAAGCTTCATCCCAGTCTGGGTCAACTGATGAACTAATTAAAACAGTCTGAGGACCGCAGGGGAATGGATTACACCTTATATTCTCCATTCCCCCTTCAGTCAATGGGCACATGGCAGATGCTCAATATATAGTTATTGATTGGTTCAGCTAACTCACCACTATCATGTACTTCAGGGTTCTTATATTAACCAAAGTATTTAGTACTAAGAATGAGCCATCCAGTGTCCAGGAATGAGTTCTCTTTTTCTGAAAAGATCAACTTTCTTTTCTCCTGTTAAAAAATGTCTTTGAAATATTCAACGTGGCCCGGCCAGTGTGGATCAGTGGTTGAGCGTCATCCCATGCATCAAGAGGTTGTGGGTTCGATTCCTGGTCAGGGCACATACTGGTATTACGGACTTAATCCCATAGGGGGTGGGTAGGAGGCAGCTGATCGATGTTTCTGTCTTTCTTTCCCTTTCTCTCTCTCTCTAAAAAACAAAATGAACAAATAAAAATCAATAAAAAAATATTTTTAAAAAAGAAAAAAATACTCAACATGATGGTTTCACTACTTCGCCTTGGGTTCATTTCTTCTCCTCTCCTGCCTACATCTCCCAAATACTGATGCAGATAGCAATAACATTAGCAAAAATAATATTTTGAACAATCACAATGATGAGAATAGCCACAGAAATAACCAGCATGTGACATTTACTATATAAACATTTTAGTTGTATTATTTAATCTTCACAGCACAACTCTAGGTGTAAATACTTTTATGATTTCCTTTTTAAAAATGAGAAAGAGGCCTGGCTGGTGTGGCTCAGTGGTTGAGTGTCGATCCATGCACCAAAAGGTCGCTGGTTCAATTCCCAGTCAGGGCACATGCCCAGGTTGTGGGCCTGATCCCCAGTGGGGGGCATGCAGGAGGCGGCCAGTAGATGTTCTCTCTCATCGATGCTTCTATCTCTCTCTCCCTCTTCTTTCCTCTCTCTCTAAAATCAATAAAGAAAAAAAATTTTTTAAATAATAAAAATGAGAAAGAGGAGGTTCAGTGACTTGGTCACACCACAGAGCTGGTAAAAGGTTGGGCCAGGACCCAAAACTAGTCTATTTTGTGTCCGAGCTGGGTTCACGAAGCATAAATCACGATGTATCTTGTCTTCCTGTTTACCAGGATTCATACTCTGCATAGCTAGGCTTAAATCTCGTTAGTGATTTATGATCATGGGTGTAGAAATTCCTAGCCTATTGGTCTTAGAGTAAGAAAAATAAAGATGGAGGTTCAGTGATCTGGAGTACCAAGGGGAGCCTGCTTATATAAAAAGCATTTTGGAAACAAATATTTTGAGTGTGGTCAGAATCAAGTGAACAAAGATTCCCTACCGCTTAGCCTAGGCTGAGTGGAGACTAAGCTACATCTTTGGTTTAGGATGACCTAGTTTATGCACCATTTAGTATATCTTTAGGAAATACATATCATGCATTGTTTAAAAATACATCTTTAGGAAATAAGTGGATAACGCACTGGAGTAACACAGTCTGTTTTCACACCATGAATCTACCAATTAATAGCAATGTGAGCTATGCAACATTTTTTTAAACCTCACGAATCCTCCACTTCTCTGTGTGTAAAGTGGGGATGATGGTGCTGATGACATAATTAAAGTAATACTATTTACCGTTAACACAGAAGACACTACGGTTGACACCCATCCCAAGCATGATAATTGTAGCCTCCTTGTAAGTGATCGGCTCAGGGATTGTCACAGGGTCCATGTCATCTAATCCAGGAAAAGGTGGTTGATTTGCTTAAGTGAAAGCCGTAGGAAGAGATTATTTTTGTATCCTTCCAGATAGTTCCTTGTGTGGCTCTGACCTCTGGACCTGCCACAGACATCTATGACCAGCCCGAGGCTGACAGGACAGGGGAGCATTAAGAACCAGTAACATCTATGAAGTGACGGAGCTGCTCGTCACCATCTGAAACTACATGGCACTGCCTTCCTGTTCCCAGGATTCACCCCTCTTGCAGAAGCTTGTTTAAGACTACCTGTGTGCCCGGCAGTGTGGCTCAGTGGTTGAGCGTCGACCCATGCACCAAGAGGTCGCCGGTTCGATTCCCAGTCAGGGCACATGCCCAGGTTGTGGGCCCGATCCCCAGTGGGGGGCGTGCAGGAGGTGGCCGATTGATGTTCTCTCTCATCGATGTTTCTATCTCTCTCTCCCACTCCCTTCCTTGCTCTCTAACATCAATAAAGAATTAAAAAAAAAAAGACTACCTGTGGCCTAAAGCAGGGTTTCTCAAACTTGTCACTACTGATATTTTGGGCTGGGTGATCCTTTGTTGTGGGAGAGCACCTGTGCCTTGTAGGGTGATAGCCTCGCGCCCTGATGGCCCCCATGTGGGGAGAACCAAAAACATCTCCAGACATTTCCATATGCTCCCTGGGGGGCAGTGACCCCAGGTGAGAACCACTGGTCTGAGCATCGTCACCGATATGGCAACAGAGGCAGTAGAAGCATCACTACTGGCGGTGATGTAGTGATGACAGCATTTCTTCAGGCTTGCTGTGTACCAGGCATCACGGTCCACACCTCCACTCACGTCCTCACTGATTCTTCATAACCACTCCACTAGCCAGGTTCTATGATTACCCCCATGGGACAAATGAGGAAACCGGGTCCAGAGAAATAAATTTGCTCACAGTCACCAAGCAAAGAAGTAGCTGGCTTAGGATTCAGACTCGACTCAGCACTGACTCCCCTCAGCCAAGGTCGCTGTGAGAATTCAGTGGTATAATGCACGAGCCGGTCCCTGAGCATCACACCCGGCACGCTAACAGCCCGACGGAGGGAGCGGTGACGTCCACGTAGCGGCCCTGGAGCAGGGTCACCTTGAAGAACCGCGACGTGATGCCTGAAAGATCTCTTACCCTTTGCGACCAGTACCCTGGAGAGTATCATGCTGAGAGAAACAAGCCAGTCAGAGAAAGACAAGTATCGCAGGACCTCACTTATTTATGGAATATCGTGGACAAAATAAGCTGTCGATCAAAACAGATGCAGAGACATGGCAGTAGGGAACAGACTGACAAACCTCGGAGGGAAGGGGGGTGGGGGTGGGAAGAGATAACCCAAAGAACTTACATGCATATATGCATAACCAATCACAGACACCAGTTTGGGGAAAGGAGGAGGGGGGTGGGAGAGGAGAAGAGGGGGTCAATGGGGGGAAAACCTGTAATACTTGCGACAATAAAGGTAAAAAAATGAAAGAATTGCAATGTGGTCTCGGCAATCCTCTGGGTATTTCCTGTTGGACTGCAGGGTCCAGCCAAGGCCTTGAACTGATAAAGAGGATGCCTTCAGCACAGTCCTTGATGGCCCACAAGGCAACCTGTGCAAAGCTGGCCACCTGCTCCTGTTTTCCTGCTTTGAAGGTAACAGTAAGCCGAGTCTGATGGTCACCAGCGAGAAGCCTTTGTCTGTTTCACTCACTCGCAACTGAATGTTGAATTGGACGTGAGATGCTAGTTTTATCCCCTCCGGGGAAGGTCATAGCGATACGTCTGCTTAGGACTTGAGGGAAAATAAAAACAATTTTGAGAACTTTGCTATGCTGAGCCTCAAGGAGGTCATCTAACCTCAGAGAAGTCAAGAAGGCAGGTAGTATCATTATTCCCACCTTACAGATAAAGAAACTGAGACTCGCCCAGCCAGTGCGGCTCAGTGGCTTGAGCGTCCTCCCATGGACTGAGAGGTCCGGGTTCGATTCCCGGTCAGGGCACAGGCCTGAGTTGCAAGCTCGATCCCCAGTAGGGGGCGTGCAGGAGGCAGCCAATAGATGTTTTCTCTGTCACATCAATGTGTCTATCTCTCTAAAAAAATCAATAAAAAAACATATTTAAAAAAAGAAACTGAGGCTCCGAGAAAAAGGGCAAAATGTCAAAGCTTATAACCTAACAAGCTCAAGTTCTCATTTTAAAATTCTGGCCAGTCTGACCTCAGGTGCAGCATGCTTTGCTGTACTTCCAAAACCTCTCTTTAGGTTCAGGGGGTCCAAAGGCCAATGAGCCCGAAGCATTGTGTACATATCCTAAAGTCCTGCTCAATATATATATATATTTTTTTAAATCCACAAATGCTGCTTTCAATGATTCACTAAAGTCAACTGTGAAGGTTGAAAGTGAGACTTCTCAAGAAAAAAATAAAAGTTATAAGTCAATGAGGTGTAAATAGTTAATGAATTTATACATATAAATAGTTTTGCCTTAATGTATTAACACTCCAGGGAGGAAAAAAAAAAAATGTTTCATGTATCAGCAGCACAGAGTACTGACAATCAATTTCTTTCAAATGCACTTACTTTATTTTAAGTCCTCCTCATTTTATTACAAATGGATAAGTAAAGATATTTAAGCCATTTAGGATGAAATATGCAACCTGACAAGGAAGAATATGCATTTGTAGTGGTTACTGGTGGGTTACAGATGCTCTGAGCGGTAAAATACCTGTAAATCATGGTCACAGTGTCCATTACAATGCTCTCTACTTATACCTTTAGTATTTCTATTTTTTCTATTTATTCCTTCTACTTCCTTTCAGAGGCACAAATCTCTAAATGAAAAAAAAAAAATCACCAGGAATATCTTCCAGACTATGTCGTAGTTGATACGAGGAAATATGGGTAAAATGGCTCAAATGTGGGAATATAAACATCTAAAGAGTGCAGTCGGGACACTGGGCCCAGAGGGAATTCTCTCCTATGACACGTTTGCATGCTTTCTCTGTTTCCCCTTCGCCAAGCTCCCCACACCGTTACTGAGACAAATATTTAAGAGCAAGTGTGAATTTGGGGGGTGATCCCCGGAAACAAGGGCCAGGGAGTGGGAAGTAAGCTCGGGAAGGGACAGGAGCCAACAAAGGTGTGTTGTCAAGCCAGTTACCTGTGGCTGTTACAAGAAGTGGAAGCCAGGCTGGCGTGCATCCCCGCAGTTATCCCACCCAGGGGGTGGGGGCGGCCTTGGGCACGTATATACACTGATCCCCGCCAGTCCGTTAAGGGTTAGTTGTTCATGGAGGGAGAATGAATCCAAAGCCACTTCCAGCCTTCCTCGGGCATGGCCAGAGTGGAAGCTAGTGGTCACAGAGGGTCCTTAGGCAATGGTGATGACATTTGGAAGTCCAGAATGCATCGACAAAAGGGTAAGCATGTAGGGAGAGGGGTCTGGGCGTGTGGAGCAATTACAGCATCTCTTGTGTTCTCAATGTCCCTGTGAAAAAAGAAGGGGACACGTTGGCTTTGCAGGAGCCGTCAGTAATGTGCCCCTTAGGGATGAAAAGCCCCTGTATCTCTCATCACCTATGAAGCTCCATAGACCTGTTCAAATGTCCTGTGGTTGTCAAACTGTTGTGTATATAAAAAACGCCTCTAGTGCTTATCAAAATTCAGATCCTGGGCACCAAAGATTCTGATTCGGGAAGTCTGAGATGAGACCTAGGAACCTGAATTTTCAAATCCCCTACACACACATGCGCACGCACGCACACACTCCATGTATTCCTGTCACAGACGTTCCAAGTTCCTGTGTGAAACAACGGTGTATTTAGTCTAACAGAGGAATGACTTGTGGAGAGGGCTGAAGGTGGGGAAAGGGTGGGAGCTTCACATTCTCTGTGATCGAGGGCTTTGTGCATGGATATTTCCCTTCTCTTTGAAAGCATGATTGCTTGCTGTGCTCTCAAACTCAGAGAAAGGAGATAATTGTTAGCAGAATTCTGAAGCACTGATTATGCACCACGAATATATTATAACCTACAGGTATTCTGCAGGGAACCCACGGGACCACTCAGGAAGTGCCGTTTTGGAGTCTCTGGAGCTGTAAGTCGGACGGAGAAACAGTGATGTAATGCATTAGTGAGAACAAACAAGTCAGGCTTCAGGAGGTCCCAGTTCTTGTCCCAGGAAGGCAGCCTGGAGGCAGTCAAACCTTGCTGGGCCCGTTTCTGCGCATCAAAGCCCTACCTGGCTCACAGGTGTGAGGGCATGGTGCGACCAAATGCACTGGCGGTTTTAGGTGGCAAACAAATATAGTGGACCTCATTCCTTTTTGATAGGTCATTTTAGAGGGCACGAAGGGCAGTTACCCCCAAATTACCATCGAAGAATGTTCTGCACCTGGTATTTGCACAAGAAGTTCTTTTATTAATAAAAAAAAAAATGGTGGGGGGAGGTAAAGCATACACCATATATGCCTTATGATAGCAGGTAGAATTTTCTTGCCTCCTTCTCTATTTTTAGCTTAAAAGGGATTTCGCAGATGTCAGCAACCATTAATAGGCCGACAAAAGAAGGGGTAGCCAACGCGTGACTGTCACTGAAAGGGCCATCGGTCTATTTGATTTCTCTACCTCTTCTTGCTTTGATTCGTCTCTGAGCTCAAAAGCTCCCCGACGAGCTTGCTTGCCATTATTCCGTAAGGCAATTAAGCAACTTGGCAATAAAAGCGACCACATTTTTCTGGAGTCGTTCGCAGAGAATACAGAACAGAACAGCACAGGACAGATGTTGAACCAAAATGTAAGTACTTATCTGAACACACTTCGCGGTGCCAAGGCTCGATGCCCTGCCAGGGTGCTCTGCTTCCGTCTTCCCTCCCTCCTCCAGGATCCTTCTCCACCATTCACTTCTCCCTCTGCTCTGTCTTCAAACCCTCCTGGCCATCAGGATACAAACCTGCAGAGGCCCTCCTATGAATCCTCCCCCTTCAACTCTTCTTCAACCTGAAGTGTACCACCTTGGGTCTCCCCCCACCACCCAGCTTTCTGGGAGCAGCAAGCCAATCCGTTTGCTTACCGCCTCCATTTCTCCGCCGTCCAATGACCCACAGTCGTCTGGTTTTTATCTTCAGATCGGTCCCCTGCAGCTATTATCTTAGCGTCTTCTTAATGGATGACCACCCTCCCCCAACCCACATGGCCATGCTCAGTCCTTGATTCTGGTTGCTGTTTCATCCCACAAGTCTTTACTGAGTGCCTACTATGTATATAAAATAAATGGGAACAAACCCCCACTGCAGTAGTTACCTCTTGCTGCAGAACTATCTACTCCAAAATGCAGCAGCTCAAAGGAGCGAACCTTCGCTCCAGCGGCTGTGAGTCGGGACGCAGGCACGGCTCAGGGGTGCCTCTGGCTCAAGGGTCTGGAGCGGCTGCAGTTTTATCTCCAGGCTCCGCTAGGGAAGGATCTGCTTCCCGCTCACTCATGTGATTGTCGAAGGGCCCGGTGCCTCACAGGTTCTTGGACGGAGGGTCTCAGTTCCCCAATGGCTGCTGGCTGGTGTCCACCCTCATGGCCACAGGGGCCTCTCCACAGGGCAACTTGCAGCATGCAACTTGCAAATGAAGCACCCACATGGGAAGCCATTGTTTTATTATGACCTAATCTTGAAAGTGATGTTTCGGGATTTCTGCACATTCCACTCATTTTGAAGGGAGTCAGTAAGTCCAGCTCACGCTCCCAAGGCAGAGGAGGTTGCACAAGGACGTGGATGCCAGGACAGAGGGGTCATCTAGTGCCAGCTTAGAGGCTGACTCTCATATCCCTGTTCCCAGGAAGCTTGGTTCCAGGGAGCTCAGGACCTGATTGGACGGCAGAGATATGAGAGGAAAGTGGGGGATGGGGAGAGGGGGTCAGTGTTATGGAGGGACTTGCATGCCCTGCATGCAACTCAAGATGTCTAAAAGTAAACCCTTATTTCCTTCTTCAATTCCCCTAGGTTCCCTTCTTCTCCACTCACTGCATCCTATCGCCTGTTGTCTGGACTCGTACAACAGCCTCGTAGCTGGTCTCCTTGTGAAACGCCTTTCCTGCCCCTGCTCCATTCTCCAGATCTCCAAGAACAATGTTTTAAATCCTGTATTTGTCAGGTCTCTCCCTTTCTATTCCCAGTGATGAAAACTCAAATCAAACCAGTTTAAACTAGAAATGAGATGTATTGACACGGGGGTGAAAATTCTACAGCGGCAGGGCCTTTAGGCTTTGCAGGAGCCAAACGCTCAAACAACGAAGATCGTTTTCTCTGCGACTCGTGTCTCTTGTTTCTGCTCTTCTGTCTCGACGGCGTCCTGAGCAGGCTCTTCAAGGGCTGTGTTGAGATGCCCTCTGTTATGTCCAGGCTTGAGGATAATATTCTACCAAACTAGTAGTCCCAGCAGAGAGGGAGTATCCTTTTTTACCCCCAGTAGTTCTAGAGAAATTCCTAGAGTATGCCCCCATTGATCGAGATGGAGTCACACGCCCATCATTAAACCCATCACATGACCTGGTGGACAGCCAGATCTCTGACACCAGAGTATGGCTTCAAGCCCACCCAAATCACCTGGCCTGGAAACGATGCACAGGTAATTCCCCCAAAGGAAACCGGAGTGCTGTTACCAGGTTCTGAATAGTCAAATAATCGAATAGGCAATACAATGCAAAATGAACACACCACTTAGCTAATTAATAACCTCATTGCCTCTCTATACCTATAGGACAAAGTCCAAACATCTTTGCTTGGCATACAAGACTCTCCCAAGAACTGACCCAAGCCTGACCTTGTAGCCTGAGTTGCCATGAAGTCTCATTCCAACGCCAAAGGACTATGTGTTGTGCTTGAAATAGCTATGTTCTGTCACAGCTCTGAGCCCCTCTGCCTGGAACGTAGAGCCTCTACCTCACTACCGGCTGAGCCATATTCTATCTGAAGACCCAGCTCCACTGCCGTCATCATTTACCCCACTTCTTCTGGCTGAATCAGTTGTTACTTTCCCAAGAAATTGTGTAAAAATCTCTATTTAACAGGGGGGCAATGTTGTTCCCCAAGGGATGTTTGGCAATGTCTAGTGACATTTCTGGTTGTCATCACTAGAGGGTGATTCTTTTGGAATTTAATAGGTGGAGGCCAGGGATGTTGCTCAACATCCTACAATGCCCAGGCAGCCCCCAGCACAAAGAGTGATCCAGCCCCAAATGTCAGCAGCGTCAAGGTTCAAAACCCGTGCCCTGCTGGAACATGTAATGCCTTGTGTTATAATCTGCAATTGTATCTGTTCCCAAGTGGATCATGAGCTTCTCGGGGACACGGTTGCAATTGTCAATGTACTCCCAGTACTAGCAGGTGCCTGGCCCTTAGCAGATGCTCAATAAACGTTGGCAGAATGACTGAAGAAGGGAATGAGTGTCCAGATGGACTCATGAAACATTATCCAAGAAACTGAATTCCTGGAAGGCATGATGGTTCCTTAAATGTCTATTGTATTAGGAAATCTCAGCTGCATGGTGTGTCTCCTCCCCTTTTCAAGAATAAATTTGGACCAAAAAGTTTCTGAATTCAAAGCCACATGATTCTCTCTACAAGGCAGGCTTGTCTAGTACTATCTGTGTTTCTCATGCTATCAATTATTAACAAATGCCCTCCTGGCTTTTAATAATTTCTAAAGACAAAGGGAATAGCTATCCCCTCATTCAAATGTACCCCATTCTCACACTTTAGAAAACTTTTTTTCAACCAAACAAAATGTTGTGGCCTTTGCCCCGTTGAATGTTAGTTTAAAACAAGACTGTGTGTGTGTGATAGCTTCATCTAAACCATTGCACGCTTGGCTAAGGGATGCACACACCGCACCAGGAGCTCAGTACCATGGAAGGTCTAGCACGTTTCTCAGAAAGGACATTCAAATGTCAGATGGAATGATTTACACTGCATGTCAATAGAAAGAACTCCAAGGTTCAGCAAGTCAATAAAGCTTATTAGAACAATCTTGGGGCTGAGTATCAATGTACCCGGATGAGGACCTCTGAAGTCAGACACTATCTCCAGGCAAATGACATTAAGTAGACCATTCTGGAGAAAGAAATAAAATTAAAAGCTTCCATTATTTTGAGAGTTCATGTTAACTTAATAATACACAAGAAGCTGGAGAAATTTGTCTTTATAGTCCCAGAGTTAAAACCTTCTGGAAATTCATTTGTTTAAGCTCCCATATACTGAAAGTCTCCGATATTGCCAAGAATTATATCAGGCATGTCACATTTATTCATTTTTATTTACCAACATTTACATAGTGCTTTCTATGTACCAGTCTTCTAAATATTTTTGGAAATTAACTTTTTTTTTTTTATCCTCACCCGAGAACATTTTTGCATTTAACTTCAGATAGAGCAGGAGAGAGAGATGGAGGAAGAGAGAGAGAGAAACATCAGTGTGAGAGAGACACATCGACTGGTTGCCACCCGCATGACCCCAACTGGGGCCAGGGATGAACCGCAACCGAGGTACGTGCCCCTGACCAGAATCGAACCTGGGACTCTCTGGTCCTCAGGCCAATGTTCGAACCACTGAGCAAAACTGGCCAGGGCTGGAAATTAACTCTTTTAATCCCCACTACAACCCTATGAAATAGGTATAACATTATCCCTATTTGCAGATAAGGAAATGAAGGCTCAGAGAAACCAAAATGTCCAAGGTCACCTAGCTGGTAAGCAGCACAACCTTCATTCAAAGCGAGAAAGTCAGGCAGTGAAGTGGGTGCCCCTAACCACTGTGCAAACCGCCTTCTATGTGTATTACCTCCAGTCCACTCAGTAAACTTTTACCCTAAATTTCAGCCTGCCCAATATTTCAAAATTAACATTTTACTCAGTTGCCAACATTTTGAAATTAAGAAACTTCATAGAAGAGCTGGATTTCTGGATTCTCTTGACGAATCAGAATGCCTGGCCACAGACACCTGCTTTCCTGCATGGCCGTGGTGGACCTGAGAGGAGCAGCTGGCCAGCACAGACTCACCTCACTCCTCGGACACCCTTGCCGGTTCCTGACACTTGAGTTTGAGACCCTGGCTTAACTGTTTTGCAGATGAAGACACAAAGCCCAAGAGAGGTTGAGGAACTTGGCCAAGGCCCCAGATCTAGTGGATAGCAGAGCTTAGACTTGAACTTGACAGGGTCCCAACGGAAAAGACATGACACACTCAAATTGAGGCAATTCAGGGATATATCCCTTTATTTCAAATGGTACTAGTAACAAAGGCATCGCAGGTGTGGAGCAATAACCTGAGACTAATATCAAGGAAGCTATTATTATCTCTACGTCTCACAAAACAAGGGGAGAAAGTAATACAGGCAGGAAAACAGACCTGTTCAGAGCAGGTGCTGTAAGAGAAGGAATAGTGACCTTCAGGTGAGGGGTACAGAAAATCTCAATGGAAGAGAACCAGGGGAACAACCCTCTGACCTCCTTCCCTCTGCTTTCTAGCCAGGGTGTTTCCCACTGGCCAGATCCAAACAGCCAACAGAGGACCCCGGATCTTGTTGGGATGGGGAATCTGGGGAGCGAATACAGGAGATAACACACACCTAACCCACAATACCCGTTGGATTTTTAAAACCGCACTTTTTCCACTTCACTTGATCTAACCATTCAATTTACTATTTATTATATTAAAGATAACAGCAAATACCAATACAGTGCTTAATCAGCTACTATTCTAAGAACTTTACATGGATTAATTCATTTTGCTAAATGCCTACTATGTGCTAGGAATGGTGTCCTCTCTAGAAATACAAAAAGGTATGAGAACAATCAACAAGGAAACAGCGACCCTAAATGACACATTACATCAAATAGATTTAATTAACATTTATAGAACATTTCACCCCAAAACTGTGGAGTATACATTCTTCTCAAGTGCACAGGGGACATTCTCAAAGACAGACCACATGTTAGGACACAGACTAAGTCTCTACAAGTTCAGGAAGACTGAAATCATATCAAGCATCTTCTCGGATCACAACGGCATGAAACTAGAAATCAACTACAATAAAAGCACTCAAAAATATTCAAACACATGGAGGCTAAATAACATGTTATTAAACAATGAATTGGTTACCAATAAGATCAAGGAAGAAACAAAAAAACTTCCTGGAAACAAATGAAAATAAACACACAACCATACAAAATCTATGGAACAAAGCAAAAGCTGTCCTGAGAGGGAAGTTCATAACACTATAGGCCTACCTGAAGAAACAAGAAAATTTTCAAATAAACTTTCTAATCCTACAACTTAAGGAATTAGAAAGGGAATAATAAGAAAAGCACAGAGTAAGTAGAAGGAAGGAAATAATAAAGATCAGAGCAGAAATAAATGACAGAGAAACTAAAAAAAAAAAAAAATACAATAGATTAACGAAATCAAGAGCTTGTTCTTCAATAAGATAAACAAGATTGATGAACCTTTAGCCAGACTCATTAAGAAACAGAGAGGACCCAAATGAATAAAATCAGAAATGAAAGAGGTGAAATATCAACTGACACCACAGAAATACAAAGGATTATAAGAAAATACTATGAACAACTATATGCTAACAAATTGAAAAATCTTAGGAATAAACTTAACCAAGATGGTAAAAGACCTATACTCAGAAAACTATAGGATGTTGAAAAAAGAGATAGAGGGAGATATAAACAAGTGGAAGAATATACTGTGTTTATGGATTGGAATAATTAACATCATTAAAATGACCACACTACCCAAACCAATCTATAGATTCAATGCAATCCCTATTAAAATACCAACAGCATATTTCACAGATCTAGAACAAATACTCCAAAAATTTACATGGAACCCCAAAAAGACCCTGAATAGCTGCAGCAATCTTGAGAAAGAAAAACAAAGAAGGAAGAATCACAATACTGAATAGCAAGTTATACTACAAAGCCATGGAAATCAAAACAGCCTGGTACTGGCACAAGAACAGGCATATAGGTCAGTGGAGCAGAACAGAGAACCCAGAAATCGACCCAAGACATTATGCTCAATTAATATTCGACAAAGGCTGCAAGAGCATACAATGGAAAATAGATAGTCTCTTCATAAGTAATGTTGGGAAAATTGGACAGGTACATACAAAAAAATGAAACTAGACCAACTTACACCATACACAAGAATAAACTCAAAATGGATAAAAGACTTAAATGTAAGTAGTGAAAACATAAAAATCCTAGAAGAAATCATAGGCAGCAAAATCTCAAATATCTCATGTAGCAGAATTTTTACCAATACATTGCCTAGGGCAAGAGAAACAAAGGAAAAAATAAACAAATGGGACTACATCAAACTAAAATGCTTCTGCACAGCAAAAGAAATCAGCGTCAAAAAGAAGAGGGAACCCACTGTTTGGGAGAACATATTTGCCAGTGATACATCTGATAAGGAGTTAATCTCCAAAATATATAAAGTACTCATACAACTCAATAAAAGGAAGACAAACAATCCAATTTAAAAATGGGTTGAGGGCCCTGGCTGGTTTGGCTCAGCAGTTAGAGCATCATCCCACTGACCAAAGAGTCTGGGGTTTGATTCAAGGTCAAGGGCATGTACCGTGGTTGCAGGTTAGATCTTTGACCCCAACTGGGGCCGTGCCGGAGGCAACCAATCAATGTATCTCTTTCACATCAATGTTTCTCTCTCTGTGTCTCTCTCCCTCCCTCCCACTCTATCTAAAAATCAATGGAAAAATATCCCCAGGTGAGGATTAAAAAAAAAATTGGACTGAGGACCTGAATAGACACTTCTCCAAATAGGACATGCAGATGGCCAAGAGACATGAAAAAAAATGCTCTAAGTCACTAATCATCAGAGAGATGTAATTTAAAATGATCATGAGGTACCACCTCACACCTGCCAAAATGGCTACCATCAATAAATCAACAAATGGCAAGTGCCAGTGAGGATGTGGAGAAAAGGGAACCCTAGTATACTGCTGGTGTGAATGCAGACTGGTGCAGCCACTATGGGAAACAGTATGGAATTTTCTCAAAAAATTAAAAATAGAGCTGCCATTTGACCCAATGATCCCACTCCGAGGACTATATCCTAAGAATCCTGAAACACCAATCAGAAAGAATACATGGACCCCTATGTTCACAGCAGCTCTATTCACAATAGCTAAGATCTGGAAACAGCACAAGTGTCCATCAGTAGATGAGCGGATAAAAAAGCTGTGGTACATTTACACAGTGGAATACTATGCAGCTGTTAAAAAAAAGGATCTGTTACCCTTAGAGACAGCATGGAGGGACCTGGAGAGTATTATGCTAAGCAAAATAAGCCAGTCAGAGGAAGACAAGTATCACATGTTCTCACTTAAATGTCAAATCTAATGAACAAAATAAACTGATGAATAAAATAGAAACAGGCATGGAAACATGGATCAGACTGACAGATCTCAGAGGGAAGGGGGGAGTGGGGCAGGAAGAGATTAACCAAAGAACTTATATGCATAGCCCATGGATGGACACAGACAATAGGGTGGTGAAGGCCTGGGGTGGGGCAGGAACCAGGAGGAGGGGACAATGGGGGGGGGGGATGCGGGACATAGGTAATACAACAATAAAAATTATTTTAAGGTATGGGAACAAAAAAATGACAGAGATCTCAGCAATCCTCTTCTCTCAAGTATGGGGGCAAATCATGCTATCACATGTCAACCTACTTCAACCTTTCATTCAAACTCATGGGCAAAGAAGTCTTCTTGTTCTAAAAGAGAAGGAATGAAAATGAGTTGAAAATGCAACGGTACATCCCATGCTGAATATGAGTCCTGTTAACTAGTCCACCTATCTGTAGTTACCTCCTCCTCTGATTCCCATGTCAAAACTTCTCTCTCCCATGTACCACTCCCTTAGTTCTTAACAGTGGGTTATCCTACCAACTTAGGATGAAAGAGAAATATAAAGGCCACAGCAGCTGACAATGGCTTAAAAGCTATGGATCTTTCATGGTTAAAGGGAAAATGTCTAATCCTACAGTAATTATGGGGGCAAAGGATGGAGGAGAGGGGTTGAGGGAGGACTCAGGGGTTCTGAGCCCCTTTGGATATTTCATTTGGCATACTGCAATATTTCCCAAACTCCAGTCGTCCATGTACCACTGTCATAGTTTTGCCATATTTATACCAGCTGCACTATTATATATTTCACATTTTTCTAAAGATTAGAAATGTCTTTATTTAAACTAACATATTTTGAAATGTAAACATCATTATCCTAAATTAAGAACTAGTATTGTTTCAGTATACACTTAAGCAGATACATAACCACTAAAATTAATAGTCTTGTCCATGTAGTATCTAAAACTCATCTTGAATATTTTCAATAACACACACACATGCATATCTTGGTAAATGCCAGTGTAGAGATTGAGAGCATGGACTCTGGAGTCAGAAAACTGGGTTCAAGTCACAATTCCATTGCTTAGGAGAGTTTTCCTTATACAACTTTGCCACAGATAAAATAAAATACTTAGTGCAGAGTACTTAACACCATTCCTGGCCCACGGAAGACATTCAGGAAATATTACCTTTCAGAGTTCCACAAGTTATACCGTTGACGGTTTCCTAGATCACTTAGATCCTAGAATCTATATGCCAATAACACAGTTAAATCCTAAGAGGAAAGTGGCAATCTAGAGAAAAAAATATCTCACTGGGATTCTCAGAATTCCAGGACCCACTCAGCAACCCCATGTGGCAGAGCATAGGGTTTTCATGACGTGTAAAGATGGCTTCCCGTCAATCAAATATTGCTGCCACCAGCTAATGAGAACTTAACTGCGATTTCTAAGAAGGGGGACAGAGTCGAGGAGATTTCAACTAACATTGACATAGTTATTTATACATCATCCATCCATCCATCCATCCATCCATCCATCCATCCTTCCATCCATCCATCATCCTTCCATCCATCCATCCATCCAGCCAGCCATCCAACAAATATTTGAATACTTCTGTTCCCAGGCACTGTGCTGGGGGGTGGATATACAATATGGAGCATAATAAAGCAAATGTAGTTCTTACCCTCAAGATAGTGGAAGATACAGTTAGGCACGCATGGGATTCCATTTATATACACCCAGGTGTTTTCAGCCCCACCTGTCCCCTGGGACTTGGCTCTTTCCTCAAAGGGAAGTCCTGCCTTCACTGTAGTACCTCATCTCCGAACAATCCCTGGCTGCTACAGCCACCTCCCCCAACCCCCAGGTGAGGGTTGGGCTTTGGCATGACCTTCATCATACCTGCTGCAAATTCACAACCCATGCTCAACCCAACCAGTCTCACGAATGCTCTAGTTCCTCTCACTTTCCGGTTCAGAAGAGGTATCACACTACAGAGCACGGGATCTGGCTTCCTCGGGAGCTTCCCTAAGGGGCCAGGTAATACATCTGGTAAATGTATGTGAGTTCCGTCTCCTATGGAGTGAACTTGACCAACTGAAGATCAAAAGACAATAGCAGACATTATCTTCTCCCTTCCAACAAATTGTTCCAAGCGACACTGGTTGCACATGGCCTGCCTGGGAGACGCTCATGTAGTGGGACAGCTCTCCACCATTTCTTATAAAGCTGTGGTTGGCTCTGTAACATCCCATGTTGTGCTTATTTCTACTTATCTTCTTTTTTTTTTAATCCTCACCAGAGGACATTTTTGCATTTATCTTCAGATAGAGCGGGAGGGAGAGAGGGAGAGAAACATCGATGTGAGAGAGACACATCGAGTGGCTGCCACCCACATGACCCCAACCGGGGCCAGGGACAAACTGCAACCAAGGTACGTGCCCTTAGCGAGAACCGAACTCAGGTCTCTCTGGACCGCGGGCCGGCACTCTAATCGCTGAGTCTAACCAGCCAGGGCTGCTTATCTTCTTTTCCTGCCTCACTTTCCTTCCTCCTCCTTTCTAGCTGCCCTGCTATTTACCTCTCTATAAAGCTTTAGATTGTAAGTGTTATTTCAGGCTCTACTGCTAAGGAAACTTGAGTTGTAGAAAAAAATATAAAATGATCATACAAATAAATAAATATTGGCAAGTTGCTATGAGAACTTTCAATGGGAAAGAGTTTGACCTTGTCTAAGAGTTAGGGGAAGCTTTACTTGTCAAAGTGATGTTTGAACAAAGATAGAAGAAAAATCAAAATTGATTAGTTTGGGGAAAGAGGCATGAAAGAGCATTCTAGGCAGTTGGAAAAGCATATGCAAAGGCCCTGTGGTAGAGTCAAAAGAGAAGGGAGGAGTTGAGTACTTAATGGAAGAGAAGTGCTGGCAGGATGCTAGACAACTCTGAGGAGTGAAGACAAAGAGGACCATTCAGAATGACGTAGCTAATGAATTGCCAGTGATTCTCCTTCTCCACTCAAGAACTCTGTCGTGCTCCTTGAAGGGAGGGCTAAGATAGCCTATGATCACTAGAAAGTGCAGAGGAATCAGGATCAATGTTTTCCACAAAATTTTGCTTATATGGTTTTTCTGGACTGGGAAATGCAGATATGCCCGGCTCTTCTGTAGATAGTGAGATGTTCTATAGATCAGAAAATCAGAAAAGTCCTGATGAACTCAAGGGGGTGTCAACTGGAGTTGGTCAAACTCTGACTGCAATATGACGTGTGAATTTTTGTGTACATAGTAACACTGACAGACTAGAGGAGTCTGTGAAAAGTACCATTGGCATATTAACTATGGACAGTCAGACATTCCATGAAGCTCTCATGTGCTGTAAACAGAAGTCATTAGGATAAGGGGGACACCTTTGCACTTCAGGACACAGAGAGGTGGCACGGGCGCAGAAGTGCAGGAGGGTGACAGGTGGCTCTGTACCTGTCCTCAGCTCTGACCTGTGGTACGTGTGTGGTGCCCACATACATGTATACGTTTCACTCAGTGAAAGAGAATTCCATCACCTTGTTGAAAACACACCAGCCCTGGATAGGCCAAGGCCTAGACACTCCCAATTCAAGCTTGCCCTCTTGGCCCCCCGATAGCCTCTCCCCCGCCCCATATCTGATTTATACGACGGGGTATTTGCTTTGGACAATTCTTCACTTTTTTTTTTTCTTTTACTGTTGACAATGCAAATGTAAATGTCAGCGAAGTCTACTTTGGTTCCCCCCAAATTTAAAAAATTCCAATAAGGTCCGACTGCTGAGAATATTAGAGTTTCGAAGATCTAATGACTGCAGAAGAAGCTTCCGATCTGGAGAATCTGGTACACGTCCACGGGCTCTCCTCGGGACAGAGCAGAAGCACGGGGTTGAGGCTACGCCCTCTCTACAGGGACTTCGGAGTTGCCGAGACAGGAAGCTCAGGCATCCACTTCAGGCAGCTTCACGGTGTTGACCAGGAACAACTGAGAAGGCACCAGCTACAAACCCACCCTTAGCTCCGACGTATATGGAATATTGTCAAATGTTGACTCTTTTTTAGCGAAGTCAGAATTCAGATCTCATATTAAATAAGCTAACATTTTAAAAACAAGCAAATGATTCATAGGAAGCAAAATAAGAGGAAAAGCAAACTAAATGAACAGACAACACCATAAACCTGCAGGAGAACCCAAACCAAGCAGGTTGACACATTGAGGATGCGGCCAATTGAGTCCGAGTTCAGGGAAAAGCTTTGTGGAGAGGAGGGTCACTTTGCTCCTGGATGGCTTGCCTAGGGATGGCTACGGAAACCATTTCTCTTCCATCTTTCAAAATGAGATCAAGATTGTATTTTCCTTGACATAATCCATTCATCCTCCAGGACCCCAGAGATATGATTTAAAGGCCCAGTCTAGAAATGTGGCCATTCTTCGAAGAGCTCTTGAAGCCACCGAGAAGGAATCTGTCAGGTAGCGTGCAGGTATGTGCCCCTCACCTGCCACATGCAACCCCCATGTTAATATGCCAGGATTGGCATTTGATTAGACTCTGGGTTTGTTTTTTTTAAATCATATCACCAATCATATTATGTGGCTACAAATTCATGATGCTCTCAGATCCACGTCTGCACCGAAGGGCATTATCCTAGAAAACAGAGTAAGATGGAAATAATCCAGGCAGGCACACGGACTGCTTCCCTCCTATTTTCCCATGGAGCTCCGAGCTCCACCATCTCCATTCTGCTCTGTGCCCAGGCAGCAGGCTGATCTGGGCAAACTACATCAGAGGGCTCCCTTGTCTCTGGCTTTTGGGTAGTTTGGTCAACAGGGAGCAACAGCAGAGACATAGGGAGGCAGGGAGGAGAGTGAGGTCAGGAAATTCACTCCACAGACTCCCTCTGAGCTGGCTGTGCTCCTCAGGTAAGTCCCATAGTTCTCTCTACCTTAAGGCCCCATTAACTGCTCCCTCTCTTGCCCTTCAGTCCTTGAGGGGTAATGGTCTCCCTACTACTGGCCCCCAGGTACAGAACTCCCCTCTGTGAGTCTCCCATACCTTAGACGGGGTTTTGTCAATAGTCCCTCATTTCAAGTTATCCAATGGGGGTACACCACCAGCGTCCTCCTGGGACCTCCACTGTCACACAGCAAAATCCTCACGTCTTATTGGGAACAGAAAAACGATACATCAACCTCCCACCTCCCTAAACTTCTCCAACCTGACTGCAAAGCCAGGGCTGAATATGACGTTAAAGAAACCCACTCTTGTCCCCAGTAACTGTCCTGACCTTGGTTCTCATGAGTTTCTACTCAGAAGCCCAGCTTCTGTGGGGTCTCCATTCTATGATGCAACAGATGCCGCGGTGAGGGGGTGGAGAAAGCCCCCTACTGCCAAGCTCCCAGAGCCCCCGGGAAAACGGCCATGGCTGTGGGACAGTGTCTCTTTCCTTATAATGAAATGGTGAGATTGACCAAGCCCCAGCCTGTTCCATTCCCACTATGATCCTGCGTAGATCACTTTGATCCGTGAGTCCAGGGACCTCTTCTGTGCACGAAAGGATTGCCCACCAAGCTTGAACACCATCCGTGCTGATAAGGAAGCGAAGCTGACTCGGGGCACCCAGAGCTCTGTCCGTCCCCCCACTTAGAGATCTCAAATCCAAAGTCAGGGCTCCCGGGCAGCCATTAGACACACACAAATCCTCTGCCCACCCCCCGCCCCCCATTTCTGAATTCCATGTTCCACACGGCATAGTCATCATCCCTAAAGAGATTTTATCTTTTATTTTTGTCCTCAAAGTTTCTCCTCAACATTTTTTATAAAAGCAGGTACTATTCTGCACTCTGGAAAGATCCTAAAATTCATGGAGGGCCGTTTGTCTGAAGGTATCAAAGCCCGGGAAATCGTGTTTGCCTGTCTGCAGAGAAATGTCCCACTCAGGATTTTCTTCTCGGACAATATGTGGGTCCAGACTCCCGAGTTCCACGGCTAGCAGTTTGCAGTTGGAATAAAGGAGACAAGGTAAATGTCCTCCCATAGAAGACTGGTGAAATAAAGTATGAAATATTGTATAGTTCATAAAAATAATGGTGTAAAGAATATTGAATGATGTGCAAAGATGCTTTTAAAACATTGCTCACATTTCAAAGCAGGTTCCAATGCGGCATGTGCGTCCGTGATCCCATTTGTGTAAATGTAGTATGTGGAAAGAGATGTCCATCTACGTGAATATGCTTTGGGGAAGTGGGGGTATATTTGGAACTGACGTAAGCTCAATCAATGGTTGTGGAGAGGGTCAAAGCCTCTTCCTGCCTCTGCTCCCTGGCTCACGGCCAGTGAGAGCACACAGGAGTCTGGAGATTTGGGTTCCTGCCTCAGTAGAAATAACTCACGCTGGGGGCCAGGCTGATCTGCTCTCGCCGTCGAAGAAATGTGGAAATCGATCACTCAATTCTTAGATATTTTTTGCATGCCCACCATCCACCTGGCACTCTGCTAGACACGGAAACATAGGACAGAATAAAACAGAGTCTTTCTCACAAGGGCCTTCGGGCTAGAGTAGGGCCAGCGAATCCCTGCCCAAGGGCCAATTCCAGCCTGCACCCCGGATTCTGTAAATAAGGTTTACAAAACAGAGCCACGCCCATTTACATATCCTGTAGGACTATTTTCTCACGTTAGGGCAGGGTGGAGCAGTCTGTCCTAGCAGAGACCTATGACCTGCAAAGCCAAAAAAATGTACTCTCTGAACTTTTACAGCAAAGGGTGCCAACCCCTGGCCTAGAAGTTTGCTCCTAAAATTGGGGTACCTGGACCAGCCGGTTCAGTACCATCTGGAGAAGAGCACCACTGTTGGTCCACCCAGACCTCACGATGTACAGTCTGCATCGAGAGATGCACCTGTTACAGCTGGAGCGATGCTCGCGAGGAGGCTCAGCAAGCCCCAGAGGGCTCCAGTCCCACTCTGTATATTTAAACGTCTGTGTAGACACGGTCTCTGGGTTCATCAAGACCCCGCCGGTTACCTTTGGGAGAATTTTTCTGCAAGCACCAACATCTCCAGCAGCAAAGTGCTTCTGATGAGGGGGTCCAAGCACCGAGTCTCCCACCCGGCAGGACCTCCTTCGCTAAGGACTAATGCACGTCATCAGCCCACACGGACCTATCCTGTGTTAATTACAAGCACAGCATTGAATGTAAACAAACCATTCAGATGCATGAGCAGCAATCTTCGAGCCATCAACTTGATGGCACTGCTCAGGAAAACGCAGCGATACATCATCCCACCCAAAATACAAAGGTCAAATGATATCAATTAATGCAGGGACACAACTCACTGCAGCTAAATGGGTATTCTCGATTATGGCTCCTTGATTGAGAACTAATGCCTCATTAATCTTAACGATATCAACCTGAGAACATCAGCGGAGTCACAGAAAATAATGGCCAACATCAATGAACACAGCCCCACGCGGGCTGCGGAAGAAGGCAAATCCTACAGATGGGGCTGTGTTTTCTGTCTCCTTCACCCGGAGGAGGATTCACTGAGCGCTTCGTGAAGAAGGAGGCTTGAAATCCACCGCCCCCTGCCACTCTTTATCACACACACACACACACACACACACACACACACACACACACACACGGCATTTTCAAACAGCCAGGTAGACAGGCATTTTCTCTCTTGTGGTTTTCACTTACCTGTTACAAAAAGAAAAAAGAAAAACTTGATGAGTTTATATGGCTCCAGGCCAGGGGAGGAACGTTCTCTCCGAGGTCCCTGTACCCACATACCTCTACTTATTTGTCATGTGTAAGTGGACAGGAGGAAGCAGAAAACAGAAGGTCACCGGTTCAACCTTGTGGGCACTGCATGCTCAGAATCCATTTCAAATTTGACAGGACAATACTTGTGGGTCTCGGAGCGCCTGGGGGAGGGAGAAAGGGGGACAGCAGGCTCAAACCCCAGCACCCCCTCCCTGACCTGAAACAGTGTGTCCTCACACCAACTGGGGTCCGCCGGTGTCGGCTGCCTACTGCCGTCAGCTTCTTCATAGTGTCATAGTGTCTCCTGACAGTGACTTTTGGTTCCTCGTTGAATTCCTAGAGAAACAACAGTAAAATCCCCAACACACACACACACACACACACACACACACACACACGCACAGCCTCAGTGATTCACACCAATTACACGAAGGCCATCTGAAAGGCTGCAAGTTGAGGGCTACCACACAAAGGAACGCAGACTTGCACGTGTTCGTGTGCGTCGTCCCGGGTGCTGACTAAGAAAGGGTTACCCACCAGCAAGCTCTCTTTAATGAGCAGATGAAATCTGAGTCAATTACAGAAGTAGCTTTTGTTGAAGAGAGATGCCTAAGCCATGTTAACCTTTTTTTTTCCCTCCATTGCAATCTATGCTGCAGCTGTAGCTTTTTCACACAAAAAACAGACTCTTCCAAAGGACTTGAAAACGCTTTGTTCTTTGGAGAAGGAAGTTCTTCTCTCTCTCTCTCTCTCTCTCTCTCTCTCTCTCTCTCTCTCCCTCTTACTTTTTAGTAATTCAGCCTAATCTCGTTCCTGAAGATCACGATTTGGTGGGGAATTTTTACAGTTCATTGCCCCCTATATTTTAAGCTCAACCTTTTAACTCTTACCGTGAAGAATATCTACTTTGCACACAATTCATTTTCAAGTTTTTAATCTCAGTATTTTTTCTCACGACCTGATTCATGCTAGCAGGTGTGTGCTTGGCAAGCCATGTTAACAGGTGTCTAAATCTTTTTTAAAATTGTGACAATAACGATCGATACTTTTCATTGCCTTCGGAACCTCACCCGCTGGGGCTTCACAGACATCGCATTTGATTTCCAACTTGCCCCAGGTAGGCCCCAAGGCTCAAAGGGGTTAAGAGCCCTGTTTACCCAAAGCAACAGGCTCTAATTTGTCCGAGCCTGTTCAGGTCCTAAAAACCAACAGCACCCTCCCCCACGGAGGTTACAGACCTTCCAAAACAAGAAAACCCAGCAACCACACAGTAATTCCCCAACCAAACAGCAGCATCTCCGGGACGAGAGCCCTGAGCGCTGATCTCCAGCTCCTAGTAGGCTGGTCTGTGTGTTCCTGATCAATAAATAATTCCTCGGTAGACATCTCCAGAGATGTCAATCCAAACAGCCAGAGGCCAAGTGCCGCTCCCCACCACAGAGCTGCAATGACGATCCTCTTGCGTGCCTGCTCCGCGCTGCCAGCCCAGGGCACCTGCTCCGCTCTGACTCCGAGCTGCAGCTCACGGGCGGGCAGGGCCGGCGGCGGAATCACACCCTGAAGTCTGAGTTTAAATCGCGGGCATCTATGTCCTGACTCGCGGTCCTGGACTAGCACCTTGGTGCTCCTGTGTAAATCGGAACATTGAAATCAGCCTGGTAGGGTTGTCGTGAGGGTCAATGTAATACATTGGATCATAACCCTACAGTCAGGTTCCAGACGGTCCGATCTCAGTTAATGGGGGGGAAGGTCAAGTACACAAAGAATATGTTCAAAATGAACTCAGCATCTTCTCTCTGATTCATGAGACCCTTGATGGAAGACATAAGCAGAAACAGGCTTCTTCTACACGCCCCCCTCCCATCCACTTCCCTCACATAATACAACCCTGTCCATGCCTCTCCTCAAAATGCTGAAGCCCATGTGCTCTCGTTTTCTCTCTCCTCCCGATTCTGCAGCCTCAAGGACCAGTCTGGCTGTAGGAGAAATCTCATAGGAGGTGGGGGAAGGGACGAAGTTAAATAGATCAAGCTAGAAGCAAGTCGCTGGGAGTAGAAAGGCTGAGATCCCCAGATGTAAGTATGAAATACTCCGGCCAGTGCCCAGCCCATGGCGTGTGCTGTTATGACCACGGTCTCAGGTCAGCTGACTCCCTTTAGTGGTGGCTGGTAGAAGCCTGCACAGCTACACTGGGGAGAGGCACCAAACCCCACTGGCCTTCTCTGAGTCAGCCAGGCTCATCCTCGGTGGCTTCGTCTGTTCTAAAGTGTGGGCACTGTGTGTGTGTGTGTGTGTGTGTGTGTGTGTGTGTTGGAGTGGTTCCTAGTTCCTCACTTGTCATACAGAGTTGTGTTCTGTGGTGCTAGCCTCCATCTGGATGCTTAGCAATAAAATCATGTCATGACCACACTCCAGGGATCCCAGAGCAAGACAAGTGAATGAGGTCCTTTTCTCCACCCCCAAAGAAACTGAAACGCTTCTCTGAAGGTCAGTATCTTCTATGGATTGGAGGTAAAGAAGTGCAGAGAAGAATGGGAGAGGTCCTCTGCCCCTAGGCCCCACCCCATCAGCATCCATCCAAGGTCAATGCACCTTGGTTGAACCAGAAGCCCACAGTCTCACCCATTTGTCCCCAAATCCCACCTCTTACAGTAACTAAGTTTGAACAAAACCTTTAAAATGATCTCTATTTCGTAAGACATTCAACATCTAGTGTTTGCCAAGCATCATTTAACGCCAAGTTCTTCATGTGTATTCTCTCATTTCATAGGGAAAAAATCTGTAAGTTGAATCTGTGTCTTCCCATTTCAAGAGAAGTTATCTGAAGCCCAGACAGGGTAAATAACTCACAGAAGGTCACACAGCTGGGCCGAGGCAGAGGGGAGATTTGCAGCACAGCCCTCCAAACCAGAGCTGTGCCCTCTGCACTGCCCCCACCCCCCCCAAAGAGCTGCACTAGACCATTTCTAAGCCTGGGGCTATGCATCCGAAATTTAGATGAAACTCTTGGGACAAGGCAGAGCCAGGAGACTTCTCTGAGTCACCCAGACTGTAACTCAACAAAGATGGTACCAGGACAGGCATGCCCTGAGATTCAGCCCCTGGCCTTCGAGTCCCCAGCTTACTCCCGGACAGGGCTGAGATGCACTCACAGGGTACCGGGCTATCACCCATCACTGCGCTCGGGCAGTCACCCATGCAGGTTTATACTTGGGAAGGGCGGTAGGGAGGTAGCAAAGGCATGAGGTTCTGGTCAAAATGGCACTGCCGCCCTCCAGGGGGTATGGGGTGACCGGTAAACAGACCCAAGACAGGGATCCATCCCAATCGGAGAGCACATGGCTCCCCAAAGTAAATAAAATTATATTAAAGACAGAAATATTAGAGGCCCTGATAATGTAATCATGAAGTAATCACTTTGAATTAGGATAATGGCTGTGTCCAACTCCTTATTGCATTTATTTTGAATATCACATTCTTTCAACTCTCATTATTTTAATTATGTTCAATTACAGGCATTTGCATATGCTTTATCATGGATATTAGTGAGGGGGAAAAGACTTCCCTGAGTTAAATGATGAACAGATATTCCATATTATATCACACTTGCACCTCCTGAAAATTTGATTTAGCCCCAGCCCAAAGAGAGGTCCCGTGATAGGCACTGATCTGAAGTGAGTCTGTATTTCTTGTCATGATGAGGGGAACACGAGTGTACAGTCACTCAGAAGGCAAACTAGAGCTGGTGCCGGGCTGTGTGCTGGAGCGAGGCCGAGATCTGAGGCGTGGTTCTCGCTGTGTGGCCTCAGGAAAATCAAACAACGTCTCTGATGCTGTCTCTGCATTCATAAAACTTGGAATACAACTCCCACTTTGTAGTGTGATTGAGGGAATTATATAAAGTGATGCTTAAAAATGCTTAGCTCGATGTCAAACACACAGTAAAGGTTCAACATTAGCCTAACTTCGCAACAAATGAGGCTACAACAACTGAACATCGATAGGTAAAAAAAAAAAAAAAAAAAAAAACACTTCAACTTAAACATTATACCTTATATAGAAATTAATTGAAACTGGATCACAAACAAGTGTAAAAACTATGTTTTGAAAAATACAGTTTAGCCCTGGCCGGGTGCTCAGTGGTTAGAGCATTGGCCTGCGGACCAAAGAGTTCCGGGTTCGATTCCGGTCAAGGGCACGTACTTCGGTTGTAGTTCAGTCCCCGGCCCTGGTTGGGGTCGTGCAGGAGGCAACCGGTCGATGTGTCTCTCTCTCATCGATGTTTCTCTGTTTCTCTCTCTCCCACTCTATCTAAAGAGAAACGGGGAAAAAAAATATCCTTATGTGAGGATTAAAAAAAAAGAAAATTACAGTTTAAAATCTTTGTGATGGAGGGCTAGGCAAAGACGTTTGTAGACATGAAAACAAAAGCATGACCCATGAAAGAAAAATATGAGAAATTGGACTCCGTCAATATTAAAAACTGCTATTCTGCAAAAGATCCTGTAAAGAGGATGAGGAGACAAGCTGCAGACAGGGAGAAACTATTTGCAAAGCACATCTCTAACAAAGGAATACTATCCAGGATAGAAAAAGAACTCTCAAAACTCAACAGGACAAAAAGAAAAAAAAGCAGAACAACAAGAAAATGGGCCGAAGACATGAACAGACATTTCACCAAAGACAATATAAGGATGGCAACGAGAACATGAGAAGATATTCACTATCATGAGCCACAGGGCGTGCAAATTAAAGCCGTAATAAGATATAACCACAACCTAGGAGAATATCAAGAAAATTGAAAGTGATACGAGGAATGACCATACCAAATGCTGCTGAGCAAGTGAAGGGACTGGGTTACTCGGACATTGCCAGGGGGAATGTGAAATAGTGTAAACTCCGCAGAAAACAAGTTGGAGGTGTCCTAGAAACTAAACACCCAATCACCACATGGTCCACAGTTGACCTCTCGGGCATTTATTCCAGAGAGGTGACGACCTTACACTCACACAGCCACCTGTACATGAAAGTTCAGGGCAGCTCTACTCATACCACCCCCGAGCAGCCCAGCCGCCCTTCACAGGTGTCCGGTCAGACACCCTGTGTATGCCCACAGCGTGGAATCAAAGGAACTACTCAGCGACAGAAGGAATGAACTACTCTCACACACACACAACTTGGATCAATCTGCAGGGAATTACGCTAAGCGAAGAAAAGCCAATCCTAAAAGCTGCACGCTATATAATTCCATTTACGTGACATCTTTGAACAGACAAAATCTTAGACATGGAGAACAGATCGGCGGTCACCGGGGTTTTAGGGATGGAGTGGCGGCGAGAGGGAGGTGAATGTGGTTATAGAAGAGATCCTTAAGGTTCTAGAACTGTCTGGTACTATAGAATACACTATAGTCTGCAAAATGTTGACCATTGGAGGAAAGTGGGTAAATATGCACACAGTACCTCTCTCTCTCTCTCTCTCCCATATATATAGATCTGTAGATATATCTATATCTATATCAATCTACCTATCTATACCATATATATATAGATATAGATATAGATAAAGACATAGATATAGTTATAGATATAGATGATACAGATATAGATATAGATACAGATGATACAGATATAGATATAGATATAGATACAGATACAGATACAGATACAGATACAGATATATAGATATAGATATAGATATAGATATAGATATAGATATAGATATAGATATAGATATATAGATATAGATACAGATATAGATATAGATATAGATATAGATACAGATATAGATATAGATATATTGCATATCAATCTACAACCATCCCAAGAAACTTCAGTAGAAACATAAGAAGGATTTTTTGGTGGAAAAGAAAAGCTATTATTTCTATAAAAAGGAATGTCTCCTGGATTACATATTGGTGGACACTAATTTATTCTTAGGTATGCATGGAATAGTAGCACAGGCTGCTTGACCTCATTCTTCCCAGACATACGTGCGAATGCTGAGCCATCCTGGCTGGGACTGGGGGCACCTGCCTTGAGAGCGTCCCCGGAGGCAGCCAGGTGTTCCATCTTCCACCGAGCCATCACAGCAGCTGACCTGCATTGGATTCTTGCCTTGGGGCCAGCCTGCGCTCAGGTGCCAGGTGTGTGCAGCTGCCTACAAGTTACGAAGCGCTTCCCAACTGGCACGACAGAGGGAGGGCACTACTGGGAAAGTCCCAGGCGAGGCGGCTAACCACTTCGCCTGTGCCCTGGCTGTGCTGCCTGGGATGGAACTCAGCTCTGTGTGCCCTTGGACACATCACTTAACTCCTGTGTCACATGTCCCCATCTGCAAGATGGGAATAATAACAGCAGCTACCTTTTAGATTGCAGGGAAATGAACTGCATTCGTATAGGCCAGGTGCTTACCCTGTGCTGATCACAGTGAGGCAGTCAGTCCAAGAGCGTGTGGCATTATTATCTCGTGAGGTTGTCCCGGGGTTCAGTCAGTGCTGCGTGGGAACGCCGGCCTCAGCACAGTGCCTGCCCTGGAGTGCGTGCCGGAGCGTGGTGGTTCGTTACTATTAATGTCCAGATATACCTTGAGAAATTAATGGATGCTTTCCTCTTCTCCCGCAGTTTTCCCTTTTTCTTTCCCTCCACTCAGCTCATTGCGCCTAGGAAGTCGAGATCACTACAAAGAGTCCACAGGTGTCTTTTGTCTCTAAAAGTGTAAGGCCCGATCTGGGGAGAGGCAGAGTACTGGGGGAGCAGGAAAAAAACGGGGCTTCCATCCTCCTCTCCACAAGAAAGATGTCCCTGCCTGGGTGACTCTGTGGAAGGAGGAGGGGGGAGGGAGAGGAGGGAGAGGAGTGGATGAGCCTGAGCATCCAGACCCGGACCCCACACCCCAAAGCCTTGCCCCCTGTTAGAAACCATGTTCAGAACATCCATGACTTCAGGAGTGGAAGAAACAATCTAATCCAATCGAACCCTGCACCTTCTGACCCCCTGAGAGTGGGTAAGCTCCCAGACAGGAGGGAGGCTAAGCTTCCTTCGGGGTCAGAAATGAAATTGGTTATAAAGAACAAAGAAGATGTTTTCTGAGCAGTTGAGCTGGACCGCATCCGTGCCCACAATGCCGGTGGTCACAGTGCCCCGATCCCGCCCTGGGCTGGAAGGCTGGCCTCCTCCTACCCCAGCACCTCCTCCCCTCCTCAAAAGGCCCAGGAGCGGATGCCAGGCCCCCAGCCCTTCGCCCCGCTCCTTCACGCTCCTTGGGGAGAAAGCCCTGTCAGCGACAAAGCCCGACTGTGCCGAGGCCGAGCCGCCTCTCGGTGGATGGGCAGTGACTGTCAGGGAACGCTCTTCTTCCCGCCCACTCAGCTTTTAAAGCGACTGGAGTGCCACCCTCCCTAATTACCCAATTCAGCGGTTCACACAATGGATCTGCCACTTTCTGAGGATTTCTGACATCCCTAATTCCCGAGGCCTCTCAGCTCTGACAGAGGCATCTGGGGTCCGGGGTTGGGGCAGCTGGGAGGGTGCAGGGAGGATGCAGAGACAGGGCTGCAGGGCGCACTGAAGTTGCACTCGCTCTGAAGTCGCAACCCCAGACACAGAGTCTGGAACGGACCCCAGGGGTCATCTACGCAACCCGCTCACCTGGAGAAACTGAGGCAGAAAGGGAGGCAACTGCAATTGGCCTGTCCAGGATGATAATCCAGGCACGTGTTTATTCATCCACGTATCCATTCACTCTTTGTTCATGTAAAGCATCCATTTGCCAGACACTGTTACAACTTGGAATATAACAGTGAATGCACATTCGTGGTAACAGATATCCTGATGGTAAGTTCTACAGGGAAAATCATGGCGGGAAAGGAGGAAAGAGGGATGAAAAAGAGGTTGCTTATTGGATAAGATGGTCAGAAAAGGCCTCATGGTGACATGAGATTAGAGCAGAGGCCCATGGAAAGAACATGGATAGAGCCATGTGGATGGCAGTTCTGGGCACGAGAGGGATTTTTTTTTTTTTTAATCATGTGCAAAGGCCCTGAGGTGGGAACATGCTAGTGTACTTGGACCATTCCGAAAACAACTTGGAGGGCAGTGTGGCTGGAGCCCAGCGTGCTGGGGTGAAGGGAGCAGAACAAGGTCAGGTTAGAGAAGGTTATACGTCTGGATGCTGGGGAAGTTTACGGGCCGCTGAAGGGCTTTCATGCTCCATGAGATGAAAGCAAACGGTTTAAAGCAGAGGTATTTTATACCTGGCATTTCAAAGATCTGCACTCAGTTACCTTGGATAACAAAAAAATCCGTTTAAATCAGAGTTTCTCATCCTTGGCCCTATTGACATTTGGGGCTCGATAATTTCTTGTGTGTGTGTGGGGGGGGCTGCTTTTCTGTGCACTAGACCCCACTAGACCCCAGCAGCAGCTCTCTAACGGCGACAACCAAAAATATCCTCACACATTGTCAAATGTCCCTGGAGACGTTTGGACAGTTGAGAACCACTATTTTAGAACAACACGTGACTTTCAGAGAGAAGACACAGTCTTGTATTTTCACACCACACTGCATTTTGGGGCAGGTGATTGGGTTTTCTGTGTTTTGGAAGGTCCCCCAACATAGACCCAGACCCACAGCACGGAGCTCTCCAGGGCACAGTGCCCCAGGATCTGCACAGACAGCAGCTCTGTGCGTGGCGGCTTCTCCAGCCCCCTCTGCAATCCCCACGGCCCCTCCACGTGGTTGCTGCACCTACACTATCATTTAGTCATGGGTTTTCTTAAATTGGCCCATTCCTTTTACTGAAATATTGATTCTAAAACAGGAAACTGTAGCAGGCGTTCATCAGTTGAGCTGGAAGGTGCCGGAACCACTGGGTACCCTGAGAATGTGCGTGCAGTCCCGGGGGGTCTGAGTCTCATTTCAGTGAGTTCCCAGAATGCTGCGGGCTTGCAGACAGCACTCCGACTCCTGAAACTCACATCTCGTCCAGAAATGGAAACTCCCCTCGTGGAACACAGAAAGTAGTTATAAAAAGCAAGGACAAAGCCGTGTTAAATCGCAGGGAGTTGCTGTTCCCTGCCAAAGCTCTGAGTCTGAGATCTGTCCCCTTGGGCGCTACAAGGGGACCTCAGCAAAGATTAAAGAGGCATTAAAGACACACGTGAGTACCCTACTGCTATTCCCTCCTTGGGGCCACCAGAAGAACCCAAAGGGAATGAAACTTCCTCGTTATATTATCTAATGTTATTTAATGCCTGATCTGTGTCCCATCAAAAATGATCCCAAATACCTTCTTAAAGTACCTTGCAGACCGGCACACTCTGAGAAATACTGATCTCATCCAATTCTCCCCATTACCGAGACAGAACTACAGAGGCATCACTGCCTATCGCTCCATGAGGAGCTGATGAAAACTGTGAGCAGCTCTAGGGTGGCCTGTCACTCCTTCAGGGTCCCGAGACACCCTGAGGCCCCCCGCCCCATCAATACGTCTGCATTTCCAGCCGATTACGCTAAGGCCAGGTCCCTCTGGCTGGGAAGCCATTACCCTCCAGTCTGCCCTGCAGATCCCAGCTCCTCTGCCAGCGGTGGCCTGGTCACAGATCCTGCCGGAGGGAAGTCAATTTTGATGTCGAGATGGCAATCACTTAGCCCTGGGAGATGCAAACAGTGGTCGGAGGCATGAAAGCATTTTAACACTCGACCTTTATGTCCCAAGCTAAATAGACAGAATTGTTTACAATGGCTGAGAGCGTTCCTTCTTGCCTTTCAGAGAGGGATGTCTGTTGGAAGCAAGAAGTCATACTTCCTAGAGCGATGGATGTGGGTGCGGCTGATCGGACACTTTTCAGGAGTCCCTTGGTCAAACGCCCCATTATAGCCTGGGTTCCAGTCCCAGCAGCACTACTGCCCCTGTGGATGTGACCACGGGGTATAACTTAACCTCCCCGCCCCTTAATCTCCTCCTCGTGAAATTTACCTGAAAGAATGGGAGGATTAAAGGGGGTCAGACATATAAACCCCATCATGGAGTAAATGCTCAGTTAACTAGCATTTACGGTGTTAGTCTCTCCACAATCACTAGCCACACTGAATGAATGCCGCCTCTCTTTGGAATAAAAAGAAGGAGATAACAAATGTTGGCTGTTGCTGTCAAGAGGGTTACACTGAAATCTGAGGGTGGCCTGTCATATCCGCCTCCCTTGGCTGGAGGTCCTACTGGACCTTCTGTCTCTTTGCTGTGGGGCTTTTTTCTAACTTTGCTCGCAGTGCAGATTGGGCAGCCGAGCCTGCCTCGGAATCCGCAGCTGGTTTTCTCCTCTCCCCCGTATTCTCCCCTCTCATAATAAGCAGCAGCTTTGCAGTTGTTCCCAGAAGCTGGAGGCTGTTTCCAGGGCCAAAGGTGAGCTTACAGTCACCTGGTCGCCATGGAAACCGAAGCATTGTCATGCTCTCTCCAGAGTGATTTGGCAAGGCCCTGAGTACGAGTACGTGTCTCTCCATTTCAAACTGATCTCCCCCACATGGTTCCCTGGAGGAGCATTACCAGCGGTCACAGGGGCCGGGCTCTCACGCTGACCGCCGAGGGTAGGAAGGGGTCTCTGTGGAAGCGTCTGCGTGGTGGGCTGGCCTGTGGAAACCACAGATGTCTCCAGTGTTCTCCTGAGATACAGACCTTGTCCAGAGTCAGGGGGGCCTGCAGACGGGCAGTCCAGTGGGCCCAGACTCCAGCTTACAAGAAAATTGCCTGAGATACTCGTGGCCATTCAGATTCCTGCACTCTGACACCAGAGACTGATTCACAGGTCTGAGGCGGCCAACAGGAGTCTGAGTTCCTGACGATCCCGTTCCCAGGTGATCCTGATAGAGGTGTTCCTGATAGAGGTGATCACAGGTGACACTTTGAGACACACAGGTATAAAGAACCTGAACTTCAGCAGTCCTGAGTTTTGGCCCCATTCTGCATTTAATTTGCTTTATCAACTTGACCAAGGCCTCGTCTACCTTAATAATAGAATTGGGTCACATTCGAATTTCCCAATTGTATTCAAGTGACATCACTCCCCTTACTCTGAAAACAGTGGTTTTAAAGCCAAACAGTTTGGGAAGCAGTGTTTACTCTATTCCTCTCTAGGACACACATAAATTGCTTTAGCATATTAAAGGCACTGATAAGTCCTGCAGTGAACAATTCTACATCATTTATTTCAGCCCAATCTTTCCCTAACTCATGTGCCTGCAGAACTCTTTTACTCTTTTAATTACTTGTCAATAACTGTCTCCTAGCATATCTAATTTAGTAAATGGCAGGCTAGAAAATATTAACAAAAATAGTTCATTTTAACTGAGTCATTGCTATGTGTCCACTGCTTGACATACAACTCATTAAATCGTGCAACTGCTCTGCCTGAAGCAACACAACTAGGAAACTGCAGAGCCTGGACGCCGAGTAAACATTCTGACATCGACCTTAAATTACGCCAGGAGCTGCTCGAACTTGGGCAAGAGCAGCGACTGCGACACGGGGGCTTCCACGCCAGCACCGATCACAGATAAAGCCGCTTTCTGGACTCGGGAAACGCGAGCAGACACGCGCTCGGAGGAACCAACTCAGCAGAGCATGTGAAAACAGATGCGAAGGGGAAAATCTGGACCCTGACGTCGCAGGTGCCAAGCTGGAAACTAGAAAACAAAGCCCCGACTTCGGAGCTCTGCCACACTAGGTTTTTCCCTTCCCTATCACATTAGCTTTTGAGTAATGGAGCGGCCAGGCACCCAGCTCCGTGATGTATTACATTAATGCATTATCAGAACCAGCTGTTGCTCTAACGATACGGAAGAAGGATGAAGAGCCCGGGTGATGCATTGCCGCGACGCGCTGCGAGGGAGGAACAAAGCAGATTCCGCGCAGGATAGCGACGCGCTGCGGAGTCGAGATTGATTTATCAGGGGCATCCCAAGCCAGCGTCAGGAAAGACGAGTCGGCGAGGCTGTTGGAATTTATCAACATAATTATGTGCTATGATTTATTAAGTACTAAACAGCAAAGGCATCAAAGGCACTTCGGTGTTGTTGTTTTGGCTTAACTTATCCAAGAAGAAGGAAAGAGGACTTTTTTTTGTGGGGTTGGTTTTTACTTTTACATGAAGGATGAAGTCTTCAGGTAAAGGTAAGACCCGGGCTGAGGCGAATCCCCTTTACACGGGGATGTTCCTCCCCGTGAACGGAAGTAAGCCCTTACCAAGTCGCTGGTGACACCTCCCAACACCTGCCCCTCCTCTTCACAGTCACCACTGCATGGGGACACGTGAAATCGTTGCGAGCTCTTCGGAATTTAGCCAGCATTTCAGAGGGAGATGAATAGCCATAGGGACCCAGTGATGGTGCGTGCACTGTCTTCTAGCCGCCGGGCTAAGACTTCTCTTTTTCGTCTGCCTTATGACGCTGCGAGGTAGGTGCTGCGCTCGTCCCCTTTCACAAGTGAGGAAATTAGGCACTAGTGAGTTAACTAATTCAATCCACGGTTTCCCAGTTAGCAGCTGGGCCGGTGATTAAAACACAAGTCCACACAACCCCGGAGCCCATGCTCTTCGTTCATTCACTGGTCTGTCCACTCAGGAAGAATTCACTGAGCCCCACTCAGTGCAAGGTAGAGGGGATGCAGTGATGACTGAGGCTGGCAATGCCGTGTGGCTGAAACATGATTCTAGTGGGAATTCTGGCTTAAATACTTGAAGTAACTTATCCAAAGGCCTCAGAGCTACTGCCTGGGCAGCAGAGTCTAACTTACGATGCTATTGAAGTTCATCGCTTTCCTTAAAAATGCAATGCTTCTATATCCTAATAAAGTTAACACCCAGAATGGCAGATAATTTGGCACCAGAGGGAAAAAGACTGCGTCACAGTTTTTCATCCTCAAAGCCTCTGAGATCGGGGTCCCAAGCCAAGCACTTCCTGTTTCTCCCCCTTCATGCCTCTCTGTAAGAACCCCAAGGCTTTCCTTCGCTGAGGACAGCTTCCCAACATGATGGCATTTCCTCTCCCACGAGGAGGCCTACTATGTGAGCCTTAAGTGCCTTGGCTCAGAATCAGGTCAGAGATAGGTCCTGAGGTCTTTACCCTGGTCGTTATCACACAAATCCCTTGGGGAAGGGTATTCAGTATGCCTGAGCCAGGGCTGTGCCCAGCACATAGTAGGCCCTCAACAAATCTGCTGAGTGGTGGACAGCTCGACATCGGAGTAAAGAGAATCAATAGATAAAGGGCACAGGCACCTCGTCACGTCATCGCACGCAGTCAACCTCTTGGGGACACACACTTAGCAAGCCAGGATGAATATGCCTCCTTGTGGGATGAACTGGCTCTGGAAACAACAGCTGGGTATAAGCGAACCTGGGTGGGCGGTTTAGGGTGCACGGCAAACACGTGCTCGGTAGCAGTGCCTGCACGCGCGGTCCACCGCTTCTAACAGAGGGTGAGAAGGGCACACACGCAGTGTGACCGCTGGCGGCAGGCGTATCTTGCTGCTGCCATGAAAACGTGGCGACAGAGTCACGGACATCACGTTTTTGCTGTTAGTGTTGTCATTTCAGTCCATTTGGGCCCTTTCTCTAAAACAAGGCAAGAGCTGTATTAACACCATTATTTTATTTTCTTTTTATTTTTTTAATCCTCACCCGAGGATATTTTTTCCGTCTATCTTCTGATAGAGTGTGTGTGGGGCGGGGCAGGGAAGAGAGAGAAGCATTGATGCAAAAGAGACACGTCGACCGGCTGCCTCCCGCATGACCCCAACAAGGACCAGGGACCGAACTGCAACCAAGGTATGTGCCCTTCACCAGAATCGAACCCATGACTCTTTGGTCCACAGGCCGACGCTCTAACCACTGAGCCAAACTGGCCAGGGCAACACCATGATTTTAAACACGCGAGCCAGGGTCTAATCCTGCTTCAGCTCTTATTCCAATCTTGTAGGTACCAATCTGACTTGGTTGGTTTCATGTCTGTCTTCCCTCCGGACTATAAATGACTCAGGGACAAGGCTTCTGTCTTATTCATACTTGGGCAGCTCATTGGCCAAGGCTGGCATTATGATCAGTGTGTATAAGTGTCAGGGTCCAAACCGAGAATGTTCTTTCTTCATAGCAGCAAAGCAGCATGGTCATTAAGAGAGGGTCTGTGTTGGTTTCAGTCCCCGATGAGTGGCCACGAGCAGGCCCCTCACCCTCCGGGTTCCAGGTTCCCCGGCGGAAACTTGTTGCTGACATTGGAACTATGGCGGCAGCAACAGCAGCGTCGTTTCTGATGCCGCCAGCCTCCCCACATTCACAATAGACGGAGTAATGAATGAAGAAAAGTGAAACAGACAACGTCTTTCACAGACACTACAGTGGCTGTGTGAGTGTCAAAATATAAGCAGGTGGGGGCAGACCATCGACAGTTTTGTGCCACCAGCATCTGTGAGAGAGGAAGCAGAAGGAAAACAACAGGTCATGTGACCGGTCACGTGACAGACCTGACACAGAAGAGCCCCGCTGTGGCCAGCAGGCAGTCACCGCAGTGCATGGGGAGCCAGCTCGAGGACAGCAGCTGAAACCAGTGAGGGGGTTTGCTAGTGCAGCGTGGGTGGGCGCCATGCATCCCCAGTCAGACATAAAGAATATAAAGGGGCTGAATCAACCTAGTCCTTTCTAGGCCTTGCAAACCCCACAGACAGACCCCTCAGGGCTGTTTCTAGGACTGTCCCACACTGACCAGACATTGCTGGAAGTGAGCCAGGGAAGGAAAATAGAGGTGAAGGAAAGAGAGAGTCCAAGTAAGAGTGAGGGAGGGAAAACCGGGACACCACAGAGAGCAAGCCACAGGTTTTAAAAACTACATGGAGAAAAGGAAAAAATAAACAGCAGGAGAGGGAGTTCTGTGAAGTTAGAAAAGCCTCCTGAAACAGGACTCTTTCTAAAATTTCATGAAATAGAATATCACATCAAAATGAGCAACAGCCCTGGCTGGTGTGGCTCCATGGATGGAGCATTGGCCCACGCACTGGAGGGTCTTGGGTTTGATTCCTGGTCAAGGGCACATACCTGGGTTGCAGGTTTGATCCCTGGCCCTGGTGGGGGTTGCGCAGGAGGAAACTGATCGATCTGTTTCTCTCACATCGATGTTTCTCTCTCACATCGATGTTGCTCTCTCCCTCTCTCCCTCTCCTCTATCTCTTCCTTCCTCCCTCCCTCCTTTCTGCTGTCTCAAAAAATATCCTCGAGTGAGGATTAACAAAAACCAACAACAACAAAAAGAGCAACAGAAAAGAATCATAGTCATAGCACATACAAATGTATTAAAAGGGAAAAAAGTGGTAAGTTAAGGAGCAGAATACGATCCTTAAAGGTAACAAAGATATTCAAGATAGATATTGTCAAAAATGAGATCAGCATTGTGACATTCCATTTCAAAACATGCCCAAGGCACTATGAAAGTGATGACAGATATGGGAAGAACAACAGAAATCAACATGAGGAAGGTTTAGAAATGAGGTGCCAGAATTCAAGAATTATAAGTAAAAGGAAAATTTTATCTTAGGTAACGAAGAAGAAGCTAGAAAAAAACATATTGGCAAATAAACATAAAAATAATGCCTTGGGAGAAATAGAGACAAAAAGGAAAACATAAATAGTACACTCACGATGGGTGAATTTTATGGCATGTAAATAAAGCTGCTAAAAAGAGAAATAACGAGATAAAAAGATTAAGAGGATTCAAGAGAAAATGACAGAAGTTAAAGATAGGCAAGGAAGACCCAAAATATGGATAATAGAGACCTGGAGAAAGAAAAATGCTCAAAAGAAAAAAACAAATACTAAAAATTCTATTTCAAGAAAATCTTCTTAAAATGAAAAAATATAAAGTCACACATGAAAAGAGTAAATGATGTACATGAAAATACCGTCTAGATAGCTAATACCAAGAAATATTTTAGTAAAATCACGAGACTTTAAAGTAAAAGAAAAACAATCCTTTAGGCATTATTTGCAGAAAGAACGCATGATTTATAAGGGAAAGAAAATTCGATTATTTTCACACAGTTTGATGAAATCACTTTAGATCAGAAGAAATGGGGTAATCATATTTAAGATACTGAAAGAAAGAGAACGTGGGCCAAGTATTGCATGTCCAATACTGGTGACCTTCACGCAGAAAGGGCTACAAGCAATGTGCAATAACTCAGGGAACATAATATAATCCTCCCAGAGGAATCAGATCATCAAAAACAACAGGCACATACTGATGTAAGGACTGGTGGTGAGCACTAATTACACAGTAACTTGTAGAAAGAACTAAGACTAAATGAGGTTTAAAAGGGCAACCTTATCATATACCTAACATTATATGATCTGATAGTGAAGATACAGCAAAATCATGAAGAAGGGGGACAATAGAGAAAATGTATGCAAGAAAAATTTTAAAACCCTGTTTTCAGATATCAAAATTGATGGCAGTATTAATAGTGTTTTGATGCTGAGACTGCAGTGTATATATTGTAGGACCAAGTACAGTCATCCCTCTCCATTTCGCGCTTCGACTTTCGCGGCCTCACTCTATCGCGTTTTTTCAAATATATTCATTAAAAAGTTGATCAAGACAGTGAAAATGATACAGAGCGCGCTTGGTTGTCGGAGTCAATTATACACCCCTGTATTACAATTACAATTAAAATTACTGTACGTATGGACTGTAGGCCTATGTATTCGAGCACCCCAGGAATCCTTCAACGCCAGGTGCAACCGCTAGAGTCTGGAACGGATTAACCGCGATAAACGAGGGATGACTGTAAATGGATATAATATTGGGTCCTTTATGACCAGGATTCTTGGTGTGGAAGAAAGGAAGACAGGGGTAATAGAGAGGAGATTATTTAAAACCCCTGTAGTAGAGAATCTGAATTGGAAGTATCAGTATGAATGAATCTATGAGGTGGTTTATCCTTTCAACTTTAAATATTGTGTATTTCTTGCTCTAGCCACTGTAAAGACCTAGAAACGATGAATAACCCAGTAATAATAACCATTCCTAGCACTTAGATTATGGTCTTGCAATTCCTCATTAAGAGAAACAAGGGCTTCTCGGAGAAATTGCTGATTCCAATAGTGGGTTAAGAAATATATACTTATAATGAGCCTGGAACATCTTGTCCTATCAGCAAGGAGGCCTTTAAAAGGACTCAAGAGCCAAGTCAGTGTTATACAATGTATAGATTTTATACAAAAATATTCATAGATCAGGGTATGCTCACTTTTATGAGTTAGTAAATCAAAACAGCTTTAAGACCTCTGGCTGAGGGCAGGGGCCGGCAATCGTTTCGTGCAAAGGGCCAAATGGTAAATATTTCTGGCTTTATGGGCCAGACGGCCTCTGACACAACTACTCAGCTCTGCTGTTTTAGCATCACACTGTTGACAATATAGAAATGAGTGGGCATGGCTGTGTTTCCATCACACCTAATTCACAAAAACGGGGCTGCTGGACTCGGATTAGGGCTGCCTTTTGTCAACTCCTGGTTCAGTGTGAGAGAAACAATTCGCCGAGTCATTTCAACCAATATTAGAATGGAGAAAATGAATCTTGAGTGATCTGAGTCAGAACTCTGGCTACTTTGGGAGAGGAGTCAGCCATGGCTAAGTGGACGCCTGAGCTGGGCTTCTCGGGGGGCTGACTGTGCTCTCTTTCCTGAGCGGGTGGTAGTTTCACGGGTGTGTTCACTTGTGAAAATTCATTGAGCTGTAGCTCAATGTACCATGTGTGCATTTTCTCATATATTGAACATCAGTAAAATAGAGCAAATTAAAAAAAACATTAAAAATATTGTCAAGTGTGAATTCACGCACATTGTGATGCATGGCACAGTGCAATTGTGAATGAGCAAAATGTCACTCTTTCTCATTAACGCTTTCTAAATTGAGGACCAGGGTGGAGGCAATTACTTCCCAAGCATTAGAAGACCAAACTGAGCTTGGATATCTGGGTGGAGTCCCAAAGATAAGCTTTATAATGTAAAGGAATTGCTTTCTCTCAATTTCTTACTCACCATTACCATTATCTCTGAAATCTCTCACTCCTCATATTTTAGAGCCTGGATTACTGAGAAAGAAATGATACAATTCCTAATCTGGAAGTCCTGAAACTTGTAATCTTGCCACTCACAATTACTATTAATGATAGTAGTGACTTTCCATTCTCTATTAGCCACTGTTCCGAGTGCTTTATACATAGTGACGAATGAGTGAGTGAATGAATGAATGAGTGAGTGAATGAATGAGTGAATGAATGAGTGAATGAATGAGTGAGTGAATGAATGAATGAATGAATGAATGAAACATGTGGGATTTGAGAAGTGTATTAAAGGAACCATGGGCTTTAGACCAGTGGATAAAAAGGGGCGAAAACATGCTAATCAGAGGGAATGATGTAAACAGAAGAAAGGAGGTAGGGATACAGGTGCCACGTAAAGAGAAAGTGAGTAGGCATTTTTGGCAGAAAATGACATTTAGATTTAATCTTGTAGATAAAGAGGATCCATGGAAGGCTTTGGCTCAGGGGACTGGAATGACAAAGCATTGTTCCAAGAAACTGTCCCAGCAGCAGTACAAGATAAATATTAGAACAGAAAGAGACTGGCACAGGTTAACTACAATAGCTCCACCTTGATGGGATAGGGGCCTTGACAAAGATTTAGGTGTAAAGAGTGGGTGTAACTATGTTTGGCCAATGATATATAAGTGGAACTGTGATGTGAGACCTCTGTGAAGTCTTCTTAAAGGAGGAGGGGATCCCTCTTTGTCCCTTCATTCCTCTTACTACCTGGAACATAGAAGTGATGGGTGGATCTCCAGAGGCTGTTTTGCACCATGAGGACCAGAACCACACACGAGAGATTTTGAAGCCGAAAGCTAGACCCCCAATACATTCAGGGGGTCACCATACTAACCAAGACTGTCTGCTTCTGGACTTCTTTTGCATCAGAGGAAAATAAATATTTACTTCATTTCAGTTTTTAGAAGTTTGTGCTGGAAGTAACCAGTGCTACGTGATAGAGGCACACGTCCTACATACTAGAGGAGGTCGGAGAACGAGGAGCGATCTCACCGGCCAAGCAAACGTAGTCTGAGGTAGGAATTGAGGATCTGTGTGCTGCCACCTGAGTTTATTCTGGCTCTGCTGCTCAGGAACTTTGGAAATGTAAGCAAGAACCTTAGTTTCAACCCGGGTGAAATGTAGAATAATAAACAGTACCAACCTAATGGATTCTTGGTATCCGATCTAATGATTAAATCAATGCAATGCCTGGTGTAAACTGCTCGGCATGCTCTTTGGACGAGTTGTATTAAGTGATGCTAAATAAAGCAGAAGGTGATGAGCCCAAAGTGAAGGCACGACATTGTTGGGGCGAGGGCGTGACCAAGAACAGGATAACCACTTTTTGCCAGAAGGTTGGGGGAAATCAGAAAAGCTTCTTGGAAAATGCTTTCTCAAGCACCCTTGCACCCTTTCAGGACCACCCTGGGGCTGTGAAAGGGAAAAGCACAGAGAAAGTGGCTTCCTCGGCCCCCCTGGCTTCTGGCCACCCCGGGATGGGGCCTTTGACCACAAATCCAGGTTCACATCCTGTTTAATGGGCTTATGGGCAACACTTTATCAACAGTCTATCAACGCCATTGATCTTCATGTTCCAGGAAATGCTGTGCTGTTGGGAAGAAGAGGCTCTTGGCTTCATTTCTGCATAAAAGGGTCTGATTAAATCAAAGGGATGTTTGGCTTTTCAACACCCTGGGGTTGATAAACAGTGACAGGACGGGGCTGGAGCTCTGTGAGGCTGGAAACTCTTTCAGGGAAACCAGGCCACTTCTAAACTCCCCAAACCCTTCATGAGGAGCTCGGAGAATCTGAGCTAGGACTGCTCTATGGAAGGCATGAGTCTCTGATTAACACTAAAAGCAGCAAGAAGGAAAAAAGGGGGTGGGTGGGAATGCAAATCGTTTCATTGCAAATGTAGTTGTAGCTACAGTTGAGGACTACGTTTGCAGATGACATTGTTGTAGCATCGTATTTGCTAGGTTTGGATGTGATCATTTGCGGGGGGGTAAGAAAATGGCACATAGGAGAGGCAGAGGGCTGGTAGTAATATGAAATCAATAGATTTAAGTCACATTCTTCCACTCAGGATCAATGTGTTTACTGAAAAAAAAAAATGAGTAAGAATTAAGTGAAACAATATCGACAAAAGGGCTTAGTAAACCAAAGCCCGGATGCTTCTCATTCTAAAGCACGAGTTGATGGCCTGATGGAGCTAGAGAGCCGAGGAGAGGAAGTCCCTATTTCTTTAGGATCTACATGTGTCTTTGTCTTTCTGTTTTTGAGCGAAGTTTGCTATTCCTTACACATCCTTAAAGCTCAATTCAACCACAATTGTGTTTTTGCTTTAGGTTTACCGTGGGATTTCTGCCCTGCCCCCCACACATACACACACACACACACACACACACACACATCATAAGTTTAAATAAAGAAACTCTTGGGCTTTTGGAAAATTTTACTGTTTTCTTATCACCTATCCCCCAAATGAAGAATGTTTCCTTGGGAAACATCTCTGCTATCATATCTGAACAAGGATGCCTGCTAGATAAATGGAAGGAGGTATTGTTATGGACTAAAGGTGTGTGCCCCCCCACCCCCAATGTATGTGTTGAAGCCCTAACCCTCTTTGTGTTGGTGTCTGGAGAAGGGACCCTTGGTATATAATTAGGGTTAGATGAGGCCATAAGGGTGGGTCCATGGTGTACATTCCAATCTACAAGCCACAGGCTCAAGATCCAAGAAGAATCAATTTTTCAGTTCAAATCCAAAGGCAAAAGACTCATGTTCCAGCTCAACCAGCCAAGTTTCCTCTTACTCGGTCTGTTTGTTCTATTCAGTCCTTCAACTGATTGGACGAGGCCCACCCACATTAGGGAGAGCAATCTGCTTATCTCAGTCTACCAATTCAAATGTTAGTCTTACTCAAAAACACACTCCCTGACACACACATCCAGAATTATGTGTGACCAAATGCTCAGGCCCAGTCAAACTGACACCTAAAATTAACTATCAGAGTGACTTATAAATGTATTCCAGTAGTGTTTACTCTATGGCAGGTGTTCACTAAACCTTAGCTGTTGATACTTTTATCATTACTATTATTCTCAAAGGCTGTTTCTTGTTTCCTCGCTGGTTTCCAGGATAAAAATGTCTGAGAGAATAGTTAGTTCTCAGGCACCAGAGACAGACGGGTGTCCTCAGGTTGCTGTTTCATCAAGACACCACTGACAGCCGGATCCTCCCTAAATTGTCAAGTTAGCGAGCCCCTCACCCCACCTTCTATCTGGGAATGCCCTCTTCCCCTACAACTTTCTGGAAATCTAGGCTAAGAAGCCAAGAGGCTGCAGGAGGTGAATGAAGGAAGCATTTTAAACTTGGCCTCTGCAGGTTGGCCGAGGTCCTGCCTGCGAACATGAAATCACAGCCCGTGACCCCCACAATCAGGGCCTTGCTGAGAGTTGGGGGCGCGACTGCTGCCCTGCTAACTTATGAGTCCTCGTTACGTTTCTCAGAGCTGGAAAACTCTGCTTACAACCGCAAGAACAAAATGCCCTTTCTGGCCTGGCCTCTTCGAAGGTCATAAACCAGTTTAATTAAGAACAGCTTTAATAATGGAAGACCCGAGATGCCACCCACGGGCACTGTGAGCATCTATGAAATTAGGATGAAAAATCTCCATTTCATACCTTCCCCGAGATCATTTTCTGCTGGTTAGATGCTTCTCTCCCAGCCTGTCCAGCGGCATTGCGGAGGGACGGGCCCTGTCCCCACCTGGCCAGCGTTAGCCCAGACAATGCCCCACCAGAGGGAGTCCTCCCCATCTTTCCTGATGTGGGTTCAGCCCAAAGGAGGGGGGGTCTTGTCTGTCTCAAACCCAGGAAACCCCTCCTCCCCACTAGACCGTGGCCAGCCAGGTGTGTAAAGTGTTTCTCAAACAGAGGTCATTAAAACCGAGGTGTCTGCACCGCGCAGGGTTTCCGCACGACCGGCACTTGGGCTGGGTGACACCTTGTCGCGCGCGGCAGGGTGCAGAGCACCTGCCCGGCCTCTGCCCTGGATGCCGGTACACTCGCCACCCGCCTTGTGTCGAGGAAAGATGTTTCCAGACAGTTCCAATCGTCCCCTGGGGTATGGTTACCAGATGTGGTAAATAAAAAGAGTCAGTGCCGTTCAATTTAAGTTCCAGACCAACAACAAAGCGTTTTCAATATAAGTGTGCCCGTGAAATCTTTAGGGCACGCACTGAAAAGCTGTCGTCTGAAGTCCAGCTCATACACGGCATCCTGCGTGTCATCTGGCGAGTCCCCCTGAGCACACAATCACCCCTCAGGTAAGACAGCGCCCCAGGGTGCTTGGTACCTGCGCGTTCCAGTCACCTAGGAGCTGTCAATACATGCCTAGCCCCTGACCAATTAAACCGGCATCTGCAGGGCCGCCGCCGGGTCGTAGGTCATTTCAGTGTTTCAGACGGCCCAGGAGATTTGACTATGCAACCAGGTTGAGAACTGCTGCTGCTGTTTTCCCCCCAAAACCTCCCCAGCCCCTCTTCAGGACCCCAGGCCAGCACTGTATGTATAAGAAATGTGGGCCCTGGTTGGTTTGGCTCAGCTGTAGAGCCTTGGCCGCGGACCAATGAGTTGTGGGTTTGATTCTGGTCAAGGGTACATACGTTGGTTGCGGTTGGTCCCAGGCCCTGATCTGGGTCGTGCAAGAGGCAGCCAATGGATGTGTCTCTCTCACATCAATGTTTCTCTCTCTCTCCCTTTCTCTCCTTCTCTCTCCCTCCTACTCTATCTGAAGATAAATAGAAAAATATCCTTGGGGGGAGGGAAGGAAGGAAGGAAGGAAGGAAGGAAGGAAGGAAGGAAGGAAGGAAGGAAGGAAGGAAGGAAGGAAGGAAGGGAGGGAAATATGAGGCTGAAGGGCTGAATTGTGCATGTTTTTCTCTGAAAAAGTCCCTGAAACATTCCAAAGAAAATGTCTTTCTTTACAAAAGGGGGAAATCAAACCAATCAGACCTATTTGAATATGTTAAAATTTCATGGGAAGCAGGAAGTGTCAAATAAATAACTGTTGCCTTTGTATGCATATATTATTTTTATTAAAATGAATGTTCTTTTTTTTTTTTTGAAATTATATCAAAGTTTCAAGAATCTGCAATGTCCTAATATGTTCATTTGCGATTCTAGTTAATTTGAAAACGTGTGTTGCCGAGACAAGCGCGTTTGTCAGCTGGGTTGTAATCAGATCTTCGAGCATGTCAATTTTAGTCTGTCGTTGGCACAGGGGACTTTTACTCCGACACCTTCGGGAAAAAAAGATTCCCTGATGATGATGCTATCTAGAGTGCTGGTAGAAATCAAACAAACTCGAAACAAACACTGACTCCTGGTCCCCAGCGCAGACCTACCGAAGCAGAAATCTCAGGGGCTGAGGGGGACAACCCTCTGTGCTTACCCAGAGTTTCAGATGATTCTAATCGTCAGGCCGGTGGGGGGAGCCCCCCCCCAGAGAAACTCTCACACGTCTGACGTCCACAAAAGGGAAAAAGGAACGTCCATCTGTGGGAAAATGGCTAAAGTGTGGCCGAGTCACACCACGGAATGTAGAGTCACACCATGGAATGTTACATGGTGATGGGATACATAGTTTACAGCTACACACATCGACACTGATACTTATCAGGAATGTAATGTAAGTTGAAGTAAAAACCAAAAAGACACCATTTTTTGTAAAACAAACAACGCTTGCCAATATGTTCCTTGTATCTCTTGATACACATATGTGTACTAAGTCTATAAAATGAGAAAGATAAAATAAAAATCCAGGTACGCGGTTACCCATGGAGATGAGTCAGGGGATGGGATCATGGAGGTGGACCCAGTGGTGCTGGGAATGACCCCTTCTTGAGAGATGTGGTGGGTTCTAGGAAGTTTATTTAATATCAGGCTTCAATATTTACATATAACCAAAAAACTATTTTATGGGCACCAATCCTTATCTATCTATCGATCACCTATCTAATTTTTTTAATCCAGAGTTCAGCGTACTCCCCTCTGCCAATTCCGTAGGTCTGAGTGAGGCACCAGTGATTCTGATGCAGAAGGGAGCTACATTACACCTTGACATACACTGATGAGAAGTGGGCTGCACTTGAAGTGAGTCGACTTGAGCTGAACACCCCGCTTTACCTGCGGGCTGTGTGTAAGTCTCTTGCTCTCTCTGCTCTGTAGGATGATGGTCATAATCGCAATGGATCTGGCTTCGGTTGGCTGCTCCTCCTGCCGTTCCCACATCACCCCGACCCCCTCTCTCCTAGCTCTTGGTTAAGTTTGGAGGGCAGGTGTGTGGTATGTGAGAACACGGGCCCCTTCCCAAGCTCCAACGTCCCCTCCTACCCTGTGGGAATATAACGAAGGCCATCTGTACCCATACTATGGGAACTCGGGAGCCTGGCCAGCCCCTCCGTCAAGGAACGGCCGAAAAGAAACTGTTCTCATATGGGAGCCCCAGATTGTACATAGCTGGTGTTTGGATCTCACACAGCTAGCTCGTGAGCACATCCCCTGCATGCCCTGTGTGCTTTGTCTTCTGTTCTCTATACACCCCGGAGACCACCCGCAGGCTGCCCCCGTGCACACAAAGTCTTAATACACTCATGTCTTTCGCAGCCTGTCCTGGTTATTTCTTCGGAACCAGTGAGCAACGCACTGAGAGCTTCTCAGACCACAGCTCTGCATGACAGCGAGTATTCACTACACGGACTTTCCTCGAAGGTAGGACCCTGTCTTAGACACATCTTTACCCCTGACTCCCATCCCTGAGAGAAGCATCCAGTAGGTAGCTAATAAATGTTTGCTGGACTGAGCAGAAACACAGATGTAATGAGATAAGGCCAAAATGATCACTGAGGGGCTTCCACTATCTAGACTTGGGATAATAGTTTTTTAATCCTCACCTGAGGACATTTTTCCATTTATCTTCAGATAGAGTGGGAGGGAGGGAGAGAGAGAGAAAGAGAGAGAGAGAGAGAGAAACATCGATGTGAGAGAGACACATTGATTGGTTGCCTCCTGCATGACCCCAACCAGGGCTGGGGACCGAACTGCAACCAAGGTACGTGCCCTTGACCGGAATCAAACCTGCGACTCTTTGGTCCACAAGCCAACACTCTAACCACTGAGCCAAACCAGCCAGGGCTAGACTTGGAACAATTAAAACATCAAAAAGAATTATGACAGCAATGATTATAGCACAGTAAATAATAAGAAAGAATCTGAGTCCATAGTGATTCTCAAAATCTTGGGCCTGTGTAAGCAGTATGTGTGTGTGTGTGTGGGGGGGGGGGGATTCTGCTTTACAGAATAATGCTGACTAATAAATATAGAAAGAATGCCAGAATTTGAAAACCATCATTCTGCAACTACCATTGTTAAAATTAGTTCAAGCAAGGATCGCTTGCGGAGGCTAAAATCCACCCGCCGACAGGGAACAGGACATCGACACCGTCCCAGCATCGCCATGTGGCAGGGCCAGCTTCGTGGCCTTCAGTCTGTAGAGTTGCATGGGGGTTTGTGCTCAGAAGGACCCCACGCTCAGCTTCATGCTCTGCTGCTTTTCTTGAATCTTGTCATCATTTTTGAACAAGGGGCCGCACTCGTGTTCTACAGTAGGTTTTGTAAGTCATGTAGCCGTTCTTGTCCTTTACAGAAGGAAAAGTCCTCACCACGGAGAAGTCTGAAGAACATCGCCTTAACAAGTGATCAAATCCATCATCACTAATCATCGGGACCAACGGAAAGCACGCACCTGCAGACGTGATATGCTAAGTGACACCCAGGTTACCGAAGTCACCTTCTTGACCACAGCGTCTCACCTGAATCTCATCATGGGAACCGATCAGACAAGCCAGATGGAGACTCCACAGCACTGGTTCTCTGGCCTTAGCCTGTGGCAGGCGCCCCTAGAAGGCCTGTTCAATCACAGGCTGCAGGTCCCACTTCCAGAGTTTCTGATTCGGGGGGTCTCGGGTGGGGCCCCAGAATGCACACTTCTCCTGAGTTCCCAGGGGTGATGATGGCTAAGTTTGTGTGTTCATCTAGTCCACGGCGGGACCTGGGAAACAGGTGTCTGTGCTCCTGGGCCAGAGTCCTGGGAGAAGGCGGTCAGAAGCCTAGAGCCAGGGTCTCCGACAAGTCCCTGGGCACCTTCCGTCCTTGACATCAGGGAGTCGGTGTCCACTGCAGGGCCAGCCTTGGCACCTGCCAGCAGCACCAAGCCTTCCTCAGAATGAAAACCCAGCCAGCCCAGCTTTGTGGGCTCAACTTATCATGAGAGGCGACTCTCTCCTCCCCTGCACGGCAACCAGAGGCTTCACCTTAGCAGCCCATGCAGGAGAGGGTCCTGGGCTGTCGTCCCACTGACCCATCCTCCCTTGGAAACCTGGGCATCGCCAAGCCCACCCGCCCCTACCTGTCACCCTTCCACACCTGCCCCCTCTGAGCAGCAACGCTTCTCCCCACAGAGTTTCAGCCATGAAAATGTATAAACATATGTCCTCAGTTTCACGGTCAAAAGGGAATTCAATCAAGAATCTGGTATGCATTCGCAAATTAAAAATGTGTACCATAATGAGCAGAGCTACTAAACTAATAATTACATAAACTCCCGTTATGGGTGGCGTGGTAATTACAACAGGTACTTTCAGCACGTTTAAAAAGCAACGTAGGTTTTCATTTCCTTTGTGAAAATTGCAATTAGCAGGCGCGTCCCTGCACTGCCTGGTGGAGACGCGCCCTCAGAAAGTGATGGAGAACAATGAAGGCAGACATCCTCATTCCCACCCTCCCAGGATGGCAGGACGTTTGTCAGGGAGAAGGAGACGAGAGGAACAATAAAAATATGTGGAATCATGATGAATGGCACAAGAGGTGTCCATCTGAGGGGTATCGGACCTCAGCTTGTACCCCCTTCCTCCTGGCCACGCTGCTCTGGCCTTACTGGCCTCCCTTCTGCTTCAAGAACACCCCACACCAAGTCCTGCCACTGGCCCTTTGCACTTGCTATTTCTCCCGCTTGGAATGCACTCCTACCCCCACAGCTTCCTCAGCACAGGGCCCTCCCTGGAGGGGCTCTCCGACCACCTGTGCCAGGTGCTACCCCTACACACTGTTTAATCATCTTCCTGTCCCTCAGTACCCTCTGACCATGCCTGTTAACTCATGATTTCTTAGAACTGTCCTCGTGGTCTGCCTCCCACACTAGAACAGAGCTCCACGGGAGCAGGGACAATGGCTGAGCTTCCACGGCTCCGTCCTAAGACCCAGCTGGCACTTGATGGTGTTCAGTGAAGGTCCCCGAGTGAATAAAGACTACGCATGAAGGAGTAAGTCTGTGATTCAGGGGGTCTCGGGTGGGGCCCCAGAATGCATACTTCTCCTGAGTTCCCAGGGGTGATGATGCAATCCCGTGAGGGAGGTGCTACCGATACCTCCCTTTACAGAGGAGAAAACTGAAAGACAGACATCCAGGCATTCGCCTGAGACACAGCCCTGATGCGGCAGACCCCGGCCCTCCAGCTCGGTCCTCTGCAGGCCAGGATGTGAGGGTGGCTACTTCCAAAGTCTAAGTAAAAGGGGAGAGCAGCGGCTGGCAAGTCAACGAATTAGCACAGTCTCTCCCCCATCCTGCTGCGCACAAAACAGCTCCCTTCCTGTCCAGTCCCAGTGGGGACCCCAGTGGGACAGTCTATCCTCCTGGACTAGACTTGAAGGCAGGATTATGGCATCTCCACCTCCCTCGGGCGCATGGCACACAGTGGCCCAGTGTCGGACACACCCTCAGAGGGACTCTGGCAAGACTGACTCAGAGGCTGGACTTTCCGCTGACTGGTGAGTGAGAACCCTACATGCTGGAGCCGGAATCTGAATTCCAGAGCATCCCTGGGTAGCCCCCGAAACCCAGCAAGATGTGGGGTGGCGGGGTGGCAGAGATGGCTCTGGGTTCTGATCCTGGCTCCACCCCCGACTTCGTGACCCAGGGGTTACTGCATCTCTCCGAACCTGTTTCTCTTCCACAGAGAGCGTGTCACAGCCACGCTCATGCCAAAGGGAACAGAGTGCTGGAGGAAGTCGGTCACAAAAAGCTCTCCACCGGAACCTGGCCTACGCTCAGAACCCAACCTGTCATCATCCTTAGCTCCGGGCGAAACAGCTTGCCGGTCACAGCCGCTGCCCCAGAGCAGCAGAGCCTCACGGGAAGCGCAGTGGCTGCCCACTCCCAGCCCCCACCAACCTGACCGCCCGCCACCCCCCGTGTTGAGGACCCCAGACACACAGCGGTCACATCTGGGTCCTCATCTCTGCTTTTGATCTGAGTCCTGTGCCTCCTGGCACATGGCAGGTGATGCTGTAACAGCTGGGTCAGTGCACCGCCCCCTCCGGAAACATCTCAGCCAGGGTGGCTGGCCCACCAGGGAGACCCACAGCCTGGCCACAGCACCTAAGAATCCCAAGAACGGAGGGAAGGAGCGAGGGATGGCATTCTCCCAAGGGCTCTCTGGAGGTGACAACATGGGGGACACATGGATTCCCTCCTCGCCTCCATCTGGCTTTGCCCCGGGGCCCGGCTCACACAGCCCCCAAGAAGGCAAATCGGGATTTCAATCCAGATCCACCTGAACCAGAGCCTCGCGTACTCCACTGAGAATGCAGCCAAGAGACGCGAGCAGGCTTCTGCTGAGCTGAGCTGCTGTCCTCAGATGTCACTTCCCACCCCACCCCCACGGCCGGAGCTGGGCTTTAAATAACTCTGTGCTGTGCTCACCCTCATCGCCTCTCTCCCCCAAAGTCCTGAAGCCCCCACATTTGTTCAGAACCCCCAAGAGCTTCAGTCCCTGATGGCCATTCATGTATTCCTGCACATGAACAACTAAAATTGAACCCCAATAGTATGGGGAAGGCCTGGGGTGGGGCGGGGGTTGGGTGGAAGGGGCAAAAAGGGAGAAAATAAGGAATGGCACATGCCCAGACCCAGGGTGCCGCCCACACAGGCTGTTCTGTTGCACAAGCCCGCCTCTGGCTCTTCCCAGCTCGTCATTGTCCACCGGGTGGTGGGATCAGCCAATCAGCAGCCGTCATACACGTTAGGAGAAGCACTAGGTCTCGTTTGCTACGTCCATGTGTCTGGCATGGAGTGGACACTCAGTACATGTTCATAGATTAATGGATAACTGGATAGTTGGGTGGGCGATGGGTGGAAGGAAGGAAGGGAAGGAGGGAGGGAGGGAAGGAGGGAGGGAGGGAGATGGGTGTGAAATCTAGTGATAAGCAGGCCCTGTGCAGGCACGATTTGCGATTCGTCTGGCACAATGCTGCTGACGAATTCTTGCTTACCAGATTAACGTCCTTGGAATCTTCCCCAGGTTCCTGGGGATGGTTCATTAGCTTCATTTCACAAATAAATAAACCAAGATGCAGAGAAGGTAAGAGCCTTGGCCAAGGTGACCTGGGGGGTGGGGGGGGTGACAGAGGACCCAGGGGACTCAGGGTCTCCCAGTACTTGGTGTCAGCCTCTTCTTCCCTGTTCTGGCCCCAGAAGTCATGAATCCCTGCAGCCAGATTGAGAAATCCTGTGTCTTTTTTTTTTTTTTTTAATATTTTTCCTGTATTGATTTTAGAGAGAGGAAGGGAGAGGGAGAGAGAGAAACATCAATGAGAGAGAACATCGATTTGCCGCCTCCTGCATGCCCCCTACTGGGGATCAGGCCCACAACCTGAGCATGTGCCCTGACCGGGAATCGAACCGGCGACCTCTTGGTGCATGGGTCAATGCTCAACCCTGAGCCACACCGGCCGGGCCTGTGTCTTTCTTTTGACAAATGTTTCCCCCCTTCTCTCTGCCCCAGGACGAGCCCACAAAGCCTCGGCATTGACAGTCGAGGGCCATGATCCTCAAACTCTAATGCGCAGAAGAATCAACTGGGGAGTCCACTGTGGATTCCTGGGCCAGTCCACAGACATTTTTATTTAGTAAGTCTGCAGTGGGGTGGTGGACACTGTACTTTTAAATGATTACTGCAGATGATGCTAAGACAGGTGGTCTGTAAGCTACACCTGGAAACCCTCGCCTGGGCTTATGGAGGCGTTGACTGGTCTGCTGAGGACGGATGTCCTGGCCCTGAGGTCCAGAGACAGCTGCCTGAGGGGAGTGACTCTGATGAGGGGATAGGAACAGAGGCTGGGGGACAGTGGTCCGGCCCCCCAGGTGGTGGAGGAGCATCAGTAGAAGGGACATTGGGTGTCGGGAGGAGCCATGGCCAAGATGGCAGCTGCAGTGAACAGGGATCAGCCCCCTCTGCTGGTCTAGGATTCTCCAATAAACCAGTCGACTGGAGGAGGGAACCCTACTAACGATTGATTTGGGATTTTCTTGCACCCAGACTGCTGAAGTTTCAGTATCCGATTTAATTTAGAAAGGTACCCAAAGAAGGGTGTTTCTGGTTCTCCGGCATTGAGTGGGAAATGTGTACCAGTACATTCATTACTTTCTGGAGCAGACCCAGGCCTGAGAAGAGAATTCTCTGCAGTTTGCAAACTAAAGACCCTGCTCACTCTGGTTTGGCACGAAGTCAGACACCTGGAGCCCACTGGGAGGCTGTGAGCTCCCGGGAAGGGTTCCTAGTCTCCCTGGGCTTCCGTCCCACCTCTGTGAGGAGAAAGGGTGCAATCATTCCTGCCTGGGTCAATTAAAGTCACTAAGCCGATGCCCCAGGAGGCCCTACTTCTGCCATGTTTAATTGAGGACATATTATGTGCCAGGCATTTTACTGGAAACCATTCTGTGTAAAATAAGCACAATTTCAGCTCTCTTGGGACCCTTGGTAAATATTCACTTCTTAACCCAAAGCCCTTTGACTTTCTTAAACTACACGGTTGTTCTCACTTAACCCATGCCACCAAGAAAGTCCAATACCTTTGCTTGTTTATGCTTTAAAAAAATTTTTTTTTCTTTATTGATTTTAGAGGGAGAGGAAGGGAGAGGGAGAGAGAGATAGAAACATCGATGAGAGAGAACATCGACTGGCCACCCCCTGCATGCCCCGCACTGGGGACCAGGCCCACAACCTGGGCATGTGCCCTGACCAGGAATTGAACCAGAGACCTCTTGGTGCATGGGGCAACGCTCAACCACTGAGCCACACTGGCCGGGCTGTTTATGCTTTTTTATGGAGGATGACCATAGGCCAGGCCATGGGCTCAAAGCTTCGCATGCATCATCTCATTCAATTCCCACAACAACCCCCCTAGAGGTAAGCGTATCATTTCTCCTACTGTAAAGATGAAGAAATAGACTTGGGAGGTCCCTCCAGTAAATGGCAGAATTCAGATTCAAAGCCAGGCGATCTGACCCCAGATACTGACCTTGGGCCCCTTCAACAACAACAGCGTGAAGAGGCAGTGACAAGTCTCCAGTCCTCCCAGCGGGATCGGAAGCTCAGCCTCCTGCACCCCCAGCCCCCGGTCTGTGCCTCAGCAAGGAGTGTGTTTCCCCTTCCGTCCACTGGTCCACTGGAATGACTTCCTCTTCCCTCTGATTCCTGGCCTAGAAACCCTCTGCTGAAATGCTGACTTACCACGGCGCTCCCACTATGGGGCAGGCGCTTTAATTGCTTCCTGAAGGGGCCTTTGGTGCTCTTCTGAGAGCCCTGATTGGAATTTTTAAAGAATTATAATTTCCCAAAGCAAGTTGTCATTAAAATTCCGCAAACCTCACAGCTAGCGTCTTAATCTCCCCGCTGTTGTGGGATTAGGCCGGCATCTCTCCACGGTGTCCCAGGGGTTGGCCCTGGGAGGGGCCCTTCAAAGCTCTGAGCCTGGGTCTCCTGCTGGCTGCCTTGGAGGCTGTTAGAAGGCTCAAAGGTGAAGGTGGACATCACGTTCTTAGGGCCTGCCTGGAAAACTAGATTCTTGATATCAAGCTAAACAAAGCCATTTACTGCAATTCAGGAGGGGAAAGTGACTTGCCTAAGGTCACACAACTAGAGTGGGCTTC